>CM061354.1:32726346-35126346 GCA_030867105.1 Liasis olivaceus | reverse complement strand
CACTGCTTAACACTGTCTGAATATACAGCCAAGATATTGTAATGGAGTTTGGAGTGGACAAATGTGCCACCCTTACCATCAACAGGGGAAAAATAGTAAAAACTGAAGGAATCAAGATGCCTTATGGAAATAACATCAAGAGTCTAGATGAAGAATATCACTACAAATACCTGGGCATCCTTCAAACTGACAACGTCAAGCACATTGACGTCAAGGTTAGTAGTGAATACATCATGAGAGTGAAGAAGATCTTAAAGTCCAAACTCAGTGGAGGAAATACCATCAAGGCAATTAACACCTGGGCAATTCCAGTCATTAGATACACAGCTTGAATAGTGGACTGGACTCAAGCAGAACTAGAAGCCACGGATAGGAAGACCAGAAAAATAATAACAATGAATCATGCCCTTTATCCACGCAGCAACGGTGATAGACTCTACTTACCAAGGAGCTTAGGTGCACATGGAATGTTACAAGTATACCAGACAGTTGAAGAAGAAAAAAGGGCATTAGAAGAATATCTGAAGGACAGTGAAGAAGATGCACTGAAACTAATACACCATAAAGACTTACTGAATACTGAAGAGACCAGACTGACCTACAAGAAAGACCAAATGAAAAATAGAAAAGAGACATGGCAAGGCAAAGTATTACATGGCCAGTACACACACACACACACACACACACAAAACAAGCAGGCAAAGCAGGTAACAAGACCTGGCAATGGCTAAGAGCAGGAAAGTTGAAGAAAGAAACAGAGGGGCTAATTCTAGCTGCACAGCACCAAGCCTTAAGAACAAATGCATACAAAGCCAGAATTGAGAAGACAGCAACAGACAGCAAATGCTGCCTTTGCAAAGAAGCTGAAGAAACAGGGGACCACTTAGTCAGCTGCTGCAAGATCGCACAGACTGACTACAAACAACAGCATGACAAAGTAGCAACAATGGTGCATTGGAATATCTGCAAGTAATAACATTTGCCTGCAAGCAAGAACTGGCGGGACCACAAAACAGACAAAGTAATAGAAAACAAAGAAGCTAAAGTGCTCTGGGACTTTAGAATTCAGACAGACAACCACATAACACCCAGACTTAACAATTGTCGATAAGAAAGACAAAAAAGTCTGGATAGTGGGCATTGCAATACCTGGAGATAGCAGAATAGAAGAGAAAGAACTGGAGAAAATCACAAAATACAAAGACCTGCAAATAGAAATAGAATGACTGTGGCAAAAGAAAGCAAAGATAGTACCAATAATAATAGGCGCCTTGGGTGCAATCTGAAAACATCTGGAGCACCACTTGAACACCATTGGCATTGACAAAATCACCATCAGTCATTTGCAAAAGGCAGCTTTACTTGGAACAGGTTATATCCTGTGACATTACCTTTAACACCATGAAACAACAACATCTGCCTATCCCAGGTCCTTGGGAAGGACTCGATAGGTGGATAAAAATGCCAAAGCCAGTCTAAACAATTGGCTGACTATGTGACCAACAATAATAGCTACTCACAGAAATTGACATTCTGCACCTTTAAGCATTCTGATCATTTTGGATATTAAATGTACTTATGAAGAAAATGTTAGCAGTCCTTTTTATAGTTTTAAGACATATTTAAAACAGTGTTGCCAAATTTTTAAAACATTTATGTTATGTACAACCCAATAGTTGAAGCAATATTGCAATATCCGATGTTATAAGATTATTTTTGTGCCATATTACCACCACACTTAACCACAAGAAACATGTCCAAAAGCCAGCCATACGTGAAGACATCAATATCAAACTACCACCATTGCCCAGGCATTTCAATGTATGCAATGTATCTTTATATTATGTACTTTAAACAATCTTGCTAAATATAGACACATATTAAATGTATGGGTGGGTACATTGGAGATAAGACTTAGTCAAAAAACAGATAGAAAAATAAAGTACTGTGTATATGTGCCCACCCCCAGGACAATGAATGTGAGAGAAAGAAACAGAGAGCTTGACGAGACAAAGAGCATCACATTCCCTGCTTTGGGCTCTTCCCACAGTCTTTTCTGATTTGTCCACTGCTGGCATCTGTTCTCCTGCTCCCTAAACAACTTTTGACTGAGGCTGAAAAATCTATAGTTTTTATCTTGCTTCATGCTGTAGCAATAGTGAAGAGTTTAGCTTTTCCCTGACTAAAATCTTCACTTAGTTTAGTTGAAATTTTCTATTTAACGCACACACACACACATATGCATCCCATTTTCCCAACTGGCAAAATTCAAAAGTACTACCTTACAGATCATATGAAATAAATAAAAATAAAGGATATTTATGTTAACTTTGAGGAACAGGGAAAATCTAATTGAGAATTAGGGGGGATAAAGACAAATGTAAGGTTAGATACAAGGAAAATGATTTCTACTTCTATAAATTACTGACTTATTTTTAAAAATATTCACACACACATCTTTTAATGCAGAGAATAATTGTGCCTTGAGGTTAGCGCTCAACAAATAAACTAATTATTACAGATGGTTTTCCTTCATCTTTAAAAAAATAAGTCAAGACAATAGTCTAACTGAGATGCCACTTACCCAAGTTTTGGATGATTTGAACGGGCAAGGATTTGACGAGCTTCATGAGGATAATGTTTACTAAAATATCTGAAAGAGACCCAAGAATGTTAAGAATATTCATAATCATTGCAGTGCAGTTAATTGCTCTGCAGTATATTAAACTGAGTTACAATATTAACATTAGCATTGCCTTTAAGATAAATTAGCATATCTGATTTGAACAACAAATCTAATACTTAATAATGCCTCTTCCATTAACAGCAGTAAATACATAGCCATTGTAATATATACAACTTTAAATCATGGAAAAGTATATGGACTTACAGAAGATTAGTTAATCCCAGCATTCCCATTCCTCTGAAGTCTGTTTTAGGGTCATCACCTTGGAAACCAATGTCACACCACTGTTTTGTGATTCTAGCTTTCAGTTTTTCATGGGGCATTAACAAATTCCAGAGCTGCACAAATATGCTTCTATTAATTATATTTCTAAGATCATTCAGAATAATTTCAACTTTTATCAAATAAATTAATGCAATATCTACTTTAAAGAAGCAAATATATATAATTTATTACACATATATATTCAGAAACAGTCATGGAAATGTTATAGCAAGGACTGCTTATAAAGGCCTGCCACACCAACAAATCAAGAGTTCCTGGCATACCATTCTCTCATTCACCAGAAAATCCCAGCTGATTTATTTATTGACTTAAAGAATTTATATGGCCACCCGTCTCACAACAATGATGCTGAGCAGCATACAAGGATTAAAACAACAGCTACAAACAAAGACCCATGATGCCCGAGGTAAACAATATATCCCAATCATAAAAACCACATCATCAGCAGAGCTCACCTCCTGGCCGAAATGCCTAATTTTAGCAAAGAGAACATTTTATCATACATACATTTTTGTTCCTGCTACTAAAAACTTCCACCTAGGCATTTTCGCTCACAAATCAATTGTTTTATAAAATTTTCTCAAAACATGTAGGCTGGAACTCAACAGGAACAAACTTGCTGTCCAGCAGCACATTGTCAGTGAATGCCATACTTGATCAAACATGTAGTCTCTTCAGAATGGAAAATCAGATACTGTTGAAAGCTCAAGGAGGCCATGATATCAAAGCCTTTCCCAATATATCTCTATAATTACAGATAATCCTTGACCTACGACCATTCATTCAGTGACCAAAGTTACAACAGTGCTGAACAAGTGGTGGTTACAATCTGTCCTCGGGGTTCCAGCTGTCCTAGCACCCCCGCAGTCATGTGATCACGATCTGGGCACTTAGCAACCAGTTCACACTTATGAGCAGTTACAGTGCCCCGCAATCACGTGATCGCCATTTGCAATCTTCCCGGGAAGCCGGAAGGGAAGGTTGCAAGTTGCTGGGGTAAATCTCCCCCACCCATGCACCCTCCCGCAGCCCCTCTGTGCTTGTGCCATGCTGGCCACTTGTACACCCCAGAGCATACTCCCTGAACCTTGCTGCGCCTCCCTCTCACCCTTGCATAGACCTTCGCAACTTCGCGCACCCTCCCTGAGCCTCACCATGCCTTCTTTACACCCTCCCCGAGCCTTGCCACACCACCCTCACATATCCTCCCTGAGCCTTGCTGTGCCTCCCTTGAACCTCTTCGACCCTTGCTGCGCCTCCCTCAAACCCTCGCATACCTCCACGCACCCTCTTCAATCCTTGCCGTGCCTCCCTCATACCCTTGAGCACCAACTCCAACCCTTGCTGCACCTTCCTTGCACCCTCCCCCACCACTCACACCCTCCCCCAGCTGGCAGCAGCTACTTACCTGCCTGTGGCCTGCTTGTTAGCCACCTGGGACTTGCAACTTCCTGCCAGCTTCTCCACTGACTTGGTTGTAGGAAGCCAGCAGGAAGTTGCCTCGCCAAATGACTGTAGGATTCAGACTACGACAGCAACCAAGACTGCAGGGATTGCCATCGCTAAGCGATGCAGTCGTGCTTTACAACTGCATCGCTTAGCGATGGAAATTCTGGTCCCATTTGCTGTTGTAAGTCAAGGACTACTTGTAAAGACATGCTGCAGTTTGTAATTCTAACGTAACCTGGGTAACAAACATCTGTTTATATTTCTTTCCATCCAACTATTTCTTATTTAAAATTTTCTTAAACTAGAATCATCATATACAGTATATGGCCACACACTCCACAATCTAATTATGTTAAGTACTTCTTTGTATCTGTTCTAGACATGTTGCTAAATCAATTTCATTAAATGATACTGTGTCTTAGTAATTCTAGAATATACTAAACACATATACCTTCCTCTTTATTAGCTCTTTCTGTGCTGTCATTACTTACAAGGAGTGTTGAGATTTATAGTAAATCTTGTGCAAAATTAATTCATTTCTTCAATTTAATCTATTATTTTTATGTTACAAATTTAAATTGATTAACTATACAATACAGAGGTACTAAAATTTTCACCTCCATTAACTGCTCTTCATGTTCTTTACTGTCTGAATTATATACTTGTTTTCTGAGATCTTCTACAGCCAAACAGAGTTTCCTGAAGCCTGATATTTGGAGCAAACATAATTGTAGCTTTGAAGCAAACCTACAATAAATTGAAAATACAGAGAACTCTAAGTAACATGTGATATGTAGCACAATGTTTACCTGCAATAAATATAGCACTAACAAAACCAAATATTCTATCACAGAAGTGAAATATATAACTTTGATTTTACAAATACCTAATTTGCCAATCTAAGAGCTATGCCAGGCATTATTTACAGTATCCTAATTCTGACCTACCATATTACTGAGTCAAGGTTCCATATGGTGTGGTATTTAAGAATGTAAGAACTTCCCATGATTGTTCTCCCTTCATGTACGTATGTCTAGTTTGATTTGGATCACAACTCCTACATAATGTGCACCTATCTACTGAAGGGAGGTGGGCGGGGGGGGGGGGAGACAACAACACACTAGCACTTCTAGCAACACCCACAAGCATGTTCCATCTGTAATGTAGTTTCACCCTGCATCTCCTGCTAATTTGGGAACAAGTGGAAGCAAAGTCATCAAGCAACCACCGGATAGAAAAATATATTATGCTACTGAAACTCTTTACATACCACTTCCATTAACTAATCTTCTATGCTCTGCTTTTCAAATGTTTTGGATGATCAAAATTTGGAATAATTTGAGGTCACATTTAACAGTCACAAGCAGGTGGCTTTACAGGAACCACAATACACCAAGGTATCCTATCTAGTTTTGACAAATTTTGTAATATATGTAAAAGTACATATTCACTTCTTCAGTTATATTACAATGTTACATAATAATTACCATTAATTTAACAAGGATATTATTTTCCACTGAAAAGAATATCTAATCTATTAGTTTCAGTAAAATCAAATTCAGTTCAGATAATAATGTATTTATGCCAATGTTAATAAATTTAGAACAGCTTAATCATTTGTCTTATCAATTACAGTATTATGCATCACACATAAAAGTATATTTAAATGTGAACTTACTCCTTCAGCATTTTATATAAAGATTGCTTTACCAAATATCTATCAAGACAGACAAGATTTTTCTTGAGGTTGTAGCAGAGGCAGTAAGAGACATACCCTATATCTTTCTGTATTTTAATCTTCTTTTCTTCTATTATGAGCGCAACATATTTTTCCACTTCAACTTCAGTAGCATTCACAGCATTTTGCAAGGACTAAAAAAAAATAGAAATTCAAACTGCCTTCCAAATCAATATATATTGATAAGTATTATTTAAAGCCTCAGAAAATATCAGAAGATCATTATTAATCAGTTAAGGTTTCTTCAGATGATGATGAACATGAATTTTAAGTAGTTGTTCAATTATATGTACATAAATTAACCTATGTATAAAACAAGCACTCTAAATAAAAGCTGATTTTTAAATAACACAGCCATCTTCTTCGAATATTCCTTTCTCCTTGAAATAAAAAAGAGAAAACAATTCTTCCAAGGTGATGCTTATTCTATCTAGTTTTTGTAAATACCTTCTAGATCTGTTCAAGCAATATTGGTTTGATACCAAGTGTTCACCTTGTATAAAAATCTACCCAAGTAGCAGAATCTAAAACAGAAGTAGCACTCCATCTAAGTTCAATAGGGCTTATTCTCTAGACTTCGGATTATCTTATTTCAGAAACTGTTTGATAACTATGAAGAAAAATATTGGCTTATTTAGCAGGTATACTGTACTATGTTTAGCAAATCTTTGCATTCCGCAGATCATTTATTTGTTTCCTTCAGGAGCTGAAGGCAGTGTACATAGTTCTTTATTTTCTCTTTTTTTCTACAACAACCCTGTGACATAGGTTAAGCTGAGAAAAAGTGACTGGCCCCAAATCACTTAGTAAGCCTCTATGGATGAGGGTATTATAACAGTAATAGTCTATTTAGCTTTATGACAATTGGAATGGAAAACATCAAAAGTTGCTAAAAAGTTGTCACCTCAAATGGGGCTGAGTTTGAAAATTTTGTTTTATGCGCTCACATATTTTAGTACAGGTAGTCCTTGGGTTACAGTCATAAAGTCTGACATCACATGACCACATCGTGTAGCAACAGCAATCCCAGGCAGTCCCAGTTGCAGCCATAACCCCAAGATGTGCGGGTCGTTAAGCTGGAAGAGGCAGGAGTCCCAGATAAGGAGCATGAGGGTGCTGCAGGGAGGCCCTGGAAGGGCCAGTATAGTCCACACACGAGTTGTAGGAGGCCAGGGGAGGGCCTGGGAGGGCTGGTGGAGGCTGCGCATGGGCAGGGGGGTGCTGCGAGCAAAAGAAAAAGCAGGAGCAATTTACTGGAGCCACTTGCGACCTTCCCTGCTGGCTTCCCTATTGACTTTGCTCCCTGTGACATTGTAATCACGAATCAGGCACCCAAACACCCAAACCATGATCACATGATCATGGAGGTGCTATGAAGGTCAAACTTCGAGGACTGGCCATAACATTGAACTAATGGATGTAAGCCAAGGACTACCTATAAATGATGTTGGACTTCCCAAGAGCTTATCAGTTTAAAATATGAAACAACACAAAACAAGTCGCAGTCCATAACACAACAACGGACAAGAAAGTTATTCCTGAAAATTATTGTTGAGAATCTTGAAATAACCAAATAGAACAGGGGTTCTCAAACTACGGCCCGCGGGCCAGATACGGCCCGCCAGGGTCATTTATCCGGCCCACCCGCCTGATTGGCCGCTGCTGCTGTCTCTCAGAAGCGGAAGTGTCAGGGCTGTCGGGAGCTGCAGGCGATGCACAAGGAGGGAGACTGCAGAGCCGGACTCTTCTACATTACAGGTATACCCGGTCCGGCGGCTCTCCTTCTCGTACTCCGCAGGAGGGATCCTCCGTGCAGGGTGATTGGTGTGTCATTCTCCAAGCTGCTTGTGTCATTCTTTCTCCCAATTGCCCACCCCGTTCTTGCAATCCCTCGGAAACCATCTGGTCTTCCCCAGGTCTCATGAGTACAGGCGCCCTATTTGGAGAACGGCAGGAGCCCCGTTCTCATGATGCTTCGCATTTGCATTTTATGTTCCTTCCTGTTTTACCCACACAATGGATTTCTTTGGGAATGTCTTTAAAATATTCCCAATAACCTGCTGCCATGACTAGGTTTTAGTCAACAGAAGGCACTATCAGTGCCTGAAACTTATTTCCAAGATTAAATTCCAGTTTTACAGGGACAGTCCTGATTTTGGGAAAGGCATCCTCGAACTAATGGGAGGGCTGAGGTAGAGCAGGCAGAACAGTATGGGAACAAGTAGCCAAAGAAATGATGTCTTTCCATTACTCATCAAGTCTCGGGGTACCTTATGGTGGAAGGAAACATGGGAATGAAGCTATTCCATTATCCATTTTACTGGCTGATTGATTAGTACTAGTCTGCAGAAATCCAGAATAAGAAGCAAAGTTAGTGTTTCCTGTATCTCTTTGCTGACAACTAATGGATTTTTGCAGATCAGGTCTGATAGCCTTATGATGGAGAGAGTGGTCAATTGATTGTTAGTCATTTATTAAATTAATTTGGCCTGGAAATAATCTTTCACAGAGTGTAAAAGCACAACAGGGGACAGGAATGTTTGGAACTACTTAAAGTTGCTTCATTCCAGAGAAGCTCTTCTAAACATCTTTGTGTCCTTTTTTTTCTGGTAATTTTTGCCTGTGACTTTGGGGAAATTGACTTGTAGATTTGTATACATGTATGCATTTTTTAATATTCGTATATCCAAGTTTTTATTTTTGGAAATCAGGTCAGCCTACTTCTTTGCAAATTATCAGGACCACAGAAAGCATTGTACTCAGTTTCTGTTTCACTTTTTCTTCTCTTCTGTTCCTTGCATTTATATCCAAACTCCTCTTCCTTGCCCAGACCTGTTCCATCATCTCAAATTCTTTGTTAAGCCATCGCTTAACAACCATTCATTTAGTAGTTATGCTCAGTCCCCAAAGTTACAGCTGTTGCAACACCCCTGCAGTCACATGATCAAAATTCGGGCACTTGGCAGCCCGTCCACACTTACAACCACAAGGGCACTTCAACTCATACTTCCTCATACTCTGTGGGAGGGATCCTCTGTGCAGGGTGATCGGTGGGGTCCAGGGCGCCCTATTACTTTCTCCATTTGGGCTGTGTGGTTGCCCCTCAAGTAGAATGGCCACTGGCACTGACCAATAATGTGGGGGGCAGGGGGCAGATAACATTTACTGACACTGACCAACAATGCAGGGTGGGGTTTATGTTGGTTAAAATTATTCTTTATTTTAATTATTGTATTTTTTTTCCTGGTTTTTTTTTGTACTACAAATAAAATATGTGCAGTGTGCATAAGAATTCATTCATGTTTTTTTCAAACTATTATTGTGAGCCGCCCAGAGTCACCTGTTGGGGGAGATGGGTGGCATACAAGTTTAATAATAGATAGATAGATAGATAGATAGATAGATAGATAGATAGATAGATAGATAGTCCGGCCCCCCAACATTCTGAGGGACTGTGAACTGGCCCCCTGTTTAAAAAGTTTGAGGACCCCTGAAATAGAAGAAGAAACTGAATTTGGCAAGCATGCTTTCTAGTTTCAGCTGCAAGACTCCTTGAAGGTTTTATAGCTTACACATTCATAATCACTACAACTGAATCTGACAGTGCTTTTTCCTTAACTAATAACCAAACAGTCAATTGTTTTAAATATATTGAGTGCATTACTGCTTACAACTATAGAAGGTAAAGTGACCTGAGATTAGAATGGCACACTTTATAATGTTGCAGAAGACCTTTTGGTCCAGAAAGGTAGTCTGGGATCCTGTCAAGCATGTCCCTTCTGCAACAACATGACAAAGCCTCTGACTCCATTTCTCAAATGAATAAACATAACAAAATGCAATGTTCTGAAGGAAGATGTATTGCTAAAGCAATACATCTTTTAGACATTATGAACGCTGGAAACTGGTTTTGAAATGAAGGTTGAAAACCAATCTCGATGGTTCTCATAAGAAAAAAGGACAAAAAGCGTTTTGTACACACAACATATATCCTACCTTATACTTTGATGATTCCAGTGAATACTCTGCAATGATAAGTGTGAATTATTTATTAAAACTACTCATTAAATCTCAAATTTCATTTCTTATGCTTACAAAGAATAAATTAGTAAACATTATTCTGATACCAGCCTTGTAAATGTGTTTACAACTCAGCCAAAAACATGTTAATGAATACTCAAGAGAACTACAGTAGTCCTCGACTTACAATGACAATTGGGACCGGAATATCTGTCACTAAGCAATGTGGTCATAAAGCACAACCACATCGCTTAGCAATGGCAATCCCTGCAGTCCTGATTGCCATCATTAACTGAATCACAGCAGTCATTAGGCTAGGAACTCCTTGCAACTTCCTGCCGGTTTCCCACAACCAAAGTCAATGGGGAAGCTGGCAGGAAGTTGCAAGTCCCAGGCCAGCAGGAAGGTAAGTGGCTGCTGCCAGATGGGGGAGGGGTGTGCAGGGTTGTGGGAGAGGGTCAGCAAAGGTGTGTGAAGATGTGCACGAGAGACATCACACAGGTTGGGAAGGGTGTGCAGGGGTGTGCAAGAGGTGCTGCGCAGTCAGGAAGGGTGTATGGGAGAGGTGCGGTGCAGATCGGGGAGTGTGTGTGGAGGTGCGGCGCAGGTCAAGAAGAGTGCATGGGGGTGTGTGAGAGGTGCCACGCAGGTTGGGAAAGGTGCATGGGGGTGCGGCACAGGTCAGGAAGGGTGTGTGGGGATGTGCAAGAAGTGCCACGCAGGTCAGGCTGCATGGGGGTACATGAGTGCCTGATGCGGTGCAAGCACAGAGGGGCTGGGGAGGAAGCACAGGTGGGGGAGACTTACCCCAGCAACTTGAGACCTTCCCTGCTGGCTTCCCCACTGACTTTCTGGGGAAGCCGGCAGGGAAGGTTGCAAATGGTGATCACATGATCATGGGGTGCTAGGCAACCATTTGTAAGTGTGAATGTGTTGCCAAGTGCCCAGATCATGATCACGTGACCACGGGAACACTGCAATGGCCATAACTTCAGGGACCGGTCGTAAGTCCCTTTGTTCAGCACTATTGTAACTTTGAATGGTTGCTGAATGAATGGTCATAAGTTGAGGATTACCTGTAGTAAGGAAAAAAACATGAAAACATTTGTTGTATATTGAGCCAAATATGTTCAGATGGAGTCACAAACACGCTATTCTGTGCCTGGTCTAAATTTAAATTAATGGAAGCATCAGTACAAGAACTGACAAGAATATATTGTGCTTCTTTTCACAAAAATTAAAAGTCCAACAATTCTGGCTTGAAAACGTTTCAAAATCAAGACACTTTCATGAACATCTGTATAATAATGTGCTAAGGAATTCTATAGTGAGAAGACCACGGCAGAAATTCTCAGTCCAGAAAGGTGCAAAAGACTATTTACTAATCACACCCGCACATCATATTAAGCCATATCATTACTCAGTTGTGGACAAGCAGTTGTGCTCACTGGTTTGTCCAGTCAGCAAGCATGATAAACTAACTACAGGGAGGCTTGCTCACTGTTGACTTATTATGTCATGTGAACTAGAAACTATGGTTTGTTCTGAAAGGAACTAGCACAGTGCTCAGTTTTCATAACATGCCAAAATAAATTGTAAAAACAACTGCCATAGTGTGAGAGCCACCTTTACCCATTGCATGAATCATTGCTCATGACCATGTTACCAGTATGGAATAATATGCTTTAGCATGGTATGAGAATGGATTAAGTTATCATCAACAGAGCTAATCAGATCCAAAAGAGGGGAAGGAAGTGGAAGCCCTAGGAAACTAATGGAGGAACTATGATAGGCCTATGAAAAGCAGAAGGTAGGACTTGAAAAGAAACATATCAAATAAAAGACAGATGAGAAATGAAGATGATAGATCCAAATTCAAAAAAATAAGAGATAAGTCAGAAGTCCAAGGAAAAAAATGTACAGAGGGATAAGCCTTGCTTGAAATAGCTATAGCCTTTTAGTATTAAACAACTGTTACTGTTCCTACCTACATCGTAAAAAGACTCAGTGTAAAAGTAAGCTAATACTTAATAGTTCTGTACCATGCGTAACCAGATACTTGACTCACTATTACAAATCTTACCAATATTCCCACTCACACAAATGTAAATGTTATTTAACAACTTTCAAAAATTTATGAAAATTACATGGGTTTTCAAATAATCTTTTGACTAGTCATTGACTAGTCACATATATTAAGATAATATAAAAGATTATCTTAATGGTGTATATACATACATATTTATTACCTATTCGTAGTGTTCTTTCTGCATTTTTCCTTGTGCCATTACAAATACGTTGCAATTCACATTTTCCAGTTACCAGTCTTACGATCCATTTTAGCCAAAATCGAAAGATATTTGTATAGAAATATCTCCATAAGTATATAATCATTTTCTACAAAAACATACAAATGAGAAAAAAATAGCATAACAAACATTATAAAACTTGATTCACATACTAGAGCATATGTGCAGCCTAATACTGCCTACCTTTAAGTAAACATTGAAACTGCGCTGCTAGCTTTTGTTAATCTGGTTTTACAGTAAATTTATTTATTTCTCAATCAAACAGCCTACATATGTCTACTGAAAACCACAGAACTTCAGATGCTAGCCCTTACTGCCTATTAAGCTCATGGTTTGGTTTTATACTCTTCTGTTATCTAATTTTCTCCATGAAGCATCTGACTATATAGAAGGGTACCTAAGCATTTATTCTGAATGCTCATCCCCTCAACAAGCCATAAAGAAAAGTTTAACAAAATAGCACAATAGTACTTTAAAAAGACAAGTTATTTGCATGGCCACGATTTCAATAATCTGCTTTAGCAGGGTTTTTTTTTCTTTTAAGGAGCCAGGTGCCAATTTTTTCTAATCTGGTTTGGGCTAGCACCTCAGTATTTTCACAAAACCAAATATTGTAGTAACATCAACTGCGTCAATAAACAACGCTTCAGCACTGAAAAAATGTGCATCGGTGTCCTCCCCACTCCGCCTCCATAATGCGCCTGATCCCAGACGCTGATGTTGGACCACTTTCATTTAGCAGCTAGCCGAACACAACCGAGTCGAAAGGGGGATTTTCTCCACCGTCCATACCCTCAGGCGGATTCCTTTATTTCCCACCTCCTCTTCGGGGTGCCCGTCCTCCTTTGAACGTTACCAAGCTGGTTACATCACTCCAGAGAAACCCAGCGAAACTGGAAGCAATCTCGCTTCACCTTCACCAGCAGTTCCTTCTTATCCTAAAAGGAAGTTGCCTTGCCACAGACCCGGAAGTGAGATGGGGCCGGGTAGGAGGTAACGGCATTTTTTCAACCGTGTTATTTTTGAACTAGGCGTACAATTCCCCTCCCTTTTCTTTTCTTTTCTTTTTCCTCCCCACCTCCTTTGAAATGACATGAACTGGAGCGACGGCCTCCATGGGGGCTCCCTGGAGCCCACAGAAAGCCCGCCAAGACCAAAGAGCCGGACGCGAATCTTCCCTTTTGCGGGTGGGCGGGGCTTTCAGTTATAGTGCCAGGACGGCATCGAGGAGAGGCTGGTAACCGCCGCCGCTGCCGCCATCACAAAGCAACGGTTGCCGCGACAGCCAAACGGGCGCGGCGTCCGGACGCGTTACCGGCCCGCTGGCAACTGGAAGAGACTGGTCCCTCGACTGGAAGGCGGGAGGGGAAGGGCGGTGTCGAGGGGCGTGACGCGCGAGGGAGTCACTTAGTGACGGCGGGGGTCACTCGGTCGTCATAAAGCGTCTTTTTGTAGCGAGGCGTCTCCACTCACGGCGGGGAGGCCTTGTCTTTGCGGAATTCCGGAGGAGGAGGAGGAGGAGGAAGCAACGTCTCAGTCTAGAGTTGGAGACGAGGAGTAATGCATGTATGGAAAAGTTATCAGTCGTAGTTCAGGTCCTCATCCTCTATTCTCGTATCTTAGTGGTTCCCCAAGTGTGGACTGGAGAACCCTGGGGGTCTCCGAGACCTTTTCAGGGGGTCCACAAAGTCAAATAAATATTTAGAATTTCCAATACAGTATATAGCCATAGATATAACCTGCATAAACCAAAGCTCTTTGGGGTCCTCAGTCATTTTTAAGACTGTAAAGGGGTCCTGAGACCAAAATGTCTCAGATAATGCTGTCATATCTCATTGACATAAATTAAATAAGCAACAAGTCATGTAGTTACGATTAATACATTATAATAGTCCTTACTTTATTAAATTGAAGATTCCTACAATCTAGCAAAACTTGGAACAGGAGGACAACCAACAGGGCAGAATGAATGGAAGTTGTTAAAGGAAACCAAAGCTGCCACTTGAGACAGAGGGAACAGCTACCTGGGTTCAAAAGCTCTTGCCTTCCTGGTCTGCCTTTTACAGCACCTCAGTGATGCGGTTAGCAGCACTAATGCCCTCACAGTAACAGGGCAGGACTCCATGGCTTCAAAGGGGACAGTAAAAGATAGTTGCATTTGTGCAGTCTCTTCCTGCAGCAGCCAGCCCCAAATCAGGAAGCTGTGTTTGCTAAGAATGCCATTTCTCTTCTGCCGAGTGCTGGAAATCATGTAGCAGTTTTTTAAAAACAGAGTTCAAAAAATCATTGTGTGGTTTCCAGCATCCAGGAGATGTGCAGTGATTAAGTATAATACACTCGTATTCCATCTGTCTGCATGTGTTACATTAGTTCCCAAGTCTAATTAATGCTCAGGATCGCAGAAATTAGTTAGGTTTATTTATGCTTATATCAACCTCCTGGTAGATCTGCATTCAGTTTATGTAAAATTGATCTTCCCATCTCTCTCTCACACATGTAAACTGCGCAAGCAAGGTGTCTAGTGTCTCCTGCAGCCACAGTACAAATGACCATGGAGGTGCAGAGCCAGTTGGGAGGTGACCAAACCATGAATTACCATAGCCAATCTATCGTTATTGAGGAATAATCATAGCTGTTGAAACAGCCAAATCTGGTAATGCACAATGCCAGGTGAAAACAGAATCCAGGACAGTATCAGAAAACTATGTACAGTATTTCCTTTTTCATAAACTACCCCCCACACACACACACTAGAATAGATACATAACTATTCTAAATACATAATACATAACATACATAAATTAGATAAAAGAATTACCTCCCAGCAAGCCCTATATATTATTGGCGTCTCCTGCTTCAGATGACTTTTTTAAATATAATTTTTATTGAAACTTTTAAACAAAATAAAAACTAATACAAGCTAATATAAAGTGGGGAAAAGAAAGAAGAAAAAGCAAAGAAAAAGCAAAAAGTGCAAAACAAATTGAAAAATAGAAAAGAAAAACAATATAAAGAAGTGGCTTCTAATATTCTTTATAGCAATTATAAGTACAAATATATTTTAACCTCTCTCTCTCTCTAAAGTTACATCATGTTACTCTTCTTTCTATAATTTATCTAATTTTTTTCATTTTTATGCAAAAAGTCTGTAAGAGGTTTCCAGTCATCAATAACTGTAGATAATGTCTTTTCTCTAATCAAAAAAGTCAATTTATCCATTTCAGCAAAATCTGTCAACTTCACCAACCATTCCTCCATAGTGGGTAATGTCGAATCTTTCCATCTCTCTGCATATAGTAATCTTGCCACCATCTCCTGCTTCAGATGATGAGGAAAAACAGCTGGGTATCATCAGTATTTTGATGATGCCATCTTATGACAGATAACCTGATGACTTCACTCACTGGCTTCATATAAATGTTTAAAAGGTTGAGCAATCTCACAACACAAATACCATGGGGTTAAGCAGAACCACCACCACCCTTGCTGTTCTATTCCTAATCTGCAGAAATAATTCTATAAGAAAAGCTTAATCTTTACTTTCTCTAGATTTCAGTACAATAAGAATACTCCCTTTTCCCAGTGCTGGGCTTTCTGTGCTTGTGAGAGAATTTGAGAAAGAAGAAGGTACTAGTGGTACTGGAAAATGTTAAAAGGCTTGCAGTGAGCCAAGCCAATATTTACAGTATGTTCATATTATTTATCCATATTATTTGCTAAATTCAGCAAATTCCTCATAATTTTTGTATAAAGCACATACAGGTTTTGAAATTGCTCAGATCAAAAGTTAGAAATGTTTTTGTCAGCAGACCGGTCTCCAGTTCTCAAAGCACATGCTCAGAGTTGTGTGCCCCCAGTTTCTTCCTCAAATTTCTTCTTCACCATAGAATATTACTAAAAAACAAAAATCACTTTTTAATTTTTAATACACTTAAAAATATTTTATAGTAGAATTCTGATATTTACATACATTGTCCAACTTTAAACAACTGTCACTCTCAGGAACTGTTTACAACAATAATATATTTTGACACTACAAATAATACATTATTTGTAGTGTCATTATTCATTACATTATTAATAAGACTATTACTTTAGTAAGTTTTAATGAATTAATAGTTAAGACTAACATGCCACTATGTGAAAATTTTATATGTTTTTAATTTTATTTCCTTTTAAATTTATAATCCTTTTCATAGATTATAAAGTTGTAACAAACATAGATGGGACGTGCACTCTCATGTTATCTACTCAATTCCACTCCAATCATTTACAATCCAAGATGCATTTGGTTGAACTGCCCATTATAGAAATGTATAGTTGGTGTATACATTGGTGTATACATTCTAATACCATTCCACAATGTAAATGCCCACAACTTAAACACCAGTTTGATTACACCAATAATTTTGTTTCTAATTATAAAATATATGTCTCTACACCAAAGTCGATAGATATCAAATAATATGATTCCTTTACACTGATGTTCTCATTCTCCACTTACGGTACTTATAGATTTCTTATTCTAGAAATTGCAGTGCAAGTTCTATAGAAAAAGCAATTTATGTTGCCACAAAAGTACACTCATTACACACTCTAGTACACTCATGGGTACCATAAACAAATAATCATGTATGATTCATAATGACTATTAAGAGGGATAGTAAAACTGTCATTGTAAATTGTTAATACAGGAAGGTAATTCTAATACAAGTTAAGGATATTAATGAATAGCTTAAAAGTGTCTGTGCTATAAACTACAATTTACAGAAAATATTTTAGCTTGAATCTAAATTACCTCACTATCACATTTCTATTAAAACAATCTGAAACTATCATGCCAACATTACATGGGAAGAACATATATGCATCTTGGTAACTGCTCTACACCTGTTTATAGTTAAACTTGAAGAAACAGAAAATATGAAATAACATTAGAAGTGAATTAGAAATTTAAGTACAAATATAACAATATAAAATTCTGTGAAAATCAAACACTTGAATTTAAGAACATAACAGCTCTTATGATCCTCTATATCGGTGTTCTTAAACAGTGGTCAGTCAGATTTGGCTGAACAGGAGGATGGCCACCTAGTTCCATTACATTAATATTAACAGTTCAAAATGCATGTTGCAACAATAACCCCAAATTCTGAGCTTGAACCAAGGTTTTACAGAAATTTAGGCCTTTATCTCTTCTGATACTCAACAATTTCTACTGGAAATTGATAAATTTCACATTAAGTTTTAAAAATTTTTGTATCATTTGTGTACATGGACTAAGATATTGCTGTTAGTATGCTTAATTTTTATAAGACAATATGCTAAAATGCTAAAAATCTTCAGTCAGGTTCAAATTGCAGATCTATTATGAAATAATTTAATTTGATTAAGTGAATATAGAATAACTTAAACCTTTCCATTAACATTCATTTAATTGTATGAGTTGCCTTTTATTCTTTCCTACTTAACAGAATAAGGGAAAGATGTCAGGTAATGAGCCTCAAAACTCTGTCCATCTGGCCATTAACAGTATGCCTCTCCAAAAACTGAGCAAGACAAAATTTTATGTTTGGAGAAGCCAAAAGAAATATCACATTTAAAAATGGCCAGATCAAACCAGGGTCTGCAGAAAACAACATTCCAGAAAGAAATCCCCCAGTGCCTTCCTGTGAAAGAGGTAGCTGGGCCGTGGCTTTTGATATTGCAACTTCTCCATTCTATGCCTCCCATTCCCTGGTCACATGATCCCTAATGGAGTGTGTGCAGTCTGCCCTCTTCTCTTTAGTGGCCACCTACACACCCAGATGCAGCACAAGGGGATAACACACAAAAGGGGAGTTTATTGCTTTGTTACACAGAAGAAAATTCAGATGCCTCTTAGGGCCACTGTTGGAAGAGTAGTTGGAAAGAATTCTAGATGCCATGCAGCGCATACTTTCCCTGCCTTGTTTCTACAGAGTATGGTGTATGTGTGTTTCTATGTAAGGAATAAAGACTCATTTGAGTTTTAATCCTGATGATTTCATGGGTGTGTCCATGTATTTTTCTTAGCAGTATTCCTGAAATGGCTTGCTGGTGCCTTATTCGGAGAAGTTTTTTCGCTTTCTTAGTCTCGCCTATCTTGACATTTCATTGTCTCCTTTCCAAGTACAGGTAATAATCAGGTCTAATCCTTTTTATAGATGAATCAGGACTAGTGCTGCTACTAGTGCTGACTTGGCATATATTTGTCTATCCAGATTTAATATACACAGCAGCTAGAATAACTATAGATTTGCTGACAGTTTAGTTCCCTTTGAATTGATTGCAGAATGTTAACATACATTTTACATGTTATAAATGCTCGTAGGAAAATTTTAAAAAGAAAAAAAATCCTTTTTTAGAATCGATACCCTCTTTGCATATTTGCTCACCAGGATTACTAGTCAAACGTTTTCTCCAAAGGTAAGATAGCAAGAGGGGTAACAACTTGACACATTATGGGGAACTCCTCGATTCGCCTTCCACTGAGTCTCATTGGGATTACTCCAGAATCCTGCAAATAATACTTGGCGAAGTGGTCGGTGGCACCTGCGATTAAATTCCCGAAGGAACGAAAGAGCTGTAAGGGGGCGACTGGTTGCTAGCGCAGCAGCTTGGACTCTGGGGCCCCGCGGTTGCAAAACCTGGGATAAGTGCCCTGCGAAATGCGATCCCAGGCAGCACACCTGCGAGATCAGAGAGGCGGGGTCACCAATAAGAAGCCTTCCTTGCGGGACCTCGGGGAAAAAGGGGGAAAAGGCGCCCTAGCTGTCTCGCGCGTCGAGGAGCAGCTTGGAACGGCCGGCGAGAGATGCGGGTCTCCCTCATTCCGCCGCCAAGAGACAGCAAAGAAGGCGGTGACGCTCCATTGTTGCGCGGCGCGGAGCTAGGCACCCGCGGAGTTCCCAAGGTGGCTGGAAGATGAGGCTCAGGCTGAACAGTGCCCTGAAGTGTGTCTGCCTGAGCGCAGCCTTCTTCTTGGCGTGGTATGCAACCTTCAGCAGCATTGGAGGTGAGAGAAATGAAAAGCGGTGGGCGATGCTGTAAGGCTCCCAACCGCGCTCGCGTTGAAGCGGGCTTTACGCGTAACTCCTTTCCGCTGGAGGGGAGAACTGCAGGAGGACCTCAACTTTCGGCTCTCCAGTTTCGGACTGGCGCAGAGAGAGTTGCTGGACCACGCCGGAGGCTCCCAATAGAGCGGGCGCTTGGACTTCTAACTCCCACCAGCCGCTACCTGCCCGGGAAGCGACTCCTGAGGCTGCAGTCTAGGGCCGCCGGGTGCGCGCTCCTGACTGGGAAGCCGAATGTCTGCCGGGTTAGCTTTCGGGGTCTGGGTTGCTTCGGGGCCGTGGGCGCACTGTCTTTGTCGCTTGCTTCGATCTCTTTACGAAGTTCTTTGCTTCTTGGAGGCCAGAGGTTACAGCAAAGCAACTGTATCTCGGTAGGACTCTGTCCCTCAGACACGCCGGGAACTGAGAATTACAAATTTGTGTTTGTTTTTTTGTGGAAAGATCACCTGTTTCAGGAAAGGACATTGCAATACTTTCGTTCAGTTGCAAATACTTTTACATCCAATCTACAGCAATTTGCCCAATGAAATCTAAATGACTTCCGAGTAAGGCCCAGCCCTTCCGGAGGGCTAATTGCGCTGCTCCTTTGGTAGTTCTAGAAAATGGCACTGAAAATCGAGCTCACCGCTTGCTCTGTGCAATATATTTCTAAAGTGTATCGTGCTTCTATCATTGCTGGTTCCTTTGCAAGTAATTTTTTAAAATTTTTAAAATTAAAATAAAAAAAATATTACATTATTAAAAAATTAATTTTAAAAAATGTTTAAACCAGCTTAACTTTAGGGCATTTCCACCTGGGTTCTTTGCAGCAGTTGGGAATTAGAACCTGCCTGTTCTCACAACTGGAACTGCATTAATGTACTATTAGCCCAGCTGTGGTATATGTGAAAGTGCAGCAAATGTAGTGCTTTTATCTAAAAACTCTGAAGAGTTGGACAATCAGTTTTCCCAGATGCAGCCTTTCTTTCTTCACTCTGCCTCCAAAACCCATTAGTGGGAAATTTAGGTTTACTACGCATCACTGCTCCTTTCTCTCACCTTAGTGTCCTTTATGTTTTTGAGGTAGGTAGCAATGAAGATTATAATGGTTTGATGTCACACAGCTTTTTGAGGGGTTGGGCTGGGTGGTGGGAACAGGGAAGTCTTTCTAGTAAAGTAAGAGTGTTAAAGGCCTGAGTGATAACATTAAGTAATAGTTGCAAGAGAAAAGCATCTGACATTTCTGTGTCATCAGAAAATGAACAATTTTGTGGTCAGCTACATTTTTGCACAGCACAGAAGTATTACGGGAACACTCAACATTTAGGCATTCTTTCCAATGGAGAGGTACATTTCAGATTGAGTCTGAATGGTCTAAACCATTCTAAAATGGTCTAAAGTAAGTACACTTATTTGGATGTAAGCTTCACTATAATCAGTAGATTTTAAAGACACTTTGCTACAGTGGAATTACCGAAAACAGTTCAATTTCTGTGATGTATAAGCCATTTGGTTTGAAGGGAAGCTGTATATATACAGACGTAAATCTTGGAGCTACAGCCTGTTGCAGCTCAAATTACATATTTGTCATGCATCTGCAGACCTATGTTTCTCTTTCAAACAGTAGAGTATATATGTGATGAATGTTCAGGATATGATCAAGTACGAAACACCATCCTACCTCATTTTATGTGGATATAATTGTGCTTTAACCACCCTGTTCCTTTTTCTTCTCCTAATTTGGGGTTAAGGAAAATATGGGTTGATTCTTTTCACGCAATACATGAGGTAACTTTTAAGGCTAATTAAGGTTATAAGTTTTTGCATATGGCTGGCTTTTTCCCCCTCAGCAGGTAAGCTGTCGAAGGGACATTTCCTTTGGAATTTTACTCAGGCACTGTAACTCCACAGAAACAAACAATTGTCTAATTCACCAAGTTTAAATAAGATACATTTAAATTGTCTCCCCAACAAAATAGATACAAGGGGTGTGACTAATCCTTTCTTGCTAGTGTTGAAAGCCCTGGAAGCCAATTACTGTGTGTATCTATCTCACTGTTCACGGTTGATGCAAATCATACGCATAAGCCATGACTGTTGTGTTACTGCAGCTTCAGAATTATATCTGCTGACTACTAATAATTAAGACACAATGTTTGCTTGAACTGATTGTTGTATGTACAAATGATGTAATATTGAGGCGCAGGAGGGATTTAATGGTATGATTCATCTATTCCCATTATGTTAGTATAACCTAATTCCATGTTTGGGGCACAAAAAATCCCATTCACCGCTCAGTTGACCTTTCTTTTAGGCATGGTGGAAAAACAGATAGAAAGAAAATATGGAAATTTCTTTCTATGAAAACAGCAGCAAGACTTTTATATGTACGCAAACGGAAGGATTTACAAATACCCACAGTTGAAGAATGGATATTGACATGGAATTAGTGGAGATGGTGAAATAGTCTACCCTGATTAAAGAAAAGACATTGTCTGATTTTGTTTCTGTGTGGAAACCACTCTTGGACTTTTTACTTCATACATAAAAAATGAAATTTTGACTTCAGGATTTGATGACTGATTTATTTTATAATTACAGAAATGTCTTGTATTACTTTTTAAATATTTTTGCTGGTATAGAGTTATTTTGCAAAGTTCTTTTTAATGTCAAAGTAAAGGATAGTTTTTATTATGTGATTTTTTTTTAGATGTTGGAGTACGAAGTGACTTTATTTTATACTTATACCTGTACCAAAGAAAGTTGGAAGTTATCATTTTTTCTTTCTGTACTTTCCTTTTTTAATTTTTTTTTATTTTCTTTGATTTCTCTGTATTTTACTGTTTTCTGAAATTTAATAAAAATTTATTTAAAAAAAATAGTAGCAGTAATGATGTCTGCTTCTATGGACAGATTATGTTTAAGGGATGTTAATGAAGGAATGACCGATGTGAAACAAATCTTGCTTGATGCAGAAATAGTGGAATCAGAAATATTGGATTAAAAAAAAGTGTGGATTACAAAGCAGAGAAGGTATTTGAAGTAGAATTACAAGTGACAAGCCAAGAAAATGACCCGGATAAGGACTCTTTATTGGATGTACAAAAGAAGCTGGCTGAAGTTTTAAAAGTTAAAGGGGAAATGCTAATGATAAACCAAGAGAATTACCTGGATAATGTCTTTTTATTGGATTTACAAAAGAGGCTTGTTAAAGCCTCAAAGAAACCTATATGATAGAACAAAAAAGAATTGAAGAGAGATCAAATCCTATGACAATATTTGAATGAACTAAGATTTTCAGAGGTAAAAGGAAGGAATATAAAGTTGGCTTATTTGATTCAAATTTATGAAGTACTTGATTCTTTGTCCAGCAAGTAGCAACTTGAAGAATCTGAAAAAGTGGATGATCCAATGTAACTTTTTATGATAACAAGCATAAGATAAAGAAAATTTGCTCCATACAGCATTTGCTGAAGTAATGATGATTATCTCTGGAAAATGGCCATTGTTCTCAATAGCAAGCAAAATATGCTATGTATGGGGGAGATGACAGAAATCAACACTGACTTCCGCTCATAGTGATAATGCAAGAAATTAAGATGATTGAAAGTTGTAAATCCCAGGAAGTGGATTTGAGGTAAATTGAGTTGTTCTATGGTTCAAAAGAGAAGGTCTCTCTCTCTCTCATTCTCTTCTATTGGAGAAGGTGTTTCTCTGATAGTAATTTTACACTTTATATTATTAAATGACCAGATGATTATTTGTGCTTCAGAACTCAGAGATCTTGCATATTGATTTAATACTCATTTGAATTTGTTTTGGCTCACATATTAGTCTTTTATTTCCTTAAAGCTTTAGAAATGTTAGTGTGTGAGCTTTAGCAAGTGAGAGAAGGAACTTGACACATACTTATGTTTTTTAGATTTTTTAAAATTCAGAATGATTATATTTCGTTATCTAATAAAACATCTTGTTGATCAATTATCCACTTTTTTTTTCAAAATAACTTTCTTCTGACATAGATATTGCTAACAATTATCCATAGTAAATCTACATATGGATCTGTTTCCCTCTTCAGGTAGTTTACAGGAACAATTTACGTAACAATTTCCCCAAGGCTGCAATAATTTTATTTAATGATGTTGCTTAAGTATCTCATGTAGCATTTTTGTTTACAGTCTCCATCTTGATGTTTGATAATAGAAGAGCTATTTTGCACATTCTGCGTAACTCACACTTCTGTTTTGGTTGGTTCTTTCTTCTGAGCTGTGCATATAGATGTTTATAGTTAACCCTACATACAGAAGTCATATGTGAAATGCATATAGAATTACAAACAGTACGCTGAAAAGGAAAAATAATCAAATGCCACTCTGAGTAGCACAGTTTTTTGATATGGTCAAATAATACCATATTCATCTGAAATGAAGTCAATCCTATGTTTAAAATAATCCCCCTATACGATAAAGAGGGAAAAACCACACAAAATTCATGTACAGTTCCTAACTTTCCGTGTTTTCAATGCAGAGTTCCTGTCCCTAGCATAAACAGTCCTGGCAATTGATTAATATTAATTGAATTAATAATGCTAATTAAAATTAATTGCCTGTAAAATAAGATGCTCTGTTTACAAAATTAACTGATCTTCAAGCATTCTTGGTCTCTTGCACACAGATCATTTTACCTCATGGAAAAATACAAGTTTACACACAGATTATCCCCCTCCATTCCAGCAGAAATAATAGAAAAGAAAAAGGGAAAAAACCCAAGATGGAGATGGAATAAGGAAAAGCATAGTTGCACAGGAAGGGAGTGAAAGAGAAAGGGTGAAGATGTGAATGAATTGAGAGAAAGAGGTAATTTAACAGAGGATGGAAGAAGAGATAGGGGCTGCTTAATCAATACAGGAATTTTACATTTGTGACTCAATTATAATTTACTGAATAAAAAGGCTGAATTCATGTTATGCCAAACCTAAGCATATCACCCTATAATTCAGTATGTGTGAACACAATCAATACATACTCCATATCCATTTTCATAGACAGGGTGGGAAAGGAAAAAAAAATAGATATATCATTAGGGACTTCCATAACACACATTTTCTAGTCCCCTATCCCTCACAAAGCAATATGAAGCTAACCCATGATTACCTTCTTTTGCAAAACTCAATAAGCAGAGAACATGCATAAAATACTGTGACCCAATCAGTCTTCCTTCCAGCTAACCAGTAGGAGATGGTAAAGAACTTCATTTAATCAGTGCCCTGCCCCAAGGTAATGCCAGTTTTGGTGTAATAAATCTCCTCACTCCACTCCCCATAAAAAAAGAGATATAAAACCAATCTGGGTTTTTATTATATGTTGGGTTCATTGTGTAGTCATATGTAAAACAGAAACAAAACAAAATGTTGCTAAGAAGAGAAGCTTTCTGCCTGTAAAATTGCCTTTCCTCTTACATTTAAAAAACCTCTTGCAAAGCCATTGTGGTATAGTGGTTAAGTTGTTGGACCTGACTCAAGAGACCATCCAGATTTAATCCAGCCTCAGCCATGGAAACTTATTAAGTGACAGTCCCCGTCCCCCCAGCCCAACTTACCTTACAGAGTTGATGCACTGAGAATAAAACAAAGGGAGATCCCCATGTGTGCAGTGTTGAGCTCCAGGGGAAAAAGTGGAATATAAATCTAATAAATAGATGAACAAATGGAAGCATGCTGGTAGCTTTGCAGCTGGGTGTTTTTTCCAATAGTTACGTCCATGGTTGCATGTTGCTGCAACAGTTGAAGTGCAGGAGAGGGAGAGATGGCTCTCAGGAACAGGATATTGACGTAACGGCTGCCTTGAATTCAAGAGAGAGATGAGGCAAAACAGCTTTGCTCTTGTTTCAGATATATTTGTCACAGAGCTATAAATTAACAGGTTTTCAAAACAGCTGGCATCAAGAGATCAGACAGATTGTGAGCTGATTTGAACTGGTGCAGAATGTAGAAGGGCCATTCTTGCCAAGGAACCAGAGAAAATGTTTTGTTGCCTGGATGGTGTGTAAGGTGTAGAGATATTGGGACTGACAATAGGTAACCTAAGTGGTGTTCTGTCATCACTTAATACTGACTTAAATAAGTCTGGAGAATGTGGACAGAGCAGAAACTGCATTCATTGCTGTAGTAAACATTTATAAAACAGATTAATTCAATGTACTTTACATTATGTACAGTGTGTAGAAAAATAGTATATATGTAGTCATATGACCAAAAATCAATTTGGTACTTAACGTCAGTATTGTAAATTCAGCTTGTTTATAGACATAACTTCAAAATGTTTTCACTGCCGTTTAATGGAGTTTCCTAAAACCTGCGTAAGATTCAGTTATGCTACAAGTTGTTCAGTGAACAGGCAGGCTATATAATATCATTTAACTGAGTCCATGTAAGGCACCTTAGGGAGACATTAAAAAAAAGAAATAGGCCCAACGGTCACGTATAACTTTATTACATATTAATAAGAAAACTTACTGTTCATCAACATGCTTTTGAGGATTATGGAGTCAAATGTTACAGGGAAAATAATTAGCTTGCATGTGTACTTTGCATTTTCAGATATGTAATAACTTTATAAACATATAATTTGATATTTTTATTTTATTTATGTTTGACTGTTTGTAGATTGTTGTGGAGTTTTAATTGTTATGTTGTACGCCACCCAGAGTCACATTTTGGTGAGATGGGTGGCTATATAAATATAAGAAAGAAAGAAAGAAAGAAAGAAAGAAGGAGGGAGGGAGGGAGGGAGGGAGGGAGGGAAGGAAGGAAGGAAGGAAGGAAGGAAGGAAGGAAGGAAGGAAGGAAGGAAGGAAGGAAGGAAGGAAGGAAGGAGTAAATCCACTCAGCAGGATTATAAAATGTACATGCATGCCCAACTGTTATTTTTGCAGGTGTATTATTAGTTGAATAGAAAGAATAAATTATTTGCTTTGTTTACATATACTTTATTTTCTTGGATGCTTTGAGAGCATTTTTTTTCTATGCATATTATTTTGAATTCTGTCCCACAATTATTTCCTTGTCTGAAGAAAATAATGTACCTTTATAATTTCAGGAAACAGTTCAAATTTGTACCAAAGACAGTATGAGACCTTTGTATGTTGAAACAGAAAACAAAAAAATATCGTATGAGCTCTCTGATAAACTGAATATAATCAGACAAGTCATTGGTGAGCTAACCAACACTCCAATAAATATTGCAGGTTTGTGTGGGGTTTATTTTTAAACTGACTGCAAATGTTACTCTTAACTATCTAAAAAAATCTGATCCTTCAGAAATATAAATCCTCTTGATTTTATTGAAGTAAGTAAGATGACCATTAGCACATGTCCTCCAAGAAATTAATAATACAAAAAGAGG
Source organism: Liasis olivaceus (assembly GCA_030867105.1). NCBI lineage: Eukaryota > Metazoa > Chordata > Lepidosauria > Squamata > Pythonidae > Liasis > Liasis olivaceus. The sequence continues at coordinate 35,099,383 of CM061354.1, read as the reverse complement.
TCAAGAAAGGACAACAATTTGCATACATTTACATTTGCTAATTTTATGCATAGATGTACATTTAGGCTACTAAAAATGTATTACACATAGCCATTGTGAGGAAATTTGTGAGTGGGGTGCCTACTCTGTTTATTGTTCTAGTGTTAATTGTTGATGGACATCTTCAAAGTACCTCTTCTTCATTGTCAGGGATCTGTAAAAAGGACTTGGACTATTCAGTTTTTTAAACAGAGGGTGCTTTCAGTATTATCTTCTGACTGTCCATCAACTGTAAGGCTGTTCTCCATAGATTAGGCACATGCTCACCCTAAGATGCCTGATGGAGGGCCTTTTCCCACTTGGATCTAAGCACTGGACAATCATTTTTTCTGTTACGTCTTTATAATATTGCCTTCATCTCATCTCCAGCCCATGAGTGAGACAGGCTTAAGTTATCCTTAATTTGTGCCAGTATTAAAATGGTTAAAACTCTGTTCTCCCTCTTATTCCAACACCATTCAAATGCAGCCTGAAAGTGTTTAAAATCCGTTAGGCTTGTCACCTATTACCTTGGAGGAAAGTCTTGTGTCTAGCAAGGACTGGGAAGAGGCAGTAGCAGCAGACTGGTGATTGGTAACTGGGATCCATTATCATTTTCTGCAGACTCAAAAATGGGTGGAGAGCACTTCACTTTAGCAGCTGGGAAAGGCCTGTAGTGCTGGGAAGCAGGGAAACAAGAAACTATTAGAGAGATAACTGGAGAAAGAGGTATGAATCCTTGTGGTCAAATGTATTTTGTCATTATATCACTAATTTATTATGTGATTATGTCTGTCAGCAAATTGTGTAATTTGCCATTGAGTGGCCTTTTTTTTTTTTTAATTGCATGGCCCCAGAACTGGATTGGCTGTTTTGCACTGGCTGTTTGAAATAAATAATGCTCATAAAAACAAAAAGTAAAGCCTCTCTCAAATCAAGCTCAGCTCCTTGTAATTTCTTGGCAGCAATATGGAAATTATTTGCCACCTTCTGGAATGTTTCCCCCCCCAACCTTTGAGCCTATCCTTTAGCCCTGGGATTTTGTGGTTAAGTCCCATTGCAGGTCCTAACTAGGTTTGACTCTGTTTGGTTTTCTGAGATCAGCCAAAGTTGGATAGGTGCTGCCGTGTAGCTGCCCACTTAAAAACAAACTACACTCTGAAACGGGTGTCCAACCATTGCAGATTGCTGCATCTGTTTCATCAGTGCAAGGACTGCAACACTGATACAAAAGTTGCTAGTGAATAAAAAATGAAGAGTATGATGGTATGCCCTTAAACACGAATGTATAAAATTAAAATCTTTACTGCAAAATAGAGCTGCTTCTGAAGCAACTGAGAAGCAGAGGAATTTCTTTTTGGTCATTTAGCTGTCAGTATTTCTTATTCACCAGAACACCAGTATATAGATTGGTGATATGTACTGGGCTGATATGTACCACTTTTTCAAGATCATAGCTAGAATGATATAATTTAGAAAGGTGCTACCATTAAGAGCTGCTCAAATCCTGTTTTGCTTTTTCTTCTCTTTCCTTGCTAAGCAGAAATATATTTACTTCAGTGTTCTTTTTCTCTTCTGGAATCTTGTCTGGCAGAGCCTGCCTGCCTGCCTGCCTGCCTGCCTGCCTGCCTGCCACCCACCCACCCACCCACCCATCCATCCATCCATCCATCCACCCACCCACCCACCCACCCATCCATCCATCCATCCATCCATCCATCCACCCATCCATCCATCCACCCACCCACCCACCCACCCATCCACCCACCCATCCATCCATCCATCCATCCACCCACCCACCCACCCACCCACCCATCCATCCTGTAGCAGAGAGAACTTGCTTGCTTGTTCACCAACTCTCTTACTCCTTGTGCAGCATGCAGGGCAACTGGACCCAGCTCTATTCTTCAGTCACCTTTTCTTTCCCTCTCTTGGCCAACACCATCTTGGCCTGTCTTCCCTGATTGTGTCACGTTTCTGCTGCCCCTGCCTCAAGAACCCAGCACTGCCAGAGAAGCATATCCCCTGCAGGGTGCAACAGTTTATGTGTGTGTCGGGGGGGGGGGGGAGGTGGGGAGTTCCTTATGCTTTGTATAAGAACTGCATAGTTGACAAGACCACAAATTTGAAACTCTTTTTCTAAAAGGACAAGACAGGCTAAGGGATTTCTGAAGAACTCAGGGCATAATTACCCTGGGCATCATAACCCAAACATCATTAGGAATAGAGCTCAGAAATTGTGAAGTTTCTAGTTCCAATTTCTGTGGCTCCATACTAGAGTAAATAAGCAGGGACATTTGCAGCAGCAGACACAACTGGATCTGTGTGTATGCCGATGTTACATGTATGTACAAGAGGCAAGGCTTCAGTTGCACAGTTTTGTTTACCACCTTGCCCCCCTGACCCCAGACAGCCCCATACTGCAGACAGCATAGAAATAAGGCAAGCAGAGATACAGTGCCATAAAAATGAGCAGTGCTTGTATAAGATAGGCCAAGCAAGAAAGATAGAGATGTCTGTTGGTAGCAAAATCAATCCATATTTTAAAACTTGTTCATAGACATTCCTCAGATGGCACTACCTCCCTCCATTTCTTCTTGACTAAAGAAGATATTCCACAAAGTATGCTAATATCTTTCAGAGCTACAGAGAAAACTCCAGGCTCTGACACATTCAGGATCTAAACTCCTCATCCATCATACTGCACATATTAGGATACAGTTGGGAAAACCTCTCAAGAAGCAGAAATGCTATCTGATGCTAGTATGCTTTCTTTAGGAGAGCAGAATAAAAATATTTTTCCTGAAATTGTATGGTGAAGCCAGATCTTCAGGAAGCAATAAAGCAAAATGGAATTAAATGCAGATACCAATCTTCAAAAAGCAGATTAAATTTTACTTTATATGGGTATGACAGAAATATTTGTTGCCACTGCAAAATTTATACAAGGGAAAAGGGGGGGCCTTTCTGTGTGTAGTGAATGAAGATAGGGTCATTTGCTCTATTAGAATTAGCACCTCAGGATTAGCACCTCAGGATTTCTCCAGGATTTCTCAAAGATAATGCATAAAGATTTGGCCAGATCATTGGCTTATTTTTTTCAGAACCTTTGGATGCAATTCATGTGGTCCTGGACATTTAAACTAATTCAAAGTGTAGAGATAGTCTCTGGCCATGGTTTCAGAACTTCACTTGGCTTTTTGTGTGGCCACACTGGCAACTTTTATTGTCCTCTTTTCCTCATTGGAATTATTTGCAATTGTGTTTTTAGTATTCCTTTAGGAACTTATACTACCTTGAGCTCCTTTTCCCATTGGCTTCTCCTGCCATGGGATTTATCATTAGCCTTTTTGTTTGATGTACAGGGTATGTATTTGACTATATTTGGTTTTACTTTCCTTAAAAACAAGAATTCCAGCTTTATTTTTCATCAGCGTTCCAGCAGGTATATTCAGTTTTTCACCTAAGTATTCTCTGTATCAAGTCAAGGATAGCTGATCCTCATATGCCTTTTCCCACCCTTTGAAGGAAATAATTATCAGCAGTAGAAAAGAACTTTGTGGAAAGACTATGCTTGGCAGAGTTGTCTTCCAACAGATATTGGAGTAATTAGAGCCTCCCGTTGCCACATGTTCATGCATGTTTGAAAGATTTGCATCATACACATGTTCTTCTGGTAGCAGACAGTCACAACAGTGCTATTGTTTTATTTGTTCCTTCACTTATTGTACCTTAGCTGCTGTCAAAAAAATTGCCAAGTTCATTAATTCATATTTCTGAGCAGAAATTGATATTTTTTAACATAGAGTAAATTACTACTCCTTTTCTGTTGCTTTTACTGTTGTTTTTGTTTTTAACACAAAATCCTTTTAATTGCTATATTTCAATAATTGGAGTCATCCTAGCTGACCTGTGTGATACCTGTTAAAACATATTTGCCTTTTTGTAGTAAGAGCTCAAGATTATCTTGTTTATTTTCCACTCTGAGCAGTAGTGTCTAAACAATGAAGCCAGTGTTCTAATTTTTCATTGAGTGGTTTATGAAGCTCTAGTTCAGCAACACTCCCACTTTCTATAGTGCACAGATATTTGTCTGAGGTCCTTACTGTTATAAACTGGGGTCTCTCACAGCATCAATTTGGTTGGGACCTCATCCCTATAGGTTATAAAACAGGTTTATGCATTCCGTAAGTCCAAAAGTGAAACTATAATCCATAAGCAATCAATGTAATTTATTAATATTTGAGGCTAATGCTATACAGGGCCATTATATAATAAGTAGTTGACAATTCATGGGGAGTATAACCAAGAATTTTTGAGATAAGCAGTTAATAATATATTAGAATTTAGCACATTATTCAATTCAATGAGAGAAAGGCAAGGAATTCAGAGAACAGTACATTCAATTTAATGAGAAAACATGAAGCAGAAGTTCAGACAGTATCAGGGAAATGGACATTTCAAGAAGCAGTTCGCTTTACACACTGTTCAGCTATAGAAGGAAGAAGCAAAAAGAGAAAAGTAGATACCTTTCATGCAACAAATAAAGCCAGAATTTTCAATACTTCCTGCCACAGCAAAGAGGGACAGAAATTTACAAGAGGTTATCATTCACATATATACATACAAAAGTGATAAGCAGGAGCACCTTTTTTCAGGTACACTATTGAATAAAATAGAATGCTTCTCAGCTGAAAGAAAGGGAAAGAATAACCTTTTCTTTGAAATATTGAGCTACTTGTGGATGTAGTTCTAGTTCTTGAAGGTCAGTGTTAGATGGATCCTCCAACTGTTGGAGAGAAAGATGGGGTGCCTCTCAGCTGCGTACTAGCTGGTTGCCAGCACTCTTTCATTGGGTCTATTCAGTATGCTTCCTGGCTTCCTGAAGCTATGGTTCTCCTGGAGCTGGAGACTCAGGACTGATCTGTACTGCCTTGTTGCCCTCTTGCCAGAATGGGCAAGCAACTGTTTCTGGACAGGAGAAACAGATGACATTCCCCGCTCACCTTCAAATAACCTCAGGGTGTGTTTTTCTGCTCCACTTCCTACTTTGTTACATTGCCCTGAAGGTTCCTGTCTGTTTGGGCTAGAGCGCTTCAATCTGTTGTAAACGAAACTTGGTAGTTAATTGGTTACTTCACAGAGGAAGGACTGCCCTTCAACTGAGCTAATCTTTACAGTGATCTCCAAGAAGTTCTATTTTTCTCTTTACCATCACTCCTAAAATAGTGTAGTGGGGTTAAAATCTTTATCTTGCATAGAGAAAGTTGCTGGCTCAAAAGCCAGTAGATTTTTTTTTGAAAAATGTAACTATACTTTTTCCCCCCCTTGAACTTTTCACCTGCACTTTTTCAGTAAGTCTAGGAGTTTACTGTTTTAGCATTTTTCCAGTCACCTGATGTGGAAGGGTGGCATCACCAGCTCCCAGATAGCCCACAGGTTACTTGGGCTATTCTCTCCCTTTGACATCATTTATATAACTAGTCATTGACTTGCAGTATTCTTTCAGTTTTGGTTATCTTTCATGAACAAAAAGGATGGATGAGAATACCACTTAAGCCTCCAGACTTCCTTCCAAGATTTTCTAAGTTCATGGTGGCGCCATGTCTGTGGGGTTTCTGGTTCCATTAACTCCTTTCTTTCCAAGATGCGATCTTAAAAATATGAAGTTTTCCTGATTTACTATTATGTTTAAATTGGCACAGTCTCTAACAATTGATTGTGTTGTGTTCATGAAACTGAAGAATATTACTGTTTAACATTTAAATAAAGCTAGTGGGAAAGGTCAACTGTCATTTCAAGGAAAGATACCATTGATATATTGTTGATATTCAGCTGTACATCTCAGGTAACTTCACCCTGGACTCAGCCAGAGATGCTACTGCAGTCTTGAATTGGTATTTGGAGGCTGTTTGGATCTGGATGGGACAAAACAGGCTGAAATTGAATCCAGGCAAGACAGAATTGGAGAAAGGATCACTGTAATCTGTGGTGATAACCTTTGAAGGGACTTTCCCTGAAAGAGCAAGTCCATGATTTGTAGTCATGTAGTATCGGTTTTACAGATGCTGCACTGGATACTAAAAAGTTTCTGGGTGTAATTCAGAGTGCTGGTTTTGACCTATAAAACTTTATATGGTTTGGTACCAAAGTACTTACAGGATTGCCTTTTCTACATAGAGGTGACCCTCCCAGCTCATCTAGTGTAGACCTCCTGCCAATATCTTTTAATGGTCTCCCATGTAGGAGAGGTGGAAGGGGCTGGGGCTTACACATGATGTTTTTCTGCTGGAGGTCCTGTGTTGTGGGACACCCTCCCTCTTGAGATTAGACTGGCACCATAATTTGTGGTCATCTGGAAACTGAGTTGTTCTGGGGGATGTTTGCAGGACAAATGGTCACTGTAATACTTACTGCTTTTATAGTTGTATTTCATTGGCTTTATTGTTGTTCTGTTCTTATATTTTTATTCTGTAAACTGCTGGGAGTCATTTTGAATCCAGTGGTATATAAACACTAAATAAGTAAATAAATGCTTATGTGAAAGGATATAATAGTCAGTTGAGTCTTGTGATTAACTAATATTTGCTTTCTAGTATTCAGCATTTTTACCCCCCTAGATTTCATATCACTAAGATAGTGATTGAATCTGTAAACATATATAAGCAAAACATGTTTTCTTGCATTGAACTATTATTTAGTTAGAGGGGAAAAAGCCATATTTTTTTTTTGGCATATAAAATGGTGCAGGATACTGCCAGTGGTAAGTGGATGAATTAGAACAGACTGTGCTGACAGTTATGTGAATAGTTATCATCCCCTGTATCCATTAAATTACAATATGTAGTACTGATATTTATGCAACATTTTTGTTATATTTTCAAAATTCTTTGAATAGGAGAATATCAGAACAATACAAACAGAAACTTTCTGATTGTCCTCTGTTGCATTCATGATTGGATCAGCTTCAGGAAAGATAAGTTCTATGAAAGTTGTTACAGTAATTTTCCATTACAGTGGAGAGATAAATATCTATTATAAAGATTAATGTCGGCATTATTGCTAATGTAAATACTGCATTTAAAAAAAAATATCACACCTGCTACAGCTAAAGTCTGAGATGACAATTTGCTGGGCCTGACTATCTAGTTTTCTTTCTTCCTTTGTATTGTATAGATCCTCAATCAACTAATATCATTGGCTTCAAATGGATACGCAATGCTAATATGAAAATTTAAGTAGCACATCTTCAGTTTTACGTGTACAGGTAGTCCCCAATTTAAGAACAAATTCCGTTCCCAAGGTCTGTCCATAACTTGAATTTGTATGTAAGCTGGAACAGTATTATTGTATAATACTGTATACGTAATACTGTGTAATGAACTTGACCCATTGTGTACTTAACTCAAACTTTGCTACAACAGGCTCGTTCTTAACTATGGGTCGTCTGTAAACTATGGGTTCTTAACTCGGGGACTACCTGTATTACTGCTAAAGGTCAGTTAGAGAAAGGATTAAAGAGTACTTTGTAAGATCAGTCTTAATGTTGTGCAATGTGTGAAACAGGACCAGAGGATGGATGACTTTTAAACTTAATAATTTACAGAGAAAAGCCTGCATAAAAATAGTGGCCTTATAACATAGTACTATCCCAATCTGATGTCCTTTATGTATGCTGGAACTAAATTTGCAGAATTTCCAGCTTTTAGCCATGCTGCCTGTGTATTCTGGGAATTATAGTCCCTAAATTTCTGGAAGACAGTAATTTGGAGATAACTCTGCTGAATTATCATAAATATACTTTACTGTTTATAGAATGCACCCTTGATATGCTATCACATTATCATTATCATTCAAAGTGTTATATCAGCAGTTTGAAAATGGCATCTTGATATTGTGGGCAGTTAAATGTTTATGTTTGCAGTATCAATCTTTCCTCTTTCTTTTTTTAAAGATTATATGAAGTGGAAAGTCCTGAGCCTTACCAACAAACTCGCAGTACATCCTGCAACTATCCGCTACTATCTGCCTCATCTCCAGAAACATGAAGATGCTATTTACCCAAATGTCATAGCTGGACAAAAAAGGACTGGGGGTGAGAATAAAATGTAAGGTAGAGGGGAAGTGTGTGTGTGTGTGTGTGTGTGTGTGTGTTAATTGTGCAGTCATGCGAACATCAACGTTTCTGGACAGTTTTAAGAGAAGGAATTTTGTTTTGAATTTATTCACTTGAGTATGTATATCAGATCTTTTCATTAGTCTGTGTGAAGCATCCTGTGAGCATAAGAGATGTTATGCCCGCATCTGAAAGTATGTTGCACTTAGTTGCTTACATTGAAGAATCCCTGTTAGAGAATTGCTTAAAATCCTGAGTTTAAGATCAAAACAAAATACATATGCTTGGATTGATACATTTTTCCATTTGCTTAGTGCACTGGCGAGAACAGCAACCTTGTGTTGTTGTTGTTTTTCCATTTCTCTTAGTGGCTTTCATCCAGATACCTTACTGGATTATGCTATTATCTCATTATCCTTTCCAAGAGAAAGTTTAGGCTGAAAGGTGACAAGTTGCCCAAATTTCCTCGTAACCTACGTGGCTCAGTAGCATATTACAGGTAGTTAGTCCTTGCTTAACTACCATTCGCTTAGTGACTGTTCAAAGTTACAATGGTACTGAAAAAAGTAACTTACGACTGGTCCTTACACTTATGACCATTGCAGCGCCTCAGGTGTCACATGATTGCAATCTGGGCACTTGGCAACCACCTCGCACTTACAACAGTTGCAGTGTCCTGGGATCATGTGATTGACATTTGTGACCTTCCCAGTCTACTTCCAGCAAGCAAAATCATTCCGCATGATTCATTTAATGACTGCATGATTCACTTAATGACTACTGTGATTCGTTTAACAACCACTGCAAAAAATGTGGTAAAATTAGGTGCAGTCATGTAATGCCTCATTTAACGACTGCCCCACTCAATGATGAATTTTCTGATCCCTATTGTGTTTGCTAAGTGAGGAGTACCTGTAATCCTACTTCTTCCAAATCAAATCACTGCATTATACAGCATTAGTTTACTAGTGACTAATCTCCATAAACGTTTATATGCCCAACAGCTTAGCACAAAGCTACTGTAAAATTCTGTTAGGATGGGTGGAAAATATGGTACCCCAGGACACACATAGTATTTCCTGCTGACATCTGTAAGAGATTACAAATCTTCCAGCACCAGCGAAAGCTAGTTCAAAATAAAGCACCTAAATAATACAAGATAGCTTTCTTTGATATATGTAGCTTCTAAACTGAAAAATCAAGGAATAAAGAAACTATGACAAAGTTTGATATTATTATTATTGAAATAATAAGATACTATATGTACATTTTGTATTCATTTCTTTATATGTTTTTCAAAAAATTCTTGTACAGACTTCCAAGTTCCCAAATAGTACCAAGTTAAGTTTTGTTATTTTTTTCAGTTGCTTTTTTTTAGATATTGTTATTATATAAAATAAAAAAAAAATTTTTTTGTATGTTAGTATCCCTAGTAATTGGTATATCAACAGTGCGAAGAAAAATGGGAAATTATTTGATGAGTACATTGAATTCCCTTTTCGATGGAATGTCTGAATATCAGAAGAAAAATTGTGTGATAGTTGTCCTTATAGCAGAGGTAAGTTAATGTGAGATGATTCATCTAAGCTAACAAAAAAGGAATTATAGAAATTTATATTTATTATAATATTAGTACTCTGCAACTGAATATTCATCAGAGCTTATGGAAAGATTTTTAAAATTCATTTTCTCCATCAACATGTTCATGGTCCTTTCGTAAATGTTGTGTTCTCTCCCTTTATGTTGCGTGTGTATGTGTGTGTGTGCATATGCCTTCAAGTCATTGTTGACTCCTGGCAACTGCCTGGACAAGTCCTGCAGTTTTCTTGTCAAGATTTCAGAAGTGGTTTGCCATTGCCTCCTTCCTAGGGCTGAGAGAGAGTGAGTGGCCCAGGGTCTCCCAGCTGTTTTAGTTTTTTTATCCTGCCTTTATTATTTTTATAAATAACTCAAGGCAGCGAACATACCTATTACTCCTTCCTCCTCCTATTTGCCCCACAACAATTACCCTGTGAGTGAGTTGGACTGAGAGAGAGTGACTGTCCCAAAGTCACCCAGCTGGCTTTCATACCTAAGGCGGGACTAGAACTCACAATCTCCTGCTTTCTAACCTGGTACATTAACCACTAGACCAAACTTTGTGCCTAAGGTGGGCCTAGACCTCGTGGTCTCCCGGTATCTAGTCTGGTGCCTTAACTACTACACCAAACTGGCTCTCCCTTTATGTTTTACTATAGATTATATCATGAAATTCAAAATCATTAGAAATAATTCTTGAATTTGAGAAATGTATAGGTGACTCATTATTTTTTAGTTATTCCTGCTCTGTAGAGGCAGGATCTCTACTAATGTTGTTGAATGGGTAGATTATAATATTCCATATATACTGAAATTATGGTAGCCGAGAATGAGCATTTCAGAAAATGAACATCATAGCTGCTATATCAACAAGACACTACCCATATAAGGGGCAAAGTTTTTATTTTATGTGTGTGTCTTAATGTTTAAAATAACATAAAATGCAATAAAATTAAACTGATAAAATTACATAATTAATAAAATGTCAGTCACCTACCTTTACTAACAATAAGAAAGCAGACATTAAACACCTTGAGTCATTTTAAATTTATGTCAGTTCATTATTAAATTATTATTAAAATCAAGTTATTGTAGGAGTATCAACAACAGTAATAGTCATTGAAAAATTACTATCTATTCAACAAGAAATTTATCCTTATTTAATAATTCATCCCTGACTTAAGTGTTAAGACTTCATGTTAAGAAAAACTCTAATTTCCATGGGTAGAATTATAGTCCAGAAAAGGTTTCATGTTAAATTAAATTCTGTGTCAGAATAACACAGAATTTAATTTAATTTTCAAATATAAGGTTATGGTAGATATAGAACCATGCGCTCACAACTTAAGTTGTGTTCTGCTGAAGGAATTGTGGAAGGAATACTTTGAGTTTGCCAATACAGCTAGTATTAATGACCCTAATTGGGATCAGTATTTCTGTAGCTAGGCGAAGTCATTAGGGAAAACATAATGTGACCACACTGCTTAGTGACAGCAGGTCCGGTAGTCGCAGTTGCAGTCGTTAGGCAAGGACCACGCCGTTGTTAGGAGAGGATCTCATGCTTTTCCTGTCCTGCTGCACTCACCTCCACTTCAACTCCCCCCACCTGCCTATCTCCCCCTGTCTGGGCCCTTTTGGCTGCTCTACATTCCACCACCTCTCCCCACCACCTCCAGCTGACCTTTGGTATCTTCTTCTTTCAACTGCTGACGAGATGTGCCTGGCTGAGGCAGCTGCTGGCCCTTCGCAAAGCCTTCATGGCAGCAGGGGTAGGTGGTGGTGGTAGAGTGCAGGGCAGCCAAAAGGGCACAGATGGGGGAGATAGGTGGGTGAATTGAAGTGCACACTGTGGTTGTAAATGTGGGCAGGCTGCAAAGCACTTGAATTTTGATCACATGACTATGGGAGCGCTGCAACAGCTCTAACTTTGAGGACTGGTCATAACTACCATTCGTTCAGTGTTGTCATAACTTTGAACAGTCACTGACCAAATGGTCGTTAAGCAAGGACTACATGTATCCTTCCTACTATGCATTGCTTTAGGCATTAAGCTTCTTAAAATGCAGCTTACAATTGCGTTTGGTTTTTTAGCAAGCTTACCAAGATGCTTTTTGCATATCTTGCAGCCTAACTATATTCCACCATCCTATAGATCTACTTATTATTTTACTTTGTTTGGGAACTACATGCATTATCTCTGTTCAATATTATTGTGTTGATTTTGGTCAAATATTCCAGTCTTATCAGATAATTTAAAGCTATAGTATTATCCACTCTACATTTTACATTTTAGCTAGACTATAATGGAAAATTAATCAAATCTTACACAAATATAATTAATATTCCTATTATTTACCGGACTAGTATTTCTCAGAAAATAAGATAAGGTTGGTCTGACATAATTTATTCCTGATATATATCTGCTGACCATTCTTAATCAGCACCTCTCATACTTAACCATTTCTTTTAGAATTTTCTCTGCATCAGTATCAGTCTGATCAGTCTGTTCTTTTTTTGTTCCAAATGTCTCCCCATTTTGAAGTGAAGACAACATTTGTGTCATCCAAATATGCCTCACTCGTCTTCCAAGGACTCTTAAAGATTTATGGTCAGCACCCCTGAAATAACATCCACGAGTTTCATTAGCATTAAAAAGTATAATTAAGTTGGCTCTGATGATATGAACTCATTTAAAGTAGCTTAGCATTCTTTATCATCACTTTACCTATATCAGGGTGCAATTCTTTCCTTATATATTTAAGAGTAATTTTACCTTTCCCAGATTGAAGATGGAGCCTAAATTTCTGCTGAGCCTGGAACTATAGTGCTATATAAAGTCCCTTTTGTGCTAAATTTCCACCTTCCAATGGTTGGAAGTGCATGGAATAAAAGAGTAGATGTGTCTTGAACTGGGACCTTAAGTGATAATAAAATCTAATCATCATGCCTTTTTTCATCTGCTCCTGAAACTAGGTGATTCAGGGGGCTTTTTCTTGAAATTATGAAGAAAGGATCCTCCTTCTCTATTTGCTATTGATTGTTGCAAACAGGACATATCTTAGCCCACATTTATATCCTTCAACACTTAATCTCCTGTTTTCCATTTCATTGCTCTTTACTACTTGGTTGAATTTTCTCACCTAAATAAGAGAGAAAAATAGTTTGTGATTAACTCAAGTTTTATAACTTCATTTCTTTACAAAGAACAAATTAGAATAACATGGCTCACTGCTATTTGTTAAGGACCACAGAGCAGAACTTTTACATAAAAATACTTGTATGGTACATGAGAGAAATGCTCAGGATTGAATCCAAATTTATAATGGAAACAAAAGTGAAGCAGCTGCAGATTAATTCTGTTACATATATTCTTGGTAAAAAAGGAAGGTCTGTGAAAATAAATAAATCTTGTTTCAGAAAATAACAACACATTTGAATTTTTTTTTTAAATTTTTTCTAGATGGACTCAACATGTGTTAATAACATTGCAGAAAGCATTAAAAGAAGGTAAGTCTTTAAAAATCTGTAAATATGCAATAAATTTGAAATCATGTTATTAGTATATTTTAAAAATCCCTATCTAAAAGTTCTGAAAGTTCTACTGCTACTTCAACTTAAAAAAATTACATATGCTTGACAAAGCATCCATATATATAGTATATATATACATATATTATACATAATTCAATTATTTTAAGGCAGGAGAGACCTAATTCATTCATAGAATCATAGGAGCCCAAGAGGTCATCAAGTCCAACCCCTTGCACACTGCAGGATTCAGTACACCATCCCTGATAGATGACTATCCAGCCTCTGTTTGAAAACCTCCAGTGAATGGGAAGAAGCCACTCCTTGAGCTAACCTATTCCACTGATTGACAGCTCTTACTGCCAAGAGGTTCTTTGTAATGTCTATATCCTTGAAGTTTCATCCATTCTGAAAGACAAATTGTTCTTAGGTAACATGTCAGAGACTGCATATCCATAGTTCCATAATCCAAAGTGAGTTAAGGCAGCCATTGGGCTTCTGGGGGAGGTATAGCAAACTCAAGACAGCTATGTGAAAATGGAGCTGACGACCATAGCAAAGATCAAGGAAACTTTTACAATAAGACTATGGAATTAATTATAAAGTACAAAGTAGACCAGGTCCTTGGAAGCTCTCCGGCCAAGGAGAGGATGGGAGATTGCCTAGGTGTGCTCCAGACAGCTGTTCCCTATCAGGAGACCGGAGGAGAGTGGTTTTCCATACGTCTAAGCACTGGGAGATGACAGGATTAGCCATCTTGCTCGCAGCTGCAATGGAAACTTTTAAGGGACACTAAGTTCGCAAACCTCACTTTCTAAATATTTTTGGAAATTGCTTATTAATTACTGCTAAGCTATTAGAGACCTTCAGAATGACAAGTATGAAAATGCTGGGTGAGTGTGTCTTCTTCAATCCTGAAGGAACATTTTAATCATAAGCTTAAGAATGTAAAGAATCTGAAATAAACAGCAAAAAGCTAAATAATACGTTGATCTTAGACAGTTATAATTGGTACCAATAGAAGAGAATATGTGTACTTATTCATAAATTCCATTGCCTACAATCACATTTTCTTCCCAATAAGTTTGTACAGAAGTATAGCCTTCTTTGTTCAGACTATTAAAACAATAAAAAGGAAACAAAAGACCAGAACATCTCCTCACCAGTAATCATCATCCAGATAAGCAGAGATTAACACCAAGATTATCACTAGACATGCAGTCAAGCAGTAAATAATACCCTAATCAAGGAACTACCAGGAAAAAAAACAACAACAACCCAGCCAAGGCAAGCCACTGTACATAAACAGAGAGCAAACTCCACTCCATTCTAGCACTGAAGATGTTACCTAGCCGGGTAACAAAATGTTTGCAAGAAAACAACCAAGCTTAGAGAACCCCAAGGACTCCACAGTTCAACCCTGAGCTACACATATTCTCTTCTATTGGTACATACAGCTTTAATTCATTTTCTCCCACACACGTTATTTGTCCATGCACACTCTTTTCATTTACTTGTGCACGTGCTCAACAGCATCCATTGACAAAACTGAAAAGTTCATATCTCTGAATGCCCATCCAGTCATTTATGGTTTGACATACATTACACATAGATATTGTAATCTAATATGGGCACTGTCCTCTGTTGAAGACCTGCCAATTAAGGTACTTCTAATTATCCTGATTGAGCATATTTTTGGTATGTTGTGATTTTGCAAGTGTGGCAAAAGCAGCTTATCTCTAGCCTAGTATATGGTGCATGATATGATTTTCTACCTATGTTCACAATGTACAAGTATGGGAAAAATAAGAAATATATATATGTACTGATCATAAACACCTATAAATAAGTCCTTGATCCTGTGGGAAATTGATAGTTTGTTACAGAGATTCACTGGAAAAAAACACTGTTCTTCTTTCTTTAGCTTTCCACTTGAAGTTCTTTCTGGAGATCTGGAAGTTATTTCTCCCCATGAATCCTTTTACCCTGACTTCTCCAATCTTAAGGAAACATTTGGGGATTCAAAGGATAGAGTGAGGTATGAAAGATGGTGTGATAAGATCCTTGGATTGCATTTTCCTAAGTATTTTTAAATTAGGGTTATTTTATTTCTTAAAATGTCATCTCCATTTTTGAACATGCTCATAACATAACAACATTTTAATACAAAGTAATAGTGAAACATGGGTTTATTGTTCCTGATTAACAGCTACCAAGAGAAGCAGATATTGCATAGCAACTTCTGACAGGCTATAGAACTCAAAGTCTACCTAAATAAGAAGGGATCTCGAAACAGAAGGCCATTAATGAAAAGAAATCCATTACAATCAGTTTTAGAATTAATATTAATTTTGAAAATTCATATATGTATAATTTAAAAAATTAATCCCAATTCTTGCCCTGCTTAAGCTGGTGCACCAGATATGATCTTTTTGCAGCAGAATGCTCTGGATAGGCACCTCATGTTTGCATTAGTCTAATGCACTGTGCTTGGGACTACCTCTTAAAACTATTTGAAAGGTGCAATTGGTGCAAAATAGAGCAGCCAGCATGCTGACATGGGAGGCCACAGGGATAACATTTACTCCAGCAGGTATTTCAACAGAATAATACTGGTTTTGCTAGTGCTGCATTGATTCCTAATAGGTGTATGACTATAAGTGTTGCTAGTGACCCATATGGCTCAAGTCCTTGTTATCTTTGAGGCATCTTCTCCAAGTAGTCTGGGAGGGCATGCTTCTGATCCCCTCTCCTTTGAAAATTAAGGGGATGGGGATAGAAATAGTCTTTCTCGGTGGTTGTCCCAGCCCTTTGGTATTTTCTCTCCACCCCTTCCTCTGGTTAGGATGGGCCCCACTCTGTTACTCTTTTGGAAAGAGGTGCAATCAGTAGTCTTCTGCTGGGCCTTTTGAAGGTAGAATATTAGTTCCATGGCTACTATGTTTTTATCTGACTTTCGTTTTTTATATATTATGGTTTTAGCTTGGTTTTATATGTTTTTATGCTTTATATTTGAAGTTTATGATGATATTTGATATTTGAGCCATGTTCTGAAATGTCCAAGCCAGGTAGGAACAGAACCAACATATCATAGTGCCTATAATTTCCGATGGAGAAAATACTATTCCTGGTAGTACTGAAAGCTGCTGACAGTACAGAAGAATCAATAGGGTTATTTTCTACATTACTCCTCTTCTAATCAGAAATTATAAAGATAATTTTCATTCTGAACTCTAGCCAGAAAAACAAATTGAATAGGTTTCTACAAAAATTTATTTGACTTTACCTACACAGAAAGAAAATAAAATGTAAGAGTAAATTTGTGTTTAAAAATTTCATGAATTTTTTTGTTTAGGTGGAGAACAAAACAGAATTTGGATTATAGTTTCTTAATGATGTATGCCCAACAAAAAGGAACATTTTATTTACAGGTATGTTTACATGACGGTATCTTTGGCTACTCCGATTAAATTGTGCAGGATTATATGCCTGGATTCTGTGATCTTTAGGTCTCAGTTAGTGCTAGTTTTATAATTAAATAACTTGGAAATGCCTGTTATTAGATCTGCAGAATTGAGGTGGCAGGATACAAATGGAAAATTATTTGTAACTTCATTCTGATCTTTATCCTACATTTTTGGGTTATGTAGTCCTATTCTACATTTTTGGGTTATGTAGTCCTCACTAGTAACCAAGTAGTGAACCTCTTCTCTGGAAGTGTTTTTTTAGCTAGAGGCTTTGCAGTGATAAGTCTCGGAAGCAAATATGAGAAGTCTTTTGTTATATCCTATATTTTGTATGAAACTGGTATTTTGTGAAGTTTTACATTTTAAATGTAACTCTCTGTAACTTTCCTTTCTGCTGATGCTGAGTGCTCTTATCTCCCTCCCTCCTCAGATAGCAATGCTCTAGACAGCAAGGCCAAAATGTACCCAAAACAAGGTACGGCCGGTGAAGACAAGGACTTGTGGTTTAGCTACCAGCAATTGACCAAATTTGGAGTACGGAAGGCATGGGGAGGGCACTGAGGGGGGGTTTGGGGAGAAGTCTCGTCATCAATAAATGTTGCGTTGCTCCCACCCGTAACAGAATCATGTTCATCATTCACATGAGTGTTTAAGTAAAGGAATTGTATATATGAGAGTCTAGTTTTAGTGAGTATGCTGGACAGAGATGTAGCTTGTTGGCTGCTTGGCTTGATTAGATTCATCACTGCCTTTTCAATAGAATATGGTTCTTGGTAGTATATAGCTGTTTGATAAACTACATAGCTTAGATTAGCCTAGTCATGTGGTCTCATAGTTTTAGGAGTCTAGAGCATTTGGAGGGCACCAGATTGGGGAAAGGCATCAGCATCTTGGCTTCTCAGGTATTCTCAGCAACAGTCAAAATCTACTGCTAATGACAATCCTTGGCCACTGGGTAGCTTGGTCTAACCATCATTTAAAATTTCCACAATGGATCATCAATTTGAGTCTTTATGAGAAATATTATTTGGTGCTAGATCCATATACCCAGGGTTCCACTGAACACTGCTGCTGCTGAGTAGTGGTAGGACTTATCTCTGATCTAGAGCTGGGCCTATCTTGACTTGTGTTTTCATTCATAAGTCTACAGTATCAGTATTTGTAATTGGAATTATTTACTATGGGATTATCTGTCCTACCCTATTGTTCCATTGCCAATATGGGCCCGCAACCATTTTTGGAGGGCAGGAACAGATGATACCATCCTATACAGTATTTGTCCTCCACAGATGCAAGCTGCATGAGTTTTTTTCTGCTCCATTTTCAAAGTAGTGATTTGCTTTTGTCAGCTTTAGAGCTGCTATCTGGTTTGCTGCATTTTATTTTCTTCTAGGCCAACACCTGTACTTTGATTGGCTATTTCACAGAGGCAGGACTGTCCCCTCACCACATTTTCTCTGCTTTTCCTGAATAACACCTGCTGCAGATTCTGTGACAGCAGATCTTCCTTAGTAGCATAATAGTTAGAACCCTTGCCTTACATGCAGAATGATCCCAATTTGAAACATGGTAGGATTTTTTTTAAATTACTATTTTTGTTTTCTTGAGCTACCTTCTTTTCTGCATTTCATCATTTTTAATTTCATAATTTGCCATTTTAAAAAAAGTGGAAAAGTAGGTAGCTCAGGGAAAAAGCAGTGATCTGAATAACATTTCTGCCAAGTTTCAAACAAGGGACCTTCTGTGTGGAAGGCAAGCGTTATAACCATTATGTTAGTAAGGAAGATCAGCTATAACATAATCTTCAGCAGATGTTATTCAGGGGAAGGGGGGGGAATGTAAGAAAATAATTATTTTAAAGCTAGTTGTTGTGCCTGTATATATGTATTTTGATGTATTTTATGGAAATTTATCTTTGTGCATATATGTCTATGTAAATGGATATGTATGTGTATGTATGTACCCACACGAAGATATATAAAGTATGTACATATAAAAATATATTCCATCCAGGAGGGAAAACAACTGGCAATTTCTTTCCTGAAACAGAAAGTTGGGAGGGCACCACAGCATGGGAATTGTCCAGCAGGAAAACATGGTAGCCTGGACTGAACACCTTTCAATTTACTGTCAAAGCATCTCAAGTCCAAAGAGGAGTTTTTAAAGCTCGTTTAGAATCAAGCCAACATTAGTACATATGCCCTACATGTAAAAGCCACTGTCATTTATTATGTAATTCTTGTTTATTTATTTATTTATTGGATTTCTCTCCTGCCCTTCTCCCCTACAATAGGGGACTCTGGGCAGGTCCAGCTACTTCTATTCACATATTGTCCTAAATTAGAATATGGTTTATGGCTTTCAGGTTAGCATTTTGTATAAATTCAACTAGTTGTGGATTAGTCAGTAATTTTACTTAAGCAAATCATGCAGTGTGTAAATCCAGCCCATGTGATCATGTCACTCACTTGTGAAAATTTGGAAAAGAAATGGTAGGGTACATGATACAGTTATTCCCAGGCCAGGAGCATTAACCACAGTGTGAAATAACACATCATATTGTCTTTCGTACAGATTCTGCATTTCACTCATTACTGGGGCAGTATTTGAACAGAATCATGAGGAAATGTCAATATATCATACAATCTTAGAATTATAAGAAGCCATTTAAACTGTTGAGCCTATCAGTTGTTGTTAGAACTAGAAATTAGTGGCCATATTATCCAAAATACATTCATGGACCTCTGCAGAGTGGAGCCAGGGTGGGTGGAGGAATGATGTACTTTGTTTGCCACCTATAAAAACATAATAACTCTATTATTTTTTCTGTTATATACAATCCTTTTCATATACAGGTACATCTACCTAGTTTTTCTAGGGTAGTGATTAAGGCATTGGACGGTGATCAAGAAAAACTCAAATGCAAGTCTATCATGAGCCATAGAAACTCGCTGAGTGGCTTTCGTCTAATCAGTTTCTCTCAACCCAGTCTACCTCATTGCGCTGCTGTGGTAGGGATAAGATGAAGCGCAACCTCACGTAATCACTATGAGTTCTTGGAAGAAAGTTGGGATATAAATCTAACACACAAAATAATGACATTTGTATGATAAAATTACACAAATGGCACAACTTACATTGCATTCTTGTGATTTTGTCACACCGCATCATTTTGGTTCCATTACGGTATGCTGTGGACATTGTTGAATGCATTACAGGTAGTCCTCAATTAACATTGGTAATTGGGACTGGAATTTCTGTCGCTAAGTGACTTGGCAGTAAAGCACAACATCATGTGATTGTGCTGCTTAGTGATGGCAGTTCCAGCACTTCTGGTTGCAGTTGTTATGCAAATCCCACAATGTTGTTAAGCACGATGTCACATGGTCATCATTTGCGACCTCCTGCTGGCTTCCTCACTGACTTTGCTTGTCAGAAGCTGGCAGTGAAAGCCGCAAATGGTGATCACATGATTGCAGGATGCTGCAGTGTCATAATTGCGAGTCAGTCACCAGATGCCCAGATCACGATCACATGACTGCAGAGATGCGACCATCATAAGTACGAGGACTAGTCGTAAATACCATTCATTCAGCACCGTTGTAAATTTGAACGGCCACTGAACAAGTGGTTGTTAAGCAAGGACCACCTGTATTAAAATGTATGAGAAATATGTTTATATTAAATGCTTTGCTTGATTTCCATATACATACAACCTCCCAAAGCTGCAGTTATTATCGAGGGCAAGAACCATTCCTTGCTGCTGTTTAAAACTTGTGGCACTTGCTTTCATGTGGGCCTTAATAGTTAGCAGTGGCCCCTTAACCATGGTATCTGCCACTTCAGAAAGGTCCTTGAAAATAGGCCCCCCAAAAAGCAAAAAAAGTGATCCAAAGATCAAAACATTTCAGTAATAGAGAATGCTGTGCTCTATAAAGCAAAGATAAGGAAGGTATAAATCACATTAAATAAAGCTAGTAAGTGCAACCAGTTAGGAAAAAAAGAAAATGGGCTATCATCTAGACAAAAAAATATTATGAAGTTCTGAAAAAATAGTAAATTTACTTTCATTCACAAATACAGTAGAAGTCAGGCAAACGTATGACCAGACTGGACTGGGAAACAGAGAGGTGGATTCTGTAAGAATAAATATTCATATATATATAGTTTGATCACTGTTTTTCCTTTACATGGGAAGAGAGATTAAAGGATACTTAGTTCTCATGCTATATATTCTTTAAATATGGGATATGTGTATGGGTGAGAATCCTCTTATGAATAAAGAAGGGAATGGAACTATTTGCTTCTTCCTTTCCTTCTAGTTGTGCTAGGAGGCAATTTAAGAAAATTAACCCTCTTATCTGCTTCTTCCTTTTTCCCCATGGAAGCTATTTTTTTTTCTTTTTTTTTCCTTTTTCTTTTTTTGCAATCTAGCAATATCATTATTAATGAATAAAAGATTGGGGGAGGTTTAGAGAAAATAATGTCAATATTTTCAGTTCATGTAGTCATTCATGTTTTCTTGAGTCCATCGGGGCCTTTGAGAGACTTTTAACTCTGCCAGGGAATAGGTAATGAGGGCATGGGAGCCATAAGTGCAAGTAGTCAAATCCCTTATCACCTAGGGTGAAATGTAATTATTCTCCGTCTCCATTTAGGCCTCCTTTATCCTGAGATAATTATGTATTTTCAAAGCTGAAAGCATTTTTGAGGAGCTCTGATCCAGTAGTTCCTAGAAAGTGCTTCTTATCAACACTCAAGGGAGATGAAATGAAAACATTAAAAACTTCATCAGCTTTTAGTATCTTGATTCAGAACTTGAGCCAACAGTCAGGAACATTTACTGGGAGTCGTATTGAGTCATGTTCCATTTCAGGAGCTGACTTGACACTTACACTGTTTCACAAGAGGGGTTTATATTTGTGCAGTTAATGCTCAATTTAAAAAAAGTTAAAGTATTACAAAGGAATAAATACTATTTTGTTTTCAGAGGAGTAGCCACATTTTGCAGCAAAACCAACAAAGGATATTATAGCACCAACCTTAAAGACTAACCAATTCATTGGACTGTGATTCACAAAAGCTTAAGCGATAAAAATAACTTGTTTAGCTTTTAATATGCCACAGGACTCTTTGTTTTTAATACTATGGCTATTCAAGAGTAATTGGGCTGATCAGGTTAAAAGTAATCAAAGCACTGGCCTACCAGTATTCAGTGCAACTTGCGATAGGAGAGAGTGTCAACAGCAGCCCTCTAGCTCTGCAGCTGGGCCCCAAACAAAAAGATGTAGCCTCAAATAGGCACAGCCTATTAAATGGTTTGTCTGCCAGCTACTGGGCATCCCTTCACTGTTCATCACTGTCAGGGGGCACCTTAGATTAATTTTCCCCCCACTCTTCCTCACACATCACATTTCTAAAGCTGCTGCCTTTGCCCCATTCTTGCTGCTGCTATACAGAACAAAATGAAACCACTGGTAGCCCTGTATTTAGAAAAAAAATATAGAAGTAGAGCAGTTTAGCATGCTTGCTTTTTAATCAGTAAAATTTAATAAGGGAATGAACTGTCTAATTCTATGTAACTTCACAAGTCCTACCATGCTTTTACAAAAATATGCTTCGCCTTTCCTCATCCCTGACTCAGAGCTTATCTGCATGCCCAGTTGCCCCGTTGCCAGAACAGGCAGCCAATTGTTTCTGGAAAGCAGAAATGGATGACATCACCCTCTGTTAGTCCCCCACTAACCATCTAAAAGTGCCTGTGGGCACAATTTTCTGCTCCACTTCTGAAGTACAGCTGAGAAAGAAGGGTTTCACTCTTAGCTCCCGAATTGTCCTGGGAGCTAAGAGTTAAACTTTACCAACAGTGACTAAAAAATTAAAAAATACACTGCTGAATTTGCTTTTTAAAAAAGCACAGGAAGAAATAATAAAGTCAGGGACAGAAAAATAATTAAAAAGAAAACATTTCTGCTGGGTTTTGAACCAATAACCTTATATTTACAAGGTAGATGCTTTAACTACTGTGCTATTACAGTATTCATGGTAAAGAAAATGTTAAAAGAAAGCAACAGAGTGGTAAGAAAGGAGGTTTTCAAAGCTTTTCCTGCGTTTATGTGCACTTGGACATTCTAACTTTGTATATATGTAAAGTCAGTTTTATATATTGATTTTATACACATGTACATATTATACTCTTAAACTCATCTAAAAGTATATACGTTGGAGGTTCTGCCAACAAGACAGGTGACAGGCAATTGTTTTCCTGGAGCAGAAAGATGGGAATTTTCTAGTGGGAGGATATGGTAGCCTATTGTCTGGACTGAATACTTTGCAAACTGTTGCCAAAAGCATCTCATTCTGGGCAGGGTTTTCTTAAAGCAGCTTTGAGTCAAGTCAGCATGAGCACCAAATAGGGATAGCTTAAATGGCAAGTGTAGATATGCCCTCAGTGTAAGAATATCCGGTTTTATTCTTAAGGGAAACGCTATATTGCCAATAGAAATATGTTTGTGGAGGTTTTCATATACATGACTGGGGCCCTGCCAATTGTGGTGGATTCTCTCTGTTGATAATAATGTGTCTACTTATGCTGTTTGCCAGGAAATCATTCATGAGGATTATGATTTCACACCTAGTTATCTTTGGTTTTAACCATATCATTTCCATATTTGTACCTTGTCATGAGCAATCTACTAGAGTGTATTTAAATTCTATGTTCATATGTATATCAGTGTTTTATCATTATTCTTAGTATTTTATCAGGGTATTGGTTGAATCTAGACATAATCATGATTATAGTGGTTCCCAGAAATCAGCTTTATTGATGATGTACATTCTGGATCTATCTCTCAATATATAATAATGTCCCTTCTAACTGTAGATTTCTAGTGATATGTTGATGACACATGGAACTGGTTGGTTTTTATATTAGTGTCTTAGTCTAATCCTTTTCTTGCTGGACGTTTAATTTTTTATGGAAGGAAAAATTCCATAAAGAGTTTCAGGATCTATGATTTTGCTAGTAAAAATAATCTCTTTTTCAGCTAGAAGATGATATTGTGGCCAAGCCTCGCTATTTAGATATAATAAATGAGTTTATTGAACAAAAGATATCACAGGAATGGATTGTTCTTGAGTTTTCTCAGCTTGGGTTTATTGGTAAGTACAGCAACAAAGTGAAGAATCCACAAAGATCAGTCTAAGTTAGATACAAGTGGATGATACATTTTTTACATTTCAGCAGCAAAATTATATTATTAAATATTTGATTGTGGCGATTTAATGATTTAACAACATCACCATATGCCACCTCAGAATAATAAACTAATCTAAACAATCTAAAAGCATTTTGAGAATGAGGTAAGAAAATCAAAGCCTCTTTGCTGGGGAGACAGAAACCAAGAACAGCTGCTGTTCCTATTTCAGTATATTCTAGCAGATAAAAATAGGTGAAAAATTCTTTGAAACCCAAGGAAATGAGGTCAGAATCAGTACAAACAAGAGGCCCTAAACACATGAAATAGTTCATTGCATTAATATTTCAATGTTTGCCCAAGTCATTAGAGTCATTACTATTTTCTTAACTTTAGACAAAATGTATTTTCTA
The DNA here is from genome assembly GCA_030867105.1 of Liasis olivaceus. Classification (NCBI taxonomy): domain Eukaryota; kingdom Metazoa; phylum Chordata; class Lepidosauria; order Squamata; family Pythonidae; genus Liasis; species Liasis olivaceus. The sequence continues at coordinate 35,075,067 of CM061354.1, read as the reverse complement.
TAGACAATAGATTGAGAAGAGATTTAGCCATACTCTAATCGGTAAACTATTAAAATCAATAGAACTTGAATTATGTATGACTGATGTAAGTATAATTAATGGGTCTAAGTGTAACTAAATCTTAATCCAATTTATTAGCAATAGATAGACCCAGAAAATAAAGTTAATAACTTACTGTGTTGTAAATAAAATTATGATTCTCGTCTCCCTTTCTTAAAAAATTGCATTTTCAGGAAAATTATTCCGATGCAAAGACTTACCACTGATAGTAGAATTTTTTTTAATGTTCTACAAAGATAAACCAATTGACTGGCTACTAGACCACTTAATTTGGGTTAAAGTTTGTAATCCAGAGAAAAATGAAGTAAGTATTGTACTTATTAACAATAGGTGCACGCACGCACACATAGACACACATACAAAAGAGAGAGAGAGAGAAAGAGAGAGAGATATTTTAAGGAAAAACGATTGAATATACCATTTTGTATCAAAGCTGATTTGTAAGTAAACCAGTTTCCTGAAAGGTTAGTGTCAACAATTAGATCAGTGTATAATTAAAAATGCATGCTTCATTCTACCAAAAAAATTAATGTGACCTGTGCTGTGATCAAAAGTAGGCTGCATTCCTCCTCCAAGCTATTTAGTAAATTCCATTTAATCTATTGGTTATTTGCAATTCTGTACCTTCATGTTACTATTGATTCAATTTGTATTGCTTTTAATTACTGTTAGCTCGGATTCTTTAGAAAAAGAATGGGTATAAATATTTTAATTTAAAAATTGGTATAATCTGAACTTTTGCCTAAATATTTGCATTTAATACTCCTTTTAGATTCAAATACTTTCCTGTTGCTCTTCAAAATTGGGATTGTACTAAAATTTGGGATACAGTTTATATGTATAAAACATAGGTCAGTTTTCATCTCTGATGGAATTTTCATTTTCACTTTTAATATTATAATTTACTAAATTGCTTGAGCAGCATTAACCAGGAAAAATGTGTTTTGTTTTTCCAGCAAAATTATTTAAAGTCAGGCATAAACCTTCAATACATTTCTCCCATCTTTATCCCTCCTCTCCTTGGCTAATGCTTCTTTGCAATTATTTCTTGTTTGTATGGCTAGTACACAAAACTGAAACATCAGTAGACTTGGTTTGCATTTTGTCCAAAGTTTAAGCATTGTGACATTTCTTTAGCACTTTTCTCATTAGCCTCTCCTTACCTTAGTTCCTCATCTCTTCTCAATTTTTCATTCTTCTTCTCTGTTTATCCTTCCATTGCTTACTTCGAATGCCAGGACATGATGATTTTACTGTGCCCCTCCATTTGTAAATACCACAGTTGCAATGATGCAGATGGCAAATCACTGCTGATCTGGTTCAAACCACTATAATTACTGGGTCCTTGCCATCCTTGCTAAGCCAGAATTTGACTACTGCTCCACTAGCAACCAGCCCTTTTGAAAATCACTGTCAGCTTGTTTAAAAATTAAGCTGCAGATTTGCCACTCTGGCCTCACCATCAGAGAACATATTTGGCATCCCATTGTCTGCTGAGTGGTTAAAGCTCAGAAGGCAACTTCAGTCACTCATTGCTTTTAAAGCTCGCAGGATGTGTGGTGCAATTATTTTCATTATTTGATCCCTCTGGTGTTATTGCCAGTGGAACCTGTATAGTTATCAAAGACAAGTTGCAGGTATTCTGTCTTTCTATATAAGTTGTAAGAAAATATGGAAAATTTCCAAATAGAGGGTGATGGCGTTTGTCCCACCTATATATTCCACACTCATTCTTAGAAACACCTTGACTTCTAAGTATGCTTCCACATAGTTTTCCTATCTTTGGTAAGACTTTCATCCCTGCCAGATATTTTTCTTTTCTCTCGCAGAGGCTGAAAATCTTCAAACTCACTTGAGCATTAGGAGTACTTGTGATTATTCTTTGGTATTATGCCAACTCTACTTGTTAGTGTCACCACTAATACGTTTGGTGGTTTGTTCATCCAAGACTGAATGTAAGAGAGTAATAAATGTTCAGGCAAACTGAAGTTCAGTTAAATATGACCGTCTGGTATTTATGGCACAAAATGCTCTCCTTTCCAGAAACACTGTGAAAGCCAGAAGTCTTATTTACGCATCAGTTATAAACCATCTCTCTTTCAACATGTGGGATTTCATTCTTCTTTAGCTGGAAAGACACAGCAGTTGACAGTAAGATACCTTTTTTGTTTGTTTGTTTGCTTCTATCTTTAAATCTGTGTTCTTCATGAAAATAATGGAAATAGTTATTTTGGTTAAGCTTTCACAGAAAAATAAAATTAAGCATGGCTCCAGTCAACAAGCTTTTAAGTTGGCCTTTTAAAATTGTAATGGTTGGTAGAAAGGAACTGAACTGTTCAAGAATTAGAATTTTGTCTTTTCAAATTAAGCAACCTTATTAATTTGGCGCCTACGAAACAAATGGCAATAAATACCACTAGATTGGACGCTAGATCCAGTTCTATCTAGCTTGCTTTTATTTCTCATGTTTTCTTTTTCTTTACTAATCTACATAGAAAAGTTATACTGGATCAGACCAAAGGCTTAGTGACTCCAGCATTTTGTTCTCACAGTGTCGACTAGATATCTCTGGAGAACCCAGAAGCATGATACAAATGCAATAATACTTTTCCATTTTCATTCCCTTCAGTGTGAATTCACAGTACACTGAATGCAGTTATAGTTCATTTGTTTGTATTGCTTATTTGTTTGAAATGGTTTTATCTGCATAAACCAACAATTTTTCCTCTGACATGCAGAAATGCAGTCATATACACAAAAAGAAAGGGAAGGTTGGAGATGGGGTAAGAAGAAGGAGTAGCACCTGGAAAGAAAAAGATCCAGGAACAAAATTAAAGGGGACATCCACATTTTTCAGCAGAAGTGTTTGCAGTCATTTGTACCTCTTGCCCATTTCTTTGTTTCCAACAGCTTCTTCTGTCCTTATCAGTAGGACAACCTGTAATTTGATAAATTGAAAAGTAATTATTTGGGAGACTATAACTACCCAGTAAATATGGTACTGTCACAGGTGTCTGTAGGCGGGGGGGGGGGGGGGAGTGGTGCACAAATCCCCAAATAATACAGTACTTAGTCTGATGTCAAGACATGAGTTTAAAGGTTGTTGGTTGGGTTGTGACGTGTGATCATTTTGTTCATTATCCTGCTTAGTAATGGATACCTATTGGTATTTTTGTATCAGTTCTGAATCTTCCGCACCCTAGCTTCAGCAGGTGATTCCCAGTTCTCTTTATATTCCAAGATTATAGTTTGTACATCATTTGGTTTGGCAAAAACTTTGTAAAATAGCATTTTTACATGTGTATATACATCTATATTTTACAGGATGCAGATTTTGTCAAAACATCATTATTTAAAGAACATGTCAACCCTCCTGCAAAAGTGAAAACAAGCCTAAAAGTATTCCAGCATTTTACTCTAGAAAAGGCTTACAATGGAATAGAAATATTTTGGGCTTTTGCTCCTAAAGCTGGAGATTATATCTTGTTCAGTTTTGAGGAGCCATTGAAAATAATAAGGTAATTATGAAATGATGCAAAATTGTCTATAATATAATGGGTCAACTAACTTACTTTAATTTTTCTCTAAGTGAAAAACGTGCTCCAAAAAGTAATTTGAATGGGAAAATGGCCAGAGAGATAACAAGCAACCCAATCTTTCATTGCTCTTCTCATCTGATCTGAAACTATTTTTAATTAGAATAGCATATGTAGGGAATGTTACATGCCTTTACTGGGTAATGTCTAATTGTAGTCCCAATCTTTGTTAATGCTTTATCTGTAAATATGCCTGTGGAACAATACATGCAAGACTTCCCATAACTTTCTGTAATTCACTTATTTTTTTTGTTGCAAACTGCTCTACGAGTCTTTTCTCTGAACAATAAGATGAACATGTCTCACAATAAAAGCCTACAATTTAATACTAATGATAAATTTCCTCATGTTTATATGTAATTTGTTCTGCAGATACTTATTTAGAAGTGGAAATTCTGAGCATCCTGGAGATATACTGTTTAATGCTACTGTAGAGGTTTTACCCAGTAGGGTAAGTATCTCTGTCCACATGAATATGAAGCTTTTCTATAAAAGTAGGGAGAGATGTTTATCTCTGCTTAATATTTCTAGCCAATATCCCTATCCTATTAGGTTGTTGTCCTCCAAATAGGACATAGCTTCTTCAACATTCTGATAAAAGATAACTATTTGCCTTTTCTATTTTCTTCAGTTCATGGTAGCATTTGGATGTCATGCCAAACATGACCCAAACAATTATAGTGTTCCTTTCATTACTACTCCCTGCCTCCTACTTTGTTTCTACTTAAACAGCAGCCTGGCAGGATTCCTCATTTGGAATAGCCTATAGGAAATAATGCCAAGCCATAGTAAAAATTTGTTTCTAGGGGGATTTGGGTTTTTTAGAAAAGCACCAATAAGCATCCACCCTCACTGACCAGTCAGGGGAATTTTCACTGAGCTCTAGCTAAGTTTTGCTTAACAGAAATGTAATTAAGAAGACTTTGTTTTCCTTTCCAGAGACTGGTTGGAATTTTATTCTTTTTGTTTGTTCCAGGGTATTGACTTACAGTCTGTAAGAAACAGTGCAAACAACATTAATATCATAAAAACTTGGGATGGATATTTTCAGATAGGTAAACAATATATCTAAAATGGATTTAGTTTGATTGTTATTTTTCTAAATGTTGGTGTACAGTAGTGAACAGGGGAGGAAGGCAGGAGGCAAGTTGCATCCAAAAGTTATTTTCCACTGAATAAATTATCATTTTTCTCCTCTTAGAATTTGAGAAAAATGAAATGAAAACTAAAACTAAAGGTAATCTGAGACATGTGAAATAAAAACAAGATAGTTGCTGTAGAATTTACCTATTAAAATATTGTATGAATTCTTATGAAAGAATTTCTAGTGTTAACATTTCTTCCTTCCAGTTTGGGTTTCTGGATCCATCTGTGGAGGGATCATAATAAAACAAGTGCCTTATATGCAGAAGATTCCAGGTTCTGTCCCTGGCAATAGATAGATCATTTGGGGGGAAAAACAAAAATAAGTTGAAGTCCTGGAAAGCTGTTCCTGGTCAGAATAGATGATCATAAGCATGATGGACTAGTCTGACTTAGTAGGAGAAAAGGCATGTCTTCTGGGTCCCATAAGATGGAACTCTTTAGAAGATGGGACCCTCAACACACCCCTCCTGCTGGACCTGATGGGACAGGTAGATGTAATCAGGAAAAAGCGGACCCTCAGATAACCTAGTCCCATGCCAAGAAGGGATTTAAAGGTCAAAACCAGCACCTTGAATTGCACCTGGAAGCAGACCAGCAGCCAATGCAGCTTGCGGAACAAAGATGTAATGTGCGCCATCCTAGGGACACACATAACTGTCCATACAGCTGCAGTCTGCACCAGTTGAAGCTTCCGGATACTCTTCAAGGGCAGCCCCACGTAGATTGTATATTTCAAGTTTAACTTACGTTCAAATATATATTGCTTGTGTAGTGATATAAATTAACTTTATAAATGAAATATAAAATATAAATTAGAGTTAACTCCAGATGTGGTATGTTTATGTTTTCAGTTGTAATGCAGGAGATAAGTACTCAGAAAGTAAAGTTGCATTTTATATTTACTTATCATTGAATTCATTTGGACTTACTTTGAAGTAGATCTGCCCAGAATTGTGTTATCTGTTTAATGAAGGGTTAAATAAGTTTACAGGTGGGTCCCATTTCTAGAAGCTATGTTTTAGATAGAGTAGTATAAGAATAAAGCATGAGCAGATAAAATTGACTTTTAGCAATAGCCATTTTGGATACAAATCCTTCCATTTTCCATATTAGGTGGTAATATTCAGTAGTTTTTTTCTGGCTTCTTTGATTCAGAAATGCTAGCACATATTTCATCTGAATTAGAGATTTGATGTTAATTAACAGCATTTCCTCTTTTTAGCTTACTTGGTTCTAGAGTATGCTTAGATCACCCTTTTTCAACTTCGTACTCTTCAGAATGACTATTATCTAATGAGGTAACTGAGTGTTTTCCTATTTGAGGTGATAGGCAGCATTGCAGAAACGGTGTGGCTTTATTGCAAGCTGCCCATTTTATATTAGTGTCCACTACGCACATTTGCTACTACACTGTTAGAGACGTGCACCAAAATTCCATTTGGTATTAATATGTCAATTTAATTGGTATCTGCATTTTTACATATTTTTCCAAGGCATATGAAATTCTGGCATTTCAAGGCGTTGAATTTCTGTGACATAATTCCTTGTTATTTACTTTTTAATCTTGGTTTGCAATTCTTTTTGCTGAAAATGAATGTCAGTTATTTCTACAAATACTATTCTGGTTTTAAGCACACAATTTTCGGTTCTTTATGGCAGGATACTCTTATTGATTATGCTAAAAAAAATTAATTTCAGCATACACCAGAAATAATGTTTTCATTTATTTATAGATAACTTTGAAAATGGAGTAGCAGAGGGTGCCATTGGCCCATTTTTAGGAAACATACAAGCTTTTCGTTTGTCTATCCATTCTAGTTCTCCCAAATGGATACTATTGAGTGAGGTAGGTATAGAGTGTCATGAGATCATTGTGATAATTAGCCTACCATCACCTTAAGTACAGCTGCAATAATTTTAAACATTCTTTTTGTTTTCATACATTTAGGAATATGTTTTGTAATTAATTTCAAGGAATTGGAGCTTTTTCAGACTTATCCTGTTCCTCCCATTCAAAGTTCTTCTGAACTTCTCCTTGGAGAGAGGTTGTAAACTGAAAATAAATAAGCACAATAATGAAGCAGCACTTTCAAAACTTTTTTGAAAAAGTTTTGATTTTTTTAAAAAAAAAATTAAAAATAATTTTTGTTTTTTGGTTATTGATGCATCCTCTGTCAGAATTTTTGATACAATTATTCCATGGAATTTTACATTTTTAAATGGCTGTTATTTAAAAGATCTCCAAAATTCCTTGCTGAGATATTTGGAGGAAAATGTGTAAGGATATTGAGAGAGTGTGCAGTTTAAGTGTACTTTGTACTTGCAATGTTGAGAAGTAGCCTCTCTTTTTTTTAATACAGATATCTATACGGACGTGAAATAAAAGAATTACAGAGACTTCTCTGAGAATTTGAAACTCCTAAAAGCAGTATGGAAACAAGGCCATCTAGTGGTAGCAAGAAAATTATGAACAGTAGAATGGTATTTTCTTCCTAGTACTGTACTGTGTGGTGGGATTAGGAGAGAGGTTAATTATACATTATGCATAGAGAATATTGACTTCTATTAAATTTTCAATAATTGAAATTATTGTATAATAATCATAATATATTGCTAATGCTTTTTATTAAAATGTTTTAATAGTCTGAACAAAGAAGACTATACTTCTGTACAAACTTATTAGGAAGAAAATGTGATTGTAGACAATGGAATTTATGAATAAGTACACATTTATACAGCAGCTGTAAAAATTACAGGTGAAATAATTTATACATATTATATAAAAAAAAAAATTCCCTTCTCACCCCTATGGGTGGTATGTGTCTTCCTCAATCTCGGGTCCTCTACCAGAGGCCTGGGAGTTTGAGGGTTCTGCGCAGTATCTTAGCTGTTCCTAGCACTGCACTCTTCTGCACAGAGAGCTCTGAGGTTGTTCCTGGGATCTGTTGGAGCCACTCTCCCAGCTTAGGAGTCACGGCCCCGAGTGCTCCTACCACCACTGGGACCACTTTGGCCTTGACTTTCCACATTCTCTCCATTTCCTCCTTCAGGCCCTGGTACTTCTCCAGCTTCTCATGCTCCTTCTTCCTGATGTTGCTGGCACTTGGCACTGCTACATCTATCACTACCGCTGTCTTCTGGTCTTTGTCTACTACCACGATGTCTGGTTGATTGGCCAGTACCTGCCTGTCCGTCTGGATCTGGAAGTCCCACAGGATCTTAGCCCTTTTATTCTCCACAACCTTCTGTGGAATCTCCCATCTGGACTTGGGGGGGGTCTAGCTCATATGCTGTGCAGATGTTCCTATACACAATGCCAGCTACTTGGTTGTGCCGTTCAGTGTACACTGTTCCTGCGTGCATCTTACACCCTGCCACTATGTGTTGGACTGTCTCTGAGGCCTCTTTGCACAATCTGCACCTTGGGTCCTGTCTAGTGTGGTAGACCCTTGCTTCTATGGATCTGGTGCTTAGTGCCTGTTCTTGTGCTGCTATGATCAGTGCCTCAGTGCTGTCTTTTAGTCCGGCCCTTTCCAGCCACTGATAGGATTTCCCAATGTCAGCCACCTCAGCTATCTGTCGATGGTACATCCCGTGCAGGGGCTTGTCTTGCCATGGTATTTCCTCCGCTTGAACTTCCTCCCATGTCTGCTGCTGCCTGAGGCATTCTCTCAGCAGCTCATCTTTGGGTGCCATCTTACTGATGTACTCCTGGATACTCCGGGTTTCATCCAGGACAGTGGCTTTGACACTCATCAGACCCTGCCCGCCCTCTTTGCGGCTGGTGTACAGTCTCTGGGTGTTGGACTTGGGGTGGAAACCTCCGTACATTGTGAGGAGCTTCCGGGTCTTCACATCGGCAGCCTCCATGTCTTCCTTTGGCCAGCTCACTATACCGGCAGGGTATCTGATGACTGGCAGGGCATACATGTTGATGGCATGGATCTTGTTCTTCCCATTAAGCTGGCTCTTCAGGACCTGTCTTATCCTTGGTGGTACTTGGATGTTGCTGTCTTCCTTGCCTCCTCCTCATGGTTCCCATGTGACTGTGGGACACCAAGGTATTTATAGCTGGTTTCTATGTCTGCTATATGGCCCACTGGTAGTTCCACTCCATCAGTCTTAACTACCTTCCCTCTCTTTACTATCATCCTGCCACACTTCTCCAGTCCGAATGACATCCCAATGTCCTCGCTGTAGATCCGTGTCAGGTGATCAGTGAGTCGATGTCTCGTTCACTCTTAGCATACAGCTTGATGTCATCCATGTAGAGGAGGTGGCTGATGGTGATTCCACTCTTGAACTTGTACCCATATCCAGACCTTGTGATTATCTGGCTGAGGGGGTTTAAGCCTATGCAGAACAGCAGTGGGGACAGTGCATCACCTTGGTATATGCCGCACTTGATGGCCACTTGTGCGAGCTGTCTTGAGTTCACTTCCAGTGTTGTCTTCCACAGTCCCATTGAGTGCTTGAGGAAGGTCCTTAGTGTCCTGTTGACTTTGTATAGTGCCAGGAATTCACAGATCCATGTGTGTGGCATTGAGTCATAGGCTTTCCTGTAGTCAATCCAGGCTGTGCTCAGATTGGTCTGCCTAGACCTTGAGTACCTTGAGCTGTAGCATATACCAATATATTGGTTTCAGTTATGGTGGTAGTAGGGATTGTCTGGAGGGCTCTGTTGGCATCTTCTAGCATACTATCTGATGGTACTTCTCCACTGAGCCTTGGTAATCAGACTCGAGGGTTGACTGTAGCTAGTTTATCCGTGATCATATGCCTCATATCAGCTGCTGTGCTCTGTAATGGAAGGGGTGGCAGTGACATTCCAGCTTCAGGTGTTGGCTGCACATCTGCTTGTTCTTCCAGGTCTGCTTGAGTCCGGGTTGTAATGTGGAGTTGGTCTATCTCAAGTTGTGAAAGCAGCTTCCTCTTCACTATGTTGAAGCGCTGGGTAACTAGTTGTTTCTCAGTTAGTGTGGATGTAGGCCTTCTGTCTATCCATAGTTCCCTCATACATTTCATATATCCCCTCTCATTAGGTCTGCTGTTGTAGTAGCGTTCCATCAATTCCAAGTTCTCTTGTCTCGTCCATGTATGGTTTGTTCCAGTAGCCCACTTAACATCAGATTGTCCTGGTTCCCCAACATCTGACGCGGACCTTGTTAATCCGGGCGACGTCCGAGCCGTCATGACTCTCTTAGTTCGTGCACTCTCATATTTGAGGTAGGCAGGTGAAGCGTTAGGGGGTCTTTGCCCAAGGACCCCTACTGGTAAGGTAGGTACCAGCCGGGATTAGAACCCCAGTCTCCTGCATCAAAGGCGGTGTTCTAACCACTACGCTAACCAGCCGCTCTGGATGGATGGATGGATGGATGGATGGATGGATGGATGGATGGATAGATAAAAATATAAAATTTATATGGCTGCTCATCTCACAAGAAGTGACTTTGGGTAGCATACAACAGTTAATTAAAAAACAAATAAATATATAAAAACATTAATTATAAAAGCTATAAAAAGAACAAGAACAAGAGAGGATGATGTTAGCCTCAGTAAAGAAGCCATCACAAGATCTCCCTGGTCCTAATAAAACTTACAAAAATAATAAAACATTATCTGGCCAAAATGACATACTTTTAAATCTTCTTTCACATGGTGAATTGTATTATGTATTTGATCAAGATTTTATTTTAATTTTCCTTGAATTATTTTATTTTATTCTGACATTAATTTTGTTGTGCTGTATCCCCCTAAAATAATAACTGAATTTCATTAATAAAGCTTACTGATGTTCTAGATACCTCATCACCAGGTGGCATAGTTCTGTTCAATTTAAGATGATCCCTCAAGAAGGAAGAGTTGACGGGAGAAAAAACACAGAAAAACTGTGTACTTTCTAACTTCCATATTTTGTTAACCTAGGTTTACCAACTCCAGCTGAAAACAGTCCTGTAGATTTTCTCCTTCCTATAACTGTACGCAAGAGCCACATTTACAGAATCCACTCTCCAGAAATGAGCAAGGCCAGGACTGCGACCCACCCAGGCCTGTGGAGCCCAAATAGTTCAAATGACAAAATGGAAAGTTTTCTTTTTTTTTAATAATAATTTTATTAGAGTTTACAAATATAAAGATAAAATGCTAATACAAACTAAGGAAAATATAAAAAGTAAAGAAAAGAGAAAGAGAAGGGCAAAGAGATAGAAAGAAAAGAAAAAAGGAAAAGAGAATATATAAAAGATGACTCCCCGCTCCCTCAGGACAAGTATAAACAATTTCAGTAACTGAACACCTTCTCTTGTGTTTCACTTAAAAAAAAGAAAAAAGATCTCTTCTTCCCATAACTCATCCCTCATCAATAATCAAAGTATAAAAACTCATCATTCAATCCTAATCAGCAAAAGTCTATTAAGAGCTACCAAAAATAATAGCATATGTATTTTAACCTAAATAAAAAAATCCATTTTGTAATCCAATTTATCACTTTTTCTAAGAAGTAAAGCAAAAGAAATCTCTCTCCACTTATAAACAAATCCTTTAAACCTCATCATTCAATCCTGGTCAAAAAGTAGTTGTAATAAAAGCCAGTGTAATAAAACTTGCCCTTCGGAAGGTTCTTAACTTCTAAGAAATCAGTAAAAAGCAGCTTCCTAAAGTAATTAAGAAGGGAAGTAGGTGAACCCAGAGTCTCTTTGAAAGGCACCGAACTGCAGCTTAGGCATGATGTTTTTCCCCCGGCTCCCAGAACTCTGAAGCCTTCTGGAGATCGCTATTTTACAATCTCTTCACAGGGAGATTCTGTATGGAGCAAACTTGTGGGCGATCCTTGTCCTCTCCTTAACCCAGAGAGGGATTCCAAGGAGCTGATCTCTTTTCGCCATGGTCGTCAGCTCCACAAAAGCGGAGCTGTCTTCAGTCTGCCCTGCTGTCCTCAGAAGTCCCACAAAATGGAAAGTTTTCAGTGAGGAGCAACAGAGTTGGAAGAAATCAGCTTGGTTGTCCATCAAGGGTGCTAAGATAAGAGCAGTGCCAAAGCAGGAATGAACCATCAGGGATTGGCAAAAGGGTTTATGAGGAAACAAAAATGTATATTTTCATGATTACTATGTTAGAATATAACAATAATAGTAAGAATGTAAATACTAATAAATAATATTTAAATAATAACTAATGGTGATGGGATATGGTCCATTGGGATATGATAGAGAAAAAACAGTCAAGACTGAGGAATGTAATCCAAAACCCAATAAAGACGATGAGAGAGGATTGTAGCTACTTCAAAATATTTTACTTAATGCGTTAACACGTTAATGGCTTCTCTGTTTATAAACTATGGAATATATACAGAAATCTGGTGTAACACATTTAAGGAGAAATCACATATTTTGGGTGTAGCAAAACTTACACATATACTCAAGGTCTAGTCTAACAGATGTCCTTTGTGTATTGTTTGTGATCTTGGCAAGGCCTGTGTACACTCCCCTATTACTGACCTCTTTCCTGTCTGAGAATAGACAATGAAGGTAGCTGTTTGCTTATTTGTACAGGCAGTTCTTGTTTTCTACAGACAAGGGGAAGAGTGGCTGAAATGGGCCCAGGAACGTTGGAATAGCAAAGGCAGCTTACTAAAAGGGCTGTTATGGAGAAAGAGGATTTTATAAAGAATATCACAGATTTTATGGGGGAAGAGTTTTCCTCCACATACTGTACTCATTCTCTCCCAGATGCATATATATTCCTCATGCCAACCTGGGCAGGGGAGACATCTTTCAGTCCCATCATTCCTTCCACTGTCCCCATGTGATCCTTATACAGAGCCACTTAAAGTCTTGAGGGAAAAAAAAGGGAAATCCTCCATTTCTTTTAATTCTGGCTCTTAAGACCTGGCTGTCTTTTGAGCCTTTTATGCATCACTCCTCTCTGGAAATTTGTTAGAATGAACAACAAAGATTATTGTATCAAAGAAAAACCGAGCAAGCATAAGTCATGGTATCTGTTTGTTTAGAAACATCCACTTGCTCCTTGGAAGTTATGCATAGGATTAAAGTACTAGAAAAAAATACTTCAAATTTATTTTCCAAGTTTAGGTTCACTATTGCTTTAAGGTGTTTTCCCTATATAATTGGATTCACTGCAGCAATGAGGCAGTCATTCATTCTTGAAAGATGTTTGTATCTGTTCTGAGTCATAAGTCCAATAACTTATGAAAGGGTCCCTATAACCAGACAGGAAAACTCAAAACAATAAAACAGAAGAGAGCTGCAGAATTAAATGTCTGTGTATTCTGTAATGTTTTTATTTTAATTCTGAATATACAGTACTCAGAAATAGCTTCAGAGTCATTTGGAGTTGGACATTTTTAAATCTATGGAAATAAATACATCTTTCTGGATTATACTTTTTATGCAATACATATGCAAAAATTAAAATGCTCTAGTTCTCACAGAACAGCACCCTCTTTGTGTCTTTGTTTGTTTTACTTTAAAATCTGTGGGGAGTCTTTCATCACAATTTTCAAGGCAGCTAATAATGTTTAAAAGACAACCATTTAGCATCAACGCTGTAAAATATCAACATAACATGCATAAACAGCAGCAAGCAATATTGTCACAATAGAAGTGAGAATAAAATGTTTATATAAAAGTTACATGAAGATCTTCAATTTAAAAAAAAGGAGAAGGATGTTGCTTTCATGAGGTAAAAGATAACAGCCAGTCAGAGCATTCTGCAAGTGGCATGCTTCTGCATCCAAAGGAGTCTTGTGTGTTTTGCAAACAGATTCCATTGGAATGTAGCTTAGGATTTCAAGAGCCACCACCAGTCTTTAGGCTTTTATTCTTTTCTCACCTAATTAGGAAAAGGCACCCTGCAGGAATGTTTCAGTGTCATATATTCATAGCAAGGAGTCTAACTCATCTTTAGGTTAATCAGCTTTTTTAGCTTTTAGGATAGCCATTTCTTTAAAATTCAGTAATGTTTCACTTAGCCTTGTGAGGAAATTGCACCAATCTATAGCATGTGTTTAGTTTTACTGATGATAAAAAGAGATGTTAGGTTATAAGGAAATGTAAACATGCTTCTGATTTTTCTAATTATACCCATAGTGATGACGTAATGCACAATTGCTAGTATGTAAAAGTTGCTATGTTGTAATTCAAATATTGGTGGAAATAATCTGGGCCAACTCATGGGATGCCAAACTCATCTGAGGAAATCTAAAACAGAATGATAGGCACAAGTGAATTGCCTAATATTGAATGCTATTTGTAAAATTTCTTCCAAGCTTTGTCAGAGATGTGTAATTTCCGATGCACTTTCCCATTGGGCACCAGCTATAGAAGCTCTGGCAATAGCACTTCAATCCAATGATTATATTTATGGGATAAAATTGGGTGACAAGTATTGTTTAAATTTATTTTCAGATAATATGGTTCTGACTCTCTTGAATGACCCCCATTCAGCTAACTATACCAAGAAGGAGTTGGAGCAGTATTTCTCAATCTCAATAACTTTAAGATATGTGGACTTCAACTCCTAGAATGCTGGCTGGGGAATTCTAGGGTTGGGCCATACATCTTAAAGTTGCTGAGACTGAAAAACACTGAGTTAGAAGAATTCACAGAGGTGTCAGGACCCTCAGTAAATTTCCACAAATCACACTTGATGTTTTTTCATATCTCCTGCGCCCCCCCTAAAAGAACTCAAAAGGATATTCCTATAGATTTAGGGATTCCAATAGGACAAAATCTTTAAAATGTTTAGGGATCACTATTACCAAAAATATTAATATTTCAATCAATAATTATATACCAACATAGAAGAAATTAAATAGGGAAATGAAAAGTTGGGCTAAAAAATATTTCAATACTTTAGGGTGGATTGCAGCCCAGCCCTTCCCTTCCCTTCCCTTCCTTTCCTTATATTGGAGAGGTTGTAAAAAAAAAAAAAAAAAGGGTATTTCATTTGTGGTGGCCATACAATAAGGCTATACCCTTTTAGTGTAAATTTTTTTGAGAGATAAGTATCATTACTAAACAAAGAATTGAATGCTTCCCAGAGTATTAATTAAATCTACTTAATTTTAGCAGCTAAAATAGTAATAGTCCAACATTGGAAAACTTCAGATAATTTAATCGTTGAGATCTGGATTAATAAGACCTCTTCAATTGCCACGTAAGAAAAGATTACAGATAAAGTTAAAATAATGAAACACCAGAGGCAGGAACCACAATTCTATCAAATTTGGACAGACTTATTATTGGCAGCATGTTACGTATATGGTAAATGTAAACTTGTATATTATCTATCTACTTTTTAGCCAACATAGATATAGATATTTTCTCTGTGTATCATGGATTTATATCACTTAGTTACTTGACAATGTTTGTTAACCACAGTTCAATAATTTTTTTAAAAAAAACTATCATGACATAATCAAATACCCAGGCCATACTGATTCATTCTACATGCAAATTCTATCAGACCAGTCAAACTGCCTCCAAAATTAGGCAGCAACTGACACCTTGACTATTTTCACTTGCTGAATGAAAGACATCAATAGATGAATGATAAAGGATTCTATGTATACATATTGTCAAGAGGATTTACACTTCCCCCTTGACCATATGCAGCAGTTTTAAATTCAGAATTTTAATGTCACTAATATAATAGCCAGTTTGGTGTAGTGGTTAAGGCACTGGGCTAGAAACCAGGAGACTGTGAATTTTAGTCCTGCCTTAGGCACAAAGCCAGCTGGGTGACCTTGGGCCAGTCACTCTCTCTCAGCCCTAGGAAGCAGACAGTGGCAATCCACTTCTGAAATCACACCAAGAAAACTGCAGGAACCAGTCCAGGTAGTCTCCAGGAGTCAACACTGACTTGAAGGCACTAATAATAATAATGCAATGTTTTCCCAGATTCTACTTTTTTGCTTTTGATTAGGATCCTAGTTTTCATTTCAGATACTATGATTTTAACTTTAGAATTATAGCTTTAGTATTAATACTATCTTGTTAGAATATTATATGTTCAGATTTAGGATGTCACATGAGATGATGTTGTTTGATTTATTCTATTGCTGTTTGCTTGACTCCCTCTGTTTCATGCTGGTGCTTGACCAAAATAAAGATTGACTAACTAACTATACAGCTTCCTTCATTCAATTTCTTCATTCAAAGAAATGTGAATATGCTTAGAGCAAATAAGTTAACAAATCACATGGGAGTACAAAGGGAACATCTTAGTCCCTGTAGCTATTAATGGGTGGAACAGTGTTCTTTTCTGCTCACAAGAGGATGGAAAGTGGTCATATAACTCTGGAATCACAAACTTTAGGGAGCAAAAATTATACTGAGAGAAAAGCAGTTAGAAATAGTAGAAAAACAGCATTAACTTCAACACACACTAGAGAGAAGTGGTCATCACTGAGTGCTCAGTTAGTACAGAAACATAAACAATTATTTTGAACTCATGCCAGTGTTTTGATAGTGGGCTTTTTTTTTTTTTTTTGCTTTAGACAGACATATTTCTTCACTTTAGATCAGGAGCAAAAAGTTTGTTATTTCTAGTGAGTATAATATAGGAATATGGAAATGAACAGATGTTGTTCCTTTCGAACATAATTAAGTAAAATTTGAAAGCACAATAAGTCTTTTCATGGCAATGACAGCTACCAGATTTCAGACAAATAAGTTCAGGACTTTTTTTTTTTAAGGTTGTTCAGTATGGTTTGCGAGGAAAATTTTAGATATGTGACATACACTGTAGAAATGCTCCTAGCTAAGATTCCTGAAACTATATCAGAAGAACGGATTTAGGAATTTAGTGTGCAAAGAAGTGCAGAATCGTCTTACAAGAGCATGAAAGATTTATTTTATTTACTTTACAGTTTTTGCATACTATTCCAGTCATTAATACTGAACAATGCAGAATAAGCAAAAAACAGGAAAAAATTAACAGAACATAATATAAAATACTATTTAACTTAATAAATAATGTTGGCCAAAAGTCACTCAAGGGACTGAAAGCCCATTGGAATAAATGAGTCTTCAGGACTAGCCACACTTCTGGAGATAATACAAAGTATTCCAGAGTGTGAATGTTACTAATTTAAAAGCTTGCCCCCACTATATGGGTAAATTACCTCAGTTTCTTGCTCTAAAATATAATGCTGTAGATATTACATTCTCTGTATACCTTATCCCAGCAGCTGCACTGTGTATTGGTTGAAGCCATGCAAGGTGATACATGAATCTGCTTATCCATGTAATGCTGATAAAAAACTTACATACATCACAATATCATACTTGTTTAATTAAAGCATAGGTAATAACTACTATCAATAATATAGGAACTTTCTGATAGTTCAGTTTGCAAGTAATTTCTTCATGTGACACATGCCAGTGGAAACTGGCCAGGTTCTCTAAATAATCCATTGACTTGAGCAGAAATGAGTAGTTCTCTAATGCAAATGAAATATTTCTGAAATCTCACTGTTAAAGATGTGACTAATGATAAAGCAAAGATAGATCAATAATAGCCGCTTTTCACTGATTACCTTTAAATGCTGAATTAAATGCTGTCAAAAAATATATTGGAGAATGGTGTGCCCAATTCATGAATGTGATAGATTACGCTGTTTGCAGGATTTCTTTCTTTCATTTTGGTTTCAGTAGGCATCCAGGATGTATTTTGTTTATATATTTTTTTATTTCAGATTTTGATTCTTGTAGAGATTATGGTGATTTGTAATATATTATATTCTATTAGGTTCTTTTTAATTTGTGTATTTATATCTATATTGATTAAGCTAATAGATTTAATCATGCTTCTCTAAGTGGATTACATTGTCATCAGGGTTTAATCAGCACCAATACTAATATAGGAATGAAAATGAAGTCTCAGATAAATTGCTTTTTCAAAACCTTTGTATAATTGTAATTTAGTTTTTTTTTGGTTCAGTCATTTGATTAATTGAGACCTGAATGATTAGAAAGTTAATCAACAAGTCTTCATAGGCTATTTCATTTATGTAATTATGAAAGTCATAGTCTGTGATAACTTTAAAAGAACTAGTTTGGGGAACTAAGGGCTATTTCCCACCTGCCCCTAACTATAGCACAAACATGCTCTGGCTACCTTTTTTTCTTCCATGTCCTCATGATATTTCTGCCTCATCCTTAGTCCATACCTGAGCTAGTTTAAAGTTGTTCCTAGGTGTTCTTGCTTTCACTAGTGTTTTTGCCACAGATATAAGCTAGGACGCTTCACTGAGTATTTGATTGCTGACATAGTCATGTGCTGGCATCTACTCAGTTCCTATTGGCTGCTCTAGTCTGCTATGGACAGATACTCTGGTTGCTGGGCACAGCACTTCATGCCACTTGGACTGCAGGATACATCAGACACTTGTTTCTGCAGAGGAATTTGCCCAAGTAATGCCTGATCTCCACTTTCCATAGCACTTACCAGGTTTTATGGGGAGCCTATAGGCATAGAGCTAGAGTGCTGCTGCTCAGAAGATTGATTAATTGATTGATTGAAAACAGGATAGAGAGCTGGTTTCTGCCAGGGATCTTGCTATTTCTCTCACTGTTGGGTGCATTACAAGTTTTCCATGCTTTGGCTAAGAAGAGGTTCCTATATTTTCTACTGGTTTACTATTTTATTTCTGAGGAATCATGGAAGAGTCCAACAACTTTTGCCCTGAGAGGTCAACTCTTCCAGACCAGTCTTAAGCACCTGCAGTTACCTATGTTGCTCCTACTTGTGGTGGGGCAGTGTCTTTTTGCCTATTCCATTCCAGCGTTGCTGGCATTAGGTGTCTTGGCAAAGACTGTTGTGATTAGGCATCAGCCAGTCATAGTTCTGCACTTCCGCAAGTTCACTCCAGCACATGTGTTCCCCATAGCTGTTCATCGGCTACTTCTGGATGCTGACAGCATGAGATCAGAACTACATTTCTTGGTCACTCATTGTCAGCACCACCATTCCTTTGCAGCAGTAATTGGAGATGGAGCTTGCTTGTTACTGATTCAGTGGCCACATGTCCTGGTTTGCCTGAGACAGTCCTGATTTATGACTGTGTAATCCTAAATTTATATTGTGATTGACAGTTGGGGAAGGAAATGAGATTATTTAGAAATATTTGGGGGTGAATGGGTAGGCCTTCTATGCCTTGCTACCCTTTGGCATCATCCCTAAACTTGGTAGAATCATGGAGTATTTCCAATGGAATATTATATGCAATATTTTGGAATAAAATAACCAGTGTTGGTTCAATTCATCTGCAATCTCAGATCCTTATTAATATTTTGTCACTAAGCATATATTTTTGACAATGGCCAGGGCACGTGTGCTAGAATATGGCTTGATTCTGACATAAGATACAACTGATCCAAGATAAGTATATATTATTAAATCTAGACCATATAAAAACATACTGCTCATTTTCACATTTTTACAATATAAAGATAATTCAAAAATTAAGCACATCTCTTGAATCCAATCTCTAACAACAGGAATGTAAATTTCTTCCCACTTACATAGGATGATACTCTTTGTTGAACCCCAAGCTCTATAGAGCCAGAGTTCTTAACAAAATATAAAATTCCTTATTTTTGGAATATAATTCAGCATCACAATTATATATTTAACTGCTGTGTTCTTCCTCACAATTGTATTCATCTCTATACTTATGTGGAACAAGAATTGATTTGATTATCATCCCCTTTGCGCTCTTTTAGAATGGGTAAATCCTTTAAAATCTTTATAAGGCCTTGGGTCGACTTAGAGCAGAGACTGACTTTCTCAGATTTGAAAGCAGCTAAACATATCTGGGAAATGGTTAGGTTTTGAACAGAATTATATTAATTAATTAATTAAATAAATAAAGTAAGTAAGTAAGTTTTGACCAGAATCACATGAGAAATTGACATTGTAGAGTAATCCAACTTGAAGATAAGGAAGGAAATGTTTTATTTTAAGTCTTGGGCTGAGAAAGATATTAACACTTAGAACCAACTGATTGGTTTTGGCCATTTTAAGGATTTTGAAAGGTTATCTTTTGAATATAATCATCTGATTATTAAGTATATGCAGTTAGAACAACCAATGATAAAACAATATGCACAGCAGCCTCAGAGGTACCTAAAATAGTAGATGTTTAAGAGATGTATGCTATACTTTAAGTAAAATCAACAATCCAATTTTAAATAAAGATTAAAAAACAGGAAGAAGGTTAATATTGGTAATATGTATGATGTGTGGAATAAGGAATTGGATTATACAGTTTAGGGAAACCAATAGCACCAAGTTTTAAGAAACATAAAATATACTTTTTATGACCTAGGGTTGAAGTTAATTCATCAGAAAATTATGTTCCATGTTTATTGGACTCCTCAAAAAAAGTTTTAAAAATGTTAGACTTCAGATTTATTGGGTTACCATTGCAAAATATTTGACTCACAAATTCACATGACTTGGTCATGTTCCTTTATGGCTCTTTTTGGCTTCAGGACATTACATAAAATCATCTATGTCAGATATTTTCATGCTGGTTTTAAAGAAATTATTGTGATGGATTGATTCACAGCTGGACTCACATACCACATTAAGCCAGAAATTTTTTTGAACCATGGTTATTGAATAAATCACAATTGGGTTTGCTCAATATGCTAAACCATAAACCCTGTTGCAAACCACAGGATTTAGAATACTGTGTAACTAGATTTACACAGTATTCTAAACTAAAGCAACCACATTATAGTTTAAAGCAATGTATGACTAGCCATACACAAGAGCTCCAGCAGTAGTTTTAAAAGAAGTCTGGAGCCTGCTGTATTGATGCTCTTGCTATCAGGTTTAATTTCTCCTAACCTGGTGTCTTCTAGAAGATTATAGCATGGTGCTCCCCAAAGCTGGATGAATTACCCAAAATTGGGTAAAAGTGGTTTGTCTTGGGGTAATGACACATGAACCCATTGAATAGGGCAAACACTTATCTGGCCAGCTGCTATTCACATCAGTGAAATAATGCGTGGGTCTGACCAAGCACGAAAAGTGGCAGCAGTGCCCTTGTCAAATAATACCATTAGTCGCCAAATTGAAATCATTGCTACAGACATAAAGGCAGAACTTGTTCACTGTATCAATTGGAGTGGTAAGTTTGCTATTCAACTGGATGAAATCATGGATGTCTCCAATGACTCACAGTTGATGGTTTATGTCTCTTACAAGTTTGAAACCATGACTGAACAAGATCTGCTCTGCAAGCCTTTGAAAATTACCTGTAAAGCAATTGATATATTCAATGTTATTCATGCATTTTTTAGTGAAGAAGGTTTAACATGGGATTCCTGTGTGGGAATTAACAGTGATGGCACTCAATGCTGGGTCTGTGTTCAGGCTTTATAGCTCTTGCAAAGCAACACAACCCAAAAATGCTGTCAACACACTGTATGATTCACTGCCAAGCTCTGGCTATCAAAGGTCTTGTTCCTGGACTAGAGGAAGTAATGAAAAACGTCATTACCATAGTGAATTTCATCAAGGCAGGCGCTTTAAACATGAGGCTTTTCTGGTCCTTGTGTTCTGAAACTGAAACTTCTACATGGGGACCTGCTGGCTCTCAAGAAGGAATGTTCTAAATCACTTTTGATAGCTGAGGACTGAAATTGAGATGCTTTTGGTTGAAAAGAAGCATGAAAGAATTTCCAGCAAGAAGTGGTTAGCTCAATTCAGTTATTTAGATGATATTTTCTCCCACGTGAATGCTCTTAATCTGCAACTTTAAGGAAAATAGGATTTCTGCAAGTGAAAAAACAACAGCATTTCAAGAAAAGCTCAAGTATTGGCTAGAAAAAGGCAGAGCAACATAAATTTGCATCCTTCCCCACCCTTTCTTTGTTCTTGGAGGATGCTGATAGGGTTGATTTCAATGAAATCAAGGATCACATGATCATCACTTAACAACTTAACACAACAAAACTGTGTTTCAAGGAATACTTTATCAGTGGATTGTAAACCCATTTTGTGTGACTTGACTGAAATCCCCGACAGTGTCAATGGTTTTAGAGAGCAAATGATTGAGCTTAGGTCAAACAGTCAGTGCAAAATGTTACTTGAGGGAAAGGACCATTTGCAGTCTTTCTGATTAACAATTCACGATGAATATGCTGTGGTAGCTGGGGGGGCCATGATGTAATTATTGCCATTTCCAAGCACCTACATGTGTGAAATAGGATCTCCTACTCTTGGCTTCATAAAGAGCAAAAAACAAAACTGTTTGCTGAACCCCAAATACGATGTGAAGTGTGCTCTGTCTCCAATTGCTCCCAGTTTTGTGGAACTAGTAACGAAGATGGAGCAGTGGCATTCTCCTCATTAGCTGGGACCTGGGTGATGAAATATTCATGGTGAATATTTACCAATTTTCTTGTGGCTGCTACAATGTTTAGAGATGTTTAAAATAAAGACATTGCATCAAACATATTGTTTGCTTCCTATTTTTTACCAATCTCTTCACTTGTCATAAATGTTTTTCTGTGCAGTTAGTGTTTTATCTACATAAAACTTCTTCCAGGGCCAATTCTAGTCAGTGGTGGTTGGGGAGGAGTCGTCCTGCCCTCAGCCCCTGTTATGTGGGGTGCCACAGGGATCAGTGCTCTCTCCTCTCCTTTTTAACATCTACATGAGGCTGCTGGGTGAGCTCATCTGTTGCCCTGGGGTGAGGTATCATCAGTATGCTGATGATACCCAATTATACATTTCTGCCCCTGGCTAATTAAGCGATGCTGTGAATGTCTTATCCCAGTGCCTGGAGGCTGTGAGGATCTGAATGGAGAACAACAGGCTTCAACTGAACCCTGGCACGACTGAATGGCTGTGAGTTCTGGGGCCTTCTTGTGCTAGAGTTATGCCATCTTCGGTACTGAATGGAGTTGCACTGCCCCAGACAGACCCTGTGCACAATCTGGGGGTCCTCCTGGACTCATGACTCCTGCTTAAAGAGCAGGTGGCAGTTGTGGCTAGGAGGGCCTTTGCACAGCTTTGTGTTGTGTGCCAGTTGTGCCCATTCCTAGATCAGAAGGACCTAATCACTTACTGTCACTCATGCTCTGGTCACCTCCCGTTTAGATTTCTGCCATGCGCTCTACATGGGGCTGCCCTTGAAGAATATCTGGAAGCTTTAACTGGTGCAAAATGCAGCGGCGTGGACAGTTATGTGTGCCCCTAAGGTGGTACACGTTGCACCTCTGCTTCCCAAGCTGCACTGGTTGCTAGTTTGCTTCCGGGTCCAATCAAAGTGCTGGTTTTGACCTTTAAAGCTCTTCATGGCATGGGACTGGGTTACCTGAGGGACTGCCTCTCCCCGATTACATCTGCCCGTCCCATCAGATCTGGCAGAGAAGGCATGCTGTGGATCCTGTCTGCCAGAGAATTACATTTGGCGGGTCCCAGGAGGCAGGCCTTCTCTGCTGTGGCACCTGCCTTGTGGAATCTTCTCCCCCCGGAACTGAGATTAGCTCCATCCCTCTTAACATTCTGCGAGTCCCTCAAGACCTGGCTATGTGATCAGGCCTGGGGCTCCCAGGGGACCAGAGAGATTTTACGATGGCTCCCTTATTAATTTTATCCCTTCCTGTTTTGTGTGTTTTTACAGTTTTTTATATGTAGTTGTTTTTATGCATTTATTTTTTAAATTGTTGTATGCCACTCAGAGTCACCTTGTGTGAGATGGGCTGCTATATAAATATGATAGATAGATAGATAGATAGATAGATAGATAGATAGATAGATAGAGTAAAAAGAACTTTCTGATAAGCAGTTTTGGGTAATGAAGGAAAAAGTTTGGGAAGCACTGCTATAGTAGCTGGGAATTGTGAGTTTTAGTCCTAACACATCTGGAGGCCACCAGACTGGGGAAGAGCATTCATCCAGTTTCTGTAGGCTAAAACTGTGATAGGAAGAAGTAAAAAAAAAATCTAGGTTATTTGAAAATACTTTAAAATTTGAGAAGAGGGAAATTATCAGTTTTAAAGACTTGGGGGAAGGAGAGAGAACTGTGTAAAAGAAATAATTTGTTTGAAAAGAAAGGTGGAAAAACAACAAAAGAATATCTAACCACCAGCTGATTGCCTAATAAGTTATCTTCTTATAGATAATTTTTAAATAGGTAATTAAAAATACAACATAAACAGAACTAGGTGCATTTAATGTAGCTATTTTTTAAGCCAGATCAAATATTTTATTTCAGCTTGATTACAGTGGTGCTTTTGGTGAGAAGAAATGGTGCATTATCATCTTCATTATTATTATTAAATTACACTTATAGTCCATCTATATTCTGGAACTCGAGTCTTCATTACAAACGTCTCATGGACGAGATCATTTGAACTGAGCCAAAGTCATCCAACAGACTCCACAATAAAGTGCGGTTTTGAAACTGGATCTCCAGGCCCCAGTCTAACACATTAATCACTGCAGTACATTTACTTTTGCAGAAAGATGTATGCCTTTGAGAAGTGAAATTATAAAACGAATTTTAAAAATTCCAAACCGAAATCTGACAATTGAGTTAACAACGGTCTTTCCCTACTGGTCCGAAATTGGTAACTGTGGCACAACCTGCTGTGAAAATGAGGGTTAGGATCTTTCATCAGCAATAAAAGTTGCGATCTAATTGGACAGACTTCCCGTGTCAAGTTCTCAAAGAGCGGCGGACCGATTCGGGGTTGGGTTATTTTGCTGATGGGAATGAATCCCTTCGCCGTGATTGGCTTTAAATTCTCTAAGCGTCCTGTTGTGATTGGCCGAGGCTGTGAAACGAAGCACCTGCTCTTTGACGCCTGCCGATTCGGGCGCGTGGCGCATGCGCATTGAGAAACTAAGGTGATGCTCTGTGGCAAGCGGCCGTGTTCCAGCCGGGGAAACGCTGACTGGACTCGCAGGAGGTAACGGCTGTAGCCTCTCAGGAACTCTGGGAGGAGCGTCCTGCGAACGGTGCTGGGCTTTGGCAGCGGATGAGGTTGACTGAGCGGGCAACTGCGAGGCGGCGAGCGAGCGAGCGAGCGCTTCCCTCCCCTAAGCTCTTCTCTTCACGCGGAAGGGGTTCCCCCCTCCGCCGCTCTTCTCTTTCCGCGTTCGGACGCAGCCGTTACTCTGTCGTTGGCGCCCTAAGGCTTTCAGCCTTGGCGCGAGCTGGACCTGTTCTGCTCGGTCCCCGTTTCCCCGGCGCGAGGAGGGAGGCGAAACATAGTGAGAGTTAGCCTTCGCCAGTCTCCTAGTCCGCCCCGTGGCTCCAAAGGGATGCGGCGTCAGTCGCTCTTCCCTGGAGACCGGGCTGCCTCCGTGGAGAGCCGTTCCTCCTGGGGGGAGATGCAGAGATCAACACCAATTAGCTTTCGTATCCGAGAAGGGGCCCGGGTGGCGGCGGCTTGTTGCTGCGACTGCAGCGGCTTCGGAGCCACGACGACCAGAGGTCTCCATAATTACCTACCTTAAGAGGGAGAAGTTGTGGCTAATTGTGCCTAATCGGCTCATTTCTGCTTGTTTGTTAGCATCATCAGGCAAACATGGAATTGCTTTGATTCTAAACAAAGGAGGGCGGCAAGCTCCGGGTAGGAACATACCAGAATAAACATTTCCAAAACATGTTAAGGAGAATCTATTGCGCTTTCATTGTACAGTCACTCTGCTTCAGTTTTGGACGTTCAGTGCAGAGGATCTAGAAAAAGCTAACCTCCATTGATAACATTTCTGTATTTTTTCCACTGCTTTCAGTTTCTCTCATCATAGAAATTAGTATCTTACAATGTAATTCTTTTGATGCATGCAGGAGTATATACTACTGAATTACCAAAAATAAAACAAAAGTTGTATACCATCCACATCAATGGGATCATGATTACTGGTATTTCTACATAACTTACTTCTCCCTTTGTCTTCATTGTTCATATCCCTGAGCACAGAGTAATGTGGGCACATAGTTGGGCATTTGTTGCCCTCTGCCCTCATTATTTTAAACAATTTTGTTTAATACGGAAATTTCAGAATATTCCAGATGTGTGACTTTGTATTGGCATTTCTGTGATTATTCACAAAGTAGCAGTTATTTTTAATTAAATCCTCAATAACGGAACTAAGGCAGGTTAGTATATAAGGAAGTATCCCTAAAAGATAAGCTCATCATCTTCTAGAAGGTTAACAATTGCTTTATTTATTACTTTCCCCCCTTCAGATAAGGAAGTATTTAGACAAGCAAATACGAATAAGGAATATATATTTGCAAATTAATTTTCTTTTTGATTTGAACAAAAAGAAGACAAGACAAGGTATAGTGCTATTTTCAGAATTGCAAAGTAGTAGTATGGATTTTGAATAGATGTTTTTAAACTGCACGTGCAGTTATATGACACAAGGGTGCAAATGTCTGCAATAAAAGGAATCAGATCTATTCATCCAAATCCTGCAGCTAAACTATAAAACATATAGAACTTTGGAGATGTCTGATCTTCTAATCCAAGTATTTCTGCTTAAATTAATTGTTCCTATTAAGAAAAAAAAAAACATGAAGGGGATGTAAAACATCTGGAAACATCTTATACTTCTTTGGGCCAATGTTGGTTTAGAAATATGTAGGTAGCAGATCAAAATTCAGATCATTAGCCCCATGAAGCCTGATGATAAAATTAGTACAGTCTCTCCCTTTGTCTCAGTAACTGAAGGATTTTTGAAAAGATACATTCAGCAATATATTATGCTCTAAGAGTAGAATAAAAAAATACCAAAACAGAATTCATGTATAATATGAATTTCTCAGAATGTACTATAAGGAGTTAGCAACAGTTTTGGAGGCACTAAAAATGCTTTAAATGCTTTATCAAAGCTGAATCCTTGTCCTCAAACTCCATTGGCGAAGAAGGTTGATGATGATCAGTGGCCAACAAAAAGGCTGGCTTATTGTTGCTCTGGAGCAAGGGCTAGAAACTATCAGTGAAATAATGAAGGTGATAATCTTATGAAAGCATGTGTTTGGTTTCTATATTGATTAGATGACTAGTTAAGATTATAGTGATTTTAACTTGATTTGGCTCCATGAAAACTGGATGGTATTAGAAGCATCAGGATACTCTAAAAGTTTGTATTACAATAATGACCTGGTCTTGTACTATTTTTACAATGGATGATAAGATAATGTTTAGCCCTTCTTGGATTGCCTTGGTTCTCAAAACAGAAACCAGTAATAAGTAGAGAACATTTATCTCCTAAAATATTTATCTAATATGTATTCTGCTTATTTCTCCATAGGTGTTAAAATATTTGTTTTTAGATGTGAATCTTCTGCTCTTTGAGTTTTGTTAAGAATATTATTTGTTCTAGTTAACTGTTCATCCACCACAGAAGTAGTAATGCTGAAGGGTAGACTACAGATTGTGTTTCCTTATTGAGTTACAGTTTTTGCTAGTTTCCTATACTGTACTTTTGCTAGAATGTCCCTAATCAATACATTTATTCCGCATGGCTAGTCTTTAAGGTACTATAAGTCTTGCTTCTTTATGCTGATTTGCTTTCCCATTTGCCTTTGCTACAGTGCACTTTTGATCATTTTAAAAATTTGGTGAAAAAAAAAATAACTGACATCTATATACTGGCAGAAATATATTTGCTTCCCAAGGCTGTTTTCAAATGAGCATTCAGATCCTATCACAGATTGATTCAAGCCCTCCACCAATTGTACGGTGCTGTGACTTGGTGTTTTACCATTATGAGAAATCTCAGGTTATCCCAGTTAGCAAGTTTTGCTCTACAAAAAAAATCTCATTTTCAAGTACTGCTGTCAGAGAAACAGGGTTTTCCTCCATTATATCATATGTCTGCAGTCACTGACTGAGACGTCTACCTGTTGCTGGCCAGCAAACAACCACTGTTACACTGTTAGCTCTCAGTGCTCAGTTATTGGCAAGGAAGGGCAAGTGCTCATTGATCATTGGGTCTCTACAAATGCTGTAGATTAACAAACATGTTCTCTCCAATTCATTCATGGTATATTTACCTATTTAGAAATAGTCAAAGCAGCCTGGTCAATCTGTCCTCATTTTAATTGTGGAATTAGAAGTCATGGGCAATGGAAGGCTGACCATCTGGAAATTGCCCTTACACTTGGTTTAACTTAGTAAATGTTACCAAAAAAAAAAGGACTTTAATTTTTTGCACCTAGCTAGGTCTATTTTATTTTTACATAAGTGATATGTTATTTCCTTTCCCCCCCAATATCATTAATATAGTTTTTAGTCTTCTACCTCATTTACCTGGAGGTGATCAATAGGATTTATTTCTGAATATACTGAACTGTAAATTTAGTTCTAATCCTTTTTTTTTTTTAATATTGACATTTTCATATGACTTTTTTGGTTTTGCAGAGCTAGGTTGTATGCACTTGGGGCTTTTTGAAAAAACTCAGTGACGCCTTTTTCTGATATGATATAGTGATTGTCATACTAAACTACAAGTGCAAACATATATGATCAAGTCCCCAATCAACAGTAAATCTTGATTAGATAATGTGGAGCCACTCACCAACTCCTGGCATAACCTGTTTTGCAGTGAGGAGGTAGTCAATGTAAGGTAGAGGAACTTGAGTTTATTGGAAGAAAGACAAGATTACAGTTTAAATATTTTTATACAGTGGTACCTCGGTTCACGAACGCATCTGTTCACGAACAATTCGGTTCACGAACAGCTCCGGCCGCAAAAATTTGCCTCCGTTCGCGAACGCCGGATCGGGAGACGAACAGGATCCGCGGCCATTTTCCCTCCCATGACACGTGGTCGCGGCTTCCTGTAGGGAGGGGGACTCTCCCTCCAAGCAATAACCGCGGCCATTTTCCCTCCCGTGACACGTGGTCGCGGCTTCCTGTAGGGAGGGGGACTCTCCCTCCAAGCAGTAACCGCCTCCCCACCCGCCTTCCTGTCCTCCACGCTGGGAGTCGCGTTGAGCAAGGTTAGCTTTCTCTCTCTTCGTACTGTACTTTGTGTCATATTTTTGCAGTTTTTAAAAAAAAAAAAACATATGGTTCAGAACGGATTAACCGTATTTACATTGAACCTTATGGGGAAATTTGACTCGGGTCGTGACCAGAAATCGGTTGGTGACCAAATTTGGGGTCAGAATGGATTAACCGTATTTACATTGAACCTTATGGGAAAATTTGATTCGGTTCATGACCATTTCGGGTCGCGACCAGAGTCGCGGAACGAATTAAGTTCGTGAACCGAGGTACCACTGTATTGTGTAAAGAGATTAGACAATAATTTTTACTTGCTAACAGACAGAATATTTAGCAATTCTGTCATGGAAAAGGTTTTTTCTTCTTTCTCAGAACTTCTGAAGTCTTTATGTCCATTTCATCAAGATGAATTTGAGAAAAAATTCAGGTTAGTAACAAAATCTTCCGGTAAAAATCCATAAAGCCTTAAGATCTTAGTTTCTTAAACAACTATTACTATAACTTTGTTTACCTGTAAGCAATATTATACACTATTTTTATAGTGATGTACAGAAAATACAATTTGTATATTTTACTCTTTGTTTCACTTTCAGATAAAAAGAATACTATTCTTTTTCCTAATTACGGTTGCTGTGACATCTAATTTGATTGATTATGTGCCATCAAATTGGTGTCAACTCTTAGTGACAATATAGATAGATTTTTCTCCAGCACAATCTTTCCCCAACCTTGTCCTTCAGGTCTTCCAATGGTGCACCCATCACTGCTGTAATGGAATCCATCCACCTTGTTATTAGTCATCCTCTTCTATATTCTTCCATCTTTCCCAGCATTACAGACTTTTCCAGAAAGCTAGATCTTTGGATAATGTGTCCAAAGTAGGATAATTTAAACCTGGTCGTTTGTGCCTCAGGTGAGAACTCTGGGTTGATTTGTTTGTTGATCCATTTGTTTGTCTTCTTGGCTATCAGTGGTATTCTCAGGAGTCTTTTCCAACACCAAAATCTGAAAGTGCCAATACTGTTTCGATTCTGCTTCTTCTAAGTAGAATTTTCATTTCCATAAACTGTTCCAGTAGAAACCGTTGCCTGCACAATTCTGATTTTTTTAAGTATAGACACATCCCAGCATCTGAATATTTTTTCCAAAGCCCTCATTGCTATTCTACCAAGTGCTAGTCTGTGACATATTTCTTGACTATTGGTTTCTGTACTGTTGACAATCGATCCTAAAAAACAAAGCTATCCACCCTTTCAGTATCTTCATTGGCAATTCTAAAACTGATTGTTGTACCTATTACCATTAATTTGGTCTTCTTTATATTTAATCTTAATCCATTTTTTCACTGTGCTCCTTGACTTTCATTGCTAGAGCTTGCAGATCATTTGCATTTTTGGCTATCAGAGTAGTGTCATCAGCGAAGCATAGGTTATTGATGTTTTCTTCTTGTAGTTTTAAAACCATGCTCAACTTCTTCCAATCCAGCTTTTCTCCATATTTAGCATGTAGATTGAATAAATAAGGGGAAAGTATGCAGGTAGCCCTTGACTTTAGCAACCGTTCAGAGTGAAAAAGTGACTTACGACTGGTCCTAGCAGTTATGACCGTCGCAGCATCCCTTTGGTCACGCAATCAGCATTCGGGCACTTGGCAACCGGCATGTATTTACAATGGTTGCAGCATCCCGGGATCATGTGATTGCCATTTGCGACCTTCCCAGCCAGCTTCCAACAAGCAAAATCAATGGGGAACTGCATGATTCACTTAATGACTGCCACAAAAAATATTGTAAAATTGGGTGTGGTCACATGATGCCTCACTTAATGATCACACCACTTAATTATTAATTTTCCAGTCCCTATTGTCATAAGTCAAAGACTACCTGTACAGCCTTGTCTCACTTCTTTGCCAGCCTGGAGCCAGTCTTTTTCACCATATTCTGTCCATACTGTGGCTTTCTGTGCATAGGTCTCACATGAAGATAATGTGATCTTCTGGGATTCCCAGTTTTCTAACCTTATTCCGCAGCTTGATGTGACTGACACAATAGAAGTCCTTTCTATAATCAAGGAAGCACATACTGACTTCTCTTTGGCTTTCTCAGTTATCCAGCATGCATCAGCAATAACCTATCATGTTCCCTGGTCTTTTCTAAAGTCATCTTGAACATCTGGCATCTCCCATGTAGGGCTCTAATCTGTGTTGGATGATCCCAAACTATTTTCTACCGTGTGAAGTTAAGGATATTGTACAATAGTTTAAACACTGTAAAGTCTTTCTTTGGTATTTCTTTGACTTATTCCAGTTTGTTGGCCATTCTTTAGATTTGCTGGTATAGCTTGGTTAGAACCTTTACAGATTCTTCTTTTGTTGCTTGCTATATCTCATCAATTTATTTATTTATTTTTTAAATTTGTCCCCGCCCATCTCCCCCCAATGGGGGACTCTGGGATTCATGTAGCCTTCCAACTTGGTAATGACTTGGTAATGACCAGATTGTTGATCTAACTTCATCTTCTAGTACTAAAGGCTCTTGTAAGTAGTGAATATTTTCTAAGGTATATTGGATGTTGACATTTTTACTGTACAGAATTTCAATATACTCTTTCCATTTTTGTTTATCTTCTTAAAATAAGTTACTGTCCATTGGTGTTGTTTATTATACCAGTTCTGAACTCATCTCAGTGCAGAGATCTCTTGGAAGACTTTCCTTATTTTTCCATGTCTGTTTTCATCCTCCATAAGTATCTAATAAAATACATATACTCATTACTGCATGTGAGTGAATGTATGTGTATATATTTATATGGATGACATAGTAGAGTGCCTGCAGTTGAACACAAAATACTGCATGTGAATCTAATTCACTGCTACCCTGGCAGTGAGATACATTAAATGCTGAGTTTAATAGTTAAGTTTCTCTGTGAGAGGTAAACTTGGATACAATTAAACTTACTTTGAGAATCAGATTTTTTTTGTATTGTTACAATAAGAATGACTGTACCCAGGGTCTAAGAACCTTTATAATTTTCTATCTGGAGTGGAAAGAAATTGAAGTTTGGGTTATGAAACATCTCTTCCCTTATGCCTGTGTTCGCAGTGCAACCTCAGCATCTAGATTAATCCAGTAAATTTAGCTGTCTAAAAAGATAAAAGCAGAACATCTTAGCAATTGTTAACTTAATTTACTTTGTTTGGTTTATCTTAATCTTTAAAAACCTGGTTTGTTAATAATAATGCAATTGTTATAATTCCATTTTACAGGTGGCCAGAATGCAAGTTCAGTGGGATTGCTTATGTCTGAGTCTCTTGGTATTAAGCTCAGTAAGTGCAGAATCTGAAGATCCAGAAGTTGAAGTGGAAAATTTTGGCCAAAATTCAGAAGACACTGAGACAGGCATATCCTCCATGGAGGTAAAACCTTCACATATAAAGTTTAAAATTAAGGATACTTGACTCTAGTATTCAGTTTATTATGACTTTTAGAAATAATAAAACACCAAGATTTTTTAAATTCCTGGAAGTTTATTAAGACATATCACATTACTACTTTTTTAAGCTTAAGCATGATTAGCTAGCAAAACATAGCATTTCTGCTTATGTTTGCACAGCTCAGTCCACACTGAGAAAGCATCCATCAATATGTGTTTATGATATGTATGTATGATAATATATACACTGTCAAGGAAACAAGAATATTCCTAGATTTTTGCAAATTTCACTTATATTTACAATATCTATTACAAACCAGAAACACTATTAATTAGTAATTCTACTTTTCAGAAATTAGATTAAGAATCTAAAATTTCACTGAACTGGTAAAAAGGGTGTACAGTAGATATAGTATTTGCTACATATTAAGTAATGCTTCTCAAAATAATTCAATCTTGATATATTGCTACTCTACATCTGCTGCTTTTAAGTCACTAATTCCAAACGCAAGTGTATCATATATGTTGTTTCTAGATCCAGAGAACAATGTCACATGGGGACTTGGAGTCTTCTTAATTTGCCTTGTACAGTTTATAAAGAAGGCTGCTGTGAAAACTCATACATAATAAATGAGTTAGCTTCTGAAATATCAAAGAACTATTTTGCTTTATAAATTTAGGATACTTAGTAATTAAACCATTGATTTGCTCTGGAATATAAAGGTCAATTATAAATGAATTATAAATGTAAAACTTAGACTGTAATAGTTTGAGTCTGTAGTTGTGTAAATGCTACCATCTGTGCTATTAGAAGCACTACTAGCATTTCTGAAAAGCTGAACAGTGGTCTAAACACAGTACTATCACTGCTGAAAGCCTTATATGAATTTTCTCTCTGACAGAAGGAAAGCCACAGGAATATATGTTTTTTTGGTATTTTGCTGATAGGGTAGACTCCATTCTCATGGAATGAATTTCTTGGTTGATATGCACAAATATTTAATTTCCCTTTAGCCCTTTTAATGTATTCACTTGTAGGTTCTGATTCTTAATATAATTTCTGTAAATATTTGGTAGGTTGTATACAAAACACCAAAGGCTACAGGAGAAGTGTATTTTACTGAAACCTTTGATGATGCAATATTGTCTGGGTAAGTGCTTCTCAAACGGAGCCATAAAGTCATGAATATTTGCAGTCTAGATGAATAATTTATAGTTTGCTGCTCATAATTAGTTATATCTTGCTCATATGTTTGGAGGGTTTTTTTTTTTTAGTAAATATAAATATAATGAAGATACAATGGAACTAGGAAGATTCTTAAGCCTTCTCCCCAGTCTACTTAACCACAGCACAATTATGACTTGGCACCATTTTTTCCCCTTGGCATCATTACATTGTCCTAATCTTATCTCTAGCGCATGACTAAGTCAGTCGTTGTCATAGTTGTGTTAATATAAAAATAGCATTTTCCCTATTTTTTTGACATTGTCCAAGGACAGCCTCCAGATGTGTAAAATCTGGTATGCTTTGCCATCAATTACCTTGGAAGTGAAGTCAACTGACCAGTAGTAAGTGTTATCAGAGATGTGTTTGGGTTGTATTGAGAGGCACAGACGCATCCTCTTTCTGATAACTAGCCAGTCTCCTCTGCAGCCATTTTCCTTCAGTGTCTGCCTTCTCTGTTAGCACTTAGTTCCACGAGTTCCTTTCATATCCATCACCTCCTCCATTTTTAATGCTAGCTGCTAAGGCAGAGAGGAAGGAGAGCTCTGTTAATTCATTTGTGGAACAAGAAGAGATGGGAGTGGTGGTCCCTAATTCCATTCTGAAATGCATCTTACCATAAGATTCAGCAGCTCCACTTTTCATCATTGCATTATCCAGAAAATAATAATGAATTATACTTTTGTTACTGTTTTCCTTGAATTAGTTACTCCCCCCCCCCCCCCCCCAAAATAACTAGTCAGTTTCAATTCTCCTGCTCTAAGGGACCTAACTAACAATCACGGCAAGAGCTGCCTCCCTCTTCTCTGGAGCTATTTCTGTCTATGTGTTTCCTGTATGTTTCTTTATTTTACATTATTTCAACTTGGAATAGGCCCAAATTACAAAATTATAACTTAAAGTAAAGGAAACAAAATTGTAACAAAATGTGATCTTGGCAACATTCCCTATAATTAATTATGCAACACAGGCAGAGAATGTAGTAGATTTGATAAATAGAATGTGTGACAAACTCTGAGCTGAAATTCATGATATAATTAAAGATAAAACAAACAAAATATCTCAAAATGCAGAAAACAAAGGAGGGCAAAATGGCTGTCTTCTAGCATATTGAAAACAGAAGGGTGAAAAGCAAAAAAAAGAGGAAAATTGCCCAAAGAAGAGCAAGAAGAGACAAGGAGATAAATCTAAATAAGCATTGCAAAGAGCATAACAATAAAATGAGAAGGACAAGAGATTTATTTTTAAAAATTCATAAAATAAGAAAAACTTCCATGCAAAGATAGGCACGAAGGCAGAAATCTACTGGCGAAACAATATATAAGGAAGAGATGGCAAGAATATATGGAAGAACTATACACACACTTAAAATGCCCAAATTAATGATACATATCAAGGCTTGATCACTGAATTAGAGGCAGATGCTCTGGAAAGTAAAGTTAAATAGGCCCTAGAAAATATTGCTAACAACAAAGCTGCAGGAGTGTGTGTGTGTGTGTGTGTGTGTGTGTGTGTGTGTATTTCAAATGTAGATACTGCCCATCTCACAAAAAGTGACTCTGGGCGGTTCACAATAAAACAGCAATAAATATTAAAATACAATAAATACAATATAAAATACAATAAAAATAGAATAAAAACCAAACACATACACAAATAACATCTTCCAAAAATAAAAAAAATACAAAATATTTATTTTATTTTTATTTTATTTATTTTATTTTTATTATAAAATTAAAAAGTACAAAAATAAAAAAAAGTTGACAAAGTACCACAGAAATGTTTAGAAACTTACAAAGATGATACAGTTAAAGTACTCCATGTGATTCATAAGCATTTATGGCAAGCATAGCAGCGGGCAAGGGTCTGGAAAAGATCAATTTATCAAATACCAAAAAAAAGGGCAGTACTAAAAATATTCAAACTACCAAACAGTTGTACTTATGTCACATGCTAATAAAGTTCAATATTTTGCAGTAATACATGGGATAAAAATTGCCAGATTTACAAGCTGGATTCAGAAGAGGCAGGGGCACCTGAAATCACATTGCTAATATCTGATGGATAATGGACATTACAAGTACATTTTTTAAAAAAATCATTTTTGTTTTATTGGTTATACAAAGGTTTTGGCTTCAGATTGCAGTATATTGTACTGGAAAGACTCATCTGCTCATTGAAGAATTTGTAAAGTGATCAGGAAGCAATAAATAGAACAGAATACAGAGCAACTATATGATTCAGAATTAGAAAAATAGTGCATCAAACACCAGTGTCTGCAAGGGTGGGCACAACGATGAAAGTAACAAGCTCTTGCAGATGCCCATGGCACTGACTTTGAATACTATTTAATGCTAGATTATAAGAAATTGGAATTAACAATTGCTAGGAGAAATATCAACAACCTCCAAATAAGCTCATGTTACCATTTTGATGACTGGAAGTGAAGAAAACTTAAGGAATCTCTTGTTGAAGGTAGAAGGGAGTGAAAAGGCCAGTCTGCTGCTTAATATTAAAAAAGATTATGTGAACAGATAATATCAGTCGAACAATAGGTGGTAAAGTTGAAGTAGTGCCAGATTTTGTCTTTCTAGGAATAGTGATTGCAGCCATGAAAAGAGACTAGGGCAGAACAAGATAAAATATTAAGTGCAAAAATGCTGATAAAGGTCGTACCGTCGAGACCTTGGTTTTTCCAGCTAAACATATGGCTGGAAAAGCTAGGCCATCAGAAAGACCAAACAAAGAAAAATCAATGCCTTTGAACTGTGATGCTGGAGAAAATGATTAGCAATACACTGGACCCAAATAAGAGCAAATCATCCAATACTAGTTCGCTGCTCATTATTATCAGCAATAATGAAGCTGAAACTGAAGCTTAACTATTTGGGTCACGTAATGCCAAGTAATCTAAAGCAGTGTTCCCAGCTGGCTGGGGGAATTTTGGGAGTTGAAGTCCACACATCTTAAAGTTGCTGAAGTTGAGGAACACTGATCTAAAGTAAAGTAATCTCATTGGAGAAGATCCTATTTCTAGAAAAAAATCACAGGCAATAAAAAATGAAGCTGACAGAAGACAATGTAGCTAGATACTGTCACTAGTGATACAAGCATGACCTTAACAAGAATTCAAATTAGTTACTGACAGACAATGCTAGCAAAATTAAGTCAATTGGGTTATGAAGAATTGGAAGCAACTGAATAATAAAACAACAGCAGAGGAAGCATAAGCTCCTAAGCTTTGTTGTATCATATTTGATTTAAACTGTTTTTGTTTATTTATTTATTAAGTGTTTATTTGTTTTTATTTATACAATTTACCAAATATGACAAAACTATACCGAGTAGTAACATATACTGAAATAATTGTATTAGGTTTATTTTTTCACTCTGCAAATAGCTAATATTTAAAACCTATTTTAAAATGGATTGTTTATAAACTACTTACTTTCAGTTGTAATATACATGTTTTCTGCAATTAATAATTAGTTATTAATAAGCTATTAATATATTTATATAATATATATTAATAATATATTAATAAATTATAAATTAATAAAAGAATGTGGTGGCCCACATAGTTTTGTGCAAGTCTAGATTTGCACATGTGTCACCTTTCTTGCAGGAGCTGCATTGGTTGCCAGTTTGCTTCCAGGTCCAATTCAAGGTGCTGGTTATCACCTTTAAAGCCTTACATGGCTTGGGGCCAGGTTATTTGAAGGACCGCCTTTTCCCAGTTTCATCTGCCCAACCCACCAGATCGGGGAGACAGGGTATGCAACGGGTCCCCCCCATTAAGGAGGTCCACCTAGTGGGACCGAAAAGAAGGGCCTTCTCCATGGTGGCTCCCTCCCTGTGGAATATCATCCCCACAGAGATAAGACTGGCCCCCACCTTGATACTCTTCTGTAAGGCCCTGGTTATCTGTAAGACATGGTTTTGCCAGCAGGCCTGGGGATCCCAGGTCAATACGGAGCCCATCAAATGGCTAGTGTAAATGTGTTGTTGTCGTCGGGGGGTGGGGGAATATAGTGGGTTTTGTATTTGGGATTTATATTTCAGTAAGCCGCCCAGAGTCACGGCGAGTGAGTTGGGCAGCCATATAAATTGCTTAAACAAATAAATAATAATAATTGAATTGAATAATAATTGAATAATAACACCAACCATTCCCTAAATGTATGCCCTTTTTATATATAGTAATGCATGACACTTAGGAATTATCTAAACAATTTTATTCTTACTCAAATTTAAATTTAAACGTGTAATTTTAACATTTAGTATTAACAGTCATAAAAAACTGCACATTCAGCAGAATGAAATAGGAAAGTCCTGGTGTTCTAAAAAGGACAGTAAGTTGTAGAAGCATTTTTATATTTCTTTCCTCTCAAGAAACATTTGAATCCAAAAATATGTTATTTAGAGGAAAGGTACAATTTATAGGAGCTATATTCCTCTTTTCTATTTTCAGAATCCATAAGACAATCTATAATACATTGATAAATAATAGTATTAATTTAAGGAAAAACAGGCAAAGAACTGTAAAATTGAGGTTTTGAAGGAGCCTAGAAATGAGATATCAGTAAAAAATCAGCTGAAAATCTAGAAGACTATGATGGTTTTAGTCTAGCACTACACTAAGACCTGCATCTCTGTGAATGATCCTAGAAGTATTTCATGTTGATTATTTATAATTATATCTGAAAATTAGTAATTAGTTGGGGAAGTTTAAAAATCAGCTGTGTCCATGTTTTACACTATAAAATACCCAATGCTGAACAAATTGCAGTTGGGAAAAGAGTAAAGAAATAAGTCATTAATTAGTTCTTAAGATTTCTACTTTTTTATAATTGACAGGTTAAATAAATCTCAGGAACAGAAAGAATTAAAAAGCCCCTGGTCTTTTGCCAAGCTGGGAAAGTGAAACCTATAAACTATATCTCCCTCTGCTGTAGCTAGTTGGAACGGCTGCTGGTAGATAATAATTACTAGTTTTTTATTATTTTATCGTTAATGTGTGTCGCTGTTCTTATTCTTTAAGCTTTCAAATAAAATAATTTTTAATCGTCTCTGAAAATATCAGTTATTGGGTGGATCAGAGGTATGATTTTAGCTTAGTTCTCTTTAATATTCTAGTTTTCACTTGTTACAGGTTATCTTTTGTATTAAGGAGCAAAAATAACATTTACTCTCCCACCCACCCCCACTCATTTTGTAATCTGAATTGATATAAACTATTCTAGTACCTCAGAATTAGGTAATCTCAAATTTACCCATGTATAGGTCAGACCAAATTTTTATCTTAAGTGAGTGACAAGTGACAGTCTTAACTGCCTAAAACGTTAAAATAATTAGCCACTATTCTACTTCACAGGAATTGTATGATCTGGTTGTGCTTTTTTTTTTTTAAATAGGTGGGTTTTATCTCAAACCAAAAAGGAGGATACAGATGAAGATATTGCTAAGTATGATGGTAAGTCATAAACTTAGTGTTATTAATGAATTACTGCTTTGCATAAATTTATTTGGATATTTTGTTTCAATTTCTAGTACTTCCCATGTATATTCTTTTTTATATTGTTAATAAAAATTCCATCTAAATGGCACCATGGCAGGTTGTACTTGTAACATTTCTAGTTTTTCTCAATCATTTTATCATCTAGTACTCTTTTGGGCACATAAGAGGAAAGCTCAAGATTAAAAGCAAAAACAGTTCTTTCTGGTAGTGCCCTGAGAAACTGCTTTTAAAAAGTCCTGGAAGAGTTAAATAATCAGTTCTTAAGTGTTGTTGGAATCAAAAAAAGATATATATAGAGAAAGAAAAGTGATCAAATACACAACAACAAAAGTAAATAACAAAAGAAGTATTGACTGAAAGGAAAAGTAAAAATTTAGAAGGAAGGAGAAGAAAGAAAAAAGAAGGCAAGCAGTCTTTTGAGGATGAGAATGGCAGTTAAACAGGTCTGAAGCAGAAATAGAAGGGCTTAAAAGAAATAGTTCTTATGATTGGAACATTGAGAGGTGAGTGCGAGATATGGAACACTGGAGTAGATCTGCAGAAGCTCCTATTAGCCTGCTTGTTGTGGAAGGCCTGATATCCTGCTGGTATCTAGGGATCTTCTCTCGGTATTGAACTACCAGTTGATCCCAGATACCAGAATTTTGGGTAGATCTGGGGTGGCAGTCACTGTTTTTGGAGCTTATGTTGTGGAAGCCTGAGGTCACCAGCAGTGGAAATGAATAGGAACTCTGAGGAAGATACTGTGCATGTTTGGAGGTGGGGTCTGCAGCTGAAAATAAAGAGTTGGGACCACTTTTGGGGCTGTCCAGCTAGGCCTTCTTGGCTGGACTTTCTGTGTCATCTGGACCGTTCTGGAGGTTGGTTTGGAGGACCATGTTCTCCATAGTTTAATCCCTTTACCATCACCTGGATTGAGAATGTGGTTGCTTGACTATCATTGTTGACCCCCTAGGAACTGCTTTCTGCCAGGGAACTCTAAGATATTGCTTGGTTTGAACTTAGTGGGGAATCTGAGCTCTGAACCTGGGTGAAAACCAGGGCTGGGTTCAGATCTCCTACTGTTGTCAGGGCCTCCCTGTCCCTTGTGAAAGCAAGGTAGAGGGTCAGGTGTGTAGTATACGTTGAGTGGGTGGTACATCACTGAGTGGGGTGCCTAAAGAGCTGTTTAAGCCCAAAAGCCTTTGTTGAAAGTCCTATATTAGATAGGTTCTTCCTCAGCTGGGGGAAGGTGCCAGCTGCTATGGTAAGGAGGCATCATGGGAAAATGGTACTTGGTGGTGATGGGCAAAGGGAAGTACGGCAGAAGAGAGTGAGTAGGCTGCACTTAGGGAAAGAGAGTTTGACATCTTTGTATGATTTCCCCTCTTCCAGCTCTCACTTCTCATTACCAGGAGCCAGGGTTCCAGATCATTTAGAATTCAAGAGCTCCAGTTGCTGCTATTTAATGCCAGGACTGTCTGTAGTAAGACCTTATTCATCCATGATTTGATTATGGATGAGAGGGCAGATCTGGCCTCTATTATCAAAACCTGGGTGGGGGTTAGAGGGCAAAGGTCCTCTAAATCTACCCATCTGGATTTCAGGTTTGACATCGGGCATGGTTCAAGGGGGTGAGAGGTTCCTTTTGTCCTCTGTGTGAGACTGTTAGCATCAAGAGACATTACTGGATGTAATTCTTTATTTGTACATTGGGGCCAGAAGGACTAGTTGGGT
The DNA here is from genome assembly GCA_030867105.1 of Liasis olivaceus. Taxonomy (NCBI): domain Eukaryota; kingdom Metazoa; phylum Chordata; class Lepidosauria; order Squamata; family Pythonidae; genus Liasis; species Liasis olivaceus. The sequence goes on along the minus strand of CM061354.1, from coordinate 35,034,364 downwards.
TTGCTGCTTGTGTACTGCTCCTCCTGCTGCACAGATGTATTCCTACCAGGGTGGCTCAATCTGATTGCTAAAGTGGCATGGATTTCTCCTGACTGGTAGTGTTGGGGGACTTGAACTTATCTTCCCTTGGTGAGGGGTCTGGAACAGCTCTGGATTTCATGGCTGCCATGACAACAATGAACATGACCCAATTTACTTAGGGTCTGACACATGTGGGAGATCACACAGAACATCTGGCTTTTGTCTTGGGGCAAATGCAACATAATTTGAACGTAAGAGACACTGAACTTTGGCGTCATGGACAGATCTCTGATTAGTTTATCCCTCTGTGGATTCAGGAAAGCTTTGAAGACTTACCCGTTCCATCTTACAGAGGAGGAAGGTGCTCTTTGTCTGGTTGGGGGTTGCCAGCGCATGGTATTTGTATTCGCTGGTGCTTATTTTTTATTGTTATGATAGATAGATAGATAGATAGATAGATAGATAGATAGATAGATGGATGGATGGATGGATGGATGGATGGATCGATCAGGCAGACAGGCAGACAACAAGACTTTTTCTCTCATAGTTGTGCTTGTAAAACTTCACTTTTTTATTTTTTATTTTTTGCTTTTCTCTTGCTGTAATTATCTCAGGAAGATGGGAAATAGAACCATTAAAAGAAAATACGGTGCCTGGTGACAGAGGATTGGTACTGAAATCAGTAGCAAAACATCATGCAATATCAACTATGTTGACAAAGCCATTTATTTTTGATAGTAAGCCACTGATTGTTCAGTAAGTATATCTTTACATATGAAATAATAATAATATATAAATAAATAAATAATTTATATACCGCTCCACTCCTAGTGATTGGTTTTCAAAATGTACTGGAATTATGTTTGGTGTAAAAAGAGTACAGGATTTATTTATAACTTTAAATGTTCAAAACAAATTAAAAATGTTTTTAGATCAATCAGTCACAGGGAGAGGCAACAACTGACATTTAAGAACTGCCTAACACAGTGCCTGAAGTAACTGGGAACTAGTAGCTAAAGAAACTTTTAATTAATATTTATCTCCAAAAGAGTATTCATGTGTTTCTGTTATGCAGATATGAAGTGAACTTTCAGGATGGCATTGATTGTGGTGGTGCATATGTTAAACTTCTATCCAAAAGTGATGACTTGAATCTGGTACGTAATAACTGCAAGAGAGGATTTGATTAGTCATGTTGCAATGTTTGGAAGGAGAACTTTCAAATCTTTCAGTGCTTATGTCAGTTTTTATTACTGAGGTTCATACAGAAATAGGCACCACTTGGCATGATACATAACTCATCAATGCTAGACATACTTCAGTCATTACTGGATTTTTTTTTTAGTAATCCACATACACTAACCTGATAAATTTGTTTCATTATTTAGAATGTTTGCTGCTTGTGGTTATTTTTTTTCTCATCCTTCAGTCATATTCTTAGTAGTTTGAAAGGAAAAGCAAAACTGTAATACAAATATAGAAAACAAAATTAAATCTCAAACTGAAAAGATATAAAAAGATATAAATCAGCAGGTTTGAAATTGTATGTAAAAAGATCCAGAATATAAAAGGCCTCTTCACCTGGCATTTTAAAAAAAGTCAATAAAATGAAAAATTGTAATCCGGCATATTATATCCCACCTGTGTCCCAAGAAGCCTGCCCACCCTTAATTTCATTATTGTAACAGTTCTGTAAGGTTAGTTAAGCTGAAGTATTATCATTGGCTAAAGATCAGCCAGTGAGCTTCAAAGATGAGTTCTAATAATCTGATGCTAACCAAAAATTCTTCTCTTTAGGTTAATTTATTCCAGAATTTGAGTTAGGATTTGAAAATACTGGAACTTTAGTTTTAATCCACTAATACGTTAATATTTAAATTAATTATAACTCATGTGGTTGATATTTTATGTAATTGTACAGACAAGGTAAGGAAAGCATGCAGAGCATGGCTTCTGAAATTCTTTCCAGTCCTTTACCAGCAATGGCCACAAGGGAGATGTGTATTTTTTTTCTGGGTAATAATGTAATCTGTTCCTTCTCTATATTTATGTACTGTACTTTTGTTGCATCTCTGTATGTGTACATTAGGAAGCATGAAGTGAGTTGCATTTGTTTCTGCTCTGGGTCATAGAACTGGGAAGAAGGAGGCTTAGAATGAAGCATTCACCAGCATTCCAAGATGTTGGCCAACTGCTCCTCTTGGAGGGAGGCACTGGGGGAATTTTGTTTTCTGTAGTCCATTTTCTTTGACCCAGCCCATTTTCAGACTCAGTCTTAGTTTTGCTAGTTTCTTCCCCCACTAGAAACTTGGTCTTGTCTTATTCATTTCTGAGTGAGTTGGTATGCTGACACAATGAGCCTTGGCCTCTCTTATATAGTTTCTTTCCAACTTTTTGCTAGGTTGGAAAGAGTAAAAATAGGTCTGGGATATCAGCAATTGTTAGTGTCAAGCTTTATTAATGTGATTCATTGAAAGATTAGTTTTTAAATATATAGAACCAGATCCAATCATTATATTCTGCTTGCTGCCAGGTACATTCAGCTGTCCTTCAACCACAGTTTTTTTTTTATTGCAACAGCCCTATTGTTGGAAAGAAAAGGTTAGCAGCAGGAAATTCCTATGCAACTGCACAATTATCTTTTTAGTTCTCATTCTGAAAATTGCTAATTCATCAATTATGTTATTATGAACTACAACTAAAGAAATACTATTAATTTTTGAAAACATTCTTTTAAATGTCATTTAAAAGAGGGAGATATCAGGCTCTAACTAGTACCAATGTTTTTTGTTACAAAATGTTTTTTTGTTATAAACGAAATATCATGTTCATTTTTATCCTACAGGAATACTTCTATGATAAAACATCATACACAATTATGTTTGGGCCAGATAAATGTGGAGAAGACTATAAATTACACTTTATCTTCAGACATAAACATCCTAAAACTGGGGATTATGAGGAAAAACATGCCAAGCGCCCTGATGTAGATCTGAAAAAAATTTACACTGACAGGAAGACCCATCTATATACTCTTGGTACTTTTTACATTTTTAAGTTTAGAAAAATAACATAGAATGGAAATACTTTTTAAAAGCACAAGCATATATTTAAAAGCAGAAGCATATGTTCTGTATTTTAGAGGAATATGAATTTTCTTTTGGTCATTCTGGGAATATTTAATACTCAGTTTCTGTGGTAGTAACAATTTAATATTGCTGTCCTGTAAACTTTTGAAGAATAGGACAAAGATTTCAGAGAAAACCTAAAGGAAATCAAACTCTTTGTTTCAACAATATGCCTTTTTACACTTTATGCTATAGCTTACTATAACTGTAGAAGCAGGTATGTATAAAGGAAAGCACTGATAGCTCTAGAAAGCAGGGAACATTAGATAATTTCCTTGCATCAGTTTTATAACGAAAATTAGAGGAATTCTTAAAACTTGAAGATAGTTTTTCTTACAGTTACTGATGAAAGCAGTGGGGCTAACATTCTTACAGCAGAACTCATAAGTATTGGAATTTTGCAAACAAAAGGATGTTACAATTCAAAGTGCCAAGAAGTCTATAATTTTGCTTAAATTTGCTTTGTAGAATAGGGCTTTTATATGGGTTAAAATCTAAAGCATCCAACCTGATGCCCTACAGATTTGCTGGATTACAAATCCCATAATTCTCAGCTATGTTGGCTTCAAGTTGGTAAAGATCTTCAGGAAAATATTGGTTGTTCAGTTGCCAACATCAATACTGTTTTATTGTTCCCCTCAAATTAAATGATGCTGCTGCATAGGATAATTAAAATGTATTGTAAAGTGAATTGAAGGTTATCCTATGTGCATCCTAATATTAAATACAAATCATTTTATTTTGAGATAATTGATCATATATGGGTCTCTGCATTTTATTATATTTACTGCCTGCAAGATAACAGTTAAATAGAAACTGACAAGCTTTTGAGGATCATATCTAATAAGTATATGAATTTCTTGGTTGCTTTTTTAAATAAAATGGAATCCTAAGAATTCTTCATACAGAATAAGGTGCACTGAACACAACATGTTGTAACTTCTGAATAAATAGGGATGAAAATGCATGGGGTTCAGTGTTATGCTTTTTATGTATAATAAAATTGGAAGCAATATCTTTTAAAAGAACAAAGATGATAGTCTTGATTTGAAAAATTACCAGATATTTTAAGAATACATTTTTTCATAATTACATATGGCTAAACTTGTGATTTAGGTTAAATTTGTTTTAAGCAAATTCATTTGGAAATACATTCCTGTTATAATTCCCTGCCTGAGCTTCTGGAGGCCATCTCGGGGTTGGCAGTGGAGTTCCCCAGACTTATGATTCTGAGGGACTTCAATATGCCGTTCCTGGGGTGTGCCTCTGAAGCGGCTTGGGAGTTCATGTCCACCATGGTGGCCATGGGCCTGTCCCAGATTATTTGCGACCCAACTCGAGACAGTGGTCTCACACCACACCAGTGGCTTTCTTGTCAGAGCAGTGGCAATATGATCTGAAGGGGGAGCTACATCATGTCCTGGTGGCCTTTACCACAAGCTAGAGCTGCTATTAAGGCCTACCTTTTGGTGGTAACAGCAGCGAAACGACAATATTTCTCCACTTTTATTGCATCTGCAGAATGCCACCCAGCGGCCCTGTTTAAGATCACCCAATCCCTTTTGGGAAAGGAGGGCCCAGTTGCCCCCCTACAGGGCTGCACAGAGGAGTTTTCTGGGCATCTGGAGGATAAAATCGCTTGGATTTGTTCCCAGTTGGATACCAAGTGTGGGGTATGGCTTGTAGAGATGCCCAGGGGACCGACTTACCGTGTTATCTGGGAACAGTTTGATCCTGTTGAGCTCGAGGAAGTGGACAGGGTCCTCTGGACTGTTAATGCCACTACTTGCCAATTAGATCCATGTACCTCCTGGCTGGTTAAGGCTGCTTGGGAGGTGACGTGTGGGTGGATCCAGGCGATGGTGAATTCATCCTTGAAGGAGAGAGGGTTTCCAGATGTCTTTAAAGAGGTGCTGTTCATCCCCCCCTCAGGAAACCATTGCTAGATCCCACTTATTGGACAAATTTTGTCCAGTCCCCCACCTCCCCTTTTTAGTTGAGAAGGTGGTGGCATTGCAACTCCAAAGGATCCTGGATGAAACAGATTATCTGGACCCTTTTCAGTCAGGTTTCAGGCCCAGATATGGGCTGGAAACAGCATTGGTTGCACTCATAGATGATCTGTGGTGGGAGCGGGATGGGGGTAGTACATCCATCCTTGCTCTTCTTGACCTCTCAGCAGCTTTCAGTATCATCGACCATGGTATCCTTTTGGGTCGACTTGGGGATTTGGGAGCGGGCGGCACAGTTTTCCACTGGTTTATCTTCTTCCTCCAAGGTCGGTTCCAGTTGGTGTTGATTGGGAGCGAGAGGTCCAGCCCTCAGACCCTCCATTGTAGGGTGACACAGGGTTCAGTACTCTTTCCACTCCTTTTTAACATCTACATGAAACCACTGGATGAGATCATCCGTCACCATGGGATAAGGCACCATCAATATGCAGATGATACCCAATTATACATCTCCATCCTGGGTGACTTGAGTGATGCTGTGACCACCTTTTTGCGGTGCATGAAGGCTGTGGGGCCTGGATGGGCATGCAACAGGTTTCAATTGAACCCTGGTAAGACGGAGTGGCTATGGATTGGAGGTCCCTCTATATCCGGGGGTGTACCATCTTTGGTTCTGGATGGGGTTGCACTGCCCCAGAAAGACCTGATGCATAATCTGGGGGTCCTTCTGGACTCACAACCCCTGCTCAAAGAGCAGGTGGCAATTGTGGCCAGGAGGGCCTTTGCTCAACTTTGTGTTGTATGCCAGTTACGCCCCTTCCTGGATCAGGAGGTCCTTGGGTCAGTCACTCACACCCTGGTCATCTCTCATTTAGACTATTGCAATGTGCTTTGCATGGGGCTACCCTTGAAGAGTATCCAGAAGCTACAACTGGTTCAAAATGCAGCTGCACAGGCAATTTTGGGTGCCCCAAGGATGGCACATGTAACACCTTTGCTGCGGGAGCTGCATTGGGTGCCAGTTTGCTTCCGGGTCCAATTCAAGGTGTTGGTTATCACCTTTAAGGCCCTACATGGCATGGGCTAAGGTTACCTGAGGGACTGTCTTACCCCCATCACATCAACCCATCCCACCCGGTCAGGCACAGAGAGCATGTTGTGGACCCCATCGACTGGTGGGGCCCAGGAGGAGAGCCTTCTCTGCTGTGGCCCCTGCCCTATGGAATATTCTCCTCCCAGTGGTGAGATGGGCCCCCACCCTCCTGGCTTTCCAGAAAGAACTGAAGACCTGGCTCTGCTGTCTCGCATGGGGCGAGAAGAGATATAATCAACCCTGGGGATGGCTGGCGCTGTGAGGACACTCATCAAGACTAATAATTTTACCATCAATCTTAGAAGATATTTATTATTTATTATTTGTAGGTCTATTATTTCACTGTATTTTAATTAATATTTATTCCTTTACTGTAAATTGCCCAGAGTCACTTCTAGGAGATGGGCGATGACAAATGTGAAATATAAATAAATAAAATAAAAACATAATAATAATGAATCCTCTTTCCAAATAAATGTTCAGGCTACATGCTCAATAAAAAAAATTCACTGTTTGGAACTAGTATAATTTTCAGGCTGGTTGTATGTTACAAAGGGATTGAAAACTATAAACTGAATCAATTTCTAGTGAATAAATTTTTAGGGAAATAATTACGAAAAATTATAATTTCCCCTTCATTTAATATATTAACTTACTATATTTTAGTGCTGAAACCTGATAATACTTTTGAAGTATTAATTGACCAAGCAGTTGTCAGTAAGGGAAGTCTCCTAGAAGACATGGTTCCACCTGTAAATCCACCAAAAGAAATCGAAGATCCTAATGATAAGAAGCCTGAAGACTGGGATGAGAGAGCTAAAATACCTGATCCTGATGCTGTCAAGCCAGATGACTGGTAAACAGAATATATGCCCCCCCCCTTTTTTATGCCTTTCTTCTGTCTCTTATTTACACGTAAGTGGACTTTGAACCTCCCTGCCTGCCTACCTACATATAACAATGTTTTATATATCATGGTCATTAGAAGATGTGCTCACAAATAGTGTTCTCTAGTGATCATCACTGCTGTTCAACCAAGGCTTTCACTTAATGCTTTTTTGCAAAATAAAGCATAGACTAGGTTACCAGTCTTAGATGTACCCATGTCACATGTCAGGTCGTAATTCCACAAGCACAACCAAAGGCCATTTTTATTCCAAACGTGTGCTATTCTATGCAAACTAGGATCTGCATTTTTTACTGAATTGAGTTAATCTTTGAAGTGTTCTTCCAGATGCAAAGATTTGTAGTTGTAATATTGATGTAGCAGTGTTCTTTTGATTCAGAGTTACTCATATAATAAAAGGACTTGGAACATTTAAAATATTATGATGCAAATGTAGAAAACTATAAATTTTACAGAGACTTTAAAACCAAACCTTTTTCTCTGGGGGAACAAAAAATATACTCATTATAGTAATATATCCTGCTGCTATTTTATGTATCTTGTGATAAAATTGGCTTGTAATTTTAAGGAATGAAGATGAGCCTCCAAAAATTGAAGATCCTGATGCTGTTAAACCTGAAGGTTGGCTTGATGATGAACCTGAATACATTCCAGATCCAAATGCAGAAAAACCAGAAGATTGGTAAGTATGTCTGTCATTCTGGAAATTATTCCCAGGCTCTAATTTCTTTAACAGATTGGATTGAAGATATTCTTTTATTTATGACTCTGTAAGCTGTTTTATTATGTTTATCTTTTGCTTTATTGAGTGGCTTTAGTTGCTTTATATTATATTTAAATATGTGAAAGCTGTCTGATTATTAAGTGGGAAAGTTGGACAGGAACTGAAAACTGAATCTGTTAAGGTGTGAAAATTAATATATCAAACAAACAACAATAGTCTTCAGCATTGTGTATTAGAAAACTTTAAGAGTTTATTTATTTATTTGAAATGTCCTCGAGCTATCTTTATGGGCAGAAACAAGTATTCTAGAAAAGCTAGAATATTCCTCCAAAATATTAATGTCAGCCATAAATCCACTTGGAACCTCAAGGAGGATTCTAAAACCAACTCAGGAAAGTTTGGATGAATAAATGGGGATTTAAAGCTTTCTTAAAACTGATAATGTGACTGTATGCTAATTAGGAATTATTTTAATTGGTCTGTCAAGGATTGAATCTTAAACATATATCTGTAGCATTTGATCAGATGCTTCAGAGGTCACATGTAATTGCAAAGTTTAATAGCTGCACTGTGGATTTCACTGAAGTAAAAATCCTTCAGGGATAGGACAAAAATATCTCCATTCTCTCTTTCAGTATGTAGCAGTAATAAATTATGTCCCACTGAGTGAAGGCACTGAAACTGCTAGCAGGATGCAAGAGTCTGATTGCAAGATGTCAGCCCAGAGGAAAATGACATGTTTTATGTGTCATCATTGCATTTTGAGTTATGTCTTCAGCTATCTAAACAGATAGGAACGGGGTATATTTTCTGCTTTATAGCTTCATCTTTTTTTAAAATGTTTTTTGAATGGATATGTATATCTTTTTTACAGGGATGAAGAAATGGATGGGGAATGGGAAGCTCCACAGACTCCTAATCCAAAATGTGAAACCGCACCTGGTTGTGGAGTATGGGTACGCCCCATGATGAACAATCCAAACTATAAAGGAAAATGGAAGCCACCAATGATAGAGAATCCTAACTATCAGGTAATAGCAGCAGTTGATATAGACAGACAGACAGACAGACAGACAGACTGTGTTGACTAACATATACTTTGTTGGGAATTATAATGGACTGCTTTAACCGATTCATTACTATCATGCCGAATCTCACTTCATATTCTTCGTTGCACGGTGGGAAAACCAGAAGTTAGAATGGCAAAGTTCAATTATAGGTCTGCTGCTTATTCTGTTTGTGGATTGACATCAGTTTTATACAAATGAAACTTGGAACAAACTGTATTCCTGAACCTACTTCTAATCGGCCATGCCCTTTTTTAAGGTACTTTATTCCATGCTTTCACAACCCTATCATTTCAATAATCATCATTCTTATCTCACTAACACAATTTATCTTCACTGGACTGTTTCAGATATCTCATTGCTACTCATGCAGTTATTCCAAGAATTTTTATTCTTATGAAAATTTCCCCAACCCTGTTGATATCTTCCTTTTGTGTGTATATGCTCCATATCAGCTTTATAAGAAATATAGGGAATAGCAGTTGGAAAATTGAGTTAGATGTTGGTATATGTAAAAGGTGCACTGTGTTATCTCTTTGGAAACGCAGGAAAATATCTGAAGGTTAGTGACTTTTGATCATTACTCTAGTTGGATCCACAGTAAAGTTGCTTGTATTTACTAATAAAATTTTCGCATACATTTTCTGTATTTATGTATGTATGTATTTATTTAATGGATTTATAGAGCCTCCCAACACAAACCATGTGATTGAGGATGGTGTACAACAAAAACAAACAATAAATAGGGGAAAAAATACAATGTTAAAAAAATAAACCAGTATACAGTATAAAATAAAAAATGGTGACCAAATGTGATAATTAAACAATCAAAAGGAGAGTTCATTCAACTAGACCCAAATGCCTGGGAAAAGAGCCAGGTCTTAATGACTTTTCTAAAGGCAAGGAGAGTTGGGCCTGTTGTTTAATGGAATCTGTGTAGGTATCTGATCAGTACAGACTTATTTAGAAGAAAGTCTAATAGAGTACAACAGGAGTTAGTATTATAGAGAATTGGCAAAGTAACATCCCTAGCACCTCTATATGATACTGTTGGGTCAAAATCAAAATCTCACAGTACCCAATTATTATAAAATCTACTTTATTTAATTATATTGTTGGCATTTGCAACATAATGGGAAATGGCACCCACTGCTTTCAATGATCCTGGACAATGACGTATCTGTTACACTATTAATCCAGATGAAACTTAAAAATTAGAAATCTTTTAACACAAGCAGCTATCTATGTCAGCAGGGTATTTCTTCTGGTCATTAAACCATTGACAGTGGCCTTGTATGGATGATCAAACCTCAACTTACTTTTTGATTCTATCTTATTTCCTTTATTCTTTTTTTGCTGTGCAAGACATCAAATGAGAAAAATTCTAATAAACCATTGTTTTCCATCTCATCCAGTTTAGAAACTTGTGCTGTGTTTAATAATACTGCCTGGTATACTCATGCATAAAGAAAGGAATCAAAGGACTAAATGCAGAGGCAAAGAGCATATTGTGCCACAAATACAATTTTGTGACAGGTTAATATTTTAGTTAGATTGATGAGCTAAGCCACTCCTTTCCAATCCATAAAATACGAGATTGAATTCATCAGTGAGAACCAGAGGTTGGATTATGTAAAAATGCTTTGTTTTACCTGTATCTATAGAGAAAAGCTAGCTCTAAAATGTGAAGCTTCGTAATTTGAATAATTGCAAACTTTCTATCTGTTGCATTCATTTATTAAATGTTTATCTTCTTTAATGTGTATTCTATTATTTTCTCTTGCAGGGTATATGGAGCCCTCAGAAAATTCCTAATCCTGATTATTTTGAAGATGCTTATCCTTTTCAGATGACTACTGTTGATGCTATTGGTTTAGAACTTTGGTCTATGACATCTGATATTTACTTTGATAACTTCATAATATGTTCAGACAAGGAAATTGTTGATCGATGGGCAGCAGATGGCTGGGGCTTTAAAAAGTTGATTGCAAGTGCCAATGAAGTAAGAATTTATTATATTTTTTGCCTCAGATACATATAGTTGTTGCAAAAAAATCTGTCTTGAAATGCATGATATTTCAAAACTCCAATGACATTTAATTTTCAATATGATATTTATTATGTCATTTATTATGTTAATTATACTCAATGTTTTGTATTCATTTGCTGATAATGATTTCCTAATTAAATTATATCATACTGATTACCCCTGCATGAGAAATATTTAGAAACAAACTCAATGTGTTTGTTTGATTATACCAGCCCTAGAACCCTGCTTATATGTTTTGTTTACTTTTACACAGTTAAGGTACTTAAAATTACATTTGATTTCTGTAACATAGTAAACAAATTTACTGAGATTTGGGCAACTTCCTGTCTCCTTGGCCACATCTTTTGTCTAGCTTTGATTTATACATATGCCCACAATATCAATAATCATCACTTAAAATTAAGACCCATCTGAGCAGTCCAGTTACATGATACTATTTTAAGTTTTCTATTCTTGCTGTCTTTATCCAGCAGTAGAAACCTAGTGGATCAACTAACGTTGGATATTTAGAGTGTTGTATACTTTTGAAGAAAAAAAGTTGTGCTAGTTAAATCATTTCAGGAGTTAATAATGAATATTTCTTGAATAAGTTTCTAATGCTAAAAACTTTCAATGTGGTGAATAGCTTTTGTTGCCCTTGCCCTTCCATCTCTTATTTATTTATGTACTCTGTTTCTTTGCTATTCATTCCTGAAGGCTCTGAATGGTTAACAATCAGAAACTTTTTTAAAAAAAGCCTAAGCTCTCAATAGAAATAAAGAAAACCACTGGATAAAAATTAAAAACCTCAATATCCTCTTAAGGGATAAAACAAAATACATAGTTACGTGTCTGCCAATGCATCCTAACATTCAAAGTATGCCTTCCTCCTGGGCTAGATGGAAAAGCCAGGTTTTAACTTGTTTCCTAAAAGCCATGAGTGAAGAGGTAGATCTTTGTAGGGAGAAAGCTCCAAAGCATTTGGACAGTGATTGAAAATGCCCATTTCCTAAGTCCCATCAGATTCCCATTCCCAGATAGATAGGACCTGGAGGGAGCTGACCCTGTTCAATCTGATTGGATGGGCAGATGAATATAGGAGTAGATGGTCATTCAGATAACCAGAATCATAGTCCAGAACCATGTAAGGTCTTGAAGGTGACAACCAGCACTTTGAATTGCATCCAGAAGTCAGTGGCAACCAGTTTAGTTCCGAAGTTGTCGAGTCACTCAAATATAATGGGAAACGCCCATCACTGCCCCAGCTGTCTTATTTTGTATCAACTGTAGCTTCCAAATGCTTTCCAAGGGCAGCCCTATATAGAATGTGTTACTTTAATCTGAATAGGAAGTAACTAGGACTTCAGTGATTGTGAGCATGGCTTCCCAGTCAAGGAATGGCTGCAACTGGTACACAACGTATAACTGTGTAAAAGCCCTTTAGAAACAGCTGCCACTTGTAAGTCCATGAAGACCCAAGTTATGGACCATATCTGAACAGAGGAATACAATTTTGTTCAGAACTGAAGATGGTACTATTCTGGAATCATTTGGCCACAGATCCAAAGTCACTGTGTTTGGAGGTTTTCAGTTTGAGTCTGTTCCTTTGCATCAAAACTTTGACAGCCTCCAACCACTGGCTCAACACTTTTACTAGATCACTTGTTTGGTGTGGGGCTGATACGTATATTACTGGGTATCAGTTGTACATATATAACTGACTCCATGCCAGTGACGACTTCTCCCAGAAATTTCAAAAGAGATGTTACCAAGGGACAGACCCTTCCTCTCAGTGCTATTTTTTGTAGCTTTGTTTTTAGTACACATCTAAGAAGAATGATAAAGTTTGGTCAAAGAATGTAGTAGAGAGGAATTCTTAATATAGAAAACACAATTTATTATCAATTCTCAGATTATGATAACATCTGTTTGAGAACAAAACTTCATTTTTAATTACTAGTTACCTCGGCCACTAACGCTCGCACTTCATGAAGCAAATCACTATATCCATTCTTCAGATATGTGATCCACCAATTTTTGTTGTTGATTTGAGATGTAACACGTTTAAGATAGAGGCTTCTTTATGTTCAGAGATTTCTTTCATATTAACATTTTTGCTTGTAATTGCTATAGAATATTGCTATAGATCAATGTTTTTGAGAAAAATTATAATGTATTGAAGAAAAACACTTTCCATGAAGCATGAGCTCTGTAAATATCTGCACCTGCTTTGCTCTTTTAGCCTGGTATGTTTAGTCAGTTGGTGACTGCTGCAGAAGAACGCCCATGGCTTTGGATTATTTATATCTTGACTTTAGCCCTACCTATAGGATTGGGCATATTGTTCTGCTGGCCATCCAAGGTATGCTATCCTCATTTTGTATTATAAAAATCAGTAATTTGCTTGATCTGTTCTTGGTTCAAATATCTTATGTTTAGAAATGTATTGTAGTGGAAGAAGGAAAGGAAATTGTCAAGCATGATATATTCAGCTTTGTTTTGTAATGTTTGTAAAATTAAGTCTGAATATCAGGCATAATTAATCCTTCTATTTTAGAAAATGGATGACAATATAGACTACAAAAAAACTGATTTAGCTAAGCCAATTACAAAAGGAGAACTAGAACAAGAGATGCCACAAAAGGATGAATTTAAAAAACCAGATGAAAATACTGGTGAAGAAGGTAAGAGGTTTTGGCAATATTTATTTAAAGCTGTGATAATCAGCAAAATCATAGTTTATATTAGTTGAAGCACTTGACACAAACTGAAAAACCATTGTTAAATATTCCCTACTTACTGTATATATTCTGTATTATCCTTTAATACACATCCAGAGTTCCTCAGTGAAATTTGTAACCCCAACATACCCAGAAGGCACTAGGAATGTGTTAAAATGTTCTGTATGTGAACTATTCCATGCATTCCATCTGGAATATGTGTGTTTTGGCCTGAATATCAAACAATGTGGAGCTATTCTGGATATGGACCAAAGTATGTTTCTTCCAGGTAGAAGTGTACGGGGGGGGGGGGGTTAAAACCCAAAACTGAAGTGTTTCTTGGCAGAAGGAAGTATAGCAAGAGGAAAAGGAAAGCGCTAGCCCTATCCACAGCGACTATATTGTCAGGAAGTCATCAGCATCATAAAAGGAGTAGAGTGAATGGAGCATACACTTAACTTGCCCTATACATCCTATGATATCATTCCAGGTTCCTTCCAGGTTTCATTATGACCCAAACACAAAGTAATAAAAAAGTTTTGTTTTTGTTTTGGCTGACTCATGGCTGATCTTAAATGGTTTGGCAGAGCTTCTACAACACAAAAGTTTATTTCACATTGAAAACACATCCAATTTCTATTTCATGTACATCCCTAAAAAGCACCTAATTGGGAAAAGCTATTCTGTTTTTAAATTCAGCTGCTGCATTTTGTCTTATGCAAGTGTGATCTGTGAAGCTAGGAATACATAAGGGTTAGCCATGCACATAAACTGGAATTTCTTCAAGCTTCTACCACAAATTTGTGTTGTTAATTTGCTTTGCACTTTCCTCTCTATTTCATTATAGACTCTTTGAAGTGCTTCTCTAAAAATAAAAAAACTCTTTTATGCTCAGCTGCTGACAACTACATGGACACATCCATTTATTTTTCTCAGCAGCAATAATAAAGTAGTTTGGCATTGTATTCTTCTAGGATGTTGTTTCAATTTCCCAGTCAACACACAGACCTGGGATTTATTGGTTGGCTTCCATCTAAGAGATAACCAGATTTGATCTTGCTTTTCTTTTTGGGGATCAATCAAGATTATGTAGGTGCTGCTACCTATTGAGACATTCCAACTCTAGCAGTGAATAATTGGAAAACGGGGTGTGGTTTTGCAAAACAAGTTATAATGAGGACACTTCCAGCACTTTTTTTTGCTTAAAAACTTTTAATTTTACTTAATTTTTATTAAAACTTTTAAACAAGATAAAAACTAATACAAACTAATATAAAGTAAGGAAGTAAGGGAAAAAAAGGAGGAAATCAAAGAAAAAGCAAAAAGTGCAAGAAAAGAAAAAAAGCTGAAGAAAAGTAGAAAAGAAAGAAAAAAGATATAAAGAAGTGGCTTCTGATATTCTTCACAGCAGTTATAAGTACAAATATATTTTAATCTCTCTCTCTAAAGTTACATCATATTATTTTTCTTTCTATAATCTATCCCATCTAATCATCAAAATCATAAATCCCAAGTTCATTTTATTTATTTTTATGCAAAAAGTCCATAAGAGGCTTCCTGTCATCACCAATAAATGTAGATAATGTCTTCTCTCTAATCAAAGAAGCCAATTTATCAATTTCAGCAAAATCTGTCAACTTCACCAACCATTCCTCCATAGTGGGTAGTGCCAAATCTTTCCATCTCTGTGCATATAGTAATCTCACCACAGTAATCATGTATTGAAATAATCTTCCATGGCTTTTTTCTAACTGTTTATCCATTAATTCTAAAAGGAAAAGTTCTGGCTTCAATTGAATATTGATCTTTAAAATCCTCTGTATCAAAGTATGTATTTGAATCCAAATTTTTTAAAGCTTTTTTGCATGTCCACCAAGCATGATAAAGTGTTCCTTCATGTTGTTCACATTTCTAACACACATTTTAAATGCCTTTATATATTCTAGATAACTTCTCTGGCATCATGTACCAGCGACACATCATTTTATAAACATTCTCTTTGCGACCCTTTTAACCACATATTTTCCCATTGATCCATCTGTATATTATAACCAAAATTCTATTCTTTAACCTGTTTTTCCTGTTTCAAATTTCAACAAAAGTTTGTACATTTTAGCAATTACATGTTCATCATCAGTACACAGTCGTGTTTATTTTGCTCCATACCATAAGTCTTTTTATCTATTTTAAATCTTTCATATAGCTATAAAGGGGAAACCATTGACAACAATATCCTTCTGCTATTAATTGCTCTCTTGATTTGATTTTAAATTCCCCTTGATAGTTTTCCAATAAGTCCCAGTATGGAAATCATTTATCTTTGTCTGCTAATTCTCTTCTACAATATGCTTCTTGAGTTGAGATCCTTGAGGTTCCAGCATTTTTTTTTTTTTGAACAGTGAATACCTGATCCAGGACAGTGGGAGAAATGCTTATCAATATATTACACTAGAATGTTGTACCTAAAAATTAATTCATAGATTTAAAGAGCATAACAAAGGAAAAGGGCTTCTAAAGATGATAAGGATTTCACATGTGCAGTCTGAATTTAGTAGCCTGATTCACTAAGCCATAATGTAGTTGAGCTTGATTATATTAACTCTTTTTACATTGAAGTAAAAGGAGAAATCTTTACCTTTTTGAATGTTGATGTTAATGCAAAACTACTTTGTTGTTTTGCCAAAATTTCTTCCCAGCAGTCAATGTAACATTTCACAGTAATGCACTTGTCTTTGGTATCAGTATTTTGCTGACTCAGTGTCTTCAAGGGGTCTTAATTCCTGCATGCATGCTAGACAGGGTAGGAAAGGTAAGAAACGTTTTCCTCTTTTTTCTTTAATGATAAGCTACTGCTTCTTTCTATTCAATATGATGTAAAATGTTAAGATTTGAGTATACAGTTTAAATAGAATTTTCACTTTTTATTGTTAGAAAGTCTTAGCTCTGGAATATGCTCTAGAAAGGAATTAGATATGACTAGCTATGGTTTAAAACAAACCCTAGACTTGACTAACTAAAACTTAGCTACATACACTTAGAACTTAAGTTTTGTTTATATTTACAGGGCAATTCCCAGTCAGGTCTTGCCTTTATTTGCCTTTACTCAACAGAGTTTTCTAGGAAGATGAGAATAGGTCAAAGGAGTAACATTCCAACTATCTAGTTAGTGCCTGTATGACCTTATTAGGAATTGCTGAGGTAATTTTTACATTACCCTTTAATGTAGATTTTAGTCTGGGCATATCAGGCATCAGTGGAGAGAGGAATCTATAACTATCACAAATGTTAAAGTGAAACATAGCTTAAAACATAATACATTAACTTATAAAAACATCAAGGTGATTCTTACGTTTATGATGGGACAAAAAAAGATGAAAACCTATTACCTTTTTCTATTTGTAATTCCATAAATGTAAGGAAGCAGAAATACTAGTTCTTGTTGCTTTAAAAGAGCTATTTTGCTTAATGTCTCTTATTTTTATTTACTGTTTAACCTTTTTCATCTATCCATAGAGATAAATTAAAAGAGAACAGAAGGATTATTCAGCTGGCAATAGGAAGGGACTGGGATCAGAACAGACCTTGGAAATTTATTTATATAAAATTTCATATCCTATTCTTTTGAAATATGTGCCCAATTTAAGATGGCTAACAATAATTCACATAAATAGAATATGTTCTAAATAATAATAAAAGTGGAAACAGCTAAAAACAGTGTATTAGGGGAAGCTAATATCTTCCCAAATAAAGTTTACCATATGCTATCCAAACAAAGCAAAGATTTCTGTAACTTAGGGGCAGCCCTTTTTTTTTATTCCTGCTACTTGGGCCTTTTGTTTAGCTGGCAGAAGGAGGCGGTTTTAATCAAACCTAAAGAACACCATATTCCCAGTGGCCACTATATTTCATATCAGACATGAATCCCAGAACACTGCTTTCTGAAACTAATGCTTGAAGTACCAGAATGACATTAAAATGATACAAAAGAAGACACAGAAATGCCTATCTGGGTGATTTAAGACTTGACTTTGACATGATGGCAATCTCTTATCTTCCCCACCTCCTTTCTACTTAACCAAAGGGAAAAATGTGTAGATAAACTAGATCATATTTGAAAGGTTACCAAATACTGCTCAGTCCATGAATTGACTGCTACGTTTTATACTTGCTAATTATTCCTGCATTTATCCCATTAGATAATATCCATACTTTGACTAAAAACTAATTAAACAAAAAGACTTGGGTCCAAATAATGATCAAAATCCACTTACCTGTTTTATTTTTCTAATTCCCTTCTTCTTGCAACCCCCTCTCTCATAATATCCAAGGATTGGGAGATCTTCTCACAATATTAATTATGAGAAGGGGGAGGTCCCTGCAGAAAGGACGGTGAAAATTGGTGGCAAGGCCCATCTTTTGGAGGTACCTTTCCACTTTCATAGATAACTATAATTAAAATCAAAGAAATAATGCTGTGAAAGAGGATCTAAATTTAATATTAAACATAATTTTGGCTTCTTACAACCTCTTTATAGTGTTACACGTAGCATAGTGGTTCCATTGGTCATAATACTAACCAGGAAATGATAATCAGTTGGCTACTTCTTGTAACATTCCAAATTTTTAATTTGTTAATTCTGATTTCATTCTTACAATTGCATTACTGTATGCTTGCTACAGAAAATGTTAGTAGGTTATATGTATAAACTAAGACTACCTCCTTTTACTGCATCACATTGGTTAGAAACACTTGTTATTTACCATAAAGAGAAAAGTTGATTATTAGAAGTAGTAATAAATTCTAGTAGGGGAAACAATTAAAAATTAATTAAAATAACTTCAGTCTACATCATTCACGAATAAATATTTTTTTCCCTTGAATTACAATCACAGCTGCAACTTAGCCAAAAAGTGATATTTTTTTAAATTTTAATTTCTGTCATTTGTTTATTCAAAATATTGCCCAGTATTTAATCTGCAAATATATTTATCATTGTAAGTATTTTATTTGGATTACAGTGATTGAGAGGAAACTAATTATAAAATTAATTTGGCTAATATGGATCTGAGATTGAATAACTATGTGATTTGTTAGTAGAGAGACTTTATTACTATGTACACTGAGGACTCATCTTTTGTATGTGTTTCGAGTCAGTGTTGATTCCTGGCGACTACCTGGACAAGTCCTTGCAGTTTTCTTGGCAAGATTTTGGAAGTGCCTCCTTCCTAGGTCTGAGAGACAGTGAGTGGCCCAAGGTCACTCAGCTGGCTTTGTACCTAAGGTGGAACTACATGGTCTTGGTTTCTAGCCTGGTGCCTTAACCACTACACCAGACTGTCTCTGATGACTCATCCCAGAGTTATTTATTTATCAGTCAATCTGTGTGTCCTTGCTATATTTTTCACTTTTATCCTGCTAAATTTAATAATTACTGTCTCTTAGAATATGAAGGTGGTGAAGATGATGATTATGAAGAAGAAAATGACATTGCTGAAAGAAGTCAGGAAGAGGAGGGTAATAAATCTCACTCAGAAGAGGATGAGGTGATGCTTTCTAGAATTG
The DNA here is from genome assembly GCA_030867105.1 of Liasis olivaceus. Classification (NCBI taxonomy): domain Eukaryota; kingdom Metazoa; phylum Chordata; class Lepidosauria; order Squamata; family Pythonidae; genus Liasis; species Liasis olivaceus. The sequence continues at coordinate 35,015,160 of CM061354.1, read as the reverse complement.
CAGAAATGTAAAATATTTTAGTCCTGTCAATTTTATCTAAGGTACAAATAAATTGGAAAGCAGAAATGTACTAGAACTTGAGAAGCATCCGTACTACTCCCATGCTAAAATTGGGATATGTCATTTATATTTAACCATCCTAAATTGTTTGTCTCAAGATCTGTATGTTCTACTAATTTTACAATAATTTAAATTAGCAATTGGATTAGGGTGATGGTTTCAATCTATATGATTTCTGCTTTCAAAGAATCCTATGTGTGGCAGGCACACAAGAAAGCAGATACTTTAAGTCAATATGGAAAGAGTCGCATCCCGTCCAGATAAAATATGTTGGATTTGGTAAGTAAGTAAATACTTCAGTCTCCCCCCATCTTTCTATAAGTTTAGAGGTACAAGTTCTAATGCTTAAAAGAATTATAAGCAAGCCATATTTGTAAATGCAAAGGAATTCTTGATTTTCTTAACGTTCTAAGAAATAAAAACATTAATATTGAACCATAACTTATTTTGAAAACTCTCATGCATATTTTCCTCCTCCAGATGAGAGAAGCAGATGAAAGCACTGGGTCTGTTGATGGACCTGCAAAATCAGTACGTAAACGAAGAGTACGAAAAGACTAACACACTTCCAGCTAGTATTACTTGTTTCTAGTTACAGAATGCAGTCATACTATTTTGACACTGGTGCAGGCATGCTGATTATTGAGTCTTAAACAAAGACTGAACTCAGTTTAGATTTTAAGTCTTATTTTCCAGACCTTGTCAGGTTTTTCATTTTATTTTTGAAGAAACAGTCCTACTTGTAAAGTTATCTGGTTCTTTATTCCATAGAATACAAGAAAAATGGTGATATGCCTGATTTACTATATATATTCTTTGAAGGTATTTAGATAATAAATATTGTTTGGAAATAACTTTGGCTTCAAAATATCCTTTTAAAAGCTTAATGTTTTTTTTTCCCCAGCTCTAGTGGAGATATATTGTTTTTAAATTTTAGATTAATTTTAGGTATAAACAGTTAAATAAACTGAAACATGCTTTGATAGAATCACTTTGACAATTTGAGCTGAATGCAATAACTGTGTTTGGCTATTTATTACATTTTTAAAAATTGTAATATTTACTTAAGTTTTGTTTGTTGTGTGTGCTTGATGTTTGTTATAGTTGCTGCTGTTTTTGTTTTACAGAGTACATTTTCATTAATTTTAAACAATAAAACAGCATGTCTTACATTTAAATGGAAAAACATTAACTGTATTTACATCAATGGTGTACAGGAGATTTTTCATGCTTTTATAGTTTTATGTTTCAAGCCAGATTGGCATAATCCATGTACAATTTACTTCCTAAGTATACATCGACTCCTAAATAAAAATCTTTAATATAACCTGTTATGTTTAAATTGAAACTTATTAATGTGTATATTTTGGAATCACATTTTAAAAAATAAACTACTTGTAATATTAACATTTAATTTTCTGCTATGTATTCAGTATAATTCTCAAAATTCAGTGTGTACTGTATTGCAAAATGAAAAATTGCTGTAATAGCATCAGAGCTTCCAGAAATTATTGATTGCACTTTTTCTGCAGAAGTTTCACTTCTGGGTTATCTTCAGCAAATGAATAGAACAAGGATCTCTTATCTTTGGGGGCCCACTAGCACAATTTTATTTAAAAAAACTATGTTGCCTCAAGGTTCTTTATTGTGGAACAGGATTATTTTGTATCTGGAGACTTAAATCAAATGAAGGAGCAAGCCGCAGTCATGTGATCACAATTTCCGATGTTCCCTGCTGGCTCCCCACAAGCAAGTCAACGGGGAAGCTGTCAGGAAGTTGGAAGTCACAGTCTCTAATGGTACATGAGAAAGACCTTGAGAAACGGGGCGAAGAGATGCTGCCTAGGGAATGGTCAGATAAGAGAGGGCATAGCCTGCAGCTGCATAATGGGTGGAGAAAGAGATGGGACCCTCAGATGGGACCCTCCCTAACTTCTCAGACTATAAAGGAGATGGCAGGAGATTTGTACTTTTCAAACTTGCAAGATTCTGTTAATGTAGCCTTACAATAAAGTAGAAGTTTATTAGCTCATCTGGTTGTGTTTCCTGTCTGGTGTACCTGGGAAGGCTGACATGATCATGTGAGGTCCTTGCTTAATGACCCACGCAGTCCTTGTTTAACAAAGGCAACCAGGACTCCGAAATTGCCATCACTAAGCGATGTGGTCACATGCTGTCATGCTTTACAACTGCATCACTTAGCGACAAGAAATTCCAGTCCCAATTGCCATCGTAACCTGAGGACTCCCTGTAAGAATATTATAGGTTGAAATGGAAATTCAGCTTTCAAAATCGGTTTCATAGTAGCATGAATCATTTTCCAGAATTGTTGAACTTTATGGCATTGCAACCAAATATGAAAAAAAATGATCTAACCTGCTTATTACCTTCCCAGCAATTATTTAAAAATAAATTGTCCATTTTAGCAATCAAAACGGGGGTAGTATACCAACAATAAGACATACAGTTTTTCTCTGAGTATAATGTTTGGAGTAAATGTAATGTTCTTCCACTGAAATTCCCATTGTTCCATCCCTATCATTGCATTCAAATTCTGTATCTATTTAAATATACTGTCTTCGAACTGTTTGGATTCTGAATCATACTTCACCAGCAGTCTATATATACAGCCTAGTAAATGCAGAGAGTTGAGGTGTGTTGGTTTTGGATGTGAATACACATGTACTTTTGTATGCTGTGCTGTTGCTTGAAGGTCCAAATATTTGAAGTGAATATTAGACTGTGTGACACAAGGTGTATGGATTTTAAAATTAATATATTGAAGGTAGTTATGTTTGATAGAGAAAATGGAGTTAATTATTGCAACATAAATGACAAAAAGCTTGAGCAAGTAGATGAACGTACAATACTGTGCAAAAGTTTTAGGCATGTGTGAAAAAATGCTGTAAAGGAAGAATGCTTTCAAAAATATATATTGTAATTATGTTTATTAATTTACAAAATGCAAAGTGAGTGAACAGAAGAAAAACCCAAATCAAATCAATATTTGGTGTGACCACCCTTTGCCTTCAAAACAGCATCAATTCTTCTAGGTACACTTGCACACAGTTTTTGAAGTAACTCAGCAGGTAGGTTGTTCCAAACATCTTGGAGAACTAACCACAGATCTCCTGTGGATGTAGGTTCTCTCAAATCCTTCTGTCTCTTCATGTAATCCCAGACGGACTTGACAATGTTGAGATCAGGGCTCTGCGGGGGCCAAACTATCACTTCCAGGACTCCTTGTTTTTCTTTATGCTGAAGATAGTTCTTAATGACATTGGCTGTATGTTTGGGGTCGTTGTCCTGCTGCAGAATCAGCTTGGGGCCAATCACATGCCTCACTGATGATATGGCTTGATGGATAAGTATCTGCCTGTATTTCTCAGCATTGAAGACACTATTGATCCTGACCAAATCTCCAACTCCATTTGCAGAAATGCAGCCCCAAACTTGCAAGGAACCTCCACCATGCTTCACTGTTGCCTGCAGGCACTCATTATTGTACCACTCTCCAGCCCTTTGGTGAACAAACGGCCTCCTGCTACAGCCAGATATTTCCAATTTTGACTCATCAGTCCAGAGCACCTGCTGCCATTTTTCTGCACCCCAGTTCCTATGTTTTCACGCATAGTTGAGTCGCTTAGTCTTGTTTCCATGTCAGAGGTATGGCTTTTTGGCCACAATATTTCCATGAAGACCACTTCTGGCCAGACTTCTCTGGACAGTATATGGGTGTACCTGGGTCCCACTGGTTTCTGCCAGTTCTGTGCTGATGGCACTGCTGGACATCTGATGTCAAAGGGAAGTAAGCATGATGTGTCTTTCATCTGCTGCATTAAGTTTCCTTGGCTGACCACTGCATCTACATTCCTCGACGTTGCCCATTTCTTTGTGCTTCTTCAAAAGAGCTTGAACAGCACATCTTGAAACCCCAGTCTGCTTTGAAATTTTTGCCTGGGAGAGACCCTTGTGTCTTGTTGCTGTGCTCAGTCTTGCCATGATGTATGACCCATGACATGAAACTGCCTTCTACAACCTCACCTTAGTAGCAGAGCTTGGCTGTTCCTCACCCAGTTTTAAGCCTCTTACACAGCTGTTTCTGTTTCAGTTAATGACTGTGTTTCAACCACATATGAAATTGATGATCATTAGCATCTGCTTGGTATAATTGATTAAACATACACCTGACTCTAATCCTACAAGATCCCTGACTTTATGCAAGTGTACAAAGTGTGTAAGTGTAAGAAGTGATGCCAAAGGGTAGTCACACCAAATATTGATTTTAGATTTTTCTTCTGTTCGCTCACTTTGCATTTTGTAAATTGATAAACAATTACAATATATATTTTTGAAAGCATTCTTCCCCTACAGCATTTTTTCATACCTGCCTAAAACATTTGCACGGTACTGTATATTCCTAGATAAAATATTTATTAAAAAAAGGAAAATGGTTGGATTAATTTTAATATATGCAAATACTGGAAGAAAGATGGTAATACGTTGCTCATTACAAGAATGTTGAAAAAAGTGAAAATAGCTGTGTTCTGTGCTTCTGACAAACTTATTTGCAGGGAAACAAGAGTTGTGCATGTGAGGAGAATCAAAAGTAAATTGAATGCAGTGGGAATGGGGTCATTAAGAAGTGTGTGGGGGATAAAATAGGGTTAAAAGTGAATGGGTGATGAATGAATGTGAGTTGAATATGAGTGTGTGGTTGAGAGAAAAAGGCTGAGAAAGTTGTGGTTGGAGTGAGATTCTGAAAAAGAGAGGTGAGAAGTTTATGAAGTGATACATAGAAGTGGTAGAAGGACCAGTGGGAAAGTATGGACAGGTATAATGAACAGTGTTGATTTAAACTAGATTTAGTTGTATTTCCTTTTCCTTTCTTATGTCATGTCTTCCATTTTTTGGCTTATTATTTCTTATCTATGTCTGCAATTTGGGTAACACTGCTTACATGAAAAGGAATCAGCATTATGGATATGGATATATGTAGAGTAATCGAAGCCTCATCATCCATAATGAAGCATCACTAACTGAATGTTTGTATATCAGTTTATGGCCATTAGCTGAGTAAGGGCTATTCTTTGGGTATCTCAATCACCAAGAAACATTAGCTTGTAACTGGGTGAGACACATTTGGTTTACTTTTTAAATGTTTATTTTGTTTGTAATGAAAATATTGCAACTGAATTCTGTGTAAATTTGCATATACATAAAGATTTTTTGTAACTGCTGTATAGTATTTTTGACAACAGGCTTTCATTATATTCCCTCCCAAAACACAGCTCTACCTTCTTTCATAGCAATTGTCTGTAATGTAATTTATTAGGGTTTTTTTTTTTTTTTACAAGTAACACTTTAAAAGATGCAAAACAGACCAAAATAAACTCAAAAAGTCTTTATTTAGTGTAAATTCTGAGATAACAGCACATTGGTCGAACATAGGCTCCAATAGTGGGTTTGTTCACAGTAACAATCACATCTAGGACATTAAAACTCAGTATCACATTAACAATCCTATTTAGATGGCACTTTCTCACATTGCTAGCTGTTTGAGTTAGTCTGAAACTGGGTAGAAGCAATTCCTATGAACAAGTGGGTGCTTGTCAAACAGTTCTTTGCTTTTGTTCTGTCACTAATGCCTGCTAATCTTAGCTCCCACTGGAGTTACAAATACCAGTGAAGTGCAGATTGCAGGCTTCGCATGGTCAATTGTAAATAATCTCCCCTCTCTGCTAAGTTACTGAAAGTCTCTGTAAGTTCAGGTCTCTTTATCATGTGGTCCTATGATTAGATGGTTCCTGGCTTATTCTGCATTAACTCACAGCCATTCATGAGCAGTATCCCTTCTCTTCTCATTCCCATTTTTCTCAAATATATGAAGTCGTATAGAAGGAGAAGAGACTGAGGAATCCCCATGCATTTCACCAAGTGGTAAGATGGCACTGAATCACCAGTCAGTTGTGTCCCTGCCTAATCCAAATTTTGCTTTTGAATCTGAAATGTTGCACTTGCATTGCACCCATAGAGGGAGAGAGAATAGGAAAACTGCTAGTTGAGTAGTTTGTTTGGCTTACTAAAAGGTCAATGGAAATGGGAAAAGTGAAACTAGTTTCAAACACATATTCCTCATAGAATAGTGTGAAAAAATATTCTAGAATCTTTCTCTAGTAGGATTCCCCAGGGAGGGAAAAAAAAAAGCATCAAACATGGACATCGTTCGCTAGAAGACACTTCCCATCTCTTTTAGGCCTATTACACGAGTACCAATTATGATAATACTGCTGTTTTGAACCCTTGGCAGCTTATGTTCCTCCAAAAACAGAAATATCCATCTACCCAGAAAGCAGTAGACAATTGCTTAGGATAGAAATTGAATCATCCTTAAACCACTATTAAGGAAACTGTGGCAAGAAAATCCCAACCAATATTAGAACCAGATCAAATTAGAAGCCATTCTATTCCACATCCCCTCTAAAAACCTAACTATTGCTTCTTCCAAGTCCATTGGAACTGCAACTCTCATTCTTAGCAATATCAACACAGTTAAGTGACATCAGACTAAGGAAAGCAAGTTCAACCTGCAAAAGTAAAATGACTCCCTACAGCTCACTTTTAATGTAAATTACATAATTTCTTAACAGCATTATTGTGCATATTCACAGGTATGTCACTGTGCATATATCTGCATCTAATTAAATTGCTTGCTTATCCTGGAAAACTAGTATATTATATAAGCCTTATTACATTTAACTGATTGAATTGTATCAGAGAGACATTTGGTACCTCTCTGTAACAGCTAGTATTTTCATAGAGAGATGTGTGTCACACTTGAAAAACCCTAACTTCAATGAATGAAGTTTAATACTGAAGGGCAAAACATATGGGAGCTAAGATGTGGTTATAAGTTAATAGGAATTATGCAGAAAAAGTATACCTATTACTAGTGAAAATTCTTCAATATATCTATTAACTGCTTACAAGATTATTTCTCCTAAGCTTGTATCATCACAACTGATAAATATTACCATGCAACTAAGTGTTCTGTAAGGTGGACATACTTAAATCAATTGCAGTGCTATAATGGACCAATAAGTGAAAGGAACTTTAAGACATTTTTAAAATTATAATTTATTAATTCTGGAGAGTGGTATGCCAAGTTTTGGAGTGTTCTTTTTCCTCTTTACAATTTTGCAAGTGATGCATTATATTACTACATCCTAATTTTAAAGAATTATCCTCCACCCCCCAGCAAGCTAAACTATTTCTCTTCAACTGGAAGAATTACCACAGATTTTCATGAAGAAGGATGCAGAAGAGATGAAGAATGTTCAACTTTTTTGGAAACAGAGAAGTCATGCAAATAACTCATTTCAATTAAGTATCTTCATACCACTCTGCACAACACTGTATTATTTTGCTAGCAAATAGTATTACTATAAAAACCATGATAATTAAAGTACTTGACCATGTATGACATTAACCATAAAAGCAGAATTGATTTTCAAAAGCACTTGTATTCAGACTGTGCTAGTAATAAATATAGTTTCTCTATGCTATCTTGCTGAAAGCTGACATTACAGACTTGCACTGTCCAGTTTATTAAAAAATTTTAAAATGTCTAGAACTACCATTAAATCTTCAGATCTTCAATGATGATACAAACTAGAGTATTATGTAGCCTTATGCAATTTAAAATTAAACAAAAGCAGCAGCAATACAATAGTATAGTTTGGTTACCAGTGCCTTACTTTCGTTTGCTTTTTGTGTCAGTAGTCTGAAAAACACTAGAGGCAGACATGAGATTTTCTATATATTGTCCAAGAACTTGATTTTCTGATTTCAGTTTCAAATTTTCTTCTTTAACGGCATCTACTCTTGCAGACAGATCTGTAAAGACACGTAGAGGTCTTTAGCAGCCAACTTTTAGACAAAAACATTAAAAAATATATATTTTGCTAAAATTCTTGAAAGTCACTAAAAATATAAAAGCAATTGTATAATGAAATTCATCCAATGGCTCCAATACACGTATATACAGTATGTACTTAAAAATAAGCACGTAGTGCCAAATACCAAATCTGATATCAGGTGGGGCACTCCAAAGTCGGGATGACAAAACTAAAAATGTCCTATGACTTCTGTCACCTCTAAAGGATCTGTCACCAGAGCACGTCTGTCTAGAAAAAGGTGATCTTTACAATATTCTTGTTCACAACTAATTAAGTGTATAAATGTTGGACAGGTATCTTGAATTAAACCCATAAATAGATCAGAAGCTATTGTAATTATTTCATAGAATCATAGGGTTGGAATGGACCCTGGAGGTCTTCTAATCCAACCTCCCTGCCCAGTGCAGGAATCCTCAAACCATCCAGGACAACAATGGGGGTTCTATATTCCAAGTCCTTAATCTGGCTGCTTTTGTAGCAATACTTACCCACAGTCAAAAAGAACCAACAGACATATTTAAATATACCACATTACTCTAGTTTCCTTAAAAAGCACTGTTGTTAGATTGTACCCATGGGCATAAAACTTATTACCCTATTAGCATATCCCACCAAATTAAAGAGAATATGCAAAATGTATCTACATAATCAGTTTACTTTCTCTATTAATAACATTCTATCTGTAAAATAATTTGGCATGAAGTTACACATCTAGATTAAGAAACTAACCTTCAAGTGTATGCTGCAGTTCCAAAACCTGATTAATAAGTCGTGTTTTTTCTTCTAATTCTACTTGATTTTCAGTCTCAACAGCTGTTAAGAAACACATAATCTTTAGAACAGCTAAATATTATAACACACATAAAAGCAAAAATAGTAGTAAAAGTGCATTCTACCATCCATATCTGCATTCATCATTGCTAAACAGATCCTTTCCGTGTTCAAATCCTTCCAAGATACGTTCTGTTTGAAGGACAGAAAACAACATCAACAGTATGTACATACACAGAATCACTGTTTTCTAGCTTAATATTTTAGGCAGACAACACTTGTTACCAAAACTTCAACATGCAAGATTCAGCAGCCATTAAGAATGTGAAAATGGATAAATGATTCTGTAGATATAAATGCTTGCTTAAGAGACAAATTAATAGATATTTAAAATCACTGCTCAGTTTTCTATCAGCAAAATCTAGCTATATTTTGCACATGTTAAAACTATCCACTTCCCAACTTTCTTCAACATTTTTGGAATATACATATATTCTTAAACTTTCGATAATTTAGCATTCTTTAAACAAATATTACTGCAGCCAAAAGGAGCACATTACAAAATTAAAATGAGAGTAGTTAGCTGGGGGTTTCAATTCATTTTAAGCGTATTTTAGGGTAATTTAAATCAATGCTCTGTAACCCCAATTCACATGCACATTTAACATTATACGCAGATGGATTATAAATGTCAGTGTAATAATACATTTGTATCCTCCGAATTGTCATGGGTTGAATTCAGTTGTGTTCTAAAGATGGGATTCCCTATTACCACGGAGGGAGGGGAGAAAGATGCTTTCTCCAACACCTAAAGGGCTCTAAACACAGATCCTACCAGCTGAAGCGCGATTCTTCGCGTTTCTACCGCAAAGCTCTATTCGGAGGAAAATACGCCCTCTCCTTCGAAAGCACATACCCTTTTGCATCCTGACAGGAAGAAACCTTCGCCTACTTCCCATCAACCCATCCACACACTCCGGTCAATTCCCCTCCCATCACCACGCCGCGTCCCAGCTCCCGAAAAGCTCCCCAAGGAAGAGGCGCGCGCTCGACCCTTCTTTCTTCCGATTTCGTCACCTGCCAAAGAGGCGCTCGCCTACTTACCACCTGCACAGATTACCCTAGCACCCCGACCCCAGCCGAGTTCAAAAGCAGCCAGTACGCCTGCGCGATCTTTTCCGCGACCAAACAGTAGCGCACGCGCCTTGCCCATGAAAACAACGAGGAGGGGAAGAAGTCAGGGAAAGGGAGGGCTTAGGGAGAGGAGATTTTCGCAGTCACCAATCACGGCAAACAAAGGGCAACGGTTTTTCTCGATACAACCAATAAGCGGCGGGAGACATCATCAGACGCTTCCCAGTCGTTCCACTTGTCGGCTTGTTGCTGCGGGTGAAGGCAGCTCCGCGAACAGAGTTGAAAGGGAGGCGCAGGCGCTTGTTCAAATCCAACCCCCGTTTTTTCAGGGGACGTGGTTCTAATTATTTCTCTTGAGAAGCCCGCGCGTTGCTGATGTTGGTACGTTTTCCGCGCCAGAAAATAGGTTTTGGTTGTGCCACGTTTTTGTGGGGGAGGGAGGTCAAAATCACGGACTTAGAGCGTGCAGGACCGTGCTTTTGCAGCAGAAGGATGTATAGGTGAAAGAAGGCAAACCTTCTTCAATGGCTTACTTTTATTTTAATTCTTCTTCCTGCGTGCTTTTTATTAGGCCGCAAACCTGCAGTAGGAGCTCCCGAGCCAACTGTTGAGTAACTCAGAACTGGCTTGCGTCCCCCAGCCTGGTTTTTGTCGGGGCCTGCCACTTTAAATTTCTTAACGTGATTTTGGAATATTGTAAGAAAATATAAATGAGGGATATGCCTGTTGGGAGGTAGAAGAGAGCTTTGTATATAAAACTTTGTAAGGACAGCCTCAAATCTACTGCGACGTTAGCTGAAAGAAAATAGTATAGGGCGCGAAGAGGAAGAGTAGGAAGCCAATGGTGGGAGACTTTGAATGATTTACCCATGCACTGCTTTTGGGGAAAAAAAAAGGTTTTTTTCCTTATGCCATTATTTGCCCAGTATGTTTGCCCAAAAAGTTACGGTGTTATTTTTTACCCTGCATGCTTTCTGTCAACCCAAAGTTTTCAATCTTGTGAGAACACAAAATGAGGATCCCTTTAACTTCAGTCCTGTATCTCAGGTAGTTGGCTACAGTGTTTGGATTAATGGATTGAAATAGTAGCTGTTTGGAGTTAGTAAGTAGCTATTGTTAGCAGCAATACATTTTCTGCATGATCCATGCTGCTTATGATTGTCCAGTGAGGTCCATCTTTGGGTCCTGTTAGTTTAGGTGGTGATGATTTGAGACTGGCTTTTTCTGTTGCTGGTCCTTAGTTTGCAATATATTCCGGGTAAATATCAGATATTTGACTTTTTTAAAAGCTCTTCAGAGAGCCATAAAGAGCTATATCTTTTAAGCATGACTTTTAATAATATTTAAATTTTAAACTCTTACTATGAGTCTTACATTAGAGAAAAACAGATTAAAATGAATGTATTTTAATGTAAACTGCCCTGAGCCATTTAAGAAATGTACAGAAATAATATGTTGATGAAGATTCTCAGTCATCCAGGTGGAATTATCTGGAGGTTGACTCATGGCAACTGGACTTCTTTTCCTTTGGCTTGATACATTTCACTGCTTGTCCAAGCAGCTTCTTCAGCCCAGAAAGTTGGTTAGGGGGGACTCCATAAATGTCTTCCAGGGTGGCTGCGTTTCTCACTAATGTGATGGGCTCGTTGAAGGGGTCCCCCCAACCAACTTCCTAGACTGAAGAAGCTGCTTAGAGTTGGAGCAAAACGTATCAAACCAAAAGAAAAGTCCAGTTGCCATGACTCAACCTCCAGGTACAGAAATAATAAAAATATAGTGAATTTGTAATTCTAGGTAAAATTAATGTGCAGGTGATGCTATACATAAAATGATGCTATACATGTTACCTAGGATTATGCTTAAGAACACATTTGCTATGATTGGGGCAGTTCTATTTTTTAGTAAACAATATTGCTTCTTTGCTCTAAATAGGCAGGAAGAGAATGTAAGTATAGGTCATTTAATTCACTTACCTGCTCAAAACAGGTTTGTCTGACTTAAGGAAATTAAAGTCACCTTTGAGTCTAGCTTGAACTCACGTAATTGGGGGATCTAGTAAACCCTAACAGTATTTTATATGAGCATAGTTGTGGTTTATACAGTAAACTCTGGTTAAGTAAGCCATGGTTCATGACTTATAATTGCAGCTCTAGTTTGATATCCTATGTACATTTACTATGTTAATGACAGTTTCAGTGGGCATTACTACTTACGTAAAATGAATTATTTGGGGTTATTGGTTGTGTTCATGTAAGCCCCTTAACTAGGTTATGGGTTGGTGTGTTGTATGAACATTAAACCCAGAAGCCATGAAGTTATAGTGGGTTAATCAAAACCCAAAGAGTCAATGGTTGCTTTCAACTACTCTTCTCACATCTCCATGCTGATAGCAGAGAAGATTAACGTAGAAAACACTGTTTTTTTCTGCAGCCATAGCGATCTTAAAGCAGTCATGCAAAACAGAGGTTCTCAAGCTATTCCATTTCTGCTTTTTTTTGCTTATCCCCTTGCAAGAGTTGAGATGGAACAGAAGCAAGGTGAGAGAAATTTCCCCAGTTTATCCATTGTGACTTGAACTCTGCTTGGGCCAACATGGGCTTTTGTCATTTTTCCAGAACAGAAGAGATAGCTGTTAGTCTGTAGAATAGCTTAGATGCAAGTGAAGATAGCTGTTCCTGATGTAAGAAGAACTGCTATAGTCATCAGCTGTTGCTTCACTAGGTAAGCTATTTACATGAGAATAGTGGCAGAGGGAAAAATACTAGGAGGAAAAAAAGTGGCAGAGGAGTAAAGCATGTTATGCAAACCAATCTACTATATCACATTTATCCGTTAGAGATCTTAGTGATCATTAGGGTTACCAGATACCTGAACAGGCAAAGGAGGGCACAGATACTTGGAAAGGAGGACAAATGGGAGGAAAGGAGGATACTCTCTGTTTAACTTTCTTAGCATCCACAACAAAAATGATAGCGAAAAACTGCAAAAAAAAACAAAACAAAACAGTACTTAGACCTACATATATGAAATTACTTTCTCCGACATTAGAAAAACTGGTTTTTCAGTGGCAGGAATGTGCTAGAGCAGATTAGGAGGTAAAAGCCTTCAGTGTGTAACTGATTAACGGCTTGTCAATTTCAGGCAGCAGAACAAGCTGGCCAGAGAATACTAAACAACTAATTAAGGTCACTGAGCAGAGCCTATTAACTTGCCCTTAACATTTAATAGGGATGTGCTGCACCGCAGAGAAAAGCTTTTCAGGAAGAAATACTCAAAAAGCTGAACAATATTTGATTTTAAGGCTATACCTGCCGGATAGAGGACATGAGGACCAAAAGAAGGCGATGTCCTCCTTTTCCAGAAGCCTGGTAACCCTAATGATTATAGATAGATGGTTGCCTAGCCCCTGCTTGAAGATATCCACTGAACAGAAACCCCCACTTAAGTGATTGCACTTTGGATCAAGTCTCTTAGTTAATGTTTCTTTAGCATTCAATTAGAATCTGCTTTTCTGTAACTCAGATCCTGTGTCCTGTATTATGGGAAGAAAGAAAACAAATCATGGCCTTTTTTGCCTCTTAAATAAAGACTGCCACCATGTGCCCCTTCTGTTACTTCTTCCAAGCCTAAGCATATCCAGTATGGTAGCTAGTTCTCACACAGTCAAAAGCAAAAAGCCTAATTCCAGATTTTAACATCCCCAAAACAAGGAACAAATGAAAACTGTCCCTTCCACCTCAAAAGAGTCGTATCTAACCCTTACTTAATATTTCACTATAGCAAATAGTATTTGGAAGCTGATTATTTCTAGGTCAGTGAACATTCTTGAAACATCTGCTATTACATTTGAAGCAATTCAAGCCTTAGGAGGTTTGTGACATGAATGGATGAACCTAGAGAATGAACTAGGTAAGGAAAATGCAACATTTTTATTAGCCACCATAATCTATGGACACTTCCAGATGACCAGCCTTCCTACCCACAACTCCTGATTCCATCTTAAAGCCCACTTGATAATGTTAGGGCTGTTCTGACTATTTGACATAATTTTGCAACTTGGGACTTTATGAGGACAGGGCATGTTTTACATACAGGAAACCACTAGTCAATCAAAACTTGCATTTTTGGCCAATTAAAAGTACAGGGAACTGCTAGCCAATTAGTGCTTGGTTGCTAGGCAGAAACATACTGCCTAGTTCTTCCCCCTCAGCTTCATGCCAATGTACTACTCCATCCCCACTTGTACAAAAAAGTGTGGATTAGATTTCTATCATTTAGGCCTCTCTATGGCAGCATGGTTGTAGACCATGATTTTCATGCCTTGTCTCCTGCATTTGGGCTCTTTTTTGAGCCAGTGTATCAATACAGTGGAATACAAGTTGGGGTGTGGGTTGAGACAGACATCCTCTCTAGTACTGCCTTGTGCAGCATTTCCAAGGCAGTAAAGTGCTTTTGCCTCCACAACAACATTTACTGCTGCAAAATGAATTTTCCTAGTACATGAGAAAGATGGTAATAGTCCAACATTGCACTGTGGTCATATTTAAATATTTATTTATCAAATTTATATAGCCACCCAATTCATATATGTGACTCTGGGCAGTATACAGTTTAAACAATGCAATTAAAAACAAAAGCCTTAAAAACCATTAAAAAACCATGAATAATATAGAATCGTGTGGGGGCAGATCATTTTGCTCCATTGATGAGCCTCTTATTATTCACTATGCTATACAAACAGTACTACATTACTGTCAGTAGCTCTGCCTGTGAAAGCTAACATACCTAACAACCTTCATCAAAATGAACTAAGCATACAAAGGTGTTTATAGAGAGCCTCACCCTTTCTGTCCTATAAATGATATAAATAGAACTGTTGCAAGCAGTTTGTTTTTTTTAAAAAAGCCATTTTATTTGCATATACTATTTTTTTTAATCCCTGGAAGTGTGTATTTAGAAAGAAGATTTGACTTTGGAATTGCAGATGACTTTTTTCATCAGCTAATAAAATATTGCTGCAATAAACAAAAACTATATCTCCCTGAATGAGCTGTGCATTCTGGTTTGAAAGCCAGCCTAGCAACCAAGGTAGATATTGTTTGGACATACCAGTTGCATTCCTTCCTGTTGATTTAATTCAATGCTCCAGGAAACCACAACAATTATACATGCATTACTGCTTGCAATCCTCCAAAATATGGGGAAAATACCAAAGTTTCCCTTTTTTCCCCCCACAGAAATGGATTCATATGAACCCTGTACTTTCCATACTTCGTAATATCCATTGCTTGTAAAAAGAATGCTTACATTTCTTTGAAGTTCCTAAGTGGCGTACCTTAATAATCAGGTTTAATTTGATGAAAGAAGATGTAATGTTACATATCATGGCAAGGAATTAATATAAATCTAAACACATGATTGGTGTGATTATTTTTTATGAGAGATTGAGGCAATTAATGAAGGGTGAAAATGTGATATGAAATTGTGATTGTGGGACAGACCATTTTTTTGGTATTGTCAAGAATGGATCTTGATGGAAAATGGACATGGGAAAAAAATAGGAAAAATTAGTGTAAAAGTAGAACAATTGCAAGAAAAGAGTTCTAGCCCTGTATGGAAAACATTTGTAATACAAATGGAAAAGTAGCAAAAGCAAATGCAAAGACTGCACAGAGATCAATTTGCTGGTTTGCCTGGAAAGGTATTTGGCAGAATTCTAATCAAAAGTGTGCAAGAAGTATCAATGAGCAAATTTTGGGAAGTGCAGTATGTCTTTATTTTCCATGAATATTAGATAGATTATATGATGCAATATTTATCTGAACACTGATGTATCAAATGCAGGTAGTCCTCGACTTATGACCATTCAGTGACCATTCAAACTTACAACAGTGCTGAACGAATGGTGGTTATGACCAGTCCTCAGAGTTCCGGCCATCCCAGCACCCTCAAGGTCATGTGATCGCAATCTGGGCACTTGGCAACCAGTTCACACTTACAACCGCAGCACCCCACAATCACATGATCGCCATTTGTGACCTTCCCTGTTGGCTTCCCCAGAAAGCCAGTGGGGAAGGTAGCAAGTCACTGGGGTAAGTCTCCTCCACTCATGCACCCTCCCCCAGCCCTCTGTGCTCCTGCCACACCAGCTGGTTGCTCACCCTCCCCAAGCCTCATGTCTCCCGCACACCCTCTCCATGCCTCGCTGTGTCTCCCTTGTGCACCCTCTGCAACCCTCACTGTGCCTCCCTCAGAGGCCCTTGCACGCCCTCCCCGCCCATTGCCACGCTTTCTGCGCACCCTCCCCACCCTTGCCATGCCTCCCTCACACCCTCAAGCAAACTGCACACCCTCCCCAAGCCTCACTGCACCTTCCATGGACCCTAGTGTACCCCCACACACCCTCCCCGGGCCTTGCCAGTCCCAATTGGCGTCGTAAATCAAGTACTATCTATAGTTGTATTTGACTAGGAAATCAGAATAACTAATTGCAAGTTATATATACATGGTGAAAATTAGAGTAGGTAGATGATTTGTGTACCTGTTGGAATATTTACTAATGGTGAGAAAACTGAGAAATTTTAAGACATGTAAATGCTGGTAGAAAGGTAGTAGTTAATATGTAGTATGTTGTAAATAATGAATGTTTGTTGAATAAAGCAAAAACGGCTGTGTACAAAAGTATGCTTCTGTTCACTTTGTTACACAAAAATGAGAGATGATATGCCAGGAGAAACATAAGAGTAAGTTAAATGCTTTTGGATTGGGATTCTTAAGAGGTATGTCTAGTAAAATAAGAGATATGTGTAGCTTTGGATCATTTTCTTCAATAAATGAATGAACAAGTTTAATTTTTTGACTTAAAATTAATTGGGTTTTCTTTATCTAGTTTTAGGACTTGTGTGGAGAACAGATCACATTTGAGGTTGTATTTATGCAGAAATATTGAAAATTCAAAAGGGTTCACAAACTTTTAAGCTCTGTAAGTTATTGGCTTAACTAAAATAGAAACATAGAAGGGGACTTTGAATATAGAACAATTGCTTGCCATGACTTAGAAGATTATAGTTTTGTAAAATTGAAGTTATGAACCTGAGCCAGCTAAAGTTAAATACTTGCAAAATTGTTTGATTTTACTGCAGGTGGTTTAAACAGACTTAGGATAATTGTGGATAACTGTTTGCATGACTTAATTCTCAACTCTGTAGACTGGCAGGGTACAATCCATGATGACTAGGCCAATCGTGCCTTGGCCACTTTATCAGTTTTCCTAGTTGCTGGTAAGAATACTGGGAAGTCCTCATTCCCTGTATTTTCTTAATTAAAGAAATAAATATTAATCTGCAGTGGCGCAAGTGGGTTCACTGATACCATCAACAAAGTTGAAGGTTCTTACCTGGGACTGTTTTGGTTTAAAAAAGATCTCGATTGAATTACTTATGGTAGTTAAATGAACTAGATTAGGCTGTTCACACAATGTGCCAACCATCCCTCCACGCTAGTTAAGTGAACAAGATTATCATTTCAGAGCTATCATGGAAACAATGCTGTGTTCAGCCAGGAGCAAGGTCAATGGCATATAAGAAACAGTAGTATAGTCATACTAATGTACATCCCCACAACATCCCTGTAACTCTTCTGTCAGTATCATGACATTGCTTGTTTACAAGTCCTGCACATTAGCCATGGCAAAAGTTAGTTGGCCATGTTTAGAAATGTAGGTGAAATTCCTTCAATCCTGGGTTTAAATAAGAACTTGGGGAATTTCTAAAAGCCCATTTTTAATGGCAGATGAAAATTTGATTCAGTATGTAGAAGGATTATCACTTTTATTACTACTATCTCGCCATACTAGCACACCTCTATTTTACTTCTCTGACAAGTGAAATGGGAGCAGCATTGGTGGTGAGCAGGGATAAGGCAATATGAAGAGTTTCTCTCTTTTCTCCTTTTTCAAACTTGGTAGATAATGTGTAAAACTCCAAACCTAGACAATGTGTAAATCAAGGGAACTGAGATTTTTTCTCAGTCTCTTCCTGCTCTACTATTTGACACCTTCAATATTTTAATAGCCAAAAGGAATTATAAGATCATTTTTTTTCTTTGGATCTCCTATCATCATTTTTACTTCCACTGAAAAAGGGATTGTGTCATGAATCAGCCATTCTCAGATGAATCAGATAAAAGATGCTAACAGGCTTTTGAGGAAATCTGATGAGGACTGATATGCAAGAAGTATCTTGCCCTGGCCAGAAGGCAGAGGAAAGTTCCTTATATCCCAGCTGATTCTGATTTTTTTTTTTTAATGTTCTGCTATCAGGTCCTTGGAAGAGCAGGTTAGAGAGATAGAAACAACAGAGGAAGAGTTTAAAATTCTAGAAAGATTTTAAAAAAGACAAAAAAGATAATCAACTTACAGGAATGAAAGAGAAGCAGTAGAACACTCTCAGATATATGTTGGCTTCAGTAGTGTTCCTGCTGTAGTTCCTTTTAAATTCCAGGCTGCTGACATCTCATCAGATTCTTGATTCAACTGAAGTTTATCTGGCTCTTACTTTTTGCTACTTGGTGGAACTTAAGAGATCAGCAGCTTTGGTCAGGACAACGGCCTTTTTTAGGTTAACAGACCTATTTGGAATTTTGGGGGTATGCCATGTCCATCTCACAAAATGGCTGTCAAAGAGAAGCCTGATCATAAAATACCACCCTTATATGTTGTACAAGACCAGTCACCAAAACTAATTTACCAGAAAGCAAATTCTTCCTTCTAGTTTTCTGGATGCTGTCTATTATTCCAGTTTACCTTGTCTTTTTAGACAGGTCTGCATCCTTTTTAACAAATTTCTGGCTGTAGCCACCCATTGTTTACACAGATGTGGCCAAAAGTATTGGTACCCCTCTACTTTTTCCCAATTTGCTGTGAAATAAGTTGAAACTGACACAAGTAAATAGCATCCACCATTCTTTATTCCAAAGTCCATAAGCAGACATTTTTCTTTTTATGTATGATTTAAGAACGAGTTCCATTTTCAAGGTCTGTCCTTAAATCAAATTTGTATGTAAGCCAGAACAGTATTATTGCATAATACTGTATAAGTGGTATTGTGTAATGAACTCGAACCATTGTGTAATTAATTTGAACCATTGTGTATTTAACTCAAATTTTGCTACAATAGACTGTTCTAACTATGGGTCATTCTTAACTTGGGGACTACCTGTATTCTTGTAAATAACAAAAATAAATGAAAATGGCATGGTCATTTTCACTTTAATAGTAATCTACTTTAAAAATGTTCTTGAGCTTTTGATAAAGATGTGTTGTGAGTATAACTTCTGTCATGGATTCCATCAAATAGGAAATCATCTTAGGTGCCTTTGAAGAGGCCAAAGCATTTGGTCTATACTGAACTGTTAAAACATGCTTAAGTTAATACTGCTACTGTTGTGAATTAGGAAGACCAGATTTGATTTGAAGTCAGGGAAAATCTTTAAAATAATAATTGCATAATGATTGATTACTATCCTGGCTCCCATCCATACTTTCCAATGAAACATTCAACCATCTATTTTTAAAGTAAAATATCCATGAATCTCATCAACCCAATCTATGCCCCCAAATGGGCAAAGATTTCTTGCATTCTACACCCCTGGAAATAAGACATGTTTTCTACTGTATGTTGATCTAAGAATTTGCCATGATTATAGTGGGAATAGATAATAACTTTCCAACAAAGCCCATAAGTGATAATGTTCTACTAAATTTTCATGCCACATACTTAACAGCTGATAAAATATAAGCCCAGTGTTATTTTTTAAGTCTGATAAATTTATCCATCTCAAATGGTAGTCGCAGGATAGCTAATGAAATCCTTGGTGAGCTATTATCCAAAATAAATTTCCTAAATAACCTATCAATCTGCAGAAAATATTTATTTGGTATTACCATTGGAATGCCTGTAAGGACATAAATCAAATGAGGGATGATGTTCATTTTAATAACACTAATGTTGCCCCACAGACATAATGGGATTTTAATTCAATTATTTATATCTAATTCATTCTTTTTTAAAAGTTTCAATATATTTATATCCACATATTTAAAAATATTTTAGAGAATATAAAGTCCTAGGGGTTGAATATACTCAGTAGAAATCACAAAGCCCTACTCTTTACAGAACTGTTATGTTAGAGTCTAATGGAAGTACACAAAATTTATCCCACTTAATCTTATAGCCAGAGTACTCTACAAAATACTATTCTACCTGTATAAAATTAGACAGAAAAATAGAGTGCTTATCCAAAATTGCTAAAATATCATCAGCATATAAAAATAATTTGTATTCACACCTTGCCAAAATAATGCCTATAATGTCCGAAGATAGCCTTACAATAATAGCTAAAGATTAAAAAGGAAGGGTGAAAGTGGACAACTTGTTGCATACCACTTTATAACTCGAAAGAATCTGAAATCATTCAGGTTGTTATAACTCTACTGCAGGTTGCAAATAATAAATCTCAATCCAATTAACAAAATCATTGGAAAACCATATCTAATCATCACTGCCTTAAAAATTTAATCCGAACCAAATCAAAGGTTTTTTCTGCATCTAGAGATACTAGTATAGCAGACAGTCCATTGTCTTTAGATCTAGCCAATATATCCATTAATAAATGTAGATTATATGATGCTTGTTGATTTTTTATAAACCCAGATGGGGAAATGTGAATTAAATATAATAAAACTTTCTGCAATTACCAAACCAATAAAGTAGTTAAAATCTTAGTATTCACATTAATTAATGAAATAGGTCTGCAACTAGCACAACATTCAGGATCTTTACCTAATTTTAAAATCAGTCTTATACAAGCTTCATAAAATGATAGCAGCAATTTACCAGCCTTAAACGATTCATTGTTGTTGTTGTTGTTCAGTCATTAAGTCGTGTCCGACTCTTCATGACCCCATGAACCATATTGCGCCAGGCCTTCCTATCTTTCACTGCCTCCCTGAGTTTGCTCAATTTCATGCTCATTGCTTCAGTGATGCTATCTAGCCGTCTCATCCTCTGCCGTCCTCTTCTCCTTTTGCCTTCCATCTTTCCCAGCATCAGGGTCTTTTCCAAAGAGTCCTCTCTTCGCATTAGGTGACCAAAGTATCTGAGCTTGAGCTTCATTATCAATCCTTCCAATGAGCAATCAGAGTTGATTTCCTTTAAGATTGACTGGTTTGACCTCCTAGCAGTCCAGGGGACTCTTAAGAGTCTTCTCCAGCACCAGAGTTCAAAGGCATCAATTCTTCGGCGTTCAGCCTTTTTTATGGTCCAGCTCTCACAGCCATACACTACTACTGGAAAAACCATAGCTTTGACTATGCAGATCTTTGTCGGCAAGGTGACGTCTCTGCTTTTTAATATGCTATCTAGGTTTGCCATAGCTTTCCTCCCAAGGAGCAAGTGTCTTTTAATTTCATGACTGCAGTCTCCGTCTGCAGTGATCTTGGAGCCCAAATAAATGAAGTCTGTTCCTGCTTCCATTTCTACCCCTTCTATTTGCCAGGGATTGATGGGTCCAGATGCCATGATCTTAGTTTTTTTAATGTTGAGTTTCAAGCCAGCTTTTGCACTCTCCTCTTTCACCCTCATCAGGAGGCTCTTGAGTTCTTCTTCACTTTCTGCCATTAGGGTGGTATCGTCTGCATATCTGAGGTTATTGATGTTTCTCCCTGCAATCTTAATTCCGGCTTGTGATTCTTCCAGCCTGGCATTTCTCATGATGTACTCTGCATATAGGTTAAATAAGCAGGGTGACAGGATACAGCCTTGTCGTACTCCTTTCCCTATTTTGAACCAATTGGTTGTTCCATGACCGGTTCTAACTCTTGCTTCTTGGCCCGCATACAGATTTCTCAGGAGACAGGTAAGGTGGTCTGGTATCCCCATCTCTTTAAGAATTTGCCACAGTTTGTTGTGATCCACACAATCAAAGGCTTTTGCATAGTCAATGAAGCAGAAGTAGATGCTTTTCTGGAACTCTCCTGCTTTCTTCATGATCCAGCGAATGTTGGCAATTTGATCTCTAGTTCCTCTGCCTCTTCGAAACCCAGCTTGTACATCCGGTAGTTCTCGGTTCACATACTGCTGAAGCCTAGCTTGTAGGATTTTGAGCATAACCTTGCTAGCATGTGAAATGAGTGCAATTGTGCGATAGTTTGAGCATTCTTTGGCATTGCCCTTCTTTGGAATTGGAACGTAAACTGGCCTTTTCCAATCCCGTGGCCACTGTTGCCACGATTCATTATATACCTCCAAAGTATAGGGGCCAGCAAATTTGCAAACACTTGGTATCATTCCACTGAAAAACCATCCAGACCAGGAGTTTTACCATTTTGCAGCAACTGTATAATATCAAGTAGCTCCTTTTTTTTTTTTTGGTAGTAATTTTATTAAAGATTATAATTGCAATAGTAAAAAACTAATACAAACTAAAAAAAATAGAAGAATAAAAAGAAGGTGCAAAAAAGAAAGAAAACAAGGAAAAATAGAGAAATAGAAAAGAAAGAAAATAAGAATATAGTAAAGAAAAAGAACTATATAAAAAAGAGACTTCCCCCTATCACAACAAGTATAAACAATTTTAGTAACTTATCACCTTCTCTTAAAATATAACCAATGATCTCTTCTTCCCATATCCCATCTCTTATCTATCAACAATTCCATAAAATATCATTTCAGTCCTGGTATGAGCAAAACTTCATTAAGGGTTACCAGAAATAACAAATCTATTTTAACCTTGATCAAATAAACCAACTTTATATTCCCTTCTTTTACTTCTGACAATCTTAATCTTTCGTCCATTCAAATAATGTCTTAGAACTTGATTTCTTTTCATTTTTTCTTTGTCCCTTCTCACAAGATTCTCCAAAACTTTAATAAACCTCTTTTGTAAATCCAATATAGGAAAATTATCCAGGTCAGGTCACTCTCTTGGTTTATTGTTTTTATATCCCTTCTGATTATTAAGACATCAGCCGGTTTCTTTTGTATGTCTGGTGTAACATTGTTTTCCATCTCATTCTTGTAACCTGTAATTTTTAAATCCACTTTCAACTCAGTCTTGATTTTGTCAAGTAGAACTTGTTCGTCTTCCATAACATCTTTTAGATACAGCATCTCCATACAGGCAGATGCCTCTGTTGACACTATTAAAATTAACTTCTGAGTCCATTATTTAAAAATATCCTTCAATTTGTCAAATGTTAGAATATTTTGCTTCATTCTGTAATTGTAAGTCGAGTTTATATGTTCTTCGTCTTTAATTATAATCTTTAGTTTGGTGTCCAATTTTTTAAATCTTATAATTTTTTTTTAAATTCAAAACAAAAGCATTTTACCACAGGAAGTGTGATGGAATGGACTTATGAAGGCCAGGCTCAGGGAGATAAGTGTGTTCTTAGCCCCCAACAAGAGCTTGGGAAGTTCAAGAAGATGAGGCTGGCTCACCTCCCTAAGGAATTCACAGTGTTGTGGCTGGCTGGCTTGGGAACTAGGGTTCAGATTTGCATTGTCTCTTGGAGTTCTTTGGGCTGAACCTGACAGGAAGGATTCTTTATAATTAAGTCTAAAATCTTATTTTAAATTTATCTGGACCCTTAGTCCATTTGTAACTTTCTAAAATCAAAGTTTTAATCACCCTTTTGCTGTTTATTCTAAAAAAAATTTTTTTTACGTTCTTAAACTTGTAGTTAAAGCTTCCTTTCGCTAAGGATTGAAGGAAACTCACCTAATGTTGTCAAACTTGTTGATCCAAAGGTTCTAATAGCTGAAAAGCAGTAAACAAGCAATTTCCGAAAGTGATTAGAAAAGGAAGTATGCAAACTTAGTGTCCTTTTAAACGTGCCAACCACAATTGGAGCAAGATGGCTATTCCCTCATCTCCTAGAGCAATAAACCCGCTGGAGATGTCTATCTTGCAATTTCCTCATGAGGAGCAGGTATCTGGAGTGTTATGGGCGATGTCTAGAGAGGAATTACGAAGAGCTGGTCTACTTGCCAGCTCTTCATTCCACTGTGGTCATTGACTCTGCTTTTCGGAGCTGTCTTCAGTCCACGATTTCTTTCTCTGGAAGTCCCAGAATCAAGTAATTCCTGAAGTGTCAATAGAACTTTCAAAATATCGATATTATCCAGTGATATAAGTTGAGTGCACACCTAACTCAAGAATTAATCAGTTTGATATTGTTTCACCTTGTCCTCCAGACTATATAATGACTTAATAAAAAGGAAAAAAAAAGATTATTAATAGCTTCTGAAACCAATAAGAGTCTGCCAGTCATCAGTAACTATTTCAGAAATTAACATTTGTTGATTCAGTCACTTCAAGCAATGTGCCGACAACTTATCAGCTTTTTCACCAGATCACAATACTTTAATTTTAATCTACTCAATGAGAATTCCACCATGTTAGCATACAGGTAGTCCTTGATTTATGGCCATTTGTTTAGTGACCATTCAAAATTACAGTGCTGAAAAAGTGATTTACAACCAGTCCTCACACTTACGACAATCGCAGCATCCCAACAGTCATGTAATAGTGATTCAAGTGCTTGGCAACTGTTGCGCATTTGCAACGGTTACCGTGTCCTGTGGTCATGTGATCTCCATTTACAATCTTCCCAGCCGGCTTCAAAGTCAACAGGGAAGCTGGCAGGGAAGGTTGCAAGTCACAGTCATGTGACATCTTGCTTAACGACCATGGTGATTCGCTTAATGACCACGGCAAAAAGGTCATAAAATTGGATGTGGTCACTTGATGCCTCACTAAATGACCGCACTGCTTTATGATGAAATTTCCGATCCCTATTGTGCTCGTAAGTTGAGGACTACCTGTACAGATCCTCCAACTGGAACTTGGATAATATAAATGCATTGTAAAATTGGTAGGATTTTTTTCATAATACAACAATATCTCCTTAATCAAATTTTCTAGCTATTGATGCAGATTTTTTCTTGCTGCTTCTTAGAAGCATAAGCAATAACATAATCTCACATACAGGCATTATAAATATCCCATACAATCTGTAAAGTGGATAAATCATGACTGATTTTTAAAAAATTGTGACGTTAATTGATATAATTTAAAAAGCCATCATCTTGTAACAAAGAAATATTAAAATTCCACCTTCCATATGTTTTAAGCTTTTTAAATTGAAGGATTAATGTAATAGAAGCATGATCAGATATAACAATAGGATGAATAGAATAATCTAAAACATATTCCAGTAACAAAGGTGAAATTAAAAAATAATCTAATCTGGAACACATTTTATGAACATAACAAAATAATGTATAGTTCCTAACCTGAGGATGAACTTTACACCAAAAATCAGTCGAATTAAGCTCTTGTAAATAAGCATGGAATAACTTCCAGTTATATTTAGGAGGGATATTTCAATCCTTATCTGGGTACATCAGATTAATATTGTCAGCTAGTATTAAGGGATCATATACTAAATCATGCAGTTTTGCCAAACATCTGTGAAACACATCAGGATCATTTTTATAGGCCCATAAAAATTAAAAACTAAAAATATTCTCAGATTAATAACCCTAAAATGCTGATAAGAATCAATATTCTTGTGTTATTACCATATTAATCTATTTCCTAGCTAATAAAATAACTCTAGCAGCATTAGTACTCTTACCATTAATATATGAAATACGGAGTTAATGGCTTTATGGTTGAATTGCTCTACAATTCCAAGATTAAATATCTTTCTGGCTACAGTAATATTGCTTCCACTAATTTGACAGGGTGCTAGCTAGTGTGTAGCTATCCTAAATTCTCAAAAGAGTTAATCAAGGGCTTCAGTTAAAACTTACCTGGCAACTTGTCCCAGCTAGACAAACTTTTCTGTGGCTACAGATTCTCTTTTTCCTTTGGGCACATGTACTGGGTAAATCAATCCCACACCTCCTTTGCTCTCCCCTTAAGTGAATTATACCCTGGAAGTTGCTTCTCTTCAAGACACCTAGGCTGCTTTAATCTACCTTTGCCTTTTCCCACTGAGTCCAAGTCCAACACTACTACTTTCCTGCCAGCTTCTTAGTCTGTTTCAACTTTCCTTCCAAGTAAGATTCTGTGTATGTAAAAACCTCATCTTCTCCCAGCTGTTTTGTTATGCAGAGTGCAGCTATAATCACAGGTCATGCCAAAAATATACACCAGCATTAGAGAGATTTAAAGAATGCAATGTCCTTATCTTGTTCTCCAAAGAAATCCAGCCAGAAAGTATAAAATATCTGGTGGTTTATTGAGAAAAAGAAAAACTACATAAAATACAAGTTTCATGCAAAACATAGAAAAAAATCACTTCTTCTCACATATGTGGCATCCAAGACTTATCTACTATACAAGTTTAACAAAGTCTCTAGCCAAAAAAACTCTCAGAGAAGAGGTACACTACTTGGTTATTAGTTACTACTACATAACCCATAAAACTGATTACATGATGGCTAAAATTCTACTGAGCAGTGAGACATGTAATCCTCACACTTTAAGTAACACTATGCACCACCCCTTGAGTAACTTGCATACAGACGCCAATAGGTGGCAGTAAATAGCAGTATACGTGCACACTAACAATAATAATTACAGATGGCCTAATTTTTCTAGCCTAAACAATGTTTGGAGATAGCGAGGTGCTTTTCTTCCCATGAGAAAATCCTAACATGTTTCCCAGCCTCTAATATGGTTGGTGTGCCAGGGAAAATCACCTGAAGGGATGGCAGACAGTGTTTACTTTATTCTGTCACAGTGAGAATCTAATCTGCTCAGTAATGATTAGCAAAGGAAATTTTATTGACAGAAATGACATTTTAAGGAAATACATTTTAGACATAGGGAATACCTAGGTAATTACATCATACCAGGAAGCAAGCCCAAGGGCACACGCTCTCTGTGTATGCCTGGGAAGAAAGGGACCTCAGATTAGTAATCTTAGACAAAGAGCAGATCTAATGGGAGACAAGGCACAGAATAAAAGCTTAAATTTATATCTCTACCCCACTGCTGTCTTGTGGCTGATAGATCATGAGGTGTTGAAGAGACAGGTCTATTGAATATGGACCACCAACAAATGCAAAGATATTTTAGTCTCACATATGTTTTATGCTGATATAGCCCTGTCAGCACAAAAGGACTTTAAAGCAGTTCTGTCTCATTCTACAGGCACAACTTAAGGATAGGATCAGTCTAACTTTTCCATAACTTTTCAATATGTTATATGATCAAATTGATAAAAGATTTATGTGTACTAGTTTCATTAAACTAAGCTTCAGATTGATAAAATATTTTGCATGCTTTTATGTTATTAATTACAGACAAGAAGAAAGCTGTATTTGTATCACTATAATAACCAGTAAGAATTCAGCTATATTATATACCTTTCTATTGGTCTAGCTGGAACTACCTGTTCAAGAAATTTTGCTATGCTGTAGGTGAAGTTCTTTTCATACTGAGCAGAAAAATGCCCTATTAATCCTTGCAGAATCTTGTCCATGAGATGCATAGAGATCCACATAAAATATATATTTATGTTATTCAGCTTTTAATTAATTCATACAGTACTGTTTTACTTTGAGGTAACTGGCTAAAATTTCTACAATTCTCAAAGCATATGTAATGTGTGAATTAAAAAAAAACCAGAAAAATATATATTTAAAAATAATTAAACTTGACAGCCATTTTTTCTCATAATGATCTCTGAAAAATTATTCAGTGCATGGTAATCAGGCAGTAATAGTTTAGTTAAATGTGGAGCTAATCTGAATGACTCCTGTGGATGGGGGTGCAAAAGGCATTTTTACAAATGCTGACAGTGCATCAGATTTGTCTTTATTTGTACTAATAGTATTACTACTATTTAATGGATCTTTATCCTGCCTTTGAGAGAGTATTCTTATAAAACAGTTCAGAAATATATTTAAATTAAAACATTTATAACAATATAAAAACATAATTAAAACTAAATAGCCTATCACAGTAAAATTAAACAGCAACAGATGGTGGTAACAATAAAATGGCACTCAGCTCTATAGACAGAGATCACAAAAGCAAATGGCACTCAAGTGCATTATAAAATCGTATTTAAAAAGAGCAGCAAACAAATGAGTTCCTAATGCTTGCAAACAGGCTTGAACCAATGGAGCCTGTAGAATCCCACTTCAAAGAGAATTCCACCACTGTCTTTTGTGTTTGCAGCTACAGCCAAGGGTTAAAAGTGGATCTCAGTATGCAGGCACATTGGTTTGCCTAAGGACAATCCTTCAAATTCTCAAACTGTTCAGGGTGTTAGAAATTAGTACCAAGGAGTACTTACATTTAGATCAGGCAATCCCCGACAGCCATGTAATTATAATGTAAACATTGCATGTTCTGCCACTAGTTTAAACAATAAATATGGTGTATATTTCTCTTAGTTCTCCATTCCTTTTATCTGGTACTTACTATATTGTCAGCCTAGTGAGGTAGTCCAGAGAAGCAGCACCCAAAAGTACTAGTTCTAACTTTATTGTAGGTAACAGAATCTTGCAAGTCTGAAAGTATATCTGTCCTCCCTCATCTTTACAGTCCAAGAAACTAGGGAGGGTCCCTTCTGAGACATTTGCCATATCCCCATTCCTTCTACAGATTCAGCTACCTTTTACCTGACCATTATCCATTCTGTGGCTCTTCCTCCTGTCTCCCAGGATCATTCCCACATACCATTACATCCATCCAATGTATTCTAAATTATTTTTAAAATCCAGAACATTTCATGTTTACGTGACAGGGATCTACTTTTTAAAAAAGGAAAAGAAGAATGTAAAAATTTCTTTTTTGCTTTAAGTAGCCACAGTTAAAATATGCAATACTGGAAGTAAGACATGCCCACAGAAGGAAAGTAATTGGCACTCACATTCCTGACATGGCTGGGAGTGGAAAAGCAGGAGGGAATCAACCCATTGGGGGTTGAGGTTACTGAGTTCACTGTGGTCAGGACAGAATACCAGCCGTTACTGGAGCCAAAGTGGATGAAGGAGTTGATTTCTTAAGCCGCTCTCATTTCCAGCTGATTTATACATGGGAGACAAGCAGCTAAAGGCTACAATGCAGAAAAATCCTGAGATGAGTGAATGCCAACTGAAACTCAAGATACGTCTGCCTGTCAGTGAATATGAGGGTGAAGAGAGATTGGCCTGCCCGTTCACTACAGTGACCCTTGTGCTATAGTCAGAAAGCGTATGTATGCCTACGGTTAGTGTAAGGGAACAGCAATGACATTAATTGGTCTACTGTAAAATGTAGAATGCACAGTACTTGCTTGGCCACTTTTTATCTTGCCTTGTTCTTGAGTCCTGTGTACAGGTAGTTTAAGAATGAGTTCTGTTCCCAAGGTCTGTCCTTAAGTCAAATTTGTATGTAAGCCAGAACAGCATTATTGTATAATACTGTATAAGTAGTATTGTGTAATTCATTCAAACCATTGTATATTTAATTGGAATCATTGTGAATTTAACTTGAATTTTGCTACAGTAGGCTCTGTTCTTAAGTATGGGTCGTCCTTAAGCAGGTGTTCTTGACCCAGGGACTACCTGTATTTAAGTTGTTCCAACAGCCAAGCTACATTTTCCCCCCAATGCATTAACTGTTTGAAAAAAAAATGGTTGATGCTAACATCCATGTGTGTAGCTTGTTTATGCTTTAAAAGGTGCATTTTTCAGAATGACTGATAATTTTAACAAATGTGATTGCTCATGTTATCATAATACAGAGCAGGGGACAAATCACGACTGAGCAAGAATTTTTAATTTTGGTTTTAAAAATTATTATCAAGGACAATATAACAAAATGAAAGGAACATAAAATACAACAACCAGGATTGTATTTATGGCACCAGCACAACCAGCAAACATCATTGCCTATTACCTTCATTTAAATTTCTCCCACCTCTTCATCCAGGTGTTTAGTTTTCTGCTCTTAATTACCAAATTGCATATTATAAATGCAGCAGTGATTTGGGTGACAGTGGCATAAAGACGTTTCACAGTGACAGCTTTAAGCTGATCCTTAAAGAGTTTTTTGATTGTCCTGTTCCCAAAAGCTTCACAAGAAAACCACTGCCTTCTCCAAAGAAGACTGTCGATGAATGAAAAGTAGGAGGAGGGTCTTGTTACTGACACTATCACTGTAAGCAATGGCAACAAATAGAGTTGTAGCTGCTGCCGCCGCTATATTGGATGGTAGCCCTGGCAAAGCCTGGCCTAGGCTGTCCCAAGCCACATTTAGTCCTATTGGCAACAAATTTGAAACTCTTTTTTAAAAAAATGTCACTGTCTTTGGCTATGGATTGCAGCAACAACTACTCAGAAGAATTCCATCTTTGATTTGGTGTAGGGTGTGCTAAGTATTTGTTGAACAGCCGAGACTCAGTGATGAGTAAGGCAAAGTAACCATTGGCAGAGCTATATTATGCACATTGGCATGCCTGGGAATTTCCATCATTTTCAATCTTTCATTAAGCATAGGGTGTTTTCATTTTAATTGCATTAAACCTATTTTAGGACTGAAACTACAGCTTTTTTTTTTTGGCAATTGTGCTGTGTTAAATTAAAGTACATTAATGTGGTCAGGCAGAACCATAGTCAAACAATGCAGATTAGGGTCTACAGACTTCAGAAGCATTGCATGCATTGAAACTGGGGGACAGACACTCTTATTATGACTATGAAAACTTTTCCTTTTTATGTGCTACTACAAAGGAAATGCAAGAAGTCTTTGAAGGATGAGAAAACGTAAGAAAGACCAGACAATAGTTTGGTTGATTCAGCTCCTGAACTGATGTTCTTATTTTTATAATGGAAGAGGTGTCCTTCCTCCAATGTGAGATTTCATATGTGAGACAGTTATTCCATGTGGAATGTCTCTCCTAGCTTCAATAGACAAATTTGTGGAGCATTGCCTTGCCTTTTTTGAGGAGGAACTTGTGCACAGACCAGACCATTTACATACACCAGTCTCTGCATGGATTATCTACTATGTACACAACATCATGTGTTTAATGGGAAGAGGGTTGAAATAAATGGCAGCCCAGTAAATGGATTAACCTTTTTGAATATAAGGAAGAACACAATTAGTTTGGCTATCACATCATGTTGTTCCAGCTGTCAATATTAACACTGGCTTAACACACCCACCCACACAATTTATTCAATTCTAATTCTAATTCCAATAAAAGTATTAGAAACTCTGTTGAAATTTTGAAAATTCATTGTTCTCTGTCACTTAAAAACAATCTTTTTTTTTTCTTTTTGCAATTCCCACAGTAATTATCCTCTCCATGAAGGAGAAAGTTAGGCATGGGAGGCAGAGTTTAACTTTCTTGCTGTCCATTATTATGAGGAAGTTGGAAAGAAAAAAGAAGAGGCCAAAATATTTCCTAAAAGTTCTGTTAACAACATTTAATAAGCCCGGTAATTTGAGGGATCACCTATCACCTGTGGTGTCTTCCTGATGGATAGAAGCTGACAGAATGGACACATTCCAAATTCCTTTGATTAAACAATGCCATCTATCAGAAACCAGGAAGTGCGCCTTCTCTGTTGCAGTGCCTGCCTTCTGGAATGAAGTTCCCTCTGAACACTGGGTGGGAAAGCATTCTAGAGGGCCTTAAAGACCTGCCTCTTCTCTCAGGGGCCTTGGCTAAGTGGCTGGAATGCTTCACTGGATGTTGGTTATATATGTTTTTGTGTTTTTGGGCCAGATTTGCCATCTTGTTCTTTCCTTTGATTTTTGTTCCTCCTTGTTCCTCCATCATCATCATCATCATCATCATCATCATCTTAAATTTATCTCCGCCCATCTCCCCTAATGGGGGACTCTCGGTGGCTCACATAATACAACATTCTAACATTTTACAACTTAACATTTTACAACACTTATCTTAACTATCTAACATTTTACAACCTATTCTATATGGCCAGTAGCAGTCGCAAGGGGGTTGGCACATCCGGGCTTTTCTTCCTCCATTGATCTTTTCTGCCAATCGCATCAGTCACGTCCAGCGTCCAGTCGGGTCCAGCACCAGTTTCTGCTCCCTGCGCAAACCGCCGCCAGTGTTTCCTCCCACCAAAATGGGAGTACCTATTTATCTACTCACAGATGGTATGCTTTTGAACTGCTAGGTGGGCAGGAGCTAGGGACGAATGACAGGAGCTCACACCGTCACGCGAAGCTGGGCTTGAACTGCTGGAGTGCAGGCTCCAGCGTCATTAAGCCCTTATGCCACTGTTATTCTGTTTGCTATATTGTGAGGCACTCAGTTGTTCTGGAGTCAGGCAGCACCAAATCAAATCAATAAATAAACTTACCTGAATCTACTCTTACAAAGACATGAGTCATATCACTTCAAACAGCAATACTGCTTTCCTTCTTTAATTTGGTTTTGCAAAAGATAGGGCCAAGTGAAGGCATATTAATGGCTGTAGGGCCTATGACAGTGAAAGTCAGAAGACTAATTCTAGGGTTCCACGTAATGAAGGTGGAAATCAAAATATTTTTGCTATGGAAGACAAAAAACATCAAAGTTCACAGTAGAATACAGCTGGAGGTTTGAGAGGGGCAAATAAAGTCTAAGGCTAAATGTATTTTTTGCATGTTACATATACTGAATATGTAACATGCAAAAAATGCATTTACAATAATTCAGTGCAGAATATATGTATAAAATAATACAAAAAAATGTTTACAAGCTTTGTTTTATTTACTAACAGCAGTGCAAAGAAAACTTGAAGTTACAAACTCCAGTGTCAGATAATTTTCTTTCTTTCTATAAATTCTGATCCAATGTTTTGGTGCTTTGAGCCATCAGAGTGAGGGACTAAAGCAATGCCTCTTAAGATCTGATCAAGAGGCAGTGATGATGTCTGTGTATCTATCCAACTAATTAAACAAATGTATCTCCAAAACTCCACTAGTCTCCAATGACCTGTGGGCAAAGAAACTAAACCTTGGTATGTCCTGTCTCCTTTCAAGAAGGTTCATGTGCATAACATTATATTTGAAGTATACTTTTTTTTTTCTTTTAGGTTTTAGGCCATATTCTTATACCTACTTACCTTAGAATAAGCCCTATTTGACTTAATGAAACTTAGTTCTGAGTGCACCAGTGTATACTGCCAACCACATATGTATGCTGTTCTGCTCTAATAAAGCATGCTTTACAGCAGATTATATATATTATATTTTCCCCAATATCTACTAGTAATAGTTCTATAAAATAAGTTAGGATGACTGAAAAGGTGTGATTAACTAAAGTTATCCTGTGAGTTTCATGAATGATTCGGGATTTGAAGCAAGATGATTTTCAGTTCAGATCTAGCATTCAAGCCATTATACTAAAGTAGCATTCCTCCAACTTCCATTTTAACATAATGGTCAATACAGTTATTTGCTACATTTTTGTGCTTTGTTTTAAAATGTGCAAAATATTTTCTTTCCCCTAACCTATCTGCAGATGTCACTTTAAATATTATTTTCCAGGGTTTTATTTTCCAGAAAAACAGATGTCTGCAATTATCTCTACTCTGACCTCTGAGACTTATCAAAGTCAAATAGGCAATCATCCAATCAAATGAGCTATCATTACTAGAAGAAAAGTAATTATAATCTGAATATGTTTGAAGCCTAAACTGTTGTACTTCTGATTGGGATTGAACTGAAAAAATTATCATTTTATAATTCAAATTATATAACTTCATTTGTTTTTGTAATTTTGAAGAGTAGAGAGCAAAATGATTTAATAATGTAATCCTTTAACTAGGAACAAAGCACACAATGATATCTCTAAAGCCATAGAACATTGTCTGAATTAAAGCAATGAGGGAAAAATCAGACAAAATGAGTGAAGAAGGTCTGTGGAAGCAAAGGATATTACAAAATCTTTTATTCATATTTTTCAGGCAAAACAGAAGCAGCAACATAGGAAAAAGTTTTTGATAAGCAGGAATACCATTTCATTAGTTTCCATGGGTAAAAAGAAGATCCTTGGCATATTCTATTAAGTTCTTATATCAAAAGTGTCTCACTGACAACACTGACATATGGAGATTTTCTCCAGTTCATATACTACTAAGAAGTATTTAGTAAAATAAGTATCCTCAAGTGTCTCTTTAGTAGGAGTTTTTAATTATTTCTCCAGTCACACTTCACTTTAATATGTTTAATATATTTCTACAATTTCATTCAGATATTAATATGTATTTATATATGCTGTAAGGACTTGTGCACCCAGCCAGTTCTTCTTTACTAGGTTCTACAGGCTTTTTAACATGGAACGCAATACAACCAAATGAAAATTAATTACTTTGTGTCACTGGTTTCAGTGGAAGAGTTAAGTTTCTGTTAGGAAAAATCCAGTTTTTAAAGATTTTTGTATGTTTGATTCTTTTTGATACTCTCTGTATCATTAATA
Organism: Liasis olivaceus; assembly: GCA_030867105.1. NCBI lineage: Eukaryota > Metazoa > Chordata > Lepidosauria > Squamata > Pythonidae > Liasis > Liasis olivaceus. Next base: position 34,980,729 of record CM061354.1, on the reverse strand, counting down.
TACTTCTTATGAGATAAAAAGATATCACTCAATTTTGGGGAGTTAATTCTTATCATGACTTTTGTATCTATCCACCTATGCATCCATCTATCCATCCAATTTATATTCCACTTTAGTTTGCACCTTAAATATAAACTACGCTTGGAGATGAAGACAAGAAGGTTCTTGTCTTTCTTTTCCCTGGTCTTCATATCCTTCATGGATATGGGGTGAGTTCACCAAAATCAAACAAATCATTTGTGGTTTAGTGCAAACTCAGTCTAAATATAGGTAGCTTACCCACTTGTTTGAAATAAAAAATAGTATGGTAGTGGTATTCTCTTAAGTTTTAACTAGACAATGAAGAAACATATTCAGTCTAGGCTTTATAACTTAGGCTGTATTCACTTGCACATTTGTTTATACTACATATTCTACTTTATAAACGCATCTTCTAAGTGGCTCATGAACTGCAACATCAACAAAATTATAATTCATGTACGATAGAACAATACTTTTGTACACCAAGTTTATTATCTAAAAGTTATAGAATATTATGTTTCAGAAGATGACATCTTCCACTTGTAAACTTCCTGTTTTCTCACTTTCTCAGACTTTTCTTGCCACCGACCCCCAACCCACCCCCAAAACCCCACCCTATTCAAGAGGGAAAAACAGAATAGCTGCATAGTGCTATGAGTCATCACTTGACAGCTCCTGGAAAGTAAAATAAATCAGTACAAGAGGTTAAAATATTAAAAATTCAGAAAATTATAGCCTTGTTGGGACTTAGCAACAAAAAGTAATGTATGGTGCACAGTAATATAGAATGCAAAGTTTGAGAAAAGCTAACATAACAATATGCAAAACTACTTTGATATTTTCTGAAATCAAAACTGTTTGAAATAACTTTTTAAGATAGTATTGAGTAGCAGTTGAAAATGTCAACTATGGTACTCTAAACTTTTAATTTAACTGAAAGTTGTTATTCTCTCTATTTCCTCTAAATTTGTACAATGAAGGAAATATAGTACTTTTGTAAAAGAAGATCTTTTAGAATTTCATTCTCTAACTATGTCAACAACTAGCTGAATCTTTTTAGTTGTCCGTTTTATTCTTTTACCAAAATGTTACAAATGTCCCTGTGAAAGGATTTGCTTAGTAATCCTTTTTAAAGAAGGAAATCTTGGAAAGCAAAGCAAAAGGAATTAATTCACAATGTTTGCTGACATTACATCAGCCTGCCTCAATGTAGGGTTTTCTAATTATGCTGGACTAGAAATCCTATCATCTGTTGGGATAGCAGAAGTTGTAACCCAGAAGAGTTGTGATACCAGACATGAAAAAATTGCTGTCAATGAAGAAGGCAGCTCCTGCCTTTCCCTGCATTGCACTAGCCAACACTTAAGGACTTAATTTAACTAATCCTTACACATTCCTTCCTCCATGCATAATAAAATTGCTCATGAACTGTCTGAGATATTTAGTTAGCAAAATATAATTAATATTTTATGTAACAAAACTATTCTAGTTTACAACTGGTGATTCCTTTCTGTTTCAGATTTTTTTTTTCCCCCCTCAAAGCAGAGTAGAGAAAACTACAGGCCCAGGGCCACAAATGGCCCATGAATTCCCTTTTGCAATGTTGGAATCTATTCTGACCATGACCATTGCAAACAGATGATACAGTTTCCTACCATTTTGAAGTGGGAAACTCTCAGACTGTAATGTAAGCCTTACAGGAATATCAATAAAAGGCAAAGCACATATACCGTTCTCATACTAGTCCATTAGAGTGAATTTCTAGAATATGCCTTGATATGTGTATGGACAAATTGGATGAGGTACAGGGTGTATCAAAAGTCAGGCCCATAGACAATTTCTAAATTGTACAAATTACATGAAGTATTTGAACTGGTTGCCCTTTTCTTCTAAACACTTCCTTACTCATTTGATGCATGACCTTTGAACATTCCTAAGTACAATACTGTTTTCTCTTAAAAAAATAAATAAAATTTATTGTGTTTGGCCTATGGGGTCTGACTTCTGGTATAACTTGTATATAGGAACAGGATTATATGATTCATATCTTTCAGTGTAATTTCCCACGTGGAAGGTGATGAACTTGCATTTGCACTTCCTACCCAACTGGAATACTTCTCTTGCCTTGATTTTCCTTATACATCCACATGGATTTAATGGAACATGACTTACACACATACAACCCAATGTCCATGGGTCCAAAAAACAAAGTTTTGATTCTCTGGAAAAAGCCTAATAATTATCCACACAGTTTTTAATAAGTTTTTGATTTTACAGACATAGTTATTGCTAAATATTCTATTGATGTGAAGAATTTAGGAATGGTGCATTTGGGGCAAGTGTGCCATGTGGCTGCAGATGACAAGTGTACATTTGCATTCCAGCATGCCATGGATGGGATCAGAGGAGTAATAGAGTCTGATCTGTCCTAGGATGCTATACCTTTCATAAATAAGGATATCTTCTGTGCCCATAGTAGTTGAGAGTCTTACTTTTAAAAGCAAAGTTCATTCACAGAGTTTGAGTGCAAATAGCAAAGGTTTGAATGCAATTAGCTGGTAAGCAATAACACATTTAGTAGGTAAGAAACAATACAAGCATCTTGGGCTCCTAAAATCTAAGTACAGTGCAGGGTTTGATCAGTTAAGAGAGGATGGAGAACATATGTATTTCTAAAGAAACCCTGTAACAGACACTGATGTGTGTGTGTGTGTGTGTGGTGAAGAAAATATTACCCTTGAATAATAACACCCAGAAGAATGAATCTCTTAGAAGAATTGAAACAACCACATATTTTCCTGTACAATTGCATAATGGCTCTTGTATGTTTGCTTATGCAGGATTTTTCCAAGGTTCAATTTTGCACTAACAAATGGCAGGTGAACATGGCAAGCGCTAACTCAGTTAAACATAATGGCTTGCCACTTTGTTTATTGCAAATAAACTACTTAGACACTATTTAGTTAGTGTCTTTTGTACCTCTCACCTTGTTTTTTGGGTGTTATTACTGCTTAAGTGTACTTCCCCCCCACAAACCGAATAAATTAATTGAAAATAATGCCCAAGATAAAGAAAAGCTTTTTTAAAGAAGTGAAAGAACATGTGACATGTGCATGCTACTGGCCTAAATAAGGTGACATTATGGCCAACCAGAAGAAATGTTGAGGAAGGGTTTTTTTAGCAGAAGTTAAAATGCTACAAAGTCTATTAGAACAAGATATAAAGAATTGGAAAAGATGGAATATCAAGTATTTTGACTGAAGTTCAGAGAAAGATCGGGGCAAGTTTCTCATGTTAAAAGAGTATTAGCAATATATGAAGACCTCAGAAAAAAGCTGAGAATTCTGAAGAAGTACATCTCTCAATTGTATAAGTACTTTATTAGGATTATTTTTTGTCTTTGATAATGTTTTGATTATGAATGTTTTCATTCTTGAATGATCTGCTCCTAGCCCCATTTTTCCATAAGCTCTGCTTTTCCTATTGTACAATTTTGCGTAGCATGAGGGCTTCTAGGAGCACAACTATTACACTATACAAGAGCTGACTGAACTTAATGTGAAACCCAAAGCAGAACCTGAAATAAATTATTTTTCTGATAGTATTGCAGTATCTTTATGGTAAGACACTATGCCATGATTCTTGAACTAAAAAGAAACCCAATTATGAGTTGGGAAGGGCAGCTCTGTTGTCCCACTATATTATTGGCTGCCAGTGCTGGCTCAAGGGTATATGGCACCACTAGACCACATTCAGCTCCTGCTGATGTGGAGATTTGCATTTTTAGAATGATTCAGAAGGAGGGGTGGCATTGGGGCCCATTAGGTTTTGATGCCCTAGACCAGAGCCTACTTGGCCCTAGCCTAAAGCCACCCTGGTGGCTGCTATGCCTGAGCATATCAACCTTCACTCAGAGCATATCAGTTACTCTAGAAACTCAGCCCAAACTCAAGAGCTAGCAGCAAAAGAACCAAGGATGTGGCTTGGACAGATACACTGCTTTTAATGCAGACACAAGAAGCCCTAATAATGAAGATGAGCTACTGTAGAATCAAACTACCATATCTCAGTTTGTAACAGCCCAGAATTTAAATCTTTCTCCCATCCTTAGGTGTTCACAGACTTCTTGCCACTCCTTTCTCAGCCCTAGATGTGGAGGGCACTGTGTTTGGATAACTACCATATCTCCTCTCAGGCTTTTTGCTTTCAGCCTTGCCAGTTTTAGCCCTCACAACTGGAGTAGGGCACCAGGTACCCTGCAGATACTTGGAATAAGAACTCTTACAATCCCATAGAATTGACCATACAAGCTTGGGGGAATGGGAATTCAAATTCAGAATATTTGGAAGGCTGACTCTTATCCTGAGTTGAAAGTAATATAATGGAACAAGAAGCATGCCTTCTCAGTATAGACTAGAATGAAAGGAACTGCACTTGATTAAAAGATTCCTGTGGAAATAGCATAGATTCAGTATTCAAGCACTTCCATATTCAGTCCATGACTACTAAGTCTTTATAGGAGAAAGGCTGATAGAACCAAGCTAGAGAGATTATTCATAAATCAAAGGTCTCATGCTTAAAATATAGGTGTCTGGGATCTGCCCAGTCCCTACCACCCTTTGATATACATTTCTTAGTATTATACTGGGAGATTGCTAATCCCTCCTAGTTATTTTCCCCATCATAGCACATATATTGTCAGTGCCTTGTCCCCACTCCATTGAACAACAGCAACTACTACTTATGTGTTATTAACCTAAAAATCAGTACTGAGGGGGGGGGGGTATTGAGCCAATACTGATTAAAACACATTCCTGCTTTTCCTCCACTTCCTGTGGGAATTTTGCTGGCATAAGAATCCCACTAGAAGCAGAATCACTAAGCTAGCTAATTGTCTCCGCAACCCCAATTTAGTGAAATATGCTGTTGGTTGCATGTGTGATTTAATACCAACCTGGCTCACAACATACCTAGTATGAAAGGAACAGGATTTGCCTTTTGTATATGTGTGTGTGTATCAAAGGAAATTATTAACATTATTGAGGAAAACAGTCCTCTTATCTTAGCTCACTTTTGTGGTTGCACCTTTGCTGAGTTGCATGTATTGTTCTGAAAACAATAGAATCACATTCCTTATATTGACAGCGAATGTCATAGTTATAAAAGAAATTTGGGTAACAGATTTGAATGCTATGTGGATAGAAATGGTTTTCAGTTCATTAGGGGGGAAATGCCAATGCATATAAGAAGCAGATATCCAAGACAGAAAATTGAGAGTATTTGGACATACTTTGCACATTAATTAATCCTCCTTTTTCTTCTCTTTACTCAGAATTTCAAGGCTGACATTTGTAAGTCATTAAGATGCCTAGGGGAAAGGGAAGGTAATTCTTTTGTCCTCTGGAGACCATGATCCACTTAAAATTCACTTACAACCAACCTCTCTAGCTCTTGTGGGCTTGTATGAATTGCATTTGGCCAGTAGATGGAGTAGCTGCTGCAGGTAGCAGCAAATCTGTAGGGACAAAGCTAAAGTATTCAGAGCAACCAAGCAGTCCAACTCCCTTGACTCCCCCTTTGCTTGTCAGCAGCTGGATGCCTGACAGAGACTAGGGAAAAGAGCAGCTTGGGAAGAGGGAAGGGGAATGGTGCTGAGCCAGCGTTCAACACAAAGAGCCAGCAGCAGGTTGAGGCTTTTCCAGCACAGTATGTTTCCTGCTGATGACAGCTTTGGCCCAAAAAGGAGAGTGGAGACATAGGTTCAGAATCCCCAAACCTTCACCAGTCAGAAGCCATTCTACTTACAGGAACAAAGGAGGGCAGAAATTTGAGAAGTGCTAAACTTGGATTTGTTTTTAATGCTACAATTCACAGAGTAATGTAGTTAAAAATAATGTTTTTAAGCATGTGCAGATTGCCATTTTTTACCACCATTCAGTAATCATAGAGCCTTTTCCACATGCACTTAGGAGCTGCACAAATATGTCTAACCAACATCTTTTTTTAATGCTGTGTCCCCATAATGTTGCCTTAATCTCATTCCAATCCATCAGTGAGACTTGCTTAAGTCATGTTCTGGTGTTGAAATAGTTTTTTCTGTCTTACTCCAAGGGCAGCCTCAAGATATGTAGAATTTGTTAGGCTTTGTCACCCATTGCCTTGGAGGGAGATTAAGTGACTGGGCAGTAGAGGCAGGATAGGGATTGGCAACATGGACATCACATTTCATGCTGGTATTGTTTTCTCTTGACTCAAGGATGGGTGGGGGAAAGCTCTTGTAGTGGGTAGCTGAACCAGTACAGTAGTCCTCTCATGTTTTGGGGCGGCAGCTTGTTAGTTCCTGCTGTCCACCTATCTTCTATTCTGTCTACTTTGTCTCCACCCTCTAACCTCCAACCTGTGCTCCCCTTCTGGCAATTAAAAGGTCAAAATACAATTATTGAATTAACTTCTGTAATGCCACTTCCTTACTATATGATCATATTTTACACGACTTGGTTCCATCTATATTTAAAATAAGATGTTTGTAAACACCTTTAATTAATACCATTCAGCATGTTTTACAGAGCTAAAGAGTAAAATTACTTCCTGGCAGGAAAACTTTCGTACGTACTTCCTTTATTTCAGTGATTCTTTCTTCTACTAAGTGAGTTTTGTTCACGCATCATAGCATGCCAAACCATAACATGTTTGGGATTATTTTTCCCCCTCCAAATCACAGCAGGGAGAATACCTATCCATGGCTAAGTTAATAGATCCAAATCTCAGATTAATAATTTTTGGCATGTGAAGGGGTGGCTTAAATGCTTGTTACATCTATAACAATCACCTTTTTAGAAGCCAATTTATAATCCATAAGCAACAGAGAAGCCTTCTCCTCTCCTCTTATTTGAGGATTGCCTGCATGACTTTAAGACAATCCTTTTCCGTTAGGTGCATACATGAGCTGAAGGAAAAAAGGTCAAAATGGTGCTGCATTCATATAGCTGGATCCCAGGAAGATACAGTCAGACACAAAAAGTTACATGCAAATAACAGTGTGACAAAAGGAGAGCTAAGCTAAAACTTCTGTGAAACACTTTTGCTTCCAAACACAAGGAGCCTTTCAGAGGTTACTGTGTTGACGTGGGAGCTATTTTTCTCCTTCTACATGCTTGGAATAATAGACAGTTGTGTGGGACTTTCTCATTACTTCTGTGAGAACCACCAATTCTATAGATTCACATGTTTTGCCCATATTAGCATACATAATCTTAACTTCATGTGGAGATAAACTGAACTGGGTTCACACATCACACTTAGCTATAATGTGCCTTGTTTGGTTTATTTATTTACAGCCTAGATATATGCTGCCAACTCCACAAAGACTCCCAGTGGTTAAGAAAGAAAAGAATAAAAGAAAACCCATTAAAAACTGAAAACTAAACTTGCCCTGTGTTATTCAGCTACAACTACTAGCAACCCCAACCAATACAGCCAAAGGTGAGGGGTGCTGGGAGTTGTAGCTTAGCAAACTTGGAAGGTTACAAATTCCTCTTTCCTGGCCTCGGGAATGTTTACATAGTCCCTGCTGGATATCAATCCAAGCTGTTGCAGTTATGCAGCTAGCTTTTACCCAGGAGGAGAATGATTTGGTGGGAAGGAATGAAATATAGGGTATCCCCATTGCTTCTCCATGTAAAGTTCCTTGTTTTAGAAAAATTGGACATTCAGGATTCATTACCTGGCTTCCATATAATGCCACAAGTAGTAAAGTCTCCCTCTAGTTTAATTGGACTCCTTATAACTACACTGGCACATCTATGCTGGTTTCTCCTTTGTAGTGACATGGAAGTGATTTGTCATTTCCTTCAAGAATTTTTTTTAACCCCAGTCTGGCCCTCAACCCTGCACATCTTCAAGTACTAAACAACTCAGACCCTGCCTTGTTTTTTGAGAACTGCCAGGATTAACTGCGGCTGCCACTTGGTGAAGGTAATGTCATTCTTACCTACCTTCTAGTTTGTCTGATGTACCACAAAACGGCCCAGCAAAGTGGTATCCACAGGATCTTGCTGCTTTTGTCCCTTTTAGCATGCATGCACTGTTACAATGCATGTACAAATACAGCAGGACTTGCCTTGTGATGCTGTGATACTGCTTTTGTTAGTTTGATCTCCTTTGCTACCCCTGCTCCTCCCTGCAGATGCTGCTGGCCCAAGAAGGCCAAATTGGTTTAGTAAAACAACATGACAAAAAAGAGCTCCACAACTTTCATCAGGTCCAAACTGGGCCTTTCAACAGTTGCATTTAGGGTTTCATAAATATGGGATCGGATTTCTGTCCATACTGCCTCTTTGCACCAAAAAATGTCTTTAAGATTGTGATGCTGCCCTATGAGGCAGATACTCCATTGCTCTAAGCTGGAAAAGAGAGGTGCTGTCCTTTGCACTGAAGATTTCTCATCAACGTTGTCGCTGTGTTTCCATGACTTAATAATGATTTATTCAGTTCACCCAATGTTTAGAGTTCACGTGAAATCATGAACCATAAACTAATCACACTGACTGTGTTCACACAACACACTAGGCTAAAATGTGGTTGGCTAGTGCGCAGTGTAGTGTCTTGTCAGGACATAGTTTCTCCCTGAATGCATGTGCTTTTTTTTATCAGCCATCATAAGAACATCCAAAGTGCTGACTCAGGCCCACCATCCATCTAGCTCAGCATTCTTCCTTCAGATAAATGATGGGGCAGAGGTATCACAGGCAAGCTGACAAGTGGGAAGGACATTATGTTGAGCTCCACCATCAGTGTCTGATCATCTGGAATATAACACTTCTACAGAGGAAACTTGCAGATTCCATGAAGACAGCCTGCCAGACTTATGGGGTAAAGCAGTGTCAATCTGATTTGGTAGCAAGTGCCATAGAAAAGGCACGTGTGTGTATGTGTGTGTGCGCACATGCCATTCATGTAGCTGATATTGGCTTAAGCAAAGGTAGCTCCTGGCTACGCAGCCAAGCTGCCTTGTCCACTTAACACCTCTCTTGGTACAGCAAACACAGGGATTCCTGGCTTTTGTTTCCTGAAAGATTTGGAGAGGTTCCTGCAGCTTATCCACTGTAGCCAAGCTCAGAGTAGAGGGGGGAGAGATGGAACTGCTCTCTGGGCATGAAGATGCTGCTTGGACTGCTCTCAGACAACTCTGAACAGCTGGTGATAATTATGGGCTGCAGCTTCAGAGGAAGTTGCTGGCTGTGGGGAGTGTGCAGAGCTTGGCTGCAGATCAGCTGCTCTTAAGGGTACAGCCAAGAGAGATGTGGGAGGCAGAGCAAGAGGGACAGTAAAAAGTCTAATTATCCCCCTACCACCAGAACCCGCTCCCTTGTTGAATCATTACGTGTTTGTGAGAGACCCTCAGCATACATAGGAAGGGCCATGTTGAGCTGCCAGGAATTCATACCGCCAGGCACTGAAACTTAACAAGCAAAACAAAACAAAAAACAAAAGAATCTGTCTCCATTTGTCAGTTGTTTTTTTGTTGTTGCTGTTTTCTTTATAAAAAAAACAACAGTTCAGCAATTATTAAGAAAAAGAATTCTTTTATATTTAGGATGATATTGGAATGGGACTTTTGGCTTTAATATTTTCACTAGCATGGTTATAAGCAGAGCTGATGAAAATGCTGCTACGTATTTTAATTCACAGCAGGGTTCCTACAAACATGTTTTTCTGGGCCTAAAATGTTATTTAGGTTTACCTCCCTTTCATACCATGCTTCTCCCACAATGTCCCTGTTTGTTCATCTTGAATTTTGCAAATCTAAATTCTCAAAATACAACTGCATACAATTGTTCAATGTTACTTTAAAATCAAGCTTAATTTGGCATTATTTAATGACATTCGAATGAGGGTATGTTTTTGATTGGATTTGGGTGGGTTTAGCTTCCAACCTCTCAAATCAGTACTTCTAATAGAAGGGGTTAGTGAATGCTGTTTATTTCTGAGAACTCAAGTGCTGCTTCTGAGTCGTTTTTGAATTATTATTAAATAACTTATCAGTATTGTTAAGAACTGCAAATAAAGATTAATAATCAATTAAAAATAAAAATCTGGAATGTAATTGAGAACTCCTACCATTAAATTTCTGTGTTATGCACATGGTTTTGTAATACTTGTACTATAAGAATAATGAAATAGACTTTTCACTATGAAATACATTAGTCTTTAGTTCACAAAAGTTTATCCTTACAAAATGTGTTGTTTTAGGTCTTTATTGAGATTCCTTAGCTTCATTAGTCTGGCAAAAACTACTTTTTCAGAATTAAAGTTTGGGATTATCTTCTGATTGAAGCACATTGTTCCCTTTAGAGAGCTGTGTTAACACTCTTGTGTCATATAAACACTGTCATTATCTTTTTTACTAATGTTTGATTTCACTCATTTTATTTTATTTGTTTTTTAAATTTGTTTTTTAAATTTCTTTACTTCATGAATTTTTGAAAAGGGAATTCTAAATTTACCAGAATAATATGAGTCTCAGAGTAGAGAAACAATCAGAAGCACCTATCTTTTAAAAAGGTTTTGGCTCTCATTGCTGCTCATTCATATAAATTCTGTTGCAATGTTAGACATATTCAGTTGTGACTGAATTTATTCAGTTGTGACTGAATTTATTCAGTAACCTAGTAAATGCAGAGTGTTCAAACAAGTTTACCAGAGAATATAAGAATGACATATGCAGTTAAAAAAAAAACAACCCATTATTTCTCTTTAAAAGCTCATCCCCACCCATACTGTAACATTTTTCTGTCTTTGGTGAATAGACCTGTTCTCTTGTGGGGAAGATCAACACAACTAAAATCTCAGCTGGGTGAATGACCAACAGAAAACATCACACAGTGCTGGCTGAGTATACAAGTTTGCAAGGAAAGCAGGCTTTTGTCCTGCCATTCTTGCTGTTGTCCTTCAACACATTTCTTTTCAGTGTCTCCTAAAGCCTCCTGCTAGAATATGTGTAGTGGTCAATAAATGCATTGTAGATGTCTCTAAAGGTTTACCCAACAAACAGTAACAGAACTGTTATATTGCACCAACAATTCACAAAGAGTTGCTTTGAAGTTGGTTCTAGGTGAAACAGCTGGAAGCATCTTCTAATCTTTCACACAAAAGATTAAAGCAGCTACTAGACCATAAAAACAACTGGGTCAGGCCCTGTGTTATCATGCTGCTGGATGTGTGGAATAAACAAGAATAAAAGCATAAAATCGATTGTGACTAAATCTTATGAACTGGCCTGGTTCACAAAAAAACTTTTTTTTTTGCTAACACACACACAGTAAAGGCATTCTGTAGATTCATTCAAGGTAAACTCTGATTGCAAAAAACTGGGCCTCATTTTTGCAGCTACATATAATGTAGAATTTTAGAGTAGCTGCATGCACAGATGATGCTAAACCATTGTCTGGCAAGCCAGAAACAAATAAGACTTTCATAGGCAGAGTAACCATAACTATTTTGATCAAGGTTTATTTTCCTCTATTGTTAAGTGGCTAGTAAACTGGAGATGGGGACAGGGCATAAAAACAAACAAATTAAGAAGCCACAAATAATTTATTGATTCCCATTTCACACTTTGTGAAGACATAGTGACAATTAGTAAGCTAAGTCACATAAAATACAATAAAGTTAATACAATTATATTCCAATCAAATTCTCTGGTGGGGTCTACAATCAGTTTGTGTCAAAGGCTAACAGAGTAGCACTTCTCCACTTGTTTCCAAAAAGTAAGAGTGTGTGTGTGTTGAGGCTACTCATTCCTGGGGGGTGGGGGGAGAAAATTCTATAAAGTTGGAGTTATTACAGAGAAGGCCTATCTTCTTGCCACATCCTGTGTACCCTGCAAAGAGCAGGGATTCTTAACAGGCCCTCTCTTGATCAAACCAGTTAGGCAGATTAAATTCTGGCAAGGTATTCCCCAGTGTATCCCCATGCTGTAGGACTGTAAAGTTAATGACCAGCACTTTGAATTGGGCCCAGAAGCCCAGTGGTAACCAGTGCAACAATATTAATATCATACAGGCAAGGTTGTCCTGCCAACAGTCTAGCCGCTGCATTTTGTATCACCTGCAGTTTCTGGTCATCTCTAAAGGCAGCGTCATGTGAAGTAGTCCAACCTTGTGGTGTCAAGGCATGAATTACTCCCATCAGGGCATCTTCCTAGTGCAGGTAGGGCCATAAATGGGGTACCAGCTGACTTCCACATGCACAGAACAACCCCCAAATCACTGACCACCTCCTTCAAGGAGAGCATCACCCTGTCCATAGTAACCACTGTAGTTAATGTAACTGGGCTGCCCAGTTGTTCACTGATAAACAGCAGTTCCATCTTACATGATTTAATCTTTTCTATTTTGACTGCATTTGCACTAAATCATGTCTGTGACATACCCAGTCCTGCACCTCCCCAAGCCGGGAAACACAGTAATTTCTTGCTTAGGAGACAGGCACTTTTATCTGCCTGGCAGACTGGGTTAATTGTTGAGGAATGACCTCTACCCCTGCTTCACTTGAGGTTAGCCCTCTCTTCCAGCCTGGAGCATAGAGATTGGAACCTAGAGTGTCCACAAAATGGGTATGTTCTAGCATCTCCATTTTCATTTCTTTCTTCATATGAATATAGTGAGGATGGATCACAAGCAAAAAGGACTGTGGAAAACTAAGCATTGTACGCCTCATCTGTGGTAGTTCCAAATTCAACCAATTTTATTTTTTAACTTGAAAAAAATAGGAAGTGACAGCTTCAATAGGTAGTAACAGCTACAAAAGGTGGCTAAAATACCAGTCAAAATGGCCATTTCAAGAATAAGCAGAGTAGTCTTCAATTTGCTTGATTGACTAGCACAAGATCACCAGGTAAGTCATCTGCTTGTGGATAATGACAGAATTTGAGTGTATTTTGCACACACTAAGGACAAGTAGCAGCCTTCCATGGCCTCAGGCTCAAGCTTCTGTAGTCTTCTCTGCACATGTCTGGATTTGTAGCCTGGGCCATATTTCTGTATAAGAGAGGAACTTGTGTTTTAGTGAAAATCTGATTTGATAGATTGTGTGACACTTTATATTTTCATCTCAGTTCTTTCTCCAAAGAATTCATACTCTCAAAAGTCTTACCAGACAACTAAGGCTGGATGGAAGTGCATGATTATTCTTTGTATGACTCATCCACAAACTTATGATCTTTGTTCTGCTGGGTACAACTAACCAAGTTGCTGAATCTCTCACAGAAAAATATTCAGCTTTTAATGTGTAAAATTGGTTGGATTCTCATATTGTGCCAGTTTGCTTGTAGCGTAGCAGGATGTGTTGATTTATGATCTAACATTTATGTGAATACAACCTTTGTTTTTAATAAAAATGATTCAAACAGAACATAGCTTAGTGCAATATAGAAATCTAGTCTGGAGACTAGTTTGCTAATTGTTTGTCCCATATTTAACTGGGGACAACTGAAAGAAGTTCGTTGCTATGTTCCACTGAATTCACATGGAATAGAACAACTATTTGACTCTTCAGATAACATGGTTATGTTTGTACAACATACTATGTAAAAATATGGTTTGCTTGCTTGGGGTTTAGCATATGAGATTAATATAGCTAACTATGATTTATTCAATAAGCCAGGATTAAACAAACCATGGCAAAACATATGACCCTCCAACTAATTGTCTGTTACCCATTTCATTATACTTTAAACTCATTGTCTAGGTTTATACATTGTGTTAAGCCACAGTATGTTTAACTGTAATTTATTGAATCATTTCTCTATAACTTCTTATGTGCTTAAGTGTGAATGCTTTAGTTCACAGTTGGGCAATCTGAAGCCTTGGTCCAATTTCATGTCTCCTCCCTGCAAGCAATTATTCAATACTTAGGCAAATCCAATCTCTTCCCTTCCCCAGTAGTATGCTGGCTAGGGAGGGAGATAAATGGGGAGAGGGATTTGAAAAAGACCAAGTGGCTCTGCCTTCTTTTGTCACTCAGTCTGCCTACCACTTCTACTGATAAAATGCATTAAGGCTTGCAGGGCACATTTTCTTAGGGTTTCAGAGGGCTTCCTGAGAATTGACAGGATATGCACATTGGACTGTCATAACATGGTTGATTTGCTTCAGCATGATGTGCAAGACTGCTCAAATATGATTTATTAAATAAACCATAATTACACACACCATGGATTAGTACAATGTGTAAACCTAGCCATTGAGAATCATAGAATCATAGGGCTGGAAGGGATCTTGGAGGTTTTCTAGTGTAATCCTTCCACCCAGGGCAGGAATCCTCAGACCATCCCAGACAAATGGCTGTCTTGCCTTTATTTGAAAACCTCTAGTCATGGACGTTTTCACTGCTTAATAGCTCTCAAGTCAAATTCCTCTTTATTTCCAGTTTGGCTCTTCCTCTGTAAAGTTTTCCCCATTGGTTCTTGTACTGTTGGGTGCTATAGAGAATAAATCCATATGCTCTTCCTTGTGACAGCCCTTCAAGTACTGGAAGACTGCTATCATATCTCCCCTTAGCCTTTTTTTCTTCTAGGCTAAACATACCCAAATTGTTTAATTGTTCTTCATAGGACTTATCCTCTAAGCCCCTTATCACCTTTGTAAGTCTTCTCTACACTCTTTCCATTTTCTCGGCATACCTCTTGCATTCTGGCAGCCAGAAATGGGCACAGTATTCTGGGTGTGGTCTGTTCAGCACCGCATAGAGCAGCACTATAACTCTGTTGATGCAGCCCAATGCATTGAATCTTTCGGCAGCTGCAGCACTTTTCTGCTCATCTGCGGTATACTAGGATCCTTCTCACAATTACTATTGCCAAGCCAGGTATCACCTATCGTGTACCTGTGCATCTTGTTTTTCTTACCTAAACACAGAATTACATTTCTCACCATTGAACTGCATATTGTTGCCTAGGGCTCAATCAAGATCCTTTTGAAACGTAAACCTGTCTTCTGGGGTGCTAGCAATCCTGCACAGCTTTGTGTCAGCTGCAAATTGATGAGCATCCCTTCTATCCCCTCATCTAAAAATTAGCTCTGGGCCAAGGACAGAATCCTAGAATTCTCAACTCCATACTTCCCTCCATGCAGACATAGATCCAGTAAGAACCACTCATTAGTACAGTTCTTCATCCCACTGCAAATTCATCTGGTAGTGGGACTATCCAGCATGCTCTGTTTTATCAAGAAACAGGCTATGGTCAACTTTATCAAATGACTTATTGAAGTCTAAGTACAGTACATCCACAACATTCCATTGGTCTACTAAACTAGTCACTTTGTCAAAAATAAGCATTGGGATTTGTCAGTATGACCTATTTTTAACAAACCCATACTGACTTCTAATAATCTTCCTATCCCTTTCTAAGTGCTTGCAAACCCCACTGCCTAATGATCTTTTCTAGAATTTTCCAAGGTATTGATATTAAGCTGATTGGTCTGTAATTTCCTGGATCCATTCCCTTCCCTGCTCTTTTTTTTAAAGGCTGGAACAATGTTAGCTCTTCTGTAGTCTCTGGCATTTCCCGTGTATTCCAAAGAGTTCTCAGAGATTACAATCAGTGATTCTGAGATCATACCTGCCAGTTTCTTTAGCAACCTGGGATGTAATCCCTCCAGTCCCAGAAACTTGAATGCATTAAAAGCAACTAAATGTTCTCTCACCAAATCCTTACCTATTTTGATTTGTATTTCTCTTCCGTCCCCACAGTGTGGCTTCTGACAGATTGACCACTGTTTCCTTTTGCAAAAAAACAGATGCAAAATCAGAATTAAGCAGTTCAGTCTTCTCACCATCTTCTCCAACCAACACACTGACTCTTTGACTTTTTTGTTATTCCACATACAGGTAATCCTCATCTTACAATCATTCGTCTGATGACCATTCAGAGTTACAACGGTGCTGAAAAAAGTGACTTACGACCAGTCCTTGCACATACGACCATCGCAGCATCCCTGCAGTCACATGATCAAAATTCGGGAACTTGGCAACCAGCATGTATATACAACAGTTTCAGCATCCTGGGGTCATGTGATCGCCATTTGCTACCTTCCTGGGGGCTTCCAACAAGTAAAGTCAATGGAGGAAGCCAGATTCGCTTAACAACTGCAGCAAAAAAGGTCATAAAATCAGGCTTAAAATCAGCTTAATGACCGCATCGCTTAGTGATGAAAGTTCTGGTCCGAATTGTGGTCGTAAGTCAAGGACTACCTGTATACCCAAATAGCCATCATCATCATCATCATCATCATTATTATTTTTGGCATCCATTCCAAGGCTCAGCCCATTCTGAGATTTAGCCTTCCTGACTCCATCCTTTTAGACTTGGTCTATTCCCTGATATTCTGTTTTTGTTACATGCCCCTCTTCCCAGTTTTTAAACTTGCCCTTTTTGTTTCTCACTATTAGAGATCTTTATGCAACCACACCACTTTCATCAGGTGTCAGCCATTTTTCTTTCTCTTTGGTATTATTTGTGTTTGAGCCTTAATTATCTAATTTGTTAGAATGTTCCAACCCTCCTGACCTTTTTTTTTTTTCCCCTTTCCTACTTTTTTCCTTAGCTTATTGAAGTCAGGTCCTTTGAACTCTAGAACACTAATCTGATTACCTTTAGTTCTCCCTGCCTGCAATATGGTGTGTTCTATAATCACATGGTCACTCTCTCCCAAGGTTCCTACCACTTGCTCAACCATTTCTTCCCTGTTAACAAGTATTAAGTCCATTATAGCTGATCCCCTAGTTCCCTCCTAGGAATGTCCTAGATATTTTGGACATTGTCTGTCTTCAAGGCACATCAAGAACCGTTTGGCTCTCCCATTTGCTTCACGGTTGATTTTGGGGTAGTTGAAATCCCTGATTAACGCAGTGGTGTGTTTCCTGGAGAACTTGGCCATCTGATTTGCAAATATTTCATCTATATGTTCTGCCAGTTAGGTGGCCTTAGTACCCACTCACAGCATCATTTTTGGCTTTTGTTTCCTTAATTTTCATCCAGTCATTTTTGGCAGGTTTCCATCCTTAGTGTCATGAATTTCCATACAAGTGTAGTCATTCTTTGTGTATAATGCAACCCCCAGATGATTTGAGCAAGAAGTTTTCCAAACATGTTCTTATGAGATATGAGGTACAACCCATCTCTCACCAGAAAGCCTTCCTGTAGATAGTATAGATTATGGTTCAGGAATCCAAGTGTAGACTGTAGTCCAGTTATCAGATATTGAGCCAGCAGTTCACCTTCAGAACCCTTCATCTTTCTCTAGCAATGACCTTCAGTTGAAAGTATGGACAAAAACACCACCTGAATTCTTGTGCCTTTTTGCCAACTGTTTATAGCGTCTTGATATAGTATCTCCCCAATCACATCTATCCATCCCATCAGGTCCAGCAGGAAGGGCATGTTATGGGTCCCATCCATGAACGAATGTCATGGATGGGTCCTAGGAGGAGAGCCCTTTCTGCCATGGCACCTGCTCTTTGGAACATCATTCCCCCTGAGGTCAGATTGACCCTAACCTTGCTGGCCTTCTGGAAGGGCCTGAAAACATGGCTTTGCCATCTGGCCTGGGGATCTGGTAACATGGATATGGAGCCTGCAAAATTACCTTCTGCTCACTTCCCAGAATACTCAAGGGGAATGCAAAGTAGAGGTGTTAGATGAGTGTACAGTATAATGGAATGGAGAAGGGGAATTCTTAGCTGGAGGGATGGAATGAATGTTGCTGTAGTATTATCTATCCACTATTATAGGCACTAGATTGAGGATGTGAAAGAAACTTGATGGAAGACGTGAATAATATGACTTAATGACCTAATGTCTATCAAAGACATCCACTGAAACAACACATACTCGTTTGTTGTTATCAGTCACTTCTGATTCTTCGTGACTTAATTTCAACTAGTAAGAGATTATTTGTTGATCTTGCGGTACAAGATATTCTTAACCATTTTCTTTAGGATCACAATTCAAAAGCATCAATTTTTCTTTGTCCAGCTTTTCTGATAGACTATCTTTCATGTTAATGAGAAGACCATGGCCATGATAGACTCTTGTTGGCAGTGTGATGTCTTTGTACTTTAATACTGATTTTATTGGGGAGAAAAGAATCACAGAATCATTTTGAAATCTTGCCTCCACTTTAATGTTGGAGAGGATAATTCATACAAATCTTATTAACTTTATTCTGTTGTTTTTCCATGCCCATAGTATATTTCAAGAATATAAATTTAAGAAAAAAAGTTAGGATGGATTACATTTATTAGAAATTCTCAAAAACATCCATTTAAGAAAAGAAATATCTAAGCATCTCTGCCCATTCACATTAAATCACAGAACTATTGGCCATCAACACAACAGGAAACAGCAAAATGTCTGTAAAGGTTCAGCAAAATAACAAAAATCTGTTTTCAACTAATGGCTGCTTCAAGACTAGAATCCCATGAATCACATTTTAATTAGTTTTTCAATTATCAACAAGTCTATCTGTTTCATTTTTTGTTAATAAACTTACATGTATGGAGATAATGCTTATTGTCAATCTTTCAGGGAAGATGACATTTCTCAAAACAGAGTCTTGGGTAACCTTAAACATTAATATATTTATTGTGGTATAATCCATTTGTTTGCCTTTGGTTTTGCAGCAACAGATTAAAATTGTTATTAGGGCTCTGCATGCCTCAAAAATTATTCAGAAGAAGTATGTTGAAATACTCAAAAGTTATAATACTGTACCTTTTTGAAGCAGCCATGTCATTTTCAGGCTTCCCAGGGGGGAAAATCTGCTTTTAATGGGCCAGCTCATTAAAACAATTGCATCTTTAATGCAATTTGTTAAAATGGCCAGCTTTTTTCAAGCACATGTGAAAGCCCTTCAAAAGATCTATTTGCTTTAAAGAATCCCAACCCATACACTTCCAAGCATTCTTCCAAATAATTTTCAAAGCACGCATTACACTAAATGGATACACTTCTGAGAATTGCTTTCAGAGATTCCCCTTAGCAAAATTAAGTTGATTTCAGATGTTCAATAGTGCAATATGGATTGGGATAATTTAAAAAACTTGATATTATCACATCTATACTGAAGTATGATCCTAATAATTTTTATAAAGAGCAGAATCCATGTCAATTATTTTTCCTGGATGCATATTAAAGCTGTGGCTGAATTCACACATCATATAAAATCATCATGTCATTTATTCAATTTTGATTTAGTGTACTCTCATTGTTGTTTATAAACCATGGTTTATAGCTTAGCATTTTGTGCAAACCCAGACAACTATGATTTATTCAATAAATCATTATTCAAGAAGCCACAGGGTAACACTAAATTAGTATAATCTAGGCCAATGTCAGTCTTAGCTGAACTAGTTGGAATGCTTCCTCAAAATTTAGTCACGTGCTGGTTTTCTACTAAGGTGCTTCTGAGTGCTAAGCCAAACTCCCAACCCCCACATCATGTTTTAGAATGATATATGAACTCAGCCACGCTTATCATTTTTTTACCTTATAATCACTGGCAGCTTCACACATTTGTAATAAAAGGACCAAGCTTGCAGGACTCTAAAGATGATTTCAGATTTGTTTAATACCTGGCATCTCCTTTAATAAAACAAGGGCTCTAAACAATATATTTGCAAATTAAAGAATCAGCAAAATATTAATATGGTGAAATATTAAATATATAGTATTAGATTTCTACAACTACTGTGAAATATCTGTTGTTACTTTGCTAGTGTTTTCCTACTTTCTGAAGGGGCAAGGCTCATACATATCCTAAGAGTCTGCTCATTTAATAACAGAATGGTTCACAAGAAGCCTCAAGGACAATAATTAATTCTGACAGTCCAGCTTTTGTTGTTGTTATTCAGGGATGACACACTACCTTTCTCAACAGTTGCGTACCTTTCTCTTACATATCTAAGACTTAAATATATTCATAAACCTGTGCCTACACAGGACTAACCAGTTGCAGGTGAATACTTAATGAAATTATGCTTTTCTGCACAATTGCTTCTGTGGCAAAACTATTACTGAAGGGTTGAGACTTAGCAACCCCCTAAGAGAATCTGTTGCAGGAATACTGACTCTTGGAAGCAGTGAAGAGGGATTATATTTCCACATGCTTTATAATCCCCTTACATGGCCATTGCCTGAGTGATGGGAAGCGTAGATGCATTGCTTATCTTAACCTCAGCTTCAAGCCAACTATCTGGCCCCGCTATAGACCTCTATTGGATAACCTGGGAATCAAGACATTCAATTGCTCCATGTCCCAATTAAGTGGAAACCCTGTTCCTAGAAATTCATGTCCTTTCATACCACTGAAGACAGAATCTTCATTAGGTTGGTGCCGTAGGACAATTGTCACACAAGGGGGAGGGGTCTCATCCAAAGTATTGTTCATTATTTGAGAGTATTAGAAGGGCCAATACTTTATTAAAAGGATTCATGATGTTAGTGACAAAAAACAACAGAGAAAAAAATTACAGTGGGATAGGATGTAGTGAGAGGAAGAAACTTAAATGAACATCTTGACTTTCAGAGACTTAAAAAAATCCAGGAGTATAAATCTAGATGAGTCTTTTCCAACCAGGAGAAGCTGCAAGTATGTTAGACTTATATTGTTCTACAGTAGTATAAAACTTTTGCTTTTTTTTCCTGCATTTTTTAAATGAGCAAAAAAGCTAATACTACTTTAGAACAAAGAATGAAAAATAGTTCTTTTTTCCCTTAGGAATTTTTGGATTATCAGCATACTTGATAACATGCTACTCCTGAAACAGTATCATATTAATATGCATACCTAGCCAATTAATAATTTTACCATAATTTATATTATATTTATTATTTATACCTAGTCATTTAATCATTTTGCAATTATTTATACAGCATCTCATCTTTCAGGATAAAAAACCTCCCAAAGCAGCTTGCAATCCATATAAACAATTGTAAAGTAAAATAGTATAAATGTTATTCCAGAAAAAAAGAAGAAAGAGGCAAACAAAATAACAATAAAAAGAAAAAGTAAAAAAAAAGCTATTTGGTTACTAACTTCCCCTTTTTTGTGCTGCTACCAATTTGCAATGTTTATAATTATTTAGGCCCCTTAAAAGCCATACTGTGTTTATATTTGCCATGCTGCATAATATATTGTACAAACAATAATAAGTAACAACACAGTGGAGACCTTGGTATTAAGTATTAAGCTTAAGACAGAAGCCTTTATTGTATAACAGATAGTTTGATGTATTTTACAATTGTTTATTAATGCCACATTTAGCTTTGATGTAAAATTTAAACAACTATATGCTTATCAACGTTGACATTTTAGAAATCATAGTTAATGTTGATATAAACTTCTTTTTCTTTATCTTAGTCACCCAGAATTGTTGAGAGTCGGGTGGCATACAAGTTTAATATATTATAGTTGGTCACACAGTCAGCCAGACGTTTAGACTGGATTTGGCATTTTTATCCATCTATCGAGTCCTTCCCAAGGACCTGGGATAGGCAGATGTTGTTTGATGGTATTAAAGGTAATGTCACACGATGTAAGCTGTTCCAAGTAAAGCTGCCATTGGCAATTGACTGATGGTGATTTTGTCAATGCTGATGGTGTTCAAGTGATGCTCCAGGTGTTTTGGGATTGCACCCAAGGTGCCTATAACTATTGGTACTATCTTTGCTTTCTTTTGCCACAGTTGTTCTATTTCTATTTGCGGGTCTTTGTATTTTGTGATGTTCTCCAGTTCTTTCTCTTCTATTCTGCTGTCTCTAGGTATTGCAATGTCCATTATCCAGACTTTTTTGTATTTTTTAACAGTTGTTAAGTCTGGGGTGTTGTGTGGCAAGTGCTTGTCTGTCTGAATTCTAAAGTCCCAGAGCACTTTAGCTTCTTGATTTGCTATTACTTTGTTTTGTGGTCCCACCAGTTCTTGCTTGCAGGCAAATGGTATTTCTTGCAGATATTCCAGTGCACCGTTGTTGCTACTCTGTCATGCCGTTGTTTGTAGTCAGTCTGTGATTTTCTTGCAGCAGCTAACTAGGTGGTCCACTGTTTCTTCAGCTTCTTTGCAGAGGCGGCATTTGCTGTCTGTTGCTATCTTCTCAATTCTGGCTTTGTATTTTAAGGCTTGGTCTTGTGCAGCCAGAATAATAACAATAACAATAACAATTATTATTATTATTATTTTAAAGGTTTAAGTTATCTAAACATTAGCGCATTAATAATCTCTAGTTAATACTGTATAAATACCACTGTATCCAAATAATATAATATTCTACTTATGTTTTGTAATTATACAATAAAACGATTTTTAAAAAAGGAAAAAAAATAAAAAATTAACTCAACAAGAATATTTTAAGTTTTCTTCCACAGGGCCAGGGCCAGGGCCAGCTCAAGTGTACATAGTGCTCCTAGGACACATTGACTGATGGTGCCCAACTTGCCTGTGAAGATTTGCATTTTAGAATTATTTGGAAGGAGGGCAGCATTGGTACCCCCTAAGCTTTGGCACTTTAGGCCAGTGCCTACTCAGCCTTAGCCTAAAGCCAGCCCTACACCGGGCACTTGAAGTATATATTGGTAAATTTTGACACTAGTTTGGATAGCCACTAAAAGAGCCTTTTCTCCCTGTTTTATTTTGTTGCCATCTAGTAATTGTCCTGATTTTTGCAACCCATATATAGTATGCTAATTGTTGGTAGTAATATTCTGTGTGTGGAAGGTATAGGAGATAGAGGAGATTTCTCAAATGGGTGTTCCTTGCCTTCCTCCTCTCTCTTCAGGGATCCTTCCCACAGGATAGTTGGTGGCAATAGTCCTATGGGGATGAAGGGTCATGAGATCAGATATCAATAGGAGAAAATGACAACGATAGATGAATCAACTGGGTTGGTTTTAGAACCTAAGCTTGTGAATCCTGGGTTAATATTTTAGTTCAACTTCAATCTAATTTCCCCCCACATAATTTTTGCTAGTTAGACAGGTATTTGAGCACTCAGACATGTCACACTATTTTTTTCTATTCCTTACGATGACTATCTAAATTAGATGAATATTATTATTGTCTGGGTCCTCAGCCCTGTCTCTTAACTGTTTGGTTGAAGCAACTCCATAGCACTAGGATTAGGAGTATTAGGAATGGTAGCACTTAGACCTTGGTTGCTCACAGAAAGATAAGTAAGGTCAGGCCTGTTTGTTACTTGGATGGGAGACTATCTGGAAGTCTCAGAGCTGTAGGCTAAACTGGGGAATTTAAAAAAAAGTTCCAGGAAGAGGCAGTGTTAAACTATTTCTGTATTCTTGCAAATAAATATACATGGAAATGTTGAATAAATCATCAAAGTTCAACTAGTGGGAAACTTTACCTTTTTCAATGAACTTTATTCAGTACATTCTGCTGAAACTTTCTGATTTATTCAGTGGAGCATAGTCAGATAATGTATTGGACAATTAGAAACCAAATTGCTTTATTCTGAGGGAAGGTGTTTTAGTGTATTACTGGTCCTTGGGATGGAAAAAAAGAATGCTAGCATTTTTTTTCTTTTCTATTTAACCATTTCTTAAATTAGTTACATGATTTTGTACTTCCATCTCAGAAAATAGTTGTGAGGTCTGTGCACACATAGTAAATATAATATATTAATTTGGCTGAAAGGCAGGTAATCATTTTCTCTGGAGGGGATGACTGTTCCACACTAATAACGCAGTCTGCAAGGCTATGTGGAGAATAAGATACTTTGAGAGCCCATGTATATATTACTGCTAAATGACATGTGTCAAGTCTAACACTACAGTTCCTGACTAAAAGGAATGGATAAAATAGATGTCAGTGGTCATGGAAATAATCCTTATCAGTTCAGTCATATTGGCCAAAGACTTCCACAAAGTATTTTCTCAGGAGACAAGCTTCTCATTTTTTTTCTCCATGTGATTTTTTTCTTTTTCTTTGTCTCTGTGGTACTGCTAGACAGTGAATTTCAGGTGTCACGTTACCCTTCCAGCAGAACAGAGATGCTGTGTCATCCAGTGCTATAGCCATAAGCCTGTTAATTATGGCAGCTTCTCACCTAAGCAAGAAGTATAGGGCTACTCTCTTCTGTACAATGTGGACTGAAACTGGCTTAGCCATAGGTCTTTGCAACTGCCTGGCAGCATATGAATCTCAGAGCATGCTGTTAATTGTACAGCTGATTCACTTAGTGATACACACTGGGACACATACCTAATTGTCTGGTAGCCATGGTAGAAAGGCTTATCAATAGAACAAGAAGAATTTGACTAAACATATGTGGATACTATTTGCTGACAAAGATCTCACTTCACTGCATGCACTTGGTGCCCTCAGATATGTTTGGCAACAGTTCCCTTCATCCCCTGTAAGCATGGTTAACAACTGGCAGAAGATCACAGAACTTCTTAAAATTGAAGATAAGTGCCATTTGTATTAGGAAACTTTTTTCAACATGTGCCAAAATTTTATTTAATCATACACATATATATTACAATGAACATTTACAATGCAGAAATATGTCTATTTTTAAAATAAATCCCAGAAATTTGATGCTGCAATACAGCAAGAACGGGCAACCCACAACTCATCAGTTTGTGATTCCTAGAGAATCCTCTGACAGTTTGCACTGTTGAAATTCATTGGTACAGTATTTTACAAATTGTTTTACTAAAGTTTAGCCCCATCATAATGACATCATGATGTCATTAGGCACACCCCTACAGCTTATGGAGGCCTTAAAATAAATTAATTTTAAAAATTAGGGCTGGGCCAAAAATAATTGCCAACTTGCTGTAAGAGTTTTCTTCCCAGCTTCAGTTATTTCAATTAATGTTTCGAATCAACTCTGTTTTGTTTTGTTGATTTTCCCACTAAAAACCTTATTTTAGGTGATGATTTCACAGTGTGTTTTTCAGGAAGGTTTAGGCACCTGGGCTAGACTACTAAGAATTCTGTTTTATCCTATACAAAAAAGATGGTATAAAGCCAAACTACATATTATGCTAAACACCAGGATGACTCATAAACTGGGATGGGGAGGGGAATCAATCAAGGAAGAGGTGGGTATTTCTCCGACAAGACTGGAGAATAATCTCCATTCTTTTGTATTCTCTTCAGTGACACTACCAGAATGGGGTGGAGGGGGAGACTTAATAAAATTTATTCTCCCCCAGCTCTTCCCTCTCCATGCCTTTTTTTTTTTTTAAAGGAAATCTAAGCTCTACTATAGAATAAACCTGTGGTTGCACCAGTATCTTGGTTTCTCGAGAGGAAGGAGAGGGGAGTGCAACAACTTCCTTTGTTGTTAAAAATTGAGCAAAGACACCTGTGAGAGACTGCTGTGGGGTCTGGATCTCTTTGTAGTGGTTCATTTTGAGCAGCACCTCTGTTCCTGCTGTGATGGGGATAAAGATCAGCAAGTTGCAGATGGGGGGGGAGGTTAGTAAATTTTTCTTTCTAGAACCAAAACAAAATCACATGATTCATGGAGAAGACCAGAATGCTTGTATTTATATTTTGAAAAGGGGACAGCACTTCTTCATATGTCCCTCCTCTTGAACTGATATAGCCTGAAGGGTTTGCCACCTCTCACAAAGTTAAAACTCACAACTAAACGTAACTGGATTAGGACAATAAGACAGTATGTACATGTTATAGTACCGGTGTTTGCACTTGACAAATACATATTGTAATTTGGTTAGGGTGGCCATTATTTTATTTTAGAGATTAAGACTAATTAAGAACGTTGTCTTTCCCAGAACCATTTGCCCTGCACTCTTGTTTATATTTTTCAGAAGAGGCTCCATAATGTTCAATAGGCCTTGTTTACTGACCACAGTTGGGACTAGCAACTCAGTCATTAAGTGAAACAGTCACTAAATGAAACTATGACTATGCTTATGATCTTGCTTCAGCTTTCCTTTCTTTACAGACCAGTGAAAGTCGTAAATGCGAGGATTGGTCATAAAGTTACTTTTTCATCACTGTCGTAACTGCAAACAGTCACTAAATGAGGACAACCTGTAACTCCCTGATAAGAGTTATGCTCAGGGTAACAATTTATCAGTACTCATTGTTTCTAGGTTATACCAACTTTCCATTAAGACACGTGCATTCATTATCCTGGTCTGCACAAGGCCCTTAGCAGCCTGCGGATGCCCATGCTAATGCTGCTGTTTCCTGAATTCTCCTCCCCATATTGCCTTGCCAGATGTTTTGCTGGGGAAGAGAGCACCTTCTTCCTCAGCACAATCCTTCTGCTTACTGAGTTTAAAAAACATTTGGAGGGACTGCTGAGAGCACAACTGTGCTTGGAAAGAGGGCACGTTGATAGAATCGATCCCACGTAATCTCTTCCTCCATACAGAGTTGTTAGGATTATTGCAAGGGATGGGACAAAATTAGCCACTACTACCACCTCCCTTGCAATCCCACTGAAGTAATTGCCTCCCTCAACAACGTTGAAGATTGCTATTTTCCCACTACTATTGATCCTGGGAAAAGGCAACTTAAAGCCTCTTTCTACTCACAAGCCTCTTTCCTAGCAATCTGTGCCAGGAAAATGGTTCTCTCTGGGTGTGAAACAGTATGTGTGAATGGATGGGTGTGTCCTGCTTGACACACTAAACCTATTGAAGTATGTAGCACCTAAGAGTTCAGCAGGGGCCAATATGACACCCCCTTAAAGAAAAATGTTCTACTCCTTAATTAAGGGCTCACTGTTGTGCTGCCAGGTTTTGAATGCAGTATGATAATATTCCAAAAAGGTTTTAAGATGGTTAATGAATGGCAGGTTATACCATTCAGCACTAGCTATATATTGATTTATTTTAGATTTGGATCATTTTACCTTTTTGATAGTGAAAAGCTAAAAAATTAACACATAAAAATGATTAAATGCTGATTAGGGTTTTTAACTCCACCCTTCAGAAGCTGTCACTGAAAGACACTTAGGCTGCACATGCTGTCAGCATACTGATGCTTTTTGGCGGTCTTATTCTGAATATCTTTCCTCCACTGAGTTTCCTGCATATTTCAGCATTAAACAGCCTTCTTAATCAGGCAGATTTCTGTCATGACAATCACACTAAGAACTTGTGTGGCTATTTTTACAACATATTTCTTTCTCCTGTGTGGGCATAGTGCTCTCTGATGTTTCAAAATTGCAACTACTGAATAGAGCCTTTAAAAGGCTATTGCTCACCACAACTAGTGATGAGCATTTTTTGTTTTTTTTTAGTTTGGTATCATTGCCTTCCATTTGTTAGCATTAGCAACTTCATCACATTTAATGTTTTCCTTTATCTGGGACCCTCTGGGCATTGGAACTGCAACTCCCAACAATCCTAGCCAGTGCAACCATCAGCCATGCCCTGCAAATTCTGGGAGTTGCAGTCCTAACATATTAGAGGTCACAGGATCAGAGAAGATCAACCTATGCTTATGCATATGCCAAATAATCTTTCTTGTGCAAAATGAGTATTTTAAAATGCACAAACATTTCCTAATGTCCTAGCTTTTGGCATACATTATGGGCCAGAAAATCAGAAACTAGCAGCTTGACTGATGGACATGGAAACTTTGTTGGAGATGCAGCTCAGGTCCTTCCCAAGTCCTAGTTTTGCAGAAGAAAGTGGGGGGGGGGGGGGGGGGGAGGTTCCAGATATTTCCAGGATTGAGATGTTTTGAAGATAGTGATATTGGAGGGACAAAGAGACAGGAATTTTAAAATCTGGGGACGGGCAGCATAAGAGATAGAGCCATGAGAAAGAGTAGAAATGAAGTATATAATTCCTTGCTATGAAATTTCATGGGGTTATAGGATATATTAAAAAGATGATCATGTCATTTCTCATCAATGTATTACGAATATTTAATTTTGTTTTCAATCTTATTTTTTACTTTAACAAACTTTCAGTTGAGCAAACCTTCATAAGAGCCAAACAAATTGGCACAAAAAAGGCTTGTCTCATGAAACAATTCTGGAAAACTTTATGCTCTTCTGATCAATGCTAATAAAGAATAACCCAAACATGCATTTTTTGGATATTTTTTCTCAAGAAACAATACAGCTATCCCTCTGTTTTTTGTTGTTGTTCAGCATCTATTGTAAATATATGAGTCATTAAATCTTTATGAGCATTATATTAATGTATTATTGTATTTCTGGGGCCCCTGTTTTGTTTGATTTGTGTTGTTTATAAGATCATTTTAGTCTGGGCTCCCTGTGTGGTTTGATGTTTTATTGTTTCGATGGATGTTTGGTTTTGTACACCACCCAGAGTCCATTGGAGTTGGGTGGCTAATAAATTTGAATAAAATAAATAAATAAAATATTTTCTTATACCTGAACCTATCAGGTTTGGAATTTCCAGCAGTAGTATGTTGATTCTCTGCCTATATGATTATGCCACAGTTGCTGAGAAATTACTGCATTTTTCTGCTATTCCAGCACTAGGATGAATTTTCAGTTTTTATATACGTGCACAAATGACATCAATCCTTACTTGTTTCTTCAACCCAGCAGTCCTAGAGAGAAGCCTTACTGTATCTTGAAATCGTAAGAACACCATGCAGAACTTAAATTTAATCTCTTCAACTTCCTCCTATATTTAATTTTAAAACTACAGCTAAATAAATTTCCTAAAGGTTTTAGCATCAGCCACTTTTATTGATTATTTTGCCAAATGAATAGTTTTCATACTATTAGGACTTTTAAATTGGCCAAATAAAGTTATTAGGCCCAGGTAGATGGTAGGAGCTAGCCTACTTTGGCTGATTTTTAAAAGCCAAGCAGGCTCAGACCTGGTTTGTGCCTGGATGGGAAATCAACAGAAATTACCAGGGCTATAAGGTAGACTGTGAAGTCAAAATAACATTGTAGAAGGCAGCAGCAAACCGCTTCCATACTGTTGTCAAAGAAAACACATGTCAACTTGAAAGATTTATTTCATTAAAACAAAATAATTGCCTAAGCATTTTTTTAAATTTTGCTAAGCAAAATTTGATGTGGTAGGCCTAGTGTTGGCTGACCTTTGTCTTTTAATTCTGTGGATTAAGTTGTAAGAATTGGGAGGGAACATGTTGCCCTTTAAATATTCTAAACTACAGTTCTATCCCTGCTACTTCCTACACATGGGATTGTTTGGTAGTAAATTGTTTGGTACTGACTTCCTGTAGTTAGCTGTGCCATGCAATCAGGGATAAGAAGTTAACAGAGGATTAATTCTCTCTACCTCCTGCTGGCATCAAGACAAATTGGTCATTTCTAGGATCTTCATTTCTCTGTTAATTTTACTTTTTGCCTGCAAAGCCACATGGGATGGTAAAAAAGGAGCAAAATCACTCCATCTGTAGTAGTGCTGATCCTGATCAGGCTGCCAAAGATCTTAATTTTTTTTCACACAAGTCATTTTTTAAAGAAAGGAAGTGACAGCATCATCTGGGAGGTTATAACAAAGACCACATTCCATATGACTGGGAGATGTGTAGTTTTGTGTTGCTCCTGTGTGGGGATGAGAATTTCCCTCCTCAGTACAGCTAATCAGGTCAGCCATGAGCAGTCCCAATTCCCTCCAAGGTTTATCACTAAAGTATAACTTTTAATGTGGCAGAAGAAGAACATTAGTAAACGCATAGACAGTACTCTCATTAACTGTGTTATATATGATCAAATATACTTTTTGCTTTGTCCCACATACCTGATTATCCTTGCCCTGATCATTTTGGAATGTGCTCTTCCATCTAAGAAAAGTTCTATGCTCCTGATACAAAACACACGTTCCATCACTGAGTTCTGAAGCTCATTCTGTCAATGATAGTTCCATCTATGCTTCCTCCTTCAAAATGGAGTTTTGTGTGGGCATCTGATTGGTTTCAGGCAATCTACTGACAGACCTAGCTGGAAAGATAGTCATGGCCCAGTTTTGTTATTGTTGCCTGATGGATGAAACTAGTTGTTCAATCCATTTTAGTGCCATTCCCCATTAACCTTCTTCTTCCATGGTTACTGGGAATGTCATATGTTTATCCAAAGAAGCCTTAATTGCTGCTGAGTTGGGCCTTCCACTAATTGTAGAGCAGCCCAATTACATAATTTGCAGACAGATGACACTGCTAGATAATGTTGGTATTCAGCTCATGAAAACAACAGATTTTCTGTCCCCCCACCCCCCATGATCCCAGGATCATATTTGAGAAGTTTGGGGAGGAGCTGTTGTTCAGTAATAGAGTGAATGCTCTTTGACAAGTAAAAGGTCCAAAGTTTAGTTTCCCACATACACACCTAAAGCAGGGTGGATCACCTGTGGCGTGCTTGCAGCTCCTTGTTTATATTTGGGACTCTGAAGCCTCCCTGTATAACCTGCCTTAAAAGGCTCACTGATGCCTACTTTGTAATGCTTTGGGCATTTGGTAAAGGATTTTTGTTGTCCTTGGTATTGTAGTACATCAGTGTGGTGCTAGTTGCTTGCCAACTGTTGTCCTTTGTTGCTGTTTTGGTTTTATTCTGTGGTTTTTCACTTGTTTGTTTTTAATTGGGGCAGGCCAACGTGAAGCTCCATAGTCACATGTGTTCCAGAATCATTCTGACTACAGTTGCTGAAAATTAGTACTCAATTCCTTGCCATTTTGAAGTGGATTTATATGAAAGCTGTAAGATCTACACTTGATAACAAGAGTGTTAGAAAAATTGACTCTTCTATTTGTTTAACTTCAGCTCCAAGAAACAGCACTAGCTGAATCCATGACACAGTCCTGCCCATTTTGCCTGATTGCTGTGTCCCTGTGACCTTTGGCCACTAAAGGTTTGTTCCCCAGTCTTAGATTTTAATTTGTGTTCTGTTTTCATATTTGTGTGCATTATGATCTTGACTTCTCCTTGGTGAACTTTGGCAATTGGGCAACAGAGAATTTAATGCAGCAAGTTTGGTCAAATAAGCTGTCTCCTAATCTATAGTAAAAAGCAGTTCCATACATTTATTTAATGCTCATTAGCCTCTCACCCCTTTGAATAATGTTTTTTCAATGCAGGAATCCTGCACTCATATGTCAGAAAAACAGCCATTTGATTTTAACTTGTTTAATGATTCCTGCATCTCTATTTCTCTCTAAACAGAATATGAAAATATAGAGCTTAATGGGTCATATTCTGATCAGATCTTGTACGTGAAATAAAATATTAAGTGCACAAAATATTACTGAAAGGCCAAGTGAAACCCATTCACACCTGCTCTCTGGCTTACTTAGCTGTAATTTTGTTCAAAAATATTATTAATGTCATTCAGTTAGAAGTGCAATAAAAACATTTGCTTTGACATCATTTTTGAATATTCTTGAATTACAGAGGGGGATGTAGACTGGAGCAGTTATATAGATCTTTTCAGAAAAACAAACAAAACATAAAACTAGAATCTTAGATTAGGCAAAACCCCATTCCCTAGTACTTCCATGCCTGACAAAAGGGACTGTATGAGTTCATAAGCAACAAAAAAGAAGGAAGCCACAAAGGAGTAAAGTCTTGAATTGAACATGGTTACAAAGTGTTATTAATCATCGCCTAGAGACCATATTCCAGAGTGCCTGATCTTTACAATTTCTACTGGTATTTGCTTTCATATTGTTGCTATATACCATCAGTCCTCCCTGGTAGCATACTGACAATGTATAGTAGGGTTGACTAATCTTGTAGAAGGAGCTTCAAAGCTAAAATTTATTTTAAATAGTGTATTGTACCTCCAAATAGTCATTTAGGAAATATTGTTTGAAAAAAGAAAATTAAATGTAGCTAGTATTTTGCTGAATCCTTAATTTTAGAATCATATATACCAGAACTTTCTCAAGCTGGCTGGGAATTCTGAGGTTGCAGTCCTAACTCATCTGGAATGTGCCATGTAGGGGAAGACTGTTATAAACTAATAATAATTTATATTCACCAAATATCAACTTTTATAATGCTAAAATGGAATCAACTATACACAAAATGCTTAGCTAGCTGATAGCATCTAGCCAACCTTAATTGATCTCAAAGAAAAGAGAGGGTGTTAAGAGCTTACTGTATATTTATTTATTTTTATTTATTTATCACACTTGTATAGCTGCCCTTCTCATGTAGCGACTCTACATATATGAGAGACCACCATGGAATACCAGGGATGCACACTAGACTGAGAAGCTGAAAACACATTCTGGAGGAAATCAAACCACTTCTGCATTGCTACCATGAAAACTACATGGATGTGTCCATGACATCACCAAGGTTTATGAAGGTTTTATCTTTTGCATACAAGACAGAAATATCAGCAATTTCTCAGCTGTTGAGTAACTGTGCCATCAATCCCTCCCTGTCTCAGCACAAAAATGCTATAATGAAATTGCTAGTTGTATAATAAAATTGGTTACCTACAGTACCAATCCCTGATTCTGTTGTATCCCTGTCAAACGTTATTGTCTTGATTTATGGATATGCTAGATGCTCTAGCCCACTTGACTGTTTTTTTCTCTAGCACTGTGGCATCCACCTTCTACATGTCACCAGTCCAGAGGAAAACATCCACGAGTCAGGGCACTTTAGCATGAAAGGAGTGAGTTGATATTACTGCATAGTCCCAAGATTCTACCTGGGTTTCTGTAGGCTTATCTGTCTGTCCTTCTTTCCACAGTCCATCTGGATATGTCACAAGTTCAGAATAATGTGAAATAAAAAAAAAACATTGAAAAATGGCTCCCAATCGTAAGCATTTTATATACTGCTAAATGAATTGAGCAACTCCAAACAGATTCTGATTTGCCAATATAATTTGAAAGAAGGACACATGAGGGCAGAAAGAGGAAGGAAATAGA
Organism: Liasis olivaceus; assembly: GCA_030867105.1. Taxonomy (NCBI): domain Eukaryota; kingdom Metazoa; phylum Chordata; class Lepidosauria; order Squamata; family Pythonidae; genus Liasis; species Liasis olivaceus. The sequence goes on along the minus strand of CM061354.1, from coordinate 34,947,807 downwards.
TGGCTGCTGGGCAACCAGCTCTCCTACAATGGCAGGGTAAATGTTTGAAACTGACAACTAGCAATGTGACTGACTACAGTGACCGTGCCCTTGTCACTACTCACCTAGATTACTGCAACCCATTCTACATGGGACTGCCTTTAGAGACCACTCAGAAACTTTTGTTGTTCCAAAGTATAGTGGCCTCAGCATTATCTAGCACTTACATGAGGTAGCACATTATGCCTGTTCTACAGGCTCTTGGCTTCCAGCTGCAATTTAAAGAGCTGATGTTAACCTATAAAGCCCTTTATGGCTTGGCATCAAGTTATCTTCTTGCGTGCTGGGACTAGCAGCAGGTGATTCCCCACTTAGGGAGATGTGGGGAGTTGAGGCACAGAAGCACTGCTTTTCTGTAGCAGTAGAAAGGCCTTCCATCAGAATTTAGATTAGCCCAGACTTTGGTTGACTTATGAAAACAGCTGAAGATGGAGCTCTTCCAGAAGGCATTTGAGACCCTGTTGTTTTGGATTTTGTGATTTGCATGTTTCAGGTTTGTATGATTTTAACTGGACCGTGGATTTCTTAATATTCTTTGTATTCCTGTAAAGCTGACAAGACTCCTGTGGCAGCATATAAATGTAATAAAATATTAACATTCAGAAAACTGACAAAAGCAAACAGATCTCAAATGCAGTTATTATGAGTCTACATGTGTTGTGCAAAGTGGAAGTGTAATCTTGCACAAGCAACATACCCCAAAAAATGGAACTAGGAAATACATCAATGAATATCTAAAAGCATGATTTCAGTGGGCTGGAAATCCACTTGTTCCTAGCTGCCACTACAAAGAGATTTCTGTTGAAGACATTCTTGACCAGCAAGTTATGGCACAGATACATTCAAGTGGGAAATAAATACTTAATTTTGAATTGATTTTTTTTATACCAAATTTACTTTTAAAAGGTCTTTCTGGGTGGAGAGCATACACAAATGATACCATAATCCTTATTCACCAAAAAAAGTGAACTCCCATGCTCTTAAAGATGAAAACAGGTAGGGTGTTCAGTATGTGTTTGAATGGTTCCAACATTTTCCGAATGGTTATTTACTGATCCTCAAGTTTGAGAAACACTGACTTAAATTAATGTATCATTGAAATGTAAGCATGTATACTCATAAGTCCCATAAGAAATGGGACAAGAAATTCTCCCAAGTATAGAATTACAGCCTTAATCCCGTTGAAACCTTTATTTGGGCTGAAACTTTTATTTGAAGGCAATGTTAGTATTCATTACACCTATATACAAAATAGGGTAAATATGTATACAATTCATCACTTGTTAGCAGTCCTGTGGGAAAAAATGCAATGTTCATGCAATAAACATTTACCTTTCTTTTTAAAAATAGAAAGTTCAGAACTGCTTCAAGTTGCTACTCACCAGTTCATATTTGAATTCTTATTTTGCAGTAATTTAAGTAAGCAATAAATATGGGTAGAAAAGGTAAACTTGTCTTTGGGACTTTTTATGGCTATATAGTAGTATACCTTAGTTCCTAGTAAATAAATGTTTACTCTTAATAGATTTTAATTACTGTCTCAACTAATGAATAGTGGGGCACCCTCTAATACTATACAAAATAGCAGTAAGGGGTGGCGGTGAGACGCATATGTTTTTCTTTTTGTCCTGATTTTGTTTGTAGGTTCCTTGCATCACTAATCTGCTTTTCCTTGTTACAAATGGTACAAGACAGTACAGGACATAGAAGTGATCTTTTTTTGGTCTCTGTTGAACCTCTTCAGGTTCTTGTAAAGAAAAAAGTGGGGGAAGCGTTTGGCACCCTAATCTTTTTTTTTTTTAAGACAGTGTGAAGATGTAATAAATAAGAGTTGAGTCTACTGAATTAACAACATAACAGAATGTGAACAGAAAATACCCTACAATGCACATATATTGGAGTTAAGAAACAGAGATTACCTTTAAACCAACTTGAAAATAAGTTTGGCTGAAAACACATTATTATTTACTCCCAAGTGAGGGAGTAAAGGATTGCTTGCACAAGTCATTTCACAACGGGTATTTTCAAATGGGGTGGGGGGAGAAGGGAGGCTTATCAGGGTTCATTTTAAAGCCAGCCTCTTTTTTTCCTCCGCTCCGTCTTTTCTTTACTTTTCCATGTGGAAAAGGTTATCAGACAAGGCAGGCGAAGAGGCTGCTCCCTTTTGGCGGAGCCATGCACAGATTCTGACAATGTAATACGCAAGAATTTAGGCTAACATGATACAGAGCTTCGGCTTGCACTGAAGCTCCATAAGGAAACCGGACACAAACAAGCACGCATATTACACACACACACACACATCACACGCGACCAGGTCAAAAGTTGACTGCCTCGCCAGCTTCCCTTCGGATCCTTTCTTGTTCCGTCCTGGCAGACCTGATTTTCCGCCCAAGGTAACAAGTAGCGTGAGTAGGCGCCGGAGGGGGAATTAGGTGGGGATCGTCGTGTCCGTTCCTGCTGGCTAAAGGTCCGGGCCGGATTTTGCACCTTGTCCCCGGGACTGCCTCACGGCCTGGAGGAGCTGGAGCGGCTGCGGATCTGTTTATTGAGCGCTCTTGTCCTGGTATCACTCCGCTGGCATGGAGGAGGAGGCGGAGGAGGTGGAAGAGTAACGCACTTGATCATTGTGATGGTGGCAGAGGAGAAGCAGCGGGCAGAGCAGAGCCCGCGCCGGTCTCTCTGCGTGTAGCAGCTCCGCGGACGTTCTGCCAGTCCTTCAGCGAGCTACTTTTGCAGATCGCCCCGGATTGTTCACGTGTTGATTTCCCCCAGCCGGAGGATTTGTTTTTTTAGGTTCCTGTTGAAAAATACAACTGAGCAGCCAAAGTACTTTGAGAACACGGTGCGGCATAAACACCCAAACTTTTTTTCCCTCCCTCTTCTCCCCCCCCCCGGAAAGAAAACACAATTAAGAAAGCGGCGTTGCCTGTCTTCTGATGGTGTGAGGTGTGAATGTGTTGTGGGTTGTACATGTGTGTTCCTTGACCAGTGTGTGCCCGTCTTAGGTATTTTGTGAACGTGTCGAAGTGCGAGTGTGGAAAGATTCTATCTATATATACGCTTGTGGGGACATCTTTCCCCCTCTGTTGCTTTCTGTTTTAATATATGGGGGAGACCGAGCAGCTTTTCGGTCCGGAATTTCTTTCGGAAAGGATGGATTATTTAAAAGGGGAGCAGCTCTGAGCTCTTCTCCTTGGAGTTTGCAGCCGAGCGGCGGCGGCGGCTGCTCGCTGTGTTCGGATACCTTCTGTTTGTTGATTGTGTCTGGTGATAACCTTACAGCACCACCTCCAGGGTTTGGGCTTTCTGCTTTCCTTTTGGCGTTTTTCTTACCCTTCCCTCCCTCCCTTCCTTCCCCCCATGAGAGAGGATCGACAAGAAGGGGAGAGGTTTTGCTTCGTTGTTTACAACCCCCCAAACATTTCTGCTTGGGTCTGTTTCCGTTTCCATGGTCCATTAAAGAGTGTCCCAACAGGAGGACCCCCCCCCTTCGGTGTTACTGCCTGCTGTGTGGCGCCCGCGTGTAAAAGGAGAGGGAAAAAAGTTCTTCCAAAATAGTGTGCACGGGGAAGGGGATGGGGGATTTTCCAACCCCCGCTGCCGCCGCGAACGGCAGCAGCATTTGTCTTAACAATAACCTGAGCAGCAGCCTCGGCGGGGCCGGGATCGGCGTGAACAGCGCTCCCCACGGCCCTCCTCCCGGTAACAACGCTACTCATAGCGGCGGCGGGACTAACGGGAGCGGCGGCATTCCCAAGCACAGCACCGTGGTGGAAAGGCTCAGGCAGCGCATAGAGGGCTGCCGGAGACATCACGTCAGCTGCGAGAACAGGTACCAGCAAGCCCAGGCCGAACAGCTGGAGCTGGAGCGAAGGGACACGGTGAGCCTTTACCAGAGGACCCTGGAGCAAAGGGCCAAGAAATCGAGTTCCAGCGGCGGCGGCGGCGGCAGCAAGCAACAACATTCGAGCAAACAGCAACAAGATGCCGAGCCTGCTACAGCCGAGCAGAGGAATCACACACTGATCATGGTAAGGGGGCGGGCAAGGGGGCTGGGGGCGGCTGCGGAGCACTTGTGGGCAGGCGCTCTCTCAGTTGGAGCTCTCGCTTCTCGCCTGAACGGATGTAGGAGTTTGGGAGGGGAGCGAGCGAGGGATGCTTGGCTGAAACCGGGGAATGGGCGGAGAGAGGAAACTTTGGTCCTATAACTAATAAGGGAATCCAGGAAGCAAAACGGGCCATTTGAAGAAGAGCTGAAAGCTCTGCGTGGCGGGGGTGGCCGAGGCAGCCAACCGCGCTCCTTTTCTGCCAACTCCTGACAGGCTTCTGAAATACTGCAGAATTCATTGTTGTATTGTAGAATACAAGCAGCGCTCCTTCCCAGCCCCTTGTTCCTTACGGAGGCTGCCGGACAATATATAGAGGGGCGCTTGGTGATTCGTATTTTGGAAAAGAGCCGCGTCCGGGGTCCGAGCTTGGGAGGGTTCAGGGCGTCTTCGGACGACCTAAAGCGGTTGAGTGGAGCCGGAGAAAGCAAGAAAAGGACGCGCGCCTGTGCAAAGGCGAGCGTGGGTACGTGTCTGGAAGAACGGGGGAAAAAAAAAAGGGAGAGACTCGCTGCCTCTTTAAATCCAGCGGAGGGAGAACTTGTGGGCTGGCTGTGCTGGGCGGGAGTGACAGCTCTCGGAAGAAAAGTTGGGCAGGCTCTTCCTCCGCCGGCAGCGCGTGAGTGTGTGGGTGGTGAGGCAGCCCAATCAAGCCTCTCTAACCTAGCATCAGCCACTCATCAGCCACCTCGGCTGGATTAAAAAACACAACAAAGCACGAAAGTTTCCTCGGTCGTTTGAAAGGCTCGGAAGAGAACAGCAAAGGGGTGGGAACTCATCTGTTGGCGGCGTAATGACTCCGAGTAGCAAGTGGCGCTTCCTAAGAGACTCGCTGCCAGAACGCGCTCCTTATAAAGGGCAGACTGCGAGCTTGTGTGAAAACAAAGTGCACCCTGTTTAAGCTTTTATTGAAGATCTTTCAAGATGAATCGTTTCCTGCTAGCTACTCTGGCTAAATCGGTTAGCCTTTCGCCCTCGCCCCCACATCTAAGATTGCACTTCTGTACCTGCTTGCTTTGGAGTAAATCTCGGTGAACACCGCGGGGCTTAATTCTGAGTAGACGTGCGCAGGGTTGGCGGTATTAACCAACTTCCTGTCCGATAGGGTCCAGCGGCGGAGGGCGAATCGGAGGCTGGCTGTGTTACAGATCCGTTCTTGTCAATGCCCGTTTTCCATTTGTGGAATCGAGTAAAGATAGCACCGTTGAGGGAAGGGACTTTGCAATCTTACGCCTTGAATGCACAGAGATTGTGTACACTGGAGACGTCTTACCAGGGCGCAGGCACTAGTTTGGTTAAGGGAGGGTATTTGTTGAGTTGGCAACCGCACTTCCAGGTTTGTTTACTTAATCTTTTAAATGTGCATTACTGAGTGAGGAAGGATTGCAGCGTTAAGTCTTCTCCTACGTCCTAGTTACCAAAATTATTAAAACATATTGTCTTCGGTCCTAGTCTTTCAAGCATGCAAAACAGAAACGCACTTAACTCGAAAGTAACTAATGGAACATGCTTACTCGCGAGTCATGGCAACTGGACTTTTCTTTTGGTTTGATACGTTTCGCTGCTTGTCCAAGCAGCTTCTTCAACAAGCAGCGAAACGTATCAAACCAAAAGAAAAGGCCAGTTGCCATGACTCGACCTCCAGATAATTCCACCTGGATGACTCAGAATCTTCAACTTACTCGCGAGTATGTCGCCATAGGCTTGCGCTACAAATGATCGACTGGCCAAGTCACTCGAAGGCTTGGACCTCCTCTTGCGCAAGGCCACATAACGCACGTGCTTATTTGTAAAGGAAAGGAGCAGCGGCGGATTCATGGCTCGTTTGCTTCCCTCTTCCTATGGCTGGAACGAGAATCGGTAGCTGCCGGGAGACAGTTAAAATATCCCCCGCCCCTGTGCGTCCGCCCCTCCGAAGGCCACCCCACCAGCTGGCGTCTGCCTGACAAAGCCGGCACGCCTCCCCCCCCCCACTTTTAAGGGGGGGTGGAAGGCGTGGACTGGCGAGGGGGTTAGCCGCAGCGGCAGCCCGAGAACTTGATGGGTGTTGTGGCGACAAAAGAGGCAATGGGCGGGTGGCGAGAGAAAGGAACTAACGTCCTTGCCTTGCTCGAGGCGGCGGCCGGCTCCTCCCACGACGGGAAAGGAACAATTTGTTGACTGAACAGTCGCCTTCGCACTGCGCGCGCGCCTTTCTTGTTCGTGGGGGCCCGCCTCTTCCCCTCCCGCCGTCGCGCGAAAGGCCGGCTGCGGGCGGGTCCGTCGCGCTCTCCACGCCTCCCAAGAATCCTGCCGCTTTGTCTGCTCGGGACTGGTGCATAAGCCTTCGCCGGGGCCTCTCACGTAGATTGGGCTGCAGCCGTTATACTCCTCAGTCCGTCGGGCATGTCTTAAATGATGGGAGCTGTAGTCCTAACTAATTTGGAAAGCGTCCGCTTGGAGAAGAACTTAACGCTCCCGAAATTGCGTTCTTCCACCGCGCGCGGTTCTCCCAGCTTCTCTCTCTAGGCCCGGGTGGAGAAAATGCAGTCCATTAAGCTTTGCGTGTGGGCGCGAGATGAGAAAGAACGAGGCAGCCCCCTTGATAGAGAGCGGCAGGGAGTTATCCGGCCCTGGAAATAAGGGGTGAGACAGGCCGGCTAGCGCACTCAACGGCACGCTCGTGTGGCGCGCGCTCTTTCTTTGCACTCGATCTGGCGTGCGCGTAGTCTGCGGAGAAAGGCAGGAAGAGAAGGGCTCGCAGCCGACCGGGAGGGCGGGGGAGGGGAGTCGGAGAACGGCGAAGTGTACAGGGAGCCACCTAATCCGTTCGCAGGAAATCTCGAGGTTTTGTCTGCTGGCGTTGTCTTAGGCCAATCAGAAAAGGAGGTGCACGAGTGAAAGCTTTTGTTCCGTAGTAGGGTTGGGGTTGAGTCCTCAAGCTGCTTCCGCACCTAGCTCCCTAATGGGGTTTGGATTTGCAACACTACGTAGCGGTCCAGTGATTTCACGGAAACAAATCTTCCCATTCCAACCATTTCCTTTCCCCTTTAAACTCACTGCCTCACTAGCGAAACGATAGGGTGTTACCCATTTCGGAAAGTGGGACGTGTACGGCTCTGCCGAATCTCATTACCATAATAAAGAGATTAGTTGCTTGAATGTGCCCTCTGGAGTAGCTTTCTCCACCAGAAATCTTAAAGTAGCTGGTGTAATATCCATTTTGATTAAAATATCGATACTTTAGTTTTAATATTTTCACTAGAAATTCGGTCACTATTGATTGTGTTTGCTTGTTCTCTAATTAGGAGCAGCAAATCTAGATAACTTTTTTCTACACAAACACACTTAATAATTTTCCTTGTTTAAACATGCACTTTTACAGCTCTGGCCTGGGCTGAGCTTCACATGTGCTAAATCAGAAATTGTGACTTAGAGGAGGACTCTGTGATTTTTTTGCATGTCAAGGGGGCCATAACTGGTTTTTCAATAACCATGCTGGAATATGAATTCTTAAAAGTAAGAATGATTACTCCTCATATGTTTAAGATTTCCCCTTTACAGTATGTCAAATTAAAATTGGAATCTGGCGGCAACTTTTGAAGAGGTTCTGAGAACTTTCAAGGCATTCAAATTGGGACCATTGGCTTAGGTTGGTATTTGAGAATATTTTTTTGCAGCAGGTAGCAAATCTTCTTAAGGGAAAGTAGGAAGATGCCAGAAATAGTGTGAACTCTTCTGTACTATTTTTAAATCCAGTTTGCATGTGATTTCAGGAAAAGGAGAAGAAGAATGATGTTTGTCCTGATTGATAAACAGTCCATATACATCTCCCTAGCTGTTACAAACCAATATAAACTAATTAGCATGTTGAATTAGCAGAATTAATAGAAGACATACTTTTTGAAACTGTGAACCAGAGTAAAATAAAATTTATATTACTATATTCAGAATAAAGTTAATCAAATAGTTATTCCGTATTGCCTTTCTTTTTAGCATTGGGCTAAAGGTATTTCAGTTGCAGAAACTGCACATTTACTTTGAAGGTCTTCAGAGGGACTTGTGCTCATGAGTCATTGTTAGATTTATATCCTGTCTTTCCTCCAGTGGTTCAATGCAGCATACATGACATTCCATCCTCCAGTCTGTCATCACAACAGAAAGGTAGGTTGACCTAAGAAAGTGAGCTTCCGTGGCTGAGGGTGTGCTTCCCCACTCATGGTGCAGAAAGTTAACCATTATACTGTCCTAGCTTTTACATGAGCTGAAAGGAGGCCAATGGCACATTTCTTTAAGGCTATTTTTGCCTTTTCATATTACTTACAGAGAAACATTGGAACTCAGAAAAAAGTAAACTATGGAAAACTTCAGATATGTTTTTATTTTGCAGTTCTGAGAGAGGTTGCTATAAGGGCAGGATTTCTGGCATTTGGCAGTTTGATCTAGATTGCAGCCTCTTCTCCTTAGTTTATTCTTGGAAACTAATAGTTCCAATTCATTTAGGTGTTAATTTTATCAAAATCAAAATGCTCATAATGGTGGTAGAAGGAGAGGTTTTTCTGGAGCAGAAAGAGTTACAGTGAAGGAAGTAGCACAAGAGGAGATATAGTTTATAGTCAGTTCTGGCTTTCCCCCCCTTTTGATTTTAGCTCTAGGTACATATTTTTAATGTGGAGGCTCTGAGAATCTAGCCCTCTCCATAAAAACAAAAGCTTGTCATCCTTGTGTAAGCTCTTGATAGTGCACATGCGAGGTGCGTAATTGAATATTATATTCACAAAGTTGGGTTTGTTTGCTGACAACATCATTCTTGAACGTTTCCATTTTGATATAGCAAAAGAAGAATTCGAAGTTAGGGAACATTGTAAATTGTACACAGTTTTATTGAGGAATTATTTGGAGCTTTTTCTCTTCCAGCCTAGTCTTTAATATCCAGTTTCATATTACTCTCATAGAGTTGTAGGTTTGTCAATGCTAAGCTAGTTACTTTTTTAAAAATTGGAATGGGGAAACATTTGCAATCTGTCCAAAATATTCCTCTGATCATCATCATACTAGTTCCACGAAACATTCACTCACCATTCCCATTCTTAGGAAGCTAATATGCTTTCTCATTTCCCACTTTGTGGAGCATATAACTCTTGCTTCATGCACTCCATGTTTGCTGTGTTTGTCAACCATGCTTCAGTAACACATTGCTTCAGCCATTGAGAGTCGTCTTTTGTTAGTGTTATAATCTATTATGGTTTTGCTTTTCAATATTGGAATTACAATTTGCTTATGATAGAATTTTCTTAGCTGTCTCTGACCTCTTGTACTGACAACCTTATTGCACACATGCTTTCTCGGAAGTAAGTTCCAGTGAGGCTAAATGAGACTTGGTGTCAGATCATTTATTTAAACCCATATCTGGTGCAGTCAAGTAGAAACATGAGATGTATTGAAACTCCAGGTTTAAGGGCAGAAGAGATGAATGGGAATCCCCTCCCCCCTGGCCTTTGTGGCTTAACTCCTGCAGTTGCCCCTTCCCCCAACTTCAGTTTTCTTTTAGCCAGAAATCAGCATCTAAAACAAATGCAACTGGGAGAAAATAGTATTTGAAAAGAGAGTCTGTAGGAGGCACATAGGTGATACCTCTAGCAGTTTTCCCCCTTTGATGCTAACCCCAACTAACCTTTAGTTTTTATATGACCATGGTGATTATGAATTGAAATATGCAGAACTGTCTAAGTCTTAGATTCCATGGATCTAGAAGACTTCAGAGCAGAAAATATGAAAACATTGCAACTTTATACCCTGATCTTGTGTATGTTTATTAAAAGTGACTGTGTCCAGTATGGTTTATTGTTATCACAATTCAGAGGATGGTGATGCTAAGATCTGTTTCAGTTTTGTTTTTGCTAGAGTAGTCATAGTAAACATCAATGAATAAATAAGCTAGTCCATTGGAGAGAGAGAAGAGGATGAGGTATTGGAAGGAGATTATTTTAGTAGTTATACTATCATCTCTATTGTAAATTTTAATACAATGTTTATACGTGTGAATAATGAAATCAGTAACAGTCTTCCATAAAGTGTCTTTACTCCTTTTCTATATGAACTTGACATAAGGAACTTGTACTAGTAAAAGGAATGTTCATACTTTAATTTTTTTCATTAACGATAGTGATTGGAGATAGAAGTATTTGTAGAAGGGATGTTTTTAGTTGAGATTATTGACAGACTACAGTTAGAACATCTACAGCCATTAGAGATCTCTGAGGGAAGCTTAAATTTTGCTTTATTATAGCTTGTATCTTTTATTATATTGGTCAAGGAAAGATATGATCAATTTCATTTATCAGAATGTTATTTATTTATCAGAATGTTATTTAGGCATAGAGCACTGAAGATGTTACCTAGCTGGGTAATGAATGTTTGCAAGAAAACAACCAAGCTCAGAGAATCCCAAGGACTACAGAGTTAGTTAAGTTAGTATCTTCCATACATTCTGCTGTGAACACTGTTGATATCTACTTACTATTAAAAAGCAAGTTGGTTCAAGGAGAAAGATATAAATGTGTGTGTTGTGCTATGCAGTGCTATGTATATTCACATAGAAGCGGTCTTATTCCATAATCTGAAAATAAGCATAGGTTGCCCAGGGGTACCGCTGCACTTGCAAGCACCTCTTCATTTCATGTTGATACCCATGACTTTTTAAAATGATTTTCTTCTTAGAAAATAAAGATTTGGAGGGCTGGAGGGTAGTGCTTTGGTTTGAAACATGACCGCCCCCATGTGTAGGAGAAAGGGGCAGACTTTATGGCCACTGCCTGATGAAATAGAAGGCTTGGGGATGGCTCTGCATCAGGGCAAGGTATGAGAACTGACATGACCCAAAGTGAATTCAGGGCAACCCAGTGTATTGAAAAGAATGGAAGCCTTATCCAAATAAAATGGAGGAGGTGATGGTGGAGAGCTGAGAATTGGTGTGAGAGAAGAGGAAATAGAGTGGGGCTACACTGGGGGAGCTGTGGAAAACAATGGCAGGGATTGGGGGAGTTTGTGGCTATAGGATGGAGGGAAGAAAGCTCATGGTGATTCCATTTATTTGTGAATGTGTGTGAAAGAAAAATGGATGTGGGGTGATCTAGGAAGAGTATGTAAATAATCTGGATGAGTGAATTTTGGGTGAGATAGAGTCTCTGGACCCACTTGTACTTTAATACAGTACAGTCATGCTCTGACACCATGACTGTAGTGGGCCCATAGGGTTGTCCTCATCTCATTCCCAGCCCGTAAGTGAAATGGCCTTAAGTCATCCTTAAGTATACTGGTTTTAAAATAACATTTCCTTCTTAAGCTGACACTGTTCCACCACAAATTCAAGATGCGTAAAATCTATAATATTTGGTCACTCATTCTTTTGGAGTTCAGGTCAGCTGACCTGTTGTGTTTGTGATCAGATGTCATAAACCTCTGGAAAGCTGGGAAATGGAGAAACATCCCTTTGCCTTTGATCACTAGCTAGGTGCTGATGCAACCATTCATGCTTGCTGTTAGGCTACTCCTCCCTCCCCCTCCTCCTTCACCAACTTCTTTCCTGGCTTCTAACAAGGCAGAGGAGAGGAAAGCTGAGCTTGGTTATTTTAGTAGGGAGAAAGGAGGTGGTATTAGCACTTTTCCACAGTAATAATATTTTGAGTTGACCATCCATTATTCTATTTGTAGAATAGAATAGAGGAGGGAATCATATTTGCAGTACAGTATTTGGCTTTAGCAGTTTTATGAAAGTCATATTTTTACTTTTAGATGCAGGAGCCTTCCTTTCCTTCATGGCAGTGCCCAGAAAATGATATGGGATGCTGAATTTATCTTGGTTGCCTATTTCCCAATTTTCTTGTTTGTCAATATCAGTCACTTCCTCCCTTGCTTCCTCCTGAAGTAAGAGAGAGGATTATCTGGCAGTTGCAATGCCAGTTCTCTTCTAAGACTTAGCTATAGCAGTTGTGCGGTCATGACAGGATCAGCCTTTCATTTCTGCCTTGGTGTTTTTCCATGTTTCTTTCTTCCACATTATTTTAACTAGGGAGATGCTCAAGTTGGGTAATAATGAGAGTAGCTCACAGAGAGTTCTGAAATCAGATCCTCCCCTTTCCTGCTGCAAAGTCATGATGATAAGTGATGTGCTGAAAGGAGATAGCACCAGAGTTGGGGAAGAAAGCTAATAATCTTGGTTATAGTGCATACTCACAAATAACACCATACTGTGGGTACAGATACAATAGATGCAAGATAGGAAGTTATAGAAATTTAAGGATGAGTGGATAACACTTTAACTCAGCAGTGGGAAAGGCCAAGTGTATAATTTTGAAGGAAACAGTACCATAAATTCAAAGGGTTACATTTGTATGTTGAGTCTTTATTCCATAGCTCTGCCATATGTTTGTGTTACCAATAGAGGTGAATATGTGTAGCTCAGAGTTGAACTGTGGAGTCCTTGGGGTTCTCTGAGCTTGGTTCTTTTCTTGCAAACGTTTTATTACCTGGCTAGGTAACATCTTCAGTTTCAGTAATGAAACGTTTGCAAGAAAAGAACCAAGCTCAGAGAACCCCAAGCTCAGAGAGGACTCCATATGTTTGTGTTCTTGGGTAAATTACTTACATTTTAATCACAGTAGCAGGAACCACATTCTGCTAGTAGCATCAATCTGGGTTTGTCTTGTTGAAAATTAAAAGTTATGAAGAGCTATAATAACTCAGCTATAAATCAAAAACTTTTCAGGTGAAAGATCCCAGTTTTAGTTCCTAATATCTCTAGTTAGTAGTTAGAAATACGAGAGCTTCTGCCAGTCAGTGTGATCAGTAGATTTCCTTACATGATTCTTTGAAAGAATTGCATAATTCTTCAGATTATAACATGTTCTTGAACTGACCTATTTTGAGTTTCACTAAAATTAATGGGAAAAATTAATATTAAAATTTTAAAACATGCTTTCTAATAGTGATTGAACTTAAATTTAATTCTACCCACGCTTTAGAAAACAAGTTTATGCTTTGCCCTTCCTCTACCCCTTCATAACTTCTTATTCCTGATTGTTCATGATGTTGCCCCTCCCTGTTGCGTTAGAATTCTGGGCTAGGATGCTGATGCTGATATTGACAGTGGAAAAGAGTAGCAGTGAGCATAGAAAAAGTGATATGCTCCTTCTGTTGTGTCTTAGAACAGTTGACTGTGGAACCAACCAGAGAAGGGACAACATGGACTTTTTCCTAAGAGGCACATAAGGACTTGTGAGAGATGTGAGTCTTGTTGTACTGATTGGAAATAACACATTTCAAATCTTATTTATGTATCACATTTTATTTAAAAATAAAAGGGAAATCAGTCCCTCCCCTCTCCCCCAAAGTCCAATACAGTCATAATTGTCTTTAGGAGAGGTAAACTATTGAAAGACAAGTTTGGAAAAAAAGAAACTAAAAATCACATCACTTCGGAATATTTAATGTTACCAAACCATGATAATAGAAGTTCCGCTAAAATGCGTGCTGCAGATCAGTAAAGGTGCTTCAAGTTCAGTTACTTGCATGTTGATGAGTAATATCAAGGATACTGTTAAAAAAAATCCTTCAGAAAGTGCAATTCTTGACTGACTACAGAAAAAAAACTTAGCTTAAAATAAATGCAAATAGGCAATTCTGTAAGAAAGAATTTTGAGGAGCAAAACATTAATATTAACATTATTGAAATAAAATTTAAATACATCAGCAATAAATCAAATCTGTGGTTTGGATTTATTTATTTAAAATTGGATAGCAAACTAATTAAAAGAGTATAGAGAAGCTGAATGGGTTCTCTGCATCTCCATTCACTTCAGAAAATGTAGAAAAGTTGCTTTAGGAAAGAAACATGAGCTGAAGAGGCAAATAAAGAAGCAAATTTCTAGATTTAGTTGGTTTGAATGATATCTATCCAAGAGTTCCAAAAGAATACAAATGTGGGATTGCTCATCTAAGAAAAATGTATAGCGTTCTTAAGATTGGCTACTCTATCAAGGGCAAGGCAAACAAACAAATAAATGTTTAGGTATCCAGGAAATGTCAAGCCAGTTAATATTAATAAAGGTTACATTATCAAGCAAACAGGACAAATTTTGCAAAAGAAGGCTTAATAACATGGTTAATGTAAATGAATCAAATAGGTAGGTATTGTCTTATCTGCAATCCCCCCCCCCCTCAAATAAAAGCTGTTTACTTGGACTTTCTTTTCATTAAGTTGATGTGAAGCTCACACATTTAGCAGTCATAGATTAAATATTAAATTATTTGATGAAGTGGTAACTCGTTAAAAACTATGCAGAGAGTAGAAAGAAAGTCACTTCATACAGTGAAGTTGTATAAACAGTGGAATGTGCAAAAGGTTTTTCTTTGGACCAATTCATTTTACAATGTAAATGCAGCTAAGGATAAACAGTGAAGTAATTGGGTTTGTTGGTGGATCCTTGATTTATTTATGGTGGTTTAAATACAAAAGAACAGCGAAAGCCTTTTCTTCTTGATACTTGTTTCTGGGGGACATGTGTGAGATAGAGTGTTACCACCAGCATCCACGAGGCGAGGTCAAAACAGACAAGTTGGTGGAGGTGACATAATTATACAAGTCCTGTCCCTTTTGTATGTGTAACATTGACATTTGTCATCTTGTCTGTTTTGACACCCCCTCTGCAGGTGCTGCTGGGTGTTACTGTGTTCTGTTCTGCTTGTGGATTCCCACTGACATTTGGCCACCGTAGGAACAAAATTTGGACTAGTGGACCTATGGTCTTATTCAGCATGGTGTTATATTTTCCAACTGTTGCTTCTCAACAGCAGTAATTCCAGAAGTAGCTTCTAAGAAGGTGTTGTCTCTGTCTAAGTATTACACATTGGATACAGTGTTCAAGGTTTTCATTCTGGATTCTTACTTCATTCTATAGAGGTTCCACAAATACAGTGGTATACAGGTAGTCCTTGCTTAACGACCCTTTAACAACCATTTGAAGTTAGGATGGCCACAAAAAGAGTGCTTTACAGCCTGTAAAACACTTCTGGCCATCGTAAAATGTCGCGCCACAGCTGGTGCACGTGGGGAGAGGAAACCCTTCAGCAGGCTTCAGGAACATTTGAGAGCGAAAAGGCTGCCTGGTGGGAGGATTTCAGTTCCACATGGAGTTGAAGTCCTTCTGCAGGCAGCTCTTTAATTCCATCCACTTAACAACCCAGGAGATGGCTTAATGACCGCAACTGGGAGTGCCCAGATTGCGGTTGTTGAGCAAAGCAATCACATGGACATCTCGCTTAATGACTGCTTTGTGCAACAATGGAGATTCCAGTCCCAATTGTGGTGGTTAAGCAAGGACTACCTGTATGGCCAAGGCAACTAATCCAGAAGCATTAGGACTTCTTTGGACTGAACATAACATAATGTTCTAAGCACCAAATCTATCAGCCATTGAATGAATAATACCAGTGAAAATTTCTGCTGAACTTGATGAAAAAAACAGCCCGTCCTGTAGTCTAGAACCATTTGGATTTCCATTGAGATCTGAAGAACACTGTAGGAGCTTATTTGTTTTGAATGAAGAACAATGATTTCTACTGAAGTGAAAACAAGTGTAAAGTTTGCAAACTAAAATGACAGTGGCAACACCTTTGGAGTGCTGGGATGAGAGATAATTTGACCATTTTAGATAATATTTTGCTTTGTGCTGATGGTTTAAAAACCATATGCTAGTTATTCTCAGGTGCTCTCATAACATTTTTCTCCTCCTTTATTAGAAATACATTAAAGGTTATTCGAATGGAACAAAAAGGAGGTTCTTTGGAAATATTCCAGATACATTTTGCTTGGAATATTTTTGAAGATGGATGCTGTGTTCTAGCTCTAGCTTTTCTACCTGATAGTATGAGTGAAAGATTCCCCCCAACAGGAAAAACTTTTGTAGGAAAGATATTCTGAGATTACTTGTTAATATTCTTCAACTGTTCTAAAATTGGGAAAATGGTTTTAATGTTGATTCAGGCATGTTTTCTGTCCATGAAAAAACAATACTCAAACATGCAATAGACAACAAAATCATGTAGAGAAAAATAGGAAACACACAAAGTACCACATTTGTAAACTGAAGCAGTCTTGAGGAGATCTTCTACTTGAAGTGAAATGTATTGAGAAATACATTGAGGAAAAATATTGAGAAGATAAGTACACGTACAGGACATAAAAGTTTTGCAAGAAATGTATACCATACTTTCTTCATATTTGAGGCAGAAGATGAGAACCTATGACCTTCATAATGTTACTGAGTCAGCCTGGGGATCACCTGTGAGAGGTGCAAGGCTAAAGGGGAGATAAGGTCTTTATCCACCAGTTTTGGAGCCCAAAGAGCAGTTGGCAGAGTGGGGGAATTACATAAACTGGCTTGCTTTCTTCATGGTGCAACTCCTGGGCTGTGAGCTATTGTTCAAACTGCTCTTGAAGAAGGGTTGACTGCTTTTTCAGAAGAACACTATGCCTGTGTTCAAAAGCAGGCCAAACAACTAACAGACACTGCAGTGTGCACACAAATTGGCCTTCTGTTGCTTCACTGCACAACATCCTTTCCACTGCTAGTCAGCTGCTGTTTGGATTGATCCAGGTCTCCAATCCAGGGATTAGCTCACACACTTGGCAGGTACAGGAAGAAAGGCTGATTTGAAAGAACTGGATTCTTCTCCCAAAGCAGAATGATTCTGGAGAACAGTACCCAGGGACTGGAGCTGGGGGGGTGGGGGTGGGGATGTCCACAACAATTTAAAGTGTCCAATAGGTGCCAGTCTGAACCCATTTTGTAGCGGTCACCTGATTCTTCAGCAACTCACACAATGATTGGTAAAGCATGTCAGATTGCAGAGATAGTAAAACTGCTTTGGTTTGTTAGTTGTTTAAGGGAAAAAACACTATTTAACACCAGACCAGTTAAGGATGACTTTTAGCTGCCTCAGAGATGAGGTGGAGTAAAAATGAAGACAACAGTATAGAGATGTGGTGGGAAAAAGAGGTTGCCAAGTCATGTCCATGTATTGTTAAGCTGTAGGTAAGGTAAGGTCATGGGGCTACTTAAAGCTGTACTTTAATAACATTTAAATGGCAGTAAGTTCCCTGTCTGTGGTGTAAGATAATGAGAGTCTCTTCATTTTATAACCTGAAGCTGGCCTTTCTCTGAATTTAGTCTGGTTACTGTGTCTTTGGGTAAATAATTTGTCAAAGATTGCTATGAAAATAGATGTTGGGCTTCTGACAGGCTAGATGGGAACCAATTAACAGACACACAAGAATCCAGGAACTTCTAAGAAGATAGCTGTATTATAGGAAAGCTCAGAAATCATTATGAAATAATTCCAGTGATGTCTGTATATCAAATGCAAGCTCTATTTGTAACATCAGTGTTTGCATTTATTGTTTCTTTTTCTCCTGCCTATGTAATGGACTAGAAACAATTCTCTTTTGGGTAGAAGATCCAGTTTCCATCTGTTTCTTGTTTTGGTTAACAGCCTGATTTAATGTCAACTTGTTTATTTTTGACTGTGTAAAAGCTTATTTTCACACCAGGTATATGGAACTTTTATGTCTGCATGAATTTTGCAAGAAATGTATTGAAACAGGAAATTAAAGACTTGCATATTTGGGCTCCTTCTCATAACATTTATGTAAATTTTGAGTTATAAAGTAATCTGTATGTGTAATTTATAGATGAAATATTTCTGTTAAAAGCAGTTTCATAAGATACTTTTGGTGGAATAAATTCTGACATGAAGTGTGCAGTGTAAAGAATCATTGCCTCCACATATTTTGTTCCAGACGAATTACCCTAGCTGATTGAACATAGGTGAACTCTCACATTATTGTCTGAAGTAAGGGGCACTATGTAAATCTTACGATAAGACATCCCATTAGCATAGCATAGCAAATACTAAACAAGTACACGTCCTTTTAGATTGTGAATAGACTTATTTATTAATGAAACAACCTAGGTTGTGTTCCAAATATACTTGGATTCAGAGACACCAAGTGTTTTGGACATGAAATGAGTACATGTGTTGAAATCTTAGCAGATCTGAGCAGTAGCTGCTGTAACATGAGTACAATATTGGGGAATGTAATTTTGTGAATGAAAGATACAAATTATTATGACAAGAAAAGGTTTTGTGGTAATGGAAGAAGGTCCAGGACTTGTGAACCCTTTTTCCATTCCTAATAAGAAAAGATAGTGGAGATCATAGGAAATATAGCCCAACACACTGTACTATAGAATATTTTGTTTTAGCAATGGAGATCAACACCACTCTAGGTTGAGATGACAACACTGGATGAATCCTTGTTCCCAGACCATTCTGTAATATCACTATTATGGATCATAAATAATAATACCAACTTTAAAAGAGACTATCCTTTTTCATTTGTGCCATGATCCATCATACTGTACATTTATTGATACTAAGCAACCGCATGATAAAAGCCCTGACTGGAAGCACCCAGAATGGACAGAGGGGCTCTTAATTTCCAGAGACTGCAAAGGAAGAATTCTAGTTGGGTGGTTTCTTCTCAGCCCTGATTTTGATGAGTGAGCTAGCACGCTTGTGCATGTTTTATTAATACTTTGGTGAATTCATATCTACAAGTAATATGATAACAAAAGCAACAACATTAGTATATATTGTAGGTTGCCTAGGTAGACAGTGTGGTCTGTGTGTGTGCATGTGCACGCACCTTTAAAAGATAAGCTATATGTGTAGAAGTGATTATCCATAGGTTTACCATACATTTTGGTCCCTTTTTCTATGAAAGTTACTTGTTTAACAGACAGTTCTTTGAGGGAAGCATTTTACAGGAATAGTCAAGAATTAGGAAATTGGAATACAATTTGCAGCTCTTTTTAAACAATAATTGCAGTTTCTTTTCTTTTAGAACATTTGGGTTTTGTCAGCTGACAAAAATGTGTTTGTGGGTTTGTTTATTTTTAATGTAAGAGTTTTAAACAGATGTATTTTTATTCTGCAGAATGTGACTTACTATAAACTGAAAGAGATATGCTTTAAATAAGGGGCCATGAAGTAAGTAAAAATGTTCAAGGAATCTAAAGAAAAGATTTAAAGTGAGAAATTCTGGTACCTTAGACATAAATATTCTATCAGTAAATAGCAGCCAAAAAACACAGACTGCTGCTTTGTAATTAGCCAAAACTCATCTTTACTCAGTTGAAAAGGAGGAGAAAATGACAATGCCCTTGGTTTGATCTCCTTTTCTGAAAATTTCTGATGAATCCTTAATAATTAAATTTCCTGAAATCAAGTACTGAACTATTACTTTTTAAACAACTGTGCTTCTAAATCATCATATCCCAGGTGATCAGATTTAAAAGAGATTGGAGTATTTCAATAATGCAGTTAGGACAATTTTTTCATCGTACCATGTATTTTTTCTCAAAGCAATTTAAAAATAGAAAGAAAAGCTCCCAGTTAAATCCCTAATAGCTTAACACAGTACAGATAAAAATGTAAACTGGAAATAGTGTACTGCTTTAGATTTGAACTGGAAATAAAAACCAAAGTTTTGCAACTTTATTTTTTTTATCATTTTCAGTTTTCTCTGTGAACTTTTCTCTAAGCAATACAGCAAATACAAATTGCTTGCCGTTTAGAGTTAATTCACTGTAAGGAAAAAGATTTTTGCTGTTTCTTTGATCAGTTTATCTCAAACTTTTCAAGACCATGAAACACCAAGCAATATGGCGAATGAAATAAATATGAGAATTCATGATTGATTGTTTAAAGAGGGAGGGGAGAAAAAATTGAAATAAAGCATGATTAATAATACTCTTTGCCCTTCCCCCTATACATCAGTTATAAATCGGATGTACTTGCTCACATATAAAGATATTTTTCATCAATATTTGGAATAAGATATATTGAAATCTTAGGGCTTTTCTCCATTTACATCTAAACCATGGCACAACTTGTCCTGGCAACATCTTTTTCTGCTGTTTCTCTGTAATATTCCCTTTGTATTGTCTCTAGCTCATGAGTGATCCAGACTTAAATTCTCCTTAGCTGTACCAGTATCTGAGTAGTGTTTCCTTATTCCAACATAGTCTGAGCACAGCTTTATGGTGTACAGAATCTGTTAGGCTTTGTTAAAATTTTGGTGGAAAATCAGATGAGTGCAGATTTAAAATAGGAAATAGGGATGGGATAGGGAGACAGCAAATTTTCATTTTGGTACTATTTTCTGCTAACTCAAGGATAAGCGGATAGCACTCCAACCCAGCAATAGGGAAAAGCTCAAAGAGCTGGTACAATATTCAGCTTATTTCATTATTTGGTATTGGCTATAATAAAAGCTAAAATCTACTTTCACAAAAAAATGTTGAAAGAAAAACTCAGTGCCCTTGCACTTAAAAACTCATATTCTCTCCTAACTTTTAACCAAGGGTTTTCTAGCTTTTTTCCCCCAAAATTTTACAATGTGACATCTGAGAACTGATCTACCAACATTTTTTTTTCATGCATGGGATACCCGCTTGGCTAAACTGATCCAAAATCATGTTGGCTGGGGAATTCTGGAAGTTGAAGTCCACACATTTTCAAGTTGCCAAGGTTGAGAAACACTGACGTAGATCATCCTTATTGGTGACAGGATGATAAAGTGATGCATTTAAGGTAATTTCATGAACATAAGAATAGTAAAACTAAGGGCTTGTTCTCATGCTTCACCCTGGTACAAAGATGCCTTCCTATCTTTTTAAGAGGCATGTCCTAATGATGTCATGTGTGTCTCATCCCAGCTCCTAGTTGTTAAAATGGTGTTTCTCCTCTTTAACACAAGTCTTGACATATGAATAATCTATAACATGGCTAGTGATGAAGCAGTCAGGGACATGGATCTGCTCAGCCCCATCGGCTGCATAAATCTGCTATGGAATTTTTTAAAAAAATATGTATTAATTAAATGTATATATCTACCCTATCACTGCTGTCACTCTTGGCTAAACTGATCCAAAATCCACACACACACAAAACTTCTTGGAACTGGGGATAAATTTGCAAAATAAGTTGCTTGGGGCATGCTGCTTTTGCACAGAATGTGGTTGAAGAAACACTTTCCTACAGCATGCTAAGCTCTTTTTTCTAATCTTTGTAACTTTTTAGATTCCTTTTTCTCCCAGGGTTGAGCATCTATTTATAGTGTGTAGATTTTTCATATATTTAAAGACTTATAATATGTGTTTAACAACAGTTGCACCCTTTATATAGTAAGAGATGTAATGAAATGAACATTCTTTTCTTTATTTACTCTTTTCCTGCACCCTGTGTCCAAACTCTGGGTTCTTGCGTCAGAGGTTGGCATTACTGCTGGCAAAATTCCCTTCCCAATTGCTCTTTTCCATTTGACCTTCAGACAGCATGCTACAGTCATGAATAAAACTGAATAATCTTCTATATGAACCAGTTTGTTAGTGGCCTGTTTGCTATAACTTTATAATACTTGCAGAGAAATGTCTTATTAACTGTTTGAAATGAATAGCTGTGGAACAAAAGGAAGTAGTACATCTCACTTTTTAAAGTCCATGAATGCTCGCAATTTTCTTAGCGTGCAGGAGAATAGTTATTAATTATGAGAATAATGTTTTATCAACTGATAATCCCAAAATTATTTAAATGTAATAATGGTTTTGTCTGCATATACTGTAGCACTGAATTGGCAACACATGGTATCATGATTTGTTCACTCACGGCCCCATAAGTAACAATTGCCCCAATCTGTTGCCTTGCAGGTGTGTAGAATTATGCCAGATGGTATGCTGAAAAGGTGGCTGGGAATTATTGTTTTAGTCCAACATATCTAGAGGGCACCAGGTTGGGAAAAGTTGCCGAAATAGAATGGATCTAGTTTCTGCACTGATAATATAGATCAGTGTTTCTCAGCCTTGGCAACTTGAAGATATGTGGACTTCAACTCCCAGAATTCCCCAGCCAACATGATATAGATCATCCTTATTGGTGACAGGAAGGTAAAGTGATGCATTTAAGGTAATCTCATAAACATAAGTATAGTAAGACTAAGGGCTTGTTCTCATGCCTCACTCTGGCACAAAGACGCCTTCCTATCTTTTTAAGGGCCTGTCCTAATGATGTCATGTATGTCTCATACCAGCTCCTAGTTGTTAAAATGGTATTTCTCCTCTTTAACACAAGTCTTGGCATATGAATAATCTACAACATGGCTAGTGATGAAGAAGTCAGGGACATGGATCTGCTCAGCCCTATTGGCTGCATAAATCTGCTATGGAATGAAAATATATATATATATATATATATATATATATATATATATATATATATATATATATATATATATATATATTCTCCACGAAGGTCGTGGAGAAGTGAATAACAAGGCTAAGATCCTAACAGGACTTCCAGATCCAGACAGACAGGCAGGTACTGGCCAATCAACCAGACATTGTGGTAGTAGACAAGGACCAGAAGACAGAGGTGGTAATAGATGTAGCGGTGCTAAGGGGCAGCAACATCAGGAAGAAGGAGCATGAGAAGCTGGAGAAGTACCAGGGCCTGAAGGAGGACATCGAGAGGATGTGGAAAGTCAAGGCCAAAGTGGTCCCAGTGGTGGTAGGAGCACTCAGGGCCGTGACTCCTAAGCTGGGAGAGTGGCTCCAACAGATCCCAGGAACAACCTCAGAGCGCTCTGTGCAGAAGAGTGCAGTGCCAGGAGCAGCTAAGATACTGCGCAGAACCCTCAAACTCCCAGGCCTCTGGTAGAGGACCCGAGATTGAGGAAGACATGTGCCACCCATAGGAGTGAGAGGGGAATTTTTTTCATTTTTTAAAATTTATATATCCGCCCATCTCACTGCTGTCACTCTGGGCAGCTTACAGAGTTAAAAACAAACAAAAAAGCAAGACAAAGACAAAAAAAAAAGAAAAGAAAAAAAATCATTAAAAACAATAAAACTGTTAACCATAAAAAACAATCTGCAGGACAGCACAATCCATTTCTTAGAAATATAACCAGTTAACAGGCTCTTCACCAACACCACTTCCCCCATCCAATTACCAGGCACTGCTTTCTAGCCATTTTGACTTGTGATGTGAGAAAGGTTGGCACCTGATTTGTGCAGCTTTTGTTGTTGTTTTTGACATGGGAATATTGATTCTCTGGAAGACTGTTGCTTTCTAAATAAATGCTGGCTTTCCAGGAGACCAATACACCCAATGTCAAAACAAACAAAATCTTGGCTGATACGTAGATCTAGTTTAGGAGGGACAGGTGAAGTAAAAAGGAAATCCATCAATCTGCCTGCAATTTCCATCCTATTGCTTACAGGACCTATAAGATGTCCTGGAAGACCAACTTAAAAAAAAAAAGTATCCTGTTGAGCACTGTTGTCTATGACTTGAGCTGCCAGAGAAACTTGACATCTGGCTTGCATCAAATAGATATCTCAACTGTTTGTTCGCTTTTGCCATAGGACTATCAATTTTTTAGTGGATCAATATTCTAAAATCCTATGACAAACAAACAAACAATGAAAAAACCCAGGTGACTGTCCAGGTGGCATTGAAGGAATATAGGATGAAGTGAAGAGTGCCCAAGTCTCCCAACTCTGCTTCTCCACACATTATGAGGAACAATTGGTGGCGATTTTCCCCTGTGGTTGGTGACTCAGAGTGGGAGGGGGAAAAGGAGCCAGGGAATCCACCAGTTGCTTTCCTGAAACTGCCTCCCATTACATCTGCAAGGGCAGCATCACTCCCCAGCCTCATTGCTGAAGCCCAGTAAAGCTCAGCTATGTGAGCAGTGCAAGTTATATCAACACACTTTTCTGTGGATTCGAGGACAGGAGGAATACAGCTGTGAGGCATTGCCCTAAAGCATGTTGTTCCATACATAATTGGTATTACTTTGTTATATCATACTGTTGCCATTCCCATAGCTAGTAAATTTAAAAAGGGGAGGTCAGCAAAGCCAAATTGTTTAACCAGTGGATTTACTTATGATGCCCTGCACACCCAAAATCAGGACACTCCTGGTATGCTAAAATAGAAGTTCTACTGGCAGGATAGGGATTAACAGTTGGCCAAATTTTCTGCTAGCTCTAGATCAGAAGAGTAACACATTTACTGAGCTATGGGGAAATGCCCTAAGTCTCTTTCACAGGTTTCATTTTAAAAATGTTTGTTGCCATGATTTAAAGATACTGAAATTGAGGCTGAACTGGAATGTATTTTAGAATGTACATTTAGAATGAAGGTTAAGTCAAGTCCAGGAAGAGGCCAGCATGCCTCTTTAGTCCAGGAAGCTGTAGAAGTTAAGAAAGTTTCCTTCAGGAAATAGAAACCCTGCCCAACAAGGAGAATAAAAAGTAGACTAAAAACTCTAGCAGTGAGTGCATAATTAATAAGGAATGCAAACATAAACAAATAAAATGTGATGGCAAAAGTATTACGAGAAAGATTTAGAACTTTATCTGAAGCAAACATCCAGCCAGGGAAGTGGTTGAGCCATAAGATGGTAAAGGATTGAAAAGATGTTTAAGAGAGTTATGAAAATTGGAAAGAAACTGAAGGAGAGTTACCACAGAAGATAGAGGACTGACATTTGAGCTTGCATTGACTTTTGGGTGTGGTGGGTGAAATGGAACAACTAAAGCAGATTGTGGTAGCTAGGAAAGATATTCTAGGATATCTTGGGATGCTATATAATAAGAAATCACTAGATCCTAATGACATCCATCTCAGAATTTTGGAAGAACTCAAATATGAAATTGAAATACCATGACATTTTCCCCTTAAATCCAGCTTAGTACTAAGAGGACTGGGAGATAGCCAACATAACGCTAATTTTTAAAAACGGATGCATGGAATCTGGGAAAATATAGGCTGGTCTGGTCAGCTGCATATACATTGATAAAAGCAGTGATTAAAAAAACCACCATGAAGCACACTGAGGAACAAGCCCTGCCAAAGGAAAATTAGCATGGATTCTGCAAACATAAATTGTGTTCAGCAACCTTTTAGAGTTTGTTAGTGTCAGCATGTCTGGGGGTGATCCCTGTCAATATTGTATACACTGATTTCCAAAATTTTTGGAAAGTCTCTTAAATAAATTGAGCAGTCATGGGATAAGACAACCTGTCCTTTTATGGATTGCCAATTAGTTAAACAGCATAGAGTTAAGGATAAATTACCAATTTTCTAGGTGAAAAGAAGAAATACATGAAATCTTCAAGGATTTGTATTGGGCCTAGGGCTTTTTAACTTACTCATAAATGATCTGGATTTGGGGTAAGCAAAGTGCTAGCTAAGTATATAAAGATACCAAGTTATTCAATGTAGTGATTGAGAAGAACTCTAGAATAATCACCTTAAATGGGCTGCATGGTTAATAAATGGCAAACGTGGTTCAGGTTGTGAGTGTAAAGTTGACATACACACTCTACTTCACATATACACTGATTGGGATCTGAGCCGTTGGCAACTAATCACGAAAAAGATCTTGGGGTCATAGTGGATGACTTAATTAAATGTCAACACAGCATGCAGCAGGTGTGAAAAAGACAAATCCCATGCTGCGGTGAGACTTTACATAGTCTCTAATTCACCAGAAACTTAATCCTACATTTAATAACTGGCTAATAGCAGAAAGAGAGAGATCTACTGTATCTATATATGTCAGTCCTAGACTTTGAATCACACGTTTTTTCCTTTTTCTCTTTCAAGTTAGTGAATTTTGGCTGTTCTGTGACCAGCCTTGAAAGTTGGAGACATCTGTTCTATGTTCACATAATTCTGACCATTCTGTCTGGTCAGAGCACTAGTGGTTCCCACCTCCCCAGTTTCAGCCCTTGCATCAAGAGATTACTAGAAATAGAATTATCAACATTCTAGTGTTCCCATATAAACCAATGGCATGCCTACATCTGGATTATCAAATACAGTTACATTTGTCACATTTCAAAAAGGATATGGTAGAACTAGAAAAAATATAATGAGGGCAATCAAAAAGATTGGAGGCTTGAATACTTTATGAGAAAATAACGTTTGGAATTTTTTAGCTTAGAAAAAAGACAATGGGGTAACATGATTAAGGTATATAAAATCATGCATGGCAAGGAGAAAGTAGACAGGGAGAAGTTTTTCTTCTGTTCTGAAAATACTAGGACAAGGGATCATCCAATGAAGCTGAAGCTGACTGGAAGGAGATTTAGAGCAGATAAAAGAAGAACACCTTCAAACAGTACATAATTACCCTGTGGAATTCATTATCACAAGATGTGGTGATAACCACTAACTTGAATGGCTTTAAAAGGGGATTGGTTAAATTCAGGGGATGAGTCTATTGAGGCCTATTAGTTTGAAAGTGCAAAATTACCTCTGGGTTTGGGGCAGCATGCTTCCAAATCTAGTTGCAGAGATGAACAATAGGAGAGGGCTGTGTCACCATCTCCAGCTTGCAAATGCACCAGGAACATCTAGTTGGGAATATGAGAAAATACTGGACTAGGTCTCAGCTGACCCAGCAAGGTGGTTCTTATAATGTAATTCATTGTATACCACACAACTACTTACCTCTAAGGCTGTTTTATAAAATTCTAAATTAGCTCATTTTGTCTGCCTCCCCTTCCTCCACCTTTAATTAGCTGTATTGTCTCTTATTCTCTTGTGAATACTTAGGGTAGCACTGACTCAATAGGGCAGAACTCTAGTGAAGATTTCTGTTATTACATCACAAATATTTACAAATGTCACACTTCTACTACTATGATGATTATTTTGTAATCGTTAGCAGGAAGGTGACTTTAACAGGATAACAAAAAGTAATAAGACAAGTACAATTATCTATCCATTATAATAAACATCATTCTAAAGAAATTCAACACTTATAAATAATTGGGTTCATGCACGCGTGCGTGCGCACACACACACACTCACTCTAATCACATCAGTGATGCTTCCTGTGCCTTCACAGGTTTTCTTGTTTTTTAAAGTTTCAAAAGAGCATTTGAAATTTTGTATCGGTGTGGGCCTGTGATGAAAATAACAAAATAGTTTTGGGGCTAAAAAACTGATGTCCTGAGATTATTTCTCTTTCAGTGCATTTTCACTAAGCTTTTTCATTTCTATACTGCTTTAGCATTGTATGCAAAGGAGTAGTTTTGTGGAATCTAGTCACATCTCTGACTATGGTTGAAGGAATTTGGGCATGGGGAATTTTGACAGATAAATGATGTTGTGCTATTTGGCATTGGAGGAGGGAAAGGAAAGTAATTCTGTCAACAGCAGAGCAACTGCTTCTCACTTACGCTGAATGAAGACCCAGGTGGACCTTTGTTTCTCCAGCATTTTAGGACTTGGCCTGAGTTAGACATCTGTACCATATTCTAACTGACCAATTAATTAGATTTAAGGAGCCATCTTATTGTATTTGGGTTATGCTGAAAGATATGCTTAAGTACATAGTTAAGGCAATTAAGGCATGGTTGATTACAGTATAATTATAAAAACATTTTAGTTATAACTTATAACTAATTATACCTGGAAGTTGCTTCAGGGTGTTTGTTTCTCACCTCATGAAATATCAGGAAGCTGATCCTGTATCCCACTTGTCCCATTCTGTCTTTTAATACTGTATATGCTGTGCATTGAGCTTTGCAAATGGCTGGCAGCCGTGCCACCTAACTACCCCGAGCTCTAGAATCCCTGGAGCTTTTGTTTTCCTTAACCTGGGTTCATAGACTCTCCCTGGCTCGTTGGTGATAGTGTGGCATGGTGGGGAAGACCAGCCTTATAGTCAAGGTTCTATTAGCCCTAGCATCTGGGCAGGTTCTCCTCTGTTCTAGCATCTGATATTGCAGAGTGTTTACTGTTTTCCAGGTATTAGAAATTAAATTTAAAGACAACTTTATCTGTTCATCTATACCATCAATTCCATAATATTAGATAAAAGCATTATTAACAATCAGTAACGTGCTATTATACTAGTACTGCTTCAATGCTAGGGCATATTTAGAAGGCAGAAACTAGGAGGTAGTTCTGCATGTAGATCTATCTATAAATAGCTTTAAATCCTAGCCAAGTTACAATTATCCATCTTTTTCTAATCTTCTTTTTCCAGCAGACCTGTATGGTTGCTTATGCTGAGAGACAATAGCTGATGTAGAAACAATGCCAAACCATTGTTTGGTGCCATGTGAACACCCATTACAAGATTTTCCATTTTCCTTGCTCACTTCTATTTTCCCTGTACCTTCATAAACATAATTCCACCCTACCTTTCTGTTGCTGTGTACCATGGTTCCTTATCCTGATTTTTATGACAACTATCAATTATGCTTGCTGATCTGAAGTGGCCAATCTTCCTGTCTTAAATTGGGAAAGAAAAGACAAAAATGCGGAAAGTGTGTGGCTGATGATCCTTTCAGGTCTGTTCACACAGTTATGTCCAGTGAGTTTTTCAAAGCTGCTCAATGTCTGGGTTTGCTCAACATTTTTCACTTTGTTACTGAATCCATTTTCTAGAATAGCATGATGTATAATGATAAGCAAAGTAAAAGGGTTGGTTCAGTCAAGACCCTAAGCCATAAGTGAACAAACAACGGTGAAAACTAATCAGTCACAGCATAGTGTAAGAATAAAGTCACTAGATTTTTAACATACCTGGTTGAGTATGTTGTGTGAAGCAGCCAGTAAGTTTTTATGGCTAACTAGAGAATTGAACCTCAGGCTTCACATTCAGATAATATACAAAACTGAGTTATAGAATGAGATTTCATAGCTTGCAGTAGAATCAGATCAGGATTCAGATATCTAAATGCTCTGCTAATGAGGATGCAGTACTTTGACCCTGTATTCTTGTTGTTCCATTGAGAAGAAGCCCTTCAGAAGGACTGTTTCCTTCTGAAGTTGAAAAACCAGCCAGAGATGATGTATGAATGTGGATGGGTGAGAAGGCAAAGGCATGATTTATTCTTTCTAGTGGCTAGTTTGTTCTGCTTGTGCACAGCTCCTTGCTGTAGCGAAGGAAAAGTGTGCTTGTATCCTGTTTCCACTCCCGAAATTTTCTTCAGGCTTTTTCTCCACTTTGGTGTGTAAAGCAGCCATGTGAGAGGAATAAAATAATTTTGAAGAGAATTATATGGCAAGAATTTTGACAATGAGTGGAAGATTGTAATTACTCTCTTCCATTAGACTCAGTGGCTTTGGACAGATAAGCTGTATTGAAACGTGTGACCAGGGCATGGGATCATGGATTGTCTTTCAGTGTTGTCATGGCAACAGTGATGCAGGTGGCCTATAACTGCCTGGCTGTCAGATCTTATACATCAAACTGGTGCTAAGTGAAAATATGTTAGAGGCATTGGGGGGAAAAATTGCCAACAGTGTTTGTAGGATCAGGTGGGGGAAAGCTAGTCTCTTTTAAGCAGAACTGTTTTAAAACAAAAGGACAATATATAAATGGCTCTTTATGTATTTTCATATGATATTTTTAAAAAAAAACAAGGGGGAAAAATCTGCTAAGAACTGCATTGTGTATTTGTGTAATTATTCAAGACTTCACAGAAGTTGAGATGACATTATTATACGGAGAGTAACAGGAAAAATATGTTTCAGCTCCCAACTCTATCATCTCACAGAATCTCAAAGGTTTATAGCAGCTCTTTCCTGTAGTTCTGACCAACATTATCTGATTGATAGTAAAATTTACAAAGATTACATTAAAATAATGGAGGAAGAGGACTAAGAGATGTATAGAGTAAAAGAAATTTGTAAAGATCTATATAAAGAGCATTACCTTAGTTAAAATTTTAAAAAAAACCCTGCTTAAAGCAATAATGGTTACTCTTTAGTCTTAATATTTTTCACCCATAAAGTGCTTTGTAATAATTACATATTCTTCCTTGCAACAGCCTAAAAATGATTGTTCTCATTTTATACTTCATGCTTAATCTGACAGAGACAAAAGCTGAACACAAACTGCCCTTTTATTTCCAGGAGATGAACAATCTCCAGTTTTTCGCATTGCCTGCTTAAAGCTATTAGAGAGTTCCTCCTCATCTATTGAGAATTCAATCCTAGAAGTCCCAGCTAATATGACCAGTTCTGGGTTTGTAGTCCTAACACACCTGGAGGGCCTAAGGTAGGAATCTAAGCAAAGAGGATAAGTTTTGTTTTTACAGAATTACTTCAAGATTCTCTTCTATTGAGGCTATTCCCCACAGTATGTTGATGGAGATCTTCAGCTGTTATGCCAGTTGTAAGAATCAGCTGGCTGATACAAATCAATGTTCATGGGTTGAATTTTTTTATCAAGAAATGCAGTGATAATAAAACTGAGACCCAGTTTTTGAATCTCAAATACTGAGCTGTTTTATGCAAATGGCATAAATATGATGTCTCCCTTGACTATCACATTATTGATTAATAATGACTATTCCTTACTTCCCACATAATGCTTCTACCCCAAACTGTACTTTCCCTATGGGAAAGCTTCAGTTACTAGCTTTAAAAAAATGTATTAATGTAAGAGAAGGGGAAAATTATTAAATACATTATTTAAGAATAATAATATTAATCATGTTGCATTTTAAGTTATATTTAATGCAAATAACATAAACTTCAGTATTTGTTCTGAGCTGTATTACTTTTTGCAGTGTGGTCTTTGTCAGACCTATCCTGGGGGAAGAGTAAAAAAAAGTCATGATTGTAGCTGTGACCATGTGATTGAAGCCCCATCCCCTTTCCACTTGTATTGCAGTCGAAGGCTAATTGATGCATAGGTTCAGACAAGGTTGGGCACATTAGTTTAGGCCAAGAATGTGAGTAAAGCTGTCCATTTAACTGTACAGTATATTGCTTTTTTACTTTTTTTTTTTTTGCCCTATTCTGAATAAGTGCCTACCCCAAATTCTCACAATGAAATATGCTAATCAAAAATAGGGTCCAAAAGAACAGGGATTTGCTACCTGAGAAAAGGTTTGAGAAGAGAATCTATTCTAACAAGTATGATGAGGGACCTGCAAAAATTGTGTCTGTTCTTGAGCCTGATTAAAAAGGAATGGTAATCAAATAATTGCTGTGAGAAGGCCAGTAAAAAATGTATAGCGGATATGCGTGTGCCATAATATTGAGCCCCACATCTTTTACCCACTTTGTCTAGCTAATAGCAGTGCGTGCCCTTTCAAGCTTTTGCCAGTAATAATAGTATTCCATGTGCAGTGAGAACAGACCCAAAATGACTTTATGGCAGGTTTCTTCCTTGGAACATCTGATCATTTCACAGGGAGCAATCAGGGCTTCACCTACACAGTTTTTAGCCTTCCTTCCAGAATCCTCTCTTTTTTAAGCAACCTTTTTATATTGTTACCCCACTGCTGTAGGTTCTTCTGCTTGCCAGCTTTTTCTCATGTTTGTGTTTTCCGTTTTCAGAAGCGTGTGTTTTTTTGTTTAAATAATCCCCTTGAATATGAGTTGAATAGGAACACTTTTCAATTCCTAGTCAACCGCCTAGAGTCTTTCTGAAAGCTGGCAATCTATAAATAATTGTATAAATAAATAAACGGTGGCTTATTTCCTGGGTTTATGTTTCTGTGCATATGGACATTGATACCTGAAAATTAGGATAAGTTGATTATTTGACATACAGCAACATAGACCCACTATCTTTATTGGTTAAAAACAGCATAGTTGTCTACCTTTTAATGCAGTTTGCTTTCCAGTTCAATTCTCTAATTGGTAAAGGCAAAATTTGTTTCTGATATGTGGCAGATCAATGGCCACAGGAAGCAGAGGGGCTGAGCTTGAGCAAAGTTATTACCTCATTATCCATGGCGCAGGGTTAGCTCTACAGCTTGACCATCTGTGCTCTTGCAGAGGAGGGGAGAAGGAGGATATGGACACTACTAATAACATCTTTCCCTTTCCCAGCCCAGTTTGTGGTTCACAGGATAATCACAGACCTACCTAATATTGTGGGAGGAGGATTTTCTTAGAGGGGATGGCATAAGCTGCTGAACCACCCTCTACAGATCAAGTATACAGAGCAGCATTTTGCAGTTTTCTTGATGCTTTGTCAAGTAGTAGCTATTTGCCATTGTATGTTGCCAGAAAGTCTAAGGTGGTCTAAGTCTCATAAACATTTTATTTGCAAAAATAAAACATTTACAAAGAATGAAAGGGAAAAAAGGCAAATTTGCACTACGCTGATTTTTACAAAAGGAAAATGTTAGCTCAGAAGTGCTAATTAATTAGTAAGCATTCAGTTAAACACTGACACTGGTAAAAGGCTAGTGTATTGACAGCTGCAAGTGCAATCCAATTGTTATAAGCCTTTAAAAAGAGAATAATATAAAGAAGCCAATATTAAGATTATCTTATTTAAAAGCTATTTCTTAGACCTTACAAATATTAACATGCTTTTATTATATCATGTACGATATTGGATCTTTTCAATTATCTAAATGAAAATATTTTTATGATTATTAGGGGATGATATATCCTCCTATTTTCTCATTTCATCAAGGGCATAGAATGTCTTCCTGTAACTGGCAGTCTCCTTGCAGGAGAGCAAAAGTTATGGTAATGTATGGTTCTTAGAAGCTTTAATAATGCAAGGGGAGACAGTGTGGTGGCCATCCGTACCAGGATGTCTGTGGACCATTCCCTTTCTACCTATTAAATTCCCTGCCTTTCCTAACTAATTTTCATGAGATATACTGTAGGTAGATGATAGGTAGATAGGTGGTGGGTGGGTGGGTGGGTGGATGGATGATACAAGCACCAATCTGCAGCAACAACCTGATTTCTAGGAATACCTGGGGCTCATAAGGTTTCATAGATTTTTTTTTAGACAATAAAAACTTGTGGGTTCTTGTAGTCCAGTGCTTTCTTTGGCAGTGTGCTCTGCAGCCCCCAAAAATGTAAAGATCTTTTGTGGGTAGTAGTGAGCATTTTGTTTGGCTAGAAGGGGTGGAATGCATTCTTAGCACCTGCTTTTTGATAAATTGGTGATCTGTGACTGATCATTCCATCCTGACATCTGTTTTGTGAAGAGTTGGTCCCTCTCTCAGTGACAGCTAATTGAGAGTGCCTGGAACAGGTTCCTAAAAATCCAGTTGTGCTTAGGAGGCTTCAGAAGTTGTCCACCTTTCATAATGGGAAGGGAAGATTTCCTGTTCTTACAGTGTAGCTAACTTGCATCATCGTGCATTTCTGACATGAAAGAGTTGTTTATGTTGCATCTCACTATTTTTCTGCCTCACTGAAAATTCAGAGTCAAATGCAGAATTTGGGGCCTTCTTTTAATCTCTCCTCATCTCTCCTTTTTCAGCTCCTAAAAATGTACATATAATTAATGGGTATAAGAACAGATACAGAGAATCAGTGTGGTGTAGTGATTAAATTGTTGGACTAGGCGTAGGGAGACCCAGGCTCTAGGGCACCCTCAGCCACAGAAGTTCACTGGGTGACTTCGGGCCATCAGTTTCTGTCTCTCAGCCCAACCTCACAGGGTTGTTGTTGTGAGGAAAAATAGGAAGAGAGAACATTATACATTCCTCCTTGAGTTCCTGTACAAAAAAGGTGGGATATAAAACAAATACTGATATTTGTATTTCAAGAGAATGTTTATTATTAATTTAGTATCTCAGTGTTGCATATCTCCTGGAGTACAAAGTTGTGGAACTTTCAATAAAATAGGTGAAATGCTGATTATTTTCTAACCTTTGATATTTGTTTTAAGAATAAACAGCATCAGTAAAATATCAGCATCTCTTATATTTTGTTTTAGCAAGACACGTGCCATTTTAAGCAAGTATTTAGGTTTAGTGCCAAATACCTCAAATGAACTCATTTTAGTTTATGCTTCATCAAGTGTACGTTAGCTTGTTTGCAATGTGATGCAAGAACATTAAGTCATTACCAATTCCTGTTGCTGATGCTTTTTTTGCTGCAAGTCACCCTGGAAACTTGGGTTTCTTTTCTTAAGTAGCTTATTTGTAGTAATAGAACAATGCAAACACTATTGGAAAACTGAAGTAGCATCTAGCCCCTTGCAAAAGCAATGCATGGGCTTTTTTCATTTAATTTATCATTATAACAAGTCTTGGTGGCAGTTTAGATTGAGAGATGTTAATTAAGCAAGAATGTAAACCTACATTTTCCACATTCAGACATAAGTCACTCTGCTTTGTGCAGCACATTGGTTCTATTGCCTGTATTGTGCCAGCCACGTAACAGATAATTCTACACCAGACATGCAGAATATTTTTGTGATCAAGGACCATATTTAATAGGGGGTAGTTGGTTTTGGGGGGAGATGTTCTTCATATTTCAACTCTGACATGCTGGTTATAGAATTTATACTATAATGTTCATGTGTTCCCCAGCTAGCAGATTATATAGTATTCTAATAATGATCACTTATACCCTTATCACCTCACATTTGGATTATTGTGATTCACTGTATATGGGACTTCCCTTGAAGATCACTTGGAAGGCACTATTGAGCTGTACTGGCTACTGTTCCTTCCAGGTGCTCATTATAAAGCTCTACATGGCTTAGGGGTGGGAACCTTCACACTGTCTATACCAGGTAGAATTTGCTTACCCAATAAGATCTAGCAGAGTCAGGATGTTCTGAGTAGGACAAGTGGAGCTTGGAAACAATCATTCCCTGTTCTGGCTCTCCTTTTCTTGAACATCTTGCTCTTTAAGGCCAGGATGGCTCCTTCATTTATTTTTGGGAAGGTTGTGAAAATGCTGCATTTCCACAGAGCCTTTGGAAATGAATATTTTAGTGTTGAATTGTGCTGTTTTCCTGATAATTAAGATGAAGATGTTGGTGTTTTGAGTGTAAGTTAGAGATTTTGATTTATTTTGATTGATAACTGTACTTTTTATTCTGGTTATGTTGGACAACCCTGCAAACTGCAAATATTTGAAGATTGAGGCAGCTTAAAGTTGCAATAAATAAATAAATCTCAAGATAGCAGGTGACCTTGCTATCAGTTTTCAACATCATAGTGATAGAGAGATTTGAAAGCTGCAGAAACAGGGGTAGGGTGGGACTGGCTGTTGCTTTGGAATCACTGGTTGTGTACTCTGATTTGCATAATCTAAGCAACACATGCTATATTTTAAGGAAGTAAGTCACATCCCAAGAGTATTGGGATTTAACTGCAATGTTACGTTACTGTAATGTTATCTAGCTGCAGTACTATTTTACTGGGGTTGCCTGATGGAACTAAACTTACAAATGGTTGTTGACCATACAGCTTTTGAATGACAGAAGTGTGAATTCTGCTATTGTATTTGCATGTGATACTGAGCATATATTTAAACAGAAACTACCTTGAGTTGGTACCTCTGTGCAATCTCTAAATTACTTGATATCATCTGGGGAAAAATAGTAGTGTGACCAGCTTGGGCTGTAGAATACTTACAAAAAAAGCTTGATTACTTGGAATATTCTCAAGGCTGCCTGTTCTATTTTTGGCTATAGCCATTTTATGGTACTCTGTTACTGTCATAACCCCTGAAGGTCAGCAAATTCACCTAGCATGAATTCTGCATTTTTTTCCTCCTTACTTTTGATACTCTCATTCAACCCACTTAAGGTTTTTGGATTTTTTTTTCCTTTGCAAAGCTTTTCATGTACTTAGAAAGTAAAATTTCTACCTGAGGTAGTTCTGTATTTTAGTGTGGATAAGGTTAAGTTAGTAGTAAAATTAGGTTCAGTGTTTAGATGTTTAGGGTATGTTTTTAGGGTTTAAGAAACTGGCAAATCTGATGCATAAATGTATTCTGTCTTAAAGCATTAGTACTATTAACTTGCAGTTGTGAAACTATGAAAACAACAGTGGATATTCTTATGGTCCTTAGTCTTGAAATAAGCTGAAACCTGAAAATGGAATTACCAGAGCAACATAGGAAAGATTAGTTGAGGGAGCTGGGGCTTTGGGAGCCATTTTAAAGTGCTGTAATAGCATTTGGCTTACAAACTATGAATTCTTGGTGGTTATATATATTTTAAAAGATGATCTTCTACTGATTCGTATCTCACTACAATAATATTTTATATATGGAAGGAAAAGCAAAGACATTCACAGTGTACTATATTGAAACACACAAATCCTTTTCTTCCTTTATGTTTTATGTCTAGTCATGGTAATCGACATTCTACATGCAGGGCCAGTGATAACCAAATATGTGGTATTAGATTCCAGATGTATGAAACAGCTGTTTTCTGGCCCTGGATGTTGGTAAAGGTGGAACTGGAAACAGTAATAGGAACTAGTAGCCAGGAATGTTTTTAATCTAGTTGAAAATTCTGTGCCAATTATTTGTAGAAAAGCAAATATGATTAAATACTTAAGTTGCATCAAGACCAAGTAATTGCAGCACATTCTGCATTTGAAAAGTCAGCAGAAATCATACTCAGTCTTTGCTTATTTGGATGCCCTCCAGGTGTATAGACTCCACATCCCAGAATTCTCAGCAATGGTCATGTTGAAATGCTTAGAGGGCACTTAGATTAGAGGAGGCTGCTTTAGCCGTTCTGAAATTTTTGACTAAGCCATTTTAAAAAGAGTGTCACTTGTCTTTTGTATCAACTGTACAGATTGCTGACTTTTTTCTGGGTCTAGTTTGACAATCTGGTTGTCTCCATCAAAGCCCTAAACAATTTAGGACTTGCATATGTGAGGACTTCCTCCCTGTGTGAAGTCTTATTTCCTGTATCAATTACCTCTATGCCTGCATTCACACATTGTGCTAAACTGTAAATCATAGTTTACAATCCAGTGGTTTAAAACAAAACTACAGCATGCTTTAGTGTGATATGTGAAGCTAATCTAGAATGCTAGGGAATTCCTGGAAGGTTGTCATTCAGACAAATAAGCCATCAATAGGCATATAGAGTTAAACCCCATTTAAAACCTGGGAAGGAAACAAACAGCCTAGAACATATCTCCTCCAGCAACCAACACACAGATAAGGAGGAAACAGCACTACATAAACAGTCAGAGAAAAAACAATACCCTAATCAAGGAACCTCAAACAGGAAGTCACGCCATCACCAAGACCGGCAGAGCAAGCTACTACATATAAACAGTCAGCAAACCCCCTCACTGATAGTGTTACCTAGCCTGGTAACGAAATGTTTGCAAGAAAACAACCAAGGTCTGAGAGAACCCAGAAGTTCAACCCTGAGCTACATATATTCTCTTTTATTTACAATCTTCCAATTGCACTTTGTGGAATATAGATGCTGCCGTTGGGATTTTTAAAACTGATTTGTGTGAGTTGAGTGGGATTTTGGTACTGTCCTGGAAAACCATGTATTTCTTTGCACATTCCTCATCGAAATGGAAAACCTTAAGCTAAAAATACAGTAAACAAACAATTAAAAAAATGGATGAACTGTGATGGGACTGAGATGGTGGTGGTACATCCATCTTGGCTCTCCTTGATCTCTCAGCAGCCTTTAATACTATTTATCATGATATCCTTCCGGACCAGTTTAAGGGCTGGAAGTGGGAAGCATGGTGTTGCAATGATTTCCCTCGTTCCTGTCAATGTTGATGAGGGGGAAGAGGTCCAGTCCTTCTCCCTTGCTTTGTGAGGTTCCTCAAGGCTCAATTCTCTTCCCACTCCTATGTAACTCTACATGAGACCACTGGATATGTTCATCCATCAGCATGAGGTTTGGAATCAACAGTATATTGATGATACCCAGTTATAAATCTCAATCCCTGGTTGTCCAAATGGTGCTATCAAAGTTGTGATTCAGTGGGTGGAGGTTGTGCGGGCTTAGATGGGAAAAGTAGATTCTGGTAACCCTAGTAAGACTAAATGGTTGTGAATTTTAAGGGCTCCTGGATCTAGAGATTTTCCATCTCTAGTTCTGAATGGGATTACACTCCCCCAGATAGACCTAGTACATAATTCCAGGATCCTCCTGGACTCAGAACTCCTACATGAAGAGCAGTGTAGCAGCACAGGTACTTATGGCCACAACTTGGTACACTAATGTAACACAACTACTTTGTAAGCTGCACTGGTTGTCATTGGGTTTGGGGGTACAATTCAAGGTGCTAGTTATCACCTTTAAAGCCTTTCATGGCATAGGACCTCATTATTTGTAGGACTGTCTGTTTCCAATCATCTCTGCCTGTCCAATAAGATAGGGTTGGCATGCTCCAGGTCCTGTCTTTAAGCAGTGTCATCTTATGACACTCAAGTGATGTTCCTTCTCTGTTGGTGGGCCTGCCCTATAGAATACCATTCCCTCTGAGATCTTGATGGCCCTGACACAGCCTTAGTTTCCTAAGGAAGCCTTAAAGACCTGGCTTTTCCCCAGTCATGGAGTCAGGAAGATCTGTGATATGATTGTTTTAATTGTTGAATTGCCTTGGTGGAATTTGTTGTACTATATATGTTTTATTATATTTTCTAATGGTTTACTTTTAGTTTTTTGTTTAATTATATGCTGCCCTGAGTTGCTTTTGAGTTGGTAGCATGCATGCACACACACACACACACACACACACACACACACACAGAGAGAAAATAATACACATTATTATTATTTTAATAATATAAGAGGGATACAGAGGGATAGCATAGTGGTTAGAGTGCCATCCTTTGATGCAGGAGACCAGGTTCGAATCCCAGCTGGTACCTACTTTATCAGTAGGAGTCCTTGGGTAAAGACCCCCTAACACTTCACCTGCCTATCTCGGATATGAGAGTAACATGAACTAAGAGAGTCATGCTGGCTCAGACGTTGCCCGGATTAACAAGGACCAGATGTTGGAGAACTAGGACAATCTGACTATAAGTCCAATCAACCAGACTTTGTGGTAGTAGACAAGGACCAGAAGACAGCAGTGGTGATATATGTAGCGGTGCCAAGTGACAGCAAGGAAGAAGGAGTATGAGAAGCTGGAGAAGTACCAGGGCTTGAAGGAAGAACCAGAGAAGATGTGGAAAGTAAAGGCCAAAGTGGTCCCAGTGGTGATAGGAGCACTTGGGGCTGTGACTCCTAAGCTGGGAGAGTGGCTCCAACAGATCCCAGGACAACATCGCAGCTCTCTGTCCAGAAAAGTGCAGTGCTAGGAACAGCTAAGATACTGTGCAGAACTCTCAAACTCTCAGGGCCTCTGGTAGAGGACCTGAGATTGAGGAAAACACATAGCACCCATAGGGGTGAGAGGGGATTTTTTTTCATACATACACACACACACACACACACACACATATAATAATAATAATAATAATAATAATAATAATAATAATAATAATAACTCTTATTATTATTATTATTATTTTCCCTTAGAAATTTTATTAAAAATTGACAGTAGTGGGATAGGCTATAAAAGGCAGATTCTCAGAAATTGTAATTAGCTGCTATGGACAGGAAGACATTGGAGCCTGTGTGTCAGGTAGATGGTAGCAGAAAAGAGGAATTTCCTGGTGTAGCTTAAAGCCAGCTGGATCCAAAAATATGTGGCACTGGGAGGGTCAAATCTGCCAAGGTCAAGAATTGCACAGTATGCTAAAAACAGAAATGGATGGTTGAATAGCTCCAAAAAGATTTTTCAAAATGAATGAAAGGGCATATGTAATTCAATATAAGTGAGTATAAAATGAAGCATGCTGGAGCAAAATCTGTTTTTACATACATAGTGGGTTCAATCTTCACATTAAATCATAAAGTGGTTTACTTCACTTTGCATAATATGCTATGTGAACCTAGCTATTTGTGGTTTATTCAATAAACAGTGATTTAGTGCACTGTATGAACCCAGAAACAGAAATGGATCCAACTGGCTTCAAGCTACATCGGTAATGAGATTTGGGGTGATACTATCATGCTGACAGTTCAGTACTCTGATCTGCAGTAGTCCAGTTTGTGATAGCTGTGAAAAAGGCAAATTCCATTCTAGGGATCATTAGGAAAGGAATAAATAAATATGCTGATGTTATAATGCCTTTGTACAAATCTATAGTGTGACCACATTTGGAATTCTGTACACAAAATTGTGTACAATTTTGACTGCTGCATTTAAAGATGTTTTGAGAAAAATGAACTAAATTTATTAGAGAACTAAAATAATTCTGTATTAAAATGTTTGTGTTAGGGATTTTTCAGCTAAAAGAAGAGTTAGGATTATATGATAGAAATATACAAAATTATTCATAGGGTAATTGTCATGGGGTATTTCATGAAATGTTTTGCTGAAATAAAAATATATCTACATCATTCCTGCACCCATTCTAAGGAAGGTACCTGATAAAAAAGAATTAGATAATGTTAGCCTAGCAAAACTTGACAAATTCATGGTGCTTTCTGGTTGTTATCAGCTTACCTATCAATTGTATGATCTGCTGCTCAATTTTCCCAGCTACCAATACAATTGACTAGTCTGTAGTTCCTTTGCCCCCTTTCTGAAGATGAAGGGAACATTTGTCCTCTGCTAGTTGTCTGTCATTCTCCAGATATAAAACTCTGAGATACAGTTACATGCAAAAGTTTAGGCATGAATGTAGAGTCTAAGATTATTTTTTGAAAAGCATTCTGAAAGGAAATGGAAATGGGAAAAAAATTGAAGAAGCAAGAAAAATTCTTAGCTGGCCACAGGAAATGTACGGAAGCTGTTATTTCTGCCAAAGGAGGTGTTACAAAGCACTAAAAGGCCATCCAAATTTTTTCACCTGCAGTATTCACTGTTTTCTTATTTTGAATTTCTAAACAATTACAGATACCAGAATGCATTCAAATTTGCAGAGATGTCATGTTTAACTTTGTACTGTACAGAGGTATGTGAATTTCTGTTCACTTAGGGATTCATTGAAATACACACTTCAGTGCTTAAACATTTGCATAAACTCATTCAAAAAAAAAAAGTTAATGCCTAATCATGGTTATAATCCTTTTT
Organism: Liasis olivaceus; assembly: GCA_030867105.1. Classification (NCBI taxonomy): domain Eukaryota; kingdom Metazoa; phylum Chordata; class Lepidosauria; order Squamata; family Pythonidae; genus Liasis; species Liasis olivaceus. The sequence goes on along the minus strand of CM061354.1, from coordinate 34,906,664 downwards.
GTTCTCTGAATCCTTCACCAACTTCATCCCCAACTTTGGAGCTTTAGCTTTCTTTACACCATCACTTCAAGTTCAGACTGCCTATATGCACCCTTTGTTTGTGATCAGTTCCATCTTTTATTGTGTTTTGTTTTGTTTCCAGGTCTTCCTTAAGCATTTTGTGCAGACACACTGGCTGCTTCTGCTATCTTCCCCCCCCCCCCCCCCCATAGTTTGCAGTTGTGCTTTTCACTGCAGCATCCAGCTGACCTTGGCTAATCTCAAGAAGCTAAGCAGTGTCAGACTTGGTTAGGGCTTGCATGTGTGACTACAGAGATTCCAAGGCTGTAGGCTATAAACATCCCAGAGAAATATGCCAGAGGAAGGGAATGGCAAACCATGTCTTTATTGTTGCCAAGAAAACTTCAGGGACACATCCATGACTTCACCAGCAATTCAGCTTGACTTGAAGTAGACTTTATTTACTTTTTAAAAAATATTTACGTTTCAAGGAACTCCCACCCAGTCCCACCCCATTTAGCATCTTTTCCTATTAGCTTTTCTGGCCGTGGAATCCTGCTTATCATTGTTCTGAATTTATTAAAATTTCCTTTTTGACTACTTTTTCCTTCAAAATTAAGAATTCAGCATTATGCAGTCCTTTCTTCCAATTTTCCTTCTACTTATACCGCTCAACTAAGTTTTCCCTGTTAGTAACAAGTCAAGGATAAATGATCTTCTTGTGTTTTCATAGGCTTTTGAAAATAGTACATAGGCTTTTGGCCTTATTTAGCAGGGCATTATATATGTGTTCTTCTTAAATGTGAAGGGTTATGTAGACTCCTATGAGGAAAGGGTATATTTTGGATTGGAGCATATAGCTATCTTGTTAATGAAACATTTTTGGTTCATTTGGCACTGTAAGAGTTAAGAATAAAACCATGACTACCATCTCTAAGAATTCTGAGTTTTTCCTATGTCTTCTTTCCTGCAAAACTCAATACTTCTTCAGATGTACTTTCTAAAATCATAGGATGATGCTTAAGAAAAATATTGTTAAGTATGGGCCTTATTTTGTGTAACGCTTGTGATGTTGGCAATAAACGAGAAGCATCCATCAATAGATATACTTATCCTTTGAGGTAGAAGAACTTAGGTTCTACCCTTTGTATCTCCAAGTTGACAAGTATTGAAAAGAATACTGAAATAATGGCAAATAAATTTGCCTGAAGTCCTGAATAGTTACTACCAGTCAGACCTTGGACATTTGCTATCAGTTGCTGGTACAGAAGATGGATGAATAGTCTGATTGGTATATGGCAACTTCCTGTGTTCTTATTTAAATGGACTTGGTATAAAAGAAATGACTATAGTCACCCACAAATTTCTATCTGATTTAGAAACGCAACAATATATACTTGTTCAGTTTGTTTCTGTACCTTTTACAAAGTCCCTTGGTCCTTGGAAATTTCGATCAACAAGCTAGCAACATCCCAACAAATATGGAAACAGCCCAACAAATATGGACTTCTGTTCACATTTGCTATAAAAAACAGTAACATTTGTTACCTTTCCCGTGATTTGTTTCTAGTGACTTTATTTTCAGTGAGACATAGGTGAATCTACAGTATTATTCTCCTTTATTGAGAGAGCCAAAGAAATGGCTTTTGTGAAATTGGGGGGTTGAGCATACTACCTACTATTTCATTTTGCAGAAATTTGATCTTTCTTCGTATGTGGTTTGGTCTCCCTTCTCTTGAGTTTACTGCTTTGGACTACTTTGTGATGGAATATCATTCTAAGCTTGCTGATAGATGCAGGCTGAAATTAATATTCCTTCCATCAACTGTGTGAAAAAAGAATCGGGTCCCTAAACACTAAATATTGTGAATCATTCAGGTTGTTTACAAAAGTGGCTGGAATTTGGCAATAAATTTTAAATGTGTGCTATCTTGAACATTCAATTTTTTTTTTAACTGCACTTTGGGAAATAAGTTTGTATGAGACTGGTATAAACTCCAGCCTGAGGATTCAAAAGAACTAAACAAAATATCATACTTAAATTGTTGATATAAATAGAAAACAACTTCATGCAAAGGGTGGTGTGGGTCTTCTGGGATGTGTGGCCGTGTTCTGGAAGTTCTGTTTCCTAACATTTCGCCAGCATCTGTGACCGGCATCTTCAGAGTGCAGGAGCACAGATGCTGGCGAAACGTTAGGAAACAAAACTTCCAGAACACGGCCACACATCCCGGAAGACCCACACCAGCCTTTGTATGCCAGCCATGAAAACCTTCGACAATACAACTTCATGCACTTTTTTTTTTTAAATCACAACTTATTGACACTGTACCTATATCCAGAAGCCACATTGGCAGTTGAATACAGATTTCACAATGGCACTTTGTCATAAATTATTTACCCAAATGTATGAGCTAATATAGCCTTCCTTAACCTGTTTACTTGGGATTGTGGTCTAACTCACTTGAAGATCATCAGATGGAGTAGATTGCTGTTATGCTAATATATGAGTAGAAAACCTGATTCTCTTTAGATGTTTTTGACTTCAACATACCAACATAGTGTGGTTCATCATACCACACTAGCATATGGCGAGAGGTTTTGTGAAAATTATAGTTCATGTTGTTTTGGAGTAGGGTAGAGGAGATATCCAGGTTCAGATCACCACTTGGCAATGAAGTTCACCAGGTAATTAGAGGCAAGTTACTTTCTGTCCAGCCTAATTTGCAATAAATTGAAAGCTAATTTAGTATACCACTATGAGTTCTTTAGAATAATGATATGATTAAATTTAAAATGTAATATACATGAATAAGGAGTTCAGTTATTTTATTTTATTTGAAAATAGTTCCTACTTTATTTGTCTGTTTGCCAGTGTTACAACACATTCATCTGGATGTGACTTCCAAATAAATGCATCTTAGGATTTGCGGCCTAAGATGACCTTCCACTGATTTGAATGTACATTTAAAGATCAACAAGTTGGTTCAGTAAGTCACACATCAGCCCTGCTAGAAAGCATGCTAGAAGCCTAGGTAATCTTAGTTCATTTCCAGTGAATAAGCTTCTGTCCTCCAACATAAAACCTTGTTTGATTCAAATCCAAACCATCAGTTGCCATGCTTTCATTTCCTGTTAGGTTGCTGCCTCTGCCCTCCCTCCTGATGGTACATATTGAAATGCAAATGATGACAGTAATTGGCTGAGAGAGACCTCAGAGAGTGACTGTGAGGTATGCAGCAGGGAGTTAAGTGGCTAAGTGACGAATCATTGGGCTGCATCCTCTAGGATCATGAGCTGCAGCACCACTACAACCACTACCATTTGATCTCAAATTTAAATGAATTGTAACATATAAATTGGAGGATTTTTCTTGGTAACTGTATTTTTGTGGAGTTTTATCTTAAAATTGAGAGAGCAAATGGGTTGAGGACTACTGCATTCTACATTCTTTTAAATTTGTAATTCTTACTGTCATTCCCCAGGTTTTTTCTTATTTTTCCCAACTCTAATACATGTGTAAAATTCTTTGAAATTGGGGATGGAGATGGGAAAACTTAACGCTCCTATGATAAATAAATTTTCCTTCTAGTAAAACTCAACTCCTTATGACTCCATGGACACATCCATGTTGAAGCAACAACAGGAAAATGGTTTGCTTGTGCCAGATCTGGGAATATTCGTGTGAAAACTGAGGCCATATTTTTTATTTTTCTGTTGTTCAGTTGAACTACTGATAGCAGCAAGTTAAAAATACCTTGCTGTGAAGATCATAATCTGTACATGTACAGATCCTGATGTTTTCAATTTGGAGAAAATGCTTTTAAAATTAAAATCAGAAGAATGATATCCAAAGGCAAATTTGATTAATAACATTCAAAATTGTTGCTTTCTGATTTTTTTTAAACAATGAAAATATTTGAAACTCCCTACCTATTAGCACATTTATTATGGGGCAATTTTTTTGTGGAATCCAATCCAATCCAATCCAATCCAATCCAATCCATTAGATACATGAAGTATTATCCTGGAATATGAATAATTGGGGAAAGAGAATTGTACACATTATGGTCCAAGCAAAATGAAATTTAGAAAATAAGTATAGACAATAATCATAACGTTATTAACAGTAGCTACTTAGAAAACAGGCCTTTTTGCATTCAGCATAAGCCTTTTTGCATTCAAGAAATGATGATTACAAGTGGTGTGATTTTTTTAAAAAAGTTTTTGTTTCTATTTAAACCAAGAAGATTAAGAGTTTTTCCTTGTTGTTGAGTTAATGTGCATTCACCCATCCTTGGTAAGCAGAAAAGTATACTGGCATTTTTGAGAAACATCCCATATATTTCATTTCAACCAGGGAAGCAGATGTTCCCAGAATGATTTATGGACTTCTTTATATATATAAATTTTACCTGCAACATGTACCCTGTATCCAAAAGTGAAGTATTTTAGCTGTGACTGGCATTAAATTCCTGCACTTAATAAATATATTTCAAAGCTACTTGGAAGTGCCACTTCTTCGGGTATGACACTGAAAAAGTCCATCCATTCTTCTTTGTGTTCGTTCATCTTCTGCCTTGATTCCTATGATTTCTCATGTCCAATCTATGTTCAGAATTCCACTTCCAAAATTTACCTCTTCTGTTTACCCAGCGATGTAGTCCCAGTTTAAGAACAAGTTCTATTCCCAAGGTATGTCTTTAAGTCGAATTTCTATGTAAGCCGGAACAGTATTATTGTATAATACTGTACAAGTAGTATTGTGTAATTAACTTGAACCATTGTGTATTTAACTCAAATCATTGTGTATTTAGCTCAAATTTTGCTACATTAGGCTCTGTTTTTAACTATGGGTTGTCCTTAAACTAGGCATTTTTAACCTGGGGACTACTTTTAAATATGCATAGCACCTGTATGTGCAGTTTAGTCATGAGAACAAGAATAGGCAATAGTATCTTCCAGATATTTTTGATGACAATCATAATTCCTGAGCATCTCACAGTCTGTCTGACCTTAGGTTATGGTGGCTAGGACTCACAGAAGTTGCAGTCATTTAGTTGTAAACATTTTGAAGGCATCAGGTAGTGAGTGCTGGGCTACGTTGTTGTTCTAAGATTGGGAAACCCAGGTTCAAATCCCCATGATTTTAAGACAGTAACCAACTTTCACTTTAAAATACTTTAGTAGATTGTAAAGAAAAATCATATATGTTTAGAACCTGAGATCATCCTAGATCAATGGAATTCAGTGATGGATTCCATTCTATGATTAAATATATGGATTTGGTGTAAGATAAATGTGAAATTTAGTTCCCAGGCTGGTAGAGGCTGCTTTACTGAGTAGTAGCAGCTATCTATGATTTTGGGCATAAACCTTTTCACCTGGAAATGCCCAGGATGATTGTGACTTTCTTTTCTTGTACTGTAATGGAAACTTACTCAGTTTTTATAATATGTCTTTGTTCTCAGATGAAGCTTTCAGGCATTCAAAAGATAGCAATTTGGGTGGAAATACAGTGTTTTTTAAATTAAATCTTTTAAATTCTTTATATTCTGTACATTCCTTTTCCCATCTTTATTCAGCAAAAAGCCTCAACTATGTCTTTTGAAAACAGAAGCAACAGTAGTTGCATTTGCATGCTTCCCACTGATCTCATGCTTAACATTTAATGGTGCTCTTGATTTCAGCAGACATTCAGAATAGGCTATTCGGCTTTGCAGATGGAGCTGCGGCTTGGGATAGGCAATGGAAGTAACTATTCTGGCTCTGTTACAAAAGAACATTCACTGAGGATGCACTTCAGCTGCTAAGCTGAGGGGGGAAAGTGCTGAGATTTCTCCAATGCCTACTCATTAGATGTTATACCTTCTGTATGTTAGTGTTCTGGCCTTATGAAGCACTGCCTTGACTTGGCGTTTGGAAAAAAATAATAAATAAAGTCAGAATGAACTCAGATGAGCTAGTTTGCTGTTTACTTTTCCTGTTACCAGACAAAATAAGTATTGGCTCACTCTCCATTCCCCATCTCTCTTTTCTTCCTGGGTTTTATCAGGCTGCTTTTATAAATGCAGCAAAGATTTTCTCACAGATGGGGATAGCATGAAAGCATTGTCTTGTGGTTGCTGTATTTTCAAGGCCTCCTGAAAATGAACCGCTTCTCTGAATCGCAATATTGTGAAGTCAATGTTTTGCTCTCTGAGTTTATTTTATTATGTATGCTCAGTTGTTTCTTCCACCCTGGAGAATCTGAGTCTTGCTATTTCTTAGAATTCCTCTTCATAATATACAGAGGCACACTTATTTTCAAGTATTAGTAAAAACTACTGTGAATAATATTTCAACCAGAGATGAATTACAGCTGCATATCTAAGACTATTTCCAAAGAGAGAGAGGGGATTTACTAAAATCAATTGGGCTAACTTTTTTTTGTAACGGGTTAAGACTTGTAGCATTAGGCAAAATGATATGTTGACATTGAGGGAGACCTGAGCAAAGAAAACAGAAAGTTGAAGCAGATTATGAGGAAAGTACATCTTGTCAAATATTTCATTTTTTGACTTGGAGATACAACAATGGGAATCTAACTGAAAATTCAACATCAACTGGACAGCCCAGGGCTAGCAAATAAGCAGCTTAGAAAAAGAAGGGACTTCCAGGCTTTTAGAGATATGGCTTTTATTATATCAGAACTCAGAGCAAGGTTTCTTTTGTAATGATTTCATATTTTGACATGCAGTCTTTAAAAAGAGAGTTGGATTTTCTGAAGAAAACAATGAGATTTAAAGTTCTTTATCTGAAGTAAAAATAAAATCTTCTACGAATCAAGTTCAACTTCTGGTGGCTTCAGGGACATGCGCATGTAATGTTTTGGCAGTAATGTGGAATTGGTTGGCCATTACTTTCTTTTAGGATGTTTTCTCAACTTCTTAGTCTAGCCTATAACCCTAGCATTCCCTTGTGGTCTCCAATTCAAGTACTAACCTTGACCAGCCCTGCTTAGCTTCTGTGTCCAGACAAGTTGGCTAGATGCTGCCACCTGCTGATAATTTGTCTAAGATGACTGTCCTATTTTTCAGGTCACTTTTCTGACACTACAAATTTAACTTGATCTCTCTGCATTTCCAGATGTTAGTTTAGAATTATGTCAATGTAATTGAAAACAATTACTTTTCAGGCTTCATTGGAATTTACTTTCAATCATGTTGCCTCCTGCTGCCCTGGAAAGAAATTTGAGTTCGAAGATGTCAATAAATGACTGTCATTTTTGTATAACCACTAACACTCACTTGATTCAGATGGGCTTATGAAATGGGGATGCTTTCAACTGAAAACATTTCATGTGCTAAAAGGAGTGCTTGAATCTTGTATGTAACAGATAGTTGCAAATCATTTATAAAAATAATAGATATTAATTAAAAGAGAAGACATTTTTAAAAGGACGTTGTCATGAGAAAAGTATGACTGCAGGACTGGTTCCTTTAGCTCTTAAGATAATTATTAGGGAATAAACATAGAAGAGCTGAAGTGAAATAACAATAGTTTTGGCATAGGTAAAATTCTTAGGCATTTGATTTTTCAGTATTCAGAATACAGTATGTGAATAATAGGTCTTAGGATATTCAACTGCCTTATGAATGTATAAGACACTTGTGTATAGTTCATGGCTTGCAAGAGTCCTCAAGGAATCAACCCTTTTCTGCCCTGGAAGAAGAAATTTGCACTGAAGAACTAGGGATTTCCAGTGTGTTTTCTACAGTTTACTGTACTTTTAGCAAGTGCATTCACAGCAGAGATTTCCATAGACATTTTGTTATTGTTGCCCTGGAAACAAGGGGAAAGAAAAGGCTTCACCTGTTGTATTTCTGCATGTTGTGCTGCTGTCAAAGGCCGTGGCATCTGTGAGTGGGTGGAAGGAAAAGGAGCAACTTCATTTGGAACTATCTTAATGGCCACACTCATAGGCATCACAGACTTGAACTGACTTAACAATATTTTAATAGTACTGAATTTCTTTCTTTTAAAATAGTGGCCGTGTTCTGTACTGTTCATAGTCTGTTCTGGAATATCCTGAACTGTTCAATTCCCTGTTATGTTGCTGTGTTCCGGGGTTGCCCAACCTACAGTGCACACTAAAACTTTAGATATCATTTCTCCAGAAGGCGATGATAAAATTTAATTTTTAATGTGACAGAGGAAAATTATTCTCTGCAGATTTAGTAATCATATTATTTAATTTAATTTTGACTAAATAAAATTAATGTTCAGCCTGTTTCTGACTGCTTTTGGAAAGACACCCATGGTTATTCTATTCAAAGGTCAAAAGTGGCCCCTGGCCTGGAAAGGGTTGTGTAGTGTACCTGTCCCAGATTCATTGTCAAAAAAGGTCAATTTGCCTTTAAAACTTATACAGATGTTCTTTTTCTCTTTTAAGGAAAGGGAATATCTACCTGTTCTCCAAAGGAGGGACAGAAAAAGAAAATTAGAGCTATTCCTGTCTTAAGACATACCTGCCCTGTTGGGAGTCGGGGGATCAACTGTGTCTGGAGGGCAAAAACAGGCAGCCTCATCCTCTACTTGCCCCCAGTGAATGGGACTCCTGCCTGGGTTTTCTTGCTCTGCATTTAGTGTTTCCTATGTTTGATGGCTCCAGCATTGCAGTTTGTATGCCTCCTGCACTTTGAGGCAAGCACTTGCACTTGAATTGGTAAACTACTCTTTTCTGCTGTGCTGCTTTTAAAAAAACCCAACTACCATCCACCACTGAAATGCTGGAGCATTTCATTTCTGTCTTTCTTTTTCTGCCCCAGGTAAATGCAGTGATCGTCCTTTGCAGTACTTATTCATTTGGGCTATTTGGGAGCTGGAGTGAAACCCTTTTACCTGAAGTGACAGCAAGAACAATGAAAAGGTGCAGCACCAGTTGTTAAAAATAAAGCAGAAAGATGGAGAAATCCATTCTAACAGTACTCCGAAATGACCAGGCCTCCACTGTTTTGGGAGGGAGGGGGGAAGAAGAAGGGGCATATTTGTGCAGTTCTGTGTCAACAGAACTGCCAAATAACATTGAGAAGCAACAGCTCTCCTTTTACTCCTTGCAATGTCCAGAAAAGAATGAAGGATGCTGAACTGGGCTTCTGTTGCTTATTTGCCAATTTCCTTTGTTGTTCCATAGCAGTCACTTCCTCCCTGTTTCCTCCTGATTTCCCAGCAGCTTACCAGTTTCATTTTTTCTACACTCCAAGACCTAACAGGCTGCACAGTCCTGACAGGATCTGCCTCCCTCTTCTCTGGAGCTGTTTCTGCCTTCCTGTCTTTTCATACATTTCTTGAGTTTACCTTGTTTTAAACTTGAGAGAGCCCAAATGGAGTGGTGTGGGAGGAAGGGCAAACAAATCAATGGAAAGAAACCCAGACAGAGTCCCACAGTCAGACTGTGTGTGTGTTCCCCACTGGTTCTGATGTGGTGAAAAGGAATGGCAGCAAATCCAGAGGAGAAAAATCATTCAGCATGCCTTAAACAATCTTCCATACTCACAGAGTTAAATGGTGGCTAGGAATAGATACAAGATAGGGTTCAACAATGGGGAAAGCAAATATTATGTCAGTATTGTTTTGGGTGGCAAAAAGCACTTTAACTCCTTAGTTGGGGGTTTCCCCACTACTGAGTTAAAGAGATTTCTGCTACCCACTTGAGTTAAGTAGATAGGGTTATTTGCCGTTTCCTGGTTGACCCCTTCATGAATAGTCATGAATAGAGGCTCAGCTCAATTCCTTCCAGTTAAGGCTGAGAGAACTAGAAGTGTACATTGCTTCACTTGTAGGCTGCTTCTGTCCTCATTTTAGGTTTCTTCTAGCCATAGTTTGCTATAATTTTAGGAATCAGGCAAACTATGGTTAGTACTGTCTTCTAACTGGGATAGTTACGAAGGAATGTGTAGAGTGGGACAGTTGGTGGGATAGACTGGAGAGAAATAACTGCTTTAATAGGAAAGTAATAAACAGGGAGGGAGTATGTACAGTGGTGACAATTTTGAAAGGTGCTGAACTGATACATAGAGGGATGTCAGCGTAAGTTGCTTTAGGCCAGGGGTCCCCAAACTCTTCAGCTCATTGACCCCTTTGTGAAGTTTCGGTTTATTCATCAACCCTCCAAACATTTATTATATGAAAATAATTTAATAAATACTACTTTAACAGTACTATGAATAATAACAACAACAACAATAATGGATAGTCCCATCAATGCTTTGGGGTCAATATTGATCCGTTTGGAAAAGCCTGCTTTAGGCTAACCCAGTTATTTACCAGAAAACATGGTCCTCAGTGTCAAAAAGTATCCCCACCCCTGCTTTAAAGAGTTATTTTTTTGATACTACAAAAAGAAAATTGGAAAAGGAGGAAGAGCTCATTGAGTAAGAGGGTATAGGAGGAAGGAAGTGAGTTTGTAAAAGTCTCTCCCAGATCCCCAGACAGAATGTTTCTTTGCAACATCCACTTTTTTCACACTGCATCTTATGTCAATGGATTTTTTTTCCTCATTGCTTTTATTTATTTGGGTCAGTGGCTGAGAAGACAGGATTGTGTGGAGAAACTTAAAATACTGAGATTATATTTCAAGTGATTAGTTTGATTGCCTTAAATAAAAAATATCAGTGGATTGGAGCATGGCACATGAAATAGGTTGTTTGTCTTTTGCTGCTTCTGTGCAGTTTTGCTTTAGGTTTGTATTAGGTGTGTATTGATTTCAATTACTTCGCAAAATAATCTTGGAATATTATTTTTACACCTCTTGAGTTACTTCCAGGAAACTGAATAATCATGTCATTGCTTACAGTCTTGATTGAGGATGTATAAATTCTACCTTCTACACTTGTAGTATCTAACTCTGTTAACTGTGTGGTTCAGGTTTTAGTCTTTTCATTAACTTCTTTGGGACATGCCAAATGTTTGGCAAGTGATACTGCTCTGTGTAAGCAGGAACGCATAACCCTTTGATGCATCTGCTAAGAAACTATAAATATTGGTTGCTGTTGTGGTTTCCTCTGTTCCACCCTCCCTCCTGCCTGTAGTCAGTTCCTCCACACTTCACAAAATAAAAACAAATGACTGTTGCTGTTGCTTGAATTCATGGCTGCAACTTTTTTCCCCTCCACAAGCTGCGACACTGCCCAAAACTTGTTCTATCCAGTTTCTCATGCAGCACTTGTCTTACGAGAGATACATTTCTTTGGTTCTGCAGGACTAAAGTGGTGGAGAAGAGAAGTCAGGTAGTTACAGACTTCAGCTTCATTTACAGCTCTTAACAGGAAAGCATTATATAATTTTCATTGAATATCTACTTTTCCCATGTGTTTTTGCCCTTGTGATTATTCCCAAGAAACCTGGTTTAAGAACTACTATTTAATGGGGACAATTCTGTCCAATTTCACAACATTCTTTCAAGGTAACAAATTCCTGCACTAAACACAGAATTGCCTGGGGCAGACTTGTTCTTCTTGTGCTAACTGGATATATGACCTCAATCTTAAAATACATGTGATTGTTTACAGGGTTGTGCATGCTGGAATTTGACTCCATGGCTAAGAGAACTTGCTCCTCCTTAACTAGGCTTGTATTGTCTTTTTCTGCAATAATTTCAAAACAATCACTATATCTAAAGGCTGCTATGCTTGTTTGCACATGACAGCTATAGTGATATGTGTACATGTATGAACATTACATGCAACAGATATGATGGCAGCTGCAGCACACTGAGTATGATAGATTGCAATCATAATGGAGAATCCACGGGATTTTGTATCTCCTTAAAGAGCAAGATGCAGTTTCAGATTTGATATATAAATGCTGTATTTATAATCCTGGTTTCAGTTTTTCTGCTATTATAAATAGTACATTGGGGAATACATAACAGTGTAGTCCAGAGTTCACCACACACATGAAATCTCTTATAATAAAATAAAGTCAAGCTCCTTATCATTGTTTATGTTATTTCAATTAGGATGGAGTGCAGATATGCTTAATGTTGTTGTTGTTGTTTAGTCGTTAAGTCGTGTCCGACTCTTCGTGACCCCATGAACCATACTGCGCCAGGCCTTCCTATCTTTCACTGCCTCCCTGAGTTTGCTCAATTTCATGCTCATTGCTTCAGTGATGCTATCCAGCCATCTAATCCTCTGCCGTCCTCTTCTCCTTTGGCCTTCCATCTTTCCCAGCATCAGGGTCTTTTCCAAAGAGTCCTCTCTTCGCATTAAGTGACCAAAGTATCTGAGCTTGAGCTTCATTATCAATCCTTCCAATGAGCAATCAGAGTTGATTTCCTTTAAGATTGACTGGTTTGACCTCCTAGCAGTCCAGGGGACTCTTAAGAGTCTTCTCCAGATATGCTTAATATTTTCCAACAAAATACTCTTGGAATCTAACTACATCAAAATAGCAAGGTGGGTTGCTTGTTCATGAACAAATCTGTTTAAAGATAAGAGTTTCATGTTCTACTCGGAATGGGACCCAATGGGGTGTCTTACAAAAAAATGCCCAACTTTTTTTTCAGTGGTAGGCTGGTGTATGCTTAGTTACAAATATTCTAAATTTATTTCTGTTGCTTGAGTCACAATATGAAACAAACAGTCGAAAACCTTTATAATGGACCGAATTAGCAAAAAACAAAAAAGAAAAGAAAAAAAATTGACCAGGTACCTGAGATATAGGCAGCTTTTCCTGGCCTGTTGCCCTCTGGGTATATTAGAGTACAAAGAAATACTATTTTGACTGAGGGTGAAGGAAAGTACGAGGTATAATGCAATGTAGATTAATGCTGGGTAGTCAGAAAAGAAGACCAGAATGCAGTCTTCTTTGATTTTTGTTACAAAAGTATGCCTCCTCTTTAAAAGTCTGAATCAATGATGGAGCTATTGTTTCTTCACCTCCCCAACATGCTGCTGTGATCACAGAGCCACACGTCAGTTAAGGGCTGTATAATGTGGACTGGCTGTTAACGCCCTTGCAGCTTTTATAATTTCAGTCTCCTTCCCAAGTGCGAGTGGAAGGGGCCTGATCAGAACGTGCAGTGCAGTCCTTGTCCTGGAACCCAATCTACTCATTTGGAGAGGAGGAAATGAAGATTTCCATAACTTTTTGCTTTCAGCTCTCCCCAAATTTAATTAAAAGATTGAATGAAAGGGAATAAATGAAATATTGAGTTGTTTGTACTTCATCACTGTTGGGTAGATAAAGCCTAAGAATCCTGAAAAGGTTTCATGTAAGGATAAAGTCCGACCACACAAACAAAGGACAGAGTCATCTTTTGTTGAAGGGAGTGCTTTGGGTATCTGTGCTTATATTTTATAGAGATGTGTTACATCAACTATTCTTTGGGGGTTATCCTGAGTTAAGGAATAATGTTCTAAACACATCAACAACAAACAGAGTTCTACTTGGACTCTGCTCTGACATGAAGTTCAGTGTTTGGAGGATCCCCAGAATTTCAATGGAAGAGCAGCTTTGAATGCCTAGAGTTGCGCATTCCTCCCCTGAAATGAGTGGAAAAAAGCGAAAGCACCCTATGAATTGCCACCTTTTCACGCTGTAATAAAAATCCATTGGTTGGATGTAGACTTTCTTCTAAGCAGTGATTTAGAATGGCTTCCCCAAACTGGTACTATTCCTACAAATTGTTCAGCAACTTTTGCGAGGACCTGTGGGAGTTGCAATATGTCACTTCTGGTGGGCATCAAATTGTGGAATGCTGACTTTGAAACTGGGTATTGCCAAGATAAGAGACTGATTATATAATCAGTTATGGGATTGTAGAAATGGATATTTTCTCATAATAAGCAGTTCTAATTGTACATAGCTTCTTAAAACCAGAGAGAGCTTTAAGTAATAAGAATGAAACACTATGCTGTTGTTATGTATTTGTTGTGATTTGCCTTAAAGATTTATATACCACTTTTTGTGATAAGGTTCCAATAAACAGCAGTAATTCCAAAGCAAGACTACTTAACTACCTCAGAGAGAGTTATTTTAAACTTTATTTATTTATTAGATTTCTACCAAGCCTTTATTTCCATAATATTTTAGTTCTCAATTTTTATCATTGCAGTCAGGTATATCTGCAAAAGAATAAAGGTTTGGCAGTTTGTGAGTTTCAACAATACAGATCACAAACACACCTCTTTTATTTCTGTCTAATGTTATTCTGTTATGGGCAGAATAAATGCTGCATTTGGCAAGATGGTGGCAATAAGGTTGAATACTTGATCTGACCCTGGATGATCAAGCTGTCATTGACTGCAGTCTGGCAGCAAGTTTGCATTGTGGTGGGTATTCTGCTAGTAAATAAAAGGAGCTTCCAGATGATCAGATTTTATCGCTACCAATTGAAAAGTACTGCCTATTTTTCTGTTCTTAGGAGATTAATTTTATAGAGAAAATGTTGGAAGATGTAGTGGAATAAGCAGAGGCTGTTGCCTGACTCCCCCTTCCCCCATAACATTCTATGTTTTATAGCAATGTGATTGCAAAATAAAAAGCTTTGTCTGGATGTATCCACTGCAATCTGTTCCCAGATAGGAGATCAAATGGGACTTGCAGAATGGAAAAGCACTTTGTCTTGCAGATTTTTTTTTTTTTTTAGTTGCCATGAATCCAGCTACAGGAGCAGTGAAAAATTTAAACTCTATGTCTTAGATCAACTTACAGTGTTGAATGTAAGTATTTGCTTGGTATCAGAAGTGGCAAGAAGTTGTACACAGGCTTGTGAGTGGGCTGGTGAGAGCATGTGCTGACATTCCCTCCCTCTTCCATATCCAGCACAGAAGCCAAGCCAGCGAGGAAGGAAAGCCCCGCACCATGTCTTGCATAAAAAGGCCAAGGGCTGCTGGAGGGCGGCCAGGCTTCTCTGTGCCAGCTCTTGACAGACCAGGAAAAGCTGCAGTGGCTATGAGGCATTCTTGATATGTTGATTGTGGGATGAATGAAGTGAGGACTTTATAAGCAATTAGCACTCTAAACAGTGCTATATGAGCAATGAGTTTTAAAAAAACCTCTTTTAATCAGAAGAATTAAGAATGATTGTCAAGTTGATATACATAAGGGTGCTCAAGTCCTTAGCAAAAGCACCTGATGAAAGTCCTTCATCATGTGTTAACTTTTGCCCATCATTCAGTTTATTTGACTTGTTCTACACTGGGCATAATCAGCTTATCTTTCAAAATTGCAATCTTACCAATCTAGTTGCCAGTGTATAACATACAGTAGTATACAACTATTCCATAACTTGTTCTACACTAGATGCTTACAGGAAGGAAAACTTTTCTAATTGAGGAGGAGAAAGTTGCACAATTATAGTTTCTTCGTTCTTGCTTTAAACTTCATCACAAATTTATTTGGTGAGGTCAACAAATTAAAATGGTTCATTTGTACCATTATTTTAAACTACAAACTTCATTTGTAGTGACAAGTTTTATTTTATCCTTGTAACAGACTTGCGTTGACTTAATTCTGTAAAATTCTGTAATTTTCCCATGTTCGTAAGCACCTAGTTACAGCAAACAGCAGTTTGGACACATGGTCTTGTCATAGTAAGTGGTAGGTGTAGATGGAGGAAGGCTGGTGCTAAGTGTTCTGATGACAGATTACTTGTGAATGTCCGAAGTTTTTAAATATGAAGTTCAAGAACTGGCTCTTTGCCTACTGTACTATAATTAAAGAATATCTTTGAAGGATGGTACACTGTTTTCTGAATTGCATAAAATTAGTAAATAACAATGTACTGTAGAGGCATACACACACAAACATACCCACACATACACCAGTATTAATCGCCAAATAGAACTAGACAAAAACAGAGGTTTGTGGCAAATAATGCAATTTGTGATACTAAGTTCAGAATAGAATTTTATGGACACTTTCTCACAGTTTTGAATATTAAAAGATGCCTATTTGAAACCTTTGAGAGAAGCTCATAGAATATATTAGTTTCATTCTTCTCCAAGTATTAATATAAATCTATCACGTTACTTATTTATATTACATAACATGATTGCATATTTTATAGCAGAATTGTGATGCTGGGGATATTACTACTATTACTCAGCCACCAAAATATATTGATACACTGTTGGTGAAAGCTGTGTTACAGCTGTTCCTGAGTCACATACCTCCCCGTCACTTTGCGGCTTCCATGATTGCCCATAGATTTCTGTTGGATTTTTCTTTTCCTTAAAAAAAAATTAAATTGCATATTCCCCCTTGCTTTAGCATTCAGAGCTCACAACATTCTATTCTGACAGTTAAGGTCCAGAACAGGAAGGTCCAGTAGAGGAAGATACTGTCAAGTCCAAATCAAGATCAAGTTTCATAAAGTTTAAGGCAGACTGGTACAGAAGTTATCCAGCATTTGAATGTTCTTAGGCAAAGGCTTAAATACAGGAAGCTTGTGTCCCTCATCAAAGTCCAGATCATACAGATCATAGATAGTTCCAGAAAGTTGAAACAATAATCTGTTTCTGAGTAAACCATTACTCCTATGCAGCTCTTGTAAATAATCTAACACTCTTCCTCCTTTCTGTTCTTTGGGTCTTTGTATGGAGTGATACATTTATGTTTGGATGTCTGAAGCTCTAAATCTGGGTTAGAATTCTAGAGTGCAGAATCAGGAGCTATGTTCTTCACTAGTGCCCAGTGCCTTATATGGTTCCTGATCTTTTCTCTTCCTTGGATGAAGAATCACCCGAAGAAGTCTGTCATGACCTTCTCAAGGAATTCTGCCACTGTTTAACTTCTTAAGTATTGAGGTACTGATCTAATTAGGCCTTGGCATATTTTCGTTTTCTATTCACTGTGACAATCTGCTAGCATCTTTTTGCAACAACAGGGGGACTTAAAAATGGGTCTTACAAAATAAACAGGTCAGTCACATTTGTGAGCTGCCAGTGCACAAGGGTAAGTTAATTACTCCCAGAAGTAGCTGGTTAGTAAAACTGGCAAAACAGAACCCTATAATTAGAATTCCACTTGTGTAAAATAAAATGTATCCCATTTTTATCAATATTTTTCCTGTCACCTCTCTGTATTTCTGATTAAAAGTACTAGATGGAAGAATGAGAAATTACATTGTGAGTTCTACCATATTCAGAAAGTTACCACGCAGGCAGTGAAGATCTTCATTGACATGGTTTTCTCAGCACTTTGAAATTTTGGTTTTCTTCTGGGCATTTAGAGATGCTTGGTTTATTTTGCTTAATAATATTCTATTTACATACTATACATACTATATATTCTATATCTATGGGTGAATTATATGGGGCTTGGGGTGGCTGCTGCTGGGTATGGGAAATTTACCAGAGCGACTTGCAATCTTCCCTGCCAGCTTCCCCATTGATTTTGCTTGTAGAAAGCAAGCAGGAAAGATTGCAAATGGTGATCTTGTGACTGTGGGGTGCTGCAACTGTTGTAAGTGCAAACTGGTTGCCAAGCACCAGATCACAATTATATGACCACGGGGGTGCTGGGATGGACAGAACTTTGAGGACTAGTCATAAGTACCACTCATTCAGTGCCATTGCAATTTCGAATGTTTGCTGAACGAGTGGTCGTTAACTGAGGATTACCTGTCAGTTACATTAGATATCTTGTTGCCTTCACCTATCCATCTCCCATAAGTTTCCACCAACTTGGTCAACAGTCAGATATCATGGTAATTGTAGTCTAAAACATCTAGAACACACCAGGCTGCCTTCCCTTGAGTTTGCTGCTCTCTTCTATGCAGTAGTAGCACAATTTAGGTTTGGTGACAGGTTTCTGGGGGAAATGGTGCACCATATTACAGGCCATGATGGAAATAGTCTCTCTGTTTTTTTCACTTAACCATGCAATGTATCATAGAGGAAATGCATCACTATACTGCAAGAGTTGTCTTTGGTAAAGGGGTGAAAGCATTTTGCAGCAGTAGAATTGTGAGCTTTAGGTGTCAAGTATAGATGAGAATGAGTGATGGTCAGAACTTTACTATTTTTGCCCTATACACCTTCGGTAACTTAAACTGTGGTTAGCAATGCACGGCCCATGCAACAGTGACATATTGATGAAAAAGGATTAATTGTACAAGCAAACTTTCCTCATAATCATATTTGTATTAACTAAAATTCATGTTTAATTTATGTTTAAAGATAACCCCCTGGGAGTATAACCCATACCTCTGGTTCCAATATGGGTAGTCCTCGCTTAACAACTGTAATTGGGACTGGAATTTCCATTGCTAAGTGATGCAGTTGTAAACTACAGTGTCACGTGACCACACTGCTTAGCGATGGCAGTTACAGCAGTCCCCGGTTACTGTTGTTAAGCGAATCACCGTGGGTCATTAAGTGAGGATGTCACATGATCATGACTTCTGACTTCCTACTGGCTTCCCCATTGACTTTGCTTGTAGGAAGCTGGCAGGGAAGGTCGCAAATTGTGATCATATGATTGCAGGACACTGTGACAATTAGAAATCCAGGGCGGTTGCCAAGTGCCTGGATCACGATCACATGACCGTGGGGGCACTGTGACAGACGGAAGTTCGAGGTTGTAAGTACCACTCGTTCAGCACTGTCATACGTTTGAACAGTCACTGAATGAGTGATTATTAACCAAGACCCCCTGTATGGTTTTGAGGCAGCGCAGATGCAAACCCTAGAGAAATAAAGAAGCAGCAGCGCCTTTAGCAAATTGGAGTTCACCTTTGATGAGGTATCTCACCAAATTGTGGAGTGTTCTTTGTAGCCTTAGAATTTAGACTTTGATGGTCTCAAAAGAACTTTGGACAAAAGTCCTTAGTTGGCCTAACTGGCAGCTCATGTAGATTTTTTGAAAATAAATATGGTTAGTTTTACTATACAAAGCCATTGCTCAAAGAGCTTGCTAATATTAGGGATTAGAATAAGAGAGCTATCTATATTTTAAACAATGTTTGCTTAATTTTTATAATAGCACAGTTTTTACAGTTTAATTATTTTATTGTGCAATGCAAGTGCAGTTATGGGCTTTCTAGCTCTTTGAGGAATTAAGATATTTTGTATTCTCCTTTTTTAATGTCATTTCCTTGTTTTGAAGGAAACAGAAATATGCTTGTAACTGAAATCCAAAGATGACATTTCTCCAACAAGGAAATATAAGAAAAAGAAAGAAACCCCAGAAAAGCACACTCTCAAAATATAATTGTACTTAATGAATTGATTACTCTTGTGTCTATACATTCTAGCCTACTATATAGCATTTGAACATGGTGTTGAATAGCTTTATGGTATTTTATTCTGAAAACAGCTACCTTTCTTTGAGAATCAGAAATTCTTGTTCCTCGGTACTGAGGAAAATGGATAGATAGTGACTCATAAGAAAGTATGTTGCTAACTTGTCATTTAAAATCTGATTTCCTTGGTCAAGGTCTAGCCTGTTATTCACTGTAACATATTCTCTTTAATGGGAAAGTAGTTAACATAGTTGACATTCTATAGGTTTCCCTGTGCTATTGGAAATCCCATGTTGCTGGAATTAAGGCACAAGAAGGAATCCAAGTTTGTTTGCTTTACTAATGTCAGGGTTCATATATTTAGCTGTGGGAGCATTGGAGTACTGTTGTGGAAGCACAGGATAGCTATCTCCCTCAGCCATTCAGATGCCCAGCCAGATGACACTTAGCTTCATATTAAACAGAGCTTGTTGCTTGTTTCCACCACACAACCCCCAACAAAAAAAAATGGGGTGTTGGCAGATGGGTTTACACTGAAGTATTAGGGGCAGGGGAGCCTGGATCTTGCCAAAAATGCTATTGCTGTATAAATTATTTTCTAAAGCATGTTGGAAATGTTTACTAATATGACAGCAGAGAGGGAAGCTACCTCGAGATATTGCTAAATCATAATTCCCAATAATACCAGCTAACCTGGCCAATAATGACAGGTGCTCAGAGTTGTAGTTCAGTGATATATGAAGGTCACAAGTTCTTAGTTCTGTATGATGAATTTCACTACTACCATTACTGCTACTACTGATACAAATGGATAGCTTTTTTAAAAATTTGGTTGTTGGGTAGACTCCAAATAACATTCCTCAAGATCATATTCCACATTATTCTAGTATTTAAGCAGCAGTATTTTTGCTGTAGGAACAACATGGCTCCATGCCAGCCTTTCAAGGCTGACACTGTTTTGACTTTATTTCACATTCCCAGCCTATCTCAAAAGCCACATATTTTTTGCTCATGTGAAAGAGAGGGAAAACAGAGATTGTGTTCTGCAACCCTTTTCAATCTTTTTTCAAAGTGCACTGAATATTATGTAGACTGTTTAAGAGTCACCAACCAAGCTGATGAGTGAAGTTCCTAGGTATTGTAAATATTGTGTTCTTAAATATGCAAGTAGAGCCATGTGAGTGGTTAAGGTACCGGGCTAGAAACCAGGAGACCATGAGTTGGTTCTGCCATAGACATAAAGCCAGCTGGGTGACCTTGGGCCAATCAATCTCTCTCAGCCCTAGAAGGCAGGGAATGGCAACCCACTTCCAAAATCTTGCCAAGAAAACTGCAGGAACTAATCCAAGCAGTCGCCAGGAGTCAACAATGACTCTGAAGGCCAAAAAAAAAAAAAAAAGGGCATGACTCTCCTGTGCTTTATTAAAATTATATCATTAATCACCTTTAAATATCTGGGTGTGGTCATACATGCCACCGGCTCAAGGACTGCGCATTGTGAATATGCAGCTGCGGCTGGACAGAGGTCAGCTAATGCCATCCTCAAACTGTTACGTTCAAAAGGAGGACATTATGTCCCCGCTGCAATTAAACTTTTCGAGGCGAAATCGCTTGCTCAGATGCTGTATGGGACACACCTTGGACCCTCCTCCTCCTCCTCCTTACCCCTGGAGAGAGCCCAGTCCAAATTTTTAAGAGCAACTCTACAACTGCCTCGCTGTGTGTCAAATGCCTGCTTACGCTTGGAGACTGGCCTACTAATGGTTGAATCAAGAATTTGTTTGTCATCTTTAAACCTGTGGTTAAAACTTAACCTTTTCCCTCAAGGCCTTGCTCCATTAATTTTACAAGATAAATTTGTTTCTTCACGGACCAAGGCTGTCGAGTGTAATTTTGCAAGGCTAGGCGTCTCCCCGACCTCGTTACTCCAGCTGGGCTTCGACAAGGCAAAACTGGACTTGAGACAAAGGATGGAAGACATGGAAAGGCAAGCTGATCTAGGAAAAGTCCCATCGTTTATGGCCCCAGAATCTACCAGATATACTGTAGCTGCCGCCAGATATCTCAGGCAGCTAGAGGTAGTAAACTACCGGAGGGCCTTTTCACTTGCCCGATGTCATGTACTCCCTTCAGCTGTGCTGGACAGTAAATATAAGGGAGTCCCACTGGCTAAAAGGCTGTGCCCATGTGGCTCTGGGGAAGTGGAAACCACCGGGCGTGTCCTCTTACGGTGTCCATTTTATAGAGAAATACGAACAAAATTTATTTCTCCAGCGATCAGCAGATATCCCGGCAGACTGGATGCTGAACATCTTCAAATTCTCCTTAAAGATGAGTGAAGTAATGTTACAGAGCAGGTGGCAAGATTTTGTGCAGCAGCCCTTAAGAGCTGACGTATTATTGTGAACAATTGATATAAGCATTCTGTGTTTCTATATTTATGTATTTAAAAACCGACATTAACTCTTAATTTTAATGGTTCATAATGTGTAATTTTAGGACGATTGAAGCCAGGTGTACAAATTATTGTAAATGATTTTAATTATAATTGACAAGTACCTTGACTAGTACACCTTGGATATATAATCCCTTATTTGGATTGGATATATTTTATGTCCTTCCCTTCTTTTAATATTGCACTGGTCTAATTGACTGTAATAAAGTAAATAAATATATCATTAATCAACACACACAAAATTCTACTGCATATGAGCTTTGCTGGTTATTTGGATCCATTATTTCTGTTTAGACACTTTATGCTAGCAATTTATGAGAATTGCTGTGTTTCCTTTCAATGGTCGTGCAGAGAAGAAAGGGGGTTTGCTCACAGTTGGGCATCTGAAGAACAGGTGATTAAAGCTCTGGTTAGTTTAGGACTAAGATATTTCAAGAATCTATCTTTTTTCCTGTGAACCTGCCTGGTTTCTGTGATTGTATCCCAAGATCCTTTTTGTGTAGTCCCAATGTCTGCAAAAATATGCTTAACTGTAACTAGAGAAAGAGTGCCTTTCTGGCAAATCTGCCAAAGCTTTGGATATGCAAATTTAGCAATGAAAAAAGTTTAAAATACACTCCAGCACTAACAATTATTAAAAGACCAAGAAGAATAAAGAATATTTCTGCTGGAAAGTCAATGGCCATTCCAGAGTTGGGTAGCTATCATTAAAAAGGTCTGCTTTTGGCCTGCCACTGGCTGCATTTTGGTATCAGGGTTTTGTTAGTAGGCACAGATTGCCAGAGCAGGATTGTAGAGAAGGTAAACAGGAAACTGCTACTTACAAGCAAGAGTAGGAAATAAAAGGTCAGATTACTCTTACACAGAGTATGCTGGATATGAACCCAAGACAGATGGAAGTTTGGGAATCTATCTTAACGGCTCAGTGGCCATTAAGTTTGTAATGGCAACCATTCTGAAGTTATGATAAAGATATACTCCTCACTCTGTCCTACATATCAAGAGAGTTAAGAGTAAATCTTTATTATAACTTCAGAGTTATAATAAAGCCAAGTTCATATCTGTCTTGGGAAAGTATGACACATGGCAAGGGATGGCATTTTGAATAGGCCCTCCAAAAATGACTTTAGGGTACAAATAGAAACATCTGAGATAGTTTTTCTCAATTTGATTAAACATTTTATATATTACAAATTAGATAGCTTTTTTAAAAAATGGAGTGTGTGTGTGTGTGTGTGTGTGTGTGTATGTATATATATATCTATATATCTATATATATATAGATATATATATACACACACAATTTTTATTGAAACTTTTAAACAAGAAAATAAAAACTAATACCAACTAGGAAGGAAGAAAAAAGAAAAAGAAGGAAATCAAGAAAAAAGCCAGAAGTGCAAGAAAAGAAAAAAAAGTTGGAGAAAAATAGGAAAAAAAAAGATATAAAGAAATGGCTTCTGATATTCTTCAGAGCAGTTAGAAGTACAAATATACCTCTCTCTCTAAAATTACATCATATTACTCTTCTTTCTATAATCTATCCTATCTAATCATCAAAACCATAAATCACAAGTTCATTTTTACACAAAAAGTCCATAAGAGGCTTCCAATCACCTATAAATGTAGATAATGTCTTCTCTCTAATCAAAGAAGCCAATTTATCCATTTCAGCAAAATCTGTCAACTTCACCAACCATTCCTTCATAGTGGGGAGTGTCGAATCTTTCCACCTCTATGCATATAATAATCTCGCCGCAGTAATCATATATTTAAATAATTTTCCATGGTTTTTTTTCTGACTGTTTATCCATTAATTCTAAAATGAAAAGTTATGGCTTCAATTGAATATTGATCTTTAAAATCTTCTGTATCAAAGTATAGATTTGAATCCAATTCTTTTCAACTTTTTTACATGTCCACCAAGCATGATAAAATGTCCCTTCGCACTGTTCACATTTCCAAAGTACATTTGAAGTGCCTTTATACATTCTGGCTAATTTCTCTGGCGTCATATACCAATGATGCCAGTGGCTGTTTACCTTGGAGAACTGCTGCAGATATAGGTATGGTCTGGCACAAGATTTACACCCTGTCCCTTGGATTTTCAAGGGTCAGCAAATGCTCACCAGACACTGCTGGAACTATGACGCTTTCCAAGGTGCGGGCCCCTCTCTTGGGGCGAACCCATTCCAGGGCACCCTGTCAAAAGGGTTTAATTTCTTGAGATTATTAAAATATTTATAGCTGTGCAGATTTTTTTTCTTGTTACTTTAGTATGCATATGTCAAATCAGAGCATATCTGTATTTATGTTATACAGTGCTTTTGAAGAAAGGCATGCATGCATGCATGCATGAATGAATGAAATACTGTGTTAGACCTTTCGCTTACGATGAACCATAGCTGCAGTGCCTGCATCACCACTGCTGTGACAGACAATACTTATATTTCTTACCAATCTTCCATGTTCCCTGGCTGGCTTGGCCAATGGCAAGAAATTGTGGCAATTATACTTCAAAAGAGTTTGAGAGCATAAAGTTGCTTAACCACGCTGTACTATCATGTAATACAGAAAATAAATGGAAGGAAACCCTAGTTCCCTGAAATTTGTATGGATCTGACAAAACTGAAACTATAATTGAGATTGCAAAGTAGCTATAGATAAGACCATGTCATCTATCTGGCATGCCAGAAGCTTTTTTTTAATAAGAACTTTATTAAGTTATAAAAAGCATAAAGATAAAAGCAAACAAGAACTAATAATCAAAGAGAGAAATAGAGAACAAGAGAGTTAGAAATAAAGAGTACAATAGTGATGGAAAGTAAAGGAGAGGGAAAAAAGAAAAATTAGAAAAAGAATAACTTCCGACTTCTTATACAGTAAATATTGATAAATCATATAATAAACCTCTGACTCTAAAACTACATCTTAACATACATATTTTGTATAACCCATTAATTTAACTAATAATCAAATCCATATATCATAATTTAATTTTTTTCTGTCTCCTGCAAAAAGTCCAAAAGAGGCTTCCAATTGGCATTAAAGTTAGTCAATGTTTTTTCTCTAAGCAAAGCTGTCAATTTTGCCATCTCAGCCAACTCCATTATCTTCATCATCCATTCTTCCTTTGCGGGTAATGTCGAGTCTTTCCACCTTTGAGCATATAAAAGTCTAGCTGCAGTTATCATATATAAAAACAAAGGTCCATGAGCTTTTTCCAGTTGTTTATCCATCAGTCCCAAAAGGAAGGTCTCTGGTTTTAACTGTACAGTATATTAACCTTCAAAATCTTCTGAATTAATATATGAATTTGGGTCCAAAATTTTTTAGCCTTATTACATGTCCAGCAAAGATGATAAAACATCCCTTCACATTTCTAACATATGCTTGAAACTCCTTTGTACATTTTTGATAATCTTTCTGGTGACAAATACCATCTGTACATCATTTTATAGAAATTCTCCTTCAAATTATAACACAGTGTAAATTTTAATCCTTTCATCCACATATTTTCCCATTGTTCCATTTGTATATTATATCCAAATTTTTTAGCCCATTTTATCATACAATCCTTAACTTGTTCATCTTCTTACTCAAATCTCAACAAAAGCTTATACATTTTAGCAATAAAATGTTCATCATTGGTACACAATTTAGTTTCAAAAACAGCTTTGTTTTGTTCAAAACCATGTATCTTTTTATTAACGTTAAATCTTTCTTCAAGTTGTACATATGAAAACCAGTGGCATGAATGTCCTTGAGATGTCAAATCCTCTCTTGATTTTATTTTAATTTCTCCTGGATGAGTATCAAGAATATCGCCATAAATTAACCATTTCTGCTTAGTTACCATTTCTTTCCTATAAAATGCTTCGTGTGGAGATAACCATAGGGGTATTGACATGCCAGAAGCTTGAAGTTCATAGTAAGAGGAATTCACAGTTTCTGTGTGTGTTCTTTATGTCTGGCTTGATGGAGGCTGTTTACCCTTTTCTTGTTATATAAACAGATAAATCTTCTTTAAAAATGCATGCATACAGTATGAGGGCAGGTTTGTATAGAATTGTCAACTGGCAAGGCACTTATAAATGCTTAACTATAAATCTGTCTGGGGATGCATATATTCAAGGTTTGGTTCCTTGCTGGGTACTTCTTCCAGCTTTATGTTTCTAATGTCAACTTTGTGAAGTTACTTCATATTGAGTCTCAGTTCAGTATGAAAAATAATTAGGCTTGTTTTGTATTTATGAATAGACAATTTGATGGACATTTATTTTATAGAGGGCTTTTTTGTTTTTTGTTTTAATTTAAACATAAGCTAGGGTTTTAAACCCAAATCATACTTCAGATATTATAGTAAGCCTCTCTTTTTGCCTTTATTTCCATATATGTCACCATCAATTCTGTCTGTTCCTGTATTTTGTTCCATTCTCAGCCGTAACAGTTCTGCTCCCTTTAATGAATCATTCCATTCTTTCTCTTTCTCACGAATGGAATGTCATTCTACAGAATATCTATTTCTTCCTTTATTTTTTTTTTCTTTTAACTACTATACATCTTTTCCATGAAGTCCTTGATTTAACACCTAGTCCTGATCCACAAATTAAAGGAAGACTGATATACATGCCTGCATTTAATCACACTTATTGCTGCCTGTTCTTATTTTTCCCAATCCTGCATTTGTTTTTTCCTTCCACTGATGAGATTTTGATTAAATTCTCTTTGGAAGCAGTGCTGTGACTTATTTTCTTCTTTTTATCTTTGGGAATATGGTATTGCTGGCACGGAGAGCCTTCAATTCGTAGGCCTAATTTGGTCTGCAAGGCCTTCTCATCTAGCCCACAAAGATTTCAGAAGGGGCCTATCCTGTCTCTGAAGGTCCTATAGATATACAAAATATTTTGAAACAATAAGTAGGTATCAGCAACTTCAGTGAAACTAGTAACAGATTGTGTGGTTATAATTGTCTACAGTTCTCCCAGGTTTAGTGAGGATAATCCATTTGACATGCTGTGTGATTTATTGAAACATGTATATATGAATACAAACATAAAATAAGCAAGTACATATTTACAAATATTTACCCTTGATTAACTGCTAGGTTTAGTTTTAAGTTGTACTTCTTATTTTTATCCTACTTTTCATAAAATAAGTATGCGTAGCAGATAAAAAAAAAATTAACAACCATAGCAATCAAAATGGGATTAAAACAATTTAGTAAAATGCAAAAATATAATGTATTAAAAGCAAATCAGTCTAATACTAATAAAAAGGGAAATTAGGTTGATTAGAATGATGCGTCTTCTCTTGGCCAACTGTGGCACACTTCTTTTTTAATATTATTTTTGTTAATGATCTTGACATGTTTCTTATTGACAAATGAAGATGGGATTCAAGAAAAAGAAATATATATATATTCCCCTCTTACCCCTATGGGTGGTACGTGTCTTCCTCAATCTTGGGTCCTCTACCAGAGGCCTGGGAGTTTGAGGGTTCTGTCCAGTATCTTAGCTGTTCCTAGCACTGCACTCTTCTGGACAGAGAGCTTTGATGTTGTTCCTGGAATCTGTTGGAGCCATTCTCCCAGCTTAGGAGTCACGGCCCCGAGTGCTCCTACCACCACAGGGACCACTCTGGCCTTTACTTTCCATATCCTCTCTATTTCCTCCTTCAGGCCTTGATACTTCTCCAGCTTCTCATGCTCCTTCTTCCTGATGTTGCTGTCACTTGGCACTGCTACATCTATCACTACTGCTGTCTTCTGGTCTTTGTCTACTACCACGATGTCTGGTTGATTAGCCAGTACCTGCCTGTCCATCTGGATCTGGAAGTCCCACAGGATCTTAGCCCTGTTATTCTCCACAACCTTCTCTGGAATCTCCCATCTGGACTTGGGGGGGTCTAGCCCATACGCTGTACAGATGTTCCTGTACATAATGCCAGCTACTTGGTTATGCCGTTCAGTGTATGCTGTTCCTGCCTGCATCTTACACCCTTCCACTATGGCTAGACCCCCCCAAGTCCAGATGGGAGATTCCACAGAAGGTTGTGGAGAATAACAGGGCTAAGATCCTGTGGGACTTCCAGATCCAGATGGACAGGCAGGTACTGGCTAATCAACCAGACATCGTGGTAGTAGACAAAGACCAGAAGACAGCAGTAGTGATAGATGTAGCAGTGCCAAGTGACAGCAACATCAGGAAGAAGGAGCATGAGAAGCTGGAGAAGTACCAAGGCCTGAAGGAGGAAATAGAGAGGATATGGAAAGTAAAGGCCAGAGTGGTCCCTGTGGTGGTAGGAGCACTCGGGGCCGTGACTCCTAAGCTGGGAGAATGGCTCCAACAGATTCCAGGAACAACATCAAAGCTCTCTGTCCAGAAGAGTGCAGTGCTAGGAACAGCTAAGATACTGGACAGAACCCTCAAACTCCCAGGCCTCTGGTAGAGGACCCGAGATTGAGGAAGACACATACCACCCATAGGGGTGAGAGGGGAATTTTTTTTTTTATATTTATGTTTGTGTCACTCTCATATTTGAGGTAGGCAGGTGAAGCATTAGGGGGTCTTTGCCCAAGGACCCCTACTGGTAAGGTAGGTGCCAGCATCGAAGGCGGTGTTCTAACCACTACGCTATCCAGCCGCGTAGGTTTATATTTTAAACTTAGCTGTACTCATGGAAGGGGTCAATGAAATGCATTGCCTTATAGCAAACATAACGTTATTTTAAATCATGTGTATTTATAATTCCATTTAAAAATGGTTGGATCTCTGTTTCTTAATTGGATCAATTTTCCTGGAAAGGTAAAGTTACCTGGAAAGGGAATTAGTGTATTTGGAAACTTGTAAACATAGCCTGTCCAAGCAGAAGCTATTTATATCCTCTCTCGTTTTCTTTAGGATCTACATTTCCATCAGCATTGCGAGCAGACATATAAAATGTATTACCAGTGGGTCATTGATTGGTACTGGCTTCTACACATTTCTGTACGTGCTATATTTTTAATATTGTCAGGAGTTCTGAACTGCCCTTTAGCTTTGGGTGTGCGTCAAGAGTTAGGAGTGCAGCTAATTTCCAAACTTGAGTTTAGTTAATATTTCTATAGTATAGTATATTCTGCATTCTAATAGGGAGCCTGTGTGTTGAACTACAGCTGCCAATAGTCCGCGCATATCTGGTGGTAAGGAACATGGGGAATTGTAGTTAAGCAATATCTAAATGTTCTGAATTCATATCAAAATAGGACACTAAGATAGCTTGAAACTCTAATCCTAAATATACTTCTGGAAGTAAATTTTATCCATTTACATCTTTCTTCTGAAAACTGCAAACTGGGGACTAAAGTTTGGGACATTATTTTCCCTTGTAATTTATTTATGTAATTTTTATTCTGCCCTGTTTCCAAGGTTCTCACAGTAGCATCTCTTTTGTAACCATAGCACAATATATCCAGCTGGTCTTTCAAAAGCTTGAGCACCAGCTTTGAAACAATACTAGAAAAACCTCTGTAGAAGTATCCAGACTAACCTCCCATAATTTAGTACCTCTGAATTGTGTTTTGGGGCTGTACCAGCCTTAGTTTCCAGGAAAACAGATGTGAGTTTTCATTGATCAAATCACTAATAAAATCCAATATAATCAACATGCAGTTCAGCCTGGAATATAGCCTAGTATTATAAATATTAAAATGCAGACATTATGTGTATAAACATGCCAGTGGGTCATTATGCTTGTTAAATCCTCCATGCTTGTATTTTACTAGGCTTAATTTATTAATTTGGATTGTCTTTGTTGTAATTTTGTTTCAGTACATAATATTACATGCTTGTGGCTTGCTTGAAGATGATAGAGACATTTATGTTTTCTGTGTAATGCAAGTTGTGTCTGCAGATATCAAAGCTTGGTTATAAGGCAAAACTTCATCAGTGGACTCCCACTGACATCCTGTTGTTCAGAGTGTAACCCTAAGCATGTCTGTGTTCACTGTGAAATTTACAATTCTTTGTTGGCATAGAGGCAATGATTTATAATAACCAGCACATGCTTTCCCTGATGTCAGGCTGCCCATAAATTTTAGCCTTCTAGGCATGACAGTACACTTCACTTATTTCTCTGTGTTCCTCAAATTGTTCCATTTGGCACACAGTTTGCCATAATTCTCCAGAACACATTACAATTTCTTGTGACCTGATCAATCTTCTTTTAGTTTTGGTCATTTATTGCTCTGTTGCTCTTTGTTCAAAATTTATTTTGAATTCATTGTCTTTCTCTCACTATATTTCGTCTGATTATCCCAGATTAGTAGTTGAGCTGTCTTTGTTTCTGGGCCTTCTGTGATTAGTGCATTGAGATAGGTATCTCTGCTAAGTCACTTATGTTCTGTCAAAGGGTCTGTTGTGGGGCAATTCATACATCACTCCTTAAACTTTAGCAGGCCTTGCTTTTGCTCATGAGATTATTGCTCAGCTATTGCCCACTTTTCTTACTGACTTCCTTCTATGCAGGTGATTATAAAGACCTTGTCCTTATGTCAGCAAAGGCTTGGCAGCTAGACATTTTCTCAGGTGGGTTCAGACTGGTTAAATCTTGCATTAACATTAACATGGCTTTTCCCATTTATTATCATTGGATAAATAGCATGCAGCAAAAATAATCTGACAGCAACGGCTAAAAAGAGTTTTTTCCTCCCTGTGACTGGGGACTGTTCAATGGCTGAAACTTTAACAGCAATTAGTCATATGAGATCTGTACGTTATGTAGCTGCCTGCTCTGTAATATTTCTAAGCGCCTAAGCATTTTAGTTCTTTAGCCTCTTAAAATGGTCACCCAGCCCTTGGCCATATAAATTGGAATACCAGTACAGATGTTCTCTTCTGTGTTAAGGAATGACTTTAATTGCAAAACGTAACCAGAAGCTCTCCAACACTGAAGAGATTGAAGCAGTCTTAGTAGGATACCTGACAGGGTTGTAAGTGTACTTAAAAGTATTTTGCTTTTAACAGATACATGGCAGAAAAAATTCAACAGATGATGCCTTTCCCAATCACAGAATCGTCATGCTGGGAAATCTGTACTAGTTGAATATTTCCTTTTCTCTTAAGTTATCAAAAATCCTTTACCAAGGAAAAGCATGCATGCATATCAGGGTATAATGAAATCTGTAAAAAAAAAAAAAAAAGTTAATTATCTTCTGCATCTCTGCCATGTAAGGAAATTATAAGATATTTAAATTATTTAATGGCCATGTTCACACATCACACTATGACATCATTTTTTTGGGTTTGGGCTTAAGGTGGAATCTGAACCACTAATTATTGCTATTGTGGTTTGCAAACCATGGTTCATGGATTAATATGTTTTGTGAACCTTCCCAATTGTGATTTATTCAAAACAGGGCTTAGCACAGCCCGCAATCCAACCTTGTACCCTAAACTCAGTATCTCAATTATAGAAAAATTTATTTGAGGCTATGTATTGTTGATGAAGTGTTGCCAAGAGAAATGGAGACTTTGGAGACTCAAAATATTCCAGGAAAGGGTTCCAGAAGCGTACCAGTTTATTCATCTGTTCCAATTGTTCATTGCTGTGTCAGTGTTATTTTTTAATCACACCATGTTGCGATCATATAAACAACTAGCAAAAGAGGTTGACAC
The DNA here is from genome assembly GCA_030867105.1 of Liasis olivaceus. Classification (NCBI taxonomy): domain Eukaryota; kingdom Metazoa; phylum Chordata; class Lepidosauria; order Squamata; family Pythonidae; genus Liasis; species Liasis olivaceus. The sequence continues at coordinate 34,875,319 of CM061354.1, read as the reverse complement.
TGCAATAATGACAATAAATTAAGCCAATTCAGAATGAGAGTAGTGTTTCCTATATGACAATTTTAAGCGGAAGCGGGGAACAGTTTGGTGATTGAATGAATGTTGAATGAGAAAAGAAAAAGGAATTGCTATTGTAGCTGTTAAGTGAATGTAGACAATTCCCTGTCCACAGCTCTGCTTCCTGTGCCCTGTTTTTGGTAATATTGGCAGCATTTTCAGCTTCTCTGAATCCATAGCCTATAAAGAGGGTTGTGAATTTTGGGTGGGTGAACATCTGTTTTGTCCCACTTTATACTCCATTTTTGTGTGTTAAACATGCACACACACGCACACATGTTTTAAATTCCTCAAATATTTTAAATTCCTCATATGCAGCTTAGCAAAGCAAGGCATAGGGTCAACTAGCAGTACTTGTTCTAGTTTCAGGCCCATGCAGGTGAAAGTAAATTTGAGAAAGCTGAGCCATGTCTGTCTGTAGCCTCCACATTCTATAAAAGTGAGAGACTATAAGGCAGCAAAAACCTGGGTCTAAACCTATGAAAGACAGCTGTTTGTATTAGCTCATATCACCTTTGCTGCTGCAGTTATATTCTTCCTACAACCAGTAGACAAAAGATTTTAGCTCCTTGTTTTTAAAAACCTGGAAACTTTCTTAATGTTTAATTATTTTTATTTTTAGTGCTCCAGTTGTTGATAAATAAATTGAAAATAAAGCTGTGAGAGTCTTTGCACAGGGTGGATTCTCAGGGTCCTCTTTTTATACTGGATGCATGCATCAGGCTCAGGCAAATTTTGCTTCATTATGATTTGTTGAATATGCCATAAATGGCTAGGTTCCCATAAGGTCACCTACAGACCATGGTTTACAGCCACATGGCTGCATTCAGAAAAAATGCTTAAAATGTTAAAAATACCAGCTGCAAACTCTTCATGCTGACTTTAAAAGCTTTGCATGGCATTCTGTGGTTGAGTTTAATCTGATCACTTTAATCTGATCACTTCAACTAGCGCATACTAGTGGGCCTGTCTTGGGTCGGTTTTCACTCTATTGTTTTGGAGCATTTTGCCATTCTTCCACTGTCTTGTGAAATGCAGTTACCAGGATGATAAGCACAATCATGCTGTTGCACTATTAAAAAAGAAACGGAGGCATTTGGATTCTCTGTGGTTTTTCCTCCTTGCTTGACATTAGCAGTCATGCTTTCTCAGCTTCTGTTCTGTTACCACTGGTGTGACATGAAACAGCTATTACAGCAAATGCTTCCTAACAGCTTTTAATAGATTGCAGTAGTTATGCTGATGGTACAAGCCTACACATGTTTACTTTGCAGTAAGCTTCATTATACCCAGAAGGGATTACTTTCAGATAAGTATGCATGGTATGGTAACCTTGCAGTGTTCCAGATATGACTCCATTTGTAATGCTAAACCATGGTTTGTCTAGTCATGGCTTGTTGAAAAGCGACAGTTGGCTGCCTTCACCTGTAAAGTGCCTGAGTTCATTTAAAAAATAAGCCATCCTATAGCTAAGTTGCATATACCAGGCCTATCACTGAGTGTTACATTTGCATTACTTGTAATTCAGATCCACCTTTTCTTATATATAGGGAGGAATACCTCTTCTAAGATAAGGTTTGCCATCTATCTTTAGAAACTATCTGAAAGTTTTGAACCAACAGATTGAATGTAACCATGTCCTGTCTTTTGTTCTACAACTTGGTAGTCTTTAGTCTTGGAGAACTCATTAGTTTAATCTTCCTTCAAAAATGAGCATGGCTATCTTTTTTTTAAAATTCTAAGGTGATAAGTTACTTTATGGTGGTTTGTTGTTGAAGATAGTAGCAGAAAGCCCCATTCTGATACTGTGTCAAACAAAAACAATTCAAATAAAGGAAGCAAAACATATGGCTGTCCATGATCCCTAAAAACGAGTGCAATATATTTAGGAAGCAGTGGCAATTGCTAATGTATGAAGGGCGGATCTACTCAACTCTTCTTTGGATTGTCTGAGCAAGGGCATGAAAAAGGGTGTCTCCGGGGCCTGCTCGGCTTGTTGAGCTCATGCTGTTGGGAGGATCATGTTACTAAGACTGCAGAGGCATGTACTGAGTTGTCATTTGCAAAGAACAGTGCAAAATGGGAGTCTTACTTTCAGTGGAGCATCCTGTTGCTAGACAAGTTGCCCAGTTGTTCAAGAGCAAACTAAAGATGCATAGCTTGAGGGATGGGAGAGAACCCAACTGAAATGTCTATTCTCTTTTCTCTTTTCAAGCTGGCAGCAGTTTACCTGCTCCTATGTAAGACCTAGTGCAGTTTCATCTGTATCCTCCCATAAAAAACATTCTTTGGGGCAGGGGATCATTTCTGATGAATATGCAGATTTTTTCTAATTAACATGAGATGAGAAATGTTGTGGGATGATTTCTGATGCAGTATTTCATGTAAATATATTTTTTGCAAAACCTGTCAATTGAGGATGATTTTGTTCATTGGGACTATTTGATTGTAAAATCATTTTAACAGATAAAATGTAATCCTAATCCTTGTATGATCATTGTTTGGTATGTTGGTATCTTTTCACCAACTTTTGCACGTGTGATGATGGTAGTGGAAAAGCTTTGTTGTATCCAAGAAAGTAGAAAAATGCTGTTGGTGGGAAAATCCGAAGTAGGATATTCCAAAACTGCTCTGTCAACTTTTGATTTTGTATAGCTGATTGTCCCTATTTGCTATGACTTTGGAGCGGATATAAATACATGGATCTTCTGGCCTGAAAAACCCTGGGAAATGGCCCCCTTTCATTTTTTTTTTTATCCCGACCAATAAAGCCAGCAAACTTGGAATAAAGTAACAGATCCACCTTATTGCTTCCTGTCAATCCTACTCAAGAATGCCTTTAAATTAATTATTTGAATATAGGCATTATAACATTTGTACGTAGGTATGTATATATTACATTTATATGCTGCCTGACTCCCAGCAACTCTAGGTGGATTACAGATTATTAAAAAACATTAGAAGAATAAAACAACACAAACGAACAAAAACAAAGATGGCAGAGATAACAAACCCAGATGGGAACAAAGAAAAAATGGTGGGTGGCCCTTCAAATCATGCTTGCCAAAGGCCTGGATGAAGAGCATGAAACACCAGTAGGTTGGGAGCCATTTGAATCTCAGGGGGAAATCTCACTCCAGAGGGCAGGTTGCTACAGAGAAGATGTGTTTTCGGGGACCTGATATATGGCATTGTTTAATTGAAGAGACCCTGAGTGTGCCAACTCTGCCAGTTTGGATTGGCCGAGCAGATACTATGGGAGACAGGCGGTCCTTCTAGTAACAAGGCCCTAAGCCATGTAGGGCTTTATAGGTAGCGACCAGCACCTTGAATCACACCTAGAAGCAAATTGGCAACCAGTGCAGTTCATGAAGCAGAGGTGTTATTTTATATTATATTACATTACATTACATTATATTATATTATATTTTAATTTTTTAATGCTAGTTTCAGAAATATTGGGAGGGGATCACCAATCTTAACAGGCATTCTATATTATAATACTACTTGACATCTATTACTCATTACACCCATCCTCAGCAGTAGCATGAACAAGAACCTAAGTTGGCATAGCTATGATTTGTAGTGGCCACCGTTTCCCAGCCCCCCTTGCACCTTCTGCATTCTCGGGGGGTTTGAGAGAGAACCTTCATTGGGCATTTGTCCACTGTTTGGAAGAGATTCCTACAGTTTCCTCCCTACTTGCAAATCCAGGGGATATGAGTCTTATGGAATAGAATGTATCTTGCTCATCAGAAGACCAGGACGTCCATCCCTTGTGAGCTGGCAGATGAATAAGTTATAGCCTGATCATGCTGCTTCAATCAGAGGATTTACTAAGAGTTCAATTGGTTTAGAAGAAAGAGTGGGAAAACCTTTATTTTGGAGAAGGGCCTTGGTAACCAGAATAGGAAGGATGTCATCTACTGAGAAGTTTTGATTTATAGTAAAGTTGCAGGTCAGGAATTCTCAATTTTTCTGATTACATCACTCCACCAGCTTGCCATCTTTCTTGGAACAGGGAGATTGGTTTAAGTGTGTTTTAAAATGAAGGCTTGAATCCAAAAGATCTAGATGGTGACAAAAACTACACATATTTGTATCTTTGACAGGTGACATTATAATGCATATATGTTGTCCTCTGTTATACTAGTTATAAAGTCAGTGTGTTAATGCACACCCCTATCTTGTTATAGTTGTCCCTGCCAGGTGATGCAGTGGGTAAAGATGCTCAGTGTGCAAAGTAAATGGAGGACCTTAAGGTGAGGATCTCTTGTCAGCAATCTTTTTTTTTTTTAATTTGCGCTATTGTCCTTCCTTTCCAGTTATTTTAAATCTCCTTATTTTTTAATGAGGTGCCCCAAAGCATCAACCACATGGTTGTGTCCCTGCTGAGGTGCTGCCTCCTAGAGGGTTAACCTGTGAGGACAGCCATCATCCTTTTCATGTAACTGGAATGGTGCACCTCTTTTAGAAGCCATCGCTGAGTCAAAAGAAAAGACCTGCTGCAGCCAACATTGCATCTCCACGTCTTTAGACAATTATAGGGTCTGCTTTTCCCCCTGAATATATAATTGTATATGATTTATCTAAGGAAGTACTGTTTCCGCTTCTTCATAGTATGACTATTGTATTTTTGAATGTGAAGAAAATTCTTTCTCAAAGAATGTTCAAAGGATAAAATAACAAGCTGCTGGTAGATTTTTACAGGCTGATGAAGGGAGAGAGATTTCCATGTTCCTCATAGCAAAGCAAATTCCTTTCTCAGATTAGTTAATGTGAACACAATGAAATATATTGATGATGTTGTCATTTTGAGTATGAACAAATGGAAGTGAATGAATGCATACTCTGTATGTAAGCTGAATCAAATTAAATGATGGAATAATCCCACTATAACTGTAAGTTTACACTTTAAAGCTCCCATGGTTGAAGGACCAGAGCACCCTCCTTCCACAAGACAACCCTCAGTATTTCATATATGAAAATGGGGGCATCCCTTTATATTTCTTCTACAGTCTTGCAGGAAGGACCACTGTCTGAGCCCTCAAGTCTCCTCCTCTTATGCATAGCCTTCCTTTCTCTTTGCCACAACCTTTCTTGCTCAGCTTCTGAATGAGACACTGTTATTGATTTATTACAGAGGAATACTATTACATAAGGAGTTGACAAATGGCAACACTGTCTTAGAGCTCTCTAAAAATCTGGAAACATTTCACCAGCTGTATGATTCTGCTCAGTTTTAATGCTGCAGGGAAAGAACAACAAGGAATAATGAAGAATATCTCCGGCACAGCCTCCTGGGAGCCTAGTGACACAGGGACTGTTGGACCCTCTGAGTATTGGGAAAAGGGAGGCAGTAGGAGAGAGATGCTGAGGGAGAGGGAAGGATGTAGAATGTGAAGAAGGCAGAAAGTAAAGGAAGGTAGAGAAGTAAAGAGGAGAAAAGAAAGCTAAGAATTGCCTAAATGTTTAAATACGTCAGCTCATTTGGAGAGAAATGTTAGTAGAAATGTTCTGTATGGCAGTGGCTGAATTGTGGTAAATTGTTGGTTCTTCCATCACTGCTGTTATTGAGGACAGGGTGGTCTCACTGAAGAACTTGGTCCTGCTTTTCTCCATTGAGGAGGGTTACCAATTCCAGGCATTGTGCCATCTAGAGTGACTGCCACTGCTATAGTTGCTCAAACAGCTGTGGCCCATGGCCCTGTTCTTTCTGAGAGTTAGCCATGAAGTACCCGGGAAGATGATGGCCAGGTTGTAAGACTGAGAGTGGTTGGGGGAAGATCTTCCCCATCTGAAGTGAGAGTGGTAGAGTAATAAAACAGAATGGAAGACAATGGATTGTACTGTGGTTATTTTATTTTGCTTTATTTTACGTTTTTATGTATTGTTAGCCACTGGGTTAAGATGGGCAGCTTTATAAATCCTTTCAATAAAGTAAATGGAATAGATGTGTTGTTATTTAACATGGCCATAGAAAGTAGGGCCTTCAAGAGGGAAATAGGCACTGGACGTTTTGTGGCTTTATGTTGGTATGAGTACTAGATAAGTTTGGGAATTGGAAGGCTTTGCATTGGCTGGCTAAGTAATCATATGCTGGATGGAGAAATCAACTTTTATTTGATAGTTGGTGGTGGGAAAAGTAAGTAGCTCTCAGAAGGCAGTAAGATAGTACTAGGAGATTATAAGAGTGTGAGACAGATGTCTGCAGTGCTAGCAAATGATGGTAGGCAATGGGCTAGCCATTTCAGGAGAAAGAAGATTGGCAATTTGATACTAGTTTCCTCTTTTAGCAAAGTGGTGTCATTCTTTGGTTGTGGGTATCTTATGGCTAGGTACCTTGGTCTTAGGCTGTAACTGAGTGTCAAGTCTGACTGTAATAAAACTTTGGTCCTTTACAATTTGGTTGGGGAGAAATAAGCATGCCTGTATTAAGAAGATCTGGTTGGGAAAGGATGGAAGAGTAGCCTTAACAGAGATGGCTTCACCAGAGTCCAACAATTGCAACTCCAAGATCAGGTGGGAAGACACACTGTAGAAGACAGAGGGAATGGCCTTGACAGAGAGGAGGAAATGCTGCTACCAAGAAATGCCAGATAAAAGAGAACTGAGTCCAGGGCAATAACGTAACCTGAGTAAATGTCTCAGACAAGACCCTTGCTAGTTCTCATGAAGATAAAGGGAGAAAGGGCATTCAGAAGTGCATTTAGATTTGCAAGATTCTGTTACTATTGTTCTTGTTGTTCAGTCGTTAAGTCGTGTCTGACTCTTCGTGACCCCATGAACCATATTGCGCCAGGCCTTCCTATCTTTCACTGCCTCCCTGAGTTTGCTCAATTTCATGCTCATTGCTTCAGTGATGCTATCTAGCCATCTCATCCTCTGCCGTCCTCTTCTCCTTTTGCCTTCCATCTTTCCCAGCATCAGGGTCTTTTCCAAAGAATCCTCTCTTCGCATTAGGTGACCAAAGTATCTGAGCTTGAGCTTCATTATCAATCCTTCCAATGAGCAATCAGAGTTGATTTCCTTTAAGATTGACTGGTTTGACCTCCTAGCAGTCCAGGGGACTCTTAAGAGTCTTCTCCAGCACCACAGTTCAAAGGCATCAATTCTTTGGCATTCAGCCTTCTTTATGGTCCAGCTCTCACAGCCATACATTACTACTGGAAAAACCATAGCTTTGACTATGCGGATCTTTGTCGGCAAGGTGACGTCTCTGCTTTTTAATATGCTATCTAGGTTTGCCATAGCTTTCCTCCCAAGGAGCAAGCGTCTTTTAATTTCATGGCTGCAGTCTCCATCTGCAGTGATCTTGGAGCCCAAATAAATGAAGTCTGTTACTGCTTCCATTTCTACCCCTTCTATTTGCCAGGGATTGATGGGTCCAGATGCCATGATCTTAGTTTTTTTAATGTTGAGTTTGAAGCCAGCTTTCGCACTCTCCTCTTTCACTGTCATCAAGAGGCTCTTGAGTTCTTCTTCACTTTCTGCCATTAGGGTGGTATCGTCTGCATATCTGAGGTTATTGATGTTTCTCCCTGCAATCTTAATTCCGGCTTGTGATTCTTCCAGCCTGGCATTTCTCATGATGTACTCTGCATATAGGTTAAATAAGCAGGGTGACAGTATACAGCCTTGTCGTACTCCTTTCCCTATTTTGAACCAATCGGTTGTTCCATGACCGGTTCTAACTGTTGCTTCTTGGCCCACATACAGATTTCTCAGGAGACAGGTAAGGTGGTCTGGTGTTCCCATCTCTTTAAGAATTTGCCACAGTTTGTTGTGATCCACACAATCAAAGGCTTTTGCATAGTCAATGAAGCAGAAGTAGATGCTTTTCTGGAACTCTCCTGCTTTCTCCATGATCCAGCGAATGTTGGCAATTTGATCTCTAGTTCCTCTGCCTCTTCGAAACCCAGCTTGTACATCCGGTAGTTCTCGGTTCATGTACTGCCGAAGCCTAGCTTGTAGGATTTTGAGCATAACCTTGCTAGCGTGTGAAATGAGTGCAATTGTGCGATAATTTGAGCGTTCTTTGGCATTGCCCTTCTTTGGAATTGGAACGTAAACTGACCTTTTCCAATCCCGTGGCCACTGTTGCGTTTTCCAAACTTGCTGGCATATTGAGTGCAGCACTTTAACAGCATCGTCTTTTAGTATTTTAAATAACTCAGCTGGAATACTGTCATCTCCCCTTGCTTTGTTGTTAGCAATGCTTCCTAAGGCCCACTTGACTTCACTCTCTAGGATGTCTGGCTCAGGGTCAGTGACCACACCAGCATGGACATCAGGGACATTAAGATCTTTCTTGTATAGTTCTTCTGTGTATTCTTGCCACCTCTTCTTAATCTCTTCTGCTTCTGTTAGGTCCCTGCCTTTTTTGTCCTTTATCTTGCCCATCTTTGCACTAAACGTTCCTTTGATATCTCCAATTTTCTTGAAGAGATCTCTAGTCTTCCCCATTCTATTGTTTTCTTCAATTTCTTTGCATTGTTCATTTAAGAAGGCCTTCTTATCTCTCCTTGCTATTCTCTGGAAATCTGCATTCAGTTGCTTATATCTTTCCCTTTCACCCTTGCTTTTCGCATTCCTTCTTTCCACAGCTATTTGTAAAGCCTCATCAGACAGCCATTTTACTTTCTTGCATTTCTTTTTCTTTGGGATGGTTTTAGTTGCTGCCTCTTGTACAATGTTACAGACCTCCATCCATAGTTCTTCAGGCACTCTGTCTACCAAATCTAATCCTCTAAATCTATTCATCACCTTCACTGTGTACTCACATGGAATATGCTCTAAGTCATACCTGAGTGGTCTAGTGGTTTTCCCTACATTCTTCAATTTAAGCCTAAATTTTGCAGTAAGAAGCTCATGATCTGAGCCACAGTCAGCTCCTGGTTTTGTTTTTGCCATCTGTATAGAGCTTCTCCATCTTTGGCTGCAAAGTATGTAATCAATCTGGTTTCGGTATTGACCATCTGGTGATGTCCATGTGTAGAGTCGTCTCTTGTGTTGTTGGAAAAGAGTGTTTGCTATGACTAGCTTGTTCTCTTGACAGAACTCTATTAGCCTTTGCCCTGCTTCATTTTGTACTCCAAGGCCAAACTTGCCTGTTATTCCGATTACTCCTTGACTTCCTACTTTCGCATTCCAATCCCCTATGATGAAAAGGACATCTTTTTTTGGTGCTAGTTCTAGAAGGTGTTGTAGGTCTTCATAGACCCGGTCAACTTCAGCTTCTTCAGCATCAGTGGTTGGGCATAGACTTGGATTACCGTGATGTTGAATGGTTTTCCTTGGATACGCACTGAGATCATTCTGTCGTTTTTGAGGTTGTACCCCATTACTGCCTTTCCCACTCTCTTATTGACTATGAGTGCAACTCCATTTCTTCTAAGGGTTTCTTGCCCACAGTAGTAGATATAATGGTCACCTGAATTAAATTCACCCACTCCCGTCCATTTAAATTCGCTGATTCCCAAGATGTCGACGTTCAATCTTGTCATCTCATGTTTGACCACATCCAGCTTGCCTTGGTTCATGGATCTTACATTCCACGTACCTATACAATATTGTTCTTTACAGCATCGGACCTTCTTTTCGCTTCCAGATACATCCACAGCTGAACGTCCTTTCGGCTTTGGCCCAGCCGCTTCACTCTTTCTGGAGCTACTTGGAATTGCCCTCCACTCTTCCCCAGTAGCATATTGGACACCTTCCGACCTGAGGGGCTCATCTTCCGGCGTCATATCTTTTAGCCTTTTAACATTGTCCATGGGGTTTTCTTGGCAAGGATACTGGAGTGGGTTGCCATTTCCTTCTCCAGTGGACCACATTTTGTCAGAACTCTCTGTCATGACCTGTCCGTCTTGGGTGGCCCTGCACGGTATAGCTCATGGCTTCACTGAGTTACACAAGCCCCTTTGCCACGACAAGGCAGTGATCCATGAAGGGGTCTGTTACTATAGCCTTACAATAAAAGCAGCAACAACTTACATGACATTGGATTCCTAGTCTGATTTACCTTGAAGATCTGACATCAATCTTGCAAGTTGCCTACTCTCTTTCTAGAGAGGCAGAAGACCTCACGTTGGCTACTGGAGATAGCCTCCAATCCTCAGGGCACACCACTGTCCGCCGAACTGCTGCATTGTTGCAACACCAACAGCAAGTGGGTATACAAATAACCAATTATTGCAGCAGTATTTAAGATGCTACATCTCCTATCAACAAGACAACTGAACTGAAATTCTACCTTTTGCAGAATTTGCCTACAATAATTCAGTACATTCTTCCATCGGTGTGTCTCCATTTCAGGCAACTTATGGCTATCACCCCCATGTGTTGCCCTCTGAAACTCATGAACTGTCAGTTCCCAACGCCTCAGATTTAGTGTAGGAGATGTAGCATCTTAAATATTGCTGTTGCTGACTTGCTCTCCAGGTGGTGGGATATGAATGTCTATACCTGAAGTTGGGCTTTCAAGCTCTTGGCAGCTGGCTCAGCATCAGGCAATTCTTCCAAGCAAGATTCTTGCAGATATATTGAGCTGAAAGGGATAAGGTTACAAGAATAAAAGTAACTGAACTGCTTCCAGTTTAAAACCAAATGATCTGCCAATACTTGAAGGTGGAGATTTTCTCAGTTTTTTCCTAACAGCTTTTTTTGTGAATCAACAAGGAGGCAGTTTATTTACTGATAATGGAGGAGCTTATGGGTAGCTGTTTACAAAACTGTTTCCTGAATTTTTATCAGTCCATGAACTGACCATTACATTGAAGGAACAAGTTAGGGATTCTGCTGGCAAATTGCTTTCCCTACCTGAATTCTTGGATATCATTCTGGGATTGGTAGTGGATTCTCCCTGGGTCTTGGTGTTGGGAGATTTCAATTTCCATGACCTGAAGTGGGATCTTGAATGAGTCAAGAATTATGGCCTCCATGGTAACCATGGGCTTGTTCCAACTGATATCTGGCCCAGCACGTATATGTGGACCTACTCTAGATCTAATGTTCATCTCAGAACAGATACTGTAACATGAAGGTAGAAGACATAGTAGTTAGTCCTTTGTATGTCAGATCACTTCCTGGTTAACTTGCATCTGCTTGCCACTACTGATCTCTGCAAGGGACAATGACCTTTTAAGATGTTCTTGTTTCCCAGCAGCTTTTGGGTTTTTCCCAGTGATATATTGGACAGTTCTGCCATGAGTCTTCTCAGTTTCTGGCATATAGAGATGACAAGGGTGTTGGCATGATTACCTCCAAGTGGTCTCCCTCTGATGGTAGATCCTGAGGCACCGCATGGTTTACTGAGGAGCTTTGGTAGGTGAAGCAGCAGAATGATTCCTGTGGTGTTAGTGGCAGAAGACAAGGAGTGAGTAGAAGTGAACACAGGTACAAGCTCATGTTCAGGCCTATAGGCCACAACGAAGGGGATGAAGTGTTAATGCTTCTCTGCTTTTATTTCAATCACCAGAGTATCATCTAGCAGTTCTGTTTAAGAAAACCACATCCTATGGTGGAAGGATGGGCCCTGCAACCGCTTTGCAAGATATTTTGCCAATAAAATTGCTCACCTTTGCTTAGATCTACACATCATATTGATGGGATCAAATCAAGTAACAGTGGCAACATCTTGCAAGATTATCTGGGATTTTTTTATCTTGTGGACTCTGAGAAATTGGACAGAATTCAGGGCAGCCTGAGTTCACCATCTGTGTGCTGGATACAATCTCTCCTGGCTCCTTCAAGCAGCTAGAGATGGGTGAATAATTGGATTCAAGAAGTGATGAACACCTCTTTGAGGGAGAGGGTGGTACCCTCAGCCTTGAAGGAGGTGGTATTGAACCTCGGCCTGAAGAGGCCATCTCTTGATCTGACAGTGTTAAACAACTTCTGTCTGCCCTTGAGAAGATGATGGGATCATAGTCACTATTTAGATGGTGGGAGTGTGGCTCTTGTGATTCCATTATACCTTTCAGCAGTATTTTATACCAGCAATTGTGGTATCAGTCTGGACTATTTGGAATTGGGGGCACTGTTAGTGGTTCCACTCTTTCCTGAAAGGTGATTCCACTTGGTAGTGATGAGAGGGAGTATTTGAGATATTGGGCACTTCTGTATAAGATAATTCAGGCTTCTTTCTCTCCCATGTCATTTAGTATCTATGTGAAACTGCCAGGGATGTCATCCTTTAGTTCAGGATAAGATGTGATCAATACAATGAAATACTATATCCAGTTACATATGAATCCTGCGCTGGCAAGAAATACGCATGATGTCCTTACCTGATGTTTGGAGGCAGTGAGAAATTGGATAGGGTGACTCAAAATGAAATTGTATCTCAATAAGTGTTGCTGTTTGTCCGAAAACTGATGAGTTTGCTTTTGGTCCTACACTCACTCTGAATAGAGTTGCAGTCCCATTAAAGGACTTGGGGATTGTCCTGGATTCAGTTTCTGGAGCAACAGGTAGAATATGTAGATTTGGGGCCTATGCTCTACTTTGGCTGATCCACTAGTTATGGCCCTTTTTGGAGTGGAAGACCCTAGCAACAGTGAGACAGACCCTTATTAATCTGAGAGTGGACTACTACAACACTATTTAGGGTTGCCCTTGAAGACTACTGGGAAACTGTAATTGGTACCAAATGAGTGAGAGTCACTCCAGCAATATAATACCTATTTTGCAGGCACTACATTTCTTGTATGTATGTTTCCAAGTATAATTTGAGGTGCTGATATTGACTTATAAAGCCCTATGTGGCTTGGATACAGGCTACCTTCAGGACTTTCTCCTCCAAACAGAATCTGCCTGTAGATCCCTCCTCTCCAGGAGGTTAAGAGGAGGGAATCCAACATTCAGATGGCTCCTAAAATTCTAAAATTCCAGAAACTAATGAAAAGTGGGCTTTTCTGATAAACCTTTGGAACATAAGCTACTTGTGGCATGGAGACACTTTTTAACTTCTTAAATATGTTTTAAAGATTGGGTTTTAATTTAATGTTTTATGTTTAATTTTATGCGATGTTATGTATTTTCTGGTATTTGTTGAAATAGATGGAATATCAGTGATATAAACAAACAAGTTTAAAGTAAGAACAAAAAGTTGAAGATTACTCTCAAGGATAGCTCCAACTTAGTTTAATTACTTCAAGCAGGCATCACCAGATTTTTTTTTAAGTGGAGTCTCTGGCACATGGCAAAGAAAGATTCCTTCTTCATTTCCAAGAATATTTATGGGTACTCATTTAGAAAAGAAAAATTATAACCATCTGCACCTCACTGCTTTGTTTAGAGGTATGACCATATTCATTTTCCCCACCACCCCCAATCCAGAAACAAGACAAAAATAAACTGGAAGTTTGATAGGGAGCATCCTGGGGAAACAGAGAGGGTAACAGGGAACATACTCACCCCTCAGTTAATTTGTAAGAACACCTACATGACATCAACATTTCAAATTTACCCACCACCCACAGAAATTGGGGAACGCTAAACTATAGAGACTCATATATAAATATAAGTTGGGAATTGACAGGATAGTGTTGAAGAAGTATATTGCCTTTTAAAGTATACATCACACCTAATTGCATGCACGTTACAGTAGCTGAGTGAGGATGTGTGAGCCCAATCTTATGCAGTTTTATTCAGAAGCTAGTCCTGCCAAATTTCTTGGGACAATTCCGAAGTTTTGGAGTACTGAACCACATTTCTAAAGACTTGAGATGAATAGATTGTAACTTCACTATTGCTCCTCTGTGCAGATTCTAAAATTATTTTAAAATAGAGCTTTCAGATCTGAGCTGCAAAAATCCAGCGGCCACGAGAAGGCAACAGAAAGAGTTTTCTGCATTTCTTTGCTGTCATCTAGTGGTCATTCAGATTTTTTCAGCTCAGATCTGAGAGCCCTATTTTAAAAAGGATTGGCCAAGAAGGAAAAATAGGGATAAAATAAGAAAAGTATTTCATCAGAGGCTGGATATAGAAAACAATGATTGTTTGGGGAGACTTGAAAGTACATGCCTAATGAACTGTCTGCTTTGTAGGAGCCTCCTCTGGGGTCCCTGCTGTCAAAATTTAGGTGGGTAGAAGTGAAGGAAAAGAGTTTTTCAAGGGGGTGTGTGTCTCTGTTTCTTTTCTCCCCCCACCCCCACCAAACAACAGCATCAGTCCTTTAGATAAGTTAAGTGCTTATTATTCACCTAGGCTTTTAATGGGCGACCTGGTTATACTCCATATTTAACAGATTTTGACAAAATTTTTATACTTCTCTGTTGATTGGTTACTATGTTTTATTGATATTATTTACGTACTTTTGTTATATTGATTTCTGTCAGCACAAGACACCCACAGGAAAACCAGATACAAAAATTATGGTCCTTTTGACAAAATAATTGATCTAGATCAAAGTGTCTCAATTCCATAAGACAATAATTATAATCAGCAATACTCTGCATGTTTACTCAGAAGTAACTCATTTTAAGTGCACTGGAATTTATCATCTAGAATATATACAGAGGAATACAGTCTTACATCATGTTTCCATTTTGAAAGTAATCCGGGATTTCTGAATAAAAGAGTGTTACACTTAGTTGCTATAACAATTAGAAGAGTTTACTTTGCAAAAGCATATACTGTAACTAAAACTTTCATAATAACTAATAAGCATAATCCCACATCACTAATGCAGCCCTTCTGCATGTTGCTGCACATAATTATGTACGCTTGGAGTGGGGATAGGAGAACTGAGAAATGAATCTCTACTTGCTTTTCTATGTTCACATGCAAAGATACCGAGTACAATTGCTTACTTGAAAATATTGCCTACTCTGTAAGTAAGCTGTGCAGTAAGATCTATAGTAAGTAAGATCTATAATAAGTGTTGCTGCATTCACTGGGCTTCATTTCAGAATAAAGGTGTATTGAAAATATTCCAAATGTTTGATAATGCTCTTGCGATGCTAGAATGCAGCATAATTCTATCAGACTTAGTTTACTGTAATTAAAATTATTTTCTAAAAGTAACAACTGAAACATGCTTGTAAAAAAATCCAATATTTATTTTAAATTCCAGTTGATTATCTTATGATTTTTATTTTATTTTTATTTCACAAAGCTTAATAATCTGGTTATAATAGAAAATAACTTAATTTAAATATGTGAAATATCCCCAAAGAAACCCTGATACTTCTTCCTGTGGGACAACCTAAAGCTTTATCCCTGTAGTTATTTTAATCCAAAAAGCCCATCATATACATAGGACCAATGTTCAGAGATGATGGGGGGTATAGCCAAAATTTCTGGAGTAATCCAAGTTCAGGAACGTTGCTGTAAGGACACTTGTGATACTTTTAGGAAGCATGGCAGTGGCAAGGGATGCTGGGAGGTGTAGTTTAGCAGCATTTGGAGTACCATAGGTTACTTACTCATGCTACAGCCATATCTGTAATGAAGAGGGAAGCCAATAACTGAAAATGGACAGTCGCCTATCAGGAATTAATATAAATCTGCTGTGGGTAAGTCTGTATCAGCATGTTCGCTGCACTTCTTTGTGTTTAGTTGTGACTGTCTCACTGCTCCTTTGAAGACATTTCCTGTCCATATATGCCAACTTCCCCAACCTAGCATCCTCCACATACATTTTTCACAAATCCCTGACACCATATCTATTCTTTCTTCTCTCAATACTACTCTTTTCAAATACATTTTCTTTAAAAAGTACTTCAGAAAATGTGGTATCCATATAACATCTGTACAGACATCAGAAATAATAATCTGGAAAAAGGGTTATTTTTCCAGATTATTAGGAAAAAAATAATAAATAGGATAACTGATAATGATCATATCTTAATTTGCTCTAATGTACAGGTCCATAGGAAGAACTCATAAATTAAAGTCAGGCTCACTTTTTTGACATCTCACAGGTGATTAGCTAGAAGTTGGTCTAGTTAGTATAATGGCTGAAGTGGGGGGTGACAGTGTTGTTTATAAATCTGGAACTCATTTATGATGGGCTGTCTCTCCCTCTTGTATTTTGGACTTTACCTTTTCCTGACGCAACACAAGAGTTTAATCTGCACATATGTAATAACAGATGCTGCAAATTGCAAGGTGATGATGATTATGATGAAAATGGAAGTCTGGAATTCCCATAATTTTGCTTGGAGAAAAGCTGCTTTGGAAAAGGTACATGGAAATAAGCTGTGAAGGAATAGAAGTCTTAGCAACCATTTTACCACAATCTATCTAATACGCCTTTTCTCTTTTCATGGTAAGATCTAATGCTTTGCAACTCACGTTAAAAATGTGCCCTGCCAAATTATTTTCTGTTATCATTAGGCTTTGATTAAGTCTTTCTATTAATCATGTGGAATTGAAGTAACTTTCTCTGGCTGTGGTAACTGAAGATGGTGATCACCACATTCTTCATCGATGCCCCAGGAGATGGGTTAAACATTTCTTAGAGGGAGCTGTTTCTGCGCAGTAAGAGAGCAAATCTTTTAAGCACTCACTGAACCAGGTGGTGTGGCTGTCTGCTTCTTCTGCTTGCTGTTGCTAAGTGAACAGCTCTGTATCGCATACAAAGCTGAACCAATCGCATCCTGACCTCCCAAAGCTGTTAAAAGCTGAAGAAAGAGGAGCTGTCTATTTCATTCGCTCTCCCCTCCCATCATTTCCAAAGGGAATTGGTTAGGCAGAAGGAAAAAAAAGGGGGCTATAATTCCTAATAGCCATGAGTTCTTTGGGAATAAATGGCATTTTTTAAATGAAGAGGGAACCTGGAGTACCTATTTACATACACAAAAAAGAGAATATATTATTTCCCCCTTATTTTCAGTATTCCAAGTTCTAATTAGGAAAATGGTATAGGGTTTTTTCTGGCTTTGGTTTTGCAGCAGTTGTTATTGCTGTGATTATGGAGTTGGCTTAGCGACATGGTCTTCATGTATTCCAGGCATTCTGAGGCAGGGTAATTGGCAAAGACTACTCAAACTTCTTCCTCCACCTCCCAAGTTACATCTGATAGATGTAGATCAAGTAAATTCTATGGATTTACAGTGCCTTTGACCATAATTATCCTTTGTGCAGGAAAATGGGAGCACAAATTTACAGATGGAACAAGAACTAGTACAAAATGTTTGTTATTTGATATGTAGGAAAGAGATAACTTAGTGCCAGATGCCTTGAAGCAAGCTGGTCACAATTAGAAATAGGGTTTGGTGGTAATCTTTTTATTCCAATACCTAATGTGGAATTCAAGTATGAATTTATTATGTGTGCTAGTAATATTCAGTAAAAAAAATCTGCTCGTGTGTGCTATATCAGATTTTTGGAAGGTGACACAAACTTTGATGTGCTAAGAGGTCTTCGTATTCCTATAAAATACGAGGAGAAACACGGAGCAAAAATAAGCCAGCAATGGCCTTTAAGTTAAGCCTTTTTACCTTCTAATCTAGCACCTTGTTATTCTTTTCTTCCCTTGGCTCTTTCCACATCAGCAATATAAAGTGGACAGTTCCATTCATTTCTGGCAGCCATGCCACCTTCCCTGTGATATGTCAGCAGTGAATTGTGAAACCCTGTCTGTCTGTAGGCTCACGTGCATTAATTCATTTAACTCTCTCAAATCCTAATGCTTCAGTTTATGATTCCAAAACTATTCTTGCTGATTACATACTTCGAACATATAACTGAGACTTAAGTGCAAAAATGTGTTCTTTGAAAAGCAAAACCTAATTCCATACTCTAAGTTTTGCTCTCAAAAGCTTCAGTTCTAAATGGAAATTCTTTATGACTTTCTGTGCATAATTAGCAATGGGGAAAAAATGAGGATGTGGGGTTAAAAAAAGGAGAGATGAACTGGCTGACTGTTAAAAGAAGAAACTATTAACTCTAGAACTTTGTTGATATTTTGGAGGACTAGAGGATATAACTAAGAAGATTACATGGGGTTTTTTTGCTTTTTTATCACAATAACATTAATGTTCAGCTAATAGTGGGCAAATGCATCAAATTTCATTTTGCACAATTTCTATTTTTTTGAAACCTTTAAGTTTGTGCTGTTTCATTTTTTGTCAGTTTGCAGATTTCAAAAAAGAAAATATGTAATGAAATTAATATTAATTGCTTCTTAAAAGCTTTTGTCCTTTTAGCCCTGCATGTGAAACAAGTTTATGTCTTGTCTCCTTATAAAAACCTAGTAAGCTGTCTTCATAAGGTATAAATGTATCACGTACAACTGATTTCATTAGATAAATTGGATATGTGCAACAGAAAGGAATCGTCAGTGTATTTATTATCCGATTGTCTCCATCTCTAAGAATCCGTAAGGTTGAGATCTGGAATGAGCAGAAATTAGAGGAGGATTAGCATATAGTTTCTCAAAGGCTACAAAAAGTTGTTTTATTGCCATGTAGAGTCATAGAGTTGGAAGGAGCTTCTTAGACAATTAGGTCCAACCCCCTGCTCAGTCAGGAATGCAAATTAAGCATCCATGACAGATAGTCATCTAGCCTCTGCTTGAAGAGTAAATATTGCTTCCTGATCTGCTAGTTATCCTACTGCATGATTGTATTTGCTATAAAATTATTTCGTCAGAGTGGCAGATTGGTTGTTTTTTCCTCTGTCTCTCATGTCTTCACCCTTGCTTCCTGACCTGTCCACTTACTCACCTTACCCTCTTATTGTTGCC
Source organism: Liasis olivaceus (assembly GCA_030867105.1). NCBI lineage: Eukaryota > Metazoa > Chordata > Lepidosauria > Squamata > Pythonidae > Liasis > Liasis olivaceus. Next base: position 34,856,565 of record CM061354.1, on the reverse strand, counting down.
TGAGTTTGCTGAATATGCAGTGGCAGAGAATGCCTACTTTAGGCTGCTATGGGGCATGACTGTGCCCTGTTATCTGTCAGTATATTGGCTTCTGTATGCAGAAGATAGAATGCCATCTTGCCTTTCATTTCAGATAGCAAATGTTTTTGGATTACCTTGCCACCAACAATACCCAGTCACTCCTACAGCAGTGCCAAGGCCTGTTTTCATCTGTGTAAGTGTGGCGATCATGTCAATGTACTAGAGGGTTCTCCATTTTGAATTAGAAAGGCGATGAAAATTTGTTTTTTCTTTTCTTTCTTTGTACTTGTATATGCATGCCTTCATATCCCTTCATGCATTCTTTTTAGCATTGCTTCACGTCTTAAGTTATAACAAAAAGATAACAGATGTAAATGACTTAAATGTAACTTTTTTATATACTAAGCAGTAGCATAACTCTTTTTATTTATTAGATATATTTTCCTAATTTTCAGGAGCTCATGACAATGTGCATAGTGCTTCTTCCTCCTATTTTTCTGACAAAATCAGTCCTGTCAGGTTGATTGGGCTGAGAGAGAGTGACTGGCCCAAAGTCATTCAGTGAATTTTGTGAGTCTCCCAGTTCCTAGTCCAGTATCTTCACCCTTATTTTGTCACCACCAGTGCTTTATATTTTTTTCTTATTTTACATATTATTTTATAAACTACTTGTCCTCCTTTTTGTCCTCATGCCCTCAGTCTGACAGGCATAGCCTTAAAACCAAATACTGTTCAGCTTTTGGAATATTTTTTCTTCTTAAAATTGGATAGTTTTCACAACCATAATCATTCAGGCTTTCATGTATTTGTTGTTGTTGTTCAGTCGTTAAGTCGTGTCCGACTCTTTGTGACCCCATGAACCATATCGCGCCAGGCCTTTCTGTCCTTCACTGCCTCCCTGAGTTTGCTCAGTTTCATGCTCATTGCTTCAGTGATGCTATTTAACCATCTCATCCTCTGCCGTCCTCTTCTCCTTTTGCCTTCCATCTTTCCCAGCATCAGGGTCTTTTCCAAGGAGTCCTCTCTTTGCATTAGGTGGTGAAAGTATCTGAGCTTGAGCTTCATTATCAATCCTTCCAATGAGCAATCAGGGTTGATTTCCTTTAAGATTGACTGGTTTGACCTCCTAGCAGTCCAGGGGACTTAAGAGTCTTCTCCAGCACCACAGTTCAAAGGCATCAGTTCTTCAGCACTCAGCCTTCTTTATGGTCCAGCTCTCACAGCCATACATTACTACTGGAAAAACCATAGCTTTGACTATCCGGATCTTTGTCGGCAAGGTGATGTCTCTGCTTTTTAATATGCTCTCTAGGTTTGCCATAGCTTTCCTCCCAAGGAGCAAGCGTCTTTTAATTTCATGGCTGCAGTCTCCATCTGCGGTGATCTTGGAGCCCAAATAAATAAAGTCTGTGACTGCTTCCATTTCTACCCCTTCTATTTGCCAGGAATTGATGGGTCCAGATGCCATGATCTTAGTTTTTTTAATGTTGAGTTTCAAGCCAGCTTTCGCACTCTCTTATTTCACCGTCATCAAGAGGCTCTTGAGTTCTTCTTCACTTTCTGCCATTAGGGTCGTATCATCTGCATATCTGAGGTTGTTGATGTTTCTCCCTGCTTCTTTGTTTCCCTCATCTATCAACAGACTCCACAGCCTACATTTACGTTATTTAATTTATTTCCTGATTCCAGCAATCAGCTTCAATCCAGCCCCTTCAGATCTATGATCATTGTAGTCTGTAGATCACCTGACGTGTAATACTATGGTGAAATTTGAAAAGCATGTCATCGTCGATTCTATATTATCTCTAGCATAGGTTCTTGAAAATAAAGATTTGTTGGAAAAATATTGCAATTGAAAAACCAGTGTTTCTGATGCTGTAAAAAAATAGTTTCATATACATGTAGGCCTAAGTACATTTTTTTGCAGTTTTCGCTGTAATTTTTGTTGTGGATGTCAAGAACGTTAAACAGTTGGCAAGTCCTCCTTTCCCCCATTTGTCCTCCTTTCCAGTTGTCCGTGTCCCCCTTTGTCTGTTAAGATATCTGGTAACCCTATTAGAAGATGAACTTAAATGATTTTTACATTTATTTCCCTCTGACTTCACTGCTTATATCTTTTACTCCTCATAACCAGGCAGCTTAAGAAGCACTTCATGCATTTGATGAAGTCATGAAGCCATAATAAATTTGTTACCCTTCATGTTGATACAAGTCTCTCTATTATTTCTTTCCACACTTTCATTTCTCACTGCTGGTAAGATCTCTGACTCCCACATTATGAGCAATTTGTGCTTATTCCCAAAAGAAACATAATGGATAAACAATTTATTTCACATATTCAGATATACAGCAATATAAACATGTACATAATGCAAGAAGTAGACAGGACTCAGAATTCGTACAATTCACATATAGGGAAAAAAGAGAATCAGATGTCCAGAATTGAATTCTTAACATTTTCATTTTTTCTAGTTAGATATAGTTTTAAGGAAAGATAAAAGGGTTACATTAAACTTGGTAGAATATTTACATTATAGGACACAATATATGATGTGTTGTACTTAATTATGGGTTTGAGGAGTTGAATCTTACAGGAAAGAATACTTTGTATGGAATGGACCTAATTTATTGATACATTTATACACCAAGTGACCCAGGATCTGCACCATTCTTGCCTTTTCTGCCCGCAGACAGAAACTGAAATGTGTCATATTACCCAGCATCATTTTCACCTCTGCTGTTAACTAAGTGCACTTTCTATGTTAACTGCAATTTGAGCCCAGTGTTTATTTGTATATGTGCTTTTATATCCATCTGGATAACTAAGACATTTCCTTTCTATCTGGTCGAGGTATTCATTTCTCTTACATACTTTGCAACACAAAGTATTGTGACTGCTCTTCTCTCTTTTTAGCGTTGTCCTGAGTGCTGCTACAGAATTCAGGGAAGGACAACTAAACAAAAATCAGAAAACCACACCACCGAGCCAACTGTGCTGTGCCTAACTTTCAATTGTGACAGGTTTGTGGTGGGAAAAACAACCATCACCAGTCAAGCAAAATGTCTATCTCTTACAATGTCAGAAGGGAAGGCGGGGGGGGGGGGGGGTGTTGTTTAATGCTGAATTCTGAGATTTGAGTAGTGGGATCACATGACATGGTGACATCATCGAAGTTGTTACCTCTTAACAAATGTTATCCAGGACCCCAGATGATACAGTCTGCTGTTTTGTCATCATGTGAATCTTTCATGCCATATGGGATGCAAGCCTTTTTAAGCAAGCCACTTTTCTGTTAGTAATCAGCAGCACCGTGTTGCAAAATTGCCATTGCATTTCCTGTTAATGTCACAGACAGGTATAGCTGGAAGCAGGCTACTATTATTGTAATGTGCACTAGAATCTAATGTTACACATTATATTTAATGGCCACTGGTGTGCCCAGATAGCTGAGGTGCTACTAATCCATTTTTCCCAACAAGTTGTTTCCACCACTGAAGATTTGTAGGTCAAGAACGTGAATCCTCAAAGTAGTAACGACAGCAAAATATTCTCTTTAGGCATGGCAGGCAACATTTTTGCCAAATGGTGGTGTGTACTTTTCTATTTCATTTTCAACAACCAAGGACTGCAGGGGGCAAGACAATGACCTGATTATATTCATCGGAGTGGCAGAACTTTTGCTTTTTATTTATTTATTTTTCTTGTCTATTTGATTCAGTTATTTTTAATGCTAACAAGATATAATTCCATTGGCTAAACAACTCACCTTTTTTTTTGTTGTTTCCTGCCTTAACTAGTGGAAAGTCATTCAGTCATCATTCAGTAATTTCCCAACAAATTTGGGGAGCATAATTTGGAGATTCCAGGCATCATGAATCCCCCTCCCCTCCAAGAAACAAATCTGCCCATCCCAGATATAAGGTAGACTGTTATTATAGTCAGGCCTCCTTCCATTAATTCAGTAGCAGCCTGATAACCAGGCCTATTTTATTTAAAAGACTTGCATAGTGCTTCCCATTAAAAAAATAAAATAAAATCCTGAAGCAGTTCTACCACAACCAAGACTACAGCTGTACATGAGTCAGGAAATAACAAATATACTTTTTTGTCTGGGGAGGTTGTCCAACACCCTGCAGTTATTAAATAACTAGGATAATCAGTCTTCTATTTCCCTTGTAAAAATTATATTTAGTATATTTTGACTTTGTCCCTGTACTCACATATTCAAGAGTAAGATCCATTGGATTCAGTGGGATGAAGAGGTGCAAGAGTTTGCTACTAGAGAGTTAGGAAAGGGATTTAGTTTTCTGAAATTTGTTTAATATCTTAAAAGTTTATATAGTGGATCTATTCAATGATTAATGTTTCAATGTTTCTTTTTGTAATAGTTGTTTTATGTTCTGATTCTAGTCACACCTGCTGCCATTTTGTGAATGGCTGGCCTCAGTTGTTTTCATTCTTTCAGGCTGGGATTAAAAAGTTTAAAAGTGTATAAATTTATATATTGGAAAATTAGTCACCTTTCTAAGACTTGGCTAAATGCACTTCTGCTTTGCAACCTCTACCAACTGAAACCAGTGCCAAAATATGGTTCAAACTAATGACCAAAATTTAAAAAACAGGCTATCCTTGAATGTTTGCTCGGCCCAAAAACATGTAATGACAGATTCAAAATCCTTTCATGGAAAAATCTACTCCTGTGTTTCTCCAAGTAGTTTAGAGGATAATGTGTTTTTTAAAAAGCTGTGCTTGTTACATAATTGGGAGTCAGCAACTCTTCTAGATCTGGAACAATGACCCTGAAAGCTATCATTGAACTTTCTTTCTGCCTGTCCCATCCCTGCCTTGTACCGCACTTCCATTTTTCCATATGCTTTTGGGCCTTTTGACTGCAAATAAAATTGATTGATTGGTTTTTCCACATCCAGACTGAAACTACCTGAACCTTATGTTGTACATTAATATCACAACAATAGTAACAAGACTCTCCTCCCCCTATTAGTATCATTGAGTTGGAGATCTGAAAGGGGAGAAAAAATCCAGAAAGGCAAACCGAGCAACTTGCCTTTTGCATCAAATAAATTGAATCTTCCCTTTTCGCATTAAAATCTTTGATCCATGGTTCTTCTCTTTGTAGGGCTCCAAAAGTTTCCCTGTAGAAATGTTGCATACAGAGTGACTGATGAAGCCAGCCCTGAGTTGTTAAAATGAGATCACTTGCAACTGGATGCATTGCTCTCTCTGGAACCAAGGTTTTCAGCTTAAAGCTTTGGTATATTGCAAAGCCTATAGTATTTTTTTTAGCTTTATTTTAATATCTTTATGTGGAATCCACTGTCTGCTTAACTCTGTCTCATCTCCTTTCCTCTATTTCATGGTATTTATAATGTGCCTGTCACCATGGTATCTAAGCGCTTTTTAAGACATTCCATCTGAAATTCATTGCATGTTTCAAATATAACAGGGCTGAATGAAAGGCGGAATGGAGAAATTGAATAATATTTTCAAACAACAGAAAAAATAGATTTTAATCATCTGATTGGTGCATTCCTTCATTCCTATTTTGTTGAAGAGTTCATACCTGTGAATGGTTAGTATTCACATTAACATGCATTTTATCAGCTCACTTCACCCTTGCAACTGGACTTATTGATTCCCTGCCACTTCACATTATCAGCCCACTCGTTAATCCCTTCTGCTCCATTCACTCTTTTCCAGCCAGATCACTCAGACCCTGCCCTATTTTTTAAAAAAGGACTTTATATAATTCACTAAAGATTGCAAAATTATAATACAGTGAAATCACATGGAGTTCAAAAGAGGGCTTAAAAACAACCTCCTTTGAATGGTAGATGTAGCTGCCTTTTTCCTCTGTGATAGCCTTGTCATTTTAGCAGCATAGCTTGGATGTACAATAACTCAAAAAAGCAAGACTCAAATTAATCTGGAGGGTGGCAGTCATTGTTTGCTTGTTTATTGCCTTTTTTGCAGTTTATAGCATAGTGGGGGCTTGGTCTGAATTCTTACATTGAAGAGGAAGTGTGGAAGAAGGGAGCTCAGTTCTTGTTGTTCTTTGCAATGGTTGTCTTTTCTCTCTCCCTGGACTGGTATCATTCCATATACGATGGCTGTGGGCCAGGGGTACCCAGCCTGAGAACACAGGTCTGTATGTAGCCCCCAAACCATTGAGTGAAGCCCCAAGAAAGTTCCAAAATTATTAGTATATCGGTATGTCAAATATTATAGTTTGACATATACTTCATTCTTAATTAAATTGAAAAAAATAAATGATCGTAAATCATTTATTGTTCCTTGTTGGAATGGTACATCAACAGCCAAGCATAGTCCATATATGAAAAAACAACATGCTCCTGCTCATTGCTGTCGTTGCAATCTGGATTTCTTTGTATCTTATAAATTCCTTGCTGCTACTGAGTCTCACAGGTGTGTTTGTTCCAACTTGTTCACTCCTAGAGTTGTTCAAATCAGCGCCTATCATGGCAACTCATCTCTTGTCTAAAGCTTAAGAATCTGGCTGTTCTGAAATCAGCCATAGGGTTGAAGCAGCACTTTCATCGTTCAAATCTAAGGGAGCATTTGCACTCATGCCATTTGCCGTGGTCACACCATAGCCAGAAACTTAGAGCTGGGCTTCTGAATTTTTTTTGGTGCCTTTGTTTTTGCTAGGGTTAAGGTCTTATTGTCTTAGCTATACTGAAAGGAGAAACGGTTGTAGAGCATTACTTTTTCATTTTGAAGATGTATCACAGCTTCCAGACTAAGGTATCCTTTTTTTAAATACCAGTCATGGAGGGACTTCTCAGGCCCTTCTTCCCTTTTCTTCTGAATCTGAATTTATGTGTTTTCTCTCATTATTGTTATAGTTGCTGTTCACAAAACATGTGAAAATAGTGTGATATAGGAAGTAGGTGCAAATGCTGGACTGCCAAATTTCCATTATAGATATTAACATAAATAATGCTATTAACTTATCTTGGGTGCCCATTTCAGGTCTTCATTGTAAATATGGTTGCAATAAATCCATGAAAGGCTAGATACCTGCTGGTTTACCACTTTTTATTTTAGATAAGTGCTTGACATCAGAGACAAGGAAGGAGTAGACACAACAGATGTTTTACATAGTTTACTAATTCAGTGATGGCCCAGCTACCACATGAACAAATACCATTTTTTTAAAAAATTAAAATACCAAAATAAAATAAAGATTACAATATGTATTACTTTACCATCATACATTTGTCGGATTTTAAAATACTATGATTCACTATCTAGTCTATAGAAGACTACAGTACCTAAAACTATAATATAAGAAACTAATATTGCTACCTCCCATCAAACTGTTAATTTAAATTACCTTTAATTTCAAATGATTGATCCTGGAAGATAGTGAAACCTAACCAATAGATTGAAGAGGGTCTTCTTTTTTTCACTTCACTGGGTTTCACCAGCAGAAAAGACATTCCTTTCCTTCTGCACAAATGGCATGGAATCCAACAGATGAATTGAGAAACAGAGTTTAAATATGGCAGCAGGTTCAAGTGGTAGTTCTTTTTTGTTTGAAATTATTTTCTTCATGTTCTGGCGATTACTTTAATGTTACCATTTCATTGCTTATACATCCATGTTTTATCCAGCCTAAATATATCTCTGGATGGGACTTAGCAGAAGAAGGAGCTTCCACTGGTTGCATTCAGCTAGGAACACAGTTAGGTTTTCCTGTTACAGATGGAATTTTCAGTAGGATTGCTTTTTGTAGGGGAAAAAAAAAGAAAAAAAATCACACAGTGTTGACCACAGAAAAAGAAATTACTTGATATTATACAGCTCTTCTCGTCTAGGCAAATTTTGAAGTGCTTTGAACACTGCTGGTGCAAGAGTGGTGCCAGAGTGCTAACTTTAGACAGAGAAATAAGCTGAGATAAATATAAGACCATCCATAGCTATTAAAATATTTAAGAGTATAAAGTGGATCATTCTGCTTAGATTTTTATATAATGGCATAGAATTCTTGTGGTATCATATGATCACTATTACTCATAAAGATAGAACTGTCATCCTTGTGGGCTCTCCTAGAATTGCTAAGGTGCCCTCTGCAGAAGATACGTGGCTAATGTTCTCATTACCAGCTAATTGGCTAAAGAGACTTCTCTCACATTGCATTTAGCCTGATTGATAGTTTTCTATCATCTGATGGGTGGAATGGACAGCCAGAGCAATTATTACAGCAAAGTGCGCTCTATATCTGAAGTCTGCAGCAGACACAAAGAATCTATCAACATTGCCAGATGAGATTTTGTTAAGCTGCTGAAGAATAATCTAAAAAGCATCTTTTGGCATTTCCCAAATTTCACTAAATGGTGTAATCCTTAAATATATATCCCTCCCTAAAAATACTGCTGCTCCCTGGTGATAATGTTTGTACTAGCTATCATTTTGTTTTCCTAAACTCTAGTAAGAGCTTTAATTTATATGGTCTGCAGTAATTATTTTGTATCAGTGAGTGCATGAAAAGTACAGACTGGATTGAGAACAGAACATGAAATATTCTGCTGAACAGATGTAAGCACAGCTATTTCAGGAATGTCAGGAGAAGCTGAATTTCAAATGCTCTATCCCTTCCGCATATACTAGTGCCCCAGTTTGTGCCAAAGAATGAGCAGTAATAATCCATGTAGTACAAATTAACCTGTCTTCTCCTCTTTCTCCCTCCCTCCCAGCTAACTGCCAAAATATCCTGTGCTTATTACAACGCTGATATGTTACAAAATAAGGACACTGACAGAAGTTTTGCTTAGTGTACTGTGCATTCATAAAAGTAAAAGAAATGGAACACACCCAACTTTTTGTCTTCTTCCATTAGTCCTAGAGAGGCATAGGTTACATACAAGTGGTAAAAGAAGATAGTTTCAGTGTCTTATTGGTGATATCAATAGGCCTACAAATGTACAAGCTCAGAAATTCTTAATAGTTGTGTTGCAGCTTCTTTCACTGTTGCTAGGAGAATTTAGTCCTCTCTTGGTACAAACCCAGTTGGTACAACTGAGACAGAAGAAAGTGGGTATTTTCTCCTTGCTCACCTGCCCAGTCCAGACAGGTAAATGGAGACAGATTGGGATTTGTCACATGTTCTGTGCACATACCTATTTGGTCCTTGCATATTCCGGACAGAGATGCTTCAGAATGGGAGTCAGTGGGAAAATGGCAAGATTGTTGGTGGTGACCATTAATGAAAGGGGAGACCTGGGAAGAGGGATGAGTGGACAAACTGGTTGGGTGTGCCATAGATTCAAAACATATTTTCCACGTCCTACTTTTTAATCTCTGCTTGAATACATCCAACAAAGGTACATATGCCACTTCTCCAGCTAAGTGGCTATACTGTTAAACTGTACACTGTTTTAGTGTTTTTTCTCTTAACATTCAAGCAGAATCTGTCTTCTTAATAAATCCATCATTGCATCTCCTATCATCTGTGATGATAGGGAACTGGACTTGGTCTTCTGTGTGAAATCCTTTCAAGTACTAGAATCATAGAACCACTTAGTCTTTCAAAGTTCTCAAGTTCTTCCAATTGTCTTCCCCTTTTCTGAATCTTTTCCAGTTCCACATAGAACGAGTGACATGACTTGCAAGGATCTACTGTGTTGATTATGAACATCAGAACTCCCCTTTCCCTGCTCAGGAATCATACCCTGTAGGATTAATTTCTACTATGTTTTTCTTAACCCCAAGTAGAATTGCCATGAGAGAAGTATTTGTCAGATCTTTTTCCAGGTACTTATATAACAATCCTTTCTCAGTTGTTGTTTTTATGTCCACAAAAACCATGTGAGATAAGCTGAGCTAAGATAAAATAACCATGTTAGTTTCTATGATAAATGGTGAACTTGACCTCTCAGGCTCTCAGGAATACTGTGCTTAATTCCAGCACATTTGGATGACATTAAGTTGGGAAGATGCACTAAGCTATGCATTGTAGTAGCACTGAGTGTGCCGAGTAAGTTCTAGAAATTTGTTTTTTTATCTAATGCAAAGCAGGCCAAGATAGTAAATAAATATAGTAGTATAAAGAACATCACATTACTATAGTATTCCAGTGGCAGTCCCTTGGAGAAAACTACCTACTCCCCTCCCTTAATTTCTTATGTCATTTCTCCCTATGCACAATCAAGCTTTGTTTCATGTTTCAAAGTTCAGTTCAGTTCGGCCTCAAGTAATTACAGATTCTTGGAGGTTATTGTTAAGAAATCAAACCAAAGCTGGGCCCTTCTACCCCAGTGAGGGGAAAATGCAAGGTGTTAAAACTTTACACTTTGATTATCATTTTAATGAAAACATATTCCTTGCACTCTCTATCATGGTGTGTCTTTTACAAAGGGCACTTTATTAAAAGATACTATCTGCTGTGCCACAATTTTGCAGGGAAGAAAAAGGGTGCATGCAAAGCAAATTTTTCATCCTATAAATGTTTTGGTAATGTTCTGCTTCATAAGAATGGCGCAAGATCCTCAACAAGTTAGGCTCAATATGGGAGCAAGGAATAAGGATCTCTGTGCTATATGGACATTAGTATCAATTTTTTTTTGGCTTTTACATAATCAGCCCAATCAAAAGGTGATAGAAGAAGGATGTAAATTAACGAACTATTATAGAAATTATCTGGATTAAGCATAGTAATAACTGAATGCCATGTTCTGGTTGTGCTTAGGCAACAGCAGATGAAATTTACTTAATGAATAATCTGGTTTATGATGAGAACAAGTCTAGCTCCCCTAAATTTTCAGTACCTGTGAGATATACCAAAGTCTCTCTTCCAGCATTTGGCATGCAATGAAGACCTGTTTCATAGGCCTTTGTGTTTTGATGTTTATTACAGTGCATTATTCTTTATCCCATACATGCTGCTATTTTGGGGATATGAGCTGTGCTAGTTTTCCTCAAGTTTTGATTGTGAACTATACTTTTTTTTAAAAAATGGGCATACTACAGAGTTTTTTTTTAATCTACGAAGAATGTTTAAAATCAGTTTGAATAACATTAATAGAAAAACAGGCTATCAGTATATTCAGAGGCATCTGCAGGATCCGGTGCTTTTGTTAAAATCGTGAAAGCAGTATCATGCTGTTGCAAGACAAGCCCTGCTGTAGATGCATGCAAGATCCCAGTGCACCTACAAAAGGGAAGGAACTTGCATTGTGACAGCCTGACAGCGCTTTCATCGCTCGCCCACCCTTGACCCTCCCATGGACACCTCTGATATATCACAATAAATAAATCAAAGAGGCAGACTTCTCTTCTCTTAAGCTGTCTAGCTGAGAAAACTATAGTCGGTATGGATATTTAATGTCATTAGAAAGGATCTAATTCAGAGCCTTGTAGCATTCGCTGTTACCAAAAGAAACCGCTTCTGGGTTGCAATCCAATAGGTGACAAAGGGAGCGGTTAGATTGATTAAAATGCAATTTACTGGAAACTGTTAGTTTGCTTATTATGTTTTGCAAAATAGAATGTATGTGATTCATTGGCTAATGTTAAAAAGAGACATTTTAGTCATAATGCATATCTTATTTGCAAACAGAACTGAAGTGATAGTTACATGTAGTGTTTATAAATGGAGGTCGACTCATCTAATAATGTTGTACCTCTCTTTGTATAGTTGCTTTTTGCACACATTTTAATTTTAGAGATCTATGAATGTAATGCACAGCTTTAGCATGTTCCAATTTATTTCTGAAGTTTTGACCTGAGCATTGGAAGCCTTGCTGCAAGTGCTGTTGTGAACAAAAAGTGAAGATACCAGGAATATCATTTAGGTTTTAATGGCTTCCTACATTTTGGAAAAGGACTATAATGCTACAGCCATCTACTTTGGCCTTGAGAAGCCATTATTATCCCAAATGTTTGAATCCTTCTCTCTCATCCTTTTTCTGCTTGTTCTCAAAAGGTTTTTACCTGAGTTTCCTCAGTGTTCAAAATTCATCTTCAGAATACCAGGATGGCAGTGGGCTGTTGGTTTTGCTTTTGACTATACTGAAACTTAATTTCCATAGTATTTTCAAACTCATCTTTGTAATCATGAAAGCTAGATAGATTTTTCTAAGACCCTAAAACAAGACAGAAGGGCTGCTGTTGTTCTTGCTAGTGATGCAGGGATGGCTGGACTTTGTGGGAAGGTCCAGAGCCTTACCCGACAAATGCCTATCCAGAGAGTGGGAGGTGATGAGCTATGCCATGGGGGGAACTTGTGTGGCATTCTGCTTTTTAAAGGTGGGTTGGGCAGGCTGCCAGGTGGGCTTGTACAATAGTTACATATTTTATTATTTTTTTGTATCCTTTTCTAAAACAAAATGGTTCTTATTCACAGTTAAATGTATCCAGCAGAAGCAAACACCATTTTCATTTCGGTGATCATGATGTGAGTTTAAAATGTGAAACTATGTATTCTGAGAATATAGAATTCTTTTTCTTTTCTTAAAATCAGACCCTGTTTTGTTTCTAGTCTTCTCACATATGGAAGCTGTAAAGCATGGAATTGTGTTTAGGATTTTACAAGGGAAATAATATGTACCATCAAAGGGAAGGCCCTGATAAAATCATTGTCCAAATGATAAAATTACCAAGCCGCATACTTTATGTCTTCAAAAAAGGTTAAACCAGGCCTATAGGACACTGAAGTGAAATTCTGAAAAGCAGTTAAAACAAAACTCATTATTATAAGTTATTTTATGTTTAAAACCTTAGCAACACAGGCTAATACATTTTCACTCTCTACATGCAAAGATAACAAAATTTACCTTCTGAGTAAGAAACTGGGCGGGGGGGGGGACCCATAAACTGACTTTTCTAGGCATCGACCATAATAATTTGTTTTTAAATGTGGTTTATAAAACACAACAAAACTGGAAGACAGAGGTTTTTAAAGGCATCCATACTTCAACAGTAGATATTTCTATTCAGAGTTTTTTTTAGTTGAAACATCAAAGAAACTTCTGATACCATGAAAACTAAAACAACAACAACAGCAGCCATACATAGAATTTTTGTGGACTAGAATACATTTCATCAGATATGAAATAGAAGTTCATAATAACATTTTTAATATTTAGGGTATCACAAGACTTTTAACTGTTTTGTTTCAACATATTAATACATTTTCCTCTTCAGAAATTATTAACATAATGCCATTCATGTACAGTATACACTTCTTGCAAAGTAAAAAGGGTGAAATTGTGTGCCCTTAGTTAATATTTAACACACTTAACATGAATTTCAGAAAGGCAGACCATATCTATTAGTAGGCTGACTTACATCTGAAATGCACTGATGTGATTGAGCCTTTGAGAAGGTGATGTTCTTCAGATCAGTTAGACAGCATTTCCTGTCACCTCAGCCTGGTGTGTTTGTATAGCTTTTGTTCTATCATGCCTAACTTGGGGTTCCTATTGAACTGCAAAATTACCACGTAACATTCTGTTCAGGACTGATTAAATAGTTTTCACTTTCCACCAAAGTTTCAAATACGATAAAAACAAGTTGTTTCTTGTGCCTTTCCCTCTTTTTTAGTCTTAAAAAAATAGATTGATGCATGTCTCCTGGAAACTTTTGACAGTCCCAAAAATCTAGTTTTGATAAAGAGGAGGACTTATTTTTGGAAGAATATGATACAATAATTCTGCACTATATTAAGATGATTAAAATGTCAATACTGATTAAGCTGGATAAAATCTTAATCTCTTGTAGAGGCTAATGAGAAAAATATCCTATTTGCTGCAAAGAAAAATAATGGTCCAATCTAATAAAAAATTAATAACTCTAGTAAATACTGGATTTCTGATCTATTCTGCTTTGTCTTGAATATGCGAATGAAAATAGTGTAATGATTTCCATAGTCATTGACAATAACCTAATGTATCTGTCCTTGTTATCCCCATTATTTGTTATGTAGGTCAATTCAGCCATCAGTCTTAATATTGCTAAGAAAACATTCAAAGCATCTTTAAAATTTCAGCTGTGACATTTGAAAATCATGGCAACTTAGTTACGAATTATGACAGTATGAGTTGGTTTGAGAGATAGAACATAGCATTTCTTAAATGGTGAACGCTGGGTTTTGGCATTCTTTGCACTGAACCTTCTTGCACCACTGAATGGGAGCCAGCTAATAGTTGCTGGCTATCAGAATCAGAGTACTGCTTTGCCATATGGCATAATCTGTTGCCTAGCAACAGTGGCACTCCTAGCAAAGGGATATATTGGATTACTCAATAAGGCCTTTCCTAAATTGGGAAGCGGGTTCCTATTGGCTGAGATGAGTTAATGCTATAGAAATTAGTAGCAATTTCATTTTCACTCAGTGCCATCAATTAGTTGAGGATGCCTAGATGTGCTTCCAACCACTACCCAGGAGGCAGCTAGAAGGTTTCATAGGAAATGTAAGTATCCTGAACTCCACAGCCACATACAGCCCCCAAACTGCGTATTTTACAGCCCTCTGGAGCATCCATTGACCATGATTTTGCACATCTATAACATTAATCCAAAAGGAGGTGGTATATTTTCCACAATTTTGAAGTGAGAAATAAAATGAAAATTATAATGTAAGTCCTAAAATGGACTTAATGTAGGTAAGAAAAAGCAATGGAAATATCCAGTTTGCCTCAAAAAATAAAAATATAAATCCAAACACACTGTGTGATAACCCAAATCTGCTTATATCAATGCCACTTTGCTTCATTTTCTTATATACCCAAACAACTAAGGATGGCCCCAGAACCAAGAGGCTGTCGAACTCTGCCATATAGGCCTTGGAAAAATATTGTTTCTTTTCTCTCTTTGACCTCCCACCAAAGCATGTATTGTATGTGTATGAATTGAGTTGGCTACATTATCATTAAAAGTCACTTTGATGTTTGTATACAATTAAACATCAACACATTCAAGTTCCCACAATAAGAACATTAAGATGAGTATATTTGTTGTTATTGCAGACATGGGAAAATGTCATCTATCTTTGGGATGTTCTATATGTGAAATCTCTATAACATAGCAACAATTTAAGGCACTGTTTTTTATTGCTTTCTTTTTATCTTCTTTGCTCTAAGGTGAACTCTCACCAGAGCTGTAATTTGACCCATTATTTAAACTTTTAATTAAGAGGGGAAAAGATTCACAGCTCAATTAGCAATTCCAGTGCTGTTTGTTACATTGATTAGATTTGTTGAAAATTATTGAACAGAGCAGCAGACATCAGACCTTGAAAAATAATGTTCTAGTTGTATTTCCATAGCATTTGTAGAGTACATGTAAGGCCCTTAAATCTCAGCCTACTGAAGGACAGGTCTTATGTTTGTTGTATATTACAGTTATCTCTCCACTGTGTGTTTGCAGGAAAAGGTGTTATCAGTCACTATTTCAGATACTAAGAGCCATTCTTCATTCACATATCAAACCAATAAGGATTTAGCACATCTTGCCTTTCATGCTGTCTACTTCCTGAATGGCTGAGAAGAGAAAATTGGAAATTTCCTCTGCTTCTTTAGTTAACTACACTTTACTATGTTTATCGTTATTTCTAAATGGAGTGACACTGTCCCAGAGAGTTGGTGTGTGATCTTGGGGTCCTCTTGGATTCACAGTTCCTGTTCAAGGAGCAGGTAGCAGCTATGGCCTGGGGGACCTTTGCACATATCTATCCTGTGTGAGCATTGCACCCATTCCTGGACTGGGAAGCATTTCTCATGGTCAGTTACATCCTAGTCATCTCCCAGTTGGACCGTTGTAATGCTCTGTATGTGGGGTTGCCCTTGAAAAGCTTTTGGAAGCTGCAACTAGTCCAGAATGCAGAAGCTCAGGCAGTTTGGGGCATACCACAGTACATCCATGTAATATCTTTGCTCTGTGAGCTGTATTAACTCCCAGTGGTTCTCCTAATGTAATTTAATAAAGTCCTACATAGCACAGGGCCAGGGCAGATGCAGAATTGCTTATCTCCAACTGTTTCTGCTCATCCAACAGGGTGGGTGTGCTCTGGGACCTTTTCTTAAAGCAGTGTAAACTAGTTGGATCTAGGAAGTGTGCCTTCTTAGTTGCAGTGCCTGCCACCATTCCTGCTGAGATTCGGATGGCCCTGACCATCTTGGCATTCTGAAAAGCCTTAAAAACTTGCTTATTCCTTTGCGTCAGAATGTTAGGTGAACCTGGCTGTAGGACTGTAGAAGTTCAATTGTTTTGAGGATCTTGGCTGAATTATATTAATTTTATTAACGCCGTTGTGGTTATTTGGGAGATTTGATTGCTATAGTTAATTGTTAGCCACCCAGAGTCACCGAGATGGGCAGCCATATACAGTAAATACTTTAAATAAATGAACAAGAATGCTGAGGATCCCCATACCAAAGAAAGGGAGGGGAACATAGGCTTGATGATACACCTTCTCAGTGGCTGCCTTCATGAGGTCGGCCTTCAAGAAATCCATGAAAGTATTCCTGTTCTGCCAAGCATTGGGTTGCTCATGATACTTGGACTGCCTAGGTAGTTAGTTCAAGGTAGATAGTTGTCAGTTTTGTTTTGTTTTTTTACTGATGATGATTTTATTCATTCATTCATTCATTCAATTTATATAGTCACCCATCTCAGACCAGTGACTCAGACCAGACCAGACCAGTGATGATGATTAAGTAAACCACCTCAGGTCCTTGTAAAGTGGGTGTCTATAAATCATTGTAATAAATAAATACACAATAAATTGTCCAAAATTGTTTTCCAGGATATTATGGGAGGCTTAAAATGGTAAGAATTTTAATAGCTTTTAATAAATCACCAGGGATATAGTCTTCTCCAGGGACTTTGCCTGATGGCAATGCCAGGATCAGATATTCAATTTCTTTTAAAGGGCCATGGGGCCAGGGTGTAGCATCACAAAGTTTTAAATTAATTGGAGAATTAACTGGAGTGGGATGGGGAGCAAACAATCTAGTATAATATTCTCCCATTCTTCTTTGGACACTCTAGCCTCTAAGATGTTGTTATCTTTGTCCAAATTGGCATTTACCAGTTTCCAGAATAATGTTGTGTCGTTAGAATCCACGGCTGTCAGGAGAGAGTGCCAAAGAGTCATTTGATATAATGTCTTCTTGTGCTTTAGGAGAAGTTTATATTCCTTTTTCTTCCTAAGCTGTTCTGTAATTACCCAAAGGGCACAACCACTTTTACTCTCCTTGCCAAATTCCTAACCATAACAATGTGTTCTTCTACATTCCATATCAAACCAGCAGCTATGTTGTTGGTGAATTGAACTTAATGTAGAGATGTCCTGCCTTAATTTTGGTTTTAAATGGTCAACTATTTGTTGATAGTGGCGTGGGTTAACTGGACAAGTTGGATCAGCGTTAAATCAATTTAAGTTGAGTATCTGCCATATGGTTTGAGTGAAGTATTGTAGTGATTTTATCAGCTAAATTAACCATTTAATTATTTTTTGGCATGAAAGTTTTAGGAACTGAGTGTCCCAGGGGTCCAAAGCATTTACTTTGAAAAAATTAGAGTGCTTAAAGCAGGCCAGTTGCCAGAATACTCCAGCTAGAAATAATGGGATAGGACTCTGGTTCTATTTTGTTGGTTTTTTGAACTGGGGCCACCAAAACTAACCTGGGCTTGTCTTGGCCACTTTGATGACTCTAGATAACCTGTGGCCGATCACATGCCCCTGTGGTGGCAATGACGCATTCAAACATCTGCCCTATCAACTTTTGATGGTAATTTCTGCACCAACCATGGTGACCATGGGTAATGGGGATCAGGAATCAGAGAGGGAGCCTAAGAAATGGCTACCACATACAAGAAAGGCAGCAGGCACACAAATTACCCACTTCCGATGCGGGGAGGTAGTGACAAAAAATAATAATGCAGGATTCTTCTGAGGCCCTGTAATTGGAATGAGTCCACTTTAAATCCTTTAACGAGGATCCACTGGAGGGCAAATCTACTGCCAGCAGCTGCAGTAATTCCAGCTCCAATAACGTATATTAAAGTTGCTGGTAAGAATTCTGCAGACATTGCCCACTAATTCCAAGTCTATTAAATGGTATCATCATTTTCACCGTCAACAAAGCTCAACTGATGAGGATCTCAATCAGAGTCCAGAGTCTCCTACATCTCCTCCAAGCCTACATTTAACTGTATTTTTTGGTTCAGTATATACTTTGTGAGCAACCCAGGTTTGCCTTTTGATATGGTATGGAACGATGCTACATTTTCTGCAGCTTAGTGAAACTTAGCACTTTCTAAGAACTCATATTATCAGCAGACTATTTGAATATATCTTGCTTTGTCATGATTTCTGCTAAGTCTGTTTTCTTCTTGCTCTTTTAATTTGTATTTTTAATTTTCGTTGGCTGTGTGGTTTGCTTATTAATCACAGTCAGTAAAAGAGCACCTGGGAACAGTATATTCTTTTGACAGATATCCAGGAAAATCATTACAAATAATAAAAGAACAAGAAATGTACATGAAAAGCTGGTTGCTTCCCATCAGCTTACATATTGCATAGCAGAAAAATCACTGAAGAGAACAAATTCTTCTTTTGTCTGGTGGCCAGCTCTTACTTTGTTAGTTCAACAGCTATGCACAAGGAAATTTTAGCTAGGAGTGTGCTGGTAGTTTGTTGGTTAGTTGGATGTTTATGTCATGGTGCCAGAAAAATGCACATTTTTGCCTGCTGAAAGTCTTGGGAGGTGGTACGGGTGAGTAAAATGGCTTCAGTGCCTTGACATCATCTAGCAATATAAGAAAAGTAAGTGATGGACCAACTAAGCTATATTGGGAAACAGAAAGGTTTTGCTTTGCTTTCATACTGAATTGAGGCAGGGAATACATGATAACTATGGATGAAGAAGGACATGTTTATATTTATGCACAGACCAGAGGAAGCTGCTTTATGCTATGCGCGATTATTTTACCTGCTAGGTTAGTATTTTCTGATCTGACTGGCAGAAACTCCCTAGAGTTTCAAGCAGAAGCACTGTTAGGGATCATCTGCTAGATCATTTGAACTGGAAATGCTGGGAACTGAAACTGGAACCTTCTGCATTTAAAACATGCAATCTTTTGGGAGAAGCTCTGTCTGTAGGTCTTTTTCTCTCTCTCTCACATGGCACGAGCACACAGAGACTTGTCTGAGATTGATCTCACATCCCAGTGAGAATGGCTAGAACAAGCCCCAATAGCCCATAACTTCAGAATCCAGGAGGACCTTCACTGTCAATAAATATTTTATAATTTCTTTTAGGTTTTTATGTGCTGTTTTGTTGCTTTATGATATAATTGATTATAATGTTAACAAGATAGAAGGTGGATATTTTAAATAAATAAGACCACTTTGTTACCCCACAAAGGCTTAGGGATCAGAATCAGCAACATCCAATAATTGAACTGGATTAAAATTGAATTTTGACAAACATATTATGAATATGTGGCAATATGTAAGCAGAACAAAACATGCCATAGTTTACTGTCTTTCATGTGTTTAATATGTAGGAAAACAAATGAACAAAAACAATAAGATCCTAGCTTAATAAACCTATAATTATTGTTATTTTAGTGTTTCATGTTTTGTTCACATTTTAAAATTATTGTAAGGAATAATACGTTAAAAAGGTGGTTCTGATCTTATGCTTTTTAATATCAGATTTATCTGCAAATTTAAAGCTGTACAAGTGAAAAGCTAAAATCAGTACTGCTAAAAGAAAATACATATTTTTCTTTTAAGTAATACTGCACATTCAAATATTGCAGCCAGCATCTTCTTAGAAGCATTTGTTTCATATACCAAGATAAATAATACTCTCTAAGATACTTTCTAAAAAGATACTTGCTACCTGTAGATTTTAGAAATATGCTTATTAAAAATAACCAGATTTTAATAATCTGCTCTGGATATACCTTTTTAGTTGTTATAATGTTTTTGAATAATGAATCTGATTAATCAATTAAACCTTGTCACCTTGATGTATTCCATGTCAGGAAGAATGCAGAATTTCTCTGAATCAGTTTTGCTGTTGGTGATAATATTGCTCAGTATGGACTGCTCACCTGCATAGTAGCTGAATATTAGAATTATGATTTCTTTGTATGTTTGTGCAGAAGTATGGCACAATTGCTTCACTATTTAATCAAATATTTCATTTCTGATTTGTGGAATTATTTTTACAGTTTTTCATTTCAGGTTAAAAGCTGGAGAAATAGTTTGTTCAGCAAGCCCTGAAACAAATAATAGGGTTTCAAATGTAAATTGTTTATACATTTATTTTACATACAGAAACACAAATAAGTATGCAAAAGCTTCCTTCACCTGTAGAAGAGAGAAATGGCTAGAGCATACCTAGGCTTTAGTATGAGCAAACTCAGAGCCGCAGGTGCAAAATTGATTGTGAGTATGTATATGTGTGTGTGGGGGGGAGAGAAACAGAGCAATTCTGTTCTATTCAGGTGAGATTGGGAAATAAAAACCCTCTTTCCAGCTTATTAAGATCATTGCTAAGAATTAAGAATATAGGCTATCTTTCAAGGTCTATATTTCCATAGGGAAAAATGATTCTGATCTTTGTACATCTTTGCTCCGGGTGAATTAAGTGATGCTGTGGCCGTCTTATCCCAGTGGCTGGAGGCTGTGAGGGTCTGGATGGGGCACAACAGGCTTCAAGTGAACCCTGGCAAGACTGAGTGCCTTTGGATTCTGGGGCCTTCTGGTGCTAGGGCTATGCCATCTTTGATGCTGGATGAATTTGCACTGCCCCAAACAGATCCTGTGTGCAATTTGGGGGTCCTCCCGGACTCACAACTCCTGCTTGATGAGCAGGTGACAGTCATAGCTAGGAGGGCCTTTGCACAACTTTGTGTTGCGCGCCAGTTGTGCCCGTTCCTAGATCAAGAGGCCCTACTCACAGTCACTCATGCCCTGATCACCTCCCGGATGGACTATTGTAATGTCCTGTACATGGGGCTGCCCTTGAAGGCTATCCGGAAACTTCAGCTGGTGCAAAATGCAGCGGCATGAGCAGCTATGTGCGCTTCTGGTAGAACACATGTGACATCTCTGCTTTGCAGGCTGCATTGGGTACCGGTTTGTTTCCTGGTCCAATTCAAGGTGCTGGTGTTGACCTTTAAAGCCCTACATGGCATGGGACTGGGTTACCTGAGGGACCACCTCTTCCCGATTACATCTACCTGTCCCATCAGATCCGGCAAAGTGGACATGTTACGAGTCTCGTCATCGAGGGAGCTACATTTGATGGGCGCTAGATAACGGGCATTTTCTGCTATGGCACCTGCATTGTAGAATATCCTACCCCCTGTGGTGAGATTGGCTCCATCACTTCTGATCTTCCGCAGGTCCCTCAAGACCTGCTTGTGCCATCAGGCCTGGGGACCCCAGGGAACTGGTGAACTAGTGAGGTAGCTCCATTATTATTAACATCCCTTTGCCTACTATTTCTTTGTTTTAGCTTTGTTTTTTATAGTTTTTGATGTTTTTAATAATAGTAATGACAACTATTTTAGGTATTTATTAACTGTTTTAGCTTTGCTGTACACCGCCCAGAGTCGCTTGCTCTGAGATGGGCAGCTATATACATTGGGTGAATGAATGAATGAATGAATGAATGAATGAATGAATGAATGAATCTTTGTGAAAAAAAGAATATTTGCTATGTGGGAACTGCAAATTTGTCAAGTCATTTACAGATATGTGACAGGCCTCAGTTCTTGAACAGAGTTGCTGATATGTTGCTACAGTGACTCTGCATGGAGCTGTTTAGGGTTGGGATAGAAAAAAAGAAAACAAATTCCTAGTCAGTGAAAAGAACTCTCAGGGAGATTCTGGATGGCTTGATTGCTTTTCTGTCTGCTTAAGAAGATGCAGGATTGTACAAAACTAGGTGTTGTTGGCAAAAGCCGTACTTTGTTACTTTGAACTTCTTGATCTGCTAGGAGGTGGTAACGAGGTTCCATCTAGATTTTCCAGTCAGGCTCTAGATTCGTTTCGCTGGTGGGTTTACTGGTAGGACAGAGACTTGCAATAAAATAGCCATATTCAGGTACTGAAATCACAATCAGTAATAGATAAGCAACAATCATTATTGTTGTTCTAATAATTATGCAATTTTCTAATTAACTGCACATTCCAAAACACTTAGAGAAGTGATAGGAAGCCCCACTGAATACAGTTGTACTTACTTCTAATTAGAAATATAGGATTGCATTATCAAACTAAGATTCCCCTTTCTGCTAATCCCAACTTTGTGGGTAGAAAGTGCTTTTTAAATCTTTGGCTTTACATTTCAGATAAAGCCTCTTTGGCTTTTTGTAAAAAATAAAAAAGGAAAAGAAAATAATTCAATTTATTTTAAATTTTAAAATAGGAATGTATGAAACAGCAAACTGACTTTATATATTGTGAAATGTGAATGACAGGTCCTTTTCTAAATAAGTGGCAAAAGAGGTAGATATTTTAAATGTCATTTTGAACCCTCACACTTCACTTCCAAAGCCCAAATAGGTATTTGAGAAAGAAAGGTCATTTACTCGCTAGTGAATGACCAAGCAATTAAAATAGCCTATTTCAAGGCAGGTGAAACCTTTGCAAGTTGGGCATTTTACATGTCCTAGAAAAAAGGATCTGGACCTGTCTTGTTTGCTAGATAACATAACAGGAAGGGAAAGAGAATGATGAAAATAATGGTCATATTGCATTTAATTTTAGAATTTTGTGACATTAGCTAAAAAGATAAATCACCATGCCTGTTCTCAATAGCCTGGAAACAGTTAAAGAATGGATCAGCTTAGAAAAACAAGAGTGATTGAAATTTACTAGCAATGGCAAGTTTCTCTGGAAACGAATGGTATTTTCTAGAGCTTGTCCTCTAAATACCTGGCAAACATATGGGGAAGAGGTCCCTTGGGAAGCAGCACAAGGTGCTCTGCACATATGCTGTCACTTAGTTTTGTAAGAAAAGTAGCTTCCAGTGCCCCATTACAGAGCCTCTAAGTAGAGCAAATTACTTTTATTGGCTTCTTTTTAATACAAAACGTTTGGTAGGTTTTGGGGGTTTTTTTGGTTTGTTTTGAGATCAGGGAGCTGACTAAATACTTCATTCTATTATCTGAACATTTTGACCATACTTTAGTTCTGCAGTGATTGCTATATCGAGGTCTTAAAACCTGTTGCTGTTTTCAGTAAGAAAACAAAACAAAATAGGACTGAAGTGCAAAAACCATTTACTGTGATAAGGTCATCCTTGCTTAGGATGACCTTGCTCCTTGATAAGCATCCTTGCTCATATTGCTGTGTATGGTTGTGGGAGATGCAGTAAAATCCAGATATCTGCAGAGCAAGTTTTGGCCAAGATATTCTCTGATGTCTCATCTAAGTTTTAGCTGTGAGAGTTCAAAACATGAGGATTGCTTCTTTAATATAGATGTCTTTCTAATTGCTTTGGATTGTTTGTCTTCATTATTTCCATGCACAATGTCATTTGGAGAAATGAGAGCCATAAATAGTGCAGCCTTACCTCTCAGTCTGTTGGGATTAAAACTCCCAGAATTTCTAGTTTTCATAGTGGCTGGGAATTCTGGGAGCTGCAGTCTCAGCATATATGGAAGCCACCAGACCTGGCATTGGGAATTAAGCTACTTTATGCGTATTTATTTATTTACTTATTTATTTGAATTTATCTCTCAACAGGTGTGATGGTATGTGGAATGACCGTGGGAGACAGGAGGAAGATCCACAGCCAGATCTTCCTCCTGTCTCCCAAGATCTTTCCCACATACCACCATATTAGCTCACTTTATTTAATACAAATCTGGTTTGGGTTGTATTGTGTTGTATGATATGATGCTTTTAAGTCTTAATCTAGCATAAGTATCCCATAAGCTGACCATCCTATCATTACAGCGAAATCCTAACACCAACACATCAAAAATATATTTTGTCTGATGTTGGTGTAAAGACTATAAAACCAAAGAGCTAGTCTCCCTCCCCCCCCCCCCCCAAATTTATGTTGTCTAACTCCATAAGACTATGGGCAGCCTATAGCATTTAACAGGTAATAAAACAGAAAAAAAACAGCATCAAAAGGTGATAAAACAGTAAAACAGTAAATAACACAAAATGCATGCAGGAAAAAAAATCAACAGGAGTGGTAATTGAGCAACTCATAGAGCAATGGCATTGTTTTTCATGCTAGTGTGGAACTGAAGAAAAAGTATCTGCTTTAATAAATATTTGAGAGATGCTATGCTGGCACAATGCCATAAGCATTTTTTCCAATCATTTTCAAAGGGTATATAGTCCTGCTGCATATACTAGTCAGCTGTTTGGTTTTGGAAAAAAAAAATAGGCAGATTAAAAACAGCAACTTTAAGTTTAGGGACAAAAGTTTGACCGCTCTATGTGATCACTGTATGAACAATTTCTCCCAAATGAAAGGGAAGGAATAGTTCTTTGGGGACAATTCTAGGCCATTTCAAGAGTTCAGTCATTTATCTTTTTCAAGGAGACCCTGGAGTATCAGGTTCTTGCCTTTAAAGTAACATTGTACTCTAATGTTGTGATCATGTTGATATTAATTACAGTATTCAAGGTGTGTTGATTAGAAAAAAAGCACCACCAAAGTGTTTATAATTCAGATTTTTTGCAGGGTAGCTAATGAGTAACTCCCATAGCTAATCAGCTTTCAAAAAATAATGGTGATTAAAGGAAAGAAGAAAACAGCCATAAGATGAATGCTGTTCCATTTTCTAAACATCTTGATAAATGATCTAAGTAAATATATGAGTTTACAAAATCATTTGCAAAGAAAGCATTGCCACTGACCAGATATTACTTATTTTTGCTTTCTTCTGTTTCTGTTTGTGTGTGTACATTTGGTTTTTCTCTTGTTTTTTTGCACGTTGGAAGATCCTCTTATGATTGCTGAGGTCTCAGTGATAGCGCATCCTGGAAACTGTTTGGCAGTAGGCATCTTTCCATGTCCAGACTTGTGAAAAGCCATTTTTCACCGACCGGGGTGAAATGCTTTATTAAACTAGTAAGGAATTCCTCCTCCTCCTCCTCTCCTTTGAATCATCAATATGATTCCTGTACACCAGTTTTCTACTGTATATGTTCATAGTAGTTTACCATTGAAGGAAGCAGTTCTGTTTTGTGTTTGATTAGATTTGAATCCAATCCAGTAAACCATATATTTTAAAATGCAGACATTAGTTACTTTGTTTCATAAGCAAGACCTAGGAAAATAGTTTTCATTGGTATGCAAGAATTAAGTGGACATGGAGTAGTGTAGGAGTCTCATACCACCTTCCAGATCTTAAATATCATATTTTAATCAGGGAGGTTTAAAAAGTTAATATCTATAGAGACTTTGCTCAATAGAATTAGAAGCTCTTCTTATCTTGTTAACATTGTACTTTGGGATTACTAAATTATAGTCTTGGACTTTTTAGTACTCATTTTGTAGCTCTTTAAGGGGTGACACCACAAATATCTTCATTGTGTGATATATTTCAGGACATCTGGTGTACTCTTTGTCACTGAAATGCATCAGTGGTCCACATAAATTCTGGATTTAAAATGATATTGTAGAAAAGAGCCTGGTGCAGATGTGTCACCCTTATTGGATATATCTTTTTGTGGAGAACAATGCGGATTCTAAAAATAGTTCATGGGGGAAGTGAACTATATGCATGCCAGCATATAAAGACCAAGAAACCAAGCTGTTTAACTAGATTTCATGGAAAAATTGCCAAAAATGTAACAGAAAACTATGACCTTGCTAAAACAGATTTTAATCAGGCATCCACTGGATCCACTGCTTTCATCAAACTGACAAAAGAAGTATCACACCATCACAATGCGAGTTCAGTTCCCTTTTACATGTGTGTGTGATGTCACAGCACACATACGAAAGAGAGAGAATTTGCACTGCATCACCACAACGTTGCTTTCATAGTCTGCCTTCCTTTGCCACCCCAGGAGACGTCACTAAATGTAATAGTAATAAATAGGCTTCTGTAGATTTCTATGACTTCAGCACTGAATTAACTATGTATCTCTCCAGACAGTCTCTCTTATTTTTGTAACTCAGTAGACCTGAGTTAGCAAAAACTTGATATTCCTGATATATCAGTGTTTCCCACAAGAAACGTATGTCTGTGGATCCTGAATTGATCAGGAATATCTAACTTGCACATAATGATGATTTAATTATATGGATATGCTTTGAATGCTCCATAAAGTATATAAGTACCCTCAAGTATACATACTTTCCTATGTTGCTATTATATCTCATATATTTTCTGCCAAAAATACAAACATTCTCCAAGTATGTTGAAATTAGAGAACAAAGTAATCCTGAAGAATTCTGTACTAATTTTTTTCGGATTTCTCTGAAATATAGAACTGAAGTTCCTCTTTTAATATTAAGCCTTTGAGTGATCAGTTATCTGTCCCCATTTTTGCAGGAGAGATAGCATGATCTTCAACTCAAGAAATAGAAAAAATAATTTTCAAAAATGTCCTGAATAATAATAATAATAATAATAATAATTATTATTATTATTATTATTCACAAAAATTATATACCATTCTATCCAAACAATCATAAATTCACATTAACTAAAAGCATTAACATTAACTAGAGTAACCCAACTGAAGCCCAGCAGAAACACAGCTAAAAGGCAGCCCAATGCCACCATTAATGCCTAAATGATGCATGCTGGGATAATTTTCACAGCTTTCTAGAAAGCCAGTATATTATAGACACAGGTGTAACAATTTAACTCATTATAATGCTGAAACATTCCATTGAAGTCCTACTTGATTATGAAGCTGAATATAGTTATATGAGAAGTAAAAATCATATTGTGATTAACATGAAAAAAGTGGACATCCCAAAAGTTGAAAAGATCTTTTTTCCATATAAGCTCAGTGAGTTCTTGAATTTGCAATCCTGTTTTACCAATCCTTGGATATTGGTTAGTAAGCTGTGTAAGAACAAAGGTTTTAACACTTGGGGAAGTCTTAAACCATCCACTGGCTTTACTTTGGTAAGTATGGAGAAATTGTATGAGCATGTGGAATTTTGATCCTTCCTTCTGCTTTTTCACTAGAATTTTATTCAGTTACAACAGTAGGAGCAAAAATGGGTTTTATTTGTAACTTGCTGTCTTCACAGTTTAATCTTAGTTTGATCTCACAGTGCCCACAGGTTATTAGGCAAGGTTAGCCAATTCTAACCTTGTTGTACATTTTTAGCAGTGGAACCTTTGGCCATTTGCCTTAGAAACAACCCTATTAATTAACAGCACTGAGCATACCTGTGTATGAATACCTAGGATGTATCTTATACACACTAATTCTTTGTTTGATGTGTACTTCTAGAGTTGGTGAACAAGCCTCACAGTTTAGAATCAATATCTAGTTATAAGGCCAGTTAGTTCAAATTCCAAGTAATGAACATCAGTTTACTAGCCTATATGTAACAGGCTTTGCAGTTTCCCTTCCTAATCTCTTGAGCAAATAAACATTACAGGCATTTGGGAAGCTATATTGAATTGAATTTGAGTAACATCAGCAAACTTAATTACTTCCCCCTTTTGGTTATACTGAAAAAAGACCTGCAGAATTGGCCTAAGAAGAGGTTTTTATGGCTGACTGGACAGATATCATCCAAGTAGCTCTATCTGCCATGATGTCTTTTTCTGTTGTAGTTCTCTATATGTTCTTAAACAGGAAGATGTGACAATACTTTTACTTGGTGAAGAAAGCTTTTGAAAATTAGGAGTGCCTAGTTGGACATGGTTATTTGATCATTCCTAATAATTCAATCATTCTGGATTGCAATAGATTTATAAGTAGTCATTTTATTTTTGGTATTGTTTTCTAGTTCTTTGTATATGAAAGGGATTAAACAAGAAAAGCTTATTTTAGTTTATGTTGCACATATGGACTTGTCTTGGGTAATTGGTAATTCCACAGTTTGTTCTGAAAGAACTTGATTTAGAACACATCAATGTTTAATATACTCTATACGAAAACAAGATTTTGATATAATTCCAACATTTTGCACACTAGCTGATCTATATATTACTAAAACTCTCCTGTCTGTAACCTTTGATTGGGCAAAACATTGCTTTGTAGGGTAACAATTTTCCAACCAAGGTACCTCACATGGGCTAACTTACAGAATGTAGGGACCCATGACTCCCACAGGAATGAAATTTTGGAAAGTTGTTGCTGATTCAGTGCCGTTCTGCTGCTGCTGTTCAGCAGTGCTGCTACAGTCACATGATCTACATTTCCAACGTTCCCTGACAGCTTCCCACAAGTCAAAGGGAAAGCCGGAAGGAACTGATATGATTGCCAGTGCTCTTTGTCACCTTACCACTAGCAAAATATTTGCTTGTGGGAAGCTTGTAGGGAGAAAGTCAATGGAGAACCCAGCAGGGAAGGTCACAAGTGGCTTGGGTAAGTCTCCCCAACCCACACACTCTCCGCCAGTCCCTTTATACTTCACCGCGTGCCGGTCAGCCTCTTTTTAAATTGTCCCTGACAGATTCCCAAAACTCAGTGGAGAAGCCAGCAGGGATTCTAAAGTGTTCTGAGGGAGGGAGGGAGGGAGGGAGGATTTCTGACTCTCCCTGCCAGCTTCCCATAAGCAAAGTCAATGGGGAAGCTGGCAGCAAGTAGTACATCAGTCACACTCCCACTGGTTTTTTGACCTTGGTCATTCTGTTTTTAGGTAAGGAAATATCTCTGAAATGATGACCTAATGGGTCACGAGTTGTCTAGTATGTAATGTAATTTTCTGCATGACACTCACTAATAGTTGTTCCTATCCATCCAATCCAGTCAGGCAGGGGGGACATGTTTCAGATCTTAGGGCCTAGAAAATGTGCCTTTTCTTCTGCAGTGCCCACCTTGTAGAACATTATCCCTCCAGAGATCAGGATGGCTCCAACTCTGCTGACCTTTCATAAGGCCCTAAAAACCTGGTTCTGTGGCCAGGCCTGGGACCCTGAGTGTGTGCAGAGACCCACTTCTTGGTTGTGTTAGTGATTTGGGTTTGATGTTCTTGGCTGCTTTGTATTTTCATTTTTGTAACGTTTGTAATTGTTTTGATTTTATTTTAATTCTACTTGCTGCCCAGAGTCATTTGTTGAGATGGGCGGCCATATAAATTGGATAAATAAATAAATAAATAAAATAATAGTAGGTAAATTATATGTAAACCATCAGCAGTCTTTTTTTTCCTTCTTGCTACAGTATAACATCTATCTTGATCTTTGCTATTTAGGAAAGCATTTGAGGACTCAGATGATAGGCCAGCTTTCCCCTCAAAGTACATTACAAAATTAGATGGTGGGGAGATGAATGCTGACCTAGACTTATCCTTGAGATCTGCTTACACTGTTGGAGTAGGGGGGTTTTGTTTAAATATCAAAAAACAAGTCATGCCCAAACCCCCAGAATCACGGGAACTCCTATTTGCAGTCTGAAGTGGTGCAGTCTTGACTACATTTTTACTCCAAATTAGAATGCAGCACATTAAAGGTTTCTTTTTTCTGATTGTTCAAAACCAGTTCTATTATATGAAAAGTAACTTTAAGCATGTTAAAATGTATCCAGTAATCCCGAAGTGGACCTTGAAGGACTCTGTAGATGTAAGGTCTGCATGTTGCTTCTCCACCTATGTTGAGATCCAATTACACATGTGTCCCATGATAAATCATTCCTTTCAGGCTCATGAAAAATGAGAAAAGAAAATTATTAAATCAGCTCAGAGTGTTTCTGTGAATGCAGTGTATTTGTGTATAATTTAACTCTTGCCAAATCACTTTCTTCTTTTGCCATCGTTCTGATTCATAACACACAAAAACTAACAGCTGCTCTTGGCAGGTCCCCACAAGGCTGAATGAGGTCTAATTTAATTAGCCAATTTTGGTTGCCACCAAATAGTCATGACCCATGCTGGGGCTGATATATGGAGAAGGCATTACGTCTCTTCCTGAGCACTGATCCAGTGCACACAATTTTACTAATTAGCATTACGGTGGATAATTTTTTTAATTATTTTTTTATTTTATATACGTTTCAAAAGGAAAAAGAGAAAAAAGAATACTGTAAAGGAGAAATCTATTAAATAAAACTTACATATATTATCATATATTGTTCAATTACATTATTCACTTTTAAGTCAGCTTTCTTAAGAGCAGGAAACATATTGTAAATTAAGTATATAAATTTGTGTATGCCTTTCAGACCAAATTTCTAAATAGTCCCTCGGTCAAAACTTGGCAATAAACTGCCTCCTTAAATATAGACAGAGAGGTGCATCCTTCCAAATATTGCCTAATTAATGAAAAATGAGTATCCTTCCAACTTTGTAGTGTCAGCTTTTAGTTTCTGTTTGTTTTGCAATAATAAAAGCACACACTATCCACTTCTATTGTTCTCCAGTTAGTGTCCAAACCATTGGTACCATTGGTTCCAAAGAACATGAGCGTCAAAACCCAACGCGTCTTCCAGTGGACAGTGATGTGTGATCTCTGCCAGTCTTAACCAATGCTAACAAATACTTAATAAGACCTGTTCTCAAGGGAAGTTGGCATTTCTTTGGAGAATCCTAGCAGTATTGGTGCCTGGGTCTGTCATTAATTTACATTTGGCAAGATTTTTAGAGGGTGTGAGGAGGGTCTTTATACTTTCTGAATGAATATATCAGATGCTTTGACACAGGAGAAACTTAACAAGATAGACTGGTACACAAAAGATTCACATGTATAAAATGAAATGCAGAAACATGAGGCCGCAAAAAGGAAGAAGACTAAGCTATCTCTTTTTGGCCTCTGGTCTGTCAAACTCCTACCAGTGAATATTATGGCTGTTAGTTGTCCTTGAAAGAGCCAGTCACAGACTGCATGTGCTCTTCTTGGAGCACAAGAAGCAGGCTTATTCCCAAGGGGGAAAGGATGCCTTTAAACACATGGCTGTTTCACTCATCCCAATGGCACGGATGTGTAAAACAGCCCCGAACCAAGGGAGAGCAAAGCTTGCATTGTCCTGAGTCCAGCCGAGGTGGGGGAGGGCTTTGCAGGTCATTACTCATTTATTCGCACAGCAAGCTCCTTCCTCTACCCATTCAGGCAGCTATTACTAGCTAGTGAAAAGTCACAAAGCCCCATCATTAGTGGAATCAATCACGCCAGGGCCCAGGGAAAACCCTCCCGCAGCCTCTCATTTACTCAGCTAAAGAGCTCAGAGCTTGTTGTCTGCCGCTGACTCAGCTCCTGGGTCTCTAGCTCAGCCTCTTTTCAGCACTTCTCTCCTTTTCCTCTTTGTACTGTTTATTGGGAGAGGCACTTTGTGGATTTTGTGCCCCCCCCCCCCCATTTTGCCTGCTGAGCATTCTTTGGCTCTTTAGCATATTGCCATAGAGACATCACTGTTTTGTGATTTCTTCCCTTCCTCCATCCTCTCTCCATTTTTCTCAACAAAGTTCTTGTGCTGACTTTTGCTTCAGCTGTTTTCTCTTTTTTCCTCCCCTTTTCACCCAATGGATATTTTGTTATCCAGCTGTTGGTGAGTTAACCCTAACTGTACTTTATTAAAAAAAAAAAAAAGTTCCAGGAATGAAAATGGGAATTAATGAAAAAATTATCATGAAGACACAAGAGTTGTTTTAGAAAAAGAAGGGAAAAAAAACTGAGAAATTAGTTTGGAATTGCTCTTTTTCTGAGAATAGATATTAATTGATTAAAGACTACTTTTCCGCATTGTTTGATACTGTACCCTTTAAAGTACAAGACCTATAACTGCAAAATGTAGATGTTTGAAGCCTTGCAAGATTGGATTTCTGTAATAAAAAACTGTAGGATGGAATAAGATCAGGTAAACACAAACCATGTATTTGTAGATCCATAGGGCAGACATCAAAATGCTTGTTTCAAGGGCAACTTGAAAGTCAATTGAACTAAAAGTGTTCTATAGGGAGGGCATTCTGTCTTCTGCCACAGTCATAGGAGATGGACCTGGATGCATTTGAATAGTCTCTGGTATGCTTGCCAGGAGCATTAACAGAAGTGGTTAAATCTGTATGGAGAAGCAGCAACTGGAGGCAAATGCGATAAAGCAGTTTCATCTTAATAGCACACATGTTTATCAACAAAGCTGGGTAGGTAATCAGAATTGCAGTGTTCCTGTATGTTTGTTGCTAGGCTAATATAATATATGGAGTAAGCAAACTTTTGCCTAACAATGGACATTTTAAGAAGTGTACATTCTAAAAAACAGACTTTCAGGCTGTCTTCCATTCTCTGTGGCTTTTTTTCCTCAAAAGTATTCATAAGATTACTTGCAGAACTGCATCTCACCAAGGGTTTCTGCCTGTCCCACTAGATCCAACAGGGTGGGCATGCTCTGGGTCCTATTAATTAAGCAGTGCCAACTGGCGGGACCAGGAAGTGTGGTCTGGAAAACCATCCCCCTGAGATTAGCAAGGGCATTGACCCTACTAGCATTTTGTAAATCCTTGAAGACTTGAATGTTCCCTTGGGCATGGGGTCTGGAAGTTAGGTAAGCCCGTTGTTATGATTTTGTGCTTGTTATGGTTTGAGCTGGGTTTGCTTTGGGCACCATTATTCCATTCTTAATTGTTGAGTTTTGGGGTTTTAATCCTATGAGCACCACCCAGAGTCACAACTGTGAGAAGCTATATGAATTGATTAAATAAATAAGATGAACATATTTTTGCATTCCTCCATATTCCACAAAGGGGCAGAATAAAATGTTTGTTTGTAGTGTTGAAAGTTGAGTTCTTAAAACATTCAATACAATTCTATATGAAATTCACTAGGAAGCATTATTGAGGTACTTAGTGATTAGCCCAGTTGTATAGCTTCCAGCAATAGTGGAAACTTGTATTTGCAGATTGATTGCAGGATATCAGTTCCTTTAGTTTTATCATAGATAGTTTAATTAGCTTTATTTGAGAAAAATAGTAAAATCATTGGTTCTCAATAAAAATAAATAAATAAGCAGTAGAGGGAGTTAATGTCCCTGATGTCCATGCTGGTGTGGTCACTGACCCTGAGCCAGACATCCTAGAGAGTGAAATCAAGTGGGCCTTAGGAAGCATTCCTAACAACAAAGCTAGTGGAGATGACAGTATTCCAGCTGAGTTATTTAAAATACTAAAAGACGATGCTGTTAAAGTGCTGCACTCAATATGCCAGCAAGTTTGGAAAACGCAACAGTGG
Organism: Liasis olivaceus; assembly: GCA_030867105.1. Taxonomy (NCBI): domain Eukaryota; kingdom Metazoa; phylum Chordata; class Lepidosauria; order Squamata; family Pythonidae; genus Liasis; species Liasis olivaceus. The sequence continues at coordinate 34,823,210 of CM061354.1, read as the reverse complement.
CCACGGGATTGGAAAAGGTCAGTTTACGTTCCAATTCCAAAGAAGGGCAATGCCAAAGAATGCTCAAACTATCGCACAATTGCACTCATTTCACATGCTAGCAAGGTTATGCTCAAAATCCTACAAGCTAGGCTTCGGCAGTACATGAACCGAGAACTACCGGATGTACAAGCTGGGTTTCGAAGAGGCAGAGGAACTAGAGATCAAATTGCCAACATTCGCTGGATCATGGAGAAAGCAGGAGAGTTCCAGAAAAGCATCTACTTCTGCTTCATTGACTATGCAAAAGCCTTTGATTGTGTGGATCACAACAAACTGTGGCAAATTCTTAAAGAGATGGGGATACCAGACCACCTTACCTGTCTCCTGAGAAATCTGTATGCGGGCCAAGAAGCAAGAGTTAGAACAGGTCATGGAACAACCGATTGGTTCAAAATAGGGAAAGGAGTACGACAAGGCTGTATACTGTCACCCTGCTTATTTAACCTATATGCAGAGTACATCATGAGAAATGCCAGGCTGGAAGAATCACAAGCCGGAATTAAGATTGCAGGGAGAAACATCAATAACCTCAGATATGCAGACGATACCACCCTAATGGCAGAAAGTGAAGAAGAACTAAAGAGCCTCTTGGTGAGGGTGAAAGAGGAGAGTGCGAAAGCTGGCTTGAAACTCAACATTAAAAAAACTAAGATCATGGCATCTGGACCCATCAATCCCTGGCAAATAGAAGGGGTAGAAATGGAAACAGTAACAGACTTCATTTATTTGGGCTCCAAGATCACTGCAGACGGAGACTGCAGCCATGAAGTTAAAAGATGCTTGCTCCTTGGGAGGAAAGCTATGGCAAACCTAGATAGCATATTAAAAAGCAGAGACGTCACCTTGCCGACAAAGATCCGCATAGTCAAAGCTATGGTTTTTCCAGTAGTAATGTATGGCTGTGAGAGCTGGACCATAAAGAAGGCCGAACGCCGAAGAATTGATGCCTTTGAACTGTGGTGCTGGAGAAGACTCTTAAGAGTCCCCTGGACTGCTAGGAGGTCAAACCAGTCAATCTTAAAGGAAATCAACTCTGATTGCTCATTGGAAGGATTGATAATGAAGCTCAAGCTCAGATACTTTGGTCACCTAATGCGAAGACAGGACTCTTTGGAAAAGACCCTGATGCTGGGAAAGATGGAAGGCAAAAGGAGAAGAGGACGGCAGAGGATGAGATGGCTAGATAGCATCACTGAAGCAATGAGCATGAAATTGAGCAAACTCAGGGAGGCAGTGAAAGATAGGAAGGCCTGGCGCAATATGGTTCATGGGGTCACGAAGAGTCGGACATGACTTAACGACTGAACAACAACAACAGAGGGAGGTTCACAAACAGCCAGACAGACAAGATTCTTTCAAACAAAAAATTGAAACAATAGGGAGGAATCAACATTATTCCTCCCTCTTTTCCCTTTAAGTCTTCTCTTTTGTCACTATCCTTACTAGCTTCTATTTCCTAACAGTGTAGGCTCCTTATCTACAGATGCTATGAGCCTGGCTTGGATGAGGAATTCAGTTGGGTGAAACGCAACATTTCAGCATTTGCTTCTGCCAACTAAAGAACCATCTGTGAAATCTGTTCAAAAACCTAATACAAAAACTTGGAGGCCTCTTAGCTGTATCTGGAGTCAGTTGGAGATATGGGCCTATTAGAATCCTAGAGGCCACTGAGTTGAACTCTCTGCTCAATGCAGGAATCCAGTTTAAGTATACTTAACAGATGGCTGTCTAGTGTCCACAACATCATGATCCAAATTGTGCCTATCTCTGCTGTAAAGGAACGGAAGCTATACAATAAACTGGGAACCGCATTACATTTAAGAGTTATTTAAAATTTAAAATGTGGATGAACCTTCCTGTTGAAGCATAGATAACTGCTACTTAGCAATGCCAAGCGCCAAGATTATTATTTGAGTGACCCAGTTCTGGCTAAAGGGCCCTGTCTTGTCCCAAAAACAAAGTCTGTCCATGGGCAGCTGTTCTCCTCCAGCATAGACATTGGAAAGCTAAGACATCTTGATTTTTTAAATTCTTCCTAGTCTTTCTGTCCCATAGTTGCCCTTCCTCTGTTTCTATGTGCGGTTTGCTGGTGTTCTGAAACACTCTAAAAGATTCTGTTACAAGAACAGTAATGAAAATCAATAAGTAAGGGGTTAAGATTAATATGCTTTAGTATTCATTCAATTCTCATATGTGGGTACTTTAAAATTTAATTTGAGGTTCAATATGTTAATAGGAATTTCATATGGTTATTAAAATAGAATGCACTGGTCATAATATGCCATTTCAGGCACCCAGGTCCAATATTTAACAAATACAGGCAAGACAGCTGCTTAGAACAGCTTCCAGATGAGTTGAAAGTACAGCTCCCAGAATAATCTAGCCATGGTCATTTAACCACAACATATCTGCAGAGTGCCAGGTTAGGGAACACTGTTCTGATGTTCTGACTTGATACAAGACAACTTACTAAGGATCTAATTCCTTTACTCACTCTAACAAGAACATGAATATAATTGTTTAAGGACACAGAGGTGGTGAGATAATACATTTTTGACAATAGTTGGGTGTTGAACATGCTAGTAGTTGAAAATACTGGTTGAGAGGATGCATATAATAGTGTCAAGCTATACTGAAAGTAATCTATTTCAACCCTACACCTGTGTTGACTTAGGCAATTACTATAATTTGTGGAAAGGGCATGGGGAGGCATCTTGTTTGTTCTTTGCTTTATTGTTTTAGCTGATGTTCATGGCAAAAATATAGTAACAGTGTCGTGATGCAGACTGGCTTTGCTTGGGCTGATCATGACATTAGTTTGCCAGACATATTTCACACATAGGTTCACCTCTTACCCTTTAGCTATAACTTTTCTAGCAATGAGTCACATGGACTGCACTGTAATAAACAGGTTTGGTAGCTGCTAAAGATCTGCTAACTTGCTTTCATGGCAGCATCTAGGCTAAATTAAGTTTTAAAAAAAGATTCTGGGAACATGCTTATCCAGAATATAATGTCTTTTTTCTTTTCCCCTTCATCCTCCTTCCTATTTCCCAACAATGCAAATTATAATATTTTTAATTTAAGTTATTGTTAAACAATAAAATAAGTGTCACAAATTGGAGTCAAGGTTCATGTTTTCTAGTTAATGGAAATCCTGTTCTACATGTGCAATATTCACTAAATTCAAAGGGATTTTTGTGTACTGTATTGTGTTCTTCTGGTAGAATCCACCTCAATTATTTTTAACACATTATTTGAGTTGCTGCCCATTGCTGACTTGTTTTCAGTAATATGGAGCTTTGTGTAAATAGGTTCTGTGGAATTAATTACAGCCAGAGGTTGAAATATAGGTGGCTTTAAAAGGGGACTAAACAAATTCATGGAAGATAAGGCTATCTATGGTTTCTAATCTTAATGGTTGTATAGTACTTCCTGAATCAGGTAGCATATATCTTAAATAGCAGTGGCTGGAGAGCAATAGAAAAAGAGGTTATCACCCTTGTATCCTGATTGTAAACTACCCAGATATATCTAGTTGGCAACTATGTGACAAAATGCTGGTTCAGATGGGTTATTCTAATGTGAATGCATAATACTGACTACTGCCAAACATAGAACGAAGTCTTGGAATGATCCTGGGAAAAACATTTATGGAACATCCTGTTTCAACACAATGGGAATGTGGGAACCTGAGCTTATATGAAAGTATTAGTGCATAATGCCCTACTTCAGATCTTGGAAATAAAACAAGTTTAAACTGTGACAATCTTTTTCTGCTAATTCCATTTTGAGACCATAGATCTTCCAAAATGGTTTCAAAATGGAATTAGCAGAAAAAGACTGTTTTTCAGAAGCAATCTTCAAAGCAATATTCAATAGATATCTTTTTGATATAAACTAGGCAATTCAATATTTAAATTAATATTTATATTTATTAATTTCTATTAAAGTACATCCTTAGCCAGTGTTGAGAGGATGAATTAAAGAATCAAATCACTTATTGTAAATATTGCAAATTATTAGTATATTTTGACTCTTCCTTCCTCTTGATTCAGAATGGAATCTAATTTTTCCCTTATTTCCTCCAAATCTTGATAGATACGATGCTTTCAGTGTTCTGAAACATACCAAGATATATTTCTTATGTGGTTATAGTATAAATTGTAGTAGCTTGTAATACCTAAGCTTAAAAAACCCTATGCTTAAGAGGTAGAAAAATTCTACATGCTGAGATTAGCTTTTAAATACAATAATAATATAAAAGGGAGAAGAGTAGAATATCAGACATATGTGGTTTTGTTCAAGTAAGTGCATTAGCATGGGAAAGTCAGATCTAAAAAGCTGACTGTGACAGAACTTCCATTTATTTAGGGAGGAGAGTAGCTTTGAATGAAATTATATGCAACTTAGCTGGATGTAGACATACTGATGGGACAAATCATCAAACATGTTAATTGCTGCTTAGTTTTTATAGTGACAAAATACACAGTAGTAGCCTTCTTAATCTTCAGGAAACCCTTCAGACATTCCTTTGTAGAACTGAAGAAGTAAAGTAATAGCTTTGAATGTTAAACTTTAAAGAAATAGCTATTATAATTTGAACTATTCTTCTGCCAAAATGTCCAGGCTTGAATTATATTTAAGGACAAACTGATATCCCTGCTAGAAAATAGAATATTGTTACAACTACTACTTCTTTGTATTTTTTCTTTGTAAACTTTTTTTCAACTACCAGTGCTCCTCCTCCTATTTTAATATACATTGATAGGTCAATTAAATTACTATTAATGTGTAGAAGTTTTTGGCCTGCAGTTGTGGTGTCTGTGCTTGTTTTGCTGTGATAGAACATTTATAAAATGTATATTGGGCAAGTGCCAAGATGAAAGCAATACAGCTTTCATTCTGTGTTTCTCTATTTTCTTCATTTAAAAATAGAGAAATATGTTCTTCATATTGTACTTGCTGCACTCAATACTTACTTAGCTTTCCATAGTCTGATAACTATTTAAATAGAGCAGAAGAAGTAATGTTCTAAAGCAAGAGTGGAAAATATGTATGTCCCTGAGGGCTGTATCAGGTGCCTGGCTGAGGACTTAATGCATAGATGCGCACATATATCCCCCTTCCTCCACCCAAGCATGACCATTTGTGTATGCATGTGCACTGAAAGAAGAATGTGGAGAACTTCACAAAGCTATCAATTCCTTGTCAAACTGCATTACTGTACCATTTTTCCCAGTGAATAGCTGTCAGAGACTCCCTATTCATCGTAGATAATCCAGTAGCATTTTCACTTTCTTCACTACCAACATTAGTTATACACATACACAAACAAAAAAGTTGTCTGAATTTATTGAACAGAAACATCTATAAAAGGTAGTTTGACCTCAGTTCAGGTATTTGCTGTAATGAATAACTGGTTAGACTTCTTAAACATCATGAATACTGACATTTTCCTTCTTAGAAAGCTACTAGGCTAGTCAGCAGACTTGGATAGGTAAGGTGTTGAAATTATTACTACCCTTCATTTGAGGTCTGAATGTTTTGTTTTTAGAATCTGTTGTTTGTTCTTAGAATCATTGTCATTTCTAGAGCCAAACTAGGAAGCAAGGGAGCTGGTAAGAATACTGGAGCAATGATAGGTGTACCTCCTTCTCACTCCAGTGCTATCAATGGCAGTGGCCCACTAAAAATTGCATCTGATTGGTTTAGCTGCCTATACTTTATTTTTTACACACAAAGTGTCAACATCTGAACTGTCCAGCCAGTACATGGTTCATAAGGTCTACAGTGTAAACTGATGAGATCACTTATGGCTTCACAAACTAAGATGGAGTTGGATGAAGGAGTCAGCACTGATGTCAGCAGGGGCAATAGGGAAGTAAAGAGGCAACATTTTAACTCCCAACAAAAAGTAGATGGAGTGGGAAGGTTGGGCAGTTTCAGAGTTGACAGGTTAAGAGGCATCCCGAGGACCACCATAAAGGTTAACAACATTTCAGTGTAGAGTGAATTATCCAGATGATTACAAAAGAGGAATCAAGGTATAAGGTAATCACTGAGCTTGGTTGTTTTCTTGCAAACATTTCTTTACCTGGCTAGGTAACATCTTCAGTGCTAGAATGGAATGGGGCTTGCTCTCCGTTTATGTACAGTGGCATGCCCTGCCAGTGTTAGTGGGGGTGAGGATTTAACCCTGAGCTACACATATTCTCTTCTATTGATAAGGTAATCAGCTATGTTTCTAAACAGAACAGAATATTTTTCTACCATTTTTAATGAAGGGGCAGACAACTAGCTTGGGCCCCACTTTTGCATCAGTATTTTTTAGGCAGCTCCAGAAGTTGTCTACTCTGCATTAATGCACATGATAGCTTGAACTGAAGAAAGCTCTAGCAGGGGAGCAAAATAAATTCTGAATATTTCAGACAAATACTGTAACTGTCACCTAATATGTTCAATGAAAGTCACGCTTATACATTGTACTTAGGGGAATGTTAATATAGGTTTTTACTGATACAAGTAAAAATGGAAACATCAGTTGAATTTACACATAATAGTTTTTTTAATTACTGAATTAAAATTAATTAGATTTAGGAGAAAATATTCTATTTATTTGCTAGATTTATATGCCACCCTAATCAATAACTTGGGTGGGGGGAGGGGCTTACATTACAATTGCATATTGCAGTTATTCCAGAAATGAATTATTGTTATGTAGAGCCTGTCTTTCCATACTAGGAAATCTGCAATAAAAGTAACATAGTTAAAGGAGATGATAAAAACAAAGCCAACTAAACTAACAAGAGCAGATAACATAGGAGCATGTAGTCAAAATCTTGTCTGAACAAAGTATTTTCTGCTGTCAGAAAATTATGCAGGATGGGGAAAGACAGGCCTCCTTAGAAAGAGAGTTCTACAACCACTCTTCGGACACTGCTAAGTTGCCAAGATTCAGGAGGTGACTGGTAGCACCTTTTCCAGCTAAATTTTAAATTTAATTAAAAGGCTGACTTCATCAGATGCATAGAGTGGAGAAACTGATACAGCTGATATTGCAGCTCACAAATGCTTATGCCTTTTAATAAAATTTGTTAGTCAGAAAAGGTGCTACCAAACTCCTGATTTCTTAGCACCATAGACTAACATGATTCTCTTCCTACAATGCCTAAGATGCCAAGGAAGGTTACACTTACAGGTCCTGAAACTCATGTGATCTATCAGGTAACCTTGCTCAGAATTATTCAGCATTTCAGAGAAGACATCCTGCAAAAACAGGCAGAAGGCTATCATTTCTTTTCTCATTGGTTCCAAAAGATTAGGAACTAAATTTTCTCCAATAAATTTATACTGTTGATATATCATTTTTCATTTAAAACTATTTGGTTCCTGTTTCAAATACTAAATCCTGAAATCATTTAAACAGTGTGGCTGCTTGGGAATGAGTGATTTTTTTGCTCAAGGAAAAAAAAGGAATTTGAGCTTCTTCCATACAGTGGGTGTTCACAAAGTATAAAGCCCAACCTAATCTTTTAAGTATTAGTCTTCACGTTCAGGCTGACCAAAATGAACAAAAAAACCTTGGGGTCACAAAGGATCCCAGTAGCAACATTAACATTATTTTCCTTCAGTTGGACTCCCAATTTTTCTTTCTTTTGACCTGTAAAATACAACTCACTCTAGCTGCTAGAGCAATTCTATGACTGCCTGATTCTTGTCACAGAGCAGACTTCCAGTGCTCCCTGAAAGTGAGACTTTTTAGATGTATATTTTAATACATCCCTCTTCACTCATCATGCAGCACGGTTATGAGAACTAATTAGTTAATGTTTATACAGCACTTGGAAGCTGTAATGCCCTATTAGGTTCCAGCCTGTGCCTGATGCATGAGGAGAGCTCCCATTAATGTTAATGGAGGTTATAGATGCTTCTGAAGCCGTGAATATGTGTGCTAAGAATAATTATGCTTATTAGTACATTTCACAATGTTACTTGATCAGCCTTTTGTAATTTAACTTAATTGTTTTTCTTTAAATATAACTTACTGAATTAAACTTCTGGTTAATTCTGAATCCTCTAATGTACAAGATACAACCTGCCTGATAAACACTCTGTGAAGAAATAATATCTTCCCCACTACCCATTTCTTGATATTTTCCTTGTGTAACTTTTCCACAATCTCCCCTGTCCATGTTATGCAAGTGACAGGATACCTTTCTGGTTATGAATGCAGGCAGGCAACACCTAGCCCAAATCATATTTGATTACCGTTAATTACAGTGCTGTCATATAGAAGGGGAGAGCAAGACAGCTGGCTTTGTCAAATCACAATGAAATAACCTACTGTCTGTCTGCAGACTTAATAGCTTTAATTGCCAGTGAATAATCTAGATTTGGTGGATGTGTTTGAACATATCAGCAGGCACCAAATATTTCAATTAAGAACAGGCTGTGTAACTTTTTTTTTTTGTGGTAGGAACAACTGAGAAGTAATTTTGAAGCTCATAAAAGAAACCTCATGGAAGTGGGCAGAGCCCTGTTACTTTACTTGTTAAGTTATATGTAATGGGTGAAGAGTCTGTTCATATTAACCAAATGTGCCTCCTTTCAGGTCTCTTGGCAAGTCCTATCTCTAGCATAATGATGTTGCAACACAAGGTAAAGTAGACTCTGGAGAACAAGAAAATTGTAAATGTAGAAAGAACAAGTTTGGAAGGGATGCACTTCAGAATTCACTTCCTATATTATTTGTCCTAGGGCATAAACATTTGTCTAAAAGGATTCATAAGAGATGCCTATTAATATCCATAACTTCTTCAAGAAGCTTTTTCTATACTATAGAATTGCATAACTTGGGGGGTGCAGCAGGGTGGGGCTGAGAGCTACATTTAGTCTTTGAAATGCTGGAGGCTGCATTCCAAAGTGTAGGCAGGCAAGGAACATGAAATAGGTGGGGACTGAACCAAAACTTAATTTGATTGAACTTTGATTAAACTTTAATTAAGTAAATACATTAAATAGGGATATGCATGCTTTGAAAATGATTCAGAAGAATGGCTTCAGACCTGTTGTGATCACAGCACCTCACTGCTATTCATTAAAGCAGCACCTCAAAAAGCCTGAAAAAGATGCCTCACTTTAAGGAAACTACTCATTCTAGTTAACATGTCCCTTAAAGCAGTGACACCTTTTCTTAGGCTCAGGGAGATGCCTGAAAAAGGAGGGGGCTGCTTTAGTGAAGGTGCTCCCCTTACATGACTCCCAAAGCCTTTCATCTAAATCATTTTTGAAGTGTGCACTGCCCTGATATCTCTGTGTGTTTAATACCTCTACTTTTTCATTACATTAATAGTTACAATTCAGTGGCAGCATATGAAGGGGTTACGGGTTTCTGAAGGCTTTCTGAAGCCAGGTATGGCCTTGTATTGGTGCCTTGTCAGAAACCATTAGTGTGCCTAAAATAATCATTGCATTTTGTTTGCATAGTAAATAACATGTGAATGCCTGCATTGACAACAGAATGGGTATTACATCACTTAATGATATATAAGACTGAAAAAGCACATATTTCTTGTGGTCAACTGAAGGGCAGGTAGAAAAACAGAAAGTAACAAGTTTTACTCAAGGGCTATCATTTTTGTCCATTGTCCATTCACAAGATTGAGATTTGTTGTTTTCTGGTTTAACCTTCATTGCACAACCTGTGGCAAACCTTGTAAACATGCCCTTGAGCTTGATTCCTGTTGACCAGATGGACATAGCCATGAAAGTTTCTTGGCAACTGAATGGAGGAAATTTGCTATTATAACAACATGGAAAACACTCTGGCACAATTGCTGTCTTGAACATTAAAATGTCAACTATAAAAGTATATTTAAGGAGGAGAATAAATATCAGAAATCATAGCCAAAAATCTTGCAGGGCAAGCTTGTTTTTGTAAACAAACCGAAGTGTAAAAAACAAAAATGCAAAAAAACCATATTGATCTGAGAGCAATCGAAGCAGACACAGCCAAGTACAAACGTTCAGTGAGAAAGCGCTTCCCCAAAGGCAAGCTTTTTTTCCCTCCAAAAAAATGGAAAAGGCCTAACAAATTATGTTTCTATACCACTTCTAAAGAATTTGGCTGTTGTTCCTTTTTTGCCCACGTTAAAATCGGAAAAGTTTTTATCTGCCGACATAGTCAATTAGTGCAGTATACTTGTGATCACGGTGTGGATTCATATATTTGCAGAGGTAACTGGCATCCATTGATCAATAACCCTATCCCTTTTGGGAGTTTAAACAGTGTAAAACAGTCAAACTAAGTAGATGTATTCTATTGATGCACGAAACTCACTGGTGGGCTAAAAAGGAACAACAGCCAAATTCTTTAGCTATATAAGATACACAGAATTTTCTCATATGGTATTTAAATCCTGCAGAGCCATATAACCCCTTCTTTTTGTTATTGACTAAAGATGGATATAGCAGCTTTTTCAGATGCACACCTTCCTTGCACAATCCATTTATATTATTGTTATTGCCACCTCTTTTCCTATAAAATAATACGTCTTTGAAGGATTTTCACAATTCCTTTTTTCTCGCTCTTCCAGAAAAGTGTATCGGTTCCCAATTAATATTTGTTATATTTTAGAAAGGTGTCTTCTCATGTATCATTATCTAGAAAATTCCTTCAAACACATGTTCTTGGTAGTGAGTTTCTTGAAATCCCATTCTTGTCTACAGTTCTAGTTGCCAGATGTAAGCGGCTATAACAACAAAAGTAATTTAGATTTCTCTTTCTGCTTTTAATTGCATTAAAAGATGCACATGAAAAATTACTGTCGAAAATGTTCAGTCCTTTGTGTCAATTCATTATCTGAGGCGGTAGTTCCATATTAGGGCTGTCCAACTTCAAAAACTATTTAGAGTAAGTCCTTTAGAACTTGTTTAAGGCTCTTTGCAATTCATAAATGTAGCCCATTTTTTCAGGCTTTTGTGAGAGCCTGGAATTAATGAAAATCTATTTAAAATTTATAATCAAATATCAAAAACATTCTGGAAAATAACAAAATTCATGAAAGATAACAAAAAATTATAGACAAATTCCATAAAAAGGTATTAAAGTTGCCAAAACTACTAAACAGTTGAATGTCTGATACCAGTGGCAATTGCAACAGTTTTAGTGATCCTGAAAAAAATGCAGCTGCTTTAAAAATCATACTTACATTAATGAGTCCATTCCCTAAAGCAGCAACATCTTTTTTCAGGCTCTCATGGAAGTCTGAAAAGTGATGGTCTATTTTAATGACTAGCAGAAAGGTGCTGTGCTCCCTCTTACATGAGATCCAAACTTCTGAATAGTTATTGCAGAGTACCAATCCCTAGTGTACATCATGGTAACTAAAATGTTAATTCCTGAGCCAATCAAATAAATTTTAATTAGCTGAGTGGAATATGTAGGGAAGATTTGCCCCACTTTTTCTAAATGCAAGGAAAAAATGTTTTCATTATCATAAAATCCCAGTGAGAAGGAACATAGTTTAGCGGTAGGCTATATGTTTTCGATACAAAAATTCCCATTTCTGTTTCTGTGATCTTCTGTTAAAAGCTGATGGAAGGAAAAACATCTCCAGTTCCTAGAAAACTGCTGTCAAATTAGAAACAGATGGTCTAGATGGACATATGATAAATTAGCTTCCTAACAAATTCCTTCCAGATCTGTTATTACAAAGATTTCTCCAGAAACCCAGTCCAGATTCACATTGTTCATTTCATACTCTTTCATGTCTTGAAAGGCTGTATGTGGAATATTCTTCTTCTGCACTTCTGAAATATCAAACATAATTATCCTGTTATGGTTGTTCTGTGACTTATGTTGGCCCCAGTGAAACTCTTACTATATAGTAGCTATATGAGGTTAGACCATATATATCACTCTCTCTCTCAGCCCATGACATCAGGCTCAGGCAACCAGCCAGTCGGTCAATTCCTGTCACAACCAATGGATCAACATTCAGTTGATCTGAAAAAAGGTGGACCCTGCACCGCCTAGGAAGAAAAAAAATGGGGTTGGACCAGAAAAGACTCGTGGCAATCAACTGAACTAATTTAATAATTCCTATTGTTTTCAAATGGGCCTACTCTAAACATGAGTAAGTTGGAAAAATCAATGATATATAATTATACTAACCAAATATATAGCTCTGTCTTTTTGTGCTTTACTGGAAGGAACATTTGTAAAAGTAGTGATACCATCAAGTTGATGCTGCATTATTATGCAGCTATCTTTAGTCCTTGAGTCATAGGGGACTTTTCCTAACTATAGTGACATCAAAATGATGAAATATGCATTGTGATGTCATGATGTAGGATCTGTCCTTTCATATATGTGTTGCAACATTTTACACAAATATGTTAGGAGAACAGTTTGTGTCACAGCATCACAATATATGTTTCCTACCTAGCCTTGAGTACCCCTATGATGTTACATTCATTGCCGAACAAGCTTGATTATATGAACCAAATGAAGATGAATACACAGAAACATTAGCGGTGACTATCTCAGCTTTGCAAACTATGGAAGGCTGAATTAGTTTTTGCCTTGATGACCAAAATAAATATGTTCGTTTGTTTATATGTAATGCAGTTTAGAGGCTGGCCAACTCCAGGTGACTCTGGATAGCTTACATTAAAAAAAGTAAGAAAAGTGTCTATGTAAAATAAATATTAAATTACTAAATACTAATAATAACTGAAATTGCTGCATTTCCAAGTCTGTTTTGTCAGCCATTTTATTTCAGCTGTCATTGTTGCTAATTCCTATCCCTGCTAGGGACCTATTCTTTGTATATTTTGTAGATTTTCATAAGATATTACTTTTTTCTTAGTTGTCTATAACGTAGTCTTTGACAAGTTCTGCCCATTCTGTACAAAAAGTAAGCAGTTCTTGATTGAAACATAACTATTCCAGATCCTTATTTTTTGTTGTGCCTTAGACAGGGCTGCTTGCCTTAGAATGTACCAAGAATAGGCCATTTCTAGTGCTGGTATTTTATCTAAGTGTAGATTATTCAAAGTGCAAATGCCAACTTATTAGAAAATGGCTTTTGAAAAGTTTAAATAGATAAATAAATGCAGAAATAGCTAGTAGTTCATATACCAGTGATAATAATTCATCTAAATATTTCAGTGAAATACTAGACTATATAAACAAAATTTGTTGTTCAGTCGTTGTGTCCGACTCTTCATGACCCCATGAACCATATCGTGCCAGGCCTTCCTGTCCTTCACTGCCTCCCAGAGTTTGCTCAATTTCATGTTCATTGCTTCGGTGATGCTATCTAACCATCTCATCCTCTGCCGTCCCCTTCTCCTTTTGCCTTTAATCTTTCCCAGCATCTGGGTCTTTTCCAAAGAGTCCTCTCTTTGCATTAAGTGGCCAAAGTATCTGAGCTTGAGCTTCAGTATCAATACTTTCAGTGAGCAGTCAGGGTTGATTTCCTTTAAGATTGACTGGTTTGACCTCCTAGCAGTCCAAGGGACTTCTAAGAGTCTTCTCCAACACCACAGTTCAAAGGCATCAGTTCTTGGGCGCTCAGCCTTCCTTATGGTCCAGCTCTCACAGCCATACATTACTGCTGGAAAAACCATAGCTTTGATTATGTAGATCTTTGTAAGCAAGGTGATGTCTCTGCTTTTTAATATGCTGTTCCAGGTTTGCCATAGCTTTCCTCCCAAGGAGCAAGCGTCTTTTAATTTCATGGCTGCAGTCTCCATCTGCAGTGATCTTGGAGCCCAAATAAATGAAGTCTGTGACTGCTTCCATTTCTACCCCTTCTATTTGTGAAGAATTGATGGGTCCGGATGCCATGATTTTAGATTTTTTAATGTTGAGTTTCAAGCTAGCTTTTGCACTCTGCTCTTCCACCCTCATCAAGAGGCTCTTTAGTTCTTCTTTACTTTCTGCCATTAGGGTGGTATCATCTGCATATCTGAAATTGTTGATATTTCTCCCTGCCATCTTAATTCCGGTTTGTGACTCTTCCAGCCCGGCATTTCTCATGATGTACTCTGCATATAAGTTAAATAAGCAGGGTGACAATATAGTAGACAATAAAACAAATAGCCTTTTGAAAAATAGAAGTTCCAAGAAGAGTATCAGACAACTTTCTGGTTTTCAGGGTGGATCTCTCTCTCTGTCTCTCTCCCTCTCTCTCTGGGGCCAAGCTGGCATTCAAAATACTCCTCCAAATTAATGCACAGAATTTTAGTACATGTTTTCAGTGTATGGAATTTTAAGATTAAATAGCCACATTGGAAAATACATTTTAGAAAAAACATCAGCTGGCCCTATCTGAAGGGTTATCGGTGCTTCAGAGATAATGTTGAGAATCACCAATAGGCAAGCAGAGCTGTTCTACCTCAAAGTACTGTACACATTTAATCATTCTGTTTTGTCTGATAAACTATTGGAAGGAATGCAGATAAAAATCATGCTATTTCGTGAAGTTATCAACTATTTGTTAAATTATAATAAAAAATGAACTGATAGATACTTTAGTTTCAGTCAAGGAGCAAAGTGAGTGCCCAGGTTGCTTTTACTTTTTCCAGTAGTGCTGCAGTTGGAAATTATGGCATAGCAGCTAAATAAACGATGCAGTTTGTACACGTTCACTAATAGGGTAGAAGATCAGGTCTAGGTGTTATTCATGTGTAAACTCTGAGGATCAAAAGAATAAAAGCAGGAATTCCAATCTCTAGAAATTACTTGTTATTTATTTATTTTGTGTGTATTTATTATACTTACCTGTATGTCATCTACTTTTGTGAAAATTATGCCTGCCAGATGATTATATAATTATATAGACATAAGGTTTCTGCATTATCTGAGTAACCTTTTAGTGATACATGGCTGCAATTTTTTTTTTAAAAAAATCATTAATAGTCTAAATTATACCTTTCCAGATCAAAGTTTAACTAAGGAATAAATGGACAGCTTTCATATTGGACAGGCCTCTGGCCTTTAACCAGTACTGAAAAGTACTGTTTTTCTTAATTGTGTCTATTTGATTTCAAATGCTAAAACCTTAGCTAAATATGAACTAGCCAATCTAAGCAGTGAATTAAAATGAAAACAGTGCAGTTTCTCTGGGGAATTGTGAAATATGTAGAGAGTGGCTACTTCCAAGCAAACACATTTAAGATCAGAAATGTTGGGGCTTAATTCAAAGTTACCTACTTGCAGTGTAGCTGACTTTATGAATCCTTCCTTCTGCATCCAATTTTCAGAATTGTCTTGCTTGGAGAGCCAATTGTATCAATAGGTTATTTTTATTAAGGATAAAATATTAACTGTGATTTGTTCTGCTTCTTAATGACCAGGTATGGCTATATGAATGTGTAACCCTACCAGAAAGTATAAGAAAGAGAAAAGCAAAGATTTAACAAAAAGTATTAAACTATGGTATTACCCGCCATACCATTAAACTATGGTATGACCTGCCCAGAGTCTCCTGTTGCAGGGGAGATGGGCGGGAGAGAAATCCAATAAATAAAATAAATAAAATAAATTATGACAGCCACTGTATTAGTATTCCATTTTTAAGAATTCCCTCTTATTTTTTCTGCTGTATATTTTGATGCTTTCATCCAGAAACTGGAATACTTTCTTCACATAGTTAATATTCAGTTATGAAAAATCTATTGCAGTTTCAGCAGTGAATAGATGCTAATTTATACATATATACTTACACGCTGAATACCTAATTAATGATTTTCTATGCCACTCACAAAGCTAAAAAATTATCTTTCTTGACTCTATTGTTATTGCATTGGCCCTATTTTTCTTAAGCTTCAGAAGAATTTAAACTGTGATTTTAAAAAAGTTTTTAAAAGCCTTTGCCTTTTTGACATGACATCATTCACTATGTAACTCTGAAATGTATGAAAAATTATTTTTACTAATGAGCTGGGAAATGAGTGTCAAGGAGTTCTCTGCCTTCTCAAGTTATAATAAATACAGCAAAGACTTCCAGGGAAGGCATGACGAACTGAAGACATCTCTGTGCCAATGACCAGACAAAGACCAAAGCGCCAGTGAGTAGACCGGTTCTTCAGAACCTCTCTGGCTAAAGAGAGGATGGGAGATCACCCACATGTGCTCCAGATGGCTGCTCCTCACAAGGAGACTGCAGGACAACTCTTTTCCCTGGGTTTGAGTGCTGGGAGACAAAGAGATTAGACATTTTGCTTACAACCATGGGAGAGCCTTTTAAAGGACGCTAAGTTTGCAAGCCTCACTTTTGGAAATTGCCTATTAACTGTCTTAAAGTTATTAGAGACGTTCAGAACAACGGGTTTGAAAAATTGCTGGGTGAGTTTAGCTTCAATTCTAAACAAAAGAAAAAATAAATTACAAGCTTAAGAACTTAAAGAATCTGAAATGAACAGCAAAAAGCTAAATAAGATTTTGATCTAAGAAAGTTATAAACAAATTAAGGGTCCAGTTAAGTTTGGAATATTGACTTTTACTATAAGATTTTGGAATTAATCATAAAAAATAAATAGCTTCTCGTGGGAACTGAGTTATTTTGGCTATCTTGCTTCATAAAAAAGATAAGCAGCTTTATGATTTTAGAAACTGGACACTAGAGGGGACTAAAGATTCTAAGTAGAAGGGAAAAAAAATACAAGCCAACTTTTGGTGTCAGTTAACTGGAATTTACAAAATGACACAAAACATTATAACATTGGAAATATTAAAGGAGATCTTTGAAGAATGGAGCCAGAAATTAGTAGCTTCAATATCAACAGTGTCAGTAATGATGTATGATTCCATGGATAGACTGTGTCCAAAAGATGTCAATAAGGGAATGACACATGAGTAGCAACTTTTGTCTGACAAGACAGAGAAAGTACCGAAAGTGAAACCACAAATGACAAGGCAAGGGAATGATTTGGAAAAGGATGCTTTATTGGATATACAAAAGAAACTGGCTGAAGTTCTAAAAATTAATGGGGAAGTACAAATTATAAACCAAGAAAGTGACTTGGATAATGCTTTTATATTAGATTTACAAAGAAGACTTGTTAAAGCTTTGAAGAATCTTGTGAGAAGGGACAAAGAAGAAATGAAAAGAAATCAAATTCTACGACATTATTTGAATGAACTAAAGATTAAGACTGTTAGAAGTAAAAGGAAGGAATATACAGTTGGTTTATTTGATCAAGGTTAAAATAAGACATTTATTTGCCAAGTTCTGGCAATCCTTTACAGACTTTTTGCTGACACAAGGATTGAAAAGTTGATGTTTTATGGATTTGCTTATAGATAAGGGATGGGATATGGGATGAAGAGATATATGTTTGTAACCTTATAGGGGTGAAGAGTTATTAAATGTATCTCTACTTGTTGTAATGAAGGTTGGAAATCAATTCTTTATATATTGCTTTTCTTTTTCATTATATTCTTTCTTTTCTTTCTTTTTCTTTTTTCTTGCACTTTTTATTCTTTCTTACTATTCTTTTTTTCTTTAAATTTAGTTTGTATTTTTACTATTGTAATCAAAATCCTTAATAAAAATTATATACCAAAAAACCCCTAATACAGTAAGAAGGCAGATGCTTTTCTTAACCTTTTTGATGAAAAATCAAGAAAATACTTGGTCTCTGACTTTGGCTCAAGGAAAAGAGTTGTAGAGTTCTTCCCATTGAAAGAATATCTCTGTGTACCTGTTAATATTTTTATTTGAATCACTGATTGATTTTTAAAGGGGAAACTAAGTGGTTTTAATGACTTGAGATGGGAAATAAGAATGGAAGAGAACATTCAGATCAAAACTTATAAATGTGTCCTTGCTTCTCTGCTAGATTGTCACTTTGCAGCCAAACCTACTTCAGCATCATTGAACTGAGAAGCATATGACCTTATCTTAAGACAAGGTAGCTGATTTTCTTGGATGAGGACATTATGGATTTGGTACATGATTCTACTGGAAGTTCTTATTTGTGGCAACTGACATAAATTGCCTACCAATTTGTTTGTGCTATTTTGTGATTTAAAAAAAAAAAGGCAGCTGTGTACTTATTCCCATCCACAGCTTATCCATGTATCCATCACTTGCTATTTTATGAGCCTATTCGTTAATTTTATTAATTTATTAATCCTCTAGGAGCTTCTCCCATACTGTGAAAGACCAGTTAATAAGAGATACGAGCAAACGGTGTGGAACAGCGTCCTTCTGTTCTGCCCATCATAGTCTCTTTCTGGACAGGAAATACAGCCACTGGCACAGAAAAGCAACTTGTGGTAGCATCAGATATGCTCTGAGTAATCATGCAGAAAGGCCTGAGATCTGTACTGAATTCTTGTCAGAGTAGACACAATTTCTGAAGTGGCTCTTGGCCTCTAGGCCTTGTACATAATAACATTTAGGTAATAACATCAGGGTACAAATCAGTGCCAAAGATGATTCAGATGGAGGTTTAAGGCTGCAGTTCTGTACATAGTTGGTTGACAGTATTCAGTTTAATTTACACATGAGTAGACATATGTAACATTTCACTATAAATATAATAAATCATACAAAAACCTGTTTTCTGTAATATTGGAAGCTATCCAAAAGTAAGCTAACAGACGCAGTCCTAACATAAAGCTGGACGCCTTGCACTGCTCTGGGTGTCAGATTTAAGGCAGAGGGAACATAAATCCCCCCTCATCCAACCTAGTAGTTCAACAGGAATTACTTAACTGCCTAGTCAAGGAAGAGTGTTCTTATAAACCTAAATCTACTTTTATTGAGATTGGCTATAATAACAGAATCTTGCAAGTCTGATTGTGCTGTACCTCCTCTCCTCCTTACACTCCAGTGAATTCAGGAGGTATGTGACTCAGCTGCTTCCATATGTTATCTCATTGTTCTGGACTTTAAAAATGTCAGTCCCTTTTGCCTGTGCAATGATTCTTGTATATTTCCATCAGGGTCATCTTCTGTACTCTCGACACCTAGGCAGCATACCTACTTCCATTATAGCCTTTTCTTCTGGGCAGAGTTCAGGGAAGAATGACTGTGAGTATGACAGTTGAAGGGAATTTCTGCAGTGACCAGGAGGACAGTTGAGAGAGCTTCGAAGGAAACTGGGAGCTTGGTAAAGGAGTTGAAGACACTGAAAAATGGATGGGAGCAATTCTAATCAGTCTGCCAGCAAGAAAGAGAGAGAGTAAAATCTGCAGCTCCTGCCACCACCTTTGGCTTTCACTGTGCACTGTTGCAGTCAATGCTAGGCCTGAAGCCTACAGTCGTGTAAGATTAGCTGGCATCAACCTTTTTAAAGAACTGCAGGTTGGCTAACATGATGCGAAGAGGGAGACTTCAAGGTGGTCTCTCTCTTCCTTTTCCATGTGACGTGCTCTGGTTTCCTTCTACTTTTCCCCCACTGCTAGAATATCAGCCTGAAAGTTTCATCACCTATTTAATGCTTAAGTTTTCTGGAACCTCCTAGCAGATTAATGATTGAAGAGGGGGTGTTTTCAGTGGTGGCACATCAGCTTTCAAATGCCCTCCCCAGACAGTCTTATCAACAGCCCACTGTGATATTTTCCCAGCTATAGATAAGTACTATTCTTATTGTGCCAGGCTTTTTAACTTTTTCATATTTTTACTTTTATTCTGTTCAACCCAGTAGAATTTTTGGGGGAAAAAATTCTGTACGTCCATACAGAAATAACTGAATAGGGCAAAATTCAGTGTTGGGGAGAAGCCAGCAAAAGAAAGATCAAGATACAAAATGCATTTGATCAGGCTAAGGACTGCGGAGGAAAATATTCCAGAAAAAAAAATCCCCAGTATCCATTCTTCTGGGAGAACCACTTGGGTGGTTGCTGACTATTCCAGTCTAAGCCGCACTGCCTCCCAGTCACATTACTGAGAATAAAGCTATTATGAAGCACTTGGAAGGAATTCCAGAAACCATGCTCTGTGCTTTCCCATCCTTATTATGATTTACTTTATTTGGACGCTAGTTTATTTCAGTGCTCTGTTCACTTCATATCACTTTTAATATTTTCTTGTAACCTGCTCTAATAATGCATCAGAAGAGTTGGGGACAAATGTAATATTGCAATTTATGCAGTAATGTATATATTACAATGTAATATTTTGCATCTTATTTTCAGTCCATACTCACAACTGCAGCTGACTCCCTGAACATGGGACAATATCATACAGAATCATATTAAGTCAGATGTAACTGGTGTATAATAAGACAGTAGCTACTTTCTACACGGCTGATCAAAAACAAATAGAACTCTGCTATTTTGCTGAAATGTTGTTCGTAACAGACCCAAAGTTTTCATAAGGGAAAGAAAATCATGCAGGATGAGGAAGGAGAATTTACTGTTAATGTTAATACAACATGGAGAAAAAGGTCATTAAATGGTAAGGGGTTATAAGAAACAGAAAAAGTAGTCTTTGCCAGCTCGGGTCATTGGGCCATCTAATTTTGTCATATCTGCACAAAGTAGTGATTCCAGGCAAAAATCTTTATCAGTCAGTTAGAAATGTGATGAGTTGAAATGTTTCAACACGCACAATGGGTTTTTAACTTATTAAGATTGCTAACTGATGAAGTATTTGTAATCTGTCACACATGTAACTTGCATCTGCATAATCAACCTGTCTGCCCCTCCATTTCCCCCCATCTTTCTTCCCCACCTCATCCCAGTTTAAATCCTGTATCAATCTAACTGCTCTGTGCATCTGATGGAGTGAGCTGCAACTCACCATTATGTCTTTTAATAAAATGTGTTAGTCAGAAAAGGTACTACTAAGCTCCTGATTTCAATATTTAAGAGAGATTTTACTTCTTACCTGTAAAAGTTCATATGACAATAACGTTAATATGTAAAGTGGCAAAAATCTCAGATCTAAATTTGCAGTAGCAGCATCTGTTAAAATGTAATGTTTTTTTTCATTTTGAAGATCTATATAACTCTTAAGTACTTGAGATAGATTGCACAATGTTTAAAACATAGTATACATAGTCCTTGTTTAGTGACCACAACTGGGACTGGCAACTCGGTTGTTAAGCGGAGCAGTTACTAAATGAAACCACGACTCTGTTTATGATCTTACTTCAGCTTTCCTTTGCTTTACAGACCTGTGAAGGTCATAAATGTCAGTATTTTATTTATTTATGAAATTTATAAACCATTTCTTTTTTAATTAATTTTTTATTATTGAAAAGAAGAAAAAACACATAGAAAGTGCTTTAACAAAAAAGTGAAAAAAAGAAAAAAAATATTAATAGGTCATAGCAGTAAACAATTACAATTCAATTGAAATTTATAAACTGTTTCAACCTTGAAGGACTCATGAGTGGTGTAATTATTAATCACATCTTAAAAAATGCTGGAGGAAAGAGTTTAAATAAGACACCTAGTACCAAATATAATTTTAAAAAATGATTATTGAATTTGGTATTTCAGTTAATTTAAAAAATTAACTAAATTTCATTTAACTAAAAAAAACCTTAATATTCTGTGCTTGCAACTGTGTTTTATGTAATTTTAAGGTACTGCATTAAACTAATTGAATCAATCAAACAACAAAATAATGCCAGGTGAAAACTACAAAATATACAGAATATGGCAAGGTAGATAGTGGGGAAATAGCACAAAATCTTCTGTGAGCCAACAGCACAGAAAGAAAGATAACCTTTATAGTGGGAATGGCTCCTTCCCCCACAGCTTTGCATGCGTCAGCCATAAAAATAGCAACATCAGGAACAAAGCTCTATTGGTTAATGAAAAAGAAGGTGAAGAGAGAGCGAGAGAGAGTCTACTCCAAGTTGCACTAATCAAATCCTCTTCCATGATAACCAGGCCACCTTGTTAATTTCTGTTGGAAAAGTGCAAAGTTTAAGCTGAAAAATCATAGTGCTTCCACTTATGCTTCGCCTTCTAGTTTGCTTGCGTCGGCTCTGTGGTCACTTTTAGCCATGTCAGCATGTTGAAAATTGCTGATGGTAAACACCAGAGGTATGTATGCACAATACTGAAGAAACCACAAAGAATATAGCCTTGGGGAAAGTGGTAGATCTGCTCATATACATGCTATCTTGACTTTTTTGTGTGTGTGTGAAGACTCCTGAAAAATATTTCAAGTTCAGATTTGGATTCTGTATAATATAGAAGTTTTTAGTTGCTTTTTTTTTACTAGAAGAACAAACTGAAATATAAGTAAGGGAGCAAAAAGAGAGTGATTCAGATTTTTCATGGACCACAATAATAGATATATGCACATGGGATACTTGGAGAGCCACGTGGCAAAATGTGTTATAAACAAGAGGGTAATAAATAGCTAGATATTAACCATACATGACTAATAATCACATTCCAGTTAGTGGTCATGTCATACAACATTCATATTGTGTTAATTTTGTGTAGCTATATTTGGCTACCTCTTTGTTTCCAGGACTAATTTGAGATGAGTTCTAGACTTTGGCCTCTAAAGCTGTAAACATTTTAGCACCATCTTATTTCAACTAGTATCTTAACCTTCCATTTTGCTTCTGAAACCGGCTCTCTTGTCCTTTAGCAACAAGCCTTTGTAAAAGTGGCCCTATCGCCTTGGAAGTTTCCTCCCACGGCATTACATACAGTATGTGGCTCCTTTTGATTAGTATAGGACAGTGTTTCTCAACCTTGGCAACTGTAAGATGTGTGGGCTTCAACTCCTAGAATTCCCCAGCCAGCATATGCTGCATTCTGGGAGTTGAAGCCCACACATCTTACAGTTGCCAAGGTTGAGAAACAATGGTATAGGAGAATGCAAAATGCCCTGTCCGAGAGAAGAGGAAGAGAAAACAGGCAACATGCAGTGCGTATAGCTTCTGTCAGCCTCTTCCATTTTTCTTCTCCCTGTACTAGATAAAACACCAGTGGCAGCTGTTGCCAGCATTCCTAGACACAAGAGACTCCTTGGCGAGATGCATTTTCTTCTGTTCAGCTTTGAAGTAACGTTAGAGCCATTTGGTTCTGCTGCTACTGTTTTACATGTAATACTGTATGTGTTATATTTTGCATTATAATCGCAGAGTTTGAATATTTTATATACGCAGGGAGCATTGTACTGAAAGGGAACGATAAAATAGATGAAGATTTCAGAAGTGTAATCTTAAAACATGAATAACTGATTTGGGTTATAAATAGATGCAATAATAACAATAACAGCACCAGCAACAACATCAGCACCAGCAACAACTGGCATCTGTATGAAACTTGTTAAAATGTAACTTCTTAAATAACCTTTTTGTTACTTGCTTTCAATCTCCAAGTCTTTTCCTAACATTTAAAAACAAAGATTTACAGCAGTAATAAAGGCTAGAATCTTTTTTTTTTTTAATGGAAACTGGAATTCTTAAGAAATCTACCATACCTCCATATCAGAAGGAATCAGTAGCATCTTTTCGAATTAAAAGGTTTTAATAAAATTAGTCTGAAAAGGTGCAACTAGACTCCTAATTTTTGGCTCCCATAGACTAACATAGCTCTTCTCTTACAATATCTAACTCAGTCAAGTAATCTACATAAAATCCTGAATTACATTTTGAATACCCTATATTTGGTGTATAAAAATAAAAGTTACAGAGTTAAAATGGTTAGTTTGGAGATACCTTTCAAAATTTGCTTGTTAGGTTGTGTGCTTATTTTATAGGATAAACAAAATCTGGAAAAAGTTCTTATCTCTTAACGTTGCCATCCTGTGTTGGGGGCAGCAATCAAATACAGGGACTATGTAAAAACTTTGATCAGTTAACACAGATCATTTACAAAAGCAGGAATCAATTCAACAACACTAGGCAGTTTATATTAGCTGATTTATTATTCAGAATGTTTATTTTATTTGTTTCAAAGATGTTTACCCCAATCTCTGTAAAGGTACCCCAAGCAGTAGCAAAATAAACTCTAAATAACACTAAAATAGGCTAAAGTTTCCTAAAACATAAATAGACCCAAATTGACCTAAGCTTTTATGTATTAGTATCCATTTACTTAGATGTAAATTGTGTCCCCCTCCCCTGCCCACAGACTTAGATGGATTGGAGAAAGGTCTTTTAATCGGGGGAGGGGGTGAAAAATGAGTTTGAATATGTGTAAAATAGCATTGAAGCTCTAATTTAAGCTTCAGCTGAACCATCAGTGCTTGTACCTTTTTCTGTCCTTCAATTTCCTCTCCCTATGTGACGAAGAGGTCTCTATTATATAAAAGTTTGGATTGTGGTAAATATATTAATCTGAAATATGTTGTTTTGCAAGCAGCATTGTGTAACACAGATACCTTGCCAGAAATGAAATGCAATAATTTAAAACAATCTGGCAGCACGTACAAAGTGATTTAGGTAGAAGCCCCAGAACACACCATTGGGACACAAACAGATAAATTAACCAACTGATGGGGATCCCAACGACTTGTCAGAATGAATAGCATTTTGCCATTGACTCTAGGTGAGCAGAGTAAAATGGTGCCATGCAAGAAAAATCCTTTCCATGGTGTTTACCTGCTACATCACCAGTAATGGAAGAGTGGTCCTGATATTGGCTTTAGTTCTTAGGCAGGTTAAGTTTCTGGTCCAAACACAATTTCAGGTTTTGAAGGCCCAAACCTAGACCGTGCAATGAGCCCAGGGGTGTGGTGGGAAAACAATTTGTCAGCCAGAGAATATGGCATCTTACTTCAGATTTACCTTTCCCTGAGTGGTATGGAGCCTATTTTGTAAGTCTCTCTGCCATTGGGACTTCTTTCTATTTCTTCTTTCTAGATCTGTACATTTCCTGCAGCATGTTGTAATCTCACTAATCTCTTCTGTTTTGTTATTAAAGACAATAAAAGCTTCAATTTTGAGGATTATTTTTAAAACAGGTTTGGATCTCTGAAGCAAACAATGTATCTTTTCACTAGGTTTCAGTTTCTTTGCTTTGACCTCCCGGTTCCCTGGTGGTCATCATGAACATGTGGTGGACAAGGTTTTCATTCCCTTTGTAGCAAAAGTATGGTGATCTTCCCTGAGCAGCTAGTTTCTTTGC
This sequence comes from Liasis olivaceus, assembly GCA_030867105.1. Taxonomy (NCBI): domain Eukaryota; kingdom Metazoa; phylum Chordata; class Lepidosauria; order Squamata; family Pythonidae; genus Liasis; species Liasis olivaceus. Next base: position 34,798,096 of record CM061354.1, on the reverse strand, counting down.
CAAGTTTTAGTCTCTGAAAATCCACAGGGCTTGTGGCTGCATTCCGCTGTTTTAATGGTGAGCATCTAATGGTTATGTAGCAAATATATACGACAGATGAAAACGAAGTAGCCTGCAGCCCAAGCTTCAGTTTGCTCAAACTTACTATTGAATAATCTGTCCCTCCTCTGCCTTTAAAAAAACTCAACACAGCAGTAAACTTTAAAAAAAGAGGGGGAAGTAAATAAAAGCTTTTTGGTGTATTTCCTTTCCCTTCATTTGCTGTATAAACTTTAATGATAAAGAGGCCGACTAACAATATTGGTGATTCATTCTTTTATTTTATATTTTATATTATTTTTTTCACTTCTAAAAGGGGAGGAGGAGGGGAAAAGTGTGTAATAAAAAGGGCTTCTGCTATATTTAGAATAAAACTTCATGCATCCTCTTTCAGGATGTGAACTTAATTATAGCATGCTCTAAACTTCACATTTGTAAAGATTTCTCCCCCCTTCTCTCTCTCTCTTTCTCTGAAGCCTATTTTTATGATACATTTATAACAGCAGCAGGGTGTTAACATGCATGGATTTTGTGCAATTCCAAACAGATCGCCTCTAGAAATGAAAATTGCAGTGCTGAGATTTTAAAATCTCCAAACTTTCTAGAAGTAAAAGTTGTGTGCGGTATGTACATAGACTGGCTCTCTGTACATACATCTTCTTTATTATTTTTATAAATAACTCAAGGCAGCAAGCATGCCTAATACTCCTTCTTCCTCCTATGTTCCCCACAACAACCACCCTGTGTGGTAAGTTGGGCTGAGAAAGAGTGACTGGCCCAAACTCATGTTTATTATTGGTTTATTAACAATGCTTCTGTGCTATTTCAAAGAGGATGTTCTCTAAAGCTGTTTGCAGTAATTATAAGGAACAAATGCATTTAATTTCTCTGGGTTTGTATGTATAATATATATACATATATTTATTTTATTTATCTTTTAAGACTTCCCTTGTTTTAAATACCTGCACTATTTGGAACTATCCATAATGGTGTAATTATCTCAAAAGCTGTCTTTTTCTAGTAAAAATTTGTCTAGATTTGATCAATCATTGGTTGAGGCTAAAGATACATTTATTTACTTATTTATTATTATATGTCCTTATGTCCTAAATTACCTTACTTTGGGAGAAGACAACAGCAACAATCCAGAGGAGAAGCTGGACCAAAAGACAGTACCTAGTCCAGTCACACAGTGAGCTTCCCTGCCTGAACCTGTATTTCCCCAGTCAGATCCATTAGTTGAGATCTTGCACCATGCTAACTCTCAACAGAGGTTTCTTGCCTAAGAACTGAGAGAAGTAACAGCCTTAGAACTGGTCAGGCCTGCCACTTCCAGTGCTAGCAGAAGGCCAGGTATCCCCTCTTCAGTTGACAGAGTAACAAGATTGAGGAATACCACACTTCGTATTTCTGTGTAGTCTTTCCAGGTTGTTGTGAAAGGGGATGATTGCACTTAGGCTACTCAGCTAGCATGTACTGTAATGCAACATCTGTAAATTTGACATGGTTTTGTATAATTCCAACTCAAAGTGGTTGCATTGTTCTAGTTGAATAGTTGTTTTATATATTGTGCCATTTATCTATTGAAGGCACAATTTACTGTTTTATGTACAATTCGGGAGCAACTTAGAGCTCAGGTATCTTTGGGTACTTTTTGGTAGTTTTTTCTGGGTTTTTCACATTTTGACCCCAGTGACTAATATGATTTGATTTTAATAAGGTTTTTAAACTGCAGATGATGTCATGTTTAATAGCTTTGTCAAATATTTTATCTGTATGTTTATTGCAATACATTTTACTCCAGTATTAGCCTTGTGCAATCAATGTTTCTATCAATGAAGGATTACTATAACAAGGATCCGAATTCTTTATGAAAAGGCTTCCATAGAGCAAGTATCTATTCAGATATTAATCATAACATAATTTATTTTAGACAGCAGTTCTTAGATTTTGTTTTCAGGAATTTTATCTTTAGCCAGTTGCACCTTGCTTGTCATTTGGGTTTTGCGCTGCAGTGCTATTTGAATAATAAGATGTCCTGAAGTGTCCAGTGTTTCTCAAGGGACTATATATCTCTAAAGGTGAAGCTGAGAGCAAGAATATCAGCAAAAGATATATCCACTGTTTGCTGTGAGAAGGAGCTGTGAGAGTCTGGTGTTTATTTTCTTGCAAAGTGGTGATAGAAATGGTAAGGCTCTTTGGGGAGAGAGATTGCAGCAATCCATCTATCTTTATGTCTCTGTGCATACCTCTACAATCCGTGTCAGAACTGCTTATTTGCAAACAAAATCTCAGACTGACCTGGGGAAGCAAAACAGTACACTGAATGTCAAGAGCAGCCTATTATAATACGATTATAACACCTGAAGTTTGAATGGCTGAATTGGATTATGTAAATATTTACCAGAGATGGGCTGTTGTGATGGGACCATTGAACAATGAATGACAGACTTAGCTACTACAAATTGGGGGGGGGGGGGGGGGGGAGAACTGTCTGGAACACGCATGGCATATTCTGTATTTGTAGAGTCTCAGCCACACTGGAGACTTTATGTGTGTGTGTGTGAGTGAGTGTGCATGAGAGAGAGAGAAAATTTGTGATATGTGTGCTCATGTGCAAGGGAAAAATGCATACATAAACAGAGAATATTGATTTCAAAAGAGTTCAGGAAGCAATTTCTGCAGAACAGAAACTGTCAGAGTCCAATACTTGGGCTATATGTTTGAAAATCCCGTGAATCTGATATGTTAGATGCCAAAGGGAGCTATGAAACTTAAATTCTAAGAGTTTGTGTCAGAAAAAGCTTATCATCTGGGGAAAAAAATGGTAGTCAATAAGACTATAAAATGTAGGTGCTTATATATTACTTTATCTAGCATAACTTTGATATTGCTCTTCTATAATTAGCATAAGGGAAATTAAGAGATTCCACAAAATACCTAATACAGCTTTATACTCTTAACATTTTCTCCTCCCCTATGGCCAAAACCTTTCTGTGATGTTTATTCACAAGTCCTATTCAGCAAAGATCTTTTCTAATGTTAATTAAAAGGTTCCTGTTCAGAAGTTAAGCCATTTTTTCTTTTTGATGATTTCATCTGGGACAATTACTTATGAATAGCTTCTCAGTTGCTCCAGAATAATTTACCTTAATTACTCCATTTCCTCAGTAGCAACTTACAACCTCTTCTAGAGTCATCCAACTATTGTCCTAAAATAACAGAAAGGCAGAGATGTCTTATATCATTTCAGCAGTTACTGGTTAATGATGTGAAGATGTTATAAGTTACTAGTAGGAAAATGGCTCTCTCCCTCCTTTGTTTTTGTTTCTTTGGAGGGGGAGAGTTTTAATTTTTTATTTATTATGCTTAAAAAAGAGAGATAAATAATCAAAGGTTTCCCTTGAAATTAAAAATAGCATAGAAATTGACAATAGGAATTAAGGAGCTATTGATCACTAATGTACCTGCAAGAAAATAAACAGTGTTTATAAATTAATGGAACCATGAGAGGAATCTTGTAAAGCCTCCTTAGTGTTTCTCCTGCCCATACTAGTGATCCCTTCTGCAGCTCAGAAATATTTGAAATTCTATCTGAGCTATTATTTCAGCAACTGCAGCACTATAAAACCAATACCCTCTATATATTGTTGGATTTCACTTACAAATATTCAAAATATATATTGACTATTAGTCTGACTCAGATCCGAAAGAACAAAAATGTCATGTGAGGAGCACCAAGAAGCCCCATTCAACTGTGCTGCACTTGTGACATCATTTAAGGACAGGTGTCTGTTCTGAGGAGGCCTGTGGATAGGAGGGTGTTGTATGGAGGCCAATATATGTTCAACTCTATGCTTAAAGATCTATGCACTTTCACAGGGAATGGAGCAAAGTAAAAATCAAGTTTAAAAATCATTTATGTGAACACACTAGAGAAGGAAAATTTCAGTCTTTCTTTCTGATTCTTTTGCATGAATTTGCATACATAACCCTGACAAAAGTTAAATACGCATACTCATACATGTAATGAATGCACATCAGAAAGCTACTACCTGTCAGAAACATCTAATATTTTCTTACATATACATACCTTTTCATAAACAAGCAGAGAATATTTTCCAAGGAAAGGAGCTAATTTACTTTTGGTTTGCACAAAATATGCCTACTTGCAAAATTAAATAAGTGAAAGAAACATCATGTGCCATATATAATTTCAAATGACTATGATTCTTCAGACCCATTGGACTTATACTTACAGGTGAAACTCGAAAAATTAGAATATCGTGCAAATGTTCATTTATGTCAGTATGGCAACTCAAAAGGTGAAACCAATATATGAGATAGACGCATTACATGCAAAGCGAGATATCTCAAGCCTTACTTTGGTATAATTGTGATGATTATGGCGTACAGCTTATGAAAACCCCAAATTCACAATCTCAGAAAATTAGAATATTACATGACATCAATAACACAAGGATTGGAAATAGAACAATATCGGACCTCTGCAAAGTATAAGCATGCATATGTACTCAGTACTTGGTTTGGGCCCCTTTTGCAGCAATGACTGCCGCAATGCGGCGTGGCATGGATGCTATCAGCCTGTGGCACTGCTGAGGTATTATGGAAGACCAGGATGCTTCAATAGCGGCCTTCAGCTCCGCTGCATTGTTTGGTCTCATGTCCCTCAACTTTCTCTTGGCAATGCCCCATAGATTCTCTATGGGGTTCAGGTCAGGCGAGTTTGCTGGCCAATCAAGCACAGTAATCCCATGGTCATTGAACCAGCTTTTGGTACTTTTGGCAGGGTGGGCAGGTGCCAAGTCCTGCTGGAAAATGAAGTCAGCATCCCCATAAAGCTTGTCTGCGGAAGGAAGCATGAAGTGCTCCAAAATCTCCTGGTAGACGGCTGCGTTGACCCTGGACTTAATGAAGCACAGTGGACCAACACCAGCAGATGACATGGCTGCCCAAATCAACACAGACTGTGGAAACTTCACACTGGACTTCAAGCATCATGCATTGTGTGCCTCTCCATTCTTCCTCCAGACTCTGGGTCCTTGGTTCCCAAATGAGATGCAAAAGTTGCTCTCATCAGAAAAGAGGACCTTGGACCACTGGGCAACAGACCAGTTCTTTTTTTCTGTAGCCCAGGTAAGACGCTTCTGACGTTGTTTGTTGTTCAGGAGCGGCTTGACAAGAGGAATACGACATTTGAAGCCCATGTCCAGGATCCGTCTGTGTGTGGTGGCTCTTGATGCACTAACTCCAGCCTCAGTCCACTCCTTGTGAAAGTCCCCAACACTTTTGAATGGCCTTTTCCTGACAATCCTCTCCAGGCTGCGGTCATCCCTGCTGCTTGTGCACCTTTTTCTCCCACACTTTTCCCTTCCACATAACCTTCTATTGATGTGCTTTGATACAGCACTTTGGGAACATCCAACTTCTTTTGCAATTACCTTTTGGGACTTTCCCTCCTTATGGAGGGTGCCAATGATGGTTTTCTGCACAACTGTCAGGTCAGCAGTCTTTCCCATGCTTGTGATTCCTACTGAACCAGCCTGAGAGACCATTGAAAGGCTCAGGAACCCTTTGCAGTTGTTATGGATTCATTAGCTGATTAGAGTGGGACACTTTGAGCCTAGAATATTGAACCTTTTCACACTATTCTAATTTTCTGAGATTGTGAATTTGGGGTTTTCATAAGCTGTATGCCATAATCATCCCAATTATACCAAAGTAAGGCTTGACATATCTTGCTTTGCATGTAATGCGTCTATCTCATATATTGGTTTCACCTTTTGAGTTGCCATACTGATATAAATGAACATTTGCACAATATTCTAATTTTTCGAGTTTCACCTGTATCTAGTCGATATCTCATCATAGCTTCGTGTTATAAGATAGGAAACTCTGCATTCATCACATACAGCCACATTCCTATGTAACAAAGTCCCAGCCCAATCACATATTCCTGGGTTCTTCTGTAGCTCTCTTCCTTCATTTGGCTTTAATTGATTATGGCTGCTAGTTTAGGCTCACATATGGATCCTATACGTAATCTTCCCGAAAGATTGAATGATCAATGGCTACTTGCACTAATGGTTAAGTGCTACTGAATTCTAGGAGCTGGAGGCAAACAGTTGAGGTAACTAGTTGCCATGAGGCCATTTTGTGGGCTTTCTAGAGTTATTTGAATAGTCAGGGCAGGAAATGATGCTGGGCAGGATAGAACTTGCTTTAAATTCAGTAGGGTTCTTCTTATGGAACTTGTGCAAGAAAAACTTCCTAGTGGAGCCTGGAATTTCTGAACCTTAGAAAAAAATAAGCAAGCATAAAACCAGGGTATTTTGGTGTCTATTCCAAAATAATCTTACTGAAATTTTTGAGTGTGGATCAGCTATAAAAATGCACCTGAAAACGCAATTCTAGCAGTTTCCCAAGCTTTTGATCTAATACTTTAATAGTAACAAGATCTCAAAAATTACCCTGGTTTTTCCCTCTCTGGATTTGTTGGGCCTACAGTAACATCGGTTGGATTGTGAGTGGACTTTGCAGACCCATTAACACAGTACCTCACAGATGGATATGCATTCAGTGCGCATGTTTCCAAATTTCTGGCTGAATGCAATCAACCATACTGTCGTCCATAGAAATTACCAAAAAAAAAAAAAAAGTAGTGGATGACTCTGTAGTGACTTGGCCATCTATATTAGGCATCTGGATGCTTTGTTCCAAGTTGATCTTCTCATATGTCCCCTTTCTTATTTTTCATGAAGTAAAAGCCTGAAGTCTGCCTTAAATAGGCAAGTAACCATTGGCTTTCTCTGTCATTATTGACCAAGTTTTGCTGAAGGCTGAAAGCCAAGCTATTACTATTAGTTCAGTCCTGTGCAACAAAGCTTCTTAGTTAATATAGTTGTGGCAGTTATTCAGGGAAACTGTCTGCTTAAATGGAAAAGCTACCCTTTCTACAAGCTTTACCTTCAAAAACACTAGAAGCAGTAGTTTCTATTGTTTTCAATCATCTGTTTTAAGCCAGAGGAAGTAGGATTTTTTTTTTCAAGAACATCTTAGTTTTTCAAAATGACATGAGTTGATATGTAATTTCTGATGCCTTCAAGTATTGACTGTCATTGGGGTGAAAGCTAGATATCCCTCTCCAACCCCAGCTTTGAGAAATAGACCTTTGATAAAATAAAAATCACAGAAACTTTGCTGTTCTGCTGTTCAGATGTTTGCCACATCAATTGATATGAAACTGCTTTTGTATGGGAGAAAAGGACCTTTTGTCAGTGGAGAAGTATTTCAGAAATTGATAAAAGATTGGGATTGAGAGAGTAGCGGGCTGCATTTTTTTTTAATGAAAGCCTCCAGGACAAGGAGAAGGAGGAAAGGGGAGCCTCTCTGTTGGTCTTTGCAACACACAGCATTGCTAACAGGCAGATGCTTAAAGCCCCTCTTAACAATGTACATTTGCTCTCACTAGCTCTTCCATTGATTTCCTCCTGCCCTCCACAGACCTGGCTGCAGTTAAGCCTTGCGTCTTCCACATGATTCTGAGCTGAATCAGATTTTCCTTTTAGTTGTTCGATCAAATTTTCCTTCCTAGAGCTTAGAAGGCTCACTTGGGACCTTATAGTAATTGCCTCCCCATGCTGTACTGCTGATACCTTTATTGTATTGGTGTAGGATTTCAGAGGATTGTGTTTAACATGCAGTGAGCTGCAGCAATGCAAACAGCCTCACTGTTTAAACAAGCATCCATTAGGCTAGAAAACAAGACAGTGCCAGTCCATTTGGTGCTGTTTAGCGCTGGCTGCTTACAGCAAAATTGTGTGGGAGTACTGGGAGGAGAAAAATTAGGGGAGGGCAAATGGAGAAAGAAGGAGGGGGCATGGCAATTCTGCAATGTCAGAAAACATGGAGAGAATCTTAGTAGTTTTGGGGGAAAGCAGGGGGGGGCGGTGTTGTGAACTGTTGTGGATAGAGATATGTGCAGAACTCATTAACATTGCCTCCCACTCAAATGGCATCAACATGTCCTGATTGAAGAGCTCAAAAAGAACAGCATGCATTTTTTAAGTGATCTTTTTTATACCTCCTTTTTCCACCAAGTGAGGAAAGAGGAGGTGTTTTCCCAAGCATCCGAAAGAATTATTTGTTCAGGCAAGAAACCAAAAAGCCATGATGTTTTGTGTAACAGCCTGATGTGCTACGTTAAAACAACAGCAGCAGCAACAACAGTAATAATTTTAAAACCCTGAAGAATTAGCCTGCTTAGATTTTCAGGGCTGTTCCTTGCTATTCCTTTCAGCATTTCTAATAAAGTCCCTTTGTTTAACAGGTCATGAAATGGTTCTAGCCCAATTTTTCTATTACTTTGCAGAATAGGAAGGACATTTGGAGTTAAATAGATCAAAACAGAACAAAACACCAGAATTGAAAATATATAATTTAAAACTAAGTTGTATATGTCTTGTTATGTTATTTTATTATGGATACACTTAGCTTTCAGACTTTCTAGGAGCTTCAAAACGCTTCTTAAAAGTTCAAATCCTTTCCTAAATAGGAGAGGGTACTTTTATTGTGTGACTGCCAGAGGCATCTGTTCATGCTGCATGGGACATTCCTGGTGATGAGTAATGCACTCCACATTTATGAATGCAGTTTTGGAACTGTTTTTCCATTTTTACACAGTTTTATTGTAAATATAGCAGCCCTTACAAACATAAGAACACATGCAAGACTCAAAGCCTATAGTTTTCTTTGAAGAATCTGTATTCCCCTAAATGCCATTGGAGCATAGGTCACATTTCCCTGTTCATCTGCCTCTTGGCGAAGGGAGGAATAAATAAGGCCTTTTCTTACACAATGGGGATTCCTTTTGTTTGAAAATTACTGTGGATAATATCCAGTTTGATTTGTACCCAGCACACTCCCAATCCCTAAGTTCACATCAGAAGAAGCACATAGGCCATTCTATTTAGCAAAAATACAGCTTCATCTTTATTAAAATCAGAAAAACATCAAAAAACATCGAAAAACAGTTAAATTTGTTTATTTATTTATTAAACTTGTATGCCGAAGGGTGACTCTGGGTGGCTCACAATTAAAGTAAAACCCAAAAACAATTAAAAATATAAATATCCATATTAATTAGTTAAAAAGTCAGACTGTATAAAAAGATCCTATACATTTTATTGTGAACCACCCAGAGTCACTTTCTGTGAGATGGGAAATTTAGATGGGTATCTAAATTTGATAAATAAATAAATAAATAAAAAGACTAAAAACATTCAAGATGATGGGGGGGGTAGAATCAATTACCCCACAAGCCAGTTCCACTGGTGCGAGCCCCCATCCGGCCCCCAGGCCATCTGGCATAGCCAAGATTTCCCACTCTTCCTGAAGGCCATGAGATTGGGGGCACACTGTACCTCGGATGGTAAGTTGTTCCACAGAGTGGGGGCCATGGCAGAAAAGGCCCTCTTCCTAGACCCCACCAGTCAAAATTCCTTGCCTGGTGGGGTCCACAACATGCCCCTTCTGCCAGACTGAGTGAGGTGGGCTGATGTAATGGGGGCAAGACGGCTCCTCAGATAACCTGGTCCTGTGCCATGAAGGGCTTTAAACATAATAACCAACACCTTGAGTTGGACCTGGAAGCAAATGGGACAAAAGGCAGGCAAATGAGAGAGACATGAATAATAGGCAGGAATTAATATTAGCTATATAACAAAAAGCACAGAACTTTCCAGAGCCACTGAAAACAATACTGTGGGTAAACAAGATGGACAATTCCAAAGTACACAGCAGCAGAATAGAGATGGAAAATAGGTCACCATATTATCCCTCTTCTGTTTGTACCATTAAAGAAATAGTTTAGTGAACGAGGATGATGTATCCAACACTTTCCTTCTCCACTTCATCTGTAAAGTTGTGAAGACACTAATCCAGGATATAGAGCTCGCAGTTGCATAGTACAGAAGGAGAAAGAGAAGAAATTAAGTTTTATAAGTTTCATCTTTAAGGCAGAGGAAATTGTGTCTCTCTTACTGACTGCAGTTGGGACTAGCAACTCTGTTGTTAAGCTGCACGGTTGTTAAGTGAAATGTTATGCGACCATATCGACTTACGTCAGTTCCAGCTGTGGTCGTTAAGCAAATCATTGTGGGTCATTAAGTGCGATTTCACATGACCATGACTTGCAGCTTCCTGCCAATTTCCTCAATGTCTTTGATTGTGGGGAGCTGGCAGGGAAGGTCGCAAATGGCAATCATTTGACTGCGGGATGCTGGAACCATTGTAGATGTGTGTCAGTTACGAAGCACCTGAATCATGATCACATGACCATGGAGACACTGTGACAACTGCAACTTTGAGAACCAGTTGTAAGTCTCCTTTTTCAGCACCGTCATAACTTCGAATGGTCGCTGAGTGAGTGGTCAGTAAGCAAGGACTACCTGTATGTTACTTAGAGTAAAAGTCGTGTCTGGAGGGACCTCTGACTGCTGTAATCTTAAACCATCTGGCCCAACCAGTTTCCAGAAAGGAGGAAAAGAAATGGAAGTACTGCTAGAATATACCGGCAGGTAACTATGGAATTAGATACTCAAGACCTGAAAGTGCCCAAACTATTATTTTATATTCTATTATGTAAGGTTGAGTATGTTGTGATGGCATGCAAAAATGTTAACAGGTGGATTTAGACATTTATTAAAATTGGAAGAAATATGTTATTTTCTTAGCGCTGGAAATTCAGTATAGTTTTTAACCTTCATAAAGTGTATGCACAACCATGGAGCTTTGTATATTGCACATGTTTGAATGCTCTGTGCACATACATTGAAATAATTTTTGTTTCAACATTTTGATGTGTTTCTTTGGCAGTTGAAACAATATTAGAGCCCTCCAGTGAGCAAACTCATTTTTCTAGGTTATGGAAATTCTGCTTGGGTAGTGTTTTTATTAGCATTTCTTCTGCATTTCCCTTCATCAGCAAAATGTGGTTTTGGCTTTTGTTCAAAAAGAAAGTAGGAATATTGGACTTTTCAATAGTTGATAACAGGTATACAATTTTGATGGCAGTTGGAAAACGTTAAATGGTTAAATGAGTAAAATTAAATTTTATGTAAAAATGCTAACTTGTTTCAGTATTCATGGTTACTTTGCCGATTATCCAAAAATTTCAACCATGAACTTAACTTTCATGAGACTGCTAAACCAAGATTTGCACAAAGATGCCAGAATCTTGTATGAATATATGGGGAGGGGGTGTTGAGTGCCATAGCAAGAATACCTCCTGTGGTGTGACCTCTGTCTTAATGTACCTTACATGGTGGTTGTGGCAGCAGCCTAGGGTAAATACTGAGCCCCACCATTCTAGAAGAATCCCAATAAATATTTAAAATGTCTTACAGTGCCCTAGACCAACGAACACAGAATCTTGTTCAGTTACTTTGTCAAGCAATCTGGGATAGCGTAGAAAATTTTAAATGGTTAATAATCCCCTTGCTTAATTAATGTCATCTTTTGTATTAGGGGTGTTATATATTTATTTGATTGTGTTGTAACAAAGTTGCCGTATCTTTTTTGCAGTGGTGATCTTGGAGTGGCATGTCAGAGGCTACCCTTTGAACAACAAGTGGAAGCCAAATTTGATTTCATTTAAATACAAATGTAATTAAAGTTAATTAAGTATGAACACTCCCCATGTATATAACAATATTCCCTTTTTGCTACAATAAAAAAATAGAGTTTTTATTCTAAGGCTCTAAGGCTTGGTGTGGGAGTACATGTACTTTTGAGGTCCTAGATAGTGTTCCTCATATTATAATCAAAGTGTTCAATTTTTTTTCTACTAGTTTTTGATATATACAGTGGCAGTATTCTAGAGGTAATGAACCATATGCCCAGCTTCTCATTCCTGTGCTTTTTTCTGTAGTATAATTTGACCTTCTGGTCTATGTTCTTAGTGCACACAGCTTCCCTTATACCCTCAGGAAAAAAATGTCAAACATAAACCTTTCCTCTTGGCATCCCCATTTCTTTCAAATCCTGTCGATTGTGATCCTCAACTTTCTTTGTCAGCTTATTTGCTTCACTGGGGCTTGTTCCAAAATGGTGCTGGGAAGACCAAGCCGTTCGTGGCCTTTGTAGCACAAAATAAGTTGCTTGTATTCCCTTTTCATAAAAGCTTAGATTATGACAACTGCACATTATGTTTTCATTGTCCCACTTTGGATAGTAGTATGAATGAATTTAATCCTCTTTCCATGAAAATGGCCTAATGCTAAAATAAATTAGCACTTTGGAATGGCTGCCAGCCAGCCGCCAAAGGTATCTTAGAAATAAAATGCTATAAAACTTTGGAAATAAGTGTCAGCATTCAGGTAGAGTGCAATAATATAAATCTTTATGTATCTATTTTTCCATCCAGATGAACCACAAGACAGTTTATATCGAACAAAAACCAAGAAGAAACCTAAGTAGAAATACATTAAAACCTCTGGTCAGCACTTAAAACAGGATAGAAAATAATGCCACAGCACTTGTTAATATACATATGCCTGAAAACCTCTATGAAATTCAACAAGAAAGCAATCAGAGACCCTCCCTTGGAAATGGTTTAAACAGAATGTCAGGGATTTGTAGCTGCCTGAACTTAAATAAATTTTCTCCAAGCATGAACTCAATATTTTCTTTAACAAGATTGATTAAGAAATAGAATCATTACTGAAAGTGTGGTGGTACAATTCTAGCATGTGAACTGATTTTTGATGTAGAACCAGTATATCTCAATGTAAATTAGGGTAGGGATGTTTTGAATCTCTTCCCACAGCTTTATGGTGCCCCAGAGGGAGGCACTAAAGCTGGTTGTTTAAGTAACAGTCACCTGAATCTTTGTCAGTCTGAGAAACAACTCTTAAAAAGGTTCTGTCTTTAGTAACAGCCATATCTCAGAAGTTTGGAGAATTGAGAGCAGGGCCTTCAAATTGGACGTTTATCAAAATGATCACATTCCAGACCATTTTCGGCATGAATGGGTAACCTATGATCCATGGTATACTTGTACTTTTGAATTGCTGTTTTAGAACCCCAGGAATCTCTTTACTTGCACTACCAACATTGTATAGCATAATTTTCTATTGTGAATTGGTGGCAAACCATCAAAAGAAATTATTTTTAATTTTTAACATATACGCTATATGTCACTTGCAGATTGGTACTTTTAAAATTTTGGGAGGTTGCCGTACCCACTTTGCATCATGGCTCTGCCTATTGCTGCCCTTGGCCAGTGAAAAAGTGCCATAGCCCTGATGATGGCTTTAAAGGTAAATACCAGTTCTTTGAACTGGGCACAGAAAGTAAGTGGAACCTATTGAATTTAATAATGTATCAAGTTAATATGCTTCATCAGTACCTTTACTGACTACCTGTAATATTTAATTTCCAAAGACAATTGCACAAAGAGGAAATTTCAAAAGTTTTAATTGACTGAATAGCTGTGGCCAGATACTAGTTACTCAAAAGAAGGTAAAAAATGCTTCTAGACCTTATGTTTGTTACCATGCTTGTTTATGACATATGTCCCTAAACTTGACCACAAACTACATAGTAATTACTATTGTAATTACTTACAATAAAAGTAATAAATAACTAAACCATAGAAAACCTCATGTAGAGAGTATAGAGGATGGCCTTGACGAACAGAGGGAAGATCCATTACCGAGGCAACAATCAAATAAATGTGGCTTGAGCCCATACCAAGAAAGATTTACAAAAATGCCTCAGACAGCACCACCCCCCCCGGCAATTCTCATGAAGATAAAAGTAGAAGAAAAGGAAGCACATTTAAACTTGCAAGATTCTACTACGATAGCTGTTCTGATAAAAGTAGCTTTAGACCTACACAGTGTCTGTTTCTTAGTCTGGCCTATCTTACAGGGCTGAAGCCGCCTAACAACATATAACTGATTAAATCAAGGAATATTAAGCAATATACAACATAAAAGGCAGAGTTTAGTCCAGAAGCCACAATCCCCAGAGGGCCACTCCTGTACCTCAGAATTATACCCCCCAAAAAATAAGCCACAAAAAAAAGATGGTTTGTGGAGTGAGTGGTGTAGAAGAGAGAAGATAGGACGTGATGGGGCAGGAGACAAATGAAAAGCAAGGGAGAAAAGAAATATTACCAAGCCTTCCAAATGATTCTTTCCAGAGACTGGGTGAAAGGTTATTTATTTAATTTTGTAAGAAAAATAGAACTGTTTGCAGAATGGCATAGTTTATGGTCACATTACAGATTAAACCTTACTTAGGCCATACTTAATTCCTCACAAAATCAACTCTCTTGACAATTATTTCAAAAGAACATCATTAGTAAATCTCTTAATTCTCCTTTTGGAAATGGCCCTTGAATCCATGGATTCAGTCTATGCATAAAGGAACTATCAGTATAAGAGAAATATCAGAGCCTCGTTCCACATGACTGACTGTCTTTAGAGCAATAAGAAGGAGAGCCCTTGACAAGCACTTCTGCCTTGGTGCTGTGCACAGATTGATCCTATAATCATCACTGGACAAGATTATTTCTGTATGTCTTGTCAAATGTCAGTTCACCCTATTCCTAAAAGTAAGCAGAGAAGAGAATAATTCAACTAACTCATAAGCAGTACAATTCTAGCCTTTTGAAGCATCCTGCTAATATTTGAATTGCACATATACCTTTCTCCAAGTGTTCATATGTATAGAATGAATTAAACAATATTTTGTACACAAATACAACAGAAGGAAAGGTTATATCCTATGTGTGCCATTGGGGAGTGGAGTGACAGTGGTGCTTAAAAGTGTGTGAACCCTTTTGAATATTCAATTTTTCTGCATAAACATGACCTAAAATGTGACTTGTTCTCCACACAAGTCCTAAAACTAGAAAAAGAGGACCTAATTAATGAGTCAAAAACATTACACTTGTCCATGCATTGAGTATTTATTTAATTTTTGAAGTCGTTAGCATATTTCTGAATATTTTTAATATTTAAAATGTTAAACTTGTTAATGGCTGATGAAACATCATTTAGACAAATTCTTTGTTATTAAGAAGTCTTGGGGAATAAATATTCTTTTTCCCTTTTAATCTCTTGTTTGTTTTTTTCTTTAAACACAAAAGAAACAAAAACACTAAAAGCTAAGGATGAGGAAAGGGTGCAGTTTCCTTTTCACAGATGAAATGGTACTTAAAAAGATAACATATAGATGGAGCATGTCCTCTTATGCTAATGGATCTATTGCATATATGCATTACAAACATATTCCTTGTATGTTTGCCAAGTTTTATTTTTCATCCTTTTCACTCTTCTGCTCTGATGCTTTCTTCCTGAAATTTCAAGAGATGTTTAAAGTTGACTACATGTATCATCTAAACATATAAAATAATTATATAGGATGTATAACAGTTTAGCCTTTTTACTTGTTTCTACTGAAAAGACTATCAGCTTTTGCAGACATGATCAAAAACTGATATAAACACACAAATGTAAATGAAGTACATGCACATATCCAAACAGAAATTCTATGAATTGTGCATTAAATTCATAGGATCATATTACTCCAAAACCTGAAAATAATGTTGATCCTATAAAATGTGATTTTAAAAAAATGATTGCTCTATTATTGGATTCTTCCAATGATTAGAAAGTTCACTTATAAAAAGGAATGCATTACTATATTGCACAACTTTATTGATTTGACTAAGTATACAGATCTGGCTGTCCCAGGAGATCAAGCCTAAATGTAGTCTGCATTGGGAGTTTCACATATCCGCATGACTGACAAGGGCAGTTTGTCTTGCAAAGTAAAGTCAGTGAGGTCCGTGCATGGATAGTTCACATGAAGAGAATGGCTAGGATCAAGCTAGATATACTATTTCAGTCCAGTCGCTTATTCAGAAATTCACGGTATGCAAAATTTAAGAGAAGTTTCTCCTTGTAGCCTAAACACATTTATTTGTAAGTCTTATTCTTGTAATTGGAATGTATTGCCAATGAATAGTGGAAACAAAGTTTATTTAAATATTTTTTCAATCTGGTAAAAGGCACTGCTTTTGTCTAATCTCTTGTCTGTTTTATGAAAGTACAGCACAGTATCCATAATAAAGACATCTGTATGAATTTAAATGCATTTTTATAAGGATCAGAAAATTCTTTTAACTAATAGGATATGAATTAAACAGTGAATATAAAGACTAAGGTATAATTACATTTCTTTTTCCATTCAATCGTGTCCAATTCTCAGAGACTGCCTGGACAAGTCCCTGCAGTTTTCCTGACAAGGTTTTTCGGAAGTGATTTGCCATTATCTCCTTCCTAGGGCTGAGAGAGAGTGACTGGCCCATGGTCACCCAACTGGCTTTGTCCCTCAGGCAGGACTAGAACTCATGGTCTCCCAGTTTCTAGCCTGATGCCTTAACCACTGCATCAAACTGGCTCTTTTTATAATTACAATATGAAATCACAAAATGGAAATAAAAATTATTTGAAATTTAGCTCAAAATTTCACCCCAGGACATGATTGGAAGTTAACTTTTTAAGTAAGATAAACCTGGATCTGGTCAGTGTACACGCATTGGAGACCATGCACCTTTTCTTGTGTTCCAGACAAGAAAGAAGGTCAGATAAAAGTATAGTAAATAATGTTTTAAAATTATCATTTGGCTGAGACAAAGCAGTAGTCAACCACTTCTCTAAGACTGCCAAGAAAACAGCCTGGGTGCAGCCACTCAGAGCTTTGCTCAACTCATCTGTACCTTACAGTTAATTTAGAACTGAGAAAATAAAATATACCTCTGCTTGTAATTGCTGTGTACTTTCCCAAGGGACTTCTTGGTCTCTGTTTCAGAGCCTATTACTTTATGTGTTTACCGTAACATTTGCTTATATGCATGTTAGGCTGAAAGCAGAGAATGTTTATCCTAGCTCATGAAGTATTGTTATGTGATGCTTATTCATTTATAAGCAGATCAGTTTAGATCAATTTGAACAACAAGAACAAAAAGTGCCATGGATGTTGTGGTATCAGATCAATTCAATATTACAAAATAAAACAGTCATGGAGATTGCAAATAGAAAATTGTTCTTTTTGGAAAATTAAGTAATGTAAAAGTTAATATTATTTTTTTTTCCTCCAGAACATAGAGGTATAATTTCAAAAATGTACCAGATTTTATTTGAAATAGATTATGGCAAATTTGCCACAAGGCTAAAAGAAGTGTGAGACTCTGATTTAGAGTAACAGTTAGATGATAATATTTGGCAGTCTCTGTGGCAGCATGAGGGATTCGTATCAGCATCTGTGCAGAAAATACACCTTAAACTTTTACATTGGTGGCATCAAACTGTGTGTGTGTGTATATGTGTGTGTGTGTATTTTCAGCGAGTTGCTGGTGAGGCTGTACATTTCACCTCTGGGGGAAATGTAATAAAATTTAATACTGTAAAAGTTTTAGAATTTTGGAAGAGGATGTTTAATAAAATGTCATATACAAACAGAACATTGAATACTTTCCAAAGTTATGCTTGCTGCAAAGTAAACAAACTATTTACTTTCTACATCTAGCAGCCAAATTAGTTACTGCTAAACAATGGAAATATCAGATAATTGCTCAGTGGATAGATGGCAATATAAGATCTGGTATATAGCTTTTCTTGAGAAAGCTTCTAATAAAAGCCAGTATATTGCAAGGCAAAGTATGGAATCATTGCTCTACAGGGAATGGTAGGATTTCATTGTTTACAAAAGAGATAAACATCCTGACAACAGCTTGTATCAAAAATTATGAGCAAGGTAAATGTACAATTACTATGTATTTTTTTTTATTTAAAGTCATCATCATCATCTTCATCATCATCAGACAGATGCCAGCAGAAATCACAGGCTAATCATCAGCTGCAGCAGCATTTTCTAATTCCTTTTTTAATATAAGGCCTAAAATGAAAAGCACAACTTTTCATGAGAAAGCCTGTAGCAGAATTCCTATACTCCTTTTCTGAGCAGATGAGTACACTTTTGTAAACCAAGTGAACTGTACTCAGAGCTTATACTGTAATTCCTAGTATTTCAAGGAGAGGCTGGCTTTGCAGAGTGCTGATTGGCTGGCTCCTATGACTGTTACAAAGTCAACTTCTGTCTCACTTTCAAAGTGGCTCTGTAAAGAGCTGATTTATGTCTTTATTTGACAGTTACAAAGCTACCTCCTCTCCACCTCCTTATTGAGCTGGCTCTTGAGATAAAAGTTAAATCTGTTAAAATGTTGTGTTTGATGGCATATAAAGATGCCAAATAAGCATTAAAATGGATAAACATATTGTCCCCTGAAAATATAGTACCACTAAACTTGTTTAACATAAGAGTGGATCCAGCATCTATGTATTTTAGTCCAAAATGCTATAGCTCATAATGTGCAGTATGGAAGCTAATTACATTATTAGTGCTTCGTAAAAATTTTGTCCCAACATTTGGCTATAAATATCAAAATAATGGACTATTCTTGTGGACACAGCCTATTACTGCCAGCTGTAGGCATGAAGGATGAGTTTGGAGATATTTTAATTTGTTTGAGGTAGGTCTTTGCAGCCAAGTTCTACCCTGCTGGAATATGTTTAGAATATAATAAACATTGGCTATTTCAGCCTGTCCTCTTTATAATTCATGTAACTATGAGAGGAATCATATGTTGCTCCAAGTGAGACATTTTTTATCCTTTGTTAAAGCCAAAGAGTATTTCACTGGCTATATCATGGAATTGTTCAAGACAGTGTGAAATCCAGAATCAACATGGAATCTGCACTGTTATTTCCAATAGTGCGGCAATATAATCTAGACAGTTCCTTTTAATCTGTCAGTGGCTTGGATAAGGTGTGAGATGGAAGTTCTTTGACCTCCCTGTACATTCCAGCCTGCCTGTTATGTGATCCTAATGCTTAATTATTACTGCAAGAATGTAAGTTCATTTGAGCACAAATGATTTAGCAGCTCATTTGAAATGACATTGAAAACAAAAAAATCCATGTTTTAACAGATTTAAATCACACGATTCATTCTTTGTTCCTTTTTAAACCTGTGTCTTAGCAAAAGCTCTTAGGAGTATTTATTTGTTAAAATTCCTCATGGAAGGGAGGGAGGGATATAGATATAGATATAGATATAAACTTGCACTCCTTTCCACTCTCATGCCACGGTCTCAAGGCATTCAAAATAATCCTATCCTTGTCTGGATTCTCAACCCCAAAATCCCAAAAGCAACAGGACACCTTGGAGCTCAGACTTGGCAGAATTCATTGAGTCTTGGCCACTGAGATATCATGGATGCCTTTCTTTTGTTATTGGTCTCTGGTCAGTCTTTGCTGAGCTATTTGACCAAAAGGACCAGATTTAGTTTGAGGGCAGCAACATCAGTGGAGCAGCCGTCTTTTGTGCCAAGCAGATGGAAAGCGTTGTGTCAGCCGCTGGAGCTCTCCTGTCAGTGAGCTGTCCAGCCAACAGGTTTGTGGTGGAGCAAGATGGGCAGGGTAGAATCCTAAGGTCTCTTTGAATTTTATGGTCGGATAAAAAGCTGAAAGAGAATTCAGCCTCTAAGCTTGTTTTGAAGGAGCAATAAAATCACTAAACAGCAGCAGTTGTGGTCACTCCCTATACATAATTGAAATAGCTGCCCACAGAAGTCAAATAGGAGGTGGGAGCGGGCTGTGTAAGTAGCTCTGACTGTTGCTATAACAACAGCACCTTGGTCTAATTTCTTCTGAAAAATGACTTGCTGCTAGCGGGATGAAGCGCAGCAGCTTTTTTTGCAGCAGATGAAAGTGCCGTCGACAGACGTATCTGGTCTCTTGTTTAGGCAGCAGATACTCTGTGATGTGCCCGTTGCAATCCTTCCAGGAATTTTAAGATGAGTTATTCTGGATATGCAGGGGGTGGGTGGGCACAAGGGGTGTGTGCATCGGTGTGTGTTTGTGTGGCAGAGGAGAGGTTACATACTGTAGATTATTTAGACTCTTAAAAACATCCCCATAAAGTTTACCTCTTACCTACCTGTTCCAGAGCAGCCTTTCACAATATGATGTACTACGTACTCTGGGACTTCCATCATCTCAAACCAGAATGCCCAGAATGCTGGGCTCTGATAATAGAGTTGGAGTTATAATCCAGAGGCACCAGGACTGTATGCAGACAGCAAAAAATGAGCCCTTGGGGACCCCCCAAAATTGAGACTAAATTATAATTTGTAATGATGGAATGGACAAAGGATTAAATACCCAACTCAGGAGTCTGTATTCCACAACATCATACTGAATCTTACTTACGTTTAAATATAAATGAAATTAAATTGAGGTATTTGTTAGCTACATTTTGGAATGAAATTCCTGACAGGTCAGTGTGGCCCTCTATAGTCCAACATTCTGGGTCAAGAGAAGGTTGTCTTACCACATCTATGCCTTCTAGTTTGGGATATTTTTATAAGAAAGTAGGTGTATAATATTATTCTAGAGTTTTACCTATCTTTTGGGAGCAATCAGTGTCCTTTACCTGTAACTTAAGCAGTCACTGAATTGTGCTAATGGGTGTGCATTAATTTTAGACTACAATTCCAATTAATTTCAGCATATTCTGATTCTAGTTAATTACAGTATATTGTTTTGAATGTAGTTCTGGCACCATTGAACACAGTGACCAAAGCTAAAACCTTGCCAGCATGCAGATGAATTTTGTGCCTTTGGAACTGACATTAACTAAGTTAATCATATTCAAAAATGAAATACTGGCTCATTACAAGAAGAATTTTAAAAAGCCTGAACATTTTCCCTGTCCCTGAAATAGGGTTACCAGACATCCAGCAAAAGGAGGACATGTCCACCTTTTGCCCTCATGCCCTCCGTCTGGCAGGCGTAGGTTTAAAATCAAATGTTGTCCAGCTTTTTGAGTATCTTAACAAGCTGTCTCTTCCTGAGCAGCTTTTCTCCAGGACTCAGCGCTTCCCTAATAAGTGCTAACCGCAAGTTAACAAGCACAGCACTATAACCTTAATTAGTTGATTAGTACCCTGGGCAGCTTACCAGCTGCTTGAAATTGACAAGACCTTAATCAGTTACACGCTGAAGGCTTTTGCCTCCTAACTGCTCTAGCCATTCCTGCGATTGAAAAAGCAGTCTTTCTAAATGCTGGAAGAAGTAACTTCATACATTCTAGGCCTAAGTATTTTTTTTCCCCCAGTTTTTCACTGTAATTTTTGTTGTGGATGCCAAGAAAGTTGAACAGTGTGTCCTCCTTTCCCCTATTTGTCCTCCTTTCCAGTGGTCCCTGTCCTCCTTTGCCTGTTCAGCTATCTGGTAACCCTACCCTGAAAAGAGGACTGGTATGTGTGAGAAGTGTAGATCAGCTAGGGTTTTTTCCTAGAATGTGATGAGAGTGTAAACTACTTGCCCATAAATGAGCAAAGAAAGTTCTCATCATTTTCAAAGTGGAATAATGAAAATATTCATATGCAGAGAGACTTTCTTAACAAACTATATCTTAAGAAATGAAATATTTGTATTTTTCTGCTTATTAAGAGTTTTTGTTAAAGTTGTTTTCTATACCTACTAAGGTTTATTTCTTATGTTGGGCCTTTTGATATTGTCTTTTGGCCGATTCTAGCAGAAAGTGCATTAACTAAATTTAGATTTATGGTCTATCACATTACTTACAATAGATTTTTCCACTTGTGTAGATTCATGGTGTTAAAAAAAGTTGTATCTATTTCAGACATTAGAAAGTATACAACAGACACATTGGTTGTATCTGGTGTTATGTAATATAAAACAGTTTTTGTAGTTTATCCAATGTAAAAGGACCTGGTGTCATCCAATATATCTCCTGTTGTGTCATGCTGAATGAGGGTTATAGAAGTTGTAAACTGACATCTGAAGAGTTCCAGGTTAAAGAAAGCTGAAGAAAAAATAAGGTGTAGCTAAACTAAAATTAAGAATCTTGGATCATGTTTGAAATTTACTGGAGCAGCTTTCTTGTCTTATTTTCTTTGTTTAAAGCAGGCGTGGTCTGTCCTCAGTAACCCAGGATTCCTCCACTGAAATAAGCAGCAAAATAGCAAACTTTCAGCTGCGTGTTTTCTTTCTTTTTTCTTTTACAAAAATATGGATGGAAATGGGAGTAGGAAGACCCTGGAAAACAAACTGTTCCACTTCCACCTTGAAACTTCCTCCTTTGCAACTATCCAGATAGCCTGAAATTGTATTCAGCAAATTCAGCTATTTTCTGATATCTTGTGATGGGGGGGGGGGGGGGATTGGAATTAGAGAGGGCGACTAAGAGTAGAAATGATCTGCCTTGCAGAGTCTCCCATTCCCCGTTTCACTCTTAACATACCAAAAAAAGACCAAGCAGAAGGGCAAAAAAAAAAAAAAAAAAATTCATACCAGAAGACATCTTTGACTCTCCCTGTGGTTGGAGGAGCAAGTTGCAACCCCCAGTGAACAAAGGGCTGACTTGTAGCCTTTTGTTGCTCAGAACAAGCTTAAAGTGTGTTGGCAGCCATTTGTCCAGTATGATATGAGGATTCCTGCACTGGGCAGGGAGTTGGAGTAGAAGACCCTACCAACCCCAGGGTTCTATGACTTATCTTACCACTGAGCCTTTTAGTAAATAAAATCTCCTTCAAGTTGACCTTGACTCCCGGTGATTTCATGGAGGTATTCACACATTTTTCTTACTGAAATACAAAAGTGGTGTTCCACTGTTTTCTTCTGGGATGTTTTTTCAACCTCCCAGTCAAGCCTATAGCACTAGCATTTCTTTGAGATATGCCATACAAGTACTAATCAGGTCTCACATGGTTTCAAATGGAAACACAGAAGCGTTCTGAGATTTGTCAATGTTATTAGATTATTATATTTTTAAATAAAAAATTAATTGTGTGGTCTCTTGGGCACTACCTGGGGAATTGCATGTACTACATTGCTCAGAGGCACTACATTATTGACTTACTAAATGTTCAGGTGATAGTATGGTGATCTACATAAATGAAAGGGATGAGAACTGCATGTTTCAATGAACTTGCTACATAAAACCTGCACTCTTGAATTGAAGGTCCCATGGAAGACTTTTCTGTCTATCATGCATTTGATAGGGGAAGAAACAATGAATATAAACCATCTCTGAAGGACATGTTGCATTGGGGGAGAAATAACAGTATGACTGACCTCATTCTAGCTGTTTTTCACATCCAGATTAATTTGACTGAGGTGGTCTGCACATCTTCACTAGTAAGAGATTGGCTGTGCAGTTTATCCAATGTAGTAAGTTGTTGCCTTGATTGTTTGGTGCATTATCTTGGGAAATGTTCCATCATGGTGTGTATATTGTAACTGATATAAAATACATATGTAATGAAAAGGACCTGTTGGCAGGTATCACTAGATTTTCTTGCATCTGTTCATGCTAGCCATAAGAAGTCACTGAAGTAGGAAAAGTGCTTCTCAGATAACAACTGCTATACAGAGGACTATTTGTTTAATTTGTTTATTGGTTTTGCCTAGCAACGTGTGGCAGAATAGATCATTGTGGTATTATAATAATGTATTTTTAAAAGCCCTGGTATAAGGAACTCCTGAAATTAAAGTGCCATGGGAAATTTTCAACAGTGCCTCTTTATAAAGCAAATGGGAGAATTATATAAGACTGCCTTCTGGAAGCTCCCTACCTACATAGTAAATGGATACATTATGGAGATGGCTGGGGTGAACCTCTCAGCCATATATGCTGCTACTAGGTATGATCATTTTTGTAGTGTTTGAAGTATGAACTCATTGAAATAGTGGCTCCATTCCAGTCTACCACTCCATTCTGGTTAATATGTTAAAATAGTTTATAGCTGGTTATAACAATGCAATAAATCTCATTGCCAAAGAATACTAATAAATTTGTGAGGGGAAATGGTGCATCTAAAGTTTTATATTACAGATAGTCCCCAGTTTATGAACGAGTTCCGTTCCCAAGCCTGTCCTTAATTTGTATGTAAGCTGGAACAGTATTATTGTATAATACAGTATAAGTAGTATTGTACAGTACTAATTAACTTGAACCATTGTGTATTTAACTCAAATTTTGCTACAGTTGGCTCTGTTCTTAACTATGGATTGTCTGTAAAGTGGGCATTCTTAACCCAGGGACTACCTGTATTCCAATAAATGTATGGAAAGTCCAGAAATTATACTAAGGAGACAGGGTGTTATACATCTCCTTTCAGCATTGGAATAATATTCTTCATATCAGATCTTTCATTTGAGGGTAGTTTGTAGGCTTAAGCAATGCCTAAGTTTTGTCTCATCTTGTGAAAGTTAGAGACTGATACTAAACAATGCAAGAAGAGCATGAGTTCAAACCACAGCACCTCACAATATAAACTTCCTAATTGATTCTTAGGAAGGCAAAGGAAGACTTTGTTTAAAATAATGCACAAAATGAAAATGAGAATTAACAGAACCAGTTGAAATCCTTATGGTGCGCTTTTTGGGTGCCCCTTGAAATGGGGCCTATATTTGCTTTGCCATCAAGTATATGAAGGTTGGCAGTTCTGATTATGTTCTGACTGTGGTATTAATGCAGAGAAAGGAAACTAGAACCAGGTAAATGAAAGGATGTCATTTAAATTGGTGCAGATAGCATTCCCACGCATGGAATCTACCCAAATATTGCAAAGTCTTTCTTCAGAGGCTTTCTTCTGAACCTCCTGTATGTGTGTGTGTGTGTTTTAATTAAGTAGGTTAGTATGGTTAGAAAGAGGGTATTTTCATTTATGGAACTTTCTATGGCTTCCCCAAAGGCGCTTACTTTGCATCAAATCTGGTATTTGTTGGTATCTAGATAAAGGTATTTAGTTGTCAAGGCCTTCCAGCATGCTGTCTGATTGTTTAATCTTACAATTTATATGGATTCTTTTAAAACTTCATTTGCTTCTGTTTATTCTTGCTGTATATTTTTAAATGTTGTATTTTTATTGTTGATTAACGGTGAGCACCCTTGGAGGCTTAGCTATCCTACATACATGCTAACATTAAATGGTTCAGACTGAAAGCCCATGGTCATGAAACAGCTGAAAAAATACTATATATCATATTTTGTTTTCTATTGTTTTAATATGAAGCGTACCTAAATGAAGTTCACTGAAAAGATGACCTCTCTATTTCCTCCCCTCCCTTCTATTGTTTCTTTCAGTAAGCACTTATTTTAAAAACCTGACATGTCATTCTTACTTAGCTATTAGTTGAAAATAATTAAATACGTATAAAGGGTTTAAAGCCAAGACATAGTGTAAGATTTGAAAAAAAATGTAGGACTAACTAATGACGCTTTTTGTAGAAAACAAAATACTGTAGAACAAAAAACCTAATTGATGTGGTTTACAATGAATTGATATGGTTTATCCAATTTATGAGGTTTATACAAAGAATCTCTTTTACTAGATTCTACATCAGTAGCCAAATTATTATTATTTATTTAATAATTTGGTGCCATGGAGGAATAGATGCTATATAAGCAACAACTATCAGCACTGCCAGACAAAATTAAGCACTTTTGTGGGACAATCTTATATTTGACTGTTCAGGAGTAAATCTTGTTAAACTTAATCAGGCTTATTCTCAGGTAAGTGTACAGCCTAAGTAGGTGAATTTTTGCCTTCCAGATGTTTTCAGTTATTGGCTCCTCAACCTAACTAGTCCAGAGATTGAAATCAGTAGGATTAAAAAGTGCTTAATTTTGGTTGAATTTTTTCTGCTAAACATCTAGATTCTGAATACTTTAAATAATACATTAGAGAGAGGTAGCAGTCTCAAATAATCCATTATCAGAAACTGAATATTACAGGAGCACCATTGGTGATTTAGGTTTTATAATCTTGAGCTTCTATGGGGTTACCTTACAGTTGCTTTTATTAAATTCTTGTATTTTCTCTTCACTGCAGTATCTGTGCAATCCTTACTCCTCCCTTTCTCCTAGATGAGAGAGAACTGCAGTATACAGTATATATACAGGAGAAAATACCAAGGATACTTTGGTGTTGGCATCTTAGAAATAATCTCTGACTATAGCTGAAGGTTTTTCTACATTACTACTACTGAGTGGTTCTGTTGAAACATACTGCTGATCAAGACTCATAATACTAATTATAAGGTCCTAAGAAACAATGAAAGAGCAGTGTCTACCTATAGGTCATTTATTGCCCCAGTAACATCTCTAATGATTCTACATATAATTGCTTTTAAATGTATAAAAGCAATATAAAAACTTGGAAAGGCTGTTTGGCCAGAAACAAAAGTGAGTTAAAAAGCAAAACAAAAACATGTATATGCACACTACACGGTGAGCAATGACTAAATTATTCCATCATCAAAACTAGAAGCAGGAGAGAATGCACTCTCCTTCCAGAATGACGAGAGATACAGATTGGTTAGATCCCACATGTCCTCGGTAGAGTTCTGTCCATTATGAATGAAGGAGGCAGGGTAACAAGTTTTATTATTTTTATTTCCTTATACAGTCTCTTATGCCTGTTAAAGCCAGCCGTAGATAATTAGAGAATTCTCAAAATAATATGTGAGGTAGTACAGGTGAAAGGTATAGGAAGAAGAGGAACTGGCAAAAATTGCTACACAGTTTCCTTATTCCAGTGCATTCTTTTATTGGATCTTCATTCCATATGCAACCAGAAGGAAACCTTCTATTCACAAAGAAGCAATTTTGAATCCAGCCAGAATGTTTTAAAACAAGATAATATTCACGAATCAGAATAAATTAGTAAAACTTCCTGCATTTAGTTATGTTGGTTTATAAAAGGCAAAAATGGACAAGTCTTTAATTAATTACTTTTGGTTTTTTTCTCTTCAAGCTTCAAGAGACAGTGAAGAGAAAATTAGAAGGAGCACGCTCACCCCTCAATGGAGAACAGCAGAATGGTGTCTGTGACAGTAGCTTCTCTCCAACTAACAAGCGGATACGGAAAGATGTACCTGGAATTGAGAGAGTCAATAGTTTGCCCAACAGTTTGCCTTTGCCTTCTCTTTCTCCTCTTCACCAGCTTGACATAAAGCCATCTTTGCCCCTGCAAAACAGTGGAACCCATGCCGGTACCCTGGAAGACTTAGGTAAAAATGGTGGACTTTCTGACCTAAAACTCCCAATCAATGGATGCACTGAGCTTGAAGATACTTTTAACATCCTGCACCACAACAACAGCAGCAGCAGCAGCAGCAGCAGCAAGGAACTGAAACAAGAGCCCTTGGATGATCCCAACTGCCCTGACAATTCTGACACATCCCTTTCCAATCAGAATAAACTCTTCTCAGATATTAACCTGAATGATCAGGAGTGGCAGGAGTTAATAGATGAGCTGGCTAACACTGTTCCAGAAGATGATATACAAGATTTGTTCAATGAGGATTTTGAAGAGAAAAAGGAACCTGAATTTCCAAGACCAGCCACTGAGATTCAGGAGACTGCCAGTGTTAAAAGTGATCCATGTCACTCTCCGTTTGCTCACATTACAGGCTCTCCCCAGGTAAGACCTTCATCATCAGGCCCTCCATTTTCAAACATCCCTACGGCTTCCAACCTGCCTTCAGTCTCTAATGCTCCTCCTGCTCCAGGCCTGGACAGTTCACCAGCAAACTGTGTGGTTCAGTCCCCTCAGACTCCCAACCAAGCACATCCCCCAAGCCAGACTCAGTCACGACCAGGCAATAGTTTCCACGTGAATCCAACAACAGTGACAACAGCAGGCCCAGGGCCTAGCCAGGTGACTGTGCCTAGCACTGACTTGTCTCCAGCTGAGCAGCTGAAACAGATGGCAGCACAACAGCAGCAGCGGGCTAAGCTCATGCAGCAGAAACAGCAGCAGCAGCAGTCACAGCATCCAAGCCAAGCATCTAGCTGGTCTCCAGTGGGGCCTCCGTCTAGTCCTTATGGAGGACCTTTCAGTACAGATAAACCAAATAGCCCAATGATGTACCCCCAAGCCTTTAACAACCAAAATCCTGCAGTGCCTCCCACGGCAAGCAACCCACAAAAAACTACAATGAATAACTACCTCCCTCAAAACCATATCAATATGATTAGTCAGCAGCCAAATAATCTGGGTACAAACTCTTTGAGCAAACAAACCAATATGCTTTCTTATGGCAACACTAAACCTCTGTCTCATTTCAATGCTGACTTGAGTCAAAGAATGACTCCTCCAATGTCCAATTCCAACAAGAGTCCCATGATGCCATATATGCAGCAACAGCAGCAGCTTCCCCAACAGCCACAAATTCAGGCTCAAATGACGCATTTGAGTGAGGAGCAGAAGCGCATGCTGATTTTGAAGCAGAAAGGAATGATGAATCAGCCAGTAGCTTATGGAACACTTCCGTCTCTTGGTCAGGTAAGTGTGGACAGAGAATGTTCTCTGTGAATGGCTCATATGAATTACAGAAACTAGTGTACTGCTTATGCACAGCCTTCTCTTTGTATTTGCCCCACCTTTTTTAAAAGGAGCATTTGTTTCTGTGTACATATAATTTTCTAGTAGCTTCAAACTCAATTTTCTTCTGAGTTAGTCTCATTTGTATCAGTACATAGCGAATCTATAGTGGCAATAGTTTTGAATGCTCATCTCCAGATGTCTAGTTCATCCTCAAAAATTACCAAGATTTCTTATATAGTTTGACTGGGGCACATTGTGAACTACCATATAAAATTAATATGAGGTTAAATTTATATAATAAATGAAATAGCTACCTAATTCATGATAAAGAATTAGCTATGAGGCTAATGTATTATATGCATATATGAACTTCAGTTTTTGCAGACCCATGCAAATGATGGCCACAAATTATTTTGCCATAATAACAGTACAAGAAAATTTGATGCAGTGTACTCTGTTTGATAATGTGTATTCTGATATGATATTTGCTGTGTTTATTGTTCAGAATATATAGCTTTTATAGTTTGGGAAAACCATATATTGCCAGTGTGCCTTACTGATTGTGAGATCTCTGGGCTTGAACAGACTTCTACCAAGCAACTCCAGGCCATCCAGAAGATCTTTAATTAAGAGAGAGACAGAGAGGGAGAGGTGGATTGGGGTTGATCTGTGTTTTTTTATATTATTATTATTATTATTATTATTATTATTATTACATTAAAAATGGTTAACAACAGCAACTATGAGATTATTGTGCAATTTTGCCATAGAATATTGCAAATTGTGCATTGAAATATGGTGGCATAAATGTATTTGACATGATTTTTAGGCTGTTTTTTACACAAGACTCTGACTTGCTCAGTTTGATTCTGACATCTTTAAAAATACTTTGAAAGTAAGTACTTTAAACACACTTTAGATATTCAGTCCAATCCAATGGAATAAAACTCTGATTTTTCAAGTAGGAGCTGATATGACTAGAATTCAGAAAGTGAAATTGTCTGTAATGATTGGCCTTTCAATTGATCAGTTCATATATGGAAATGAGGTGTGTTTGACTTTGTTACTTATCTTTTGAGAGAAATATGCAATCTTAAGTTACTTAAGACATGCCACAAGTTTTAGTACAAAGACCTTTTACTAAACCAATTAATGTCCAGAGCAACAAGTTCTCTTGAGCAAGTTAGTATTTTGTATCACATAACTACTATCTATGCAGTTGTGGCAATAGTGTTTATTCTTTGCAAGCAAATGGAATCTCTTGTCATTTGAACAGAACCATTCTTTTTTTCATAAGTTCAGAAGATAAAAAACATGTGGATTAGTTTATAGAAGACATGTGGAGCTACCAGAACAGGAACTAACTCCATATTATTTTTCAGTTTCATTGTAACTTAATAGGTTCAATCCCGCCTTCTGCAACTCAGAAGGGACATAAAGGGACATAAATTATGTACTCTTCAGATCCTAGCTGTGAATTTATGGAGCAATTGTCCCAGTTTTCTGGATGGCACTAGATTGTTGTAGTCCACCTCATCAGAGATCACTGTTACAAAGAATAATAGTATTTGCTTATTCGTATAAGAGTCCAGTACATGAAATACTTATTTAAATGTGGACTGAAATATGTGGTGATCTCATTATCCAGATTTTTCTTTTTATTATATCAAAAAAGGGTAAGCTTTATGTCCCTGATTTAACATACCTGATCCCTTCTTCCTGAGTTTAACAATGCTCTCTGTTCACGTAGAGTGAATGCACTATAAAGCAGCATAGCTATCTCCTGTTTTAGTCTCCTGCTAATTCTCCAACAGTTATTTTCTCCCACTCATCTTCCAAACCAGCCTTCTCCAACCTTTTGCCTTTCAGATTTATGGGGACTTTATTGCTCTTAGAATTCCCAGCAAGTATAGTACTATCAGGGCACCATTGCAAACCTTGTCATCTTTTTCCTAACGTACTTGAAGAACAGGAAACTCAGAAACGTTGTTGACAATCTCATTCCGATTACCATTCTACAGCCAACAATAGACCATACTATACAAGAGCTGTCCCTTTGCACTGTCAAGTGTTGTTTGTGTATATGCATATATGTGTAAATACCCCCCCCCCCCATGGTATCAGGATGCAAATAATTGGTCCCAGTTTCAGAAAAAAACCATACCTGTACCTAATAAAAACCTGTATTTCTTTTAGTTAACCTTCTAATGACCTAAGCAGGAATAGAAATCTAATCTTTCTACTGTATATAGAAAGATCTTTACAGTCCCAGTAGGCCAATTTAGAGGCATAGAGATTAAAAAAAAAATGACTTAGGTGGGAAAGGTAAAACAGTAGCCTTCCATCTGGAATGTATTTCCCCTTCTTTCTCTTGCTGCTTTCCTGAAAAATGTTTGTTGATTGACCTCCCGAGCAGTCGGGAATAATTGTTCTTCACAATGATGGGAAAAGATCTTCTGATAACATAAAATCACAGAGATTCTGCCCTCCCGTTTCTGGCTTTTTCCCTGCCCCAGGAAATAAAGGGAATCAAGGATGGCCAGAGTTTCTTTCTTTGGTTTTATTCTCATTCTCTCTCTCTCTCTCTCTCTCTCTCTCTCTCTCTCTCTCTCTGATGATAAAGGATGGGCTTCTTTTGGAATTGTTTCTGACATAGGACAATATCATTGCATGCTTAGTATCTTTATTAGGTGTTTTTTGTTCCTCTCTAATCTGTGTTTCCATAATATATTTTTTTTCTGGAAATGTTTAAGGGCTGCCAGATGAAAGGTTATCCCAACAGAAAAACCTGCCTGAAACAGTTGCTTTGTAGGTGAGCAGCAACTACACTTCCAGAGTTTCCTTTTACTGAGTCTACTGACCAAGGATTCTGGGGGATTCTGAGTTCCAACATAAACGAATACTATTGGGTTGGGGGAAGCTGCAGTAAAATCAATGTATTAGAGTCTTAGCACTACCCCAATATAGCTTCAGTAGTGTGACAGTTGTGCAGAGGTATTGGAGGAAGGACAAGGAACCTTATTTGTGGAGGAAAATCGCAATATGTACAGTACTTCATGTGTCAGTTTGTATCTGTTCCCATAAATAAGGCTCTGTTGATTCTGTAGCATTCCACATGGCACTCTGAGAAAAATATTTCACCATCCATAAAAGGAAAGTGTGAAAGTCCACACACAACATGATTATTCTTAAGTTTATATTTCTGCTTCTGATTTTTTCTTTATAAGGCTAAAATGTGAGTGTGAAAAGACAGCAGCAGAAAAAATCCTGTATGGATTTGTTTGAAGGGACAAAGTCATGAGATTCTGGAAAAAATATCAATACAGAGAGAACAAAATAAACAAACAGTTTCTGTATGTAGAAATAAACAAGGGAAATTCTGAAGATGGGTTAGGAACTCTTGTATAAGACTATTAATAGATATTCAGGGCTTCCATACAAAATTGTATAAATAGCTTTCCCTGTTTATTTCTAATCTAACTGTTGCAATGTGGCACTTGAATCTCTTTGTAAGTATGTTGGCTACATGAACATCCTGCAGAGAGATTAGTAGTACATAACCTTCATGTTATATGCCAGGGTGCCGTTGATGCTCCAGTTTGTTTTCCAGCTTCATGTTTGATGAGCTTCATTAATTATACTAAAAAAAGAAAGGTGTGTGTGGCTGGAGAGAAATCCATATAGCTCAACATGAATAGGAGTAATTAGACAACTGGCAGAGTGTTAAATTGGTGGTCTAGGGAGAAAAACTAGCAAATCTGCAGAATTCCTCCATGCCCAACAATCAGTGGAATTTGTATAATCTCCTACTGAATACAATTTCTCTGGAGTGTGGTGGTCATGACTCATTTCTTAGCTTAAACGCCTAAAGTAAGTACTATTTGCTTTGCCAAATATCTGCTACCAATTCTGTAAGAAATATAACCCATATAAGATGCATACTCTAATGCTTTGAGTGTTACTCCCAGTTCTATTCTAATGATATCTAGACAAATCTCATAGCTGTATTTTTTTTTCAGAATAAATACTGGGAAGCAAGGAATCACGTTCCTTACAATTGCTTAACCAATGCTTTGAAAGCAGGCACACTCAAAAATGCTGCTTGGTGTACAGAATATCTTCAGCACTCTAAAGACCTAAATATATTGACACATGATTGTCCAAATAATGGTGCTGCTATTGAATATTCTTTGAGTTATGTACTGTCCATTATTATTGTGTCTTGCCAGAGCAAAGTATGGGTGGTAGGTCTGTGGATTTGAAGGTGATGAACACACAAATGAAGCAGAAGCTTAAAGGATTTATTGCAAAGCAAAAGAATAACAACTTTATACTGAAGTATAATACAGACAGGAAATATCCACAGACCAGGCAACAGCAACAACAAAATGGCAGCATTCAACAGAAAAATGTAAATGTTAAATAGACAATCACATTCTTCCAGCTGTTGGGAACCCTGCCTCATAAGAGGCAACAGCAATTCAGTGTTTCTCAACCTCAGTAACTTTAAGATGTGTAGACTTCAATTCCCAGAATTCCTGAGCCAGCATCCTGGGAGTTAAAGTCCACACATCTTAAAATTACTGAGGCTGAGAAACACTGCTTTAGATTATACAGATGAGGGTTTGGCACATTTCTCAGGCACCAGGAACCACACTGGTTCAAGTTCATCCCTAGGAGGGGTTTCAAAATGTTTATAGCATTCTATTGCAATACTTCTAATTAAGCATACTTATTATCATTCTTGCTTATCATCCAGCAACAGTTTATATAAGATGGTAGCAGCAGTATCCTCCCTGCCACAGGTGGCTGTCCTTGGAATTAGCAAAGTACTTGTACAAGAAAGATATAACACTCTTGAGCTAGGCTGCATCTGAAGAAAACAAGTAACTGAGAAGGGGGGGGGGAGAGGAAGTTCAGAGGCTTGATTTAGAAATCTAAGGCTCTACCAAGCAATGCTTTGTGCAAGAATACAGAAGAGAAGCTGCTTTATACAGGAAAGCACAGAGGAAAATGGAACACACCATCTATTCCTCCTCCCCATTACAATTACACATAGTAGAATAGTGCTGTAATCACACTGTATGTTAGAGCTACCATAACTATATACCATTGATGTAATTAACCTTTTTGATTCCAGATATGTGCCTCCTTCAGAGGATACAATTTCTAAGCTGCAGAGCCCTATGAATACAGCTATCAAATCTTCTTTTGCTTGTGGTACAGTTTATCTTCTCTGATATCTCACACTGCAGATGTGTTCATACAAAACAGGTTAAGGGTTTCATTGCAGAATTTTCCTACTTTATCATGGAAGTTTATGAATACAGAAGTCCAGATATAATTTGTATCCTTCCTATCCTTTTCTACCAAATCTATTAAAAGTAAAGGTGGAATAGCTACTTGCATGTTCCCTTTTGATTGTGAGAGCTAGGAATCCTCTGTCTGAAAGCACCTGGACCACATTTTATCCCCCAATATTTTAACAGTGAACATGAATTAGTATTCTAACATTTCCTGCATGTAACATACAGATGTTCTTCTCTAGAACAGTAAAGACCCTGAATCAATACAATGGTCTGTGTGATTTCCAGGTGTTAAAGATGACTTTAACCTCATGTGGTTATGAGAATGCTGCTACTCTAAAGGCTACAGAACCTGCAGCTGCCTTATTTGAAATTAGAAGTACATGGGAGAGTAGTAGGAGAAATAACAAGAATCCAATGAGAAGCTCTTTTGTAGCATTTTTATTTTACATCATAAATATGTGTAACTCATTTACAGTATTTGTTCTGCATATCTGGATAAGAAGCAGGGATTTACATATATGCATAGTTTCTAAAATGTGAGTAAATGCTTTTATTTCCACCTGAAAGGAACTCGTCCCAGATCTAAGACACACTTCCTTCTTCTTTTGCTATTGTTATGACAATGTAGGTTTTTCTGTCCCCGTGCTCACTTCCGTAGAATTAAACTTCAGTTAATTTATCATGACTCTGGAGAAATAAATACTCAAGCTTGCTTCAGGGATTTAGATGGACATAACTAAACCAAAGAAGATTGGATTAAAAATTCATTTGTTGGCTGACCTATAGTCAAGGTATGAAGGAGTATCTTTTTCCTATTCTTTGTCCACATATCTCCTAATCAGAAGCATACTCCTCTGACAATGGAAGTTTCATTTTAATTATGGTGGTTAATAGCTATTGATAATTATCTTCCATTAATTTATTTGAACCTGTTTTTTTAAGCCGCTTAAATCTGCTGATCCATCATCACAACCTATAGTGAAACCTGTAAGTTAATTATACGTAGTAAGAAAGTATTTCGACCTGCTGTCAGTTCATTCCATTGGGTAACTGTGGTATGCAGTATTTCCATTTCAAACAGTTGTGAACTGAACTCCGCCATGACACTGGAGCCTCGTAAGATTAGAGTGGTGATTTTGGTTATGAATCAGTTGTAGGCAGTATTCAGAAATCATACCAGATCAACATTGCAATGTGTGCTGCAGTTAAATAGCTGGGGCAAAATCCAGCTGATTAAATATTATATTTAGAGCTGAGATGGAGTTCAGGAATAAGATTAAAATAAGGCCTAGTAAAATACAGTAGTGTATAAATAAGAAAAAAAATAGCTATGGTTTTTATGTCTATTCATGAAAGCCTGGATGTGTGTCTGATTTGTCATTATTTCAATTTGTTTTCAATGTTTTTAAGTCTTTGGATGATCAAAGACTTGCCAAAAAAGAATTATTGTTACACAATCACAGGGATCTTATCTAGATCCTTAAAGTAATTTTAAAATGTTGATGTTGTTCGCCTTCTATGATTCAATAGATGATTCTGATACATAGGCTGGGTTAAAGGGCCAGGTTAAAAAGACAAGTGGGGAGAAATGGTATATGAATTTTTCTTCAGAATGCAGGCAATAGATTTCATGTCTGCTAATAATTTCTTGTAAGATATGCATTCAAACATATAACAACATTTGCTCATTCTGTAGTAACACTACATTTTCACTACATGGTACATTTTCAGAACCACATAACATTTGAATTGACCTAGGCCCTCTGAGCACAAAAGGAGTCCCATCTGTTGTTCATCTCTACTGCTTAAAGCAGCTGCCTCATTCAGATGAAAGATAGGGCTGCTGAGCTAAACTTTTTATTTTTTATTGTAATTTTATTAAACATTAAAATTAAAAAGATAAAAACTAATATGAACTAAGAAAAATAAAAAAAGGAAAAATAGAAATAGATAAAGAAATGACTTCCCCCTTCATCACAAGTATAAACAATTTTAGTAACTTATTGCTTTCTCTTAAAATACAACAAATGATCTCTTCTTCCCACATCTCATCTCTTATCTATAAATAAATCCTTAAAACTTTGTCATTCAGTCCTAGTCAGTAAAAGTCCACTAAAGGTTACCAGAGATAACAACATATGTATTTTAACCTTGATCAAATAAACCAACTTTATATTCCTTCGTATTGTCGAAGGCTTTCACGGCCGGCATACGAAGGCTGGTGTGGATCTTCCAGGCTGTGTGGCCGTGTTCTGGAAGTTCTGTTTCCTAACGTTTCACCAGCATCTGTGACCGGCATCTTCAGAGTGCAGGAGCACAGACAGGAGCAGTTCAGGGGCACAGAGAGAACTGCTCCTGTCTGTGCTCCTGCACTCTGAAGATGCCGGTCACAGATGCTGGCGAAATGTTAGGAAACAGAACTTCCAGAACATGGCCACACAGCCCGGAAGATCCACACCAGCCTTTATATTCCTTCCTTTTATTTTTAACAGTCTTGATCTTTAATCACTTCAAATAATGTCCTAGAACTTGATTTCTTTTCATTTTTTATTTGTCCCTTCTCACAAAATTCTTCAAAACTTTAACAAGTCTCTTTTGTAAATCCAATATAGGAAAGTTGTCCAGGTTGCTCTTTTGGTTTGTTATTCGTATACTCCTTTTAATTATTAAGACCTCAGCCGGTTTCATTTGTATATCCAGTATGGCATCTTTTTCCATATCATTCTTGTAACCTGTCATTTTTAAATCCATTTTCAGATCAGTTTCAGTCTTGTCTGGTAAAACCTATTCCTGTTCCATAATATCACTCAAACACAGTCTGTCTATAATGGAAAACACTTTAAAATTAATTTCTGGGTCCATTGTTCACAAATGTCCCTCAATATGTTCAATGTTAAAGTATTTTGCTCCATTCTGTATTAGTAAGTCAAGTTTAAGTGTTCTTCTCCTTTAATTGTTATCTTTAGTTCCTTCTGGTTCCCTCTAGTGTCAAACCTTCAAAGTCCCATCCTATCACTTTTTTTAAGAATTCAGAACAACAGCATTTTCCCATGGGAAGGATTCTTATAATTAATTTCAAAATCTTATTTCAAATCCATCTGGACCCTTAGTCCATTTGTAACTTTCCAAAATCAATGTTCTAATCACCCTTTTGCTGTTCATTCCAAAACAAGGGTTTTTTAAAGTCCTAAACCTATATTTAAAATTCCTTTTGCAAAGGATTGAAGGAGACTCACCCAGTACTGTAAAATTTGTCATTCCAAAGATTCTTAATAGCTGAAAAGCAGTTAATAGGCAATTTCCAAAAGTGACTAGAAAAGGAAGTATGCAAACCCTGTGTCCATAAAGATGCTGACTGTGGTTTGGGCAAGTTGGCATTCCCTTGCCTCCTAAGCCCACCAGAGACCACTGTCTTGCGGTTTCCTCATGAGGAGCAACTGTCTGGAGCACTTGTGGGCAATCTCAAGTCCTTTCCTTGTCTGGAGAGGAATCCCGAAGAGCTGGTCCCCTCTCCAGCTCTTCATTCCACCACAGTTGTCAGCTCTGTTCTCAGCAAAGAAATCACCATTTCTTCCCTGGAAGTCTGCTGAGCTAAAATGTCTCATGGCTTGGAAGCGTACATTCTATTTTTTTTTTCTTAAGATACAGTAGTGGTAAGAGGTATTCAGGGAGTGGCCTTGCTGAATTTGCAAACACTGAACAGAAGAGTCTAAAGCTTTTCATTTTAAAAAAGGTAGTTTATGGTCGCCCTTTTAGTAAGACCCTACTTTAGTTCAGCACAACAGGCTAGGAGGTAAAAAAAAGGGGAGGGGTTTGAGCAATGAATAAGAATCAGGTCACATGTTTATGTAGAAATGAATCCCAAAATCTTTAGCTGAATAGAGATAACATGATAAAGATAATCCAAAAATCCCAAAAGAAAAATTGGGAAATACGTGGATAGGGTAGATAATATAGGTAGATGTGAAGCGATGACAGATTAGGAGACAACCACCCCAACTGGCTGTGAATTTGAGGCAAAAATGAACAGGCAAGCAAGATGCCAAATTGAAAGCAATTCTAGGAAAATAGCTGCAAAAACCCCATAATTGTAACAAGGTATATCAATGGGAGAAAATGGTTTTGTCCTGTTTTGACAGCATTATGTATAGTATGGGTGTAATTTTTCTGCTGTTCTTTGCTGAAACATGGCTCTCAGAGAAGCAAGATAAGAATGAATAGGCATACACTGTAGTTTATAGACTGAGTTCCTCTCTACACCCTGTTGAAGGAATTTCCTTTCGATGGAATATTTATAGGAATCTATGAATTCATTTGTTGTTTGCATGCCAAGTGGAACTCTGGCTTGCGTACTGGAGACAAAGCACTACTAGATGTCTTTGACAAATTCTATAGTCGATTGTAGAGTAAAGAGGAAACTTCTAAAGGTTATAACTGTTTTTTTTTTAAAGGCTAAAGGTGAGTATGGCACTTTTTTGACAACTGCAATAAAATAACAAAAGCAAGGGAATCTCCTAGAACTGTTACAGAAAACATGGAAGAGAGTGATGGAGCATATTCTTTCCATGCAAAAGGTACTAGGTCCAAACTCTTGGAGAAAAAAAATGGTGAAAAGAAGTATGCTGCCAAGCATTGTCAGTAATGTTTGATTAGATAAACCAACAGTTTCACTCAGCTAGTTTTCTCCGCTTCTATCATTTGTTGGAAAATTTGGGATAAGACTGTCAAAGAGGTAAAGAATATGATCTATGAATGATCTGCAAGTTGACCTGCTTTTTTTCAGCCACATAGTAAATAGAAGGGCATAATGATTGTTCCTGACAGACCCTGGCTGTGTGATGAAAGCATATGAAAAATTCTTGCTGTTACCATACATACAAAGGGTGTTAGGTGCTTAGTTCAGCTTATATTATCTTTCTGTTAGTAACATAATATTTGAACAATAACGATAAAAATAACACAATTAAAACTGGCCTCAGCCTAGTGCCATCTCAAGACCAGCAGATGTAAAGTAGATATAGCAGTAACAAGACCCCCAAAGCTCTGCTGAAAAAGTATTGCTTTCTCTAAATGCGTAAAACGCAACAGGGGAGGAATGAGGAGTATTAGTTCTGCGCACTGTAGAATTGCTGAACGCAGACTTGTCTGTGTCACTGAGAGGAACCCCCAGCTGGGTTAGTTTGCAAACTGGGACTGAAAGAGCACAGGAAAACAAAACAAACCTGAAAGAGCTCAGCACTGCCTTCTGCTGGAGAAAGCAAAGTGTTAAGTTGCCATGGGTTTCTGCAGGACAAGTGCGGGTTTTGCTTTTTACAGTTCCTAATGAGAGGGTGTTTAAATTTCCCTTGCCACCTACTCTTCCTATAATAATTCTTTCACCCTTCCCCGTGGTCCTGTGAAGTTCCATATCCTTACTTGTAAGGATTTAACTGGCAGAGAATATATGTGGGGTAAAAGCAGTATGCGGTTGTAGAGAGGAAGGTTAAGCACTGGGTTAATGATACACAATATTGCACAGATAAATTTATGTTTGGCAAATAACCATAATTAAAAATGGTTTAGGTGCATAATGTACCATAGTAAAAAAATAAAAGTTACTATAGAAATATGTGTGCTACATACAATATAACAATATCCAAGATAACATACTCGCTATCTGTAAACAGTTAAAGAGAACATGTGGCCGTTTGAAGTCCCACAGTCAGTGTTGGAGACAGCCATTTAATCTTGTCTTTCTGCAATATCTGGTATGTCAAATGTCCTTTTGAAGAGTCTGTGAAAACTTGATATCTTGCATTAATGTATGTTCAATTTTGTGCTATCCTTTCATTTTTGTCATTTCTGCCAATCATGTATAATTATAAGGGAGGTTGCTGTTTAATTATAGGTGAATTGTCCAGATTGTGGAACTGGATATGCACTTTCTGACATAATTTAATGTATTTTACAGTTTGGCTGAATTCCTTTCACAGTGTAGTTCCTTGGTGCAGTAAATAGTGCCTGAATTGTACATGCACCATGCAATAACCTTTTTGATAAGCAGTTCCTCTAAAGGACAATGCTTTCATTTAATTGAAATTAACATTTGGCCTTGTTTTTTCCAACAGCTGACAGCACCCTTAGCCCTAGTGTAATGTTCACTAGATGTGCTGTCCTTGAATATTAAGCAAACAGAGCACCTTATCAGTGCATTAGTGAGCAATGCCGTCTAGCAGGAAACTCTGAGGACATGCATCAAATCCCACAGTGTTTGAGAATCCTTGTGTCCAGGTCATATACTGAAAAAGTCCTACATTGCAGAAAATTCAGCAAAGGCCTGGAAAACACATCTTATTGCATATGTTTTGTTATCAGCTAGTAAGCTATCCACAATTAGTACCAGGAAAGTTTGTTAAATTCTATTATTTGCTTGTTGTGATCTGTTTTAGGCTCAGTTCATGCAACTTTCTGACTGGTGGGATTTTTGATATACAGATAGAATCTGGAGATAATGTGCAGTGTAATCCTGTGCTGGGTTACTCAAAAGATAGTGTTAGGATTTCTTAGACATTTTGATAAGGTTTTTTTTTTTAAAATAGAGCCTTCCCAACCTAGATGTGATTGATTTAACATGATGATTGAGTGTTGCAGGATGCCAG
This sequence comes from Liasis olivaceus, assembly GCA_030867105.1. Lineage (NCBI taxonomy): Eukaryota > Metazoa > Chordata > Lepidosauria > Squamata > Pythonidae > Liasis > Liasis olivaceus. The sequence continues at coordinate 34,757,591 of CM061354.1, read as the reverse complement.
ATTGGGGAATGCTACTCTAGTAAGTACCTATATTTTTACTGTGGCCTGAATGCCTCTCATGAGCATTGCAGCACAAACCTTAACCTAAAAGGATATTTTTGAAAGATTTTCATAAATAACATGTTACCCTAATATCTTGTCATTTTGTGATATATATAGGCCCAGGATTTCATTATAGACGTTGTAGGAGGAGAGCCTAGAGTAGCAAAAAGTTAGGAGACTGGGAACACCTGCAGCTCATGAAAGTGTATGCCTTTTAATAAAATTTGTTAGTTGGAAAAGGTGCTCCAGATTCCTGATTTTAATCACTGTGGCAGAAAAGTCATCATAGACAGAAAATAATTCCATTTGTAAAAATTGGCAAACTAAGTAGTTCAGAAATAATAGGTTTTGTTTTAAGGCAAAGAGTTTACCATGATGACTAACAGTGATGCACTTCTATTGCCATAATTCTCTTATCCCTCTTAATTTGCATTTATATATTAAGGATCAATGCAGTGCAAATCTGAGCTGTCTACCATTGCAGTTAATAATGAGCTTTGTTTGGTCACCTTGATTCTGCAGCATTCATTTGTTTGCTTGCTAGGGCTTGCATTCCACCCCAATCCAGAAGGACTTGGAGCAACTTACATTCCCTTCTTATAGTAAGAAGGTTAATGATCAAAACAAACAACAAAACTATTTAAAGTTACAGTTCCATTGGCAGTTTTAACATCTGATCATAATGACTTCCCATAACAGAATTTATCTGTTGTCTGGATGAACATGAAAATCCTAGCTCAATTCCTAATTTGATACTCTCTAGATGGACTATAACTTTCCTAATTCCTAATCAATGGTTCAACTCATCTAAAGGATGCCAGGCTGAGGAAAGTTAGCATATGTAGGTAAGCCCACTTATGTCCTTATAAGTTCTTGATTTCTTTCTTCAACAGTGTTACTGTTATTCATCAGTGTTTCTCAGCTTCTCGCCCTTCAGATGGGTTGAGAGACTATAGCACCCAGAATTCTCAACCAGTTCCAGGAATTGTAGTAATTACAGACTTGGAGAGCATGCAAGTGGATGGGTTATCTCCCACTGATCTCAAAGATTCTCCTCCAGTAATGTTATCAGAGCCCCTAGATTTCAACCCATGTGGTAACTTTAGCAGAGAACATTTAAGTGCAACATGAAATGTCTTAGTAATGAAATACTTCCTTTTACAGAGTCTTTGAATTGTTTTGGCACACTCAGGTAACAAATGAAGCCTTGTAGCCAATAACAGAAGGATCAGTATCTGGTCAGCAAAAAAATTACCATCAACCATTATGCCCCAGATCCACTCATGCTTAGCATCCATTTTATGTTTGTCACAGGTAATGACCCATTGACTGCAATGAGATTAGACTGCACTGAACTTTCTCTGGAATGAGGTTTATGAGGGTATCAAATCAGGGAATGATGCCTTTCTGGAAGTTTTGTTTTTATGCTTTGGTTTACTTTGAAGATTGAAGTTGAAATTCTTATTGTATTTTGAGAGGACTGGAAGGATTTTGATTTTCTGTTAAAATTAGAGATCAAAAGGTCAGGTTTTCTGCTTTTTGAGATGTTGCTTGCTTATAGTCATAAGGGAACAATTGAAATAATCTGTTTTCTAAATATATAATTAACTTTTTAAATATAGAAATGTTCATGGAGAAAAAAAATGTATAAATTCTGAGACTGTTGTATAATCATCTGAGAAGAATTATGGTATACTCATACATATTTTTGCCTCATGAGGCACTTTCTTATAGCTATCTTGACTAGATTTATTTGAATGTATTTGAATATTTGAAATGAACAATCTCAAAAATATAAGCAGAGTCAGAAATAATTAGTATAGTATTTGGATGGGAGGCTACTGAGAATTATCAATGCTGTAGGCTAGAGTAGGAAGTTGAAACAATCCATTTTCCCATTGTTGTTGAAAGCTACATGGATGTTATGAGCTTGAGACTGACTCAGAAGAGATCTTACTTTATGACTAGAAGTTAATATTTAATTGATTACATTCTAGTTTCACTTTTTATTATTCTTTATCTTTCTCCATCTTTCTCTTTCATTTTCTGCTGAAGTGAACGCATATGTACATTCTTTAATGCAAAGCAGAACTGATGCTAAGTCTGGCTCTGAAATGAACAATTAATTTCTGAAATATTTGACTACTGAGCCTTTTTTAGTTTTTCTCTCTACCTCTGCACTTTGATATAAAAATAATATATAAACAAGAATCCCCACCCTTATTTCCTGATACTCTAAGGAGACAGCATGTTTGGGGAGGGGAAAGGAAGAGGCACTATCTCATGTGCCAGATCTTCCTGCATAAACTAGAATACTCTTAATGTTCATTTACAGTTAGGAGCATTTCCGATTCTAAATATATTTCAGAAAAAGGAAATTCCACGCATAATGACCCCCTCCCCCAATAATATCTGTTCAACACACAAACAAATTATAAATATATATATTCCTGTTAATATCCATTCTAACCAGTTGATTCTTTTGACCTGTCTTGCTGGGTTGGTCCAAGTATTACAAAGAAACATTCTGAATCTTCTAAAGAACTGTATAAAAATTGTTACGGTTCCTTGTTGATCATGCTTGTTGAATGGCTTCTTCCAGTGTTATTCAGTGAAATACCTAAGAGAGATCTGTCATGCCAAAAGGAGGAATTAGTTATAAATGTCTGAGTGAATAAAACAAATTGCTCTTAGTCTTCTTAGTGCAGAAGCAATCTGCAAGCTGTTCAAGCAAACTGAACATCTGTTTAGAATGTAATGCATGAAACCTTCCTAGTCTTGACTCAGTGCATCCTTCTGTGAGTAAGCTACGTTGCTTTCAGAACTTCCTTCTGCCAGAGATTGCTGGACTTCAGCAACTCCCACATCTAGTCACCAATAGCAATGTTGGCTGGGACTAACAAAAGCTAGTGTTTCACAATATGTTCTGTGTTGTCCATCCCAAATCCTACCATCTAGGCAAAAGTCTGTGGAAGAAGATTGAAAAACATCAAGCTATATCTATCTACCTTTACATGGAGTAAATATATTCTGTGTCTTTCATTTTATATGTCTTGTGATTCATATTTATTCATCAAGTATTTCATGATCGGACAGCTGTTCCTGTCCCAAATATGCCAAAATTCAGTGGAACATTGTTTCCAGATTTTTCTAGCAAACTCTCATTTAAAATAGATTACGTTTTACTTTCTGATTTTAGTAGAAGCTTCCCATGTTAAGACTGTTTGAAGTTTTTATTTTTTAAAGTTTTTTCTTATTTCTTTTAAAAATAATTCTGACTGAGCTGGGCCCATTATGATGATACTTGCAGCCCTCAGCTAGCTGAAACAAATTCCACTGCAGACACTATAAAATTTGCCTCACTGCAGAGATATGAATCTCACTGGCCTTCATCTTTGCCAGTATATCCTGATTGTTGCAAGCCTAGAAATGCTTGAAAGAAGAATAAAATCTAAATGAAACAAATAAGCATATCACCATCAGTGAAATTACTAGTAAAGTATGGACACACTGTCTCATGTACACAAACATAGAAGAGTCATGTATCCTTTGACAATTTTCCTATACGTATGATAGCTGAGCTTTTAAAAAAAATTATAACCATTTGAGCTTTTAAAAAAAATTATAACCATCTCTTATTCTCTAGGCCAATGAATCACAAGATTCAGAGGTGCCCCTACGCTTTTGAAATTGCTCTGTGCTGTATTTTTTCCAATGCAAGTGACTGGAGTGCCTTTTTTATTCACTTCCATTGGTGTAGGGGTGGCAGGAACTGTCTTGTAACAAATCTTCAATAGGATTTGGTAATGCATAGTCTCATACTCTCATAATACCTAGTCACACAGTCTCTTTTCAGCCATTTTTGGATAAGGAGAATCACGCCTGTAGATCATTAGAGGAGGGCTAACTGAGAAGCAACAGGCTTCCTGGGGAAAGCTAACCATCTTCTCCTTTCCTCAAAGTGTGTTTGGCAGAGTAGCTTCTTCCTGTCTCTTGTAAAGGAATGGAAAAACCTTCTCTCTTAGTTCTTGCTCATTCAGCATTTTCTGTGTTTTCTCCTCTGTACATTTGCATAGTTTTGTTTGATCTTTGTGGGTGTGGGTGTATTCATATACGACAGAGACTCAGAGACAGGGAGGCATGAAACATAAGCAACATTTTATACCTGGCTGTGGCCCCATTTCCACTGTTTGGAAGCTGGTCATATATCCCCCACAGTCTTCCAAAGGAAGCACAAAATGGACATTTGTAGAGTGGTTCAGTCCTTTCCCTCCTCAATAGCAGTATTCTCTTTATCATTATCAATGTGCTCCTTTATGCCTGAGGCTCTGGGCTGGAAGATTAAAATCTAATAATTAATCCATTTTACTTTTAAAATTTCTGTTAGGGGTAGGGTTAAGGAGAGTCACCTATTTTCCTATTTGACATCTCACTATTTTGACTTTTATCCTCCTGTTCCCCCAAGCTACTTGAGGCAACACACATGGACTCATGAACATCTTGTGAGGTAATGATGGACAAGCCCTGACTAGCTCTGAGTCACCATGCTTGGTAGAAATTTGAATTCAGGACTTCTGGTAGCATTTTCTCATCAAAGTTCCGGATTCGTATTTGCTTTTTAAAAGGACTCGCTTTGGGTAGAACCCAATAGATAGTGCTTCAAAAGTATCCATTGTGTCTGTTTAGTTACTAACTAGATCTGCAGAAAATACAGGGATTACGTTTCCTGTATTTAGATAAATACTAAATCCTTCACCTTAAAAAGATTTTTGTCATTACATAAAAGGGTTGGATTTATTCTCCCCAAGGTTGCTTTCAAAAGGAACACAGGTGTCACCTGCAGATGCAGTCACAGCTTGAGAGAGGTTGTTTTGGCTAGAAAGGATCTGCATGGCAGATGTATTGTAAGAGTATGATTTTAATGCTAATGAAGCAGTGAAAAGGCTGCAGAGGAGAGAAAGGAGGAACACAATCACCCAAGGCTAGCTTGTCAAGATCTGCAACTAAGAGAAATTGGCCTGTGGAAGGAGGAGGCCTCTTTGCTCCTTCCCTATAGAAACAAAAGCTTCTCTAAAAAAATTATCTACCCTTTCCACGATTCTTCAATGGGAATATTTCTTCATTCGTATGAGGAAAGTCAGATAAAATTTCACTGGCCTTGAGACAATTCTCTGTGTAGTCATGTAGCTTTTGTACTAAGATCCCAGCTGTACAGGTTATCTTTATTTCTCTCTCCCCTGCCCCATTTTATAGGACGCATATTCACAGTCACATCCTAAGCACACATAGGCGCTTAATGCACCTCCTGGCATACACCTCTCCACAAATTAAACATCAGCACAAGGTCCTTATTATTCATAAATACATAGCCAGTGTATAGCTCAACTGCTGCTTTTTCCAACAGTTGTTCGTGGTGTTTAATATCACCAGTATTTGCATTACCTGTTTGCTTTGCCTTTTTTACCTCATTCAGTTGCAGCAGAGGTGGCAGATTTCAGGCTGACAGGCTGTATCTTGCTTTTTATTAGAAACCAATGTCTGCCTCTTGGAATCAGAAGGTTTGGGAACAAAGTCAGTTACCCATACCCCATGGACCTCATGCCGGTTCTGTTCTCAGAATACTCTTAACTAGGTTATAGAACAGCGAGTTAGCATATTAGTAAATGAAATCTCTTTATAATGGGATTTAATTTAGCTTTAAACATTCCAGTTCTGATTGGGAATAAACTAATCTACCCAATTAACCTGTCATCCAAACCGTGACTATGAGGATAACTGACCGTTTCCTCATCCAAAGTGGAGAGAAAATCTGGCAGAGTCCTATAAAATGAGGCAATTCAAACAAGTTCAAATATTTTATAGCTATTTGTTGCCTATAAAATGCAATTACAGGTACATATATTTCACATAAACTGAAACATTATAGTGGCATACAAAACAAATCATGATAATGTCAAAAGGATTATACTGATGATGTCATTACACAAATGTTGTAAGCATGTACTTGTATCACAATGTCTGATATAAATATGTAGATCATGGTATTTGCATGATGTCATCATCAGGTACATGTTTCCATTTGCCTCCCCTTGCCTTGACCATGGGCATCATCTTTAAATGTGGATGTTAAAGAATGAGGAATTTGTTAAAGTACAGTGATATATATGAGGTTATAGTGGAAATATATGCTGTTTTCCAATGAGTGTGTGCTATTTACTTAGCAGATCATATAGCAACATAATTAAGTTCCTTTAAGATTGAAGCATAACTTGTTGCAAAATATAGATTGTAAAGGCAAGTGAATATCCTCTGTTTCTCATTCCTTACCCTTTCCCTATCCTTAGAAACAAGAATTGCATCCTTACTATTAATATTTAAAAGTTACTAAAAAATTGGTTATTCAAGGAAGAATTAGGGATCCAATAATTAGATACCCTAGGAAGTATGTGGCACTATTATTTATTATGATGTTATGAATTAATTGGGATGAATGTTTATAACTTTACAGGTTGTATTGTTATTTATATTGTCATACGTTATATGTTTTCTTGTAGTTGTAAGCTAATGGATTCGCCTAATTGAAGCGGCATAAAAGTACCATTAATAAAGAAAGAAGGAAGGAAGACCTTCAATCATTTATTTCCTGTTCTAAGAGATACTGGATAGTAATTTTGCATAACTGCATTGAATTCAGGCTTTACAGTAATATCTCCACAACATCACCTTATTGAAGTATCATGTATCCAGTGCATTTAGGAAATTACTCAGTTTATACCATAATGTTGTTGTGTTTGTTTCTAGTACTCTATGTAATGATAAGCTTTCTAAGTCATACTCAGTTGACATCTGATGGATATTTGAAGATCTGGCAGCTCAAAACTGGTGTTCCTTCTAATCCTATCTGAGGACTTTTCCATTTGCATTGAATTGTTATTTATATATTTTATTTATATACTCTTTAATCATATCTTTTCTTTAAGACAATCTCAGGAAACTTTACATCTAAATATTAATCATGCCAATATCTATTGAGCATCAAACAGAAAATCCAACCTTCTTCCTTCCTCCCTTAAAGAGGTTCTGTTTTTTGTTTTTAAAGAGGTGGCAGTGTCATCTTAACTCTTAAATTAGCTAGATCATTATATTCATTTTTAAATATTGCTGTCAATAATTCTCTTGGAACATGCTGGAGCATAATTGTTAATCATTTTAAAGTATTTTTAGCATATAGAACACTTTATAATCTTGTTCTTTCTCATAAAGACCTAATTAGCTAGGTCACAGTTTTGCATATCTGTTTGGCGCTCATTTTATATCCAAAAAGAGCACATATAAAAGCAAAACCTCTTTTATAAAGCAACTACTTTTCACTGGTGCAATATAACTGAATGACCAACCAAAAAAACAAAAACAAAAACAAACCAACAACTTCCTAATAAGAGCAGTTCAGCCATCAAACCAATTATTCAGAGAGGTAATGCCCCCACTCCCCTGGTTGTATTCAAGCAGAGTTTAGACAGTCATCTGTTGAGGATGCTTTAACTTGGATTCATGTAATGGGTTGGTGTCAGCCTAAGTGAAACCTTTTCTACATTAATGCATTACTGGGCAATATTCCTTTTCACACTTTTCTTGCAGCACAGGGGACACTTCCAGATGACCTGTTGTTCCACCTTCTAACTTTTTTGAACCCAGTTTAAAATGTACCCGAGATCGACCCAGGCTATTTTCAGATCAATTCAGCTATTAGCAATCTATGATCAAGGGCACCCATGCAATTTATGGTTGAGAGTAAAGTTCACAGAAAACCACTAGCCAATAACATTGACCTTTTCTGCCTAATAGCTGAGGACAGAGAACTGTCAGCCAATCAGTACTTACTTGTTAGCCAGAAGTGAGTACCTTGTCTTGCCTCCTCAGGTATATGCTGAAAGGCACATCCCTTCCTGAGCTTCACAGAAATTAAAGAAAATAAGTAGCCAGCATTATGTCATTTTTTGGTGTTCATCATGATAGCAAGCCTCCAGTGCCTTCCAAATCCCTACTGCTAGCATGCTGACAATTCTGCATTTGGGTTTCTTTGTTAGTCATGGTACTGTGCTTATAGCAGCTGGGAGGCAGGTCAAGCCAAAAATCCCTTCTCTGAGTAGTAGAGACTGCTTTTCCAGGCAGAATGCAAAGAAATATTGCTTCTGAAACAGCCTTTGCTGGTTTAAAGTGGCATTTTCCCATCCATGGATATAACCCTACTGGCATTGGCAGGGTTGTGGCTGAAGGACAGAGACAAAAATGCTTTAAAGCAGCAGTGGGCAGTCAGTTGGGAGTGGGGGCTAAGGGCTATAGGAGGTAGGACAGTCTATATCGTGCCTGAATATATAATATGAATCTATGTCAATTTTTCCAGAATTTGGAATAGAGAGATTTCCTGGAGGCACAGGTGGAGTGCATGTTTTACATGAAATCTGTCTTACAGCTTTGATGAAGCAAACCTAGGCCACATTTTTTGCCAATTTTTGGTTACAGGGAGCTCGGAAGTATAGGAAGGGGTTTGGGGCATCAAATTGGCCAGTCTTGCTTTTTAAAACAAAACAGAACAAACTTTTAACAAAATGGGTGTGATATAAAATAATTGCTGTGTGCTTTTGTGCAAATTCCCACTGCACTCACTTGCCTTTTTACATATTCTGGGATGGTTTACAATATTCTAGATTCATGTTGGGTAATAGCTGTTTAAAAGTTGATTAACATGCTTTAAACCAGTAAGTAGCCTTTACACAATTCTTCTTGCATTTTTAGTAGGGCCTTAGTGAGAATCAGCGGTAGATATTGTCATCTCTTTACACAAAGCCATCCATCCGTCATTAATATTTAAAATTAAATCATTAAGCAGGACAGAAGTGGTGTATCTGTTGAAAATCAGCAGCAATTAATGGCTTAAAAACTTAGCAACTGGGGGCTACTTTTGGATTATTCCATGCTGTTGTGCTCCCCATCAAAATGCCAGAAAATGAATTAACTAGGATGGGACTGTGCCCCCTGAGGTTGCTTACAATATGTAATTTACCAAGCACACATGCTTGCAGAAAACAGATCAAACAACTAAGATCTGAGCTGGCAGCAGCTTCTTTCAGAGTAAGCAAATGAGCACAATATTTATAGAAGGCTATTTCTACTGGAGCTTTTTTGCCTTCTGAAATATATTCTAGTGCAGTGTACAAGTGTATTTTCAACAGTACTGAATAGCCGCTAACAATGGTATGTGGCTGGAAGCTTATCCTTTCCCCCATTTAGCTGTATTCTTTTATCAGGATTTGCTTTTGAGTCCATCCATATATTTGTCTCCACCTCCACTATCAGAGGTGAAGGCTATAGGTCATTCTGAGCTGGACTCCTCCAAACCATGCCACCTGCTAATGTACACATCTGTATACATTTTCTAGACTTCATTGTTTGCAGAAGGAATGGACATAAGACCCCAAATTTCCATTCTAATCATATGGGATTTGAGCATCTAATTACTGATTGATGTGCCTGGTTGTCTTGCCTTGTGTTTGTATTCTGTGAGGTTCAGAAAAGCTAACAATGTCTTTGCAGCGTTCACAGAAGTGTTATAATCATAAAGATAAGGATAAATGCAATGCTGTTGTTCTTCAGTTAGGAACTGAACATGCAATCTTGTTCATTGCTACATATAGAAGGTAGAATAACGGTAGGGATATTTTGTTGGAATATAATCCTGGTAAGATAGTCTGGGTTGGTACTACTGCACTAATTGGTTTCCTTCTGAATTTTTTTGCAGAGCAATTTATTTCAGAAGTCTCTTTAGGTAGTAGGCTGGAAAGATATACCATTTCTCTAATTGCAGTCACCATCATATCATAAAAATATACTAAGCAGAGGGTTAGACTCAGTAGCCTAAATAGCATTTTCTATTAGTATAACCTTAAGTAATTTGTGGGTTGATTAATAAACAAAACAAGACCACTCCACTTGTAGGATTGGGTAATAAATAATCATGAACATTTCAGTCTTGTAGGTATGAATATGAATGAATATTTCTATTACGGTCACTGACCAGAGTTGCAAACAAACAAACCAAAAAAAACCATTAAAAATGAAAATAAAGTAAAAACAAAAGATAAAATATTACAATTGGTGGTGGGTTCATCAGTGGATAATCAATGTCTGCCTAATTTTAGAGGCAGTCAACAGTATAACAAAATTTAGCTAAGTCCAAGGAGACTGAATCATTACTGATCTGATAACAACAGCTGTACATAAAAAAGATCAGAATTTCCCAGGTATTTTACCAGGTAAGGAGTTATAAGGTGGATCCTTCAGTCCTGATAGAGGGTACAGAATAGCAGGACAGTCTTGTAGGTAAATTTATCCAGTGTAAGGCATTCATCTGCTTCTAGTCTTAAACTAGTTTTATAAACATTTTAGATGTAGACCAGATGTAGACCAGATGCTAGATTTATCTTCCTGGGGAATGCTATTAGCACCTATAAACTGGGTAAAGAAGAAAAATCTATTCCTCTATAACAATCATACCCCAAAATAACCTTTTCTATTGAATGTGTTACTAAGTTTTATAATGGCATCACATTCATATATGGAACTGTTATCTTAGCAAAGAAATCAGCTCTAAATCAGTCTTCCCCAATTTTGTGCTCTCCAGATGTGTTGAAGTACAACTCCCCTCCCATGAGTAGACCCAAGATATCTGAAGATAGTGGTGAAGGATGGGATCTGGAAATAATCCAGTCTGTCAGCAGGACAACTTTGGAAAGACTACTTTAAATCTTTGTTCTTGTACCATAATACGGTTTGGAGAAATGGAATACATTAATTTTTTGATTAAAATTGTATATGTATTTGCATGGGCTTTCATAATGAAGGGAACTCAGTTATTCTTAGATCTTCATAACAAACTGAATCCAGCATCTTTTTATATGTATGTAATAAAGGCAAAGAAAGCCTTTTCCTTCTTGCAGCTATAGCTAGAAGGTCCCTGTTTTCCTTTCACTTTAAAGACACACGCAGAAGAAGGAACATGTAGTTTTAAAATAAAAATGGATCCTTTATTGTAAATTGTCCAACTTACAAGTACATCCTCCAATTTAAAAGGCTGAAGATAAGTCATATGCTCTATATGCTTTAAGTCATATAGAGAATTCCTGCTCAAAATTAGTGTATGCAATACACCATATTCTTTAACTGAGTGTTACAGATCTTTATACTTATCCATAGTTTCACCAATAATTCTGAAAAATTAGTCAGGCTTATTAGCAACGAGATTCTATAAACAAAGTTAGCCTGTTCCATGATTCTTAAATTCTACAGCAATCAAAATGCCAGAAAATAAGAAGCCAATATAAACAAAATAATTGCATAGATAAGAATATGCCCCAGTTTATCAAACCTAGAAATAGCTTTAACCAACCCTCTGAAACCACTTTTATGATGAGAGACTGAACAGATCAATCCATCCTTAATAAAATATGTCAAAAAGATACTGTCTTTCTACAGTTCAGTTCTAAGAAACTGAAATGCAGTTGCAGCAGCTGGTTGAACACCTGCATAAATTAGTATCTCTCAATTTTCCTTCTCTGTCAGCCCATTAATATACATCACCAAGCTTTCAAGAAGTGAATTTTTAAATAACAAGTTAACTGTTCAGAACTTGGCACCAACAGGGCTGGCTTTTGCTCATTTTGAAGGGAAAATGTTTCCTCTGTGTAAAAACAAGAGTCAGTCTTAAAAGAAGTAGGCAGCACAATGTATGTGTGAGGGGATGAGGCACCCATGCCATGTCATTTTCTCAAACTATCTGGAAACTTATTAGGGGAAAATGTGTGAAGACCAAAGTTGCTACTCTTACTCACAATTAAGGATAAATTGCTGCTATTGTTATTACTGTTGTTGTAATAGCCCGTTGTTGCTGCTGCTGCTTTTTCTCCATCTGTTGTGGTCACCTTTCTTTCACCTTCTTTCACTTCTCCTTCTTTGCATGCAGCCTGGCAGTGATGAAAGAAGCAGTTCCGTTCCCTTGATGACTAATTTGCCAAGCCACCCTCTTCCTCGGGTAGCGCTGATGAGATGAAGCTTTAGGAAAAGCAGCAGCAGTTGCTCCCATTGCCGCTCCTCTGGGTCCAGAGATAGAACTCAAATGGAAGAGCAAGCAAGCACATATTGCTTTGCTCTCTTTCTGCCAGTGGACTGGGCCAAAGAATATATGGTAATGGTGGTGGAGGAAAAGAGAGGAACAGAAACTACTAAGGGCAACAAAGATTCGGGGAGCTAGAAAGAGAAGCCACTTTATTGATCTGGCTTGCAAATGTTAGTTTGAAAGATAGGGCAGTCCTGTTGAAAGCAAAGAGAGAGGGAGGGAGGGGAAGAGAGAGGAGGGAGAAAAAGAGAAAAGATGGGGAAAATGAGTATATTCTGGTATTTGACAAGATATATGAATAGGAAATTATTTCAAACCTTACTAATACTGTATCTCTGCCTGTTACTTTTCCTTAGCATTCAGTAAAAGCGGCTGCCATTTATTCTGTGGAGCTATAAGATGCAAGGAGGCAATAGGCAACTACCTAACCAGCATGCCTGAGCGTCTTTTCTGGCTTTTTAAAAATATATTTTCATAACTTGAAGAATGATACTTAGAAGACGGAGTGCATCAGAATATAATGTATATTCTGTCATTGTGTGAGGGTTCTCTGCTTTCCAAGGACTGGACACATCACAGTGTAACAAATCTGTACAAAATGCTTTATTGCAGCACACACCTTCCCCCAAGAAGAGACTGTTGCTCTCCAACCATCTAGGATTTGCAAGGTGATGTTGCCATGTGAATAAGTCTTTAATACTCAGTCCCTTAATACTTAGTTCAAGCAAAACTGTATAAAGTGTATATAAATATATAAAGCCTGTAAAGTGGCATACAACCTTTGCCTTTTTCCAAATATTCTTGCACTAGTTTAGTGCCTCAGTGGCTTAATGACGCTGGAAGTTGCCAGTCAGAAATGGTCAGCACTTCAGCAGTTCGAGCCCAAGCTCCACGCGGCGGGGTGAGCTCCTCTCTTGCCCCCTCAGCTCCTGCCCACCTAGCAGCTTGAAAGCGCAAGCGAGTAGATAAATAGGTACTCTTACTCCGGTGGGAGGAAAAAAACGCTGGCAGCGCCTTGCACAGGAAAATGGGAATCAGTTGCTGGTTGCTGGACACAACGCAACAGAAGAGACCCGATTTCCTGCGACCGCCAGCTGGGCTGTGCCCTAGGAAGGAGGCAATGGCAAACCACTTCCGAAGAAAAAAAAACTTGCCAGGAAAACTGCAGGGATTCTTCCAGGCAGTCTCCATAGAATCGGTCACGACTGAAAGCGGATTAAAAAAAAAGTTGAGATGGGGGGCTGCTTCAGTGTGGTTGTTCCTCTTCTAGTTGCTACTGAGCTCCAAGCAGGACTCCCACCAAGATATGCTGCTCACCACAACCTGTGGTCCTGGCAGTTGAATAATAGTCCTCTTGCCTGCTTGTAATAGTTGCCAATCTTCAGATGTTGCCTCCGCTTCCCCATCTGTTTGTCACCTTTCCTCTACATACTCCTCCTCCACCCTGTCTTAAGGTTTGCTTTCTAAGCTAAGATCCTGGGTGGGGTTGAGGCTGCTTCTTTTCACATCCTTGAAAATGCCGGGGTGTGACTCAAATATCACAGGCAGCTGGAAAGCTGGCCTGGATGCTTGTGAGTAGTCAGGGAAACAAGGGAAAGGGGGTGAGAAGTGTTTCTGCCTGGCTGCAACTTACCTTTCTAAAGCACAGGCAGCAACCCCAATTTCACTCCCTCACAAACGTCCCCATTTTTAGAAGGCTGAAGTTCCCCTCTTTAACATTCTTTTCTTGGCATAGGTGATTTCGACAATCTTTAGCTATGTATCCTACCTTGCCACATTTGTAACAAGGTCTATCCTCACCTTAGTTTGTTTGACATTCCCTTAGACTGGAAAAGGGTTGCCTGTCCCTGTATAGTTCCTTTTTCAGTCTGTGCCTTTTCCCTCCCTTTTCCAACCTCTCCATGTCCTAGCTTCCTCAGCTCTTCTGGCCATAATCATATTCTAACTAGGTCTGCCAGCCTTACCCAAACTTCTCTTATTTCTTCCTGTACCTGGAACATATATCCCCTTAATCTCTGCCTGTAACTGTATTTTGTAACTTCGTAAGGGTAGAAGATCACCTCCCTTACTTTCATGTAACCTGCTACCTCCTGCATAGGGAGACCCATATACACCTTTAAATCTTTTCCTCTCCAACATGGGAGCACATACTTTGCATGGAAAAAGCAAAGAAAAAGCAGACAAATTTGTCTTTCTGACCTTTTCACAAATATGCCCACTTTTTGAAAGGAATGAGGATGAGGGATATGTCTGGCTGAAGAGAAAGTGTCCCTTTATCTTATCAATAATGTTGAGTCCAAATTCCTCTCACTCAAAACCTTAAAATCTTCATTCATACCCATCTCATTGGAACTGAATTTTAGAATGTATTTTTATAATTGTGCTAAAAACTCTTTTTCTATATGAATAATTCCCTGAATACAGGTTCTGCTATCTAAATGGGAACTTAAGTCATCAACAGTCAAGAGTGCTATGGCACATTTCTGTAAAGGAACTGAACTTAAAGTCATATCAGCTGTTACCAAGAGTCCCATTCAGGCATTATGAATTCAGAGTGTTCACCATGTAAGTGCTGTGAATATCACAAGTACCCTTGCCAACATTGCTCTAACAGTATAAGCTGCCCTACAGACATTTATGTCTGCATTGTTATGTGCAAATAAATGCTGAGTGAAGCTGGCTAAACCAGGACATTGATAATGTGTGGATCTGAGTGAAACCAATTTGCATAAAGCCTGACTCATGTTAGGCTTTCTACTTCTAGATAGCTATGTTGAATATGCAATTGTTTATAAGAAGCTAATACTATTTGAGTGATGTTGGCAAGAGATGGGGATCCTGAGTGCTCAATTGATGAGCCCTCTCAATTCATAACACCTGGACAAAAATAAGTGTGTGGGGGGGAACTAATCAAATATTGAACTTGGTTCAAGGTTAGCAGAAATTGTTCTGCAGCAAACGCCAGCTCAACCTACTTTGTATAATTTTTATCTCCGAATGAATTCAGCGTAAATTACAAATAGAAGGGATGCAGAGATCTCTACTGATAAGCAGTTATAAAATATGGAAGGCCTAAAGTTGTCCTTAGCAGAGAAAGCTGTTCCAACCCTCGTAGGAGGCAGTAAAATCCCAAACAGTTTTTATTAAGGCACCCATATCACTTGGTTTTATAGAACCTTTCCTCTGACTCAAGAAATGAGCACAAAACAGAATGATGCCCACATGAAATTCGTCAGGCCACAATACTCTTTCATTTCAGATGCCTAGTAAAAACATGGGTGTTTGAACAATGGGGAGTTAGCTAAATGTTCTGTTAATTTATATTATTTTAAAACTGTCCCAATTTTGTCTGTTATTTCAGAAATTGTTTAATGGGTTTTTGTATGTGTGGGGGAACAGTGCTTAAAACATAATGACAGAATAGCTACTTGAGAACTTTTTTATAAAAAAAATTGATCCAGACTTTGGGAATCTAATATTTCCAGAATTTTCCACAAATAACAGGAAAAAATACCTCTGTAATCCAGAAATCACTTCTAAATTTCATCTTCCAAAATGGCTGTTTTAAATTGTCCATGTTTAATGGCTGAAGGGGAAATAAGATTAGATGTCATGACTCTTCGTGTAATTTTCATCTTTCCAGCTATATTTCACTTAAGGACGGCTCTATGCCGAACTTTCAAATCTGTGTCTCCAAACTGCAGTGAAGTCGGTTAAAGATTAGTTTTAAAAGCAAAATCATTATTATATGTAACAGGACAGATCTGGATTTATTGGTAGATCACTAGTTGATTTGCAATAAATCAGCAAAATGTCAGCTGATTTAATAAAGGACACTGACTACTCTAAATTATACTGCTGAAATTAAGAAAGTGACACATGACAATGCTTGGATTTTTGCATAAAGATTAATAGATTAGTCTATTCCACAAAGTAAATTTGTTGGTTTGGAATTCTCTCATTTTAAGTGTTTTTTACACTAAACTGATACCTTGTTTTGGTTCGTGGATCTCATGAGTTTTAATTAAAAACATAGAATATTCCAGCAGCCTGATGTCTGCCCACTTCTGATATAAAGAATTAAAATCTTAGATCCCAATATGCTACTTAATTACAGATATTTGTTTCTGTTGTATGTAATCATGTTCTCAAAGGCAGTAACCACTGAATACCAATTGCAATTGCCTTCCTGTCTTCATTTTAAACTTCTGAGGAAATTGGCAAGAAACAGAATGCTTGACTAGATTAATTTTCAGTATGATCCAATAGAGTTGTAAAAAAAGAAAACCACTAATGGCTCTTCTTAGTAAATTATACAATTGAGATAGCAAGATTTGAAGGTGGCATGCTTAAGGCTATAACTCAGGATCAATAGCTAGGAGACTAGGCAAACCAGACTGCCTCTTAATGACTTTCCTGGCCAATCCATAGGCAGGTGATGGGAAAAGTTGGTGTTTCAGTGGCATTTGCCAGCATGCCACTTGTATGAAGGCAGAAATTCCTTCTGTTCACTACAGAGGGGCTTGCCTGGAAGATGAATTAACATGTGAGGCTCAAGGTCAGTTTTTCTCAATGCTATGTTGACTGGGCCTGATGGCAATTGGTGACTAAAATAGTTGGAAGATACCAGATCGGAGAAGAGCATGGAGTATGTAGTGTTATAAACTCTGGAGTATGTAGTGTTATGAAATCTGTAATCCCTACATCACGTTTACTAATGTTTTAAATGGTGAATTATTACATTAATAATGCATTTATAAATCATATAAGGCTATGTCGGGACAGTTGCTCTTATGGTAATGAAAGAGAAGATGTCATCTATGGGTCTAATTGGGCACACATTTTGCACATGAATTTTTAACTGAATAAGCCAATGATGGCAGCAAATTGGCTAACCTGCTCTTCTGTGTCAGTGAAACTATCACTCAG
Organism: Liasis olivaceus; assembly: GCA_030867105.1. Lineage (NCBI taxonomy): Eukaryota > Metazoa > Chordata > Lepidosauria > Squamata > Pythonidae > Liasis > Liasis olivaceus. The sequence goes on along the minus strand of CM061354.1, from coordinate 34,740,448 downwards.
AGATGCTTATCAAATACAGTAAGTCCCATTAGTATTAATAACAATTACATGGATATACAAAAATTCTATATATTCCTTGTTAAGCCTTGTGAACATGCACCAGAGTGTCCATACTACACAGACAGGTGGGGTAATTTGACCTCCTATTGTGAACCTGCTTTAAAAAAATATTGAAACTAGTGTGTCTTTAGTGAAGAAAAGGCTGTTGTTTTAAATGGACATCTGTCTAACATTATGCACTGAAAATCTATAACTATGATCGCAGTGATAGTTTTCATAAATGCCCCTGGATAGTTGACAGACAGGAGGAACCGGAAGCATGAATGAATTGTCACTTCCTGTTTTCACCCAGAATTCAGGCTTATCTTGTCCATGGAAGAATGGGTAAAATCCAGATGCTGTGAAAGCATATATACCTCCCCACAAGGGAGGTTTGCAGCTCCCCTACTTTGGGCATAAGACAGAAGCACAAAAACAGGAAATATGAGATCATTGCATTACTTTTTCCGTTGCTTATTAAACATCCACAATTGCTCTAGACAATTGAAATCAAAGTATACATTAATTTAAACTTAATAGGATCCAGAACAATATTTCCTCCCGTTGACTTCCAATGTTTATTTCAATTTAGTACTGTTACAGACTATGAAAATATTTTCTGAATTCTGTGCTTATAAGTTAAAAATGTATAGCCCTGTAGTTTCATAGTAACTTCTGCCAGTGAGACTCCTTTTTGCTATGGGGATTTACATGCAAGATACTAGGATTTTTAAATCTCAGGTTTTGTAATTCAAGGCAATACCCTTGAGCACACATTTACCATCCACAGATCCACAATTTCATAATGGAAACAATGTGCTGTTTCAAGTGTCAGGTGCCCAACATTTAACTTTTGTTGACCTGTAACCATTTGTGTAAATGATAGTGGTATTTATAAAATTGATATGGACCAACTGTTTTGCTAGTTTCCCATTTACAGGTAGGAGGAAATCAACCAGCATTCAGACTTTTAGGGTTTTCCATTGATTAATTGATTATGTGCTATCAAGTCATTTTTGACTCCTAGCGACCACATAGATAGACCACAAAGGGTTCTCCATTAGCCATCTAAAAATGCAATGAATTGTGTGGAAGTGGCAGCTGCTTGAAAATTCCTTGTATATACCTATTGATTACTTTTATACCCAGCTGGACTGAAATTTGATTCTTCCACACTAATTTTGTGATGAATTTCTGGAGGACTATCTAAGGTCACTTATTTTCCAATCTGAACTATTCTCTACTTATGCATTCCTCAATCTTCCCTGTTCAAGCTTTCCATTACTTTCCAACTTTTTTTTCCCCTTACTTGTTTGGTATTTTACTTTCCTTCAACTTCATCTTGTAAGACATAATCCCCCAGTATAATGCCATCCAGTTAGCCTGGCTGGGGTAATGGAACTGTACACCAAAACATTTGATAGTATCAGATCAGAGTGGTCTAAGAGTAGCATATTCAGGAACTGTTCAGGATAAGCAGAAGTGGATCTCATCTAGTTCTGGAGATTACCAAAAATTCCATCTTAATTGCCTGAGCTTAAATCTTGCTTTAAAAATATTTATGTGAAATAGCCCAGAGTAATGGAGCTTTGCCATTTTATCTTCATAATAACTCCATGAAGTAAACTTTGTGGTTCCATTGGTATATTGTGTCTTTGATCTACTCTGTCTTATTTCAGAAATGTTCTCTGCCCTTTAAATTGCTACCACTTAAGGTAAATGCCAAATAATTCATTATTTATAAGTTAGCAGAAACTCTCAAGTAATAAACCAGCATGTTTCTGATTTTCTAAAATCCATATTAGCGCCATTGGGTCTATAGTCCTCTCAAAACCTGGGTCAATGTTATACCATTTTAAAGAAAAGGAACATCTTGACTTTTAAAAATACTTAATGCAATGTCCCTCTTTAATTGATTCTAAAGAATATAATAATTATAACTATAAAATGTTATTTTAAGAAAAATAAACAATATAGTGTGTCTTCAGACTCCTGAAATACAATCTTTCTTCATATCGTGTGATAAGAATCTGTAATCTGACAGTTTTTTCTGCTGTTTTGATGCCTGAGAGAGAAAAGATCAGCATCTGTTTGGCATTTGACTTAGTACCCCTCAAATAAACCTATTTCTTAAATTCTCTCCCTCACTTTGCTTGCTTTCAGTTTTCAGTTCTGTGCAGAGATAATTATTTTTTATGTTTTAAAAATACAACAGAATCTCTTAGCAGTTACTAGAGAGTGGTTGTTAAACTGTAAGAAATATGACTTTCTACCTCCAGAACAAGTTGCAGGGATCACACAACACACTTATTTTTGTTGATAAATGGGCCCTTTGTGGAGAGCAGCATTTGGTGGCTTGTTTTTATCTACAAAGTACATAATGCTTGTAAAAATGACAGTGGTCTTGTTACCACTTGACATGACACTATAGCTGTTTACATTGACTATATTCTTTTAAGCTGCAGCCTGGGATCACAGTCCTTAGAACACTTCAGAAAAAAAATGGAATAGCTTTCCCCAACTTTGATTATCCAGATAGGTTGGACAATGGAATAGATGTGCTGGCTGAGGTGATGCTACTTGTGGCCCACCACACCCACACAGCACCAGTCTGGGGAAGACTGGTTTTATGCTCACAACTCTAAGAAAGAAGGGATTTAACTTACATTAGTTACCAATTTCATCCTTTTTCCTCTCCAACATTTTTTTCCCCTCTGGGTGGAATGAACAATGTAGATGTTGTGCAGTTGATTTTAAAATTGTCACATGATGACAGTTATGTCATAAATATGGATAACTTGCCAACACCACTCATTTATCTAGGTAGTTTGGTCCAGGAAGAAAGTTACTTTGTTTTGTTATTTTCCTCAGGTGACTGTTAATATCTGTTTAACATTGGTTTAGTAGTAGCTCATAATCAAGAACTTGGTGTTATTAGGGATAGTGGAGAAATTTGTTTAGCAGCACTTTAATATAAATGAACAATTTGCAATTCTCTCAAATATATAAACAAAATAATATAGGATTTATGCTAAGATGCATATTGTTAATAACTTTGTAATGTGTTTTTTGCAGTTCAAAAAAGTCATAAAATGGATATAAAATGAATATATTAAGGAAAATGCCATAAAAGTAAATATTGTAAATGGAAGCACTCACAAAAATGCAACATTTTTGTGCAGTTTCTTTTGCTTAATTTGCAAACTCATGCAGAAATGAGCCAGAACCACTTTTTGTCAGGACAATAAGAAACTGAGTGACCCTGAAACTGACAGATTTATATATGCTTAAGCAATGAGTGGATATCATCCAAAACCATAATTCAGATTACAATAACCATTTTGTTTTGCAATTGAAATTGAACCTATGAAAAAAGTGACATTGGGCCTTAGGTTTTTTTCTATATAATGTTCTGTTACTAATAAATCTGAGGGCAAGAAGAGTAGCTTTGACAGCCAGGAACTGACCTCTTTGGAGTCCCATGAGGTTGTTTGGAGGTCACTGGATGCAGCAGGGCAGAGAAGGGAGACACTTGCACTGATACATGACTAGCTGCCATAGACAATTACAGATACATATTTAATTATTCCCCACACATAGTATCTAAGACAACCTCATGTGTGTCATAATATCATTATGTTTTCCCCTACCCTAAGTGATTTCCAACAATGGGGACCGGGAAGGTACTGTGTGATGCCAGGAGTATAATAATAATATCATGATATAATAGAGAATTCTAAAAGTTCTGGAGGGATTGTATGAACAGATGCCATTTTAGGCAGCAATGCATTATTAATACCTGACCTTAATTATTTGTGGCATGGAACTTAGTCCAGTTTAAAGTGACATGTAAACCAGTTTAGGCTGATAATTGACAACCTACTTTGTACACTGGATACTTGACACAAATGACGTAAGGAAAAAAACATGTATTTGTGAAGATGCTGCCTTCTTAGCCAATCAAGTTGCTTTGTGTTACAACTGCTTGCTCTGAGTGTCTCACACGATAGTCAAAACACTTGAATGTTCCTCTTAAAAAATAGTTAAAAACCTCTTCTTCACACTTATTTTGGCTTCACAAGAAAACTGAATTGGGCAGCTTGGAGTAAATACTGCTGAGAGGATGGTTGAGTGGAATTCAGTAATCTGTAGAGGATTATCTCTCTATCCTCACGGGGTCTTATTCATAAAAGTGAAGCCTTTCTTATTCCAGTCCTGACCTTGTTTTCTGCCACTTGGATTTAATTTGTATTTTTTAAATTGAAATCCATACTACTGCATGGAAACTGAATTATATTTGTTTTCTGGAGAAAAATGTTTTCAGTGTGAGCTTGGTGTGGTTTGCTTTCTTACTTTTCAAAGCAGTACTTGAACTTAATCTTTTGGTTTTGCCCGTAATCAGCGGCAAAACCACAGTTGCCCTCCCGCTGCTGTGGAATCAAACAGGATTTTTCTAGATCATAAGGCAAGCATTGGCTCGTCTCCCTGCTTTTCTTCCCCTTGTTATCCAGACACAGACATCCCTCCTCTCTCCACCCCACCTCCTGCTTCTTTTTAGGTCATTTATAATCAGCAGTCATGGAGCACTGGCCTCATTAGTGATACCGCCATTCCTTCAGTGCTTCAGAAATAATCATGGGGGGCGGGGGGATGCATGGTTTTCCTCCCTTGAGAGCCTGTGAGTGATGAATTTATTTCAGTCTGGCTGTCTTGCTCTGCCTGATTTCCATATTTATTTCAACAGATAATGTACTGTGGGAACAACTAAATGTGCTCCTGAGTAGAGCAAGGTTACTGCTTGGCCAGGGAAGGGTTAATAGGAACAATGGCAACGAGCAGTTTATTTCAAATCTGATGTTTGGAAGGAAGACGCTTTTACACATATGAATGTACATGTGTGCGCACACACACGCACACACACACACACACACACACACAGAGTATTAACATTGTCTAATATTTATAAGACTAAGGTTTGATGATGGATTTATTCATAAGGTAGCCCTCAGAGCATAGCGATGGTCCCTAGAGTGGGCTGTGCCACCGACCCTTCCTCCTGAAGGGATCATTGCTTTTGTAAGGGTGGACTGGCGATTAACTCTCTGTGGCAGCTAATGACTTTGGCTTCTTCAGAGCAAGCGCTGCTAATTGCAGCCAGTTGGGAGGGCTGATGTTAAGGGACTCCTGTACTTACTGAAGGCCTCAGCAAATATTGCCTTGTGATTTCTGGAAAAGAAACAACAACTCTAATCATCTTGGCTTCCAAGGAATGACAGTACTTAGGTAACTTGTGGGCATTAGTCTCTTTCATAGAAGAAATACAATAAGACCCCGTTTGCATATATTTCTTTTTTTTTTTTTAAGTAATTTTTATAGTGGAAGAAGCAGGTTATACCAGGAATGATGACAGCATCATTTCCATTATCAGTGCACAAAGACAGCCAATGCACACGTGTGTAGAAAAAGAACCATGACAAATGTTCTAGTTCTGAATTACAAACTATATGCATGATCATAAATTGCTACATTACACATTGGAGATTACTTCTCTTAAAACAGGATTATAGCAAACGTCTGTCTATTCCAGCATCCTGTTTCCTACAGATGCACACCAGATTTCTGTGGAAATCCCCTTTTGTTGCATCTGCAGGGGGGGAAAGATGGCAAGTTATGATCATGATGTGCGTCTTGATGTCATGACATGAAAATTACATCTTACACACTTGCATCTGATGTCAGGACACAAGTATGTAAGGGTGGGGTTTGTGTCATGACATTAGTACACCTGTGTCAAAATCTTGGTTTGCTCCAGACACTTGTCATTGGTATTGATGCATAACTTTTTCATAACCAGCATGACTAGAGCTCATTGAGAGCTTTATCATCTATGAATTTTACCTAAATCGCTTTTCAAGCTATCTAACATGGTGGCTATCAAGTGAATTCATTAAACACTATATAAAGAGCTCTTTAAATGTGTCTGTCATGTAGTTCTTGCCATTCAGTGCTCATCATGTATGAGAAGGAGTGTGGGAGAAAACCATATCTAGTTTATGCATATCATGCATAACTTGGCAGAAATTTCTAATTTTCCCCCTTAATCAACTTTTTTTTCTAATTAAATGGTCCCATAAATAGCAATCTTCCCTGCTCCAGCCTCCAATCCCCCATTGTACATAGATAGAGAGACAGAGAGATAGAGAGAGACTCATTTTACACTATTACTGTTTAAAGGGGCTGCAATCAAAACTGTGCATAGTATTCCAAATGTGATCATACCATTGATTTTTATAAAGGCATTACTATATTGGAAATTCTATTTGTGAATCCTTTTCTAATTAACTCTAATTCAGAATTTACCCTTTTCACAGCTGCCACAATATTTTCATCAAGCTTTCTGGCTAGAACTCAAATTCCTTAGTGGTCAATCATTGATAGCTCAGATCCCATTAGTATATGGGCTATTTTGCTTCTATTTGCATCACTTTACAGTTAGTTACCCTGAACCTTATTTACATTTTGTTGATAATTTTTTAGGCATGGATAAATCCTTTTGAAGCTGTTCTCAATCCCTGTTGCTTTGACCATCTTGAATAATTTAGGACATTTCTATACCATGACTTTGAGCCAATTTGAATCTTAACTCTTGGACTTGCCTGGGTTGTAATGGTATTGGCTTACCTGAAGAATTAAGTTAGCTTTTAAAATTCAGTTTATTGCTCGTTTCTGTTCTTTAACGTAGCCAGTTATTGAGCCATCTCAGAATCCATCTTCTCCCTAACTGTTAGACTGGCCAAGGAGTCTTATAGGAGAGACTTAATAGATGTTTCAAGACCAGGTTTTTATCATACATTTACTTTGTATCATTCACCAAATGTCATGAGAGCAGTGGGAAGAATATTCAAATAATATTATCTTCCATTTATAATCCTGCCATGTTTCTCCTCCTTTTCTCCCATCTTTTCTTTTAAACAACAAATTGCCTTTTGATTGACAGGTTTAAAAGCAATCTATTTTAAGTACCATTTTTGAAAGGCTGCTGGATCATCCAATGTGCATTCTTGCTGAGATTTTCAAATAACTGGTCAGATGTGACATCAGTCACAGCAATCATTCTCAACACTTGAGACACTGAACCCTGTATTCAGGACTTGCCCACAACAGAAACTTCACAGACATAGTATGTCTGGTTAGGTTGCTTTATTGCAGGTAGACTCTTTCTTGAGTCATAATGTACAGAAGTTGTACATAATGTACAAAATCATGAATGCATATGTGTATGTATATATGTATGTATGTATACATGCATCCCTGTCTGCTCCAGGTTGTAAATCCTAGACTCTTTACTTCTGCCTTTTCAAGGCAGTGGACGTGGACTGTCCTTTTCCTAGTCGTGATAATCGGAGACATCTGTTCAGTGTTTATATAACAGGTCTTTCTGGCTTGAATATTGCTATTTTTTTTTCTTGAGAGTTTCAGCTCTTACCCTAATTATTTCTCCTTTCCCTTCCCCTTCGAATCTAGAGGCAATAAGTGCATCTCTTCTTACTTCCCATCAGTCATGGGAGATTGTAGGCATTGTGCCCCTCTTGGATTTCCATTTCTTTCTCTAGCAGAACTGACAAAATCTCTCCCTTTTCAACTCTCTCTGTCCTTCGTACCTCCTGCTTGGGGATCTGTATTCATGTGTGGGAGAATTTCCTTTGGTCTTTGGCTGAAGTCACAGGGATTTCTCCTTTCCAGGCTTTCCTAACTCCCATTCCTCTGGACACCAAATAGCAGGAATGTGCTTGTGGGATGGGACACACTTTGCAGTATCTTCTTCATCAGGAACTCTCCAATTCTAGAACTCCAACACACTCACTCTCTCTCTCTCTCTCTCTCTCTCTCTCATCTTTGAGCAGGATATTATCTCTCTGTCTCATTAGTCATACAAACATCTCCTGCACTCTCATCTTCCTCAAATAAGCCTTCCCACTTCAATCTTATCTCAAAGGAGATAAGAACTGGCAGGATCCAAAGCTAGAATCTATGACCAGTGAGACAGTGTGGGCATGTGTAGGTATCACAGATGGAACCACTGAAGGAGACAAATTCCATATATATCTGCTGCTTCACAAGGTAATTGTATATCTGGCTAGCCTTTTCAATTAATCAAATATTTCAATTTGCACATCCTGCACAGGAAGCCCAGATATATTTTCCTCAAATATTATTCCCTTCCCCAATCAAAATGGGGTACAGGTACATCAGGGAAGCACTTCAGAACTAGAAGGGAATGGTGAAAACCTGGATTTTTTTTATTGTGGCTGCGGAAAATGCCGGTAAAAGATTAGAAGATTAATTTGCACCATTTTAGGGAATGATCCAATAGACTTGGCATTCAGCTTTTTAAAGTATTGTATAGAGAGAAGAAATCTGATAGAAAGACAGGCATGGTCTCCAACACCATTGGCAGAGACTTTCCAGCAACAACAATTAGCAGAGTGAGAAGCCTTGGTGTGATCCAGTTGGTCCTTGGCATGGTGCTGAACAACATGAACTTCTTGGAGAAAATGGGAGGGCTCTGCAACAGTGGAGGGTTGGGAGCAGTAGGTAGTAATGGTAAGTGCTTGAAATTGTAAGATCTCAGTAGAAAAATAGTTTACATAGCAAAGCAGATATTGCTGTTATGTGGCACTTGACCCTTCTGTTTCTTCAACCAGGTATAGATGATGGGCAAAAGACAGGTGCAATTATACATGCAATGGCTGAAATATAACTTTTTAAAAAATATATCTTGAAATGTGTACATCTGTCAGAAGTTAGGTGATTGTGAAAACCATGGTGTCAGCAAACTTACTGAATAAATAGATGAGCTGTTGCAGGAGTTGAGGAGAAGCCACAACAGAGAATGAAATTAGCCATTTTAGAAAATAAGTCAAGTATCACCTGAATGACATCCATGCCCTTAACATGTGCTGGGTCACTTAGAATCCAAAGAAATTGTCCCAAGACCTGTGAGAAGTAAAGAGCAGTCCAACCAAATGGTTGATGAGAAACTTGACACAGCACCAGTGTGGCAAGAAGAAACACAGGCCTTGACATCTGCTCAAACACAAGGCCACTAAAAGTTGGGGAGTCTCATTAAATACTCCAAAGTGTCCACATGACCAGACATCATGGCAGAGCTGTAAGACTTTTTCCCTCAAAGAATGAGTGACAAATAGCCAGTTGCTGTGATACAGCTGTCTCCATTACCAAGAAAAAGAAGAGGGAGAAGACAAAGGAACCTCCTGAAAGGCATATGTCCGTGCTTGCATATTGGTCCTGCTGTTACTGAAAATGGATTCAATCAATAAGAAAGGAATCTTCCTTTTAATCCAAAAAGTCATAGCAGGGCAAGCTAGGTTCCAGGTCCCAGAGGGTGAGCAAATTTCTGGGTGCAGAATGGAGATGTGAATAGGGTTGTATGGTAAGATATATATTGTCCTAGTTGATAAAGTATCCAGTTGCTTTTTCTGTGAGCTAGGACTATAAAAGACCCTAAAGTTAAAACGAGAAAATAATTTATGTCCACCTGACCTGGTGCTATGAAAAATTTGTGTTATAAATTCTCATGGTCAGTTTGGATCTTAATAAGTGTTCCACCTCTTCAAGGAGATGGTTCCAATGCTCAAAGGCTTCTTTGGTTACCAAAATCTCGTTTTAAAAAACGTCATAGTTCTTTCAACTGAAAGGAGTTTATGGAAAGGAATGCATAGGGGAGGAGGATGACCTCAAACTCTGGATTTTGGATTTCTAGTTCAGTTGCTGAACTAGTCAAACAAAGATGTTGTAAAAGCAATATTCTTTGTGCCTGTAATACTATTGTCAAATCCTTTTCCATTTTTTCCCGTTTTCTCACAAAGTTCCAAGATTTTACTTTGTGGGGAAAGGGGAAAACAGCAAGTTCTGGGCAGGTTTAACTCAGTCTTTTGTCTTTTTGAATGGGTCTCTTTCAAACTCTTCACTTTAGCACACTGTTATTATTACCTGCCTTATTAGCACCATTGTAGAAGCATGTTTATTTTTCCAAAACAGTTTATAAAAATGGTGCTTTTGGTTATATTAGAATAGCATTTTATTCCTAAGTGTGTAAATTACTTAAAGAGCATATATTAATGGCCCTGAAAATATAATAAATGAATACCTGTCAGGGTATCTTACCGCAGATTGACTATATTACTAAAAATGACATTGTCTGAGGATTTGTCCATTCCACCTCACGTGGCCATGTTACACCTTTTGGTATGGATGAGACATACTTGTACACAAAGAAGGCATATCTGCTGAACTGTGGAAAATATGTAACAGTTCTATATGTAGCGCCCTTGATGAAAACAATATATTTTGTTGGATGGTTTGCTGGAACCAGGGTTTAAATCTGACATGGACAACATGCAGCACTGAGATGCAGACTCTGGCTGATGCAAACTGGAGTTCAACAACATTGCAAGGCCACACATTTTCCATTCTTTACACTCTGACTTGGATATTGGACCCAATGCTATATATACACTGGACATCCTAACAAACTCCATAGAAACACATAGTTTAGTTTTCAGTATTTGTTTTAAAAAGTGTGAAATGGAAACAGCAATAACATGGAGTTAGAATTTCTAGTAATTTTCTGATTAACTGCTTGCCATCTAGCATAACTAAAGGCTGTGGAAAAATAAACAGCTCCCATATTTGTGTAATTTTTTCATTCAGACATCAGTTCTTCAATTATGGTGGCTAAAGTATTAATGTCTATTCATGTAGAATGTATAGATTTTTTATTATGATGACATCATGCTCTTGGGTTTCCAGATCCATATGTCCAAAGTTGAGGACACCTCTTTTATGTATAGTTTAAAAGGTATGAAGTCACCTTTGACTTGAGCTTGACTCCTGCTGATTCATGGTCATGCCCATATAGTTTTCTTGGGAACAACATGGCAGTGTTTTATCATTGTCTTCTGGGATTTATTTTCTGTTTTCCAATGTAGCTTACAATCTTGAGATTCCTGATGGTCCCTTATCTGAGTGTTAACCAAACCTGAAGCTGATTAGCTTTTTTTTGAGCTCAACTAAGGTTTTCTATATTGCCATCTAGCTTTTTTATCTTTCAGAATTTTCTGTTAAAAGGAGGAGCATCTTAGTTAGATTGCAAAGGCCACTCGGATTCTACCTCCCTCCTTTCTGTTTGGTAATCTTCCATTTCTAACTCTTTTTTAAAGGTTCTGTTTAATTTCTGTGCATCACTTAGTACATTTCAGTGGTTCAGAAATAAGTAATATTTAACAGTTATGTGGCTTCTGGTTTTACTTGCTATATTGAAAAAAGGAGAAGTGATACCGATTAAAAAAGGGCTCTACCAGTTGCTGAATGTTTTGGAAACTAACTCTTTAAGTGGATTATTGTGCAATTATTAGCCTCACTGAACACATAAACACCATTCCTTAGTCTTTCATATGGAGCATTCACTATCAGAGGAGAAATTAACAAATAACCCCCATGTTTGCCTGGATCTGATGTACCAAAGCTTGTCAAAATCATCTTGAACAGAGAGTTTTTAGTCCCTATGGATCCCTAAGAATTCCAGAGTATAAAATCTAACAAGAATTTTAAGAAAGAAAAAGGTCAGCAGAAGTGCCTATCTTAAAAGTCCTCTTCGTTTTCTGAGGTCTATTAGCAGGCATACAGGAGAGGATCTTCTCCAGTGCTGCTCCCAAGCTATGGAGTGTAGTTTCTCAGGGGTTACCCTTGCTCTCCACTTTCTGCACTTTCAGGAGAAGAGCCAAGACTTTGCATGTCAGGCATTTCAGTTAGTTTGTTTACTAGTGATTTTTATGGTTTTATGGGACTTTAAAAAAAGTTATTTATGTGTTGTCAGCTACACTGAGATCCCAGTAGGCAGAAAGGCAGGGGTTAATGTGCATAGAGATGTGCAACTAAGTACATGCATACGTGTGCATTTCCTTACCCGCTTTTCTCATTTCATTAAAGAGATCCATACTACAAAGCTACTGTTTAAAAAAATTGAAAAGAAGAGAGGTTTATGCAAAATTACGATAGAAGTCAGACTCTTATTTCGGATCAGTACACATTTGGGTTAATTAGTTAGTTACATGGCTTAAGCTAAGTTAAATTAGATGGCTGATATATATTTCTAGATGCAAAAAGTCTCAAGTGTTACTGACACGAGCAATTTGTTTCTGGCTTCAGAATGGGAGTCCTTTGTCAGGGCTGCTCTGTATAGAGATGGTTCTCTTTCTTTCACCAGCTGCTGAATCTTTGGCAAGCTGAACTGGTAAGAGAAGCATCAGATGTTTTCCTGAAGCCCTTTCCTTCCTTTTTTTTCCTCTCCCCACACTTCTTCTTATCCTAAGCTCTTCTATCTCCCCTCTCTCCAAACTGAACATGTACAGATTTTATGGTTCACTGGAGAATAAGTGGTTGTCATTTCACAGACGGGCCAGGATGTAATTAGCCACAATGCATTGAAGTAATGGAACAGATGTCTCTTTGTAAACTGAGTTTGCTGTTGCACATTCTGTGTGTGTGACCTGCCGACTACTCAACGCTCTTATTCCCAGCCCCCTCCTCCCTTCACTTCACTCCTGCTCAGTGTTTCTCAGCTAAGGGCTTAAGTTTCATCTGAAGTGGTTGGTTTTTCCTCTTATCTCAACCCCCTCTCCTGTTGCAAGGCACAGATATGAGAGTGTTCACCAGCAGAAACCAGCATTAGTGGAGTAATTCAGAGCATGAAAAGATGACATCTACTCTTTATAAGATAATTTGCAGTTTCAAGTAGTACTTGGCGCTTGATAATGTGAGAGTAAATCATAAACTGTTGTTGTGATATCCGGATTAATATTTTGAAACTAAAAATAAAATAGCATTACTGTCTTCCTCTTCTTCTGTCCAAAAAGCTGGACTGAGATGAGCTCTGACTGGAAAATTTTTTTTTTTTTTTTGGTCTGCTTCACAGTCATTACTGACCCTGCAGTGACCGCCCCCTAGCGGTTTCCAAGGCAATTGCATCTTTCTGTTTTTCGGAAGTAGCCTTTGCCAGAGCCTACTTCCTAGAGCGTCCAGCCCAGCTGGCAAGCGCAGGAGGCGGGATTTTTCCGTTGCTTTGCGCCCCTTTTTTCGGGGCAAGCGCGATTTCGCGCTTTTACCGGCAACTGTGGTCCCGTCTCTCTGTAGAGTCGCTGCCAGCATTTTTCCTCCCACCGGAGTGAGAGTACTCATTTATCTACTCACGTACGTTTTCGATCTGCTGAGTTGGCAGAAGCTGCGGGTAGAGAAACAAGAGCTCACCTTGTTTAACGCGAGAGGCTGGACTCGAACCGCTGAAGTTTCCAGCCATTTCTGGCCGGCACTTTCAGCGTCATTAAGCCGCTGCGCCACCGCGTCCCCAACTGGAAAATAATAGCACACAAATAAACAGAAACAATCAAAGAGAGATTTCTTTCTGGTTTGTGCATTTAAGGACAGATCCTTGGCCTTTCTTTGTTAACTTCTTGATGGAACAGGAGTAGACCAGAAAAATTAGCAGGAATGTCACAGACCCAGAAATTGATTTAGTTGGGCAAACACAATTCTCACTCCTAAACCCCAACCTGGGCTATTTTCAGTATGTCAGGCGACAGGTGGTTGGCATGTTCAGCTTTTCACTGGCACCCCAGTCTGGTTAGCTCCTGCTGCTTGATCGATACTTTGAACTATTAGGAACGCAGTTGGGCAGCTGCTCAGAATGTTGCCAGCTACTTCATTCTAAGCCCCCTCCCTCTTGGTCACATGATCCAGCATAGACCATACACAACTGGTTCTGTGCTTCCCAGGGCCCAGATATTGACACACACAGATGCAACATGCTATTTCATTACACAGAAGAAAACACAGACACCTACTATGGTTACTGCTGGTAAAGTGATTGGAAAGAGTTCCAGAAGATATGTTCTTCATGTTTTTCCTACCTACTTTAATTATTATTTTGTTAATAGTGGTGTATGCATCTATTCTCTTCTCTTACTTTAGCATAATATATTTTTTCATATATTTATAGAAAACTTGGATGGGCTGCAAGTTTCCCTTACTTATAACTAAAATCCCGCACTATGATTTGAGAGTTGAATAGACAAACTTTAGAGCTGATTGTTTTCTATTCCCTCTGTAGTGTATATCCATGGTTCTGTAGTCTGCATATTCAGAGCAACAACCATAATTACAATTTGCCAATTTCAACAACATGGCACAACATGTATGCAGATTGACTCCATACCTTAGGTTCTGATTCCAATATTGATATTTTGCTATCTCTGTCGTTCAGCCTATTTCTTAACCAGGGTTTGACATATGCTTGATAGCAAAGTTTAAATGCATCTGATGAGGTGGACTCATCCATGATAGCTTATGAGATAAATCTGTTAGGCTTTAAGGTGCCACAGACTCTTTATTGTTCTTGCTCAAGAAATTTAACACAGCTATCCCACTGAAAACTTTAAAATTACTATTTTTGGTCAAATTGTTTGGGCTGTTCACATAACTAAATATTTTTCTGGTTGTGGTTGTTCTGACTGCTTCAGTTGTTTTCTTACAAGAAAATGGGCATTATCTATATCATGGGGTTGAGGTGAATGCCAGCATCCCTATTGGTTTTAGTTAGGGTTCAAAGTGTAGGTTTGTCTTTTTCACTGGATTTGTCGAGAACTATAGATGTGACCTTTAAGAGTTCTACCGATACAGGTCAGTGTTCTCAGTAGTGGTATCAGAAAGGAGGAAATGGTGTCTCCCTAGCAAACTGTGATATCTCCATAAAATAATTAAAAGAAACTGGGTTAAATGAGAAAATCAACCTTTAATCTTCCATATGTTTGAATAAGAAATTGTAGAGCATTTAGCTAATAGTAAGACAATGTTAGTTGTAGGTCAAAACGTAATGGAAAGCATCAAATGGTTACTCCTGAGATAGGTGGGAAAATCAAGAATGAATAATATTCTTATGTAGTGAGAGACCTGAACACAAATATTTTTAAACATCAAGTGTTGTTCAGTAGCCACTATCACATTTACTTCAGTTATTATGCACATAACCAAGACATAAAACTGAAGACACTCCAAGTCCATTCCACGTCAAGATTCTTTTTTTTTAATTATTTAAAACAAAGATTTAAATAATTTGATATTGATATTGATAAGTGGACAAAGAGAATTACTAAAGATATATAATTAATGCTCAGTACAGTAGAACATTTATGAAAAATTGACCATACCAGACAAGTACTTTGAGTTATTTTATGATATGAAAAAATAGATAAATCTCTGAGCTTAATGCCAAAATCTCTACTGTACTTTTATTTGTAAATGCTAAAAAAGGAGAAGAAAAGATTAAAAAAATAAGTAGGAAAAAAAACCTACTAAAAATATAGGTAAGTATTTGGTTTCTGACTTCCCCTTCTTTGCATTCCAAATGATTTACAGTGTTTATAAACATAAACTTTAGAATCCTTACTATAAGCATTTGTATTTGATTTGCTGCATGATATATAGGATATATGGAAGCCATTCTTACTTTAAACTTCTATTATGTATATATACTGTTAATTTTGCCATTGCTGCATATTCTCCAAGTTTAAGTTCCCAATCAGATATCATCAGTTCTGTATATTTTTTCCAAAGCTGTACAAAGTTTGTCCTCGCAGATAAGTGTGTATCTTAGTAAGTTATGGCATTTTTTACTGATATGTTTTGGGATTATACCTAGTAAAAAGAATTGTGCTTTCATTTCAAATTTGATTTCTCTGAATGGGGCTGTGTATGTCCAAATTCTCTATTTATATATTAATTTGAACAACTGTTGCTGGATCTATAATGATTTAATAACAATATTATTAGCCATAAGGCTGAAGTTCTTATAAGTGTATGGAATATATGGAAATAAGAGAAACAAATAAAACCAACTGAAATAAACTGGAAGCTAATGAGGACAAACGTAGAAAGGGGTTAAACACTTAGGCATTTTCCTGACTGTCTCCAGATGCTTATAGATATGGATGATAGATAAGATATTTAACCTGCTGCCAAAATCTGTTTCTGAAAAAGTCCATGCTGTGTCAAGTTGAAACTGTGTGATTGGCTGCCAGGGTGCATATGTCAGGAGAGGTCTTAATTTTATAGCATTTTGATACAAGACACTTTGGCATTATTTAGATATATGCAGGAAATTCAAATACTGACTTTTAAGATCACTTCTATGAGAGTGTCCCACATAAGAACAATGTGTTTTTGCTTCATTTTCCCATGTGGCACAATCTGGTGTTGAGCATAAGGTTGCATTTATGTATCATGGTAACCTTTTTTTATATTAATAAACTACAGGCGGCTAGGTTCATACAACATGCTAAGCTAAAACAAAACAAGCCATATTATGGTTTAGTTTGTAAACCTAGGCAGTGTGGCTGTCTGATGCATCTCTCACATTCCTACACAACTTTCTTTTTGTCTACTTCCTTTTCTTAGCCTTAATATTTCTCTTTAAAGGAAAAGGGAAAAAAAACTACAAAATGAACAGGAAAAAAAAAAGAATAAAAATGAACGTGGTATTGCAGCCACTTCTTGTATTCTTTCTAACTTTATTATCCACCTATTTTTTAAAATGTTTACTGTGGGCAAAGTCAGTGTGCAGAATATGTTCTGTGAGGAGAAACCAGATTCTATTTTGTTTTGTCTGTGACATATTTATAATATTATAATATACATATTATTTAGATTTGTTTTTTGTTTTCTTTTCATCTAGACATACTCCCGGCGTGATCTTTAACACCTTGGGAACCCCAACTCATCTGTCAGGCTTTGGCCCCGCTTTATTATTTATTAATATTTACCTAGATTTCAAGAATCTCTGCAAGTTTTTAGAGTTTTTAGATATGCAGAAACACAGTTGTAGATCACTTCACATGCTTTGTGATAGTGAAGCAGAAATGGTATGGAAGTGCCCTAATATTGTTACAGAAAAGAGAACTGAGCAATGCACCTCACCCACAGTTTATCCCAATTCTACCACTGCACACCTAGGCTTTCTTATGGTTTCCTAGAGCTCCCTTGCTTATTTGTGTTTCTTGTCCAATAATTCATATTTTATAAATATTAATTTTAATACTATTATTAATCTTTTTTAATAATATTTTATTGAAATTTTAAAATTACAAAGTTAAAAGTTAGAAATGAAAAAGAAAATGAAAAATACAAATTATAAGGAAAAGGAAAAGAAAACGTGAGATAAAGTAAAGAAAAAGAAGAAAGACATGAAAAATAGATAGCTTCCAATCTATCTCTGGTCTTGAGAATAATAAGAGTGTCATAAGATGGTTCTGCAACACAGAGCCCTGCCTAGTGACACCTGACCACTAGCTCAGTGCCTGCATTCTCAGGCTATTGTCAGTGTTTGGCAACTGAGCTAATCTATATTAAATTCATCTTTATTGTATGTCGAATCACAAAAAAATTATACTTTCTTTGCAATGTTGACAGGATTTGTGGGAAAGGTATTTTCCCACTGTTGGGAACTCTTGCTTCACCGTCATCTTCTTGCTCTTGGAATCATTACTCTTTTTTCCCCTTCCACAGAGTTTTAGGATTTTATATCTGTCACCCATCTGTAGACATTCTAACAATGTCTCTCTTTACCCTACTTCAGCCACTGTAGCGGCATGCAACCAATAAACATTGGTAATGGAATTGGGAAATTTGCTTTTTTGCAACAGGTGTTTTAAATGCAGCAGAGGAACAGAGCCTGTGAAGCTAAGACATTTTCTCTCCCTTGTTAATGGCTGGAAAGAATTAGAATGTTGCATCTCTGCTGGTTTCTGTCTGCAGCAAGACTGTTGTGTTTCCACCAGCAGTTCTAATAATTGCAGACAGAAAGCCCACAAATAGGGCAATTCATGTATGGGTTTAGGTCTGTATTCTGAAATTATTATCCGAACAAAGCCAATTCAAGCCTTCCAATTATGTAAGACTGGAATTGACACTGCTACATCCTCCCATTATTATCAAGGTTAGAAAGTTTATATAAGTAAATTAGCCAGATAAATCTATACAATTCATCCAAATGATCCCCTGTCCTGATGTGCATAAGCATAAGATATTTTTGTTACTTCCCACCAGCATCACTCTGGAATGCTTTGCCAATAAGTGAGTAAATAACAAATCATGTTGTTCTGTAGGATCATGATAGATTAATAAGAACCTGATATTTGAAAGTAACTTGTTATTTTGAGTTGGCCCACAAGAAACTAACATTTTGGTACCTGTGCTTCAGGGTTTTTTTTTAAATGAAAACTCCCCATGTATTACTTCTGAAGAGGTGGCTTTTGTTGACTAAATCCCAGTTGGTAGGGTGAGAATTTGCATACAGGTGCTACTGAAATAACCACAAGTTATCTTAGACTAAAGGAAGATAACTTGTGACCAAGAAAACAATATGGGGGGGGAGGGGAGGTATGCTTTTGTTACAAAACACAAGGGAATTTATATTTTACTAAATACCCTCTGGCACATTAATTCAGAAGTTATTTGTTGTACCCTTAACAGCAGGCAATTACATAGCATGGTGGAAGACAGTAGAACTGACAATTTTTATAATGTATCAGGTGTATCTAAGCAACATCTTTTTGGAAAGTTTTGTTAATTTTACATTGGAAATATGCATTATAGGCCACTTTACATGTTGCAGAAATGATTGGCCTATATGTCAGTTACCCTTTCTACAGTATTTTATAGAGGAAACACGTGTGAAAACGTCTAAGAAATCCTCAACCAATAGTCAAGATTAGCCAATGTTTCTGGGACTATATTTTTATGTGTCTGCATAAATATTTATCTCTTTCAAAAATTGCAAAAAGATGGGATCCATTCTTTCTGCAATGGCCTCAGCAACACCCTTCTGTTTTCTAGCCTTGGAAACATCACCTCTCCAGTGTCCATAGGAGCAGGCAAAGGGTAGATTAAAATCTAGCAGTCAATTTTGGAGTGATTTGCAGTAGCTTCAGATTCCATATTATTTTAAAAAGGGTTAGCCATATGTTACCTGTGCACATCAGGGTACCCATTATTCCCCAAAACAGCAACTGCAATCCTTAAAAAAAATAAATTGTAATTTAAAAAGAAAACAGCTGAAATCTCATGAGATTGCATGTGAGAACATCAATATCTTGAAAAGATCACACCAAGAACCTTAAACTTTTCCTTTTAAAAACCTCAAACAAAAATATTTATCTTATAAATAAGATCAAAAATATTTATCTTATTTGATACTTAACTCCTGTTAATCACTTTTCTCTCAGTTCTGGTATTCATCATCAATTAATTTTGGCCCATTTGAATCTTTGACCTGTATTAACTTAAATGTTGTTACTTGTTTATACAAGCTCATGGGTAAAAGAGGCGGGTTGTACAGTTGGCACTTGGCTGTACATTTTCAATCACCCATTTTGCATCTGGCTATGTCCCATTCAGCTACAACTTGGAGTATAAAGTACCAGACAAACAGCTACCAGATCTGGAATTCCTAAGGCCACAGTACAGATTCAAAAGCATTCACTTGCATGCTGTATAAATCTAACTTTCTTTCCTGCTGACTTAATTTTACCTGCCCAGGAAGATAATATATCTAAATAGGCAGGATTCTTTTTCCACATCTTTTCATGTTTCTCAGTAGTAATAGCAATAGAGATAGTATCTGAGACTCTAAAATATAGTCCCTGTTTTTCACTCAATGCAATCCTGGAGTGAGGAGAAGATCACATTCAAATAGGCTTTAAGGTAATATTTCCCAGCCTAGTCCTCCATCTGGATAGAGTGGGAATTATGGGAGCTGAAGTTCAAGATATCTGGAGTTTGGAGAAGATTGGTGGAGTAGGAATAATAAAATAATTTTAGGATAATAAAAGAAATAAGGACTGTCAGATTGAGTGGGTATAGTCATTCCCATATTTATATTTGATGCAAAAAAGGGAGGTGTAATTTTGCACAACCTTGAGAAAGCGTTAACTGCATGACAGCCATAGCGTCTGCAACATTATCCCAAAGTTCCAAATCTGCTCATTGGCCAAACCTGTATTTATTTACTTAATAAAACATTTACCCTGGTGTATAGGAAAACTTCAAAGACAACGATGAATAAATAGGGTTTTAAAAAAATAGTCCTGCAGACATAAACTAAGGACGTGCTTTGTCAGATTTAACATTTTAATTTTACCTGAAGAAGAGACTCCTAGCATATATAGAAAAATTGGAACAGAGTAATTGGCCCATGAGAACAATAGTTCTAGAACATGAATTTATTTTTCTCCATTCACATGACTGGTTATCTGTTGCTCTTCTTTGTCAGTCTCCTTTAGCAATTCCACTACATTCAGAAACATAAGAGTATGACTTTTTCCCCAGTCTCTCTTCGGCTTGAAGTACTGTCTATATTTAGGTCAGTGATATGATGAGAGATGTTCACGCGCTGAAAAGTGGAAATTGCTTCTCCAGATACCAGTGAATAAAAAATCCCTAATGCAGCCCCATCGTCCTTTGTCAAAGCAGCTCTTCACAAGAGACAGCCGTCCTTTTTAGCACAAGTTGTCACAAAGACATCCACACATATAGAAATTATTATTGATGACATTGTGACATGTTGAATATATGTATGCATGTCTGTACTTTTTTTTTTTTTTTTGCAAGCATGCTCTGTTGACTTTAAGAAAGTGTTGAAGTAGAAAGGATACTCTGGGCGTAATAGCCAGTATTGCATGGGTAAATCCTTGGCCATAAAGGAGCCAGGTATTTTTCATATACAGATGCTCAATTAGATCAAGTAAACAGATACCTCCTTCTACAGGGAATTACTAGGTTTCTTTTTATTGCTGTTCCTCCTCCTCATTTAAAAGAGGAAGTTGTGCTTTCTTTATATTATAATAAAGAGGAGGAGGAGAGGCAGAAAGAGGGAAAGATTGTGTCAAATAGTTGAGAAGCTGCTCTCTTCTACTATAAGACTTTTAATCCTCAATGTGCTTCATTAATTTGATGAGCAGTCACAAAGATGTGGGGAGGGTTAAGGTGCTTTGTATGAGGAAATAAGCCTTAGGGCCTGCTGGTAGGTTTAAGAAAGTGAACTGCTAATGATGTTGAAGAAGTACCTGTTGGGGATAAGGGCTTCTCTGGGCAGCATTTGGGGCACATTTTATTAATTGTGGTATTCTTAATTAGATGAGCCAGCAGGCTGATTGAGGACTGGTACTGCATACAGTCTCAGGTCCTGAAGTATCTTCCTGTGGCCCTACTTGGTTGTTATTATTAAGTGAGCAAGAGATTGTTCATATGATATATTAGCAAGCCAGCCAGCCAGCCAAATGTATCTTTCATGAAAGCACAGCAACATAATCCAAAAAAGATATTTCTGAAATATGAAATCAACATATCAGTTTCTGTGTTCCTCAGAAAGCACACTAAGATCTCATGAATTTGCAGAATTATATTATTGTCCAATTTCTCATCCTTAAAAGCTATAACTTCTATTATCAGGTTGCTTCAAATCAAATTGGTGAGAATCATAAGTGGTAGCCTACACCTGATTTCTGGTTTGCATAAAATTAATATTTAAATTGTGATGACCTAGTTGATCAAATCATAGTTTTCCTGACATGAATAGACCACAGGGTCATTCTCTTCCTTAGCTTACTACAGTATTCCCATGAATTCACTCAATTCTCCCTTTTTAAATTTAATTTTTTAAATGGTAGTTTCATAATTTCCAATCAGTAATTTTTTTTCCTACTATGGAATTGAAAATCAGGGTTCAAACTGAGTTCTGCTTAAGGAGGGATCTTTTCAAAATCTTTTTATGACTCATCCTTATGCTAAACTTGTACTGCAGAAAGCACCTGAAAGATACCTGATCAGCTTACTCTAAACCTAAGTTAATCAGATTGAATTTCTGTTCTTGGAAACTACTCCCACATCCTAGAAAATTGCCTATTGGGTTTAACCTGTTTTGTCTTCAATAGCTTAAAGTTTGAGGAAATGGCCATTTAAGCAAAATCAAATATTTCTGATGAATGTTGATAGCTATGTCTAGTAGGTTTTAGCTTGTAAAGTCTATTTTTAGTTTTATGTTAAATTGCAGCTCATGATTTCTGATTTCCTCACTGCTGGATTCTTTAATAAATGTATCAAATTGGAATTGGGTTTAGTTTTTTCATCTAGCCTGGGAAACGATCTTATCCATATGTCAGGCTGCTAACTGTACGTATTTGCCTGTTTCATAAAGAGAGAAAGAAAAACTCTAGATTGGAGGTCTTTTCTTCTCTAGAAGTGCAATCTTTATGCGTGAAATGTATTTAGGATGAGCTTTATTGATTTTGCTAAATCAGTGACGCCAGTATATCTACCTTGGAATTATATAAGAAAGGAGAGTTAACAGTCTTCCTATCACACATGGAGGTACAGCCAGATATGTCCTCTGGAACACTGTAGACAGTTGTAGGTCTTAGATACTGTTTTGTAATATTCTTTTAGATTATTTGTTTAGATTATATAGCTCATGAATGGAACAAAAATACGATTTCATCATTTCCTACTATGTAAAAGTTAAAATAGTTACAGTCAGAGCCATAATCTGGGATTTGCATGAGTAGGACCTACTGTTGATTTCTGAAGCCCAGTAGCAATATTGCTCTTCCTTCTTGTTGTTGTCTTTTCAGGCAACTGTTCTGGCCATGTGAGCAATCAAAGAAATGGGTGGAACTATGTTTTTATGACTTCTTTGTTTGCATTCAGTCATGACCAAGTATAGCCAGTTGGAAATACATTGTAGGATTCCATGTCTTGGTCCTGTTGCTCTCATAAACTGGACAGGTTCACAGAGGAGGAGTTGCTACCCCTCACTGGAGCCCTTGTATGTCCTGAAGATGCCTCTGTGTTAGGTTTTTTTCCCACATCAGAGCCCTCATGCTAGGTGGAATCACTCTATCCTGAGAGCTTGAAAATCTTAAAGCCATACTAACTTAGCAGCTCACAGTTCAATATTCAATACATATAAATGTTTTTTGTTTTCTGAACTCATTCCTGGAGAACAGATCTGCATAGCTGAACATGTAGTAAATGTGGTTTTGGTATTCAGTTATGTACAGCTGCAAATCAAAGTCTTGTTGTACATATAAGAAGACGCTTTGCACCAGATCATACAATCAATCCACCCATCACAGTACTGGCTAATGAGAGTTATTTTCCATCAATTGCTACCTCATCCTTTTTCAGTTAGAAATGTTGGGATTCAACCTGAGACTTTCTTGCATGCAAGACATTTATCACTGAGTTACAGTCCTCCCCCATATAATGTGTCCCACTGTCCCCAGAAAATGATCAATAGGTCCAGGCAAATGTATCTAGAAATTATTCCCATGACCACAGCAGTTAAAATATACTGCTGCAACTGGAGAGGTTAGGATGTTGTTTGCTTATATATATAAAGGATTTGTAATATTTAGTCTTCCAGATTTAGTTCTTAGGTTGGCACAAATTGGGCACTGCAAGATTTTTGACTGAGTGAGCTGGCCCCTAATTTTGTCAGACGATTTCCTCCAGAGTTCTGTACCAGTGAAGTTTGTTGTTGTTTGTGAGCTACTATATCCAATAACTTATATTATTGATTTTTCTGCTGGTTTAAAACCTGAGCATCCTTTAGTTTCTGCAGTTTGTTTTGTGGGCTTGCTGGAGGGCTGTGAGCCTTGAGATGCAGTTCTGTACAAAATAGGTTTTTATTTATGTTAAATCTTGTTATAAATCTGCTATCATATATCAAGAGAACCAATCTTCTGAGCTGCAGTGCAGTCTCAATCTGTTATTCTGGTTGAAGATTAAGCTACCTTCATCAGTTTACTCTCCAATGACTCTGGAGACCTGGTCAATTTGCCATAAGTGAAACCTACCTGACCCTGCTTTGTTCATTGCATGCTTGAAAATATGTGCTTAGGTAGTTAAATTGAGCATCTTTACTATGAAAAGCTAAAATCCTAAAATATATGTTTTTAAAAAAACACAATTTTGTGTTTTTGTTCTCTTAAGATTTCATGTTTTTTTACCCTCTTGTGTCTTTCCATTTACTATAGTTGTTGAGGATCATATAGTTTTAAAAGCCTTTTGGAAGCTACAACATATAGAAATTACATATTGTAATCCTATTATTTTGAAACATTTATTGTATATTTTTATTGCTGTTGTTTTGTAGATTGTTCTGGGCTCCTTCAGTGTGAAAAGTGTGTATATGTGTGTGTGCAAATTTGTGTCACCAAGTTACACTACACACAATCCTCCAAATATTTCACCTCTGTTACAGATTTTGATTTTATTTACTTGAATTATGTTTGGAATGTTAAGGATTTGTTTGTACATTATTATTGGTTCTTGGGGTATTTGTTGATAAAAAAACAACAACAATCTTTCAGTGCCATCTTTGTATGCCTTTCCTTCTTGTTTCTCCTTCTCCTTTTCTGCTTGTGTCCAGCCGTCATTTTCAAATGTAGACAAATATATATCAGGAGGTCTCCTATCCTTTTCTTTCTTTGACTCTGAAAATGACTTGGAAGTTTACAGTTAGCTTCCTATTCTGTCTCTAGATTTATGGTATTAGTGACTGGTTGTATGTTTCAGTTCGTTTTCAATACCCTCTTGTCATTGCTGTTGACCCATCAAGCTGGTGCTGGTAACAATGCAATCAACGTGTTTTTCTATTTTTATCTAGATCTCTTCCCCCAACTGACTTTCCTGCTGTATGACTCATTACTTCTGATCTTATATTGCAACTCCTTTTAAAGGATTAGGAAAAAGTGAGGAGAAACCAATCACAAGTGTTACAGAATCTCTTTCTAAGGATAGGATTGTTTAGCGTGCCCAGGAATAATTCCATCATGCTGTATGGCGGTTACTTCTGAATAGGTTGTGCTACAAATAACGTGTTCTAAACAGGGATGTGCAATTTGTGCCACCAGAACAAAAGTTGTATTTCAATTTTAAATAACTTCTATCAATCTTTTCCATCTTTCTCACATTAAAAATTATGATTTGGCCACACTGTTTTGAAGGGGTGTTGGGGGGGTCACATCTTTTGGAGCTGGATACATCTCTTGTTCTTGCTCTTACCTCTTCCTAAAGCCTGTATTTGGGTTGTTATATTCAGTCTAAATCCTTCTTCCAAATGGAAATGGAATCTATTCTCAGAAATAGATTCAATAAAAATATTGAATATTTTAAATATTAGAAGAATCTCATGTTCAATGAGCCTGAACTTGGCTGCTAAATAGGGGTGCTAGGACTTGAAAATATACATATACTTTCCAGGCTTTCCAAGTCAATTTGAAGTAGCTTGATTTTTTGGATGGGCCTGTACTTGCAGTTTGTTATCCTGCATCAGTCTTAACTATGAAATCAATTAACCCATGATTTTACTATCTGTAGTTTTGACAAGGTCTTGACATGTGTACTTTAATGGATTAGGATTTGATTCTGATACTTGGGGGTCTCAGGGAACCAGTGAGATCTTGAGGTGGCTCCTTTGCTAATCTAATCTCTCGTGTGCTGTATGATTTTTAAACTTTTTAATAATGATTGGTTTTTTTACATGTTTTATTGTTCTATGTCTTTTTTGTATGCCACCCAGAGTCACTTCTTGTGAGATGGGTGACTATATAAATTTGATAAATAAATAAACAAATAAATACATACTGTAATTATTTTTCCGTTTGATGGAAGTGTTCCAGATCGAGTGCTTGATGTGAATCTTTGTTATGTGTGAAAGAAGGATTAACTCATCAGTATAATTCTCTGACTCTAATAGTAAGGATATGAATAGGTTCATGACATCTTCACAGAAGTAACTTCAGTAATTTTGAACTACATTATATGTATTAAAATAATAAATAAATAAATAAATAGAAAAAGAGGATGATTGTTGCAATTCAGAATTAACTAATTAATTGATAACACTGTAAAGCAAGAAACCATCATTCTCCTTGGGTACATGGCTACTTGATCATCCGTCCTTATGTTTACTTACAATTAACCAATCTAATAGTTTCCTTTCAAAGAGGAATTAGCTAGAACTAGCTACTAGATAAGAAATGTTTCCCTTCTTTCTTGCTCCCTTCTTCTCAATAGCATCGCTACATAAATATAAAATAAATAAGTTGGATTCTCAATACTGTAGAAAAGGCAATTGTTTAAAAGTAGGAATGGGGTTAGATAGATAACCAGCATTTTCTTCAGTAGTCAGGTATATTTACAATGGAGAAAGTTAGGAGCAGTTTATTAAAAACACCTCATCTGTTACCAAAAAGAATCAGAACCCCACTCCAGTGGTCTTGGGTCTACAATATCTTGAGTTCCCAGCCAGCACAGCCAAGTTAATGAAGCCTGATGTTAATGAATTGGTATTAGAATGATATGCCACTGGTAGTGCTGTTGTACGAAGAGGTCTTCTGTATGGTTGTAAGGATTGCTGAAGTATATGTAAAAGGCTTATTTGCATATATTTGCAAAAAGCCTTTCCAGTCTTAATGCCCTTGGATGTATTGTAGCCTGAAATATCGGGACGGCACTACTGTACAATGGAAGAAGACTGGAACCAGTATAAGCTTACCTAGAACTACCAGATCTGGTTGAAGAAGCTGGATGATTGCAAGATGGCAGCAAAGAAGAAAGAAAACTTTGCTGCCATCAAGTGATTGTCTGGATTTCTGCATCTCCGTTCTGGTAGAGCTAACACCATAGCCTTCAACTGAGCTCCTTTCTTTCTCTATAAATTTGTGAAAGAGCCTGTTTCTGCCACTGAGTCCCTCAAAAGAGGACTGTGTACACTCAGCCTATCCATTTCTCTCAGTTTTCCCTTCTGTGTGCCTCTGTGACAAAGACTGGCTGTGCCTCTCTATGTGAGGTTGTCTGGATTTTTTTCCAGCTCTGTTCAGAGATTGTTCTCTTGTCCAGGCACAGCCTTCATCAGTTCCCTCTGTCAGTCTAAATATGACTGGTACCAGAGAGCAAACATGTATCTTTTGTGGCTTTAGTCAACTGGAAGGAAATCTTCTTTCAAATAGACAGAATCCAGGATCATTCTCTGATGTTAAAAGTACTGTGCTTAAAGTGCCAGGGAGAATTTTTTTTTTCCCTGCAGAAGGTGGGGGGGGGGGCAGAGGGGAGAACTTAATTACTTATTCTTTTCCCAACGTTCGAATTACTGCACTGTTCCAAAAAGAGGTCTTCCAAGAACAGAACAAAAGGCACCTGTCAGTTTAATCTGAGCTTCCTGATAAAATTCCAGCAGAGTCCTTTTTTTTTTTTTTAATAGATGAAATAAGAACCCTGGCAGGCCCTCTTGACTGGTCACATAAATCATTTGTGGTAATTGCTCTGTGAGGGAAAACTGCTTCTTAGGCAGAGAAAAATAAAACAACCTTTTCTGACTGTGCACCACTTCGGGTGGCTCAGCTGCAGAGGTCATTAGCCCCCTTCTACCTGCGAGGAAGGAGGGGAAAGACCAACACAGAGATAGGGCTATGAACCAAAAACATAAAAGCAGCATTGCACCAAGCATAAGCAACATGATTTCATGATTCCTCTGATTTTTCAGCTGATTTGGTTTGAATGGTACTAAGGTGGTTAGAAATCAAGTAGTATTTCCCAAAAAGGAGAAAATATCTGGTTTGGGAGAAGCCTGCAGAGAAAGGCTGAGATGGGCGAAAAGGCTGGGAAGGTAGCTAAAATGGCTCCCATTTTAGAGCTCAGGTGGCACCATCTCTGTGAGCTAATATTGTACCTCTTTAGCTCATGGCCTGACTCAAAACACACTTTATCTTTCATGATAGATGTGCAATTCCTGTTAAAGAGCTGAGCACTTAAGGCTCTTGGTGTTTGGTTTGCTACAGGGACCCAGTAAGACAGTTGCATTTAAAAGCCACACAGCTGTGATAGTGCTTTCCCCAGCAGTCACAAAGAAGGTGATAATAAAATAACAGGGTTCCAAGCAAAGCAGCATTAAGCTTCCAGTTAGAAACCAGCAAGAGCAAAACCTTTCATTCTTTCCTTTTGCAGTGGCCAATGAAGGATTACTTGAAATGTCAGCTCACAGTATCTTTTCTTAGGGCTGTGCAGTGCTTTGGATTTTATTCCAAAAATATGTTTTATGTGGCAGCTACAGAGTGCAGCCATGCAATCTGAGGAAAAATATGAAGTTGCGGATAGATACTTTGCTTGCATCCCCACATGCTCAGAATTTTTTTTAAAATCAGATCCAAAGCACTGCATAACACTACTCTTCTTAGTCTTTCAGGGAACGTAAATGGTATGTTTGTTATTTCTCTGCAACCTGAAATGGTCAAAGCTAATGCTTTAATAGAAGCCAGTGTTTATTAGAATTAACCTCAGGGTAAATATAGTGAATATGTTAATTTCACCTTATCTCCATTTCTCATTTTTGCCAATCTGTAATGTTTGGTTTTTCTCATTATCTTGTTTTTGTATTTATTAAGTTTGTTTCATTGAACTGTAGAATTTTTAGGTTTGCTCATTATTTGCGTATATTTTGGTACATATTCCTCTAGAAGATGTTCTGGAGCTAACTTCTAAGCAGATACGTGAATCTACCTGGCTGAATTTGCAACTGTGAATCTATAGAGTTGGCATTCCATATTGAAGAATGCTGCCTTTGGTAGGTAGGTAGGTAGGTAGGTAGGTAGGTAGGTAGGTAGGTAGATAGATAGATAGATAGATAGATAGATAGATAATGCTTTAGTTGCTTTCATTTTAATAGAGAAACCATGACTCTGGTTAGCACATATAATTTGAAATCCTTAATCCACAAGTTTTCAATGAAAAAAAAATTAAAACAACTTAGTTGATTGCCATAAATGTTGTCACAGAATATTGCTGACTACAGGAATTTTTGCACAAACTTGTCACCATCTGTATCAGATGGTGTCTGAACACTTATTTTCCTAATTCTTATAATAATACAGGCAGAGGTTTAATATATTCATTGGTAAAACCATGCAACTTTCTGTTTTATTCCGTCTTCTGTCACCACCATTTTTAAACATAAGAAAAGATTTGATAAATTGCACTGAAGTTTCATCCAGACAAGCATCTTGATACCCACAAATGTCCTTGCTTATGTTTCTCTCTTCTTACCCAATCCTTTTTCTAAACATATTAAAAATCACATTGTAACCTGTTCAGAAAGTTTTCCAGTCTGTTCTAGTTGCATTTTCTGTACTTTTCCCTCTTCTATAATATATTTTAAAAGACTGATTACAAAAGCATTGTCACAGATTTATATAAGGACATTACTGCACCAGCAGTTTCTTTCCTGATAAAGTATAGCATAGAATTCACCTTCTTCACAGAGCAGTGCTTCCATAGAGTAGCCCACCCCATCTTCAGTATTTTTTGTTACTAGTTTATCTCTAAACCCAAAGAATAAAGAGAAACCTGTTTTAAAGTTGTAGTAAGTTTTTAAGATGGAATTGAAGTCTACTAGTTGACTACCCAGATGGACCACATAGCCAAAACTGCAGACCAGTTAGTTGACCATGGGACAGACACCGCCCCGCATGGATTCTCCCCCACCAGCCAACCCAGCTGCAGTAGCAGTAGCAGCAACAGCAGTTCACACACCTGCTTACTTATGAGACAAATGTGATAAAAATCCAAGCAGGTTTACTGCCTTTCTTGCTCAAAGCAGACTGTATGTCTTTATGTGACCAAAGAACTTACTGCCAATCAAGCCAAGATTATTATTTTTTTTAAGAAGCCTCATGATTGGAGGAGCAACTCTTATTAATCCAGGATGATCCAGGCTGGGATAATTTTGCTAGCTTTGTGGCATGTTTGAGAGCTGACTTTGAGGATCCTGTTAGGCAAGTCACAGGTAAATATGAGATTCACCACATTTTACAGGGTAAAATTCTGTACAGACTTTCAACTACTGGCACAGGTTGTTGGCTGGATGAGAGAGACTTAACTGACCAGTCAGAAAAGACTTGTCTGATGAAATAAAAGAGGAATTAGAACACCAGGGCATTTCAGACACAATAAATGCACTAATCCAAGTCTGCCTGAGCATTGATGGAAGGCTTGGGTACCTGTGGGCATATGTGGGTGGGAAGAGGGTATGTCAGTGTTTTCTTTCATTATTTTCTCCCTCTCCTTCTCTTGCATGAGATGCACACCTATGCCTCTCAAAGCCAATGAAGTTCCATTCACTGCCCAAGAGGAGTTGCAGGGCTTGTATTGTGGAGAATCTGGCCATTTTCTGCATAGCTGCACTGCCACCCACCATTCCAGACCATTAATAAAATATTATAAGGTATTTTAGCAGGGGGAATAGTAGGGAGGCATTTTGCTAATGGTTTTGCTAGCATTTTCAGCAGCCTTGGGGATGGATTGGCTTCAGACTCACAGTCTGCATACTGTATTCATTTACTACAACACATACGTACACAGACACAAATATATATATATTAAAGAAGTTTTTCCACAGAGTAAAAACAATACAAATTTTGAGTTAAAGATAAGAAATGGAGAAAAGTAATAGAAAAGTGAAAAAGAAATATAGAAAAAGAAGTAGAAAAGAAGGAAAAAGAAAAAAAGAAAAAAAAATAATAAAGAAGTGGCTTCTGGTCTTAATAGCAGTTATAACTACGTTTATATTTTGCCCTCTCTCTCTGAGGTTACTTCAAAGTTTCCTTTCTTCCATAATCTACCCTTTCTAATCATCAAATCCATAAACCATCCGTTCATTTTTTTTCTTTTTTCAGCAAAAAGTCTGTAAGGGATAAGACCTTTGACTTCCCTGGATTCAAGACTTATAGACTGCAAGAGCTCATAACCTCCTCAGTTATCATTTACAGGAGTAAAGCTCACCAATCTTGCCTTCCAAATACTTGGACTATGCAGAGGTATTTGGGAAAGGTCTGGCCCAGACCTTGCCACCATCAGTCATATATTGCATTATTAAACTTATACCTGGAGCTCAAGTCCCCACTTGTTGCCTATACCCCATGTTGGAAGCCTAACTGACCTATCTAAAATAATTTATCAACAAGAATCTACAGAAGGGTTTTATCAACCCAACCTCCCCTACCAGGGCACCCACCATTTTTGTCAAGAAGAAAATTGATTCCTTGCATGTAATTTCTGATTTTTGATCCTGTAATTCCTTGTGAGAGCTGGTTCTCAGATTGATAAGAAGTCTAGAAGCTTTTTCCAAAATAACCAACAGAGGCAATCTGCTCCTCCTTCATAAAAGAGACAAGTCCCCCCCCCCTTTACATCAAAACAGCATGAGAAAAAACCAGAATCTTCTTGCCCTCATTTGCCTATATATAAGTTTCTCATTTTTGGAATTATTGTATTGTTACTTTAAACATCCTTCTCAATAACACTTACTCATCAAAGTTTGGAGAGATTTATTCTTGGAAATAAATTCATCCAGTCCAGGCTGTTGCCAGAAGCCTAACACCCCTAACCATTAGGAATCACTACTTTATCTCCCAATTTCAGAGCTCTTAGAACCATTGTAGAAGGCATGAGTCATCACATTAGACATGGGGAGGCTTAAAATTTGATTTGTATGAAGGAAGGGCACAAGTGCCTGACAACATTTTTCTGTCCCTAAGGGAAATTTGAATATACGTACAATAATATCTTTCAGTCACTTGTAGACTTCACTAGTCTTCCAAAGATTCATGAAGCAAGAGGTCTACCTAGTTGTAGAAGCATTAGGAAGAAGTAGTGCTGGATTTAAATTGCAGAAGCTTAAGATGGGATTTTATCTTTTTGTTCACTCACAAATGAATCAGATGCTTTAAGTGGCTTCATTCTAGAATGCAATGAAAATTCTCCAACTGTGCCATGTCAAATGTTTGGGTAGCTTCTGACAACTTTGAGAACGCTAAAGGAACAAGTCTAGCAGTCTACAAGATTCAAGACTAGTTGAAACTTGTTGATCCCATGTGGAACAAATGGAGAATAACTGTTTTTCACACCCTATTGCTGGCTCAGGGATGTGGTAGGAGAGAAAGTTATTTTTAGGTCCAACTGACTGTGTGTAGAGCTCTGATGATACCCTTTTTTTCCATGTCAATAAAATAAAGAATATAGCATAGTTATTAAAATTAGGCATTAGAAAGAATAGAAGAAAAAATCCAACTGTATCTGGGTTTCCTTTAAACAAATTGTATTTTCCTAATCTGTAGACTAAAAATGGCATGTATTTATGTCCTCAAAGTATTTATGTCCTCAACTAATAAATTATTAGTAGTGTCTTCACATCAAGGCAAGCAGGAAACGTGGATGAGCCCAAAGAGTAGCAAATTAAAAAAAAAAACTATAGCAGGATTAATTTGTTGAATGTGCCTGGGACAATGTTTGATAGAATTCTAATTGAAAGGGTACAAGAGGTGACAACAAGTAACATTTGGGAACTGTAGTATGTAGTTATATCAGGCAGGGGGTGTCCAGTTTGGATTTTTGTTTTTCAGATGATTTGAAGGAATGAGACAAAATAAATTTATTATACATTTGTTGATTGAGAATGAGCGTACAATATAGTGAATGGACTTGTGGAGCTTTTTGTGCAAATATGGAATTGAAGGTTGGTTGCAGAATGCAATAAGCACTATATGATATGCATGAAAAGAAATGGAATGCTTAGTGAATGGTTTAACATCAAACAAGAAATAAGACAAGGATATTTGATGTAATCTTGGTTGTAGAGTATACTTAAAGAACAGTAGACAATATAGGAATCAGTGTATGATGTGGTGAAAAGAAGAATGGCTTATAATGAAAGAAAGGTATAGTGTTGGCATGAAATACTTTTAGCTATATTTTCCTTTTCTTTCTTTTATCTCATACCTTTTATATTTTATACTGCTTTTCTGTTCATTTACCATGAAAGGGAATTGCATAATGGGTATGTATATATACTGACATATAATCATAATTCTATCTATTTTAATTCAGAGCATATACATTCCTGAATAGAACTGTATGAACCACCCAAGGATTATTTTATTATTTATTAATATTATTTTATTAGCAATTTTCCTAAATAGAGTTATAACAAATGAAACAAATCTTATAAGTATCAGGTAAAGATCTAGGAAGGGGGGAAATGTTCTGATTACTTAATTGGTTGATTGTCTTGTTCCCACAGTATTTCATATTAGACACTTATTTCTGGAAGACAAAAAGTTAGAGTTGAATATACCCACTATCGTGATAGCTTTATCCCAATACCATGGTTGACCAAAATATTCCAAGTGGTAACATTTTCAGATGTGAGCAAATAGTACTCAGATAAATTTTTATTAATTCTCCAAGAAAACAGGTAAATCAAATGTTAAGAAATAGACATTTCTTGTTTTGATACCAAGTGAGGGAGAAATGCTTGATCAATTTGTAACAGCAGCATAATCGTGCTTGGGACCTCCTTTGGAAAACTAATGGTATTAATCCTACTGTTGAGCTTAGTTTAACATTTAATCTAAACCTTGTTTATCCTTTATTTAGCTGTAAGCAGTTGCAGCTGTCCTTATGACTTGTGGTATTTGTGGTACTTATGGTATTGACAGATATGTATGTTGCTAGTTGACACTTGGAGAGCACAATTGATTGAATCAGACATAAATATACAGATTTATCTGAAGGTTCATGAAGATTCTTCAGAACATCTCCTTAAAGCTGTAATTTCTTCCTTGCTGAAAGGGTGGATGTAGCTGATATACTTATAGAGCTGCTGTATTGATCTAAGTACAGCCATTATAATTCATTTTCTGGTTCAAAGTGTTTTAAATTCTCTTGACAAAAATTGTAATTTTACAAGCCATTTGGTACAAGATTTGGCCCATCTCTGAAAACAAATATTTTAAATCTGAGAATATTTAATCAATGATAAGCAGCATAGCAGTTTCCTAATTTCTTTTTTTGTGGCTCACTTAGTGTGCTTTTATTCCACTTAGCACTTAATTTGCCCTTGTTCCTCAGTCTTCTTCAACCTCATAGGGTCCTCTTCCTTTCTTTTCTGCAACATCTGTTACAGAATGAAAAAGTAGAAGCAGTATACAGTATGTGTAGAGAGTAAGGAAGATAACCTTGATGGAGATATGCAAAAGCCGTTGCCTAGGAAAAAAGGTGCTAAAGCATTTTTTAAGTCCAGAACGGCCAAATAACATTCAGGAGTGGCTCAGTCAGATGCCTGCCTAATTCACCAAAGGAGGAAGTACAGCACAATCAGACTTGCAAGATTCTATTATAGCCAATCTTGATAAAAGTAGTTTTAGCCTCCTTATGGAATTGATTTCCTGGTCTACCTAGAAGGGCTGACAGTATGAGAGATACCTAGTAGTTTCCCCTACTGTTACTTCTCATTAACCAGGAGCAATGCCTCATATGCTTGCATAGTTTCAGTATGTGTCTCTTATCAAGCTGGGATGAAAAAACATATGTTTGCTCTATTTCCCTTATTACAGAAGGATAGAAAACCTTATTTCCTTTGAATCTGTACACCTAAACCAATAATATATGTGATCTAGAACAAGGATAAATAAGATGTTTTGAGGATCAGATCCCATCAGCCATCATGAACAGTAATAAGAGATTATGGGAATTATTGTTCATAATATTTGGAAGGCACTGATTGCTACTCTCTGAGATGTCAGATTTGATCCTTGTGTTGTCTGTTGCCAAAATAATAATATATTATTCCGCTGCCTTTAATATTAACAGTCACCACTAAATATTGCCATTTTTGTTAAATCTCTCTTTGATGACCTACAGAAATTTAGCAAAGTTAGTTGATTGGAGGTGGAAATTACTTTCACTGGGTTTTTATTCACTTTTAACAGGAATGTTAGCCTGAAAATAAGTAGCTGCACCATTCTGCCCCCAGAGGTACAATTGGCTCCCTCACCCCTGGCCTTCCGAAGGGCTTTGAAGACCTGGTTCTGCCACTTGGTCTGGGGTGGGGAGGGAGTACTTCAAGCAGGGGGATGGCTAGCCCCATAGTGGCCAGCTGTCCACAGCCTGATTTTCCATCTTCTTGGATTTTCCTTTTTTAGTATTGTTCTTAATTCTGGATCTACTATGTATTTTATATATATTTATAGTTTTAGTGTTTTTTGTAAGTCGCCCGGAGTCCCCTATTGTGGGGGAGATGGGCCGGGGAGAAATCCAACAAATAAATTAAATAAATAAATAAAATATGTAACTGCAACTCAAAAGTAGTTGAGAAATTTGAACCTGGATTTAGTACAGGTAGTCCCCAGTTTAAGAATGAGTTCTGTTCCCAAGGTCTGTCCTTAAGTTGAATTTGTATGTAAGCCGTATGTAGTACTGTGTAATTAACTCAAACCATTGTGTATTTAACTTGAATCATTGTGTATTTAACTCACATTTTGCTACAATAGGCTCCATTCGTAACTCTGGGTCATCTTTAAACTGGATGTTCTTAACCCGAAGACTACCTGTAGTTGAGAAATTTGTAGCTGGATTCTGTCTTAATCTTGTAATTACAGTGTCATATTATTCTGCATTTGCTGCTCATGTTCTGATTCAATTCTATGCTCTTATAAAACCACAGACAAAGTCATGCTGTTTTTTACTGCTTTGCTTGAAGATTGGTCACTAGAAAAGAACAACACTATGGAGTGTTTTAAGCTGTGAAAAGTGAGAACATTGGACACACATGGTTGAAATTCTGGTGAAAATTATGTATGATATGAAAGGAGCAGTTCAGGAGACTTGTAGCTATATAATTCCAGTTACCGTATTTTTCCGACTATAAGACGATACTTTTTTCTAAAATCCTTACCCTAAAAATTGAAGGGCGTCTTATTCAAGGAAGTCAGCCGAAGAGAGAACCTCGCTGTTGCAAAACTGCCCATACTTTGTCTCTGCAGGCAGGCTTCCTCCTATTGCTAGCCTCCAATCACGAGTGAAATAGCTTGTCTCCCAAACAGACTTCCTCCAATCACGAGCCTTATGTAACTGACGTCAGCTGATGCTGAACAAACCAATTAGAGGAAGGCTGTTTGCAGAGACAAGCTATCGGCAGTTTCACTCGTGCTTGAATGTAATCAGTCATGCAAAAGAGCGTGGAAACAGAGCTGCAGAGAGACGGTTTGGACCTCCTCCCACCAAGTGTATCAGGTAAATGTTAACTAATTAATAAAAAAAATTTGTTCTGCACTATTTTTAAAATATTGATTTCTTAATTTTGGGTTGGAAAAATGGGGGTCGTCTTATACATGGGGGCATCTTATTGACGGAAAAATATGGTAACTAAGAAAACAGAAACCAAAATGAATACCTTTGGTATCCATCCATTCATTCATGCACTTACCACATTTATATTCTGCTATAATCTAAGGACTCTCAGCAGCTATCATGAAAAATTTAAGTCATAGCATCATAAACCAATAAATAATCTCAACAATCACAAAAGCAAAATGAAGGCAAAGAATAAAAATAATAAAAGATGGCATAATCCATGAACTCAGCTGGAATGCTCTCTGAAAGATCTCTGTTTTTAATATCCTTCTAGGCTATGGTTGGGACTTTTTTTTTGTCTTTCTAGTCTTCTTCATATATTCTCTGGAATGCATGGGAGGCTAAAATAGTGAAGGAAACAAGCCCACTCAAGCTACTCTGTATTATTCTTCTGATGTGGACAACTGGGAGATCAGAAAGGCCTATCCTAATCCATGACTTAAGTGAAGGCATTGACTTGTGAGAGGTAGAGCGAAAGGGGTTAAGCACTTACTCTTATCCCCAGAACAGAGAGGAAGAGATAAGAGAATGAGACTGGCACCTCCCTAAGGAATGCAGGATGTTTGTGGGGTGACCCTGGGAATTGCTTTCACTCTGAGAAGATTTCTGTAACGGGAGTGAAGCCAATAAACCTTGCTGGATTGAATCTGTACTGTCTCCTGGAGTTTCATGGGCTAATCCTGACAGACTAGAAACATAACCAATTTCTAAAATTTATAATAAAATGAATCTCATATTTACTTGGAAGAAGCAAATTGTTAGTTAAGCTGGGCTCCCAGCAGTACTCCAAAATTTGGGGAAATAATCCATTCAAGTTTTTGTACACCAGGAAATATTCTTAAAAACATTAGATGGTGTCTAACTTACCTGCATCCGAAACCTATACCTGTTGAATGTGCAGATCCCATCTGTAGTCAGAATACTCACTGTCAGTGATATTAGAATATATATGAATTTCATCATGAACCATAGGCTATTCAGGGAGCTAACACTTACTTTCTTAAGTGTTAAGAGTTTGGAATTGCTCTGGTTTATATATTTTCACTTTTAAATAATAACTGAGTAGAAGTGAAGAGTAAATGGTTGTCATTTGTAGGGCAGTGATTGAGTTTGCCCAACTAATGAATACAGTATGCTACAGTTGCCAATACAATTATCTTCTCTCCTGCTAATGAGAAAAAACCCCGAGAACAGGCAGGGAACAACATGAGCCAGTCAGCACTCTCTCCACTTGACCAATAGTGCACATGGGTTATATAAGCAGGAAATATCAAACCAGAAATGTTTTTTTGCAGGGATTGTGGAGCTGAGGAGAAACTATCGATAAGGATATTGCTTATGTCATCTGCTAACGAGCTCTGAGTTTAGGTGGTAAGAGGTGGAACGAAACAAGAGTTCCTGTTAATGGAGAAATGGCCTATTCCTAAAGATGCAAAATGAAAGAAAATCAGCTTAGCTGCCCAAAGTGGACAATAGTATGTAATCACAGGGATGCAGCAGCAATGCAGAGTGGCACCAAATACTATATTTGGTATATCCGAGTCAGACTTCAGATTTAAACAGGAATAACTCTTCTAATTGATAGGACTTATAACATATTAGGGATCAGGCTCTTCAGGACAGTACCAACCACAGCTTTGATATATTTCTGATTCCCAGCCTGCCTTGTCTTCATTGCTGTGTACATCTATACTAAATAATCTATCAGAAAGGCATTATGTAGCATCACTCTTCTGTAAGCTATAGCAACTGTAACCTGATTCTCAGTTCTGTTTCTTTCCTAGTTCTGTAGTTACTGTCCTGTGTTCCTTCCCTGTTGCTGATTGTTGCCACTGGCATCCTTATTTCATCTGCTATAATAGCTGTACTGTCTGTATATGTTGCCCTTGGTAAGCAGTTAACCACCAGTTTTCAGCTCTAGGAACAGGTTTCAAGAGACTTGAGCTGCTGATCTACCTTCCAAATCTAAATTCAGGTACAGCTGTAACAAGCTGTGGCCTGAAAGTAGCTGATTCCTTTAAGATATTGGCACGTCTGCTTTCCTAAATAAGCATCACAGCTGCATCTGAGGGCACTCTACACAGCACGGTTTCTACTTCCCTGGTGCTTAAAGATGACAGGGATCAACTGAGAAGTCTTTCTGTCCATAATGTTGGAGTTATTTTCACTGAAAATTCTGTTTATGTAAAAATATGTGGGCTGGGAATACAGTGAATGAAGTTAACTACTTAACCGGTTTTTTAAAAAATTAAAGCGTTCATTTAGTATCAGTTAATATTTTCCCTTTATTCAGAGTCAGCATGTAGGTGTCTCTCTTACAGCAGCCATTTAAAACATTTAAACCACACAGTGCTCTCCTGCCCCCCCATCTCCATCCAACTACATTCACTCTGTGAATTTCAAAGCCTACTTCAATTTGAAACATGAATGTATATCCACTCTGACATTTTGATAAACTATTGTAGCATTCCTACTTGAGATCCAATCCAAATATGTAGTTCTACTTGTGATGAACGCTATGCTCAATTATTTCTGTTACAAATTTTGCTCTCACTTCTGTCCTTTTGAAATTAATTTAAAAAGCCAGTTTTGGGAGGATGCAAATTTATAATGCCAGTTTGGGGACGCTGTAAACAAAGACTGAATTATTTTTCAGTGACTCAGTAAACTTGGAGCCAAAGAAAGTTATTTCCTCATGCTTTGTTTTTCTTTGTATCATCTCTCCATATTTTTTATTTCTTAGATATCATATGATCCCAAAGTACCCAAATTCTTTTATGAATTGTGGTTATGTATATGAATTAGTTTATATTAGAATGTTTCACTGATTTGTCTTATGTTCATTGCATTTTGAAATATGAATTGCTCTGTCAGAATTTGAAGGTAACCTTTCAAGCTTATTGAAAAGTAGTCCAAGAAAAGTCACTTGTCAGCAGATGACCTGTTCTGGAACACAGATTTGATGCTTTGTAGAGGAGGAGGAAGATTCCAGTTGAGAGATGGAAGGCTTGCTATTTGACCAATTTTTGAGGGTTTTTTTTTTCCAGTCCAATTTACGTAGGTAGAAATGGGTAAAAGAAGAAACAGAGTGCAGCTGATAAAGATCTGTAGAGTGGATCTGAATAAGTCAGAACATAGAATGAGAACAGAATGACCACTGGCTGCTTTTCCTATCCCAATAATAAGCATTTGGATGATGCAAAGTACACTATAAATAGACTTTAGTAACAACTGGTGCCCAAAGCAGATGGCAGAACTGCATGCCCTGCCACCCTAGATAATCAGCTCCCACTATCATGCTTGTAGAATCAGCCATAGTAATGAACAAGGAGAGAAAGGGCCAAAATTAATGCTGGTTAGCAAATGGAGGGGAAAACACATTGGATGTTTTTTTTAAAAAAATCTATATGGGTTAATTTTATCATAAATCTCAATTCTGTTCAGCTGATACAATTATTGGTGGTTGTTTGCTACTAATTAATGCTGTTAAAGAGACCAATATTCCAATTCAGTTTGAATCTAACTCTTAAAATAATGCATCATCTGTTCTTTCAGGGGGAAGGAGCCCACTGCAAAAGCAGGGATGTAATTAAAACAGCTTACATCTGCCTTGGTAAATAAATGCTGACAATTTGTATTTGGCTGCTGAACTCTTTAGTATCTTTGGCTTGACAGCACTGTAGAATTTGCCATCTGACACTCATATTTATTTAAAGACCTTAGAACATTATAACCAGTGATTTAGGATGAGGACAAACATGGCTAATGAAATGAGTGGGCTTTTGATTTCATAATGTCCAGGACAGAGATGCTCTTGGTTTTGTAAATAACATGTTCATTTGTTTCTTTAAAAAAAAACGAACACCAAATGTTCAACTGTTTCAGAGTATTAATCAAGCTTGACTTGCTCATTCAGGGGGAGCAGGGTGATAGATACCTTTTATCCAGGGCTTACAGTTCCTGGAATTCAAGCACTGTTATTCTAAGGAAAAAAATTAAGGCTAAATTATATATCATGGAAGAAGGTACTGATACAAAAAATCTGTAGTACAGATCTTGTGAATTACAGGCATTGTTAGGGCAAAAGAAGCAAATTCCAAGACCTGGAACAATGGCACCAGGAAGATTTACAATATCAAAATGTATGTAAAAGTATATAGTGTATGTGTGCGTGCATGCACATTCACCTAGTATTTGACCAGGACTGTGATGTGTCTGTGTATGTGAGAAAAGGGTTCTTTTGCATATTTCTACTGGGTTTCCCATATTATGCACAGACTCTGTGTTCAGTGTTGGAAACTTAATCTCTTCTGAAAAGATCAGGCCAAATGATGTGCAGTTGGAAATAACCATGCCATAAATTACAAGGAAACTATGCAAAGATCTAGTTTTTCAACTTTTCTAGAATTTGTCTCAGCTGCAAATTTCCTTGTCTATATATAAGTATAAAACACAGTGACAAATGTCATGTATAGAATAATCTTCCTTTGAAGAAAAAAATGGCCTAATAGCCCTTTTCTGTTTCTAGATATAAAAAGATAAAAACTTAAAAAGTTTAGATTACTCAGTGGGAACCTTTTTAAGTGAAGGTAAATAGCAGAAGCAAAAAGATGGAGACTTGAACCAAACAGTGGCTTTGCATTCTATCTGTGTGGTGTGCATTTTGGAGACTGTGGTCTGATTGTCAGGAACCACGAATCAGGTCATAACTTGGCAGTTTGAATTATAAAGCACTAAATCTAAAATGTTGCATATGCAATTAGTTCCATATGGGAGACCGGATTTACTGAGCAGATCTGAGAAACTGGAATAAGACCAGAGATAGAGAAACTCCCTAATATACAGATTTTACCGATTTCTTCAAGTTATTTGTCTCAGCATATTCTAAAGTTAAAGTTCTTAAGTATTTGAGTATTTACTTATGTGGCCCAGACTTTCTTAAGAATACAGAGATGGAAACTAGAACAGTTACCAAAGGAAGCTTGAATCCTATCTCAAAGGCAAGGTTCTCGATGTTAAATGATGCATTGCATCAGAAAGAATAAGATAAAAAGAGGAGTGATGGAAAAAGCAATGTCCAAATTAACACTACTCTCAACTGGCTCTTGGCTAAATTATTTCAGTTTACAGGTGTAAATAATAATAATTGTAAGTAGTAGTTAATTAATAATTATTTGTTATCAAATAAGTATTTAACACATAATTTTTGTTAATTGATAATAATTATTTGTTATCAATTATTATTTGCATTACTTGGTCAGCACATATATTAGGATACACTCTGATAGTTAAAATTACCAAATACAGTCAGCGCTCCCTAGTAGACACTGTGTACCTAGGAATAATCATAATAATAACTAAAGTGGTCCACACACTTAATAATTGCTCCTCTTTATAACTTAAAGCAGTGGACTCCCTGATCCTTTTCTGATCAAATTAGCAATAAAAA
Organism: Liasis olivaceus; assembly: GCA_030867105.1. Taxonomy (NCBI): domain Eukaryota; kingdom Metazoa; phylum Chordata; class Lepidosauria; order Squamata; family Pythonidae; genus Liasis; species Liasis olivaceus. The sequence continues at coordinate 34,698,585 of CM061354.1, read as the reverse complement.
GCCCTGTCCTTCAGTAAAGAGAAAAGGATGCCAGCAGAATTTGTGCTGCCCTGATGCTGAGCTCTAATCTGCCTCACCAACAAGGCTCTGTCCTCCCAGAACTCCTTCCCACTGGCTCTGGAAAGGATGCAAAAGCCAGCAGCCAGGTGGCACCCCATACCAACCTGGCTCCTTCCTTTTGTCGTTTGTTTTTCATGGCAATAACAGGAGATTGAGGGAGGAGTGGTAGCCAAAAGCCCCACCCCTTGGCTGCAGGTGGGAAAGGGAAAATTCTCACCAGGGAGATCAGCCTGCCCACTGCTCTAGAAGAAACCTTGAAAAGCCCACAGGCAAGTCCACTGACATCATGGGATGCGGGAGGGAGGGCTTAATACCCTCCTCTGGTTCCATTTTGTCATCCTAGGGAAGCCATATTAAAACAGGTGCTACAGTGGCAGAAAAAAAGCCAAGCTAATGGCTATTATGCACTAATAACTTAGTGTGTATGTGTGTTTAATTAACACACACACACACACATTTATTGTGCATAAGCAAGCATTTAAACACTGCTGTTGTTTTTTAAACTTTAAATTAGCAACAAACTGCTACCAGAATTCCCTGGTGTGATGAAGATGAGTTCCAGGAACTACGCATAATCTTCAGATGATAGGTTCCCACCCATGAGTTAGTAGGATCATCTTGAATCATAGGATTCATTATCCAGTCAGCTTCTTCCAGCTTCCAGCTCTGATATTTGAGAAGGCAGAATGAAGGACCTGACACTATTTCATAATCAAATCAGACTACAGCTTATTTTTTTAGAATTATATTTGCAAAATGAATTATGTGTACAAATTTAATAATATACTTATTTCAGGGGAGAATAATGCTTTCAGTAAATGTAGGAAGTGAAAGCATGAATCAACCCTATATTTATTATAAAACTGATGTTGAGGGAGAGAAGAATAGATGCATTGAGAAAATTCCTGTTCTTTGTACCAATAAGTTATATCTTCCCAGTAACAAGAGAGAAGAGAGAGTGTGTAATTAAAATGAAAATTGCTCCTTCATTCTTTCCTCTATGCATTACCAATGTGGCCTTCAAATAGTCTAGAAGTGTCATCCAAAATTTTAAGGAAGAGTGAATTTTATTGCAATCAGATAGAAGGCTGCAGCAGCATTCAGAGTTCATAGTCAATTTGAAACCACATCTGTATTTGGGTGTTGCAAAGGGTGGATTATGTCCCTTCAATCTTATGGTAGTGAATGAACCTCATTATGCCATCAGAATGCCTTATGGAGCAAGAGGAACCTAGATATGTGTCTCTTGGTGTGTAACACTCAAATTACACCTGATGAAAGACTGTCAGGTTGTCAGAGCACAAAACATACAGCTGTCAGCTCCCACCAGCCATGCCAGATTCTTAGCTCAGTTGCTTTTCCATGCATGAATGCTGAAAGTAAACAAAAGATACCTTAGAAAAAAGAAGACAAATAGAAGATACCTTGGTCATTAGAAGGCAAAATTACCATATTTCTCAGTTTGCTAACAAAATTGCCATTTTCAATTCTGATGAAACATTATTTTCTTGCTAACAAAAAAGGGATTGTTGGGTTGGGGGGACTTGTCTATTTTTTTCTTCTTCATAATTTATTTCGTTTTGAATGAAATATTGCTTTGCCAGCTTCCAAGATGATCAGACACACAACAACTATTTAAAATGGAAAAGAGTATATATTTGTCATTGCTTACTGATGCAACATATACTACAATTTGCACTTTGCAGGACTTCTGCACACATTGCCTAACATCCGTGCTAAAACATATAAAAACCCCTGTGGGATCAAACTTGAAAGCCTCTAGAATCTATTTTCCCACAGTACCCAAGAGATGCCTTTGAGGAGGTCTTAAGCAGAGCACTGCTACTTCCAAGTATTTTAAGGCATACAGCCTCTGGTACTGCAGGTAATATATAGTCATCAAGACTTGTAACCATTATCACCAAATCCCCAATCAATGTATTTAGTCCCCCTTTGACATCATTGATGTTGGGGGCCTTCAACATACCTGTGGCAGTAAATTCATTAGTTAACTATGAGCATTAGTTGTACATATGACTTAAACAGCTTAGAAATTACTATTTTACCCCTCACTGCTAAGATGCTTGCTGTCTCATCACCAGACCATGATTCACCCTGTTTTATCCCACTATTTTCCATTGCTCAAAACACCCAGCAGCTACAAAATGCATCAGATAACAGTATCAGAGAGAATCCAGTATCACAGAATCATAGAGTTGGAAGAGACCAGAAGGATCACCCAGTCCAACTCTCAGTAATGTGCAGAAAAAACAGTTAAATTATCTGTAGCCTCTTAAAAACATATAGCATTGTTATGCTACACAGCAAGGGCTGGTTTCTGCTAAATATCATTAGTGAAGAAAGTCTCTATGACTGATGAAATCCTCATTCTCTCCTCTGCTGCAAATACATTCCAAGAATTGGCCCAGAGTTTTCTAGCATAATGTATGTGAAGCAATTTAAGTATTCAGAAGATTTGTAACACTGCTAAATATTTTTGACCTTCATTTTTTTTTTTTTTTTGCTTCTGTGGCAATTTCTTCTTTTCATTTGTTTTTTGCTACATTCTTCTAATATTCCCAGTGCCAAAAAAGAGAATAAAAGAAAGTGAAATTACAATTTTAAACATGCATGCCATATGTTTGAATGTTCATGGGTTTCATTAATTCAGCAATGGAGAAATTGAATTGCATTTCTGCAGACAGAATTGTAGTTTAGATTTCATGTGCAGCCAGAAAACCCTCACAAGATTTAAGTTGCCGTTAACTGAACATCCTGGATCTTTTTGAAAAGAGAATGAATTTTTGAATTCTATTTTATTAGGAAACAAAGCAAAGAATAAACCCTAAACCTATAGATCTGCTGCACCTTCATGAACCACAAAATTAAAGATGTTCTGTGACCTTTGATGCTGCCTGAATGAGCAGGGCAGAAGCTTGGTGGAAACTGCAGGTAGACCATAATCTAATAGGATATAATCTCAGGTGATAGGAAGCTAATAATGGCAAATCAGAATTCTAAGTATATTTCCTTCCCATTGTCTTATGAAAAATTTTACCTTCCACACACCTAAGTGCTCTTAAGGTGGGTTGTGCTACAATTCCTACAAATCTCAGCCAGCACAGCCTGTGGCAATATTGATTAGGAATTCTGGGCATTGCTTCTCACTAATGATTCTAGTCTGGGAAAGGCTGGTAGTGCCTCTTGCTATTGAGACTGTCTTTGAACTAATCTTTGGTAGGTCATATGACTTGGATTTTTAAGAGCTATTGGAAAAGAAGTCTGAATATGATTAGGAAATATGAGCTTTAGAATTCTATTCCATAAAATTTGAGAGGGGGGAGGGTCCATTTAGGCCATCCAGTCAAACTCTCTGCTCCATGCCGGAACCCAAATTAAAATATCCGCAATAAGTGACTATCCATTAGTGCAGTTATCCATTGGTGAAGAGGAGCTCATCACCTCTCTTAGTAATTGGGTTTCATCCTAAAACTGCTCTTTCCTCTTAAGAGGATTTTTCTGTTCATTGCAATCTGCCTTTCTATAACTTAAATCTATTATTCCATGTCCTGCACTCAAGAACAATAGAGATCACTCTGTACCTTCTCCTGTGTGACATCCTTTCAGGTATTTGAAGAGTGTTATAATATCCCCCTCAATCTTCTCAAGGCTAAACATTCTTTACTCTTTCTTCATATGACTTTCCACTCCCATGATTATCTTCATTGCTATATTCTCAAACTGCTCAAGTTTTAATGAGTTCTTGTTGGGGCTGTTCCTCATGGCTATATTAACATGCATTTCTCCTTTCCTTCACTAGACAGAAAAGTATGTTGGCATAATTTGCACTGCCCTGAGGCTTAGCTCTAATCTGCATCACTGATAAGGCTTGTAACTGGTACTGTCCTTACAGTTTTTAGATGAAACAATTTAAGAGATTGGTGGATTAGTATACCTGCATTTTCCCTCCCAGCCTGACCTGCTGTCAGTCTCTCCAGAGAAAAGTAATCTCTGGCCTTAACATATGGTGGAGTGGGTTTGGACAACTCTGAGCATATGTCTGGCATGGAAGCTACATTTCAAGTTGTACAAGTAACAGATCACTAACCCAAAAGTAATTCATCACAGTGATCTGCCACTCAGGCTATTTCTCACTGTGGATCTAGCAAACTTCTAGACTAGTAGACTTGCTTGTGTAAAGCTGGGTCTAGCAATCTTCTAGAAGAGTACTAAACACATGTCCCCCAAATGACAGGTCATAGGCACAACTGAAGCATGAAAGGATTTTCCTGAGATCTCTCTCCCAATTCATCTGTTCTCTTCTGCTTGCATGAAATGGATATAAAGTTGAGGACTTTCATGGAACAGAATCCACTGAAATGCATCATGATCCACAGAAGCTTATATATGTTTAAATTGCCCCAAGACGCCATAACCAGGGATCAACTTACTCAGAATGTGGCTATCCATCCTGTGCAGACATGTAGAGAAATTCTGCTTAAGTTCTGCCCCTCAAGGTAAGAGGGGCATGGAACAGAAAACAGAGCTTCCCCCGTTGTATGAAACAGACAATCCCTTGAGGTGAATTTGGCCCCTCATTTTAAATTTTCTTACGTCAATATTTACCATACACTACCCAGAAGAATGTTGTATATGTTTACCCCCTCTAAGTCAATGGAACTTAAATAAGTATACCCTCTCCATAGAGTAAGTCATATTAAAATCGGTGACTTCCAGGTATATAGGATTGAACTGTTTGTGCCTGAATTCTCTCTTTTCATCTCCCTATTCTTTCCCTTTTGTATGTTTTTTAAATTAAATACCCTAGAAAACTTCAGGTAAAACAACAACAGTAATACTAGTTAGATGGCAACGTAGAACATGAATAGAGACTTGGAAAACCACATGCTGAAGCCAGAAATTCATTATCACTTGTATATATTTCACCTAACTTGTTGCTGAGAAAGATTTGAGTCAAACACATTTGACATCTTTCAGTGCTCCATAAAATGGATTATTGATGGCATTTAATTCTTTCTTATTACTAATGCTGTTGTACATTGCGGTTAATAAACTTTGGAGGGTTTTTTGGTCACTGATATCTCCATTGTTTCTCTTGTGTTATAGCAACCACTTCACATATTTCTTACAGCAACACCTTCAATCAGCTGCTACAGTCGGTGCTGCCTTCTAGAAGCCTTCTTGTTGATACATGTAGCTGGAGGGCAGGGTATTTTTTGTTCATACATGTTACAGGCTTGATATAAATATTTTACATCTATCCATCTGTCAGTGGTAAAGCAGACCTTACGAGGATTTAGGCATAAATTTATATTCTGAGCCAGCATAATATTTTTTGGTTTATTGCTACATTGTCCCATCAACAATACTAGAAGTTAAAAAAAAAAAATAAAGCTACTTTTCCTTTTCAGAACAGTATGCCAGATAGGTTTAAACTCCATTGTGTTAGTAGTACAGCATAACCACACTTGTATCAGTTACAGCCATGCAGATTAGTCTAGGTAAAACACAAGATTACTTGTCATAACAACAGAAGGTTGCGTGGGATAAGCCAGTGTCAGTGTGTTACATGGGTTTGGGAGCAAATGAACACAGAGTTTTAATTTATACATAGTGAGAAATTCCCCATCCTTTGTTGGTCAAAATATTTTTAGCCTTGATAGTATAGTGCTTCCATTCTTTCAAGAACAGGAAATAGAGTTCCAGGCACACTTGAATAGGAGGAAAATTCAAAGCAAAACAAGTTCATACTTTCCTGCTCTGAGCAGCTGCAGCTGCTATCAGAAGAAATGAGAAGGGAGTGAGTGAAAGATTGACTTGGCCTGCTCAGAGCAGGCGTTCTCTCGAAAAAGAAGCATTTTCTGTTTCCTCCCTTATAACGAGAGACTGTTCAATACTTCCACATTCCACATGGCAATGAGCTCAAGCAGACCTCTCTTCCTTTTGCTGTTAGGCCAGTTAAGTCAATTTCCCTGGTTCACAAAATGATTGGGACCACCTGCATCCTTGAAAAGTCTTTGAGAAGCAGGAATATCTAGACTGTAGCAACATGCTATTATTTAGTGTAATAGTGTGTACTGAAGAAAGTTCCATCTTGCCAGAATTATGGGAGGAAGCAACTTTCCCATATTAAAAAAAATAAAATAGCTGAACTGGCTTGCCCAGGTCCCATTCCTGTGTCACATGACAAATATGACACCATCCCCAGAGGAGCCCAAAGTCCTATAAAACAGAGACTTTACTTACTCTGTTCCCCAATGTGCCATTTCCTTCTCAGTCTTTGATGTTCATACTTTATGTTTTTAACTTGGTTAGTGTCTGTGTATCACTTCAAGCAACAGAAGAGCTTCTGCACTTGCTATTTTAAGCCTGGTCAAGTGTCCCTTGCCTGCCACAAATTCAGAATACTGGAGAGTTGTATTCAGTCTCCTCTCTCATTTGAAAACCAGACTGCTCCAGCATTCTGACCACCACAACACCACTTTTTACAGCTGGTCATAAATTTCCAAGCATGCCACAGTTTCTTCAGCTTTGACTCCAGAGATTTCCTGTTGAGCTGCAAGATGTGGGCCTGCAAAACACACTGAAGCTAAATATACTCTTTTGTGCAGCACATGGCCAAATAAACAAGGACAGCATCAACAGAAGGTTTTTTTAAGAAAAAAATGCTGCAAGGCTGCCTTTAAAAAAAAGTGAGATTAATCAGGTAATGAGTTTATTTTGGCAGAGAAACTAATATGACTATATCTGAACTTTTAATCTGGCACAATTTTGATTCCTAATGTCAGTTTACATGTTGCTATAACTAGTAACAGCTTGTATATTGGGGAGTGGGGGGGCAGTCACAAAAAGAAAGCAAATATTTGGCAAGTTGCATGTACGTTGAATTTGCAAGTCCTCACAATTTCAGACATGATTTGTTCTTTCCCATGAGCAAGCTAACTGCACAGTTTGTCTTATCTTTCCCTTCCTCCCACCTTTTGGATACCAGTTCACATTACATATAGAATACAAGACTAATATAAATATAGTTTAATGTTTGCCTAGGTATGGTTGCCGTTCTGTCACAAATGTGCCTCTTATGAGCTTAGCAGTATGCTGTTAATATGTTACTTATGTAAATTGATGCTAGAATTTAGCTGAAAATCAATTGAATGTTTTTAATTACAGACTGACAGAATGTAAGGGCTGAAAGGTACCTTGCAAGATCATCTAGTCCTACCCCGTCCAGTGCAGAAATGGATTACACTCTGTTGTCCTGCTTATGTTTAAACACCTCCAGTGAAAGAGAATCCACCACCTCTGGAGGCAATACGTTCTATTACTGAATTGCTCTCACCATCAGGAAAATTTTCTTGATGTCCAATTGAAATCTGCTACTTCCTTATATTCTGGAACAACTCTGGACAGTTCTGCCTCGTCTACTTCAGATGTTATCATGTCTCCCTGCGCTCTTCTCTTTTCTGGGCTAAACATACCCCAGCAAGTTAAACCATTCCTTATAAGTTTTTAATTCCAGGTTCCTTATCATCTCGTTTGCTTTCCTTTGGGCACACATCAGTTGGTTAGTATATTTCCTAAAATGTGGTGCCTAGAACTGGCTGTAAGGTGTTTGGTGGGGTCTGACAAGGGATGATGATTTCTCTTGATATTGTTACTATATTTAGGTTGATGCAGACTAGTATTGCTTTTTTTTTTTTTTTTGAAGCTGCATTATACAGTTGGGTCATATTCAGGTTATGATCCACCAAATCACTGAGTTCCTTTTCACACATACTGCTGCCCAGTAGTCATGCCTTTGATTTTTCCTACTAAAGGAAGGAACTTGCATTTGTGTTCATTGAAATCCATCTTGCTGACAGCTTCCCATTGTTTCAGCTTATCCAGAGTCTCCTAAATCTTGATACTATCTTAGTAGATACTACCTACTAAGTATTTGCTATCCTCCCCATTTTTTTGTTGTCTACAGATTTTATAATCTATAATCTCTCATCTGAGTAGTTAAATGTGGTGAACAGCATAGGACCTAGAATAAAGCTCTGTGTAAGGCATTCAATACTTCTTTTAAGCTTCATGGGGAGCCAATGATACACATTCAGTGAGTATGACTGTTTAACTAGCTATATATCCATCTAATGGTAGCATTATCTAGCACATTTTGCCATCTTCTGTGCTAGAATTTCATGGGAGACTGTTGAACGTTTTGCTGAACTCAAGATAAACTATGTTCCCTGCATTCCTATGGTCAACTAAATTGGTTACTCTGTCAAAAAGGGGGTTGGCATAATTTATTCTTGGTAAACCCATTCTGGCTCCTGCCAAGCAATGCATTCTTTTCTACATGCTCATAATTAGACTGATTAAAATTTTATTACAGAATTTTGCCTAGTATTTACATCAAGCTGAGTGGTCTGTAGTTACCCAGGTCTTTTTTTTTTTTTTCTTAGTTTAAAGATAGGAATAATATTTGCTTTTCTCCATTTCTCTGGTACTACACCCATCTTCCTGATTTTTCAGAGATCACAGAAAGGGCCTCTAAGGTGATATCTATAAGCACCTTCAGGACTCTTAGATGTGATTGGTGTCATCCTATAGAAGTTATCTTTCTATCATGTCATGCATAAAAACATGTGTACTACTTTGATTACAACCAGAAGTGCTTAATGTCAGAGTACGAGTGTTTCCAAGCATACTTTTATTACTTTGCCTTTTCCTTTTTCTTTGCCTTTCATGGAATTTTATGAGAGATCCAGACAGTGAAATTCTAGTGCACAAAATTCTGGATTTTGCTTATTCATTCATCTATCATTTTAATTTCCCAATAAAATCCATTGAAACAGGTTACCGCACAATATTTTTTGACTATAATAACACCAGTTTTGCAGCTTTCAAAGCTCTTTCCCCATCCTGGGCCTGGCAGAAAATCATGCCATCTCAAATACTGCTGGCCCTACAGAACACTTTTACTGTTTATCTGGAATGGGTCATGATGCATTGCTGTCTATACAGCTCAGATACACAACATGCCAAGGGCCCTGATTGAAAAGAGGAAGTATAGTGGCCACTGGGAGGGGAATTTTCCATGGTGCAGCCTACAGCAGCTGGGTCCTTTCAATTACACTTTCAATTGTTAGGCCAAGGATGGGCTAGTCAATTTCAGGGCTTGCATTCAATGGCAATGGATTGATCAGTTGAGCAACCCATTTCATTTTAAGCAATGTTAAAATGAATGGTTTTGAGCCTCCCTTAATCAATGGTTTTGAGCCTCCCTCATGACAAACCGGCACTGTAGACCATATACTCAGTGCAGAGATCAGACAGAAGGGAGGGTGCCACAGAAGATGTCAGACAAATTAGAACAGATTGCCACCCAGACTATGTCACCTTAAGCCTCCTTCTCCATGCACCTTGGATTGTCCAGATGAGAGGCCTTGAGCCAGGATAAGAGGGAAAACACTGCCTCCAGAATGGGGCCCCAAAAGCTGTTTTGGGGCTCTCAGCAACAAGTTGACATGACAGAGGTGCTGGCATGAGGACATGTCCTGTGGAAATGGTTAGTGGGGCATCTTTGCTGTGGAGCAGGTAGATTAGATGTGAGCTATGAATCTTCTATGCAGAGGCGTTATAGATTTTATTTTTCCACTCAGCTTTTTGGATAGCTTTGGTCACTTGCTCATTTTCAGTCTTTGTAGCATGATTGTGAAAATAAAGTGACTGAGTGAGAATTGAGTTTGCCTTTCTAAGTTTCTTGGAGGAAGAACAAGCTAAAAATGGAATAATAGATAATAACAGCTCAGTCCAGGTAGGATGATTTCTGGGGCATGAAGGTACTGAAAAAAAAATCCTTATCAAATGTGTTCAACTTCCTAGAGAATGGCCTGGCTAGCATGATGAAAACCCATAACCTGTACAGAAAAGTTATAGTCAAACAGTTTTGTGAAAAACAATGCAACAGCTGCTGCAGCCTGAGTCTTTGAAGGAATGTAATGTGGAAGATGTGTAATTTTCTCTGTGGGCAAAGAATGATGGATAAGACATCTTTCCTGTGTTAAGTTAAAGGGCTCCTAATGCATTTCAGGAAGGAGACAGCAAGAGTCGATCAAATCTGTCAGCAGCTGAGAAACATGCAAAGGCCAACATCATATTGGTGACTGGGATTGTAAAAGAGCTATTGTCAGCATGCCATTCATTGCTACTTTATCAAAGGGCGTCTGAGCACCCGGTTGGCACTGTAGAGCATAGTCAACTTGGCTGGCTGTCACAGTGCAATCACCCATTTTCCTATATTTACAAAAGGATTGTTGGTTTCTATTCTAATTGCTATAACCAAACCATTGTGAAATTTCTCTTTTTTTCACTGAAGGCTTTTTTAATGTGTAAAGATAACGAAATTATGGGAATAGAAGAAACGGGCAGTCTAAGCCCTCTAAAATAGTATCTGTACGTCTAAAAAAAAAATTAAGTATTAATCATTCTTGTTAGTGAGAACTCAGACAACTTGCCACAATTGAATGACAACTATGCCAATTAGCATTGCTGCTGGTTATTTTTGCACTGCGTGTAAAATGCGGAATTTTATCCAGAAGCACTCGTGCAACAAAAATCTGCCCTCTTTTCTCAAGTTTGTTTCACTTCCATTGGTACAATGAATCTCAGATCAAGTTTTACTTGATAACAACTTTTTTAATAACAACTTTATTAAATTGTAAAAAACAAAAAGATAAAAACTAACAAGAATTAATAATCAAGAAAGAGAATAGAAAAAAAGAAACAGAAACAGAAATAAAAAAAGAATGACTTCTGACCTCTTTTACAGCAGATATAAGTAAAACTTACATTAAACTCTTACTCTAAAATTTCAACATACATCCATTTTTTCTATAATATATTAATTTTACTAATCATCAAATCCATATATCATAATTTCATTTTTTTCTGTTGCCCACAAAAAGTCCAAAAGGGGCTTCCAATTAGCATTAAAATTAGTCAATGTCTTTTCTCTAATCAAAGCTGTCAATTTTGCCATCTCAGCTAGCTCCATCAACTTTACAATCCATTCTTCCATTGTAAGTAATATCGAGTCTTTCCACCTTTGAGCATATACAAGTCTTGCTGCAGTTATCATATATGGATACACACACACACACATCCCACCTTATATATATCTCTGGCCCTATAGAACATCTTGCCCCCTGAGTTGAGACTGGCCCTCTCTCCTGGCTTTCCGGAAGAGCGTTAAGACCTGGCTCTTCCACCCAGCGTGGGGATCTAATGGGGGCTTGCAGGACTGGGGGTGGTTGGTGGTTTGAAGATGTTCTCCCCATCTTTTAACCCTGTATATTTTTTGTAAAGATTTTTTACTGTTTTTATCGTTTTTTATTTGTAAGCCACCTAGAGCACTTATACAGTGAGATGGGTGGCGTATAAATTTGATAAATAAATGAAATAAATATAAAAACAAAGGTCCATGAAAAGAAGGCTGGTTTCAATTGTATATTAATCTTCAAAATCTTCTGAATTAATATATGTATTTGAGTCCAAAATTTTTTAGCTTTATTACATGTCCACCAAAGATTATAAAAAGTCCCTTCTTGTTGTTCACATTTCCAACATATTTGAAGTCCATTTATACATTTTTGACAATCTTTCTGATGACAGATACCAGTGATACATCATTTTATAAAAATTCTCTTTAAGATTATAACAAAATGTAAATTTCAGCCCTTTCATCCACATATTTTCCTATTGTTCCATTTGTATATTATATCCAAAAATTTTAGCCCATTTTATCATACAGTCTTTAACTTGTTTATCTTGTTTCAAATCTCAACAAAAGTTTATACATTTTAGCATTAAGATGTTCATCATTAGTACATAACTCAATTTCAAATAGAGTTTTATCACGTTCAAAACCATGTCTTTTTATTAACTCAATCTTTCTACCAATTGTACATGTGAAAACCGTTGACACATATATCCTTCTAATGTCAAATCTTCTCTTGATTTTATTTTAAATTCACCCTGGTAAAAATCTAAAATGTCACCATAAGTTAGCCATTTCCGCTTAATTACTATTTCTCTTCTATAATATGCTTCTTGTGATGATAGCCATAAAGGTATTTTCAGACACAATCTAGATTTATATCTATTTCAAATTCTCAAAATGGTACGTCTAATAACATGATTTTTGTAATCTACATTAACCTTAACTTTGTCATACCATAAATTGCCATGCCATCCAAATTTCAAATTGTGTCCTAAGTCCAATAGCCTTCTCTTTCTCAGTGACTTGATAGCAACTTTGAGAAAAGTCTTCCTTGTATTGTTTGTTTGAAAAAGTGTGCAAAAAGAAATTAATTGTCCAGCAACTCAGTACTTATTGTTGTTTGTTGAGGGGGTGGGAGGTGGATGTGTGTGACTGGCTGCGATGCATGGAGTTAAATACTTGCAAAGAGCTCTAAAGATAGCAAAGATTTGTGTCTGGCAGTGCAAAAATTGGGCTCCTCCTTTTATCCTGGCTCTGTATTGTTTGTTACGCTGATGATATTTTCGGCAAAGGAGAAAAGAGCTTAGATACAGCAATGTTTGGAGCCATAATGAGATAATTTTTAATCTTAAAAAAAAAAAAGACTTTTGCATACAATTGCTATATTTCAAGGAGTACAAAATACAAATCACTTGCTGAAAACTCGTAAGTGAATAGATGAAACATACTGTCAAATGCACAGAACATAAATACATTCCATGTGCTTATTCAGCTGTTGATGAAAATCTTCTATGGAGCATTATGGGTTCCACAGTATAAGATTTGCATTAAAGCAAGGCAAGGTGATTGTTGGGAGGAAGGAGCTCTCGGTCTACGCAATGTCATGGCATATATTACAGCTTTTTCTAAATTATAGTGCCCCAAATGTCATTAGGAATGTTGTTATTAAAAACCCCACATTAAAACATCAACTATGTGTAGAAAGAGAGCATATTAGAAATAATGCTTAAGCCTTTCTCTTTCATATACCAAATTGTCATGTATATACACAGGAGAAAATATTCAATCATGAAAATTCCCTTCTATGCCTACAATCTGAAATGGTGTGATCTAGGAATGGATCCCCAAGGTGGCAACTGAGAGTTCCAGTGTGCTCATGGACACCTCCCTTGGTTCCAGCTAGACTCTATCTAAATTTAAATTACTGTAATTAGAAATAATGCAAAAGCAGGATTCTGCAAATCAAAGCACCAGCCTCCAGCATCCTCTGTATTTCCAAAACTTCTAAGTCCCAAATGGGCTCCTTAAGTTTTCTTAGAAAATGAAAATGATAGGTGGCTGTATCCAGGGCTTTGTTTGGAAGCATACCCACCTGTCTAGTGAAAGGACACATGTAAGCAGGATAGATCTCTTTTGTGGAGAGTAGTGGAAATAATAGGTAGCATTCTGTTAAATCAGTGTTCTGTGATTCCCACTTGATAGCTATCTTGTGGGTGGGAAACCCTCTCTACAGCAGCCTCGAAAGGTTGGGGATTCCTAATCTAGGCAGGATTATACTACATACTACATGTTGCAGAGCTTTTAATCCATCCCATCCATAATTCACTGTGAGGTGTCCTCTTTCCCTTTACACACAACTAAAAATAGACAAGTTCCTGACTGTCCCAACTTTTCTCCAATGCTGTCCACATTCAGACTTACTCTTTGCACTGTCTGCTGCCACATTTCTAACAATAAGATGAATATGTCAGTCACTTGCTCTTTGAAGGAGATATAATTAAAATATATTCTATATTCCATGTAACATCCTTTACATACACCTGAATAATTTCCAGTTAGCACATATGTGCCACAGTATTAATGGCATAGTCTACACATAGTACTAAGACTGTGGACAGTTTGCTTTTGATTGAATGTGAAATGGAAACCTACCCACCTGCCAAAAATGTCATACTTTACAAACCATAATCAATGGAGTAATGTATCATGCTAAGCCAAAACAAATACAGTGTATGAAGGCATTACTACTTATTCCTGGCCTTTTTGAAAGTGGTCATTTGGAAACAGACTTGAAGAAAGCAGTGTGGGAGAGATACTTATTTACAAATAAGGCTTCACTTATCCACAGTGAACAATAATGCAGCAAAAGAGAATCTGATTAAACAAATAACCAGAATATTTTTTAAAAAAAATCAGGTGGATTGTAGCCACTTTGGAAATATTTCATCCTCACACTGAAGCAAATATATAAAAGCTTCTTGATGTAAAATGCTGGATGCCATCAAATATCCATGAATTCCATGCGATGGTGGATTATGGTCAAATCCCAGGTCAGATCCCATAGATAGAAAAAATCCTGCAAACTGAAACAGTAGCATTGCCAACCAAGAACTTCAGCATGAGAAAAGTGACAAATCTTCCTTCAACTTTGCTTTATTTCAAGGATGTGTACTATTTGCTGCGAATATTACAAAAGTTTGTTTTGAATTCTTCCCACCCCATCCCCTTATATTATTTATTTCCTGATTACTGATACTTCAGAGGGCATTTGTTCCCTCTCCTGTTTTGTTTTGCTAATTATGATTAGTGACGTCTTCAGGATTGGCTGTCTCTGATAAGTACAATGCTCTCTTTCATTGGAAGCATTCTTGGATTTAACTCTGTGATGGCCTCTTGTAGAACCTAGGGCATTTCCATGCTGTGCAATAAAAGCTCTTCTGATACGTGTGGGCCCCACACCCTCCTGCAAGGTTGTACAGATTCCTAGCATTCCAGGCCATAACATTCTGTAATTATGTGTCATTCAAAGAAAATGCCTATATTACTATGGATTAAATACTATTTTTTCCATAAAAGACATCTGAGGCTGTGAGAATGAAACTCAACCACAAGATGATAAACTGATACTGTCACAAATACCACCTGGTTTGATCAGGCAGTAGAGAAATAACAATGGAAGAAGAGTCATTGTGGCAGCATTTCCCTATAATGTGCAGAAATTCCATCCACATATTCTGCTGCAAGAAATCAGTGTTGTCATTATGGCAATTTTTATTCTGCTAGTGGTACAGTGTGTTAATTTTAATCAGAGGCTGAATTCATGTATGGCTGCCACTGTTTATATTTAGTATGATTTTTAGGTGCTTATATGTTGCTTTTATTCCATAAGACACTGGGAAGAATGTTACATTTAAAAAAAAGTTTTGAATAGTAGATTATTTTAATAAATATTTTCCTCAGTGTGTTTTTCTGGCCCCCTCCCCACTTGCTATAGAATCCTTGACTTCAAACTGCAGTTTTTCAAAGAGGTTCAAAAGAGGGGCTGCTAGGGAGAGAGGGGATAAAAAAAAGCCATTGAATAGATGGGATTTCTTTACATTTCTATGAAACAAACCCCTATTTTCAAATGAGAGATCTTTCTCAGTCTCTTTAGATTTTGTTAAACAGTAAAATGGAAACATTAATTTCTGAGTGATATCCTGAGCAGAAGCACATTTCGTTGATGTACAAAAGATACAAGTAGGCGTGCTCCTCCATGATTTAGTTGCACAAGCAATGATATTTTATTAATTTTAGCACCAATTACATGGAAAATATGAACAGGTAGTTTGAAATAAGAGTTAAAATTTTCTTCTTCTTTTTCTCGTAATTTAAATCAGTCCATCTTGAATACAAGCAAGCTCCTTAAATTTGCTAAGACATTCGTGAGGGTACAATCCAGCAAAAGTTACAGGTCCCACTTATTTTTCCCAATTAAATTTGACTTTAATTGTCTTTGCCTTGTTACTGTTGCTAATGATACATCATGCATGGTGCTAAACACCACTACACTTTGCATTCTCCAAGCCCTAACAAGTAGTTTGACAGCAAATTTTCTTGTGTTTCATGTCTGCCAATGGAAATGCTGAGAACATGAATAAAAAATCATTGCCGTATTCCAACCTGCTGAAAATCTTGCAAGGACAAAAATCTCACCTCCACTCCATGCAAAAGGGGAGAAAAAAGATAGCTTGGCACTTTTCCTATACTAACTTCCTACTAAAAGACAAGAGAGAAACTGACAGAACTGTTGTCAATTTCACTCTTACTGATGGAATAGGGGTTGCAAAGCTGTCATGCTAACATTTCTTCTACAGGACTTGAAGCTCCAGAGCAAGAAGAGGACTGAGACAGGAGCCTCATCCAATGGAGAAAATGAGCCACATAATCTCTCAGAAATATGGAGATTTGCAAGTGCCTGTCAGTAAAATTATGCACAATAAAGCACTTCTCCAGGGAATTGTAAGAAAGTAAAATGGTGATCCTCCATAGGAGGGCTCCTGCTTCCTGCCATTGCCATCACTTACAACAGTAAAGATATTAGAAGGGAGGAGCTAATCTAGGCACAAGGCCATCAAATAACATGCATTGTAAACTCTGGTTTCCCCAGTGCATTTGTTCAGATGAGTTTTTTATATTTGGGACTGCAGCCAGATTTTTGTTTATTTGCTTAAAATGCTTCACTACTTTATAATGTATGTTTGTTGTTGTTCAGTTGTTCAGTCACTTCTGATACTTTGTGACTGGAGATCATTTTCCCAGGACTGTTTGGCAGTAACTGTTGCTTTGCCTTCATGTAAGCTCCTGTTTGGGTCATCAATACCTCTTTGTTTTCTTTCAGGCTCTTTTTCTATTGCCTTTGATTTTCCAAGAGTCTTCTTCAGTGACTCTTACCTTAGTTTTATATGTCCAAAATGTTTAAGCTTTAGCTTCATTATTGGTGCTTCCAGTGAGCAGTCTGGTTTTTTTCAACTAGTATTGAATTATATGTTCTTCCGAAGGTATTTTCAGGAGTTTCTGCAGCACCACAGTTTAAAAGCAACAATTTTCTTCATTCGGCTTCTCTTGTAGTTCAGCTTTCACAGCCATATGTTAAACTGGAGCAACAGTGGCCTTGACAATATATACCTATGTTGTCAATGTGATGTCCCTGTACTTCAATATTTGGTCTACATCTATTATAGCCTTTATCCCAAGAAGCAGACATCTCTTTATTTTATGGCTATAGCCACCAGCCCTGTGAATCTCTGGCTAGAATACAATCTGTTACCACATTAACTTCTTTTCTCCCTATTTGCATTGACATTGCCCTTGAAATGTATAATTATAATAATATGTAAATATAATAATGTATTAACAAAAACAAATAATATGAGTCCTACTTTGAATTTAGTGATTTTTGTAGAATGTCTTGCTTATAGTCATATCCTTGATTCCAACTGTTTCTGCTGGCATGTGATGTTGATGAGATGTCACAGTAGTGTTGCATTAGCATAAAATAATAATTTATGGATTTGCACCATGATAGGTATTGCAGTATATGTATGTGCATGTGTATTATGGGAGGGAGGGGGTCCAAGCAAAACAAATTGGCTGCATGTAGAGAACCTCTGTCAAATATTCAAGACCATAGCAACTAGGGCCCAGGAAAAGTAAGCATGGCCGATTTAAAGCTCTTTCTTGTGCACAAGAACCAAACAAATAGATAACAGTTGAAACCAAAGATAGTCTGTCTGTACTGCTGGAATTTGTCTTAAAAATAAAAGAATCAATAAAGGAATATAACACTTCATGAGCAGTGTTCACAAAGCAACATTCACAGAGACAGAGAAGAGCTCATTTAAAGTGTTCCAGCAGAAAGAGATGGATGCTAGCACTGTAGAGCAATAGTAAGGATGTTTTTGTGAGAAAATGGAAATTAGGTTGGATTTTTATTGGTGTGGAATGTTGGGACATTAATATTTTGTTTAAATATGCATTAGGTATTTTAAGCAGAGAATCTGGAATCTGTAGCAGTTTCATTAGCTCTGTGCATAGAATGGTTTACATCTGAGGTTATTCTAATGTACAGGATTATGTGTAACATGCCGGGCTATATTTTTATTGTTCCTGGATTAATCTGCTTAATGATCAAATGTTTAAGCAGTTAATATGCTGTACCACTGTTCCAGTTATGATTGCTGGGTCTTCCTGAAACTTGCTTCCAACCTTTGATCTGTGATTTAGCAATGGTTAAATGTGTCGCCTAAAGATGGAATTTTGGGTAGATTAACTTTTCATGTCTACTTCTAGTGGATAAATTAATTAATTTAATTAAAAAGAATCTGCTGCAAGCCATAGTTCCACCCTGTGGTTTGCAGCCACTGGAAACAGCATGTGTCCTGATTTGGAAGACATAATTAACCCATGGAGAAGTGGTTTGGAAGCTATACCTCTCATCCATTCATTTGCATGATGTGCAAATGCAATTCATGTTTTCTGGCTTCTTAATAGAACTGGATGTAGGTTAAGATGGTGTTTGATAAAGATATAAAGCACACACTCAGGTAAGTAGGTTTCCAGTTGATCCCTAGAGAACTTAGAATATGATGACATTCTAATTGATACTAGCTTTGTAAAGGCATACGCAATCCTGGAATAGTACTTTTTCCTTTATTGAAGATTAGATTGCTATGTACACCTCCTTGAGCTCCTAAATAAAAGGTGGGCTGCAGATCTAATGAATGAATAGATAACAAATGTATACAGGATACCATAAATTAAGTTGACTTGACCCAAGACACTTTGGGAGCATATAAAGGATTGATCATTCACTTACAATTGCACTGCTTGGTGGCCTTGCATTACAGATTTGGCTTTCAAAGTCAGCAGCAGTACCCACCCACAGATGTCATTGAGTGGGAAACAATTTTTTTATTCTTCCTAGCGTTTTTCCCCACGGGTGCAGGGTCCGCTTTTTTCGAATCAACCTAATGTTGAGCCATTGGCTGCGACAGGAATTGACTTACCAGCTTGTCGCTCAAATATTATAAAGTAATATGAACCTCATTCACTCCATATCAGTCTTATACTGGCATACTACATTTCCAGGTTGCCAGCTTTTCCATTGCATAAGCCCTCTGACTTCACAATTCAAATGATGCAAATCTTAGCCTGACCACTCTGTCTGTTTTAGGTGGCTTTTCCACTTCTTGTGTATTAATGAAGACTCATAAACAGCACATGGTGAACAACTGTACTTTTCTCCTTACTGTGAATATAAAAAACTAGGTGTTCTCGATAATGAAAGCATTTATATTTAAATGCTCAGTAAATTGGGAAGTTGGGCCATTATGCTGGAGCCATGTTTAGTGTGATTTTGTAGAATAACAAGTAGTTTCTGAAGAAATTATATGTAATAAGGGAAAATTTTAAAAAATAAGAATATTTCTTGAATGGTGGAGAATGGTTGAAGTACACTAGGATATCTTTGCACCATATTTTACCTGGGAGCTCCTAATAAGCAAACGTTCTTTCAAGTATGAAACAATATAATTTATCAAAAGAAAACAGTGTTTTAAACTTTGAAATAGGACTGCTTTAAGCCTGAAAATAGAAACTATATGAACCAGTTATCTAGTGAGTACTTCTAACGCAGATCCATAGAGAATGTTTTCCCCAGGGAGATGAATGGCATTTTTAAAGATGCGTTTCTTATTTGCACAGCACTTTTAAATCTTATAGTTTTAGGTTTGTGATTTTAATTTGGCACTTCACCCCAACCTAACTGAATTGCTAGTATTGAGAGAGCCAGTTTGGTGTAGTGCTTAAGGCATCAGGCTAGAAACTGGGAGACTGTCGGTTCTAGTCCCACCTTAGGCACAAAGCCAATTGGGTGACCTTGGGCCAGTCACTCTCTCTTAGCCCTAGAAAGCAGGCAATGACAAACCACTTCCGAAATCTTGCCAAGAAAACTGCAGGGACTTGTCTAGACAGTCGCCAGGAGTCAAGATAGACTCGAAGGCACACACACAAAAAAAACCTGAATTGGGTGAGCCTTTTACAATTTTGAGCACGTGTTGTAGGTATGGTCATAAAATGGCTGCTGGAGGCTTTCCCAGTCACAAAATGGAAGCAAAAGAGGCTGCAATCAGTTCCAAACAACACTTTCACAAAATGCTGCTTGCTCCTTCTAAAGGATGCTCCCTACTATCCCTGCTTACCTTTGTCCTTTTCTGAGTGGGGTCAGGGTATTTCCAAACAGAGCACTGGGCTGCATCTGCTCGGCATTTTTATTTGGTAAGTGAGCTAATAGGGCCAAAGGGAGACCTAGAGGCACTATTGGGAATGTTGTAGCTGACACTTTGCGTGCCAATTCCCTTCTTTTTTCAGTCAAAAGAGTAAGGTGGAATAGGGGCCTGCAGGCACAAAATAAGTTTTTGTAAGCATATTGGCACCCCTGTTAAGCCACACTGGGGACCCAGGCCAACTGTAATATTAGAATGGTTGTTATTATGTTATGCCTCCATGCTGTTTTAATACAGTCTGAGGTTCTCTTGCCTAAAAATCTATTTTTTATTTTTTTCCAGATGAACTCATAAAACAGTACTTCTAATGTGATATTAATTTGTTCATAAATAAATTAATGCATTTTCTATTCAGAATTAGCCTGTGCGTATGCAAACTTGTACATGAGTATAGGCAGACATATAACAGGTTACTCTGTATCTGCAGAGAAAAGTATTAAGCAGGGCTCCATTTTTGGTGCTTCTACTTTTCCACTTCTATATTAATACTCTAGCCAAGACTTTAGATACTGTGCACTACCACCCCCATCTAGGTTGGCAAAGCAAAGTATTCCAATCCTTCTGTATGCCAACAATGCAGTGATTTTGTCACATATTCATATGAGTCTTGCATAGTTCATAGAGAGGAGTATCTGCAAATAAATTATCAAAAGTCAAAGATAATAGTTTTCCCAAAAGCTCTAAGTTGCACAATTGGTCCATTGTTAGATATAAGATAAAACAAGTAAAATGTCTTAAGTACCTTAGAGTAGCATTGCACTCTTCTGGGAGTATGAAAAAGAGCCATTTTGGTGTAGGGGTTAAGGTGCTGGCCTAGAAAGCAGAAGATGTGAGTTCTAGGCCTCCTTTAGGCATGAAAGCCAGCTGGATGATTTGGGCCATCACTCTCTCTCAGTCCAATCCACCTCCCAGGGTTGCTGTTATGAGGTAAATAGGAGGCAGGAGTATTAGTTATGAGTTGATCAAAATATACATTAAAAAATGTTGGATAAAAGTATAATAATAGTAGTAGTAATGCTGAATGAATGAATCATTTCATTCCCACACCAGGCACCCTCTCCTCTGCCTTCTCCTCAGAAAGAACAAAGCCCTCTAATTAAAAAACAAGAGGGATGTAAGCAAAAAATAACTTTGCCCTAGGAAGGAGGCAATGGCAAACCACTTCCAAAAGAACCTTGCCAGGAGAACTGCAGGGACTCATCCAGGCAGTCTCCATAGAATTGGTCACGATTGAAAGTGGATTAAAAAAAAAAAAGTTCCTTAGATGAATTTTACAGGTGCATGCCAAATACAGCCTTGCAGCTGGAGATTGAACTGCAGAAGGTAGAACAAGAGCTTAGTCTGTAATTGCCAACTACTGGTTGAAGAATAAATTCTTCCCAATAAGTTGAATCTTACACATATTCTTCAATAGCTTTCCATCTTGTTTCCACTAAGTCCAAACTTTCAGTCTTTCTTTTTTTTTAATATAACCATAGTTGTATATGTTACAAAAGAAAAATTGCTTGATTAATATACTTGGCTCTAATACATGGACTAATATATTGTTTCCGATGGTCTGAATGTCGACATCTAGAATTATGGAAATTGAAAAAGATAAAAGCTCCAGATAAAGAGTGGAAGGAAATTCTATGAAAATGGCAGGATGGTTTGTTAATTGAAAATGGTCAGCCAGAGGTTTTAGAGAATGAAAAAGGAAAGTATAGAGAGCAGATAGTTATTACCTTTCAAAATTAAGGAGACTAAAGAAGATGTATTTCTAAAGTAAATATGGATAATTAGACTGTGCTGTTAGTGCATCTGTTTTCTAGTTTTCCAGCATTTGATTATGAATGTAAAAGAAGTAACTGATCCTCAAGTATATGAAGACTTCATAGTCCAGGAAGCTTCCTGGAAAATATATCTAGGTGCAGTTTTGACACAACAGGTTTGTGTAATTATGTAGAAGAGACTAGAAGTTTAACTGCCTGTATTGATACCATAATCATAACAATTTCTACAAAAATAAGGTTCAACAATGTTAAATTATTTAGCTTGGTTCAAAACACTTTTCTTAGCAGCTCCTGAAATATTCCAGATTTTCCCTTTGAATTCATACTTGATAGCTTCTACAAGACACCAAATGTGCAAGTAGGGAATTTCTGCTCGTCAGTTCCCTTCCACTGCACATCTCCTGGTTCCTCCACTCCCATCCTAGGCAAAATACCTTTTGCTATCCTAGGTTAGAATGAAAAAGGCAGTAAATAGCTACAAGTTCATCAGCGATAACAGTAAAAACTGAACATTAATGTTCTTCCTTGGCAAAAAAGAAGACTCTTAGCTCTTCATTCTTCCCAGGCAAAAGCAGAAAATAACTCAATTTTCACTAGCAATGGCAGACGAAAAGAACTGTTTTAAGCTTCTTCGTGAGTCTAATAAAAATTTGTTTATTTGAATATAAATATGTTTATGTCCATGTGTTTGGGGAGATTTTGCATTTATATGTAGTTATGATGTACATTATGCTACTTTGACATCCTAGCTCTTACTTCCTTTTTATTCTGGAAGAAACTACCAAGGCAGAGACCTGGGAAATTACTAGAAACAAGAATTATGTTTGGAGTAAAGGGCCAGAATTGCAGGTTTTATAGTTTTCCTCCATTAATTAGATTAGGGATGGGTAATTTTTGAACCGAAGAGCAGATCAAGATCCAAGCCAGACCTGGGCAGAGGATGTAGGGGACACCTTCCAACACACCTGTCTTCAAAAAGCAGCGTTTATATGTTAAGTATGCATGTTTGGGAGTTGGGGGGATTTGTGCATGTATGAGTTGGGGAAGGTTAGGTTCATGGTTTGTATGCTCTCATGCTTATTACAAACATATACAATTATAAAATCAAGTTATAGCTTTCTGAAAACACAACTTGGAACATTACCAAAATTTGCAAATCCAGCTTCACCGGTAAATACTAAGAAACTCAAAACTGTGTGTGCGCTATGGGTAATAAAACCTCAGTATATATTGCCTCCATCTCTCAGAATAGACAACATCCTGGAATAGCCCAGACAGATGGCACTGTTATACTAAGGATTAGTTTTGACTTTGAATAGAGTTAGCAAGGCCAGACAGGAATGCCAATTGCTGTTTAGACCAGAAGCAGGAGTGAATGTCAACCTAGACTGGGAACAACAGCAACTTTTCCTGTGCTTGGCTAGACAGTTATGTGTTTGTCAGATGAGCTCTCTGCACATGTAAATGTTTAGCTGTGTTCTTTTATATTTTTTGCATCAATTCCAGCACCACACATAGCCTTAACCATAAGGTCACAAGAAAGACCTGCCATTCCACAAGATAGCCTTCCACAAAACGAAGACTCTTGAGCAAAGTGTTAAGGAACATTCTAAATATGACTATGGGCATCCATGCTTACTATTCAGGAACTACAGTGCTGAATGTGAATGCCACATATGTTTGTCATCACTTTGGACACAATCATTTTAAATGGAGGGAAGTCTGTATATGAACTGTTGACTGTTAAAGAGCAGCATATATTTGTCTATATGGATCAGCCAGACATGGACCCTATATTAAAGTAATCACCTTTGCAATGTGCTGGCATTTAGGTTTGCTGGTTTTCTTAAGGCATTACTTTTGCAAGATTCAGTCTGGTTTGATTTATTTTAAATCTTTAGAGTTCTAAAAGCAAAGAATGGAAAACCTTGGAGAGAATATATTCCTATTGATCTGATTAGCATTAACTTGACTGATGATATAAGAGATGACTATACAACTGCACACAGCTGTTCAAGGCAAAAGTGAGGGAGAAGGAGAGAAGTGAAGGTGGGCAGAATGGCTGCTTTATATGAGTGCCTATGTGAACTATATTTAGTTTGGCTTCAGGCTTCTGCCATGGAGGGTATTTGTGTACATGGGATTGGACAGAAAAGGGAAAGCTCCTGAAGATGTCAGAATGCAGCAATTCTTCTGATCTCTCTCTCTTTATGCTTCCCATTGCTTTTTTTTCTTCATAGTGGCTGCCAAAAAGGTATTATTTGGCTGACTGATAGCACTTTTGTCTACAAATGGACACATAAAAATAGGCAGTAGAGGGAGTCAATTCATAAAGCAACTGAAGGATTGTTAGCAGGCTGCATTTGACCAAAACAGGCTGTCTGGGATCTGTTACAGCTATTTGGGGCTACTGTGCAGTTGACACATCCTTTCTGGCCTTGCTGATCACAAGGAAACTCAGAACCTTTCCCCAGTTGCACCTAACTGTGATGCAAACATGCCCTGGCAACATATTCTGGCTGCTGTGTCCCCATCATATTGCCCTCATCTCATCCTCAGCCCATGAATGAGACAGGCTTAAGTTGTGCCTGTGTTAAAATAGTGTTTTGTTCTTATTCCAACACCACCCAAGGGCAACCTCAAGGTATATTAAAACTGTTATGCTTTTTCACCCCTTACTTTGGAAGCAAGTCAGATAATGTAGAGGCAACAGAGACAGCACAGGGATTAGCAATGGGGACAGAAAATTTCATGCCGACTTGTTGATGGGTGAAGTTCATATTAAAAGCACGCCAGCCCAAGCATCTAAGACATGAATTCAAATCCTGAGGCTCCAGGGGTGCATGCAAATCACTCCCACAAGACAGTCCAATAGTGATTATATATTAGTATTTTTATTTGGTATGTACATATGCCTAAAAAGAGCCAGTTTGGAATAATGGTTAAGGCACCAGGCTAGAAACTGGGAGACCATGAGTTCTAGTCCCACCTTAGGTACAAAGCCAGCTGGGTAACCTTGGGCTAGTCACTCTCTCACAGCCTTAGGAAGGAGACAACAGCAAACCACTTCTGAAATCTTGCCAAGAAAGCTGCATGGACATGTCTAAGCAGTTGCCAGAGGTCAAGATTGACTTGAAGGCACCAAAAAAAAAAAAGTATACCTAAAAGCAGTCAGCAGACAATAACATCAGAATAATAAAAAGTGTTTATCTGTGTGTCAGTTTAATAATTTCAATTAATTTAATCAATTCAATCAATTTAACATTCATTATCTAACCCCAGCATGACCACAGTTTAAACTGATACTGGATACTGCAACCAAAATGAATGTTTTTTCTAGCTTCATTAAAAAAAAAAAAAGATGTTTAAAGGCCCTTTTAAACTTCAGAAGATCAGACTCCAAATGTAATTTGAGGAGAAATCTATTCCAAAGTGTAGGGGCTTGATAGGAAAAGGCTCTAAAACATATAATAGCCATTCTGACACATGGTGAAATTAAGTGACCCTGGTGGCACGGTTGAGCCAAATGCATAAGATCATGAATTAAGTCAAATTATTCAACTAACTGGATTTCGTGTATACAGTATGTGGCATCAGCAGCTTGAACTGGAATCTTTTGTGAAGATCCAACCACTGTGGAGATTGGAAAAAGAATAAGGGTAAATCAGGAAAGGTTCAGAACCAAGGACAGATAACAGAGTCAGGAAGGCCTGTTAAGAAACTACTACAATAGTCCAAACAAGATACCACTATGGCACAAATTGTTTTAACAGTAAGAAATGGTCATATTCTTTGCATGTTTAGAAGATAAAAGTTGGAAACTCTTGTAGTTTCATCAATGAAAGGTTTTAAAGAATGTTTCTCATTGATAAGAACCCTTAATTCTTGCACTACTGGTGACACCAGCAGCTGATAATCTCAAAAACTAAAAGGAATGGAAGGAGGAAAGAAAGGACAATTGGGATGAAGATCAGTAGATTAGTCTTCTCTGAATTTAATTTAAGTAGGTAGAAACACATCCACCTTGGAAATGGAAGATCACAATGTATAATCCAAGACCACGGCAGAGAAAAAATCTGGATTTGTGATTGAAAATATGATAGTTGAACTGAAAAGAGGAAATCAAAGAACTCAAAGCCAAAGTATACAAGGTGAGCAAAAGTGGACATAAAATCAAATGCTATGGGACAGCTACAGATAAAGCAAACACCCTTCCATATAACCAAAAAAAGAAAAGAAAAAAGAAAATTTGTGATGGTAATTATAAGACTGAAACTAACAAAAAACTATGTTGTCAACACCTAACGAACATAAAGAAGATATTAACAACTGATTATAAAAAATACCAAAATGGCACAAAGAAATCCAGCAACAATAATACTGATGATTAATGGCTTTCTTTAGTCACCAGGAAATCACCAACAACCTGAGCCACACAAAATCCTGACTGAAATGGGTTGAGAATATTTGCCAACAAATGGGAAAGAAATTGAGAGAGAACCATTTACTCAATAATCTTAGGCAAAAAGAGAAGATACTGAATAAAAACTAGAACAAACTAAAGCATCCATTGCAAACCTTTTTTTTAAAGATAGTTAAGGAAAAAAAAGGAAAAGAGAAATACATATATGAAGGAAAAGAATCCAAAGAGCATACAGTATAAAGAACTTCTGAAGCTATTTTAGTTACTGCTGCTTTAAGTCTGAAGAAAACAAAAAAATTACATGAGGAGCAACATGGAACAACAGAAGCAGCGCATGAGTCCTGCGTAGAGATGAAAAGCTGAAGTTGCTACTGCATGTCATTTTTAATGTGACAGAGAGGAAAATAGGAAATAATAACTGTGATTCTATGCTCTTTTTAATGCTTACTCCCAAAACGTGATAAGAATGCATATATGCGTGTATATCACTGTTTTTAATTATATTTGTTACATTTAAAACAAATTTAGTTGCTGCCTTAGCCCACTACTCACTTATTTGTCCTGGTCTCGTTCACTTTTTAGGGTGTATCACCCAACATGCCATTTCAAGACCAAGTATAGCCCTCAGCTGACAAAAGGTTGCATACCATAGATGTAAGATTTATGTGCAGTAATCAGACTCACAAGGGTTATCTGTGTAAATTGCAGTGATATAGATGATAGCACACTGATGGAGTATGTTGGAAAGGTCAGAGAACAACACATATATTATTTCATTATTAATTGGTGCATAGGACACTGTCTTATACTGAAGAAGACTCTTGATTCATTTAGTCCAGTAATGTTTATGACTAGCAGTTGCTCTCCAATATTTTATGGAGGAAGTTTTCAGTCCTGTTGAGGATTAAATAGGAAACATTTTGCATGCACAGCAACTATCTACTAAATTCAGTAAAGAAGCTGAATTTTTAATACATATCTATTTATTTTTAATGTTTATAAACAAGGTAACAGAAAAATGAGATTTGGATCAGGAGCTATCTGATTCAAGCCTTTATCTCTTGTGGTTTTTTGGCTGAGTATTTTTTTTTTTAATTCACAAGGGAAAGAACTTTTGAGTTTTCCTTTTCACCACTTTTAATTGAAGGAAATAGTTGCATGATTATTTTCCTGATGTAAGCAGCCCCTTGCTCTCTTAATACCTCTTTATTCCTGGCAAACAAGCAGAGGCCTGGAATATAAGGAAATTGGATTTCATACAGGTTTCTAGCTTGGACTAACAGTTGGTGTTAATATTTAAGAGGCACAGATACCCCAGTGATCCCTTTTTTGTTGTTCCTGATAATTATATGATGTTCCATTATTTTCTCCAAAAGCTAATTTTTTGGGGGGGGAATCAACCACATTGTATCCTTACACTTTCTCCAAAAGCAATATAGCTATCTCCTTATTCTCCACCATTTTATGAACCATGACATTTATTTATTGTAGGGAGAAGGTTTGCTTTCCTTTCCAGCCACATTAAAAAAAGGAAACATAAATTTATCTTTATGTTAAATCTGGCAGAATGTGATTTACTTATAATTTTAAAATTACGACTAATCATTAAAAAAAAAATTATATTTACTGTTGCTTACCTTCTGTTTTATTTGTAATGCATTGGCTTTCTTATTCTTGTGCTCACCTAGGGTTTTAAACAATACAACTGAACTGAAAGAAAGTAAAATAAGAGTCAATATGTGATATTCTGTGTGTATGTTTTCTAATTGATTGCCCATCCACTGCATAGACAGAATATCATTATCTTGTGTTTGGAATAGTCTTGCTAGAGTTACTATCTAAATATAAAATTGAGTTGTAGCATCCTTTATCTGACTCTGCAGAAAGACTGCAAGTCTCCTGTTTCAGTTTCTTCTTCACTTTACTCCCATGTCCTCTTTCACTTTCCTGTCTTCTGCTATGGTATGAATGAACTCTCTCTCAAGGGTTGAGATGTACAAGGACTAAGATGTATTCTAGAGTACAGAGTTCATCAGACTTCATATTAAATTATTTCTCCCTTGAAATTAAAAAAAAAAAGGTGAAAGGGGACTGAGGGAAGTGCCATGTTGGAAATGCTACAGCTAAGAGCAGAAATTAATTTTAAAGACAAGGCAGAACAACCTGTCATGAGACACCTCCATCCCTGACACCTGAGCTAACTTCAAAGGGAGACCCAGTGTCTTCCCTCTAATGTTTAAATGGTCTCATTTTATAACCTTCTGTAAAGACGCCAGTGTCAGTGATGCAAACTCTCTCTGTTTTTGACAGCAAAGTACTTACAAGGCAGCTTTCAGTTTTTTCAAGACCTCACTTTGATCTGTGGTGGGCTTTCTGTCTTAATATTCTTTGCATGCTCTGACAATTCAAGTGTTTCCATCAGCTGTATCTCTCTAGGTATCCATGTTATTATTATTTTTGGGCAGCCTCTAGAATTATCATATCTACAAACTGGGAAGTTTTAATATATAGTTTCTTTTTGTGGTATTTTTCCTGCATTTCTTCATCCAACAAATCTATTCTGCTAAAAAAAAAAAGTTTAGCAGAAGTCCAGGAAAGCAAAAACACTTGCTTGGAAAAAGTCGTAGAAAGGCAGAGGGTCCCCTTTGAAAAGATTCTGTCTCTGATCACCACTCATTTCAGAAGGCAGGCTGACACTGAGAAAATTTTCAGATAACCACTTCTGTAGATGGGCACATTTTTGCAAATAAAATTAATAGGTGTTTTGGCTGTTACCTCATATGGGTCTTTGTGACTCTGCTGCTGTGAAATGGGACAGGTGACCTTACAATACTTAGTGAATCTTAGAAACAAGTATACAGTATCTCCTATTTTATATTTATATTTCTTAGGTAGCTGATCTAACTAATCCATCTAGTTTTAAGGATTAAAAAGAGCCTATCTACTATCTCCACCATGATTTTCATGTCAGAAGCCTTCTGTTTTAAGGTTCTAAAGGGAGCATGGGGGAATGTGCTGTCTGTCTACTAGTTTCTGTAGAAAAGTATGTGATAAGAGTGTGAATGGAGGGTTGTGTTCTTTTTTTTACCATTAGTCAATGCTGAATTGAATTTGATTTAGCTTACAGCGCACCTCACAAATGCTGCACTAAAAACATTTTTCTAAGAATCACTTGAGATTGCATTTGTACTGTTTAGGCTGTACTGTTCTGAAGAAGAGTAAATGTTCCCTCTGAAGTGTATTAGAATAAAAATTATGTGTGAACACGGAAATGTGCTGTTACGGCTGCTGCTTTTTGAGGGCCAGACTGATCTGTTCTAATGGCCTCCATTCTCTCCTTCGTCCTGTCTCCCTCTGCCTCTCTGTGTCATTTAGCCAGGCAGAAAAGGTAACTGCAAAAGCATGAGAACCCTTTTCTACTTGGTGGTTGGACGATGATTGACGCTTCTTTCTGCAATTACATGCATCTAGAACATGACCATTTGTCCAGGTACAGCATGGGCATTTACCAAGTGTTGCTATGACTAAAAAGATATCTGAATTCAAACTTCTAAAGCCCAGTGCTGTGTACTGGATCACAAAGACAATAGAGAGACACATCTAAAAGGGTCCCTAATGACTCCTGATTTAAAAGTTGTATGATCTGGATACTACTCCTGAATTATCCCAGACACAAGCAGACTATTGAATGTAAGAGTTCTTCACAGAAGAAAGCTCTTTTTTTAAAAAAAAAAGACAAGCAATAATGGAGTGTACTGCTACGTATCATTTTTTCTGATTCCCCAGGCTTGCCTTGCAGGAACTCTGGAACCTTGCCCAGGGTTTTTCTTGCAGTGGGAGCAAGGTAATGTCTGACGGCCATCTCTGACCTTAGCACTGAAAATCCCATTTCCTCACCCATAAATCATTGCTCAAGGGGGAAGAGGTGGAGGAGGCAGCCCTGGGGAATAAAACTGGGGGAAAGGGAAGATGAGAGCACACAGAAAGGTTAAATAATTCAACTGTTTATTCAACTCATCTTTCTGGAGTATAGGTTTGCATGTCTGAGAATATGAATGCTTTTGCTTTTGTAAGAAACCTATTGTAATAGCCTTTGTAGCCCTTTCCTTTTCCTTACCTCCATCTCTCTCCTCCAGAAAAAAAGTCTCTTCATGAGCTTCTCTGCTCCTTCTCCCCAGCCCCATCACAGATACAGATTATGCATTGTTCAGGGTTAGAAATGTGACAGCCTGGGTATGTCTTAGCTTCCTGAGCTCATTAGTAAAGAGCAGCAGGCTCTCTGGAAGAAGTGTCAGGAGTCCCCTTAGCATTGCATTGAATTTGGAAGCTGAGCCAGTGTAATGTTGCTGCTGCGGTGTGCCTGCAGCTCTCAACAGTGGCAGAAGAGTTGTTTCTTTGTTTAGGAGGGAAAAAGAGGGTGAGAAGTGGAAGCATTCAGAGCTAGCCCTTCAGTCACCAAAACATTCAGTGATTTTATGCTGTAAGCACCTCTGCTATAATCATGTGGGAATGAATGAGCAGAGTGCAGCCCAGGAAGAAGGTGATTCATTGTACAATTTTGCCCAGCTGCCACCAGAAGAGCATCCTCACACAAACATTCCCAAGTCTGTGGTTTTGAACGACCTTTCCCTGCCTATGCCTAACATAAGGTTTTATTAATTCACAATACCCTGAGTTTCGCCCTCCATCTGTCATCTCACCTGCCACCAGACTGCTGTCCCTTTAGTGCAGTTAGCAAAACAGAAATAATAAGAAATCATTTCAGTGGTTCAATGTCAGATTGGAGGGAGAGGGTGGAAATTATCCTCAAAGCTGCTGGCAAGCTCATTTTTTGTGTAAAGAGGCCTCAAACCACCAGAGAATTCCTGGATTGTCTCAGGCTGCTGTGTGTGATGTCCATCATGCTGTATGAACACCATCTGTTCGGTATTATACTCTCAGTTGCCAGGCTACCTGCTCTGTGCTGTAACACTTGACTGGCTGGCTGAACGTTAGCAGCATTATCCCAGAAGTACTAAGGGGGATGGGGAGGAGGAGGGGGAGGAGGAGGGAACAGTAGTCATGATTAAGCCATCTGCAAGCACAGGGGAGGGTGGAAACGAAGAAAAAGGCAGAGCGCCCAGGGCAGCAATCAGTCACCAACAGGCTGACACAAGCCATCAAGAATTGGACGCATGATGCCACCTGCTGGTGCATCAGAGAAACATTAGCCAAGTGATGTTCTCACACCCCTGCCTCTTAATCCAGAGCTACCTGGAGTTTTGATACGTGGGTGGATTTAGAAGGAGAAGTTAAATGTACTCCAACATCCTTTGTAGCACATAACCTCTACTCGGTGCTTAAGCTTTTAACAATTCTCAGAGCTTTATTAGCTGGCAATAGATGCCTCTCAAGTTCCACTTGAACCTTGCAGGGCAAAAGAGAAGATGCTATGTTGAATGTGTTTTCTAAAAGGCACATCTCTTCCTCTGGCTTTCTCTTTCTACGCTAATTATAATTAAGTTCTAGCCTCCTGTTATGCATCTTTGCTGCATAATAATTGCTATTGGTTAAAGTGCTAATGAACTGCTTTGCTAACAAGATTTCTTTCAGTCCTCTGACCAAAGTCTGCAGGTGTGTCAGGGTGATATGTTGGTTTGAGGTAGGCAGACAAGAGCACTCACGAGAATATTCTTTTAAACTCATAAGGTTATTCCATTTACTTTCTTGGGTCCTGCATTCAGCCATAATGAGCTTGCACTATTCAAATCCCATTGGAAATTTAAAACAGTCCATTTTCAGTTGGCCTCTTCTAATCATCATGAAACACAGTATGTTGAAAGGTAACTACTTAGTATGACAAGATTTTACAGCCATAATTTGAAAAGTGTCTTAATGACACTTTCCCCCAATGAGTCTCTATGCTGAAGCTCTTTTCATCAACCTTACTTTGTCTAGAGATGATGATGATGAAACTGCAGAGATTGATTATATAGACAGGAAGAAAGACCATGTCATACTGTTTTGCTGCTGCATCAGCTAACTCATTCACAGTGATTGCACAAATAAATATGAACCTTACTGGATTAACATCCAGAACTTGCAAAGGAAGATTGAGCTTTGCTTGCAAGAGATTGTCACTGTTTTTAATCCAGCCCCTGTGCCATTCCTGTCTACACACACACACACACACTCTTTATTAATTAAATATGTGTGAGAGAGGGGAAATAACTGAGAAAGTCATGGTTACTCTATTTACATTTCATAAATCCAAGGCAGGAAAAACAAATCAAGTTTTAAGTAGATTTCCAAATGCCTACATTTCCGATTTGCAAAGCTGTTGATAGCTAATTTTAGATTTACCTCTTACCCCTCTTCTCCTGCCCTTCTGTAATTCTGGCCATGTTTTTATGTCCTTGGCCTTTATTCTTTGCCTATTCTAAACTCCTTTATCTGTTATTGTGCTCATCACAACTGACAACTTGTGATGACTGACTTTCCAATGTTATGTGTAAGTGAAGCCATCAAACTTTCTCCCCCTCTAGTAGACATTCATTGATGTGGTTTAAAAAAATCACGACAGAATGTGCTTTGCCTTAAGGTGAATTATTCTAATCAATACAGAAGGTGGTTGAAAAATTCACCATAAGAAAGTTTGACAGCACATTCTGTATTTTGCAAAACTGTTATCAGAATAGTTAATGCAAATGTTCACAAATGTTTAATGTTGCAGCAACAGGTTTTGCTAGGGTTGTTTTTCCACAGCATGTGACTTTTTTTTATTACAGCAGTTTTACCAGTTCCTAGCAGCTTCCAAGCTTAATTCAAAATAGTCTGCATTAAACCTTAAATTATTTGGGATTAGTACTTTCTACTACCTGGTTTACTTAGCTATTCAAATCATTTGGAAAGACCATATTTCATGTGATCACATAATCAGAGATTTTATTGGCATTTGTGGCAGAAAATCTTCTCCATAGTAATGTTCAGATTTTGTAATTCCTTGGTGACTCACTCAGTTCTTCTCTGATATCAAATTTGGAACTTAATACCATGTGATACTGACTGGAATTTATGTAAATACTAATTCCAAGTCATATGGAGAGCACCAGGTTGGAGACTGACCTATGGTATTGTTCCTTCCCTTTTCTGTTCCCTTCCTTTCTTATTATTCTAATTTTTTGGGAGGAGAATGTTTAATATACTGATTTTTCTATGTATAAGTGCATACAGTGATACTATCTAACCTATCCCTTTATGTATTTCATTGTTTAGGACCAGCACACTGTGGGATTGTCTCGATCCACAGGTCCTATGCAGCCCGCTGTACCACCAGGACCCAGTAATGTGGGCACAAATCCTGGCAATGCCAATTTCCTGGGCAACCAACCTCAAGCAGTCATTATGAAGCAGATGCTGATTGAGCAAAGGGCCCAACTCCATATGATGGAGCAGCAGAAGCAACAGTTTCTTCTAAGGGAGCAACGGCAGCAGCAGCACATCTTGGCTGAACAAGTACAGTATATCCTTCTGCTACATATCTTAAACATTACTTCCTGACATAGACAAAATTAGGGCTATGCAGCACTTTGAATTCTATCTCCAAAAGTTCCTTTGAGGCAGGTAGGAGTATCTGTCTGTAACACAATGAAGTAGTTGCATCTTGTCCTGGGATCACATGGCTATTCTTTGCAGCTGCTTCTTTAAAGATTTAAAGATATACAGAGTCATACTTCTACACTCTTTAAGGCAATTTTGTAGAAATCAAATCAGAAACATGTCAGAACCTTAAAACGGTAGTGCCTTATCTACAATATTTGTGACCACAATGTATATGTATATGCAGACCATAACTTCTGAAATCTACATTCCCATTTTAAGAAGCATTTATCCATTATTAACAAGTGATTTCACTGTTCCACAATGTACAGGTAGTCCCTAGTTTAAGAACGAGTTCTGTTCCCAATGTCTGTCCTTAAGTTGAATTTGTATGTAAGCCGGAACAGTATTATTGTATAATACTGTATAAATAGTATTGTGTAATTAACTCAAACTATTGTGTATTTAATTCAAATCATTGTGTATTTAACTCAAATTTTTCTTACAGTAGGCTCTGTTTTTAAACTATGGGTTGTCCGTAACCTGGACATTCTTAACCCAGGGACTATCTGTATTTCATGTGGATCTTTGATTTACAGCAACAGTTCTCAGATACTAACCTGCAGAGTTTCTGGTCCATAATCTTCATTCAGGAGGACCACAGAGACATTACAGAACAGTTAAGAAACTCCTTATTTGGCGTTGCAATTTTTTTGCATTATGTAGATCAATCATGTTTGAACCAGGACTAGATTACAGAACAAGCTACAAAGCCTGGTTTAGAATCCATGGTCTTTATAATTAGCAGTAGTATAGTCTATGTTTTCCCTAACAATTAATTGACTGAAGGGTCCTTTCTCAGCTTCCTGGCTGAAGGATAGCAATTTTCATAAAATTTGCCAAAGACTCCTGGCAGTTTACAACAATAAATACATGAAACAGTTCAGATAAAAACACAATTTAAAAAACTCAAAAAAAAAACAAACCCAAATAGATATAACTATTATTTTAACATCAGATAGTGTCAATCCACTTAGGCAAGCTCATATTTTATAGGTACTTCAGAATAATTCATCTTCATGACTTTTTGAAATGAATTCAAGTATGTTACTGATCTGACCTGTTGGGAAGACTGTTCCAGGGAAGGCAACATTGAAAAATACCATCCCTGGGTTCTCACCAACCTTATCTCATCTGATATGGTTACTTGTAGCATTCCTACTCAACATAAGCATTCAAGATGAGGAGGTAGCAGCCAAGCCATTTGAGGCTTTAAAAATCAAAAACAACACTTTGAATTATACCCAGAAGCCTACTGAAACTAATGTAGCACCTGCAGTTATTGGTGTCACTCAGCTATAATGGCTCTTACTTACCAGCATGCAGACCACTACATTCTGCAGCTGTTGCAGCTTTTGAGTAGTTTTCAAAGGTAGTCCCAGTTAGAGAAGGGCATACTGTACGTTCTGATCAGGAGAATCTTATACTCCAGGTAGGATCAAAACTGGTGCACCAGTCAAAGGTGAGCAAAGACCTTCCTGGTCACAATCTCCACATGCCTAAGAGACACCCATGTTACTTCTCATTCTGGGGAGTGCTACCCCATTCAGAATAACCACTATTATAGGTAAAGAATCACTAGGTGATCTCTGTACAAATAGTAACTCAGTCCTCAGCCTCAGCTTGCTTTGTCCCATCCAGAATCTCCGAATTTCCAGGCACTTAGTTAACACCTTGACAGTATATGTGGCTTTGTTTAGGGTGCTGATGAACAATCAGGTATCATCTGCATACTGGTGATACTTCCCCCTGAATTAATGGTTAACTTATCCCAATGGCCTCGTATGAGGTGGGGGGAAAAAATCAATCCCTGGGGAACCCTAGAGGGAAGCACCCATGGAACTTGCTTCTGCTTCTCCACTCTCACTGACTGGAACTGCCCATTAAGTAGGAGTGGAACCACTGCAAAACAGGGCCTCCAATCCCCAACATTCACAGTCCAGAAGTTAAGGAGAAGTTAAGTAGGACCAGGACGGGCACACTTCAACAAAGCTTATGTACCAGAGCAACCAGTGACATCTGAACCCCATGCCCAGGTAAAAATTCTGATTGAAAAGGGTCCAGATAATCTATTTCTGCTAGAGGACATGGAACTGGAGCCACACCATCTTCTGAACAATCCTCCCCACTAAGGGAAGGTTGGAAACTGGTAGTTATCAAATACCATTCGTTCTTGGGAAGGCCTCTTCTGAAAGTAATGTACCATGACTCCTTAAATGCAGCTGGGGGAGTCCTGTCCACTAAAGAGACATTGATAACTACTGACACACCCCATGGCTGCCCAAAGGACACAGGAAGGGCATGGATCTAATCTACAAAATGGTGGAGCTCATACCAGACAGCACTGAACCCATCCATATACCAGAATGAATTTCAGATAACATTTCCCCAGTTAAATCCCAATCATGAGGATTCTGGTGTGTTAGAGTGACCATCAGTGAATCTGCTTTCCAGGTTACCTGGAATGTCCCCAAGCACCCACTGGAAACCTTCTGGATCCCTGAAGTGCCTAGGGTGGAGTATCCTAGTTGGTTCTCTCATCCTACAAAGGTCCCATGGGGCAACAAGCCTCATCTGGATCAGGAATGACATGACCAGAACAAAGAACCCACTATCATGTTCATTTCCAGATCAGTTGAGACAAAGATGAGATCCAAAAGTGGCCTTGAAATTAGGCCCAAGGTTACTTGGGGCAGCTTATGGTTCCCATGGAGGCCATGAAATCCTGAGCCCTGCCAGAGCTCATCTCCAGGTCTTGGAAACTGAATTCCCTGGCAGTACTAACTAGGGAAGCCCAATGACCAGTTCCAGCAGCTCAATGACAAGTTTCAGCAGCTCAGGAACATTTCTTGCCAGGCAACCAAGCAGATGATACACAGCCAGGAGCTTCATCCTCTCCCTACAGCCCAACCTAACATGCAGTGTTGAGATTGGTACAGTACATTAAACCCAGGAGGGCAAATCTGAAAGGGCCATGTCACCACCTTTAATAAATTATGCGTCAGCAATATATGGCAGGTCTGCCCATTCATTCACCACAAATAATGGATGACTGATATTTTATTGCAGAGAGACCTGGCATTTACCAGTGGCACCAACCTGAAATCAAGGTCAAGAGCAATCTGGCTTCCAGGACCAAGGAATGAAACTCTGGAGCTGGAAGTAGAAATCAGAACCAAGTTGCCAGTTTCCTTTCCCCTGTAATGACCTGCCCCACATTTCCCATCATAACTTTCTCATCACAATCAAAATCTGCTTATCTCTCATTTCATCTACCCCATTCAAGCATCATATGGGTCTAAATGCCAGTAGCAGAATCTAAATGCCAGTAGCAAGGCCACTACTCCTGTTTACAAAAGCTAGCTGGCCTTCTAAAATTTATGAAAAACTACTTAAAGTCACTTACAGCCCCAATATTATAAATCAGCTAGAATGCCAAACCACTTTGCTCATATTCCATCACAATTAATCCACATTCCTACCCTGCATTAATCACCTCTGGTGTCACTGCATTTACCAAGCCCCCTCTACTGAGGTCATGTTTCAAGGAACATTCACTCTCCCATCCTTTTATCCCAGAGCGGCCTTCTTCATCCTCTGCTCTCATCCAGTCAGTAACTCTCTGATAGTGTCCTGATTGTTTCAAAAGGGTAATAATTGCAGAAATGTATCAATTGGCACCCAACATCCCTTCAACAGGACCTCAGTTCCTTTTGCTTAATGGCCCAAAGCAGCACTACAGTGGTGTTTTCTACACCTACAGCAATTGAGGAAACACCAGCAGCCTTCACTTCTGTTTTTCCTCCTCCAACCATTGCACCAAAGCTACATGATGTGCTAATGTAGTCAGTAATCCATTGGGTTTTTCTCATTTTGCACTTTTAGTTTCTTTCTACAGTCCATGGATTTCAATTTTTTCTTAAGTTCCAGATTCGCATATTTCCTTCTGTTTTTCCAAGTTTCAAAGTAATCAGCAACCATTCTCATTTCCAGCCAACCTCCACCACCACTTATGAAATAATATCAATCCTTTCCAACACTTCTCCAACTGTCTCCCTCTGCTCACTAGATGCCTTCTTTCATCTGTCCACCATCCACTACTGCTTACACAAGTCTCTGAGGAGAAGCTGGAGCCATACTGCTGGACCTGCAGCATCAGTCACCATGGTCTTCCCACATAATATATGGCAATGAGAGAAAAAAATACAAGTTCTGCATTTGCTTTGTTTTTAAGTGTTCCACTAAGATATCTAGCAGTCCATTAAAAAAAGTTTAAAGTTTAAGAACAGCTGATCTAGATATTTGGCCCCTAGTAGGCCATGAATTCCTTGTCTATTTAGTGACTTTGGAAGACCATTTATCTCTTATTTTTTTCTTCATCTTAATAGTATTATGCGGATTAACAAGATTACTTTATTATACAGTTGTTTACAAAATATATTACAGTATTTCCTTATTAGTTGCTGGCATTTCATTTTTAGTTCTTAGGTATTAAAAACACTTGAACTTTAGAAAAGCTGTTACTCAAAAGACTAAGAGTGATGGATACTGGTTATGAGACCACCATGGTTGACACTTTTTCCATGACTGAAGTAAATTAGGAATGAACTATAAGAAAGCTAATGGGAAAAAAAAGCTATGGTAACATAGTATTTACACACTTCCAGCTTCTCTTTAGGGCTGGTGTATTGCTGAAGGACCAGTTCCATTATTAAGATGTATGATGTTGCTTTTAGGTCAATGCTATTTTGGTGTCTTAAAAAGGGACAAATTATTAGTAATTTTATTATTATTATATTTTTACTCCTAGGGAACAATGCCTGTGCAATTTTCTGGCTCAGATGCCAAAATAACATAGCCATTTTTGGTGGTAATGCATCTTGACATAATTTGCTATTCTGCATCTGGCCCTAAACTGTCATGAGCCACCCTTATTTTTCTCAAATAATTTATATTTTCTTTGTCATTTGAAATATTATGGACAGCATCTAAACTTCGTTTAAAATAATAAAGCCCAAAGAAGAAGGCAGGAAATCTATCAGTCAATATTTTGATGTGAAAAAATAAACACTTTCTATCCCAATTTGTTTGATGGGCCTTGTATTAATGTATTAAAATTGCCTTGTAGTTTGGGGGGATTGCCAGGAGATGCTTGATCTATTGTACACTGAGTGGAGCCACTTGGTCCATAAGAAAGATTGCAGTCATTAATAAGCCAATATTCAATACAACAATTGAATATAGATACATTTTCAAATCTATCACAGTTTTTTCATGCAACTTCTGAAGTGTGCCTCTAAGTATAGTTATGAGTGCATGTCATTTCCACAAATGATTTTTCAGTAGCATGATAGCTTATTTGTGCATAGTAAAAGGATGACACCCTACAATAAAGTTTGAACAGTCATTGTGCTGTTTTCCCTAAAGTTTTGTAAACAGACAAAAGCCATCTCAATATTTATGTGCTCCTGTGAAGAAAATGTACAGCTGGAAAGTTCATGACCTTTAAAAAACTGGAAAATAAATACATCCATAAATTTATCAAGTCAGTCATTGGTACTTCCTCAATTTTGGTAATGTAATTCTGATCTGTATCTATCTAATGGTCCTCATAGAATAGGAACTGATTTTAAAAGTTTTGTTTCATTTTACATGACTTATAGATCTCTAGAGATTAGAAATAGAGGGCTATATAAAATGAAATGGGAAGAATCACAACAGTACTTTGAAGGGGGGTAACTAGGGTCACATCCCTTGCGCTGTGTGGACAGGAAAAAGTAGACACAGCTAAAATGGTTACAGCAAGAAAGATGGAACACAAAGTTATATACATATTGTCATATGCATTCTTGACATCATTTTCCAGTGTTATTTTTCTTAAAAGTGAGGATAAACTGTTCCAAATTAGCACTGAGTGTTTTACAACACGTACACAAGATAATCATTTGAAAAGAAGAAAATGTGCATTTAAAGGCAAATAGACCCAAATTAAATTTGAAGGTTTACTTTATAGAAAGTTTGTCCATATGTTTAAAATACCGTCTCCTGGATACTTTCCGTTTGTCCATTTCTTTTTTATAATCCTACTTACAAGCAGTTTTTACCACTGAATTTCAATGGTAAGTTACAAGTAAGCATGAAGGTCTGCGCCAAAGTCTCTGAGGGACTTCATGCAGACCGTGGGCACAGGCTGCCTAACGCTCTCTTAACACGTCCTTCTTATCATCTTTCTCCCCTTAATTCTCACATGGCTGTTCTATTCCTACCTTGTTGGAAGAGTGTACGCAGCAAGCACACAAAAATAGCCAGTAAGCTATGTCCATAATGTCCAAACGCTGCCCCAGACTTAATTAATTGATATCCAGACATGATATATGCTATAAAGGCATCTTTGTTGCTTTGCTTTCTTTTTTTAACTTAATCATTTAAAAGTAAACAGACAAGCAAAACAATTAATACAAAGATATAATATCAGTAATT
This sequence comes from Liasis olivaceus, assembly GCA_030867105.1. NCBI lineage: Eukaryota > Metazoa > Chordata > Lepidosauria > Squamata > Pythonidae > Liasis > Liasis olivaceus. Next base: position 34,658,100 of record CM061354.1, on the reverse strand, counting down.
GGACAGAATTGGGTAAGTTGCAAAGTTGGTGCTTAGTATATTGTCGATGAGGATTAACTATAAAAAGCAGAATACATTTTGTTATTTTTAACAAAAAGGGAGAAGATTTTCAGGCTCTGAGCTGAATGTCAGTATTTCTGCAGTTTTGATACTTAAAGATAAATTATCTAACAGAAAAAAAGAGAAAGAAAAGAAAATCTACTAAACCATTATTAAGTATTTAGTTTGTACCTTCCGCTTCATTGTACTCCAACTGATATACAATATTTATAAACATTTAAAATTTTTATATATTTCTAACTTCAGTTCTTTAATCAATTCTTTTCCTCCTTAAAAGCCATACTCCAAATTTAGCAAGCAAGTTTAAATTTGCTTTTCTGTGTAATGTATAATATATATGGAAGCCATTCTTGCTTGAATTTAGTCAAACTTCTGTTGTGAATATAGCTGTTAATTTTGCCAATGCTGCATATTCTCCAAGTTTAACTTAACTTCTCAATCTGATATTGGTTGAAAACATATTTCTTTTCCAGTGTGTGCTAAGTTTATCCTCACCACCTAATACATATATCTTAGCAAACTGTGATTTTTCTTGTTGTTTTTGATATAATTTTTTATTATGCCTAATTTAAAAAATGTTGTTTCAATTCAAATTTCCAGAATTCTCTGAATATGCTCTGTATTTCTTTATTTCTAGTGGTTTTGTGTGTTTTTTTTAACATGACCACCTCATATGGTAAAATGTATCCTGACATTTCCAATATTTATTATGATTTATCTAACTTGGCAATTATTGACAAAGTTGTTTACCAAGTATAAAACTGCTTTCTCTGCTTCACCGAGTACTAACATTTTTGGGAAATGCAAGGAGAGCTACTGTAGAAAGACAGATGATGCTCGGAATCAGAAGAACACTTGATCTATGCAAGGCCATTTGCTGCTCACTTCACTAGCCACTTCCACACAGCACTTATCACTGAAGAGCACTTTGCTAGCAAAGGAACAAGATCAGTGCTCTGCTGTTGGCTGTCCTGATAATCCAGTGGGCAACTTTCTCTTCTTAACTCCTTTTCTTTTGCTTTTCTAGCATTTACAGCAGCAGTCACATTTGCCTCGGCAGCACTTTCAGCAACAGCAACGAAATCCTTATCCAGTGCAACCAGTCAATCAGTTTCAAGGTGAGAGCAAAATACTTTTTAAGTACAGAAGCTGTTTATCTCTCATTGATATTTACATGCTTATTTATCTATATAACAATCACCTATGTAAATAGCCACTACCTTGTTATTCTAGAAGGGCATCTTCAGGAGGAACAAACAATCTTATCTAACACAAGTAGACAATAGCTACTAAGGTTGTGCAGCAATCTGGATATGATGGAGAAAAGGTGATGTGCAGCACATGAGTGTGCTCACATCACACCTATTTGTAATTTCATTACTTCTTTTCCTGGGCTTGCATGGCTACCATTGTGTTACCCAGAAAAAGATATGTTTGATTTAAGGAGATGCTGACAGATATGACAAGCATACCTGGGTGTGCCCTGAACCACCATTCCCCTTTGAATCCACATCACTGTACAGCCCTAGAAGCTGCTTCCTTCCTTCTCTTAACTGTCAACAGGCACAGAAAAATACCCTTTTTAAAAAAAATCTAAATTATAAGATTAGCTACAAAAATTCTTTGCTGAAACTAATACAAACAATTCTGATTAGTGAAGTGGTCCTCCTAGATATTCTGCATATTGCCTTAGAAATTTAACAGTCCTGTAGTCCTGAATGGCAGGAAGAGGCAGAAACCAGCAAGCATATCCACTACATATAGTCTGCCCCACCACAAACTGCAAGCCACTAATGAGGGTGGGGAGAGCCAGTTTGGTGTAGTGGTTAAAGCATTGGGCTAGAAACTGGGTGACTGAGTTCTAGCCCTGCCTTATGCATAAAACCAGCTGGATGACCTTGGGCCAGTCATTCTCTCTCAGCCCCAGGAAGAAGGAAGTGGCAAACCACTTCTGAAAACCTTACCAAGAAAACTGCAAGGATTAGTTCAGGCAGTTTCCAGGAGTCAACTTTTTTGGGGGGAAAAATGTAGGAGAGGATGAAAGAAACCTAGAGATCCATTGCGGGTTTTATTTTACATGAGAGAGGGGGGATATTGAACAAGCTTTGCTGGCAAGCTGTTGTCTTCCCCCTTAGTAAAAAAAAAATTGCCCATACAAGATGTGATTATATGAGGTTCAAGTCAAAAGGATGGCAGATTTCAAATGTAAATCTGTCCCTTTCACATTTTAAGCAGAAAGTAGAGATACAATTGAGAGACTTCTTGTGTTTATGGAGATTTATTTGTTTATTTGTTTGTTTGTTTAACAGTATTTATAAACTACCCCAATCCCAAAGACTGGATGGGGTACAGCAACATAGGAACAAAATGTGATATCAAACAAAAAGAGTAGAACAAACTTGAATAAGAATAAAATAATTAAAGTAACAAGATGGCTAAGACTAAGACAGATGCCCATAATCAGATCAGCTGGGGCTAAAGATCCCTTGGAATAATGATGATTTCAATTGTTTATGAAATGCTAGGAATATAAGGGGGGATGTACTGGATAAAGGGTATCCCAGATAGTGAGGAAAATGAATGCTTTGGATGCCAGACAAGACCTGATTAGAAAAGATTTCCAAGGGAAAGTTAAAAGGAGAAAAGTCCTCTTTTTTTCCCCTTTAAAACATTTAAATGTAGCAAATGTGCCACAATCAAGAGGAGTATGGGCTCAGGATGGCTGATTCTGAACCTATAAACACCCTGAAAGGTGACTGGCGTTTAAGGTCTTTTTAGGTCAGTTGCACAAACCCTAGCCTCGCCCTATTTAACCTGACTAGCAGAACACTGTCAGGTGAGTGTCAGTGCAGAGTCAGAAAAATGGGGGAAATTATGACACTTGTCTGATATCTTCATGCAAATGCTGCAACTTACTTACTTGCATCAGATGCCAGGACTCAAGTATGTAATTGCAATTTCGGCATGATGATGTCATTTTGGAAGTATCACAGTGGCAGAAACCACAGGTTCTATGTGCAAAGCAGTTGCTCTTTGTCCTGCCTTCAATATTCCTAGCCTTTTCCTTTAAATAGTTGTTGGGAAGGAATCTTATATTAAAACAATATCTAGGAGTTATAGAATGCTATTAAAAATGGTTAATTTTGTGTAGTTTTAATATAATACACTTACTATTTTCTCTTAATCACAACTTCTTGTAGCTCAAAACAAGCTTTTTTATTGCATAGAATATTTTTACAACTTCTAGTTTATTTATAAGATAAAAATGTTGTAATTCTCTGTTAATGCCAAAAGAAAGACATCTAAAGATGTGATCTTAAAAAAATAAACATCTATTCTAATACTCAGAAACACATAATTTGTATAATTATATTCAGTTGTAGCCTAGTTTTACATCAAAGGCTACACTTGACATTTCTGTCAGTATGTGTAATGATGCATATGGACAGGGTCAGAATATTCTGAGGAGGTGGGGTCTGTGTTTTGGGTAGCTTATTCTAGTTAAGGTATTGTAGGGAACTTTCATTGCAGTATTTATCTGTGTCCTTCAAAATACTTGGGGAACTGTGCTGCTGATTTGGGGTAATTTTTTATTAGAGAAGGTTCTGGAAATTTCAAAAAAGGGCTGTTGGAGCCATTGGAATCTGGGTCTTCAACTGCCTAACCTGCTTACCTGCTCAGTGAGTAAGAGACGTAGATATAGTTGGTTCCTTTTTCCAGACACTCTTTTTCAGCCCAACCAACCTCACAGAATTGTTGTGGAGGAAAATGGAAGGAAGGAGCACTATATATGCTGCCTTCTTGAACAAAATATGAGGTATTAACTAATAAATACATGTTATACATGTATGTGCTGCATAGGCTTTTTACTTTAGCAAAAGTTGTAAAGAAAACAATAGCAAAGAAATTCTACTTTCAGTGTCATATAGTCAGTGTCATACTGAAGTAAAAACAAAACGAACGCTTGGCACAGTTAAAATTCTTATAATTATTTTTAAATAAGAGGGGATAAACATAAGAACATACTTGCTTTCCAGAAACCAGTCATGCCTCCCAGACAGTTCTGCCTCTGCATCCCTCTTTGTCAGAAAGAGGCTAGTTTGTAGAATTTTACAAGCATAGGATTTTCTGATTTCTCGTCATTGGTTCAAGGTTGGAATAAAATGTGCTTAGAGTATTGATTTAATAAACCATCTCTGTGCAAAATATTTGGGGGGGGGAAGCATTTTTCTCCTTTTCATAGACATAACCAATAACAACACTACACAATATCCATTCACTTATGACTCCTACGCAATAAAAAATTGATTAGCCTCTCAGCAGCTGACATGGTTTTCATTTTAAAAGATAATGGGAATATTTAAAGAGTTTTTTGATAGTTAATGGTCAGACCATTGTTTACTTTTTTAATTCTACATTTTGAAATAGATATATAACTAATGTTTGCACAATTATGGCCCTGTATAGTCATGAACTTCAGCACTTGGCTTGGCCACTAAATAATGTAAAATCTGAATCAGGCTCAGCCTCTGCTGCTTTGAAAACAGGAAAGCATTTATCCTCAAACTTTAAACAAGATTGTAACATGATGATGTAGGATAACACCTGAGCAGCACTTTAGATTTGAAAATCAAATAGTGCTTCCAAATATGGGGTACAAATGTAGAATCACTTGCTATGTGTACATACCTGTGCGTTAAAGCCTTGTTTGCCTTCCAACCCAACAGCCCTATATATTTAGTTACTGTAAAATCATCACGCACTACTCTATTCTCAGCCTGTAGGAACCACATTTTTTTCTTTTAATTCTACTTAGGATAAAACCAGAGGAGATCATTGTGATCATAGGGATAATATGCAAAACATGAAGCCAGGATAGAATTTGGCATTTTCTGGAATTTTCTGTGGTCAGAAGGGTTCCTAGCAAAACATATGTCTGGACACAAAATTTTTCATGTTTTATCCTTGGCATTTCCAGGTAGGCTGGGAAAGATCCCACACTGAGACACTGGGAAAAAGAATCCACCTCTTTAGCTTGATTTTGTTTGTACTAGACAAAACAGTTGTCTGGCTCTGTAAAAGTCAAGTTGCTACACTCTAACATGGCTCTAAAAGTGACTTTATTGATAGCATTTTCTGTAGACGTGTAACCTAGCTTGTAAACTAAGTGAAATACTGTTCTGACATCATAAAGTTAGGATTTTGCAAGTCAGGGCTTATAACACAATTTAGGAAGTGTTCACACATGTAACAAATCTGAATATTAATATAAAAATGACTAGATTATTTCTTGCATAACAAATATTACAAATATTTTGCAAAAATATTTTGCCAAATTCTTCCAGCTGCCTGAATCATTTCTGCAAATTCTTTCAATAGACCAAAGTTCACTCTAATCTTTTTCCTTCTCCTGCTTTAGGTTCTCCACAGGATATAGCTGCGGTAAGAAATCAGGCTGCTCTTCAGAGCATGAGGACTTCCCGAATGATATCCCAGAATGCTAGCCTTATGTCTTTGGGGGCCTCTCAGAACACTACAGCAATCTCTGCCACAGGTGGCCAGTCTGAAATGGGAATGGCTCCTTACAGCAGCCCAGTTACTGGCCAGCCAGGAATGTATAATATGAACTCAGGAATGAGCCAAATGTTGCAGCACCCAAACCAAAATAACATAAACATAACACACAATCCAAGTCAGGGACCAAGGCAGCCCAACTCAACACAAGGAGTTGGCATGGTTAGCAGCTTTGGTCCAAATGTTTTAGTGAACTCTACTGTATCTCAACAACATCAGCAAATGAAAGGACCTGTGGGACAAGTTATGACCAGACCACAAGCTCCCAGACTTCAAAATATGATGGGGCCTGTCCCACAAGGAGCACAGAACTGGCAGGCAAGAGGACTGCAAGGTATCCCTGGAAGGACTAGCAATGAAATTGGATCTTTCAATAATGGATCTGCTTACTCAATGCAATCAAGTCAGCCAAGGCTGCCTAAGCAACATTTTCCTCAAGGCATTAGCCAGTCTATCATGGATACAAATGGAGCAGTACGGACACTGAACTCAGGCGTAGGAAGACAGATGTTGCAACCACTCCCTGGACAACAAGGAACCAATAACCAACCCAGATCAATGGTTATGCCTACAATAAGTCAGGCAGTTTCCACTCTAACTGGTTTTAATCAGTCCCCTGCACAACAAATACCAGGAAGTAGCTTCACTCAGAGCAGCCAAGGTCAGATCTATGAGAGGAATCCCACTCAAGACATATCTTATAGCTATAGCAATGAAGGAACTGGAGGGTCCTTTCCAAATATAACTGAAAGCACGGATCTTGTAGATTCCATCATTAAAAGTGGACCAGGAGATGAATGGATACAAGAACTTGATGAACTGTTTGGAAATCCATAGCACATGGAGATGTACAGTTCCAACATTTCTGGGGTCAAAAAAGGAAAGCAGGATGATGTCCATCCTTGTTTCTTTGTTTTGTTTTTAAAGCTGTGCAAAGCTAGCTGATCTGTGAAGGCATAGATGGAATTTGAAGCAATGACAAGAAGTCCTTGCCAACTTCCCCACAGCAGTCTCCATGCCATAGCATACCTGCTGCAGGTCAGAATGAGAAAGACTGAGAGAGAGAGCGAAAGAGAGAAAAGCTCAAAAAATGCTGCTTTCTGCCTATGGGCCACAGAAAGTGCCAGGCAGTTTCCATGTGCCAAAGCACTGGCTGTCCTATAACAATGCACTTTCTATGCAGTTCTATTAGAACTGTTGTAGTTTTCAGGATACAAAACAGGCAGCTTCTGAAACAAAGCAGGGGAGTCGCTAGGTGACTGTACAAGTGACATATGACATACACACAGATCTAAACTCTAAATTTAATAAATACCAAGCTTTTCCATGCAATGTGTGTAACCTGATAGAGAATTAAGTAAAGGTTGTTTGAATGTGGTGATGATAATGATATCATGGCTGAATGGGCTCAGTCAGTGTGCTATCAATGCTCCTTAAGGTGCAGAGATGGGTTCTAGTAAGAGAGCTTGTCTTTTCTCTATTGTCAATTTCATGCATAATCAAGTGATTCTTGAGTCATTATCTTTAAGAATGAGGAAAAACACAGCATAGGACAAGCAAGATTGTATAATAGTTGTATTACTCACTGGCTGCCTCCAAAGATAGTGATGCAATACAAAAGTAATTGGAAAAAGGGAGATAGGTCTAAGGAAATGAAAATATTGATATTGAGCTTGTTATTTTTCTGAAAATACAGGATCAAGTGAGGTTGGGCTATACAAACTGTTGGCTTGATCTTCCAAAGATGTCAGGAGAATCAAGGAACAACTGCTCTAAAGATCACACAGAAAGGGGCCACTAACTGTATTGGCTATCATATACAGTATATTGGTTCCTTAGACACCACTGTCAAAGCATCCCTTGACAGACTGAGAGTGAATTTGTGCTTTATGTTCTTCAAAAACATGTCCTCTTTTCTACATTTCCTATTTTCTACAAACCCTAGGCTCTTTAAAATGACTAAGCTGATCAATAAGAAACAAAATTAAAAATTTTTAACAATTCCTTTGATGTAATTTTTAGTAGCAATTGTATATAAGCATTGACATTGCAAATATTTTTAATAGAATTGTGCAATTTGGAGTACTAGAACTTAATTGCAATTCTTTTTAGGTCCTTAAGAATTTAGATTGGCATTAGTAGTGACAATGGAAATTGAATGTGTGGCCATCTATCCGTATATTGAACATGGGATTCATGTTAAATAGATCCACAACCAGAGCATTCTCAGGGTCTGATTTATATGTTTCTCTTATATACAATTTTCCACCTAGGCAAATTCACTTCTAGAGATAACATTTTTGGTAGAGTAGCAGCAGACAGTGAGGGGACTTCACTGTTTCTGCAGCCACTAATTCTCTGCTCCACAGCATCCTCCAGTTGTATCTCTCACACATTTCCAGCACAGGACTTTCTTGCATATTGGAAGAAATGTTTTAAAAGGATCAAAAAGCAAGTATAGAAACATTGAACACCCATTTATCCATAATTTTCCTCTTCTAGAAACAGGTTTTCCTTAAAAATGAAGGAGGGAGCAGGGTTTGAGTTATGTGTTTTACCTAAAGTATATTTAGCCCATCAAACACTTTTTGTTGAGATATAAGGTTTAACTAGTGTGGGCTTAAAGTTCCTGTATGCAGTCTGACACATATCCTACTGAAATTAGTGGGAGATTTTTTGTTGGTTCTTATGAGAGTTGACTTCTTGTTAATACTGAAATAGGGATTGACCATTGCATTTGCACATTGGTGGATTATTTGGCAAAATAATTGTGTGCTTATAACAGAGACAGTTCTTGTCATGCACTCAGCGCACAGTGTACCAAATTGAGTTCTGATCATAGCACTAGTGGAGGGCGTGCAAAGATCCAAAGAAGTTTTTATCCACACATTTATTAAACTTATTTAATTCAACGATACCATATTCAGATGACAGTTGGAGGGCAAAGAAATAGAGCTTGTGTGCACTGCAGCAGTCAGACGAAGCTGAAAGATGTGACCAGTTAAGTATGCAAAAGCGTAGGAGAGAAGTCAAGTGAATGTTCCCATCGTCTCCCTCAAAAAGCTTACTCTTTCCTTGATAGAGTGATAAGAGAGGATTTATGGTGCAATCCTATGTATGTTTATTCAGAAGTAGGTTCCATTTTCTTTAATGGAGCTAAACCCAGGTAAGGGGGTGTAGGATTGCAGCATTAAAACATGAGCTTTCATCTGCACAAATTCTAGTATGTTCCGCTTTATTAGAATAATACAGAAATTAACTTTGTGTTTGATAATGCGGTTATAAAAAGCCTATTATATTTGTAAAGCTTCCTCCAAATACTTTAAACTGGGACCAAGTAATAAAAAAATACTGTTTAATATTTGGGGGGTTCTTTTAACTATGGTGCTGGTGTACATGAAATTTTTTTTATAAAAACCAATTATTTGTAAATATCTTTTTACAATCTGCAGATATCACTGGGTCTAATCTGTAAAATAGGTACATATAAATCAATATTATATATGATATATATATATATATATATATATATATATACACACACACACACACACACACACACCAACGCGCGCACACACACATATATGTAATATGTTTGTTTAAAATAGTTTTATTTCATTTTCATTTATCTTTACTGCAGTGATACTGCACTTCAGATGTCCAGTTACCAATCTGTACTATATCCTAGCCAGCAACTTGTTTCATTTTATTCAGACTTATCCTAATTTTTTTTTTACTTTCCATATTGAACATTGCTTATTTCATTTTGATAATTGTACAGAGCTCTTAAAAAATGTAGAAATGAACTAATAACATACCAATTTAAAAAAAAAATAAAAATGTTATCTGAATCAACTCAATTCTCTAACACAGTTCTTTAATCTTGCATTACAGTAAGTGGCAGAAATGAGCCAGCCTTCACTGATCCCCAGAAAAGCTAAGCAGGACTAGACTTGGATAGAACTTGGGTGGGAAAACACCAAGAAATTCAGGGCTTTGGTCTAGACTGGGGTGTTAGAAAATCTGGAAGAAGGAATCATCACAAAACATTTTTCAGATTATTACCAGGAAAACTGCACAGACATGTAGGAATAGTGGAATCATGCTCAAAATGAGGAAGGTTTTAACTTTTAAAACTTATATTATGTTCAGTACATCTGCTGTCAGACTGGATCTGTTAATATTGGGGCAAAGACTGGGTTCATTTGTTCCAATAAAATGCTAAACCTAATGGGAAATAGCTTTATAATGAGATACTGGCCATACCCCACTACTTAAAAATAGCTGTCCAGCATTTCAAACAAATGTTTATCTGTGATTGGTTGCATACAAAGAATACTGTTGCATGTAAAAATTTAGGCAACCTTGGTCAGATTACATGTTTCAGTGAATCTCTAAGTGATTCACTCACTCCAGGGTGGGAGCAGGTGGCTAAGACGATTGAGTTGGTTTGATGGGGTGTGTGAAGGGGTGGGGGGTTTGGAGCAGTGCTCACAATAGGCACTAAGTGGTGTCAGAATCACCAGTGGCCAGGGTGGGAGCTAATCCCCCACCTACCGTTTATGTTGGGCAGGATGGGTCCTTTTAGCTTGAGAATGGAAGGAGGTAGGGAGGGTGATGGTGTGAGGAGGAGGAGGGCAGAGGAGGGCATTACAGTGGTGACAGGCATGGGGAGGTATGGTGGGAGACGGGGTGGGCTTGATTGTGGATGAGAGGACCAACCTGGCTTACATCACTGAATCCTGGCTGAGCATAGGGATTCCTCTCTGAAATGTGCCCAACTGTAATAGAATGTGAGAATGACCTTGGAAGATGGGGGGAAGAGACGCTGCTTAGGGAATGATCAGATAAAGGGTGGGGAGCCCACAACTGAGTAACAGGCAGAGAAAGAAACATAGAAATGATCCACCCTAACTGATCAGGTGGTAAGAATGGACAGTAGGAGATTTGTACTTTCCGACTTGTAAGATTCTGTTAGTGTAGCCTAACAATAAAGTAGAGTTAGTTCATCTGGTCATGTTTCTGTCTGGTTTATTTGAGAGGCTGACACCAACTGGGCTTCAAGTGTGGCATCAGCTGCAGCTCTGGGGCAGAGGTGGGGGCATGGCTGTTGTTATCCAGGAGTCTCTGAGAGGAATTCCAGTTTTTATATCTGGAAAATATTTTCAGAAAATAAATTCTTTGTTTAGAAGATTTCTATGGGGTCCTTCAATTCCAAGAATATTTTTACAGGGCAACTACTGAAACTTCGCTGGGGTTAGTAGTTAATATCTTGTCCTGAAACCAACTGAAGAGTTTCAAGTAGAATAAATAATATTGATCCTTTCTGTTAATCTTAGTAGCACAATACAACAGTGTGATAGAAAGAAAATGTTCTACTACACAGCACCAGAGATTCTGGAACACATATTCAGAACTGCCACCTAAGCCTCTTTAATTTCATTAAAGCTTTCTACCAAGTATATATTAAGCTTTCATATTTTATTCTCATGCTTGTATCTTTGTGGCAACTTTCAATTGCTTTAAAATTTGGGAGACAACAAATATGAAATGTCATAAATGATGGACTATCAAAGATTAAATATGACTGCATATCAGTTAAAAGTTGAATATTATTTCACATCAAATTAAATGCCATTAAATGCCAGCTACTGCACACTAACTATCAAACATGATCAAATATGAAATACTATTGCATCAGTTATCACATGATGCTGTATCACTTGTCAAGAGCTGAAATTCAAATTAATTTGTCAAACTTCAAATAAAAAGATCAAATAATCCTCAGTATGATATTAGACAATTTCATCAAACACTAATATGCCGAAAATTATTCAGTGACTTTTCACAATCAGAATTCCTGAAAAGCCTTGAAAACCACATCTGGTGAATCCTAGCTATCTATGTATGAATGTATGTTGTTATCACCCAAATCAATTCACTGCAGGATGAAGGTCTCTTCACTGAAGGCAATGGACTGTAATACAGCACGCTAGTCCAGTGCAGGTTAGTAGATAGATGTTTTTTTACTTTCCAGACTAGGTTTGAGAGAATGACTGGCCCAAAGTCACCCAGCTGGGTTCTGTGCTTAAGAGAGGGTTAGAACCTGGGTCACCTACAGTAGCTCCTAGCCTTCCATGTACTGTCTGTCTATGTGTATTTTATTTCTATGCCTATATAAATTTCTGAAACATGCTTCTACAAATAGCAGAGAAATACAATGTAAAAATAGAAAGCAGAAAAAAATCCTATGGGGTGGAGAGAGAGAGAGAGAGAGAGAGAGAGAGATTTATTTATTTATTTATTTAGCTAGCTAGCTAGCTAGCTAGCTAGCAAATCTATATGACTGCCCATCTCACATAGAGTGATTCTGGGTGGCATACAATAAAACCAACAATTAAAACATTCTACAAAATCCACTTAAAACAAACATAAATAAAAATAAGATATTGAGAGAGAATGCATCAGAATATTACACGTGATGCAACCAGCGCATGGGCTTCCTGTTGCCAGGGGATCCCCAGGACTGTTGAAAAAAACATGTTTTAAGGGATTTCTGGAAGGCCACAAACATAGGAGCTAACCTCATTTCAGGGGGGATGATGTTCCAAAGGGCGGGTGCCACGGCAGAAAAGGCTTGTCTCCTAGGTCCCATCAGATGGAATTCCTCAGCAGGTGGGACATACAACATGCCTTTCCTGCCGGACCGGATGGGATGGGTAGATGTAATCGGGGAGGAATTATACATACATACATACTGTGTACATACATAGGCTATCACCCATTTGGAGGTATATAAAGTTACAGATCAAGAACACACAGCTCTATTAGAAAGAATGTTTCCAGTGACAGTCTCTCCTGTATTAAAGTTATCATCTCTTCAGTTGCTAGATCATGCAAATCTCTGAAACACTCTATCCAATTCCTGTGGGACAGGATGTAACCAGATGAAAAGAACTATCTGAAGAATGTGTCAGTTTTACTTGTTCTAACAAAAGAGGGAAATGAAATTGACAAGCATCCCATTAAATATTCAGTATATGTTACAGCCTGAGAGCACACAGTCTAAGCTTTAAACCATGACTTTAAAAAAATAAAAGAAAATAAATATATAATAGGATGCATCTGTGCAGGAAAGAATTCTGAAGACATTTTCTGCAGCCTTCTACTTTTGTTTAAATAATTATATTTGTTCTCTATTCTTAAAACAGAAAGTGGGTAATCTATCTTAAAATATATCAAGCAGTTCTGACAAGACAGGCATCATTTCATGCCATCTCCATCTATTAAACTAATACCTGTGGCACACCAAATGCAATCACAGTTCACAGAATGCTCATGACAGCACAGGAAATATTACCTAGAATGTAAATTGGGGAAATAATTTTTTGCAGAAACAAAATGTATAGTGTAAATGCTAGGAATATATGATTTCCCAATAACCTCCCCCCCTTCCTCAATTCTAACTTGATAAAACAAATCTAGATTGTATTCAGTTGTGATACTATAAGAGAAAAAAATTGTATTCCCCTCAGTAATTGAGTATTGTTGGCTTTGAAACTGATTCATTGATTATGTGCCATCATGTCAGCATCAACTCTTAACAACCAGATAGATCAATTTTCTCCAAGATTTTCTCACCAAGACTTTCAGGACTTCCAATTGTGCACCCATCATTTCTATAACTGAGTCCATCTACCTTACTGCTGATTGTCCTCTTCCTCTCTTTCCTACCACTTTCCCCAGCATTGTAGACTTCTCCAGAGATATAAGTTTTTGCATAATATGTCCGAAGTAAGATAATTTGAGTCTGGTGACTTGTGCCTCGAGTGAGAACTCTGTGTTGATTTATTTAATAATCTAGTTGTGTGTTTTCTTTGCTAGCCATGATGTTCTCAGGAGTCTTCCCCAACACCAAAATTCAACAGCCTCAATGTTCTCTCTATCCTGCTTCTTTAAAGTTCAACTTTCACATCTATAGTGTCACAGGAAAAACCATTGGTTGCATGATTCTAATCTTTGTAGGCATGTACATTTCCCAGCATCTGAATATCTTTTCCAAGGCCTTCATTGCTACTCTACCAAGTGCTAGTCTGCAGTGTATTTCTTGACTGCTGGTTCCTTTACCGTTGAGAGTCAATCCTAAATGGCAGAAGCTATCCATCCCTGCATTATCTTAATTGTCAATTTTAAGGTTGGTTGCTGTTCCTGTTGACAATAGTTTGATTTTCTTTATACTTAATCTTAGCCTCATTTTTTCACTAAGTTCCTTGACTTTCATTACTAGAATGAAAGACCCAAACAGCCTCCAGACAATGGGTCACTACATCAACAGCTGCACCTGCTCAGACTGGGATTGAGATATAAAGTGGACAGGTTACTTCAAGCTGACAGATGACCTCACCCAAAGGTTTCAGATACCTGTTAAACAGAAGAGGGGAAAGCATTGAGCAGAGGCATCCCACAAGTGACGGTCTGCAAGTGTGGTCTCTCCTTCCCCTGTGAACACAGCTGGGAATGACTGCTAAGGAAGGAGGTGAACCACTGTAGCAGAGTGCCTCTCACTCCCCACAGCCAGTCCAGAAGGATACAGTGGTTAAAGGGAAGATTGGAGACTGGACAATAGTTGTCCAGAATGGAGGAATCCAGTGATGCCCTCTTGATCTTCTGCCTCCTGTATCTTTCTATACTGCTGTTGCCCAATATGAGTGCTTTAGCTGGGCAGCTGGGATGACCTTTATGCCTCCTGGGATTATATACCCTTGGCATATACTTCAGGTGTTCTTTGCACATGCCTCCCAGGAACAACCCCACCCCAATGAGGCAGCACAGCAGGACTTGATGGGGCTTTAAATTGATTGTTTCTAAAAATAACCTGTTAGCTTCCCTAGATATAATAAATTAATTCCATAGTATTGCCTTCTGCTTGAATTCATTTCTTGGCTCTGCTCAATACCTCTACTCATACCTGATCAAACAGCAGTTATAAATCAATTGAGGAGGCAAATCTCCGTGTTACTGATCTCTATATACATGAGAACATATAGCTGGGCAAGGTGAAGCTAAACATTATTTAAATATAAACTCTGCTGAATCAAATAATCACTTTCCAGATCAAATTGCTATGTTCGTTTTCTTACCCAAAGAATAAAAAGTAAACTTGAAAATATAACCTTGTCACCTTTGTAGAGAAGGAAGTGAAAGGACAGGAGGGTACCCTTTCTTCTCTAAGACTCATCAGGGAAATTAAAGAATATGCAGGTTGCACAGAGATCTCTTCATTAGGGTCTCTCCAACAAAATGTCCTCCAAGGAAGACAGAGCATAGGAAGTTGTCCAGGATGAGAAGAGAAAGAAAAAAGACCTCAAGAAGAAAAAGGTACCATTGTAGTAGTACTGAGTACTTGTAGACATGTGATAAGAAAGAATTAATGAACTGGAGGCTGTGAACATGGAATGTGAGATTGTTCTGAAGTGTTTGGGATGATAGAACTAGAATGGAAAGGTCTCTCAACTCTGCAGGGATCAACAAAACTAAAGTTCAGCACTGAAAAGGAAAAGAAGAATTGATAGGGACAAGAGCAGTTGTTGTGGACCAGACAAATTATGGAAAGAAATGTATTGCCTTCTTGGTACACATATAAATGATAATGGTAAGGTAATCAAGGTCTTCAAACTGACAAATCACTATCCATTCCTCCTTATCCATATGGAAACAGTGCTAGAAGCAAATGAACATTACAGAGGAATACAAGCTACTATAAAGCTTAGAGTAGGAAGGTGAAAGAGCTGAGAGTGTGACCAGTATTTACATGCATCCTCCCTGTTGATGGTAAAAGGCCAAGAAGAAGCAGGATCTTAGAAGTAAACAAATGGCTAAGAAAGCAATTTCATCAAGAAATATGTTGATTTGTAGACCATAGCTACACCACCACTATAAGGGACTCTTAGAAATGGGCTCAAATCAAGGGCAGACACAAATGTTTTTGGCAAGAGTCTTGCAAACCTTATAGGAAGAGCCTGAAACTAAACTTAAGTAGAAAAGGAACATGGTTGCACATAACAATGGAGGAGGTGTGAAGCAGGAATAGATGTGGAAAATACTCAACACATAGTAGTAGGGAGACCAGCGATATTCCTTAGATATCAGCATACAAAATATGGGTAATAAACAGAAGAATTGGCATAGAAAAATTATATATGCCCCAATAGATATCATGAAACTTGATGAGATGAGAACAATGATTGTAATATGGAATGTGAAGAATGTTATTTGTTCAAAGTCATAAAAACAGAGAAGAATGGCAAAGTAGGTAAGATTTTAAAAAGTGGTATTATTGTAGGAGTTTACTACAGAGGATGTGTACAATGCCTTTCAACTTATCAATTTCTTGAGAGGACAAGCTATAGAGGTAATTGGAGACTTCAATTATCCTGATATCTGCTGAATAACTAATCAGCTAAGAATGGGAAATTCAACAGATTTTTGAACTCTGTGACTGGCAATTTCATTTTTCAGGTGGAAGAAGAAACAAGAACATCAGTTACACTGGATCTAACTGGTCAATTGACTAAATGTGTCAGGCATCTTGGGAGAAAACATCCACTTTTATTTTGAAGTTCAGTATAACAGGAGGAGGAAAAGCTAAGAGAAGTCATTTGGATACTTTGGACTTCAGGAAGGTAGATTTTAATGAATTCAGGTGAAGGGTGGATAGCATAACTTATTTTGAGTTCCTACAGGATAAACTTGTCAAAGACAGAAGGAAGACCTTGAAAAACGAGATAATGAAAATATAGGAATAAACTATCCCCACAAGAAGGAAAAAAATGGATGAAGCTTCAACAGGCCTGTACGAATTAATAACAAGCCTACTGACAAGCTGAGAAGCACAAAGGAGCTATATAGGAAGTGGAAGCAGAGACTGATGACTAAAGAGGAGCATAAACTGGTAGCTTGAGTCTGTAGGGATGGTGATAGGAACCCTAATGCTCAGAATGAGATCAGTCTGGTGATGAATACAAAGTGAAACCTCAGTTTATTGGACCTTGATGCCACAAACTCTGCAGTGATTTACATAATTTGTGTAATTATGTCAGTGTCAAAATGATGTAAATCCTCACAATGCCTACTCTCCAATTCAGTGGACAATCCTGAAAAATGGACTTCCCTTTCCCAATTAATTTGTTAAAAAGAGGTTTAACTATAATAAGAAGGGTTTGGGGGGTTATTGTCTGAAACAAAAGAAGAATCAAGGATGCTGTTCAGTTGTTGCACAGGGATGGTGGAAAACAAGAAAAGGTGAATCTACTTCACAACTTCTTTGCATCTGTCTTCTCTCAGAAGAACGCACTTCTTCCCATGACTGAGGAAAGGGGGGGGGGGGGCCGAAACAGCTCTAAATTAATAAAGATTTGCTCATAACCAACTTTGTTACCTTAAATGAATTCAAATTTCCAGGTTGCTAGGCAACATGTCTACAAACACTCAGAAAGAATGATACCATTACTAGAAGCCAGTATGAGTTTGTCAAGAACAAATCATGTCAGACTACCCTTATCTCCTTTTATGACAGAATGCCTAGTTTGGTAGTCCATGGGGATGCTTGGTTGAAGGAGGTGGGCATGTTCAGATTGCAAAGAAAAACCCAAGGGGAGTTATGATAGCAGTCTACAAATATCTAAAAGGCTGTCACATACAAAAGAAGATGGACTTGTTTCCTGTCAAAACTGAGAGCAGGAATGGACCAATGAATTGAAATTAAAAGAAAGTTCAGGCTGAATATTAGGAGGAGCTGGGATGGGCATCTGTCAGGAATGATTTGATGGATGCCTGCGATGAGCAAGAATTTAATTCACTGACCTATAAGATGTCCTCTAAATTCTATGATTCTAAGGAGGTCTTTTTTCTCTTCTAAAGATATGTCCTGTGCTGTATTAACCTGCTTTTTCCATATCACCTGTTTTCTGTAGCAAATGTATGCATGCTTCCTCAGAAGTAAATCCCTCTTAATTCAACAGTATTTACTCTCAAATTAAGACTGAATAGGATTACAGCCTTAAATGTGAGCTTTAAATTGGAGAAAACCACAGGACACACAATGCTAACTCTGTTCCACTGATAGGGTCTGTTAATACAGTATGTTTCTCCATGAAGCAGCTTGCTCCAGTTGAACCACTCATTACACAGTTCACTGAAGCAGCCACTAGGATGGGATCCTTTGTGTATCACTTCCATTAGTTCTGCCTCAGACTACACCTATAATTGTGTAAACAGTAAGTTCAGCTATCTTAATTTAAAGCATCTTAAGAAACATTATTTCTTATTTTGAAAGATTTCTTCTAACCACACATTCTTTCTAATTGCGCAGCAAAACACAAAATGCCATTGTCTAAATCAAGGGCAAGCATTGTTTTTAATTAGTGGAAACACACATACTTACATTGTTTAATAAAAGATCATCAGCCAAGTGACATAATGTTGCTAACAGGGAAAAGACAAGACTTTCAGACTGATTATTTCTTTTGTGAGTGAATTTTAGTCTCTGTGTGTGAGTATGGGTGTGCATGCTTGTTTAAATTTGTATACTATATTATTCCTACCATATATTTGGTGTGCCTTATTTACTGAGTTTCCCTCTAAGAAGTCAGTGAAGACCTGCAGTAATTATTCATCGTTGTTCAGATGACTTTTAGTGGCACAATAGACAAGGTTAAGGTTCTGAGTGCTGCACAATGGCTGGGGACCCTCACCTGGCTTAAAAGCTTTGGGTTTCCCCCTTCCACTGATCTAGGCCCAACCAGCCTTATGAAATCATGACATAAACAGTGTTAATACAGTATTGAGTGGTCCTGCTTTTGTGAATTCTTAGCCTAACATGTGAAGAGAGCAGCTATAATACAAAAACACAGTATTGAGGAACATTATTTTTGGATAGGAGCAAACATAGAAGTTTATTTCATATGTTCAAAATATACAGTACTTAAAATGAGAAGTTTCTCCAACTTTATATATTAGTTAATGTGGTCCACTCTTTCATATTTTTCTCTTGTTACCTGACCTGTTTCCAGTCTCAATTATTCTATAGTGCTAATGCAACCTTATGTGAATGTATGTATGTATATATACATACACACATGTGACAGAGCAAGTTCCACTGAATTCTGTGGTGCTTATTTCCAAGAAAAGAGGCATTGGACTGATCCATTAAATTCTTATTAGTTTTCATAGCCTTTTTCATTTCCTCTATATTTTCCTTTCTCTAGTTTTGTGTCTCCCCTCTTCTGTTCTTTCTTATTTTTGGCAGTCATCTAGTAAGTTTACACTCTTTCTACAAAATTTTCTCTTGTACAGTATCATTGCCTACTAACGCTTCCTTCTCTGTGAATAATACTCACCCTTCCGGTCTCTGCTGCCTTAATAAAATTATTGCATGTTTTAAAATCTAGAGACCTGCCAAGCATGTCAGCTTCATGACATGGAGCAAGCCTCTCATCCAGGTTGCTGGGTTGCGTAGCAACCATTTCTCACTTCTCTGATGAGTCATTTGCCTGTTGCAAAGCCTTGCTGAGGTAAGCAGAACCAGTAAGGGAGAAGCTACAGGAGCACTGGCTCTCCTTGGTTTATTAATTATTGGCCCCTGTAAGAGGTTGGGAAGTGCAGGATACGTAGGAGAGCAGGACTCTGAAAAGATGGTGGAGGAATAGAGAAGAATTCCCTCCAAGCCAGTTTTCCAAGGTACTACGCTTTTTTGTATCATGATATTCTTCTGTCTGCTAGACTGAAAAATCTCATGTTCTGCAATGGCCTAGAAAATAAGTTTCCATTGGGCTGTCTTCAAATATTATTTCTGCGTTGTGAGTTGTAATGTGCTATTCTATTTTGGATTTTTTTTTCATGTGAATGACATTTTTATAGTAAAAGAACAATGACAATAACAAAAATCCATTTGTAAGCTGCCCAGTGTTTTTTCAGAGTCAGGAAGTTCTAAAAATCTAATGAATTAATAAATAATAATAATTTTAAAAGAAACCTAGATATTATACTTGGGATACTCATGCAAGGTGGGAAAAATTCTGCCTCTGGTTAGTCCTCGTGCAATTTACAAGTTTTCACCATTCTTTCCCTTGCTTCTTTTCTTAAACCAAAGAAGTACGATATGAATTATCTTGCTTCCTTTGCAGTGACACATTTAGGAAGACAACCTTTGAAAAATAACATTTCCTGAAATAGAAGGAAGATGCATAGGTAATTATGACTTTAATGTTAAGCTGTTGCTTAAGAATTTCCACAGAGGCAATTGTAACAAAGAACATTAATTGATTTAGTGTATTTTAATTACTACTCATTTAATTTATTTTTCTTTTGTCTGGAAATAGTCTGTTTATGGAATTGGGCAACTTCCAATAATTATTGGAATAATAATAATTTGTTAAATAGAGATCCTTTATTTTTTTTTTCACTGTGTCTTTTAAAAAACAAATGAATCACAATGAACTTTGTCTGGTTGCTATTTCCTACTCCCATATTTTTTTTTTAAAAAAAGCTATTTAAACAGAATATAATTTAGACCTATGTACAGGTAGTCTTCGACTTAAGGCAGCAGTTGGGACCGGAATTTCCATCACTAAGCAATGTGGTCATAAAGGGCAACCACATCACTTAGCGACAGCAGTCCCTACAGTCCTGGTTGCCATTGTTAACTGAATCCCATGTTTTTAGGCAAGGCAACTTCCTGCCACCTTCCCACAACCAAAATCAGTGGGGAAGCTGGCAGGAAGTTGCAAGTCCCAGGCCCACAGGGAGGTAAGTGGCTGCTGCCAGGTAGTGGAGGGAGAGAGGGGATGCGTGAGGGTGTGAGGGAGGGTTAGGGAGGGTGCATGAGGGTGCAAGGGTGAGTAAAAGCCTTAAGACCCTTCATAAAACCAAGCTAGACTAGTGACCAAATGGCATCATAAACTGCATAAAGCAGAACAGGAAGTTGTCCATTAATTTCAGAGTGTGTAGATCTAGATTTTGTAAATGTTTAATAAACATATTTATGTAAATATTAAGCAGGAATGGGGCCAAGATGCACCCTTGTTTTATTCTCTTGGCATTTATGATTGAAGAGCTGTCCAGCACAGTTGCATCTAACTCACAGTTTTGTATTAGCATAGAACTTATACATGTAACAATCAGCATTTGTCAGTGGTAGAATTCTTAAGGTTCTCCCACAGAGTGTCTTGAAACATGAAGTAAGTTATATTCAATGTGCCTCTTAGCTAAGATTTTTCAAGGAATCACCACATTAAAAGCTCAATACATTTTTTTATTGGAGATACCAGCAGGTGGAGATGTTGCACACAGTTTCTTAGGTTTTAGTAGGCAACTGTTCTATCTCTGAAAGTATGCCACATGGTATATGGTCTGGCAAGTAAAGTAAAAATGTCAGGCCTATTAATAACTTCACAAGTCCCTCTTTTCTATAGTATATGTAAATTCCTAGATGACTTTCATAAGTTATAAGTGTAACTTCATAAGCACAAATCATAATTTCAACTTCTTACAATTCTGTGATTCTGTAATCTAAAAACTGTATAGTCTAGGCTTTGTGTTCACACAACATTCTTAGTCATATCACTTACAAACATAATATTTGTACAACATGTTAAACTTACTTTTAATCTTATTTAGGATTTGTGTGTGTGTGTGTGAGTGCCTTAACATGTTGCATGTGCCCAGGCAACAGGTTAGTTTATGATTCAGTGTGTTGATTCAATGTCATTTATGATTCATTGCATATTTAGAAATTGGGTTAACTCAGTTACCAAGTTATGTATGTTATATAAACAGAACAAATATCTCCCTGTAACCCAGTAGATGATTTCCAGTTTTTTCACACTTACAGTTTTAATAGCTATTTAGAAGTCCTTTCATTTTTTAAGAGACTGGCAGATCATGAGACCTACAGCATAACCATTTAAAAAAAAAAAAACTTCTTGATCTATGTGGCCTAGATAAAACTTCAGAATTTGTAAACACTTTGTTTGGTCTATAAATCTAATGCAATGCCATAGTTGGACTTAGTGTTTGGTGTTAGTAGCTACTTTTGTTTTCTTAGAGATGCATTACACAAAATTGTCTCCAGTGCTTTGTGGATTTGTTCTTTGGAGTAAGTTTTAGGCTAATTATAACAGGGTCCACATATAATGTTGAATCATGGCCTGCTGAACAAACAATAGAGTAAATTCAGATGCAATGCCATAGTTGGACTTAGTGTTAAAGCTACCAGATCCAGACTGCAAATATCTGGAGGATATTCATTCATTCATTCATTCATTCATTCATTCATTCATTCAATTTATATGGCCACCCATCTCGCAACAGTGGCTCTGGATAGCTAACAATGTTAAAAATTCAACAAGACAATCAAGAACAGTATAAATACATATACATATAATGGCAGCCAGGATAACAACAGTCATCAATAATAACCATCTCATGGGCCCATTAACCTTCTGAACTGTTTTTAAGGCTTTAAGGAATGCCAGCAGAGTTTAGGGCCAGCCAGATCTCAGGGGATATGGTGCTCCAGAAGACAGGTGTTGCAATTAATGGAAGCATGGAGTTTTCTGTGTCTCTTTTCTGTCATCTATTGGTGGTCCAGATCCTTGCAGCTCAAATTTGGTAACTCTACCTAGTGTGCCATTGGAATGCAGATCACAGATGAGATTAGGCTAAGGCAAAGAGCTGTAACCATAATCTAAACCCACTTTTTGTACTGTCTGATTTGGTTTGGCCATAGGTCTATGTGGCATATGGAGGGAAATCGATAAACAGTGTATAGAGCTATTAATATAACTAAACAATGAGATAGGATGAGGAAGTAGCAGTGCTTCAATCACCACCACCACCACCACATCGCCTTTTCTTTGAAAATAATTTTTATTGTTTTCAGAACATGGTCAACTCTATGATTTAGAAAGAAAATATTTTGTAGAAGTGCCCCACTACCACCTTGATACTCACTGACAATCCAGAAGTGGTAGTGGGGCACTTCTACAAAGAGAAGGAGAGGGAGGAAACAATCAAATAATGTGGGGAAATGGACAGTTCCACCCAGCCAAGCCACACAAATATGGCTGAATATTAGGCAGTAAGAAAGGCCTGGCAAACTGCTGATTGTCTAGGTTATGGACTATGAGTAAGCTTTGTTGTGATGAATTAGCATGATATGTAACCATATTTATAGTAATCTGGTTCACATTCTTGCATAGGTTTTGTCCTCAAGAGTAAGCTCTGGATATTCTTGACATCCCCTTCTATATGTCCCATATTTCTACCCCAAACACTGTTTTTGTCCAAGTAATGAGATTTAACAATGAATACAACTTTTATATTTTTAATAGTTATATAAAAGAAGAAACTTTTGCATCCGCAGATTGTTATATAAGCTGTAGCTGCCGAAATTTTCTGTTCTGCATAGCCAGTCAAGGTGCTGCTTCCTTCGGTTCTATCTTCTTTACTTCAAGGTACAAGTGTTGGGTCCAGAGCATCAAGCAAAACAAAAACAAAAACACCCCCCCCCCCCATAAGATTACTTATAAGCTATCAGCCAGCATTTGTTAGCTGCCTTCAAGAAGGAAGCAGATCAAAACACGCTGTCTGTGTAATGTTATAGGTGTATTCATTTTTCAACCAGAAGCTAGGGTTAATCTTCTAGAAGTGACATAATTTTCATAAACAGCCATTACAGATGGTCATAGTCTTTCCAGGAATATTTGATGTGTCAGTAAATGGATGAGTCATACTTGTCAATTACCAGATGCCCTTGTCAGCGATGAGTAAATTCTGAATTTGGATAGAATTTGGCTGTTTCCAAAATGTGAGATTATACAAATAAAAGATTTTGAACTAGTTTGCCTTATCATAAAGAACACAACAACAACAGAATCTGAAAATAGCACAACTGCTGAAATAACAGCTCAGTTAATTGTAAATGATGGGATCTTCCTTTTATAGGTCCATATGAAAGTAGAAATCTATAGACGGGTAACAGTTGAATATCAACTCTAGAAAATGACAATAGGAAAATAATACATGAAATTTTGCAAATCCTCTAAGTAAATGTGATCCAGGAGAATGGTTATTCTGCAGGGTGATATGAATAGATGGGCAGGAACAAGAGAGAGAACAGAAAAAATTATTGGGCCATTCAAAGACCCAAGAATGAATGAGAATGGTGACTGTGCCATGAGTATATGCTTAAAAAAAATTGTTTCAAATACATGGTTTAAACATAACTGTATTCATACATACATACAACAAAGGAATGAAGATAACTCTAAAAACTTAATTGATCTGGTTGTTTGTTATGAAAGATTGATAGAATCAGTGAAAGATACATGAGGGATGGAAAGTGCTTCTTCTTCAGAATGAACATTAAATTTTAGGCTGACCATATTTTTTTTACCCCAATGGTGGATGGTCCCAGGATCATCTAAGAAGAGTATATATCATAAACAGAAAAATAATTGTAGTGGCAAATGAACTTCAATAATAAGTCAATATTTACTTAACTAAACAGATAAACAGAATGACCACAGGTAGGCAAAAAAGCAGTGGGAGTGGGAGTGACTTCTGACTTCCTGCCGGCTTCTCCACTGACTTTGCTTATGGGAAGCTGGCAGGGAGTGTCAGAAATCATGATTGTGTGACTGCGGGGATGCTGAAATGATCACAACTTTGTAAGTAAAAGTGGTCTGAACATCATGGAAATTTCAATTCCACAGAAATAATAGGTCCCAGATTTTTTATGCATTAAGTTAGTGGATTTTAGGTACCTTGATTCAAAAACTTTTGTGGTCTAATGCACCATTTGGCCTAACTTGAGGGTACAAACAGACAAACAGATAGACAATGAGAGTTTTAGTAGTATATAGATATTTAATATTCTTAATATTCTATTATAGGTATGGAAAATTCTGATTTCTAATCTAAAAGGCAGATTAGAAAAAAATGTTAAATGTTGGGAAGTGTCTAAGGGGATCTTGAGGAAAAAGGGAATAGAAGAAAAGAACTGAAAGAAACAAGAGTGAACATTGAATAATTAGGAAGAGAAAGTGCATCTTGTATGAAAAAGCATTAGAAGATAGATTAATCTCACAACAGAATGAATGGAAAGCAGAGAGTGGGAAGAAGATGTGGAAGATACTTGGATCAGATTGAAATGAACTACATGACAGAATGCCAGAGAAGTGTGTGGAAGCATAAGAAAAGAGGCTTGATGGAATGCTAATGTGAAAGAGGCTGTGGATGAAGAAACAATGCATGGAAGAGAATGATTATTGTAAAAATAAGGATAAAAGAAAGGTATTATATAACATGTATACAAAGAAAGAGGGGACGCGGTGGCGCAGCGGCTTAATGACGCTGAAAGTGCCGGCCAGAAATGGCTGAAAGCTTCAGCGGTTCGAGTCCAGCCTCGCGTTAACAAGGTGAGCTCTTGTTTCTATACCCGCAGCTTCTGCCAACTCAGCAGATCGAAAACGTACGTGAGTAGATAAGTGAGCACTCTCACTCCGGTGGGAGGAAAATGCTGGCAGCGGCTCAACAGAGAGACGGGACAAGTTGCCGGTAAAAAGCGCGAAACCGCGCTCGTCCGAAAAAGGGGCGCGAAGCAACGGAAATCCCGCCTCCTGTGCTGCCAGCTGGGCTGACGCTCTAGGAATTAGGCTCTGGCAAAGTCTAATTCCGAAACTAGAAAGATGCAATTGCCTTGAAAACCGCTAGGGGGCGGTCACTGCAGGGTCAGTAATGACTGTTAAGCAGATAAAAAAAAAAAATACAAAGAAAGGATACTTGTGAAGAATACAAAGAGAGCAAGAAAGTATTAAAATTAAAAAAAGCAGAGAAAGTGTACAGCAATATTGATGGAAATTAAAAATTGTTTTAAAAATGGGTAAAGAGGGCTAAACTAGAGGACTCCAGCAGAAAGAACGGAATTAAAAATAAAAGTCATGAAATGATTTAAGATGATACTGAAGTGAGAGAATGCTGGAAGATTTTAGGGACCTGTGTGAGAATGATAGTGATATGACAAAGGGTAGAATTGAAAGGAATACTGCAAACATTAGTGTCCAACAACATTTAATGCAAAAAAGTCATTAAAGCTATGAAAACCTTGAAAAATGTTCTAGGCATTGATGTATAAAGTATGGATATTATTAGGATTATTGTTAAAGTTGTACAACACTCATTTCCCAGTGACTCTGAGCAGTTCACAAAGTATGGTTTTCTTATGGACTGGCTGTGAGATGTTTAATGCCTATGTTTAGACTGTATCTGCACCTCACCTTATCTCCTGCTGCAGCCACAACCCTGTTGCAGGTGCAGCCACTGCACTAGAAGTGTAGGCTAGTTTTGGGCCTATCCTGGCTTCCTGAAAATATAGATGACAAGTTGGATTGGTTGGGTGCATCAATACAATTGGTATCACCTCAGCTGGAAGTTGTTAAGAAGCTGCACTGTGAGCACTAATTATTAAACTCTATTTTTAAATGAGGGGCTTTAGCCCTTACAAGGGGTTCATGTGAGGCCCTCCTATCCCCCTGCAGCACACCCCTGATCTCTCTAGATTAAGCCTTTAATTTCCTTGGCTTACTGTCTCTTACTGCTTTTCTCTGCTCTGCATAATATTGCTTATCATGAAAGAAAATAGCAAAATGTGAATGTATGTTTTATGGAGGTAAGTAGATATGTAGGTAGTTAAGCGCCAATACTTAAAATGTATAAAAGCTGGTGAAGTTTTTTCCATGACAAACCTTCTACTCCATTGTTGCCACCGTTTAACCATAAAAACATTAAAGTATGAAAGCTGACCTTTGTGTGGACATACAGCCTGGGAATAAAAAAGGTTTAGCAAATGGAACTTATGAGCTCATAGAAGGTATTACAGCTTCCTGTTGAGTAGGAGTGCTTTCAGCATTAAAAAGTGTAGTTATTAGCCTGTATCAAGGTGTTCCAGTTATCTTCCAGATTCCTTTTACCTCCAATTTATCAAATTAGCAGGTGCCATTTCTCCTCCCATAAAATGCAGTAGAAGAAGCTACTGTATTTATCTGCAGATACATTGCCATTTGACTCTCAGTAATGTCAAAGTCCCTTGCTTTTCCCCATTTTTTGAATGTAATGCAATGTTTAAGTCTTTTATGAGAACCTAGACCATAAAACCATAACCAGATTTTGTCTGGATTCACAGTTTGGGATTAAAATAGTAAGCTTCCTTGGTATTTCATTAGATTTAAAGCAGCAGAGCAGCCAATTTCTTTTCAGAGGGAACTACATAGTCTGGTTTGGGAAGACAAGGCTTCCTCCAGTTGGGGACCTATATTATGCTAAGCCAAAATGTTGCTTTTGTCATTTTGACTCAGCTTAATTTGTGAACCCATCCACTGAGTTCTTTAAATCATGGTTTATAGTTTAAAAATATGACAGATGAACTCATCCACAGTAGTCATATGTTACAGGCTTATTTTACAAACAATTGCTAAGTTCATATATTATGCTAAGCCAAGACCAAACAGAACACGTAGGTGCAAAATATGTATCTAGCCTCAGAATTTTATTTTTTAACCAACCTGAATGTGAGGCAGGAGGAAATTAATAAGAGGTTGGCTTTTGGGATCCAAGTCAATCCTTCTGCCTTCTCTGGTACTGTTATGGCAACAATATTTTCACAATATATCCATTGACTTTGCTTTTCATTTGCTGATATCAGTCCATTAATCCTATACATCACAGAGAATGTTTTTGAAATAAAAGCATTAGTAGTGAGCAGTAAAATTCATTTTGTGTTAGCTCATAGCTAGAATGAAATGCTGACATATGCAACAAACATACCATATAATTGTACTTACACATTTATTGCACTGCTGCTGTCAAAATAGTACATCCAAATGGTTATTGTTGTTGTTATTCAGTCATTTCTGACTACTCATGATCTGAAGAACATCATTTTGGAAGAGTTGTCTATAAACTACTTCTTTAAGCTTTTGTAAGCCTCTACTTGTGTCATAAGTGACAGTATCTAAATCACCCTGCCCCAGGAGCTGCTAAAAAAGGCAGATTTTTATGGGTTTCCTAAAAGACAGCAGGGTCAGTGCCATGTGGACTTCAGGGCAATACTGTTCCAAAGGGCAGGGTAGCCATGGAGAAGGTACATATCCAAGACATACAAGACAACATTGCTTTAACAATGGGACTTGGAGTATGCCAGCCTAATATATCTAATAGGAAGGATAGCCACACCTGAAGTCCTGCAGCTATCCAGACTGTGAGCTGTAAATGGCTTCAGACATGACAACCAAAACCTTGAATTTTACCTGGGATCCAACGGGTAACCAGTGCAGCTTGTAGAGTAGTAAGTGTCACCCAGGCAAACCAAAGTATACCTGCTATTACTTGCCCTGTCAGCTGTAGCTTCCAAATGGTCTTCAAGGACACCCAGACTGCATGGCAAAAGTCCAAATGCAAGGTAACTATGGCATGAGTGACTATGACAAGGGCCTCCCAATCCAGGAAAGAGTGTAATTGGCGTACCACATGAATCTGTGCAAAGACTCTCCTGGCTATTGCTGCCACTTGCTCTTCGATCAAGAGCCATGAGTTCAGGGGAACCTCCAAATTACACACCAGTTCTGTCTTGGGATTTGCAACCCATCAAGTTGGAAAATCTGTGGAAATGGAGGGCCCTTGAATCCACAGTACTTGGGCTTGCTCAGCTTGAGCCCAAGCCTATTCCTCCCCATCCGAACTTCCGTTCACTAGGAAGAGCCTCAACAGGATTGCTTGGTCAGCCAGGATGGGATATGGGTAGTCTCACTTAACGACCATTTGTTTAATGATGATTTGAAATTACGACAGCCTCGGAAAGGGTGCTTTACAGCCCATAAAGCATTTCCGGCCATTGTAAAACATCATGCCACCCCCTCCCCCCCACGGTCATGGAGCTGCATTTTGGGTGCTTGGTAACCGGCTTGCATTTATGACCAGTTGCCAAGCACTCCACGATCATGTGATTGCCATTTGCAATCTTCTCTGCTGGCTTCTGCAGAAAGTCAATGCAGGGGAGGTTGCAAGTGGAGGGGACGGAGGGAAATCTCTTGGCAGTGTGCAGGAACCACCTTGCATACCACCAAGAGGTTTTTCCAGGGAGAATATTTGAGCTCTGTTCCTGCATACCACCAAGACAGGGGAGGGGACAGAGGATGGTGTGAAAGGGCTGCCTGCTGGGAGGATTTCAGCTCTGTGCGGAACTGAAATCTTTCAGAAAACAGCTCTTTCACTCCATCTGCTTAACAACCCAGTAGATTGCTTAACTGCAACCAGGAGTGCCTGGATTGTGGTCACTGAGTGAAGCAGTCACGTTGGTGTCTCACTTAATAACTGCTTCACTCAATGATCAAGATTCCGGCCCCAATTGTGGTTGTTAGATGAGGACTATCTGTATACAACTGGGTATCCTCTGCATATTGATGATATCTGATGCCATGCTGGCTGTGAAGGAATGTAGACTCAGCCTTGGGAATGGGGAAGGAATGAGTGAGCCATTAAGTGTGTGTGTAGTGGGGGGGGGGGGACTTTTAGAAAAGGTTACTCAGTATGAGAGAGGAAAGTGTGAGAAAGAAAATCAAATAACCCCACCTTGATTTTGTTTGATAGAAGGTGGGGCAGACAAAAACTGACAGGAGTTCAAGATGCTGTTGTTCTACCCTGCAACAATAAACAGCATCTCTGCCGTGCCTGTTTCTTGACCTTACCTACCTCAAAGGGCTGATGCTGGCAGAGGACTCACCTGGTGCTGCTAGCAGCCTCATGTAGATAAAAGGAGCAAGAAGAGCATCAAGCTTCAAGGAAATCTACAAAGCAAGGGCCTAGGCTTGATCTCTCCCCCCAAAATTAGATCCAATCTTGGCTTCTGTCACCTGTCTTTGCTTTTTCCAGGGATGAGATCTTTTCCTATGATTCTTGCTTTCACATTATGGGTCAAAAATTAGTGCTTCCAGTTTTACTTTTGGTTTTACTTTGTCTAATATTGAATTGTTTGCTGTTCTTATGGTTTAAAGTATTCTCAACAATTTTTTCCAGCACTGCAATTCAAAGACATCATTTTAATTTATTTAGTCTTTCTGATGGTGCACTTTCATAGTCATATGTTATAACTGGGAAAGGCATAGCTTTAATAAGGCACATCTTTGTTATCAGTATATCTCTGCACATTAATCCAAATTCTTGCATGAAAGCACCTAGAGCTGTCCCTAGAACTCTTGAGTGAAAAAAAAAAAACCAAAAGATATTTTTGTTAAATACTATCAAATCTCCCCTTTGTTCAGACATAAGGCTTCCAGATCTGGGTTACCATAATTGGATGAGTAGAGCAAAGAGATATAGAGAACGCTTCTTAACCACCATTTAGTAGTCATCTGAATTTTTGCAACCCAGTACTGGTAGCCCTAATCAAACTAGAATCTTATTGACAGTATTGACAGTGGACAGGATCCTCTGGACTGTGAAGGCCACCACTTGTCATCTGGACCCATGCCCCTCCTGGCTGGTGAAAGCAGCTCAGGAGGTGACATGCAGTTGGATCCAGGTGATAGTTAATACATCCTTGCAGGAGGGAGTGTTTCCAGCTGCCTTTAAAGAGGCGTTGGTGCACCCCCTCCTCAAGAAACCCTCCCTGGATCCTACCATACTGGACAATTTCCGTCCAGTCTCCCACCTCCCCTTTTTGGGGAAGGTGGTTGAGAAAGTGGTAGCATCACAGCTCCAGAGGGTTCTGGAGGAAGTGGATTATCTGGACCCCTTCCAGTCAGGTTTCAGGTCCGGTTATGGAACGGAAATGGCATTGGTCACACTTATGGATGATCTCTGGTGGGAGCGGGATGGTGGAAGTGCGACCATCCTTGCTTTCCTTGATCTCTCAACAGCTTTTGATACTGTTGACCACGGTATTCTGTCGGGATGACTCAGGGAATTGGGGATGGGCAGCACAGTCTTGTGCTGGTTCACCTCCTTTCTCCAGGGCCGATCCCAATTGGTGGTAATAGGGAATGAAAGGTCCCATCCTCGGCCCCTCCTTTGTGAGGTGCCGCAGGGTTCGGTTCTCTCTCTGCTCCTTTTCAACATCTACATGAAACCGCTGGGTGAGATCATCCGTCATCATGGGATGAGGTATCATCAGTATGCTGATGATACTTGATTATACATCTCCATCCCAGGTGAGGTAAGTGTTGCCGTGACCACCCTCTCGTGGTGCCTGGAGGCTGTAAGGGTCTGGATGGGGAACAACAGGCTTCAGCTGAACCCTGGTAAGACAGAGTGGCTGTGGGTTAATGGCTCCTCTGTATCCAGGACTTTGTCATCGTTGGTGCTGGATGGGGTAGCACTGCCCCAGACAGACCCAGTGTGTGATCTGGGGGTCCTCCTGGACTCACGGCTCCTGCTCGAAGAGCAGGTGGCAGCCGTGGCCAGGAGGGCCCTGGTGCACAACTTCAGGTCATGCACCGGTTATGCCCTTTCCTGGATCGGGATGCCCTTCAAACGGTCACTCGTGCTCTTGTTATCTAGACTACTGCAATGCGGTCTACAGGGGCTACCCTTGAAGAGTATCCAGAAGCTTCAGCTGATCCAGAATGCAGCCACGCGAGCTATTTTTGGGGCCCAAAGAAGGACCCATACAACACCACTGCTTCGTGAGCTGCATTGGGTACCGGTTTGCTTCTGGGTCGAATTCAAGGTGTTGGTTATCACTTTTAAAGCCCTACATGGCATGGAACCAGGTTACCTGAGGGACCGCCTCTCCCCCACAAGTTCATCCCATCCCATCCGATCACACAGAGAGAGCATGCTCCGAGCCCCTTTGGCAAAAGAACTCTGACTAGCGGGGTCCAGGAGACAGGCCTTCTCTGCTGTAGCCCCCGCCCTTTGGAACATCTTGCCCCTGGAGGTGAGATTGGGCCCCTCACTCCTGGCCTTTCGGAGGGATCTGAAGACCTCGCTCTGCCATCTGGCCTGGGACGAGGAGGGGGATCATCAAGGGTGGGGTTGGTTTGTCCCCTAGTGGCCTGGCATCGCTGCCTTGAACCATCAGCCTCCTGGATTTTTTTCCCTTTTATTTTTGTGAATGTGAATTGTTGTAGGTTTTAATTGTATATTTATTTATTGTTTTAATGTGTTGTGAGCTGCCCAGAGTCCCCTATTGGGGGGAGATGGGCGGCGGACAAATTTAATAAATAAATAAAATAAATTTGATGTTGCAAAGCAAAGTCCTCAAGGCATGACTAAATATCTCTGTGCTGTAGCTGACTAAGAGATATATGATCAGTGCTGCTGTGATATCATAATGGGACAGAGAAATTTAAATGATAAACCTATCCAGGAATGCCCCTTTCAGATTTTCTTCAGGCTAGGGAGAGTCAGGTTCTAGTCCTCTTCAGCCTTGGGAGCTCACTGGGTGACTTTGCGCCAGTCATTTTCTTTTGGCCCAGCCTACCTCACTGGGTTGTTGTTGTACTGTGCTTAATTGCAAGTGCATGCTGTATTTTAAATACGACTACTAAGCATCTAGCTGCTGATGGGAAAAATATTATTTTGGTGTATTTTTAGTGTAAAATGTTTTTTCTAATGCCTCAGAAGGAAAGCATCAATAAAAATCATTACACTATTTGACTCATCCCATTTGTTCAAGTGCTGGGACATTCCAGAGTACAGCATTTACTCAGAGTTGGTTTCTTTTGAGAGAATGTTCTCATACCTTACAAAAAAGAACAGATGAAGACTCCCTTGAGTTCGGGTAGCCTCATGGCAACTGCAGGGACACATGCATTAAGGGCTTTCTCTCAGGATCTTTTTTAATTTCCCAGTCTCATCTCTAGTCCTGAGTTTCCTAGTGGATTCCCATCCAAATACTAGCCAGGTCAATCCTGTTTAGTTTTTTTCAAGATCACCCAAGGTCATTTAGTGCTGCAACCTGCTTAGCCAAAGTTTATTAGCATTTGATAATATCTGAATGTAGTTACAAATATACTACTACATTTGCAGAGGCTTAATTACCCCATTTTGGTACCAAACAAGGAAAAGGAAAATCATGTTGGAAAATCAACTTTTTTTGTTGTTAATGTTCAGTGATACAATTTGGGGAAGTTCTGGGGTGGAGCCAGTGATTATCTATACTAATGCAACACAGGTGAAAATCTGTTTCCTTTCTTGCTCAGTTTTATATTTGATAGGAAATTGGTGTGCTACTGAAAAGAAAATAAGTAATATTATTAACTGACACCTAGAGGTTTTTTTTCAGTCAGTGTGTGTCATACCTGGCTCCTTCAAATGTGTAACTGAAAACTGCTGGATAAATATATTAATAAAAAATAAAAATGGAGATTGCTCTTGACAACATAATTTCTCAAGGATATCAGAAAAATATTTACTGTGCATCCTTCTGAACCCAGATGTATGTTATGCATTAATTTTATTACTGTGGTTATTTGGCTGCCTATCAAGTAGCCTATTATTTCATGTGAACTGGCAAATTATGTTTGTAAATCATCATTTCCAGTTTTGATTGGCAGGATAAGCCAACATAAAGTTATAGTTCTGTGAGTCAGCTAAATGGCAAACTAATTCTTGCCTCAAACCAGAAATGAAGAAAGGGAGAAACAATGCATGTCATAGAAGAGGAAGGGAAACTCCATACTTCTGGCTTATGGAAGGCTCATAAAAATTATGGGGCCAAGAATGGCCAGAGGAATGCTGCTGCCATTTTAAAGTTTTTCTGAAGGCAAATGTCTGCAGGCAAATATCTAATAGTGAAACTTCGATTTTACAGACCAGTTGGAGAGGGGGATGTCTATTCCTCCCAATTGTCTATTAAATCACAAATTATAACATTTGAGGCAATTTATATCATTTTCTTAATTATATCACTTGCATAACATGCAAATCACTGCAAATGACATAAACTGCATCATTTGCATAATGATGTCACTACACAAATGACATAAATTAATGCAACTAATTTAACTTTATTGTACATGTAACTTCTTCCTTTGGACTATTTCGTTATTTGCAGAGGAAGTCTGAACAAAAAATTCAGATCTGTTAAACAGGGTCACTGCTAAATGGGAGTCACATTGAGGTTTTATTGTATTTGCAGTTCTTAACCTATTTGATCAATTAAATGATTCAATTTGTTATAGAGATCAGCTAGGACCTTTCTGTGATTTTGTCCCTCTGGAGCACACTCAGTCTAAGATTTTTAGTTCTGTTTTTCAGGTGCTGTGTCTCGAATGCTGGACTATATTTAGAGACAGAGATAGTGAAGGAAAAGGCAAGGGAATGGCAGTCCATACATATGTTTTGGTTACGACCATTTTTCTTTCCAACAGGATTAGCCTTGCAAATGTTAGTGGATATCAAACTTTATGGAAACAAGTAATGGTTTGCTTAATCACAGCATATTAAACCACTGACTTCTCACATGCTTAGCCAAATCAAGCAAGACATATTGGGTCTGCACAAGACTCTGTACCACATATTAGCTAAAAGCATTTTAGTCTGTTATAGTGTGTAAATCCAGCCTGTGTAGTTAATTTATAGTTCAGCTTGTTATGTGAACCAAGATCAATGGCTAATTCAGTGAATCATGGGTGAACATGTCCAATGAGTGAGCCTTCTATTCCACAGGTTAAATGTGGCAGGACTCTTCAGATTGCATTCTGTTTGTTGGTATATGTGATTTAACAAATTAGTGAAGACATTAAGTATATCTCTGGGCACTCTTAATTATAGAACTATTTCCTGACAAAGCTTTTATAGTACAATGACTGTACAATAGTTTTTTCCTATAATCTGTCTGCTAAACTTTGACTATTCTATTAAGACGTTCCATCAGAGTTCTTAAATTACTGATTTACATATTTATATACAAGTTAACCGCCAGGATACCTGATACAAATGTCATCACCAAAATCCTACCTTCTAACTTGCATATGAACTTGTACATCAGTGATTCACCAGCACTGCTAAATGTCCCTGTAGAAGAGGAGCGGGGGGGGGGGGGGGGGGGGGAGGGGCAGCAAGAAGTACAGTATGTGTGGTCCAGAGGTTATACCTCTAAACCTGACAATTCCCCCGCCACAGACACACATTGGATAAGGCTCACTTATTATTTATTGCATTGGGAGCTGGGGAGTTATAAAGAGTAAAATGAGTGTCTTAAACCTTGCAGAAGCTTACGGCACCAGTTCCACCATTTAAATCCCTGAACCCTTTTCCAAAACCTCTGCGCGCGTTCCAACGCTATCTGTGCATGCATTCCAGCCCGAGTTGGAAAGCTTTTTAACCCCATGACGTTCGTCGTTCTCCACGTTTGCTCATGGGACTCCTCAAGGCGCACAAGGGCTCGATCGGGGAACTGAGTCATCCTCGCCCTGGAATAGGCCCGGACAAACGCGCCGGGAAAGCAACGCTGCCCGCAGGCGTTGGGACTCAAGGGCAGCCACGACATCGGTGGGAAGCTTCCGCTTTCGGGGCTGCGCGAGGAGCTGTCAGTCAGGGAACAGCCCCATCCCAGGGTGATGTCAGCGGATCAGCTGCTCTATAACAAAGCGGGGAGAAGCAGAGCGTGCCAGTGGCCCAGGCCCTTGGGCACAGCGGGCTCTAGGGGGAGACTGCGTGAATCGGGCGGCCCTCCTCGGGCTGGGCGAGGCGGGAGCGTGGCTGGCTCCTCGGCACACCTAGCCAAGCCAAGGCGCTGCAGCCAAGCAAACGGACTGCTTTGCGATCGGCGGGCTGAGCCATGGATAGTGACGAGGAGACGCTGGAAGAGACCATCGAGGGTAATTGCGTTGCTTGGGCCTGAGCCAGGGAGGGAGGAGTTATGCGAGTCGCTCGTGGGCGCCGTGCTGGGGAGAGTTCAGAGCCCGAGGCGGGGAGAGCCTGAGGTGCTTTTCTGCACCCAAGTTCTGCGCATCTCCACGTTGCGGATATGGAAGAACAGCTCCTCCTCCGCTGGGAATTGCCGGAGCAAACGTGGGGCCTTTCTTTCCGCCTTGTAGCTTTCCGGGAGGGAGTGGGGTCCCCCTTATCGGGGTGCGCTTAAAAGGGCAAAAAGGCGAACCGGAAGTTTCCCTTCTTCTGTGAAATCGGTGTTTGGAAGTTGTTTGGGGCGTGTGGCCCAGCCTGGACTGCACTTTGGGGGAAAGTCGCTTGGGGTGAAGAAGCTTGAAACAACCTTGTCCTCTTAAATAAACCCGGGAGGGATCACGGCTTCCGTCCGCAGAGACGATGACGCTCCAAAGCTACTGCGAGCCTTTTGTCCTCCTTGTTCTCTTCCCGGGCAGAAGCATGGCGTGGATGCGGGTGTAGAAAGGTTTCTGTGCGCTTGAAGCGTGCTACGTGGTTAGCCTGAAATCTGCTCGCTGGAAGTTCCACTACAGTCTGGTACTTCCCGCTCCAGATTAATAAATTCTGAAGTTGGGAGGCCGAAGGGATCTTCAGCCCTCCGAGCTGAAGCCAAACAGCCATACTGTTTGCTCCTTGTGCCTTAGCTTCTCTCTGCACTGCCCTTACGAGGTTCAGAATAATCGTATTGTCAAAAACGTTTTCAGGGACCATGAAGACTGTGAGTTTAATATAATTTGAGACTTTCGTCATTTCATTATTGCTTGAATAATCTGGAGAATTCAGAGATCTGAAAAGTGTGGGTAAAATTGCAGATCTTGATATAACTTGAGTGCTGGGCTGCTTTAATTTCCTGTTTTGTGGTTGTTTAAAGATACTGAAGTCCGTGCCCCACAAACTTTCTCCAGAACTTTTAATGTGAATGTATATTTCTGATGAAAAATATCAAAATGTGTAGTACTTGGAGATGTTAAAGTGAAGATTTAGTTTTAAAAATATTCCCAAACAGAGGCATAGGTTTTTCACCCCAATCTTAAATATTCCTTTTTTACTAGTGCTGCTGGAAGTTTCTAGCAAGATTTATAGAATTGGCACATGTCGAATTAGTTCATTCTGGTCTGCAAAATAATAGCTACATTGCAGTCCTGGCACCATATAATTTGGAAACAATAACTGTATTGTCAGTTGAAAGTTCTGCTTTTCAGACTAATATGAATTATGCTTAATTGCTGATTCAAAGTTTATGATGACTTAAAACTGAATTGTATTTCAAGTAATAGTTCATTAAATATGGAATTCTATTCCTAGTTAAATTAAGGATATGTGAGCATAGTTGTGGGCAGGAGTGTTTATTTGTTAGTTTTACATTCACACCAGTACTACACAATATTTTTGTTCCTTCAGAATCAAGAAAAGTCAAAACTAATTGAGTAATTCTAAAGTGGGGAGAAGGCTACACTTTAAAATCAGTTGGGCTCATCTGTGTGTAATCTGTAAAAGAATGGCACATAAATAGAGAAATAGAGACAAGATAGAGGAAATATTTTACTAATACAGTGGTACCTCGGGTCACGAA
Organism: Liasis olivaceus; assembly: GCA_030867105.1. Taxonomy (NCBI): domain Eukaryota; kingdom Metazoa; phylum Chordata; class Lepidosauria; order Squamata; family Pythonidae; genus Liasis; species Liasis olivaceus. The sequence goes on along the minus strand of CM061354.1, from coordinate 34,620,947 downwards.
CGCTTCTGTTTATGACCAATTCGGGTCACGAACAGCACAGTTCGCAAAATTTTGCTTCCGTTCGCGAACTCCACATCGGGTGACGTACAGGATCCACAGCCATTTTCCCTGCCGTGACACATGGTCGTGGCTTCCTGTAGGGAGGGGGACTCTCCCTCCAAACAATAACCGCCTCCCCACCCGCCTTCCTGTCCTCCATGCCAGAAGTCGCCTCGAGCAAGATTAGTGTTCTCTCTCTTCGTACTGTACTGTACTGTACTTTGTTTCATATTTTTATGGTTTAAAAAAAAAATACATGTGGTTCAGCACGGATTAACCGTATTTACATTGAACCTTATGGGAAAATTTGATTCGGGTCGTGACCAATTCGGGTCATGACCAGAGTCGCGGAATGAATTAAGTTCGTGACCCGAGGTACCACTGTACTGTGCAACTGAAAACTTAATCTGAGCTCTGGTTCTCACTATGAATCATTAGGATACATCACTGCTTATTTAATTATTTATGCATTCATTCTGGCTTATATTAGATAAGTAATTATAGTATATGGTAATTTATAATGGGAGTTTATCAGTAGTTTGAATGAGCAGTGTCACCAAAGTAAACAGTCAAACCCATAGGGTACAAATGTCACCAGGTCACAAACCCTATTGCTATTGATGTATTACTAATCCCATCAGGCTACTTGCCAGCCCTAAAGTTAGCGATTAAGGCCCAAATAATTTTTTAATTTTTGTTGGATTTTTAAAATCAACATCTTAAATAAAGGAAAAAAAGAACTGTTAAAGCCACTGTCTGTTTTTTGCCTTTTCTGAAAGTTAAATTCATACATATATTTTTGCAAAGTTTAACTGGGAACACATACATACATACACATATCCTTCCAAACCTCAGCAAGCAATGAGGAAATAAACATAGTGAGCAAACCCTATTTTCAGCCTTTTTGGAGTAAAATGAAAGCTAATAAAAAATTAAAGCATCTGTGTGCAAAATATTTAACTACAGTCTGCAACTGAGCAGAGGCATACCCTTCCAATGACTGCAGAAATGTGCAAAGCACTTTCTCAAGAGGAGGTATGTTGTGTGTCTGGGCATGTCCAGCACAAGTACTCTGGGTGTGTGCAAAGTATGTCTTATAAGAGGAGGTTGTTATGTGTCTGGGCATGCACAGCATACTCTACAAGACTAAACACCTGTCACGTAATAAAGGGGACATTGGTTCCATGTCCTAGTGTGACAGGGCAGAAGCAGCAGCCTTGGGCAGGCAGCCTGGAAGCGGATTTGTTTGATGTAAAATTGACCCTTGAGCCTCCAAAATGAAAAGCTAGGAGAAGAAAGACTCTGCACTCCTGAACCGTAAGGGCTTTTTGAGAATGTATGGGATGGAGTTATACTGCCTTTTCACTTTAGATTCTGCAGTACAGCAAATGGTAAGTATAAAGATTAAGAAAAAGAGTACTTCAGGTTAATTCTGAACCCAATACTATAATTTTATTTTGTATTATTTTTAGAAACTAAGATCTCAAGATCTTAGCATGACATAGATTCTGAAAGTCTATATCACAAACATCTCTTGTTCTCTAATGGGTTGTCTACATGGCCAAGAAAACAAACTTATGGCTGCACTAAAACAGAGCTCATAAAATGCTTTTGTTGTAGACTTTCCAAACCTGAGGCTCTTTGGATCATCATAAATATTTCCAGAAAGCTGGATAAATTACATTTCATGTAAGATACTTTTGTTGAAATGGCAACCTTCATATACTGCATTGAGGAGGACACTAATCCCCTTTTAGTAATTTTAGATATTGGGGCTGGATTGCCTGTTAGTCTGAAAAGTCAAACTTGCTCCCATCAACTACAACATGTTGGCATTCTCCCACTGAATTTTATAATAAAATATATTGACATACAAAGCAAAATATGTTTTCTTTCTTTTGCTAATCCTGTTTAACAATGTCAGACTATTAAACAGTAGATACAATTTAATCAAAGCAAAGTATCCAAATCAGGCTTCTTGGTCTGATGGGTTTTGCAAAGGTGTTAAGAATTTAGGTCTGATGCAGTTAGTTTGTGACATTAACTTGAGGTATAAAGGCAGGAGCATATGTGACTGTTGCAGTACAGGTAGTCCTTGACTTATGATCACAATAGGGACCATAAAATTCATTGTTAAGTGGTGCGATCGTTAAGCGAGGCATCACGTGACCACACCTGATTTTACAACATTTTTGCAGCAGTCATTAAGTGAATCACGAGGTTCCCCATTGATTTTGCTTGTTGGAAGCCAGCTGGGAAGGCTGCAAGTGGCGATCACATGACCCTGGGACACTGCAACTGTCGTAAATTCAGGTTGCCAAGTGCCTAAATTATGATAATGTGACTGTGGGGGTGCTGCAATGGTTGTAAGTGTGAGGACTGGTTGTAAGTCACTTTTTTCAGCTCCATCGTAACTTCAAGCACTCACTAATCGAATGGTCATAAGTCAAGGACTACCTCTGAGATTTTTTTGTCTTATCCAGCAAATTGTACCATTTCATAGCTAAGACGACTTTTTTTGAGAATGGACACAACTAAATGTATTACTACTTTTTTTGAGAAGTAGCCTTGTTAAAGGCAAAATAATATTTGCGGACTTTCTCTTTTTTTCTTTAAAAAATGAAATATTGGGCTCACAATGTCAGGCTATGAATTATCAATTTTCACATAAATATTGATAGAATTTCAGGTTCCTTTCAAGCATTCCTGCAGCAATTCTGACCTCTGTTGTGTCACTTTTTTCTTTAGATTGCTTGGGTGGTCAAATCTTTGTAGCAGAGTATGATCTCAGTCATCAGTGGGTGAACTGATGCCTGACTTGGCTCTTTTGAGTGGCCAGGGGTGTGCCTCTGATTACCTGGATTTGAGAAGGAAGTTTCTGGCTTTGAAAGAGGTTGTAGTGGACCCTCTCTTGAAGAGGCCATCTCTTGATTCAGCAGTACTGGACAATTTTCACAAAATTTCCAATCATCCCTTTTAGAGAAAGTTGTTGATATGAACCACACCTGAATGGCCAGTTCTAGTTGGTAGTCATGAGGGAAGAGTGTTAAGTCCATGGTTGTCCAATGCAGATTACGACAGTGCCTGGTCGTCTCCCCAATCTTATTTAAGGTCTATATGAAACTGTGGGAGAGGTTATCAATTGGTTTGGGGTAAAGTATCATTGGTATGCTAATGATACTGAGCTGTACATCACCACCTTTGGCCAGGCCAGGGATGCTGTGAAGTAGGTTTCAGGGACTGGATGGCGAGAAACAAGTTCTAAACCCTAGTAAGACAGAGCTGTTGTTCATCCATAAACATCTTGGCTGAAACATTGGTTCCAGCTGTGGCTCTGGATAAGGCCCACCTGGACTTGTGCCTAGGGTGGTCTTTTCCCAACTTCAGCTGATATGCCAGTTATGGCCTTACCTGGACCCAAAAACAATAGTGATTCATGTTCTTATTACAAAGAGGTTGGACTACTGCAACATCTTCTACTTTGATGATAATGTAGAAGGACTGCTGATACAGAATACAGGAACCCAGGCTGCTGTGGGTAGATCCCACCATTGCAAAATAATATTTATTTTATGGTTGATGCACTGATTGGTAGTAGGCATTTGGGCCCAGTTCAGAATGCTGGCTATTACCTAAGAAGCCCTACAGGACAAAGCACTAGGTTACTTTAACAACTATCTTGTCCAAAATGGTTTTGCCCATCCTGGCCAATAATTGAGAGTGCTCTGCTTAGGATCCTGCCCCCCGTGTGAGGTGAGGTGGGCATGGGCCAGAAGATAGGTCTTCTGGGTAGAGGCCCCGATTTTGTGGAATATGGTGGCCCTGGAAGTACACTTAGCTGTCTTGTTCCTGGTATTTAGGAGGCTTCTTAAAACCTTCCTTTTTAAATAGGCCTTTGAGGATGTTGATAAGTGGAAGGAGGGTGGCCATCTTATTTTTTATTATTTTATTATGATTATTGTTTGTACTTTGAGATGGTTCAGCTTACATTCTCTGTATAGTACCCACAGTCATTATTTTGTTAATAAATAAACAACTCCTGAACTAGTGTATGTTTGTGTGAGACTACACATACGCATACATACATACACTTTTACGTAGTACAAATTAACTGGCTACTAATGCAAGTTATGCCTTTTTCTAGGAATTTTAAATCTTTCTCAAATGTGTTTGAGATTAATATCTCAAGACTGGCTGACTAAAGATCATAAATCTCACAAATACCCCTCCAAATCAGGGAAAATCAACTTTATTCTGCATGAAAGGACAAGATAAGTGTATTCTTTTTATCTTATTCCTATATTGTAAGGATATCAAGGTACACAATGATAGACCATATTAAATGGCTCATACATATATTAAAAATGTATTTCAGTACATACATTATCAAGCCTTGATAGATTCATTCTCCTCTAGCTTAAGAGAATTGATCAGCTATTTCACTGATTCGCTAATTCACTGATTGAGCATCAGTCTTTATATAGTTAAATGGAATTGATTATTAGTTTACATATCTTTAATTAGTCACTGCTAAATTAAAAGGTTGGTGCATACATGAAATTCTTGTACTCAAACAACAAAAGCAAATTACAGTCACATGTCTGGATTTTAACACATTTCCCTGGAATTGGAGGTCTTGGAGGATGGGGACTTCTTGCTTGTCTCGGGATCACCTTCTCTCGGATGACACTGTTATAAGAAAAATGATATATTTGAATATCCCATTCACCATATTTTCATATTGCTACAAACATAGAATTCTGTTACTCAAGTAGAAAATATGCTATAATAGAACTGTGTGGGCATTTTGACTTTTAGTATTGTTATTAGAAGAGGTCTAGATCCCTGATTGTTTTACTCACCTTTACTTCTGTGCACTTTGTTTCACTTGTACAGTGTCTACATTCATTCACATTGAAAGAATTTTCCATTATCTCTAGCCTCCTTTGTTCTGACCAGTCCAAATATTGCCAGTGTTTCTACATTTCTCTTATATCCAATAATATTATGAACATTGAAAGTTTAGCAAAATATGATCTTCCTTTGAATGTGCTCCTCAATTAAAAGGTTGATTCCAAGGCATTGAAGTAAAATTATAAAATCAATAGTCCGTGGTCAAACTCTATAGAGACACTGTGGAACAAATGTCAGCTATAGTTAGCAATGCAGTCTGATACAATTACAAGTCAGCTTTGTCTGAAAACTGACAGTAATGAAATCTGTGTTTTCTTGGGCAGCCGATGCAGTTCTCATTCTTGCAGATAACCAGGTAAGTGGCAGTATCAGCAGTCTGCATTTTTTTAAAGCCAGTTTGTTTATCTGAGTCAAAAATCTGAGAACAAATATTTCAGTTGACTAAACATTTTATTGTCAGGAAATAAAACATTGGAAACCATTTAATTTAAGAATCATTCCAACATCATGAGATACAGTATAGGATACATTTGAATCAAAACACATTTCTTGTACATCTAAAAACCTTTGGCTGCTATGGATTGACTTTGTACTGTATGTCTAGGTGTGTAGAGAATGGAGCAAAATAAAACCTACAGCTCCATACAGTATGCATTAAATTTGCTGCAACATTCCTGCTGTCAGAATGGTGTCATGTATAAATCTGGGATATAATGAAATAAATTGGAGGTGGTAGTGCTGATTCATCTGATTTGGTCATATTGATTTATCTCACTGAGTCTACTTCAGTCTACTTCACTTTTCTACTTCATATATCAAAAATGTGCAGGTTTGTCCATGGGATAGAGTCTTTGGGAACATGCAGATATAAAATAACAAAGTTTTAAAATATAACTTTGCTTAATTTCTTTATCACTCATGACCTATTATGGATGATTATGTGTTTTGAGTTCTTTTATCTGTTTGGCATAAAGGTCATTTTACATCAATGAATTGGATCAGTAGCACTTGTCTGGCAACTATGTTTGCCCAGTTGATTCATTCTTAGATCTCTGCATGCATACAAGTAAAATTTCTCTAACAGAATGTGATCTCTTCAATACCACCAGTTTTGCAGAATGATGTTTATTTGGCCCTTATGCTATTCTTTCATTCTCCACTCAGAACATGTTTCAAGCTCTGAAAGAGGAGAGAAATTCATTATTTATTGGTGTCTTTATTAATTTAAGTGGATAAATACTAAATTTTCCTCAAGCAGGAGCGGGGCAGTGCGTTAGAGGAATTTGAGTTAGTTTGGGTGGCTGGAGAAAATCAGAGTCCACTGCTGTTTCATGTAAGAAGAACATACTGCTTGTGTTAGTCCCACTGGTTTTCAAAATAGTTTTTTTATTATTATTTTTTAGGAACACTTGATGATGATGATATGCCCCATGGGTTTTGTATAGTCACATATTCTTCCACAGACAGATTTGAAGGGAACTTTGTGCATGGAGAAAAGAATGGTCATGGAAAGTTCTTCTTCTTTGATGGAAGGTAGACATTACTGTGTCCATGGTTTCTTTCACTGGATTCAGAATTCATATTTAGCCATAGTGTATTTAGCCACAGTTTATTTGATATAGCAAAATTAGTGGGTATGCATAACATACTAAACTAGTAGCCATGATTTACAAGCCACAGTGATTGGGATCATTCAACATGCTAAACTATAAATTAAAAAATCAACAGTATGGTTTAGTATGTGTGATGGAATGGAATTATGGAGGCCAGACTCAGGGAGGAAAACATATTCTTTCATCTGTTCCACCTCACCTCTGTACTTCTCTGGCATGCTACCAGGCGAACGTAGTAACACCGGTGGCAGGGGAGGTGGTGGCTGGGCTGCTGGTCCGAGTTGCTGTATTAGTTGTCCATAGCTGCTTGCAAGTTATTAATCTGTGCATCCACTTGCTGCTGATGCTGTAGTAGGGCTGCTGCCAATAACGGTGGTGTCAAATTAGCTCCCTGGGGATCTGTTGCCATGATGTAAACTCCTTCGTCTGGAAGATAGTATGAGTCTGGGAAGATTGATGTCAGGCCTAGCCCAAGGAACTCCAGGAGACCATGTAAAATCAGTCCAGCAATGTTTATTAGCTACAACCTCCAGCAAGAATCTTCCCAGACTGAAACCCAGCTCCCAAGTAACGCCAGTCACAACATAGTAAATTCCTCAGGGAGGTGCCAGCCTCATCCTCTTATCTCTCCCTCGCCCCTCAGGAGACAAAAGAACATGTTTTCCTCCCTGAGTCTGGCCTCCATAATTCCATTCCATCACAGTATGTTATATGAACTAGGCTGGCTATTTAGTTGCTGGTTTTACTGGTTTTTTAAAATACAATAAAGTAAAATGACAAGTTACAAGCTCCATTGGCCTTATACCCTTATTTACTACTCCTTTAAAGATTAATGTTTTTATAGAATGGTAGGATAATAATTTATAATGGTGGGATAATCATTGATGCAGTAAAGTAACAAATTATTTGTACTGTAGAACATATGATTGCATTCTTTGCAAAAAAGAAGGCACTGCATTCTTTGACTACTATTCTATATATTGCTATATGGAACAAAATTAATTATTAAGTTCTTAGCAAAAGTGGGCAAGTTATAAATAGTAGACATGTTCTTAGTCTTCTCTAAGTTCTCTAGTTCATGAACTTTACTATGAAGTCATTTCAGTGCCTTGATACTATATTTATGATTTGAAGCCACAAATGTTATAATCATTTTAAGCTCATCGACCCAAAGTGCTGAAACTGATAAATGGAACTAGGACTCAGTTATCCTTTTGCCACATCTTTGCAATAGCTGTCCCATTCCTTTAATAGAAAAGAGCAATAATAGATCATAAGGTTGGAACATATAAGAAATATTACAAAATATAGCCCTTCATCACACAGAGTTTATCAGAAAAACAAGACAGATTTTTAAAAACACTCTTTAGATAAACTAAAATGGTGATTTATATAATAAAAAACAAAAACAAATCAGTCACAGTAAAATTTTGGACATGAATAGCCTGTCAGATAGGACATGTTTTCAATTTATACTGAAAGAAAGCTAAAGAAGGAAGAAGAAACCTCTGCAGGACTCCTATTGCAGAACCATGGTGCAAGCACTAAGTAGTCCATTCTTCCTGAGTTCACTCAGTTTGTTGCCCACCTGAAGTACGAACAGCAAGGTCTTTGAAACAGGTGCTAAGAACATATGTTTGGAAGGAGGCCATATTTACTGTATATAATCAGATCCTAAACAAATTAGGAAGGCTTAAGATTTTTTTCTGTAAATTAGGTAAAATAACAGTCATTTCTGCACTATTCTTTTTTCTTTGCCAGCACGCTAGAAGGCTTTTATGTTGATGATGGTCTGCAAGGCCAGGGAATATACACCTATGAGGATGGAGGGGCACTTCATGGCACTTACATTGATGGTGAACTGAATGGGCCAGCCCAAGAATATGATGCTGATGGGCGATTGATATTCAAAGGGCAATACAAAGATAATATTCGGCATGGATTTTGTTGGATTTACTATCCGGTAAGTTGAATTACTTTCTCAGATATTTCAATATGTAATGCTAATTGTTATACTGAGGAGTCTGCAGGGGGTCAAGGGAGGGCATCACATCAACACAGTGCAGGTTCCACCTCCTTTGTACATATTTGTGACAAAATGCATTACAAAAGGGGCAGAACTTGACACACAACAACACAATGCTGCTTTCATTATTTTGTAACTTCTTCACAGCTAAATGGAGATAGCTTGTTACAATTTGGATGCAAATTATTCATTTATAGTATTTTATTTATTTTGTTTATTTTATTTTGTTTATTTTATTTTATTACAGTTGTGTATTGCCAAATCTAGAGTGACTCATGGAAGTTTACAACAAGAATAATATGCATAACATAAAGTATACAAGTATAATACAAGTATACAACTAAAACAAGAAAAAGTATCAACGAATAAAATAAGAAAAATAAAGATCAGTACAGTCGATCATAGCAATACCAAGTTCAAATGCCCAGCAGAAACATTCCATCTTAAGAGCCTTATAGAGTGACTTCAGGGATATGTTGCAAGCAACACAACATAGACAGTGTTTCCTGCTATGTATCAATTTTGCGTGTGTAAACAAAATGCACGGACTATCTTGTATGGCTTGGATAGGGGTTTTAATAAATACTTTTGAGATAATCTTTACCAACTTTGATTTAGAATAATTACAGCAGAATTGCTCTTGGGTTCATAAATGAATAGCTCTATTCAGGATGTTCAAGCTAGTGACACGTTGCCTTGATAAATACTGAACTGGTTCTGTAGTGACTCCTTCCTGTATACATCCCTCCATTGGTAACAAAATGTTCTCAGTTATGAAACTTGAAGAACAAAGCATGCTACTAGATTCCTGTATTTTTTCTGGTCTTCCCTCAGAACAGGTTTCAAGGCATGTTAAGCTATGGAAGAAGACTGAATAATAGCCTTTGCACTCAGTTCTGAATAGTCCTTAGGAAAGTAAGAAAAAAATATATCTTGCTTTGCAGCCATAACTAGGGATGCAAAGAATCATATTAGTGAAGTATTTTATATGCAACATTCCTCACCATGACACCCTATATATGCACTGGGACTATAGTTCCTAGATTTACTTCTTAACATGGAAGTAGCATTTGCATCACATCTGAAGATTACCTAACTGGAAAAAGCTGAAGGAACATTTGGCAAAATTAATGAACTCAAATACGGCATAATCCTTTCTCAAAGTGATGCTAGCTGAGAAGCACTGTATGAAGCATGTAAGACTTCTGCCCACAGAAAGAACTTTCTGTCATCTGAAAGTTGACAGAACTATATTTTAATCATTGTTTTATTTAAACATTTTAAAATTATGAGTTGTCCTGGGAAAACTCTCTTTTGAAAACCAAATGAACCCGCCAGCTGAACTGTTCTGTTGGTTAAGATATACTAAATAAGATAGGGAAAAACTGGGAGAAGGGAGAAGCTGAGTTCCATTGCATCCAAATGAGAATAATGCCAATATAGGCTAGTCATAGAGTTAGATCTGTTCTAATTGACAACAAATGAAATCCAATGAGAGCAAAATATAGTCCTTTGCATCCTGATCCACCCTTTCAGTCATAATCAGCCTGAAGTTTGGATATAGCAGAGTTTCAAAACTCAGTGTTGGCTTCTGTCGAATCAGTTAGGACTGAGCTGTTAGGTCTGGAAGCTGAACACAATAAAATTTGATTATTTTTTATCTTTTATGCATGTAGTGATCTTGTAAATGGAGCCTGTCACTCAAATACTTTTCAATTAGAGCTAGACTGTTTGAGAATCCCTTATGATAGGGCTTTCTTTTTCCATAGATATCCTGTTAACAGGGTCAGCATTTTATATTAATAGGACTGAAATGGTGAGTGGGGAGATGCAAAAAACAAATTGAGGTAGCAGGAAATGAAAGAATAAAGTTCTGACTGACACCTGTTAAGCCAAAATATCCAGATCAGGGTTTTTCACACTTTGTTCCATGGAACTCAGGTTCCATGAGAGATTAAGGACAATTTTTTTTAAAAGAAAAAAGTTCACTCAAACAAAGTCAATTGTCTATCCCTAGAGCTCTGCCTCTTGGTCAGAGTACTGGGAATTTAATTTAATTTTTTAACAGTGACCATGGGTTGAAAAAATTTCAAGACCCTTGATCTCAATATTGAGATTAAGATGTTGGTTAATAATAATTATTATTAAATTAAAAGACAAGAGAGCACACAATATTTTCCCTTAAAATATATCTACAATTTTTGGAAACACTGTTATTGCTTCTTTTTCAGGATGGTGGGTATCTGGTTGGAGACGTTAATGAAGAAGGAGAGATGACTGGAGAGAAGTTAGCCTATGTATACCCTGATGGGAAGGTGGCATATTATGGGCACTTCATAGATGGTGAAATGATAGAAGCAAAATTGGCTAATGTTATACGGGCAGAGGAAGAAAAACTACAATTTGATATACTGCCAGGCAGTAAGTTTGATGTACAGTGTTACATCTCACAATATGTAAATGTCTGTGTCCTCTTAAAGATTTGATTACTTTATTAAAGTATTGCATTTATATGCTGCCTTTAGGGCAAAATTCTTCCAGTAGCTAGTTGTGTGTGTTTTACTAAGTAATGTAGTGATGTGAACCTATATATTACATTAGTAATTAGGTTGGGTTCCTGTGTTTTGAATGTGGATCCCCATTTACAAAAGCCAAATATAGAAAGGAAAGAAGGGAGTCTCAGAACCATATATAAGCTAGTGTTCATTAGTGTTTCTTTTTCCAGGCAAGCTAATGATTGTAATCTTCACAAGGACAGTTTACAAAATAAATACAAATGTTAGAGTCCATACTTTCATTTACAGACCAAGAAATACAGCAGTGTTTCTCAACCCTTCTTGAATTTTGGGTACTCTTCTAAACTGTCTATTTTCTGTGATCTACCAAACGCTCTGTTAACCTCCTATCTTACAGGCATGTTGAGCCCTTTCTTAGAATGTTGCTTTTGAATTCCAGGTTATAAACTCCCTTACTCCAGTTCTGTGTATCTACTGCATAGTAATTGGAAGGAACTGAGAAAAGAATAACAAAAAAGAAAAGAAAAGAAAAAAATTCCTGTGCTTTTGGGGGGCAGGTGGACATTGCTACTACCAAGGATTACTTCAAGTCAGTTCATGCCTTATCTAAAGCTATTTGTGTTCTTTCAAGGAGCACAGTTAATATAAACAGGCTAAAAAACATGAAGAAATGTAATTTGTTGAAAAAAAAATTAGATGTGATATGGTGGCTACTGCTAACTTTAACAAATTTATTTTTAAAATATTAACAAAATTTAGATTATAATTTATGCTTTGAAAGTAGGATATACTGTAACTCTGTAAGGTGATGGCATTCACAAACAAATCCATGTTTAGAATTTGGTTACCAGGGAAAATACTTCTTAATAGATTCTAGACATCTAATATTCTTCGCTGTCTGACATGTAATTTTTAAGTTTTTAAGAGGCATGCCAAAATACTTCTGTTTAAGAATAAAGCACACAAGAATGGACAATATTTTGTGTTACACATTGTTATTTAAAAATTAAAGGGATGAATTGTTATTTCTTTGGTATGAAGTTCCATATTACCTTTCTTTGATGAATTACCCATGGAAGACTTGAAAAAATATTAGCATTTTGGGGGCTTCCAGTGTTAAGTCCCATCAACTTCCATGGTACATAGATAATGATTTAAAAAATAATTTAATTATAGAAGGAAAGAAGATATGCATTTGTGACATTTTAAAAAGAGATCCATTTGTATAGCATATATATGCAAATAGACCTCTTTTCAGAATTAATTTACAGTATGTCAAGAAGCATTATTTTTAACCTGGGTGAAACTAAACTATAGGACTACTTAGGGTTGGGAAGAAAATGTATATGCAAAATGCTGTATTGATCCTAAAACAGTGGTATTTTTTAAAATATTAAGTTTTCTTAACACATACTGGATGCATTGTTATGCTATACATTATTTTCTGTACTGATTTATTATAGGCCCAGTTTACAGTTTTGATAAATCTACTTCATCCTGCATTTCTACAAATCCACTTCTTCCTGACCCTTATGAATCAGAGAGGTAGAATACTTTATAATATAACAGAAAGACAAAGCTATAATATTCTGTTGAAATGCATGCAAAGAATATTTGGTTGGATTACACACGTTAGTACACAATTCAGCAACCATTTACTTCATTGCCACCCCCAAATATTAATCCTTTATGAGATCATAGAGACTGCCACATTTGACATCAGTCTGGCCATGTGGTTCCCCAACTGGGCACTGAGCCACCCAAGGCTGCCACAGTGAACTCACAAGAGTGCTGTGGGATCACGAACTATTAGCCTGAACTAAGTTCACAGTTTTGCCCAGGAGCACCATGATAAAAATTACCAAGACACTCAGGGTGCTGTGAACTGAGAAACTGGGAACCTCTGGTCTAGCCTATTTCCACATGAGTTGGTTTTGCTTCCAGTCTGTTACTGGTTTGAGTATATTCTGGAGGGGGGGGGCGAGTGTCAGGGGAGATCAAAGAAGTCAAAATGGGAGTTATGGCCACACAATCAAAGCACTGCCACTTTTTACATATGTGCAACACATATTAAAAATGGGTGGAACTTTGATCACACTGTCATAATTGTCATCTTGACTTTTTTTGAGCAACCCTGCAGATTTCTCTGACATTACAGCATAGTTTAATACCGTTATACTCAGAAATATATCTTTTAATCTTTATCTGCTTAACAGTCATTACTGACCCTGCAGTGACCGCCCCCTAGCGGTTTTCAAGGCAATTGCATCTTTCTAGTTTCGGAATTAGACTTTGCCAGAGCCTAATTCCTAGAGCGTCAGCCCAGCTGGCAGCACAGGAGGCGGGATTTCCGTTGCTTCGCGCCCCTTTTTCGGACGAGCGCGGTTTTTCGCGCTTTTACCGGCAACTTGTCCCATCTCTCTGTTGAGCCGCTGCCAGCATTTTTCCTCCCACCGGAGTCCTCATTTATCTACTCACGTATGTTTTCGATCTGCTGAGTTGGCAGAAGCTGCGGGTATAGAAACAAGAGCTCACCTTGTTAACGCGAGGCTAGACTCGAACCGCTGAAGCTTTCAGCCATTTCTGGCCGGCACTTTCAGCGTCATTAAGCCGCTGCGCCACCGCGTCCCCCCAGAAATATATGCTGGGTATTAAATAGGACTAATTCCAAGGCAGGTTCCAAAGGATTGCAGTGATGGTTAACTTAAAAAACCTTTTTTAAAAAAATCGTATATTTGTATCCATTTTTAATTATCCACAGATCTCAATAACTTAGGATAATATGGAATGTGTAATTTTAGTCTTTTTAAAACTAAAGTCTTTTAGTCTTTTTAGTCTTTAAAATTGAAGTGATTACTAGCCTTTTCCTTTAAAAGTTTTTTTTAGCTATTTGTTTCTTTTGACATATTCCAAAATTAACACTAAGCAATCTGAGCTTTGCTTCTAGATTCTCATGTGTGCTCTAATAAGATCTGTCCTAGAAACCTTAGTGTGCATGTATGAAGTTGTAAATAAGATACTATTTTTATTCATTGCTTTAATTTAGGGTGTATGTAGATGCATCTCTTATTTCCAATGCTGGAGAAGGTTTATTTACTAAAATAGCTGCTGAAGCTGGCACAGTTTTATCGTTTTACAATGGCATACGAATTACACATCAAGAGGTAAAGTACAAAGAAACCTTTTCATTGCTGCTTCTGAAACAACTTCCACATTGCTTATTAATATTACTATACTATTTGCATGGTGACAGTGTTTCATGATATAGAAGGATAGGGTGTACATTCATGCCCTTTATATTAATAGCTTTTGTGCTAATTACATCTGCTATTTCAGATGTATAAAGATCTCCTAGTAGCCCTACTGCATTTATTCTTGGCAATTTTAAATGCCATATCCTTCTTGGTTTTGTGATGTAATTTTATTAAATGCTAAGAATAAATCTATATTTTCTCTAGTGACAAAATGTGTCACTAGTCTGCTTTTTTTTTTTTTTGAGAGCCAGTTTGGTGTAGTAGTTAAGGCACCAGGCTAGAAACCAGGAGACTGTGAGTTCTAGCCCCACCTTAGGCATGAAATCTGGCTGGGTGACTTTGAGCCAGTCACTCTCTCTCAGCCCTAGGGAGCAGGCAATGGCAAACCGCTTCTGAAAAACCTTGCCAAGAAAACTGCAGGGATTAGTCCAGGCAGTCGTCAGGAGTCAACACCGAATTGAAGGCACACACACACATACACCCACACACAAAGTCTGCTTTTGCATAAAATTAATGAAGGAGAAATATGAAAGATTTGTGACCAAGGTTGCAGGCACAAAAATGTCCATGAACAGTTATATTGGAGTGAAATGCCCTTTCTTCTCTTAGCTCTGACTTGATGTGGCGCATTTGCTAAATAGTTTGTGTCTAACAATATGTAACACAAAAAATACATGTTTTCATTTGATAAAAATAAATATTTGTCATAGCAGTACTGTTTTGAATGCCAGGTGGACAGCAGGGACTGGGCTTTGAATGGAAATACGATCTCCCTTGATGATGAAACAGTCATAGATGTACCAGAAGCCTACAGCCGTATAACCAAATACTGTGCCTCTTTGGGGCACAAGGCAAACCACTCATTCACCCCAAATTCTGTTTATGACTCGTAAGTATTTAGTTTCTATTTGTTGCTTGAACTGTCAAGATTATACACAGTAATGCACTGATCTGTGTGATTGTGTGTGTGTCCACACACTCTGAGGACACAGCACTAAATCAAAGACATGAAAAATTGCCTTGGTTAAAAATAGAACTAAGGAAAACATTTCTAGAAAAAGGTGTCAGCTTGATAGAATAGCCATGTTTAAATGAAACACAAGCATTAACCCAAACACTGGCCCACTACGTGTAACTTCATTGGTTCTACATATTAGTTTTTGTATGGTTTATATCTGAAGGAATATTATGGGTAGCCTAGCATTGCAAATGTGTTGTTATATAGCATGACACAGCAAGAGATCTGTGCTAGACTCAAACAAGTACTGGACTGGGTCCCAGAGAATTGAGTTACTTATGTCTAGGGGAGTTTTTGCAACTTGCAGCTCTTGAATCAAAGTTGCCACTGGAATGGAGTAGACTTTTAAAACCAGGTTGTAATTAGCTACGGGAATCCTCTTAAATGAAACCCGAAAATCTACTGGGTTTCAAAAATAACAAAAATGGCTGGCTGGGGAATTCTGGGCATTGAGGTCCACCCATCTTAAAGTTGCTGAGGTTAAGGAACCCTAATTTAGTGCGTTATTTATAGTTTTTAAAAATGAATGTGTTTATATATTTATTGGTTTTTTAAATTAAGTGTTGTATGCTGCCCAGAGTCACTTTTTTGTGAAATGGGCAGCTATACAAATTTGATAAATAAATAAATAAATTATTGATTCAGGTGCAGAAATTAATAGTTTGCATTTTTCTTTTTGTTTTCCTGAATCTGTGTGCTTATTTATTTTCTAGGTTTGTTCACCCTCGCTTTGGACTGATTAAATGTATTCGCACAATTCGAGCAGTGGAGAAGGATGAAGAACTAACAGTGGCTTATGGATATGATCATGGTACCACTGGACAAAATGGACCAGAAGCACCAGAATGGTATTTGGCAGAACTAAAAGCTTTCCAAGCTTCCCTGAAAAAATGAAATACAAGCAGTTTCTCTGTTCAGAAAATTGAATCTATGCACTATCTTTGATACTGGAATCGGAACAGCCAGTGGTTGATCATGCTGTTGTTCTTCAACACTTTACCCTACATTAGAAAGAGTGGGGGGGGGGGGGTTGCTTTTGTTCATTGCAAACTAATATGTTTAGCCACTACCTTCAAATAATCTTTACATTTTAGCTAATATTGCAAAATGATTTATTTAATATGCTACACAAGGTAATATGATTTTTGAGGGGGGCAACTACTCTGTATCAGCAGCTGTCAAAATATAGGAGAACTTTTTTAAAACCAAGGTTTTATCTCTACTGTAGTTTCACTGATACCGTACAACTACATTTTGTATTTGCCATATGTGATGATAATAGAATTGTGCTAGCTTTAGTATTCTAGAAAAACAGTATAATTTTTATTCTTAAAACTTTTCAGAATACTGCTTTCGGGCGTTTTCTGTTTTGGTGCACAAGAGACCTCTCTTTACTTTATCATCTTCTTAGATAAAGACAGCACAGAAGTTTAAGCAGCAGTGTTTTTTATGGCTCTGAGGATAAAAACAACGTGCCTGGAAGACCAGAGCTGCTGTAACTTTAATCATGGTAATCACATTGAGTGACTTCTAGTTGTGCATAGATGTGTTTGCTGTTGGTTGCTTTGGTTTTTGACACAAACGCTGGAGACCATAATAGCAGTTTGTATAGAACAAATGAATCAAGGATGTACCAAGAAATTCCTCGTTTGCTAAATTTCTCTTTCTACCTTTTCCTGCCTTTAATTGGAGACTTGCCGGATTCTGGGAGCTGCCAATATTTATCAAAGGCAAATTTCTATGGAGTCAGGATAATTACCGGAGGAACCCTATATTGCAACCTTTTTTTTTTTTAATTTGCAGAGTAATTCAGAGGGTTAAAGGGAAAACTCAGAATTTCTACTGTGAAGCAAAATATATTTATGATTGTCAAACAGATTTATGGGAATGATGAAAGGACATTTTACGAATCCTGACTAATGTTTAGTAAAACAATATCATTACAAAAAAGTAAACTTTCAGGGGCCTGGTAGCCAGTTGCTGGCATTTTTTAAATAGATTTTAAAATATGTGCAATACACATTTGCAGAATATTTGCTCTATAATGATTGTAATAGTAGAAATGTGTATTTGCAGTGTGCTTATTTATATAAAAATAAACACCACTGAACTCAGTGGGACCTTCTTCAAATGTAGAGTATTGCATTGCTAGTTTCTTATGTAGAAAAAGGACTCTGCATATGATCGTTATTAGCAGGCTGATGATTAGATGAGAATTTTCTTCAAGTTTTGGATTGGCTTTTCAATATAATAAAATATATAGATGAGAAATCAGCAATGCTTTGACTCTGATACAGGGATGTCCACGGGGAGCACGTGTGTCAAAAAGGTCAAGATGGTGGCTGCAACCAAGTGATTGAAGCTCTCCCTCTTTTTGATATGTGTTTTGATGCACATAAAAAAGCAGCAGTGCTTCAGTTATGTAGTCCTGGCCACCATTTTGCTTTTCTAACCTCCCTGATGCCACTGCTCTGAAATGACATAATACTCCTTATCCACAAGCATTTAATTGCACTTATTACTGTAGGGTCATGATACCAATACCTATTGATCTATTCTTTAGGTATTGATCTGTTGAAATTACTTAGTAGCCAATAATATCCTTTCTGGAATTGCCTATTTTCAGTTTTTTGAAGTATTTAAATAAATATCTGACATGATAATAATAATAATAATAATAATAATAATAATAATAATAATAATAATAATGTCTTGCTGTTTTTTTCTGTTCCAATAGTGGATAAATATATCAATATTTTTGGGTAAAAACTCCAACAGATTCTGGATTCTCCATGCTGATTGGCTATTCATTTTCTCTGGCATCATTTTTTGTTCAGCTGCCTTTCAGAGACTGGCAGTTTGTTTTTATAATGAACAGTATTATTAATACTTATCTTTTTAATAAAGAAGTTTCTTATTAGAAGTTGCAGCATTTATTTAGACTGAAATATACCAACATCTATTTTGTCCCCATGCAGTGACATTCTAATATATTAAAAAAAACTGTGCATAAGATAGTTAAGACATCTTGGAAACATCTGCTGATACTCATAGTAGCAATGAAAACAGTAGGAAACACTGCAATTCTCTTACTGGCTTCTGCACTTGCTGTTTTTAAGAAGTAGGAAGTTTACTGATAGTTAAACTAAATCTGTTTGCTGAAGATTGAACCAGTACTGTTCTGTATTAAATATTATTTTTCTGCTTTTTGAGAGACTTTTAGATATGTGATAACTGCAGTAAGTCTTTCCCTCTGCTGCTACCAGTTTGAATCTTTTGCCTAATGCAATATTATTGTCAATGTAGGGCAGCTGTTTATCTTTGGATATGTAGTTTTCCTTTTCTTTCAACAAAACGTTGAAATTTACTAATGACTAGCAAAATGTAGGCTAGAAACCAGGAGTCCGTGAGTTCTAGTCCAGCCTTTGGCCCAAAGCCAGCTGGGTGACCTTGGGCCAGTCCCTCTCTCTCAGCCCTAGGAAGCAGGCAATGGCAAACCACTTCCAAAATCTTGCTATGAAAACTGCAGGGACCTATCTAAGCAGTCGCCAAGAGCCAAAAACTAACTCGAAGACACCAAACAAATGAAGTGTCCAAAAAGGACAGAAGTGGGTTATTTAATATTTGCCTTTTAAATGTAAAAGAATAAGACAAAACACTTAAGTGCAACTTTATCCTGATACATCGTTTTGTAGCAGTAGGATCTTTTCCTAAATAGGATGTGAAGATTTTGCATTGCTGATCTTTCTATGATTGCTATTACAATCTGTGTAGTCTAGTATTCTCCAACAATGGCTGGTTAGAAACCTCTAAAAGCTAACAAAAAACAGTGAAAGTAAGGCCATTTACTGAAAATCTCCAAGGCTTCTAAATTCAATTGTTTCATTTATCTGCAGCTGCTATACCTGTTGATACATCAACTTTCTATGGCAAAGTCTTCTTAAGACTGGTTACAATCAAGGGGAGAAAGTGACCAAGGACTGTGGCAGGGAAACAAACAACTATCACTAAAGTATGAAGAGAAGTCTATATGAGCAATTATGTATTTTGTGGAAAGGAAGCTTCTCTTTGCATTCAACCAAAATTTGCTGTAGAAAAGCTTTAGAGGTTCAAGGATTGATTAGATTTGTCAATATAGACTCCAAAACTATGTTTCCTATATTAAGTAATTTCTGACTTTCAGTAATAGAGTATTTGAAAAATGTGAAGAATTTTTTTTTTATTTTCAACAATTTTTACAAAGTGACAATTGCTGTCATGACTGAACTGGTGAAAATTAATGTAAAAAAGCAAAGCTGGCAAATTAATAGAAGTGCTTTGACAAACAAATCAGTGGATATGTAAATAAATTACAGTATAAAATAATCTTCCTCTTCTACAGATTTTTGACTGCTAATTGAGCAGTAATTGAGTATGCACTTTTTAAAAGGTCAATGTAGACCTTGCTTTGAGTAAATTATATGTACAGCAGCTACCTCCACTTTCTGGAACGTCAGTGGCAATTAACAGAGATTTTGGTATTTTCTGAACTCAGTTGTAACTGGCAATACTACAGCACTGTTCCAAGTAATTTCTGGAAATTACTTTGATGTGAGATCAGTGATAAACATCCATTTATAACAGTGAAGATGACAAAATGAAGAAACACATATCATAATGTCATGACACAGACTCAGCTGTTTTGTACTTGCATTTTAACATCATGTGCATATATGTTAAGGAGTGGAGTTTATATTGCACCAGTGCGACACACATTTAGTCACCTCCCCAGCCCCCTGCAGACTTCTCTGAAACTAGATGTATATTTTTAGGAGACAAAATAGAACATCTGAATAGTTGCTTTAATACAGAATATTGATGAAGGAATGCCACAAGAGCAATATATATATATAAAATCTATTTCCACCTCCATCTCAAATCTTATGGCCCATATCTTAATCTGTGCTTAAATATAGTTACAGTTATTCCCCTGGTTAAAAAAAAAATGTTTAGGAGCCTTTTTCCTGACACTTTATATGACCAGTTTCTACATATGCAGTAACCTAGATTTAAATCCTTATGTGATTGCAGTATGTAGGTTCTAGCTTTGTTACTAACAATAAAACAGTAATTTATTAATGCTAATTTAGAGTCTGAAGAATAGATTAGCTTCAAAATTGTTACATAAATTACATAAATTCTTTTTGCAGTAACATGGCTCTTTTTTAAACTGAAAATTAAAATATGCATAGTATAAAGACTAATTAGGGACTACAGTATTACATATTTAAAGTAGTGAATTAAGCAAGTCATAACTCCATCAACAGAAGGGTGTTTTATATGTTTTAATCTATGTATATAGTTGTATAGCAATTATTTTTATGGAAAAATGAAGATATAAAATATATTTAAATTAAAAAAAAGGTTTTTTTTAATTTTCAAAGGCAGTGGTATAGCTCAAAACAAGTAGATGGAATGTTTTAAACTACAGAGATTAAATAATGTCATCAACAAGGAAAGAATCAGACAGGTGAGAGAGATTATCTGTTTTTGGCATTTTGTTACTGAATATATTTTACATGTATATGGCTGTGTCATACTTCTAGGTGCCAGTTCCCAATAGTTAATCATTGGTTACATGAGTTGTACAATGGTAATTGGTAAAGGTGAAATATATTATAAGACCATCAGGATTTGCAAACTCAGGTCACTACAGACTTCACATATAGACTCATTTTTGAAAATATATAAATATTAAAATGCAGACATATAAAAATCCTAGCTTTTTTTTTTTGAAGTTTTTCATGTTATATAAGGACATACGGTGTTTGTGTTTTTGACATAAGTTAATTCATTTGTGAACATTAAAGTTACTTTTAAAATGAATATCTTATGATTTGGTAATATATACCTATTGATACAATTATCTGAAATTATGAGAATTTTTACAGAACTCATAAAATTTCTTTAAGGTACTCTGGCAACTCTAGTAAGAAACAAATATGTAGACTGCTATAGGGGTGAGACTGTGAAATGTTATCATATCGTGGGATAATTGAGAGGAAGTAGTAGTTATTCAATCAACTTGCAATTCAAATAAGACTTTTATCACTTCTACTAGTCAGTTGAGAAATCAGAGTGAGAATTCACACATAAAAATGTATGCGAGATAGTAGTAATTGGCATGACAGTTTTTTCCAAATACTTTTTCATCATTTTAAACCTGTAGAGTGGTGGATTATGGTGTTGGATTAGGGCTGGGTAGACCCAGCTTTCCAAACACTCTTGCCATGGAAGCCTGTCTGGGTTCTCAGCCCAGTGTGCTCCAGAGGGTGGCTATGGGCATAACATGAATGGACAACCACCTTGAGTTCCTGAAGGAAAGTCTGGATAGAAACATAAACACATTTTAAAGAAAGAATAACAGTTTATATGCCACTAACTATCCTCATCAAATCATATGACTTTTGTTAGCTACCTTTTAATGTAGCTGGCTGATGTAGAGTGTCTAATCTTGTTTGTCAAATGTGAGAAAACATAGGCAAGCAATTATTGAAAATTGACATAATGAGGTATATAACTTGGTACTCCTTAATTAAGCCATCTGTAAATATATAGTATTTCTTTGGAAAACTGCACATGTTAACTTGGACCTGAGTGTTATATATCAGGTTTTGACTAAATTTTCCCATTGAAGAGAGCTAAATTTAGAGTTTATTATTAAGGATTCTGTCCTTTATATGCTTATCAGAAGGCACGTTTTACTGGCATAATTTTTACAAAACTGCATACGATTAAACTCTATACAGTTCTGTATTTGCCTCCTTTCAGATATTCTGAATGTTTGCATGTCTTTATCACTGAATGTACTGTAATCGTAGCTTCAGTGAGTTTTACTGATATATAAAGGGAGTTTGAATGAAAAAATAACACCAGAGTTTGGTGCTTGTTTCAGTTACTAATAAACAAATTTCCCAGGGTAAAAGAAGCATACACATGCACACACACACACAAACACACACATATATTTAATCAGTTCGTTTAAGGATATGTTGGGCCAGTTGTATATTTTATTAAACAATTGGACTGATTTGAATCAACCCTGCACAATGTAAATCTCTTAATGAAGTTCTTACCTATCATGCAGTTTCTAGACCTATGTTATGCTCTATTTAAAATAAATTTCTGAAGATCTCTGTAATCTGAAAAAGGTTTCTAAAGATTCATAGTCAGAGATAGTCCTTAAATGATCTTGGGAAAATATATGGCTGCTTTGAAAAGTTGTACACAGATGCTATGTATGACTTCAAAGCACCTTTTTAGAGTCAAATCTGCATAACTCTAATATTTAACTATACTATTCAAAACAAGGATTTCAAGTATTCCACAGAGATTAACTATTTCAAGCTACTTGGGATTTAGCTGTAAATGATCTTTGTCACATTTAAATTGTAACTGCTATGGTAATAATTTCAAGATAGAAGTAACAATAATGCACAAGATTTACAAAATCAGGCTATGAGGCAGAACACCAAATCATTTCTTCGTGCAAGAGACATTAATAAAAAAATGATTTTCAAAGTGGATTCTTACAATATAAAGTAATACTGTTATATCAGTATTCTATTTGTTCATAATGGGTCTACATATATTGTAGATAACCTTCAGAATAAATAAGAGTCGAGATGACTAAAGCTCAAAAAGGAATAAATGTGAACTTTGACAAGATTCTGTGCATTCACAAAGTGTAATAAATGTTTCAGATTTCTATGTCAAGAGAATAATTATGGACATTATAAATGGACTGATAATATCACTGTCATATCCACAGAGTTTAGTCTGTAGTAATGCCTTCTTTATTGTTCTAAAATGTTGTTTCATATCCTAAAAGCAAGTTTTATAGTATATACTGATGAAGCCAGGCAATTAACCCAGAAAGTGTATGCCCAACATTTGCCACCTGTAGACTGTTTTAAGTGTAACACAAAACAACCATTATTTGGGATTATTGACAAATACAGTTTCTGTCCATGAATTGAGTAGTATTTGAGAACCGATTCATGAGAACTGATAAGATCACCACCTTCATGAATGATATCACATTGACATCTGTGTGTCATGCTTATGCTGTGTGCTTGCAAGAGAGTGCACAATCGAATCCAATCCTGACAAGCAATCACAATTACTGAACACTGTGAACCACTGAAACTACAAAGGACGGTAGTGAAATGGATCTGTCATTTTTACAAGACTTTGTACATGATCACCGCTTCTGGAATGCATTATAATAGTTTCACCTTTTTAATGTAGATATTTGCTATTGTACCTTGCATTCTAATTCAGATTTCAACATGTTCATTATATTCTAATTCGCATAGCTCTTGCAGAGATTTATAGTGATTCAATTATTTAGTGTATAATCTTCTATCTACTGCCCCACTGAGTTCAACGGAAGTTATTTGCAGTTGAATCTTCCCAAACCTATACCCATTCTCATTTGTTTGAAATACAGATCTCAGCCTGAATGACTGCTTGTGATGCTAACTGGAAACCCTAGGTATTTAGCATCAAAATTTGGAAGTCATCAGGTGGTGAATCTGGTGTATTGTAAGCTTATTTATGTGAGAATTCCTCTGTTGTAGTGAAGGTACTGTGTCTTCCTTCAGTTTTATTCAAATTTGTTTTAAGATGGGCATACCACTTTTTAATTTCAAACTACAAAATTACACCCAGAACATTTGCATGTACAATATAGAAATATTTAGCTATCATCTAGAAACAAGCTGCTACTTTTACATAACTGTCACATATTTATGTGCAGTTTTTAGAGGGACTCCATATTTTAACTGAATATTTAATAAAATGGGCAAATCGTCATGTTTCATATCAATTAAAAATCTGACTAGGTTTATCTTTTGAAATTTGTATTCTCTCCACTGTTTCTCCCTCTTTTTGAATTTCCTGTGAAACTTCCATATTGTAACTTACGTAAGCTTCTTGCAGAAACCTTCTTCCTTAAGTTAGAAAAAAATCCCCTTAGCCTAATGGAGTAACTCATTTTGCTCCTCAGAAGAAACTGTATTTTGTGGTGCACTAGGTCTGTGTATTTACAAACCAACAATATGTTAAATATTACTCAGTGATCTAAAACAACTACTTTACTAGGATGATGAGCCTTATTGACATCCATGGGTGTTACTTATGATTTCTAAAACTCTGGATAAAGTTTACATGAAAAATAATTGCACTTTGTTTATAGTTTGTTTTACTATATACTGAACACATTGAACACATAGCGGAAGAAGTAGAAAAATGTTTCTGAGGGAAAAATTTGCTTTATCCTGCATTATGAAAATAAAGCATTACATGAATTAATTGCCTTGACATAATTTTTGTTCCATTTCTTAAATTGCCTTTGATAGTAAACATTAAATTAATAACTCGGTTTAAATCTGACCAAACCTGGACACTTATGGAAAGCAAAAAAGGCTCTTGATGGTGAAAAACAGAGTTTTCATTGGTTTTCAATCTCCAGTTAATTTCAGTGTGTGTCTAATTGTATTATTTTGTAATAGCTTTGCAGCTATCTGTCCTTTAAAAATCCTTGTAAATTAACTGTGTGTTATTAAACAGCACTGATTTTGAGCAAAATAAGGCTAGAAGACTTACACAGAACCTTAAATTTCTGGACCAAGTTATCAGCATTGCATCATATAGAACTAATTATATAAGAAAATATGAGCACCACATTTCTGCAGCTTTGGTTTCATTTCCTTAGGAAGGAAATCATGGAGTGTTTACTGGTGATGGATAATATTAGCATTTATTTGCAAACATACAGGCTAAACAGCAGAAATAGGGGTACCGCATAAGCAACAGACCGCTGAAATTCACTGCTTTCATATTTTAGTGAGATAGCTAACACCCAAGGATGCTTATATGATCCAAACCCAGCTCTGTTCTGCTCTGTTTCTCAGATACAAATCTTCTATTTTTACAAATGTCTTAACTATCTAAGCTTTGCCTGCCTAGAGCTCTATCACTGGAATTTTGTGGACAAAACAATTTACAAAACTGTTGTTAAAAATCAACCATAAACTCCACCAAACTATAATAGAGACAGAAGCAGATCAGCAAAATCCCCCAAATATCTACCAATAGTGAGTGTAGTCTTAGCATAGCTGACAGTTAACCAGAGTAAGACACTTATTCATGGAGAATTCTTTGAATCATAGGGTTGGAAAGGCCAACCCCCTGCCCTCAAACCATCCCAAACAAGGTCCCAGAAGATTCCCAGGTGATGTGGCAAAATACTGAGGGCAGCGGTTTTCTAGTCTTTATCTTTTGTGATGGAAAGGAGGTATGGGTGCAGGTGAACTTAATGTAATCAGAGTCACTATATGGAGCAGGTATTAGGGAAGCCAATAACTCTCCCACCCACCCCTCCCCAATTTCTAAAAGGAACATCATGCATACATCCAGAAGGTTATGGAAAGCAAACTGGAGAAGCAGAGGTGCTGCTCCAAGAAAGATACATTTTCTGACTATACCCGCCTCTTGCCTCTGTTTCCAGCTTACATGCTATGGGAAGCTAAAGCTAGTAAGCCAGCAACAGGTTATGGCCACAGACTGTGGTTAAGGCTTTAGCTTCAACCTCATCATAGCTCTGTACCCATATTTGCACATCACGCTCTCAAAGAATAATCACATTGCATCCTGCATAGTTGAGGCTACAACATCCTTCATTTGTAGCTTTCTCTATTTTCCCACTACTTTCATCAGAATAGCTGTATGGTACATTTGAACTGTACCAGTGGCTTCTGCTATTTCCAGAAGGCGGTGCCTGCTGCTACTAGTCTCCACGTTTTTCTCAGAAGGCAAACATGTTTTCACTGTTCTTGATTCAAAGCAGAGCTCCCACTGCCAGTTTCAATCTTTGTGAATATGCTCCCATGGCTTTAGCACTCCCATAACTCTCTATACAGTTATTTCTCTCCAAATTATGGAAGAACATATACATGCATTCATCTTTATACTTTTACAAACTAGAGGATCTTAAATCCGATGATGTACAAATTACTTCTCATTTATATTTCCACACCTCTTGTTTCCCCCTGCTTGTTATGTTTACATTAAATAACAGATTTCCAAAGGCCAATCTTCTGCATAAATGTTGCCTCAGGGCAAGATTCTATGTCTGAACTCTGATGGGAAACATTGCAATATAAACAATTCTCATGAAATGAGAAAAAAATTGTATTTCTGGCTGAGTCTTTTAAAATGTCAAGCTGAAATATTAAGATGCAATAAACATTGTTTTCCTGTAAGTGGCTTTAAAGCAGACTTAGGCAGTCTTGTAAAATAAGTTTCAGAGCACAACTTATCTTTTACCACTACAGTAATTATGCTGCCTAAGATGATGGGAGCTGTCATGCAAAATGTGAGAATTAATTCTTCATGGGAAGCCCTGGTAGCTGTGCATTCAGCAATTGTATTTGTCTAATTAAATAGCTGTAGGCTGGGAGAGTGGAGAGTTACCAAATACTTGACAAATTAAACTCCAAACTGATATAGGGACTTGGTATTTCTTTTGTATTGCATGCTATGGGTTAAATCCAGAAATGGAAGGAAAGGCAGCAAGAAAAAGTATCACCTGCAAAAGGGAAGGGCAAGTAGTCACATTATGTGGGTGGAGCAAGACCTTATTCTGATTGCAGGAAGAAAAGAATGGGGCTTGGCAGCCGGAGGCGGTCCCTGGATGACCAAGTCATCCCCACCAGGCTGCACCTGCTGGCTCCGGCTGGCGAACCTCACAAGCTTCTGTTGAGCGAGGAGGTGAAGCCTGGCTGAGGTAAGGCGATGCCAAGCACGAACGCCTGGCTCCCACCCTCTGGGTTGGGCTGTGTTTCTCTTTCTCTTTGACTGGCAGGAGGTGCAAATGCTTTGGGGCTGTTTTTCTCCAACTTCCTGTTCATTACTCCTTCTCTTTACAGTATTGGCACAGAGTGGAGGAGAGGAGAACGTTCAGAGGTGAGTTCTGCTTTGAATATTGTCTACGACAAAGCAAATATGTGCTTGAGAGACTGAAAGTGTCTTTCCCTGTTTTTCCAGCATTAAAATCTTTTGCCCTTTCTTTCTCACATGTTTGATCTTCTGTTTGATCTTCTTACAGAGGTTCTGATTACCTGGTTATTTTAACCTTCCCAAATTCTTTTAGCAAATGTTCCATGGCTAACAGCAGAAGAATTATCTGAGTACTTTGAGAGCTTTCACACATTAATGAATTACAGCATCACCAGCGCAACCTCAACATTTGAATTTTACCCCCTGCCTCCATGATAATGGCCTTGTCCCAAGCATTGCTTTATACAGTCCTATCTCCTCTGTTTACAGTAGTCCAAGAAACCTATCAGTGGCAAAACATGAATAAAGCAGTGACACAAGCTGAAATAACATGTAATACTTCAGCAGCTCTTTCAATTCTTCTAGCAGGGTTGGATTTCACTGAGGTTCTCTGTTGTGGAAGGAAGCTGAGCATGACAGACAAAGGAATCCCTGTTACTTGTGTGACCCTTAGACCAGAAAAGCTGTAATCACTATTGTATTTGGACCCGTAATCTCCCCTTCCTGTTGCCCTTCCCATGGTCAGATTAACTTTCCAGAACCTGAAGTTCCTGGTTTTCTGGGCCATAGTCACTTTTCTTTCCTGAATATGGTTACTTGATTTCAATCATGATTGTTGGACACTACTCACCCAAATAGTGAGAAATTGGTGAGTGCTCTGTGAGAGGAAATTTGTGATGGTAATAGTAATGATAATAGCAATAATATTCTATTGATGATACAACAAAGTTTAGTGCGGTCCTATGCATATATATACTGTATATTCCGATATAAGTCCCAAGTAAAGTAGGTGAGGAATTGCAGCCTTGGTTTTCCACGAGTGGGAGAGTCTAGAACAATAGAGTGCTAATGAGATGTGGAGCATGACAATGTAAGATCCAGGTTCCTCAGTCTGGGAAGTGCCCAGATAAGTGTGGATTGGGGCAAAGTCAATGACTGTAAACAAGTGGCAAGGAAGGTGCTTGCTGCTGGCCAGGTTTAAAAAAACAGGGCAGTGATTGTAAAACAGACAAGAATAAGAGAGAGCCATGTTAAGAAGGCTTAGAGTCATAGAAGTCACCTGATTATTGCTCTGGAGATTACTAAATAGTATTTACTTGAAAAGATGCACACAAAGCATAAGTGGAAGTAAACAAACACTGTTATATACTGTATGCATCGGCTATCTAGAGTAGGGGTTTTCAGACTTTTTTCAGGCTGTGGAACCTGTTGGTTAAAAAGCATTTCCTGGAACCCCTGATCAAGATGGAAAACTTTAATGACAAAAATTGGCTGCCTTGAAGTGAACTTTTAAACATTGCTCTTAACCTCTCACAGAACTCTATCACGTTCTCACAGAACCGTTGGGTTCCACAGAACACAGTTTTTAAAATCTTGATCTAAAGAAACTCCATTATGATTCAACAACATTCAGCACTTTTAAACTCTCAAGTGAAAACTTATTTGCCAAAGGTAGTAAAAAATAATTCTCTGTCATTTTCAATGGTTCAAAAATATGCTTGCTAATTTTTATTCTTCTCCCTGGGGTATTTTTGTTTGTTTGTTTGTTTGTTTTTCTGGGGGGAAGAAAGCATTAAAATTTTTGGGAAGAAAGAATTAAAATTAAAATTAAAAGCATTATTTTGTAAAATCAGATCAGGGAGCAGAAGGGACACAAAACTTAAAATGAGTATAACAGATGTTCTGTGAAGAATCAAATCCGTACAATTTTGAAATATTGGAGTACATTTATTTACTTTTAAGTCTGTGTGTATGTGTAATAGTTTTAAAATTTCATAATGTATCTATCTTTGATATGGATATAGAAAGAATGCTGCATTTCACTTTAAAACTGTAAAAAAAAAGTGATTTGCATAAAATGAATCCATTTAATTAAACATCTTACAGATCCTACAGGCACAGATTTCTCTCTTATTTATTTCCAAAATCTGCAATGCTGTGATTCTCGTTAATAATGTTTGGAGGACAATGAAGTGATAGACTCACACACTGGCTGTAGCAACTCCCCCCCAGCTGCACTCATACCGCATCACACTGCAGCACTCCCCCCCCCGCCCACTTGCACTCCGAGGCACTCACCTGCCCACCTGCCAGTCTGCTTGCAAGCCACCTAAGGAAAGGCTTGTTGTGACCGGGACTTGCAACTTAATGCCAGCTTCCCCATTGACTTTGCTTATTGGAAGCCAGCAGGAAGTCATATGTCGTGGTCACATGAGGTCCTCGCTTAACGACCTGTGATCCTCACTTAACGATAGTAGTGGGGGCTGCTGGGATTGCCATTGCTAAGTGATGCAATCATATTACATTGCGCTTTACGACCACATCACTTAGCGATGGTAATTCTGGTCCCAATTACTGTTGTTAACCGGGGGCTACCTGTAATGAAAAGCACAAAGCCTTTTATTTAATTGGATGGTCCCTGCATATTCCAGATGCATAGATGGTGGCCCATGATTGTGAAAAGTTCGAGAAACAATGTTGTGAAAGATGCAAAATAGGCTTGCTACAGAGATCGTTATACATTCACCACTGATAAGTGTTTTTCTCAGTCAAGAGACAGATGTACTGCGGGTCATGCAAGTTTGGTGCAAGGCAGATCTGGGGTTAAGGTTAACAAGATTCCTAGTTTTTTTCTTTTTGCCTATATTTCTTTACCTCATTTTTAGGCATAAAATATTTAGACCTATAAATATACCGTGAAATTAAATGTGAATGTGCCAGACCTATAGAAAAGAACCACACTCATGTTTTTTGGCTTTTAGCTTTTTAAAAAGGAAAACAAAAGACAATTTCAGCCCATTTCAAACCATGTGAATTGATCATAATTGCAAACATTTTTTTAAAAAAGAAAAATACATGAAGAATGTACTCGTACACAATAAAATTCAAAGAAATTTGACCAAATTGTTTAAAAAATTATTTCCATTTTGTAGAAAGCAACCCAGTTTGTTCACATTAGAAATGTCAGTGTGTCAGCTAAAGTCTGAAGAAGTGGTAATGGGCCCTTTGTTTTTTTTTCTGTATGATTTTTTATTAAGAGTTTTGAAAAGAAGATTAAAAACTAACAAGAACTAATATAAAGAAAAGAAAAAAAGGAAAAGACAAAAAAGACAAAGACAAAAAGTGCAAAAAGATAGAATAAAAAGAAATAAAAAGAAGTAGCTTCTGATTTTCTTCACAGCAAATATAAGTACAATTACAAAATTATCTCTTACTCTATGGTTACAAAAAGAAAAGCTCTCTCTTTTCTATTATCTATTTTTTCTAATCATCAAAGCCATAAATTATATTTCATGCAAAAAATCTGTAAGGGGTTTCCAGTCAGCAAAATACATAGATATTGTCTTTTCTCTAATCAAGGAAAAACAATTATTTTTAATATATTTTTTTATCCTGCCTTTATTTTATAAATAACTCAAGACAGTGAACATACCTGATACTCTTTCCTTCTTCTGTTTTTCTCACAACAACAACCCTGTGAGGTGAGTTAAGTTGAGAGAGAGTGACTGACCCAAAGTCACCCAGGTGGCTTTCATGCTTAAGGTGGGAGTAGAACTCACAGTCTCCTGATTTCTAGCCTGGTGACTGAACCACTAGACCAAACTGGCTATTCCAAATTCCTTCTCTCTCAATTCCAATAAAGCCAGATTATCTAACTTTCTTTCCAACTCTCTGTTTGTAACTTCTGTCTTACTCTCTAAAATTCCACTTTGTCATTTGTTTTACCTCTCCAGATACTTGCTTTATAGTTTTCCATCTTTTTAACTTCTTCTTTATCTCCCCTTTCATCTTTACAAGTCTTTCATCCATTACTTTTTCAAAAGCTGCTAATTTGTTGCCTGTTTGTTCAAATAGTTTCTGAAGCAAATCTGCTGTAACTGTTCTCTCTGCAGGTTGCTCTAATGATCCTCTTCACCCCTCTCTTGCTGCTTTTCTAGTGGTTGATATTATAATCCAAAAAGGAAAGTGTCTCAAACAAAGGAAAAGTAAAAGGCAAGCTTCCCCTCCCTTCCCCCCCCCTTTTATCTTTCTGTGCCTTTGACACTTTTGTCTCTAATGGCACTCCGTAGTTTCAAGCTACAACCTAATTCACATCACATTAGCAACAAAGCATCACAGTCTGGGTCATATTTACCTTTATCTTTTGTTATGTAGAATCTGCCAATTATAGGCACTCTTTAATAGTAAACACAAGGCATTCCCATGAAGGTCTGGTCCCTTTGTCTAGTTTAGTTCAAGTTTATGCAAAAGCACTTTCATCAAAAATAAAAGTAATAAAAATAGAAAAATATCTGTCCCTTTTATCTGTTTTAAACTTTCTTAAATCATCTCTTTGTTAATATTTATGTGAAGAATTTTTGAATCTTTAAATCCTTAAAGTGTCTTTTTAATTTTGTAATCCAGAAAAAAGGTTAAACTCACCAAAAGGAATCTTATTTTTGCCGCAAAGGAAATCTCTCTTTATCTGTAGCTTAATTACTTCTGAAAGTGGTTAAGAAATGAGATGGCTAAACTTTTTGTCCATATAAGCTACATTATGGTTGTGAGCATAGATGGAATCCCGCGACTTCTAGCCACTCGACTCCTGAGCTGACTGCAAAAACTTCCATTTCTGCAGTTTACTCATGAGGAGCAGCCATCCGGAGTACAAGTGGGTTATCTCACAATCTCTCTTTGATCTGCAGGGGTTTCACCAGCTCGTGTCCTCCCTCCAGCCAGTGTTCTCAGCCATAATGTCTCTGTGCCGCCAGAGATGTCAGCCATAATCCTCACCAGAAGTTCCCAGAAGTACTAATGAACATTTTGCAGGCATCTTCTGTTCAAAACATATTACAGGAGCTATCGTCTTTCCAACAATCTCTGTGCTTCTTTCTGACTTGAATCTATGTGTGTATTTGTATACAGTGGAATGAATCGCTACAGATATTTCATCTTCAACCAGAGAAACATGGTGGTATTGGGGCTATTCCAGATAGCTTGTGCTACAGTTTGTACCATCAGTGGATTAATAGATGGTGCTTTCAGAAAGGAATCAGCATTGAGTAAATCTAAGATACCCATTTGGGCTGGAATGGTAAGCTACATTTTCTGTCCTCCCTCCCAGAATTTATTTAGAATTTGTTATCAGTTCCAGGGAACTTGCTGTTTCTTACTCCACATTCAGGCAAATAAGACCTAGATTTCATAGTAAGATGTATAGCTAAGTACATAGTGTTTCAAGTGTCAATTATAAAGAAGAAAATCTTAGTCATAATTTTTCCACTTGCTTTAGAATGGCAGGTTGTTGGTTTCTAGGTTACAAGATGTGCTAGGTGATTTGTAGGGTTTCTTGTATAATATGTAGATATATAATAAACATCTTGCTAAGTGGGTTTCTGGGGTTTCTGAACATTGGAAGTTTCTACCAGCATCTCTCACTGATAACCTTGGTGCCTAGACTGCTTATTTCACCCATCTAATAAGTGCAAGTATTTGCTTTGGTAGTAGCTGATACAAAGACAGAATGTGAGCATATGAAAAACTCTACTGAGTCCAGCTATAGGCCCATCTAGTCCAGCATTCTGTGGGGAGCTCATGCAGGACAGTGAATGATCCCTTCCACTACTGCTTGCCAACAATCAGGATTCAAGACATGTTACAGGAGGCAGTAAACAGCGATAAAAATAGTAGTTAATGACAGTCTGATCCTCCATGAACCTATCCAGGGTCCTTTTAAAACCATCCCAATGGTCTGCTATTAGCACAACTCTGATGGCAAATTCTAATGTGGCATGTGGTGTCTGCCATATTTCATCTGTTGGAACTGCCCATTTAAATAAACGTCTAGTTTTGATTTCTGAGTCCTCTATGAAAAGTGAGCTCTGAATGGGCATAAAGAAATTGATTCCTTAAAAAAGTGTTATGTCTTAGGGTCAGCAGAAGAGAATTTAATTTAAGTCAATATAATTTAACTTTAATGGGGATCAATGTGTGGGTATTCGTGTTTGAGCTCGCTGCCTACCTCTGTCCTGGCCTGTGGTCTTGAGGTATTTCCTTGTCTCCATTTAGCTCATTATTTTTTTCCAAAGGGCAGCTTAAAATTAGGACAGGAGAGTAACAAAATTTGCTAAAATTTGTCACTAGTATCTGATTTTTAAAAATAGTATCCCATTTATAAAACAAGCTTGACTCCTAGAGACTTCATAAACACGTCCATTAAGTTTTCTTGGCTACAGTATGGAAATGATTTTTGTTACCTTCTCCTGTAGATTTTTTGTTCAATTTCCAGTCTAGCCTGCAGCCCTCCCACTCAACCAGCGTACTAACGAGACATGACCCTCCTTAACTTCCAAGCCCAAGCAAGGGGAGCAAGATGCTGGTACATCTGTCCATGGTCCTACTCCAATCAGCCAAGAGGGCTATAGATAATTCTAAATATGGAGATTGTCTGTAGTTCCCTTTGCTGATAAAGTACCTTCCATGGATGGAGGAAGAGCTTTGAGGGGCTGCTAAGAAAATTAGGACTTTCCATCACTGTACAAATAGCTCATAAGAGTGTTTCTGGTTGACCGATATCTTAGTGGAACTAAAGATTCTGACTTTTTTGTGTGGTAAAATTAACCACAGTACAACTTTACATTCATGGTTTTTTACTTTGTCCCCCTGCCCTCCCTCTCCCCTACTTTCTTTTTCATAGTTTATGATCATTCCTGGAATTATGGCTTTATATTCATCTCAAAAAAAGAATCCAATTCTGGTGAGTTCCTATATTGTTTATTTGTTTAAGAGCAGATTTCAAAAGACAAATGAATGTTTAATGTGTTATAATTGTAGTAATAGTAATAGTAGTAGTAGTAGTAGTAGTAGTAGTAGTAATAATAATAATAATAATAATAATAATAATAATAATAATAATTATTAAACTTGCATGCCACCCAAATCTCAAAGATTCTGGGTGGCTCACAACAATCAAACAAAGAAATTACAATCAAATCAATAAAATGTAATAGATAAAGATAAAAGATGGTGCACACGATGAAGCGAAGGGTAACCCTCTCCTTCACCAAAGGCTTGGGTGAAGAGTCATTTAGCTTTTATTTTTACCATGTATTTTAGTGGTTTATATTCCCTAAACAACTTTCTATTTGATTCCTTCAGTGCACTTCACATAGAATCAAATACATCTATATCGTGGCCGGTTCATATTCAGATATTCAGATATGGTGTGAAGATACATTTCATTTGTCTTCCTTGAGGAAAATAAATAAATCAAATCAAATCTTTTGTTTTCTGTGTCCTTTGCACAGGTGAATGCCATGATAATTGCTTCTGTATTATCCTGTTTCACCACTTTAACTGTAATAATTTATGCCTCTATGACATTAGAGTATGGTGAAAAATATGAGGGGTCCAATAATGTGTCCTTTAATCACCCAGCCATCGTAAGTAGCATACTTTGTGTCAAATATTCTCCATTAAATTCCTGTTCTTTCATAAACATTGCATGTTATTCTACTTCATGTTCCTAGTGCCAATCCAGTCTTACTCTGGTTCCATGAGATTATTTGGACTACAGGTCCTGTAATCATAGCCAGTGCATGATAGATGCTGAAATCTAACCTATTTGGAAGGCATCAGTTTGAAAGATCTCCTTTAAACTCTGGGGTGTACAATGCAAATCCAAGTATTATACCAAATGGTATACAGTGCTCTGGGGAGGTCAGGGCGGATTACACTATGCAGGTGGTGACGAGGAGGGGTGTTATGATGGAAGTCAGAGGATGGGCCGTTCTCAGGGAAGACACCTCTGGTGTTTGGTATCAGTGGTGTGTTCCTGCCCTCTGGACTCAGACCCAGGCCCTGGACAGCAGACCTGCGGAGACCCTGGCTTTTGGCTGCTGCTTCTTAACGCCAGGTCAGTCAACAACAAGGCCCCCCTTATTGTATATGTGAATTGATCACTGAGGAGTGGGCCAACCTGGTGTGTATCACTGAGACCTGGATGGGCCCTGAAGGGGGAGTGCCCCTTTCAGAAATGTGCCTGGCTGGGTTTATGTTTTGGCACCAGCTGAGACCCCAGGGTAGGAGAATAGGGGTAGCGGTTGTCATCAGAGAAGTTCTGTTGGCCTTCAGGGGCACTGCTCCACAAGTGGCCAGTTGTGAGACCCTGTTTCTGAAGTTGGGTTCACAAGCACAGTTGGGATTGTTGGTACTGTACCAGCCTCCCTGCTGCATAGCAACTTCCCTGCCTGAGCTGCTGGAGGCTGTCGCAGGGCTGGCAGTGGAGTTCCCCAGACTGATGGTCCTGGAGAACTTCAATCTGCTGTCCCTGGGGCATGCCTCAGAGGCAGCTTAGGAGTTCATGGCTACCATGGCAGCCATGGGCCTGTCCCAGATTATCTGTGACCCGACTTGGGACAGTGGTCTCACACCAGACTTGGTTTTCTTGTCAGAGCAGTGGTAATGTGATCTGAAGGAGGAATTACATCTGTCCCCCTTGTCATGGTCAGATCATGTCCTGCTGGCCTTGAGATTCTCCTATGCTACCCCCCTCCACAGGGAGGCAGGACCCATTCAATCAGTCCACCCCAGGTGACTGATGGACCCAACTGGGTTCTAAAGGGAGCTGGGGGTTATACCCAAGAGTCTGCTGCATGGTCCAGTGGAGGCCTTGGCTGCCACCTGGAATAGGAAAGCAGCCGAGGCCTTGGACAAGATCGCGCCCATGCGACCTCTCTTGACCCATCAAACCTGACACTCCCCACGGTTTATGGAGGAGTTGAGGGTTTTGAAAAGGGTTAAAAGACGTCTAGAGTGCCACTGGAGGAAAACAAGGACCAAATCTGACCAAACACAAGCTGGAGCTGCTATTAAGGCCTATCTTGTTGTGGTAAAAGCGGCAAAATGTCAATATTTCTCTGCTCTTATTGCATCCGCAGAATGCCGCCTGGTGGCCCTGTTTAAGATTACCCAATCCCTTTTGGGAAAGGGGGGCCCAGTATCCTATTTACAGGGCTGCGCAGAGGAGTTTTCTAGGCATCTGGAGGATAAAATCACTCGGATCCAGTTCCAGTTGGATGCCAAGTGTGAGGCATGATCTATAGAGATGCCCAGGGTATGTTCTTATCCTGTTATTTGGGAACAGTTTGATCCTGTTGAACCCAAAGAAGTGGACGGAGTCCTCTGGACGGTCAATGCCACCACCTTTCAACTAGATCCATGTCCCTCCTGGCTAGTCAAAGCTATCTGGGAGGTGACATGTGGGTGGGTCCAGACAATGGTGAATTCATCCTTGAGGGAGGGGGTGTTTCCAGCTGCCTTTAAAGAGGCGCTGGTGTACCCCCTCCTCAAGAAGCCACACTGGATCCCACCATACTAGACAATTTTCATCTGGCCTCCCACCTCCCATTTTAGGGAAGGCGGTTGAAAAGGTGGTGGCATTGCAGCTCCAGAGGATCCTGGAGGAAAAGGATTATCTGGACCCTCTTCAGTCAGGTTTCAGGCCTGGATATGGGATGGAAACGGCATTGGTCACACTCATGAATGATCTCTGGTGGGAGTGGAATGGGAGTAGTACATCCATCCTTGCTCTTCTTGACCTCTCAACGGCTTTCAATACCATCGACCATGGTATCCTTTTGGGTCAACTTGGGGAGTTGGGAGTGGGTGGCCCAGTTTTGCACTGGTTCTCTTCCTTCCTCCAAGGTTGATCCCAAATGGTGTTGATTGTGGGCAAGAGGTCCAGCTTGCGGTCCCTCCTTTGTGGGGTGCCCCAGGGTTTGGTACTCTCTCTGCTCCTTTTTGACATCTACATGAAACCACTGGGTGAGATCATCCGGCACCATGGGATGAGGTAACATCAATATGCAGATGACACCCAGTTATACATCTCCCATCCTGGGTGAGGTAAGTGATGCCATGACCACTCTTTCACAGTGCCTGGAGGCTGTGGGGGTCTGGATGGGGTGCAACAGGTTTCAGTTGAACCCTGATGAGACGGAGTGGCTATGGATTGGAGGGTCCTCTGTATCCAAGGACTTACCATCTTTGGACAGGGTTGCACTGCCCCGGACAGACCCAGTGTGTAATCTGGGGGTCCTCCTGGACTAATGACTCCTGCTCGAGGAGCAGTGGCAGTCGTGGCCAGGAGGGCCTTTGCCCACCTTCATGTGGTACACCAGTTATGCCCTTTCCTGGATCAGGAGACTCTCTGGTCAGTCACGTACGTCCTGGTCATCCCTCAGCTAGACTATTGCAATGTGCTGTATATGGGGCTACCTTTGAAGAGTATCCGGAAGCTATAGCTGGTTCAAAATGCGGCTGTGAGGACAATTTTGAGTGCCCCAAGAACAGCACATATAACACCTTTACTGCACAAGCTGCATTGGGTCCCAGTCTGCTTCCAGGTCCAATTCAAAGTGTTGGTTATCATCTTTAAAGCCCTACATGGCATGGGCCCAGGTTACCTGAGGAACCGTCTCACCCCGGTCACATCAACCTGTCTCACCCGGTCAGGCAGAGAGGGCATGTTGTGGATCCTGTCAGTGAGAGAATGTCAACTGGCAGGCCCAGGATGAGAGCCTTCTCTGCTGTTGCCCCTGCCCTTTGGAACATTCTCCCCCAAAGGTGTGGCAAGTCCCTATCCTCCCGGCCTTCCAGAAAGGATTAAAGACCTGGCTCTGCCAGCTTGCTTGGGGTGATAACAATCTTATCCAATCCTGGGGGTGGCTAGTGCCTTGATGACACTCCCTGAGTGACTGCCAATTATTCTTGGATCTATTTATTTTCTATTTATTAATAGTAGATTGTAATTTTGTAATTTTAATTGATTTTAACTGTTTTGTTTTAATTGATTTTAACTGTTTTGTAAACTGCCCAGAGTCATTTCAATGAGATGGGTGTGATAAATTTGATACATAAATAAATAAAATAAAATAAATAAATAGTTATAATGTGGTTTTCTCCACTGTCCACTATTAATTGCATGCTAAATAAGAGGAAAGCTATATCTCATTACCTCTATCCATCAAGCTTGCAGGATAGATGTGAATTCTGAAAATTCAGGTACATAGAGCGCAGCTGAAAGCAATGCATCTATGTAGTCTAGTGACCAAATATACATGATGTGAATATTAAGTTCTGTCATTGTAGATCACTTCCTTATTTGTTTGATTTATATCCCCACGTTCATTCAGGAGCTCAAGGCAGCATCTTCCACCTATTTTCTCTTGCACTATCTTTGCATCAGTGCCCTAGCATTTGGCCTTGCCATTTTGACAAGCTTCTTTTTCCCTTGGAAAAAGATTGTTCGTATTAATTATTATGCTAATTACACTTTTATAATTTATGTTAATTGCACATTATATTCTGAAAGCTTTTTTTTTTTAATGTGGTTGGTTTGGGGCAGAAAGTATGTGTATGTATGCATTAACGTGTGTGTGTGTGTGTGAAAGATTTTGAAAACAAGACATTTCTAAGATTTACATTTAAGTGGAACAAAATGGAGAAGAGAAGAGTGAAAATTAGAGAAAGTAGGAGGATACCCTTCCCTTGCACTGCTATGAAAAAAAATCTAAGCAGTTTTGTAACATCATTAGCTTTTCGATAACTATGACACAAAGTTCTGTGAGCCAGAGTAGTAATTTACCATATGTACTTCCATAGTGCTCTCACAAATTGTATGCTGGTACATCATAATTTCTATTGCGATCTTTTACCATTTTTAAAAATATATTGCTGAAAATAGCATCATAGAAGCATAGAGTTGGAAGGGGGCTCAGAGGTCATCAGTCCCAACTCCCTGCACACTGCAGGATTCACTACCCCATCCCCAATAGATGACTATCCAGCCTGTTTGAAAACCTGTAGTATTTTGACTATATATAGAAAAACAAGTAAGAATGTTGGGTATATCCATTTCAATCATTTTGCAGCTTTCACACCATCAGTGGAAAAGATTCCCCCTCTCTCACACATTCCCAAATCTGCTCCAGAGTGGTGAGAAACCTCCAAGAGTCTGAGGAAGGAATATGAGGAAGATGTCCCAGGGCACATTCATTAATTCATTTAAATCAAATTTATACACCATCCATCTCAATTTGGTGTTGTTTGCTGTTGTGTTGATAAAACATGCATTTTCTGTATTTTGTTCTGCAGGTATTTGTGCTGGGTAAACTGGTTGAAGGAGCTAACATTACTATGATGATTTCATCAATTTTTAGTATATTTATTGTACTGGTGATTGTGTATGTCAGCTGCCGAAGTCTTCCATGTTGTTCATGCTATGACAGTATCACTGGACTTGTAAGTAGCAACATCAGCAAGCAGTGTGTTCAATAATGAATGCATCACGTTGTAGCACCACTCAAATTAAACAACTGTGGATGTCAATCAGTCCCTAGATGGAGAAAGCTTGCGTCCCCTATAAATTATTGTGAACTTTCCAAGGAATATATATAAAAAGATTTTTTTTCCTTTGCATGTGATAGATATATTTTTCTTGGACTACTTATGTATAGGAAAAAACTAACTACAATTCTGATTTCAAGGTTTGGTGATTAAAAAGGCATAATTCAATTTTAAGGATGCCCTCTTGTGGGATATGTGCAAAGTTTCCTGTAAATATAGGCTTGTGTACATGATTCAAAAGATATTGCCTATTGTTTCATTATTTATTCCTCTTCTGGAAGGAATTCTTTTGCACAGCTTGTTATCAGGTTGTTCATGTGAATGATTTAGAAAAATGCTCTTCTGAATAATTGCATCAGTATGCTATCTATTCAGTAGCTAAATATGATATGATACATAAAATTGGTGTCTGTTGTATAATATTTAAATATGTGCAATATCACCATCAAAGTTTAGGACTGTGTACAACAAAAGTAACAATGGCATAATCAAATACATATATTTAAAATGCCTGTGCAAATAAGAACATCTTTCCCTGAAAATCTTCGAAAAAAAGGTTCCACATGCTCTTACTTACTTGAATCTTGTTACAGAAGTATAACTTTTTGTTAAATGAAGTGTGTAATATAATCCTAGTTTTATGTCTAAATTCTGATATCAGTTTGATCCTCATGCAAGCCTGTTTTAGTATTTTCACATTGTTATTCTTAGGAGCAACTAAAAAGTAATGAAGACCAGTTACAAATTACAGAATTAGTCTGCCTTTCACCTGGTATGTACAGTCTTCTCATTTTTAAAACTTCAGTGTTAAATTATATTAAATATGCAAGAAATGTTTCAGCTTTGCTATATGTGACATGTTTATTATATCCAATTTCCATTATAGATCAAGCAGACAAGATTTTTAATTCTCCAGTACAATTTCCACAACAAAATACAGAAACAGATAATGAAATAAGTGAACCTCCTCCATACATCAGGCTCACTTAGAAACAAATTCTAGAAGGATGTCATGTAAGAGACCCTTTATAATTTTAAATAAATTATTAAATCTATGTAATTGTTTAAGGAAATTGAAAAACTACTGATTCTCTTGAACAGATCCTGAAAATAGAGGCATTAACATTATTGTTTATCTATCCATCCATCTATCCATCCATCCATCCATCCATCCACATAGCTGTCCACATATACGCATTCAAATATATGAATGAATTTAGTTTCATGGTTGTGTACAAAAATGTTTTATTACAAACATGAATAAAAATCATATTTAAATACCTTGAATTAGAAATACAGATAATGTAAACATTCCCATGAAGGTCTGGTTCATTTGTCTATTTTAATTCCAATTTATTCAAAACCATTTTCACCAAAAAAATAATTTTTCAAAAAAACCCTATCCCCTTTATCCATTTTAAACTTTCTTACATCCACTTCTTATTAAGCTTTTTGCCCAAAGTTTTTACATCTTTAACTCTCCCCCCCTCTTTTTTTCCTTTTTAGTCTAGAAAGAATGTTGACTCACCAAGTGGAATTCTGTTATTCTGCCACTCGGAAAATCTCTCTTTAGCTGTGAATTAATTCCATCCAAAAGTGTCTAAGAAAGTGAGGCTTGTGCGAACTTTGTGTCTATATAGGCTGCATCACAACTATGAGCTTGGTTGAAATCCCTTGACTCCCAGCCACTCATCTCATGATACAACCACATACTTTGATATAGAGGATTTTCGAGATTGGTATTCAGTTGAAACCAGAACTTTTCCTTTTAGGAATAATAGACAGTTAGAAAAAAGCCATAGAAGATTATTTCAATATATGATTACTGTGGCGAGATTGCTGTATGCACAGAGATGGAAAGATATGACATTACCTACTATGGAGGAATGGTTGGTAAAGTTGATAGATTTTGCTGAAATGGATAAATTGACTTATATGATTAGAGAAAAGAAACTATCTACATTTATTGGTGATTGGAAGCCTCTTATGGACTTTTTGTGCAAAATGAAAAAAATGAACTTGTGATTTATGGTTTTGATGATTAGACAGGATAGATTATAGAAAGAAGAGTAATATTATGTACCATTAGAGAGAGAGAGGTTAAAATATATTTGTACTTATAACTGCTGTGAAGAATATCAGAAGCCACTTCTTTGTTTTAATTTCTTTTCTATTTTTTCCTAACTTTTTCTTTTCTTGCACTTTTTGCTTTTTCTTTGATTTCTTTCTCTTTTCTTCTTCTTCCTTACTTTATATTAATTTATGTTAGTTTTTAGCTTGTTTAAAAGTTTTAATAAAAATTATATTTAAAAAAAGCCTCATGAAACAATCTCAAAAACCTCAGTTCCTGCTGTCTATGCAAGAAGAGCAGTTGTCCAGAGCTTACAATCTCTCCTTTATCCAGAAAGAGTGCTGGCCAGAATTTGCCGTCTGGCCATCAATCTGCACTTGCAATGCCATCCCTACTCCTTCAGGGACATCTAGTCTGCTGTAGATCCTCACCTGGAAGCCGCTATCCAAAACTTTGTAGCATTTAATAATTTCTGGTACAGAAAAGCTTGATTAGTGTTTCCCAATTTGGTTATTGCTAAGAATACTGGGTGTTGAAATCCACAAATGTCAAAGATGTCCAGGTTGGGAAACACTGAGCCAGATGGAGCTGAAAAATACTCCCTTCCCTCCCGTTGCCTGGCAACTGCCATTGGAGACCTGATGTGTTAGGAAGCAAAGAGTTTCTGTTTTGGGGGTCATTGTCTGGCAATGCTATTCATGGGGATGGGGCTTTTATGGGAATTTCAGATGGAACTGAAAGACAAGTTCTGGTGTGTGGACATCTTTCACCTCCTCCCATGAAACCTCAGATTCAGGGTAGCCCTTCTAGTGAATAAGACATGTTAAGTGTCCCCTCCTGTATCTAGGAACCATAACACATTCTACTTCATATTCTTCTTCTCCATCCTCTAGAACCTGATGGGGTGGAGTAGGAACTGGTGCAGAATGCAAGGGACAGGGTGGCTCTTCTCAAACAAGAAGTGACCTGTGGAATACTGGATAACCTTCACTGAGGCAGGCAACTGTAGGCAGAAGCCACTGATACAATTTGATATATAAAAGGAAAATAAACTCAAGAGTTCTATGCTGGTCTATGACCACAATCAACAAATTCATTCATTCATTCCACTTAGAGTCCAGCTTCTTAAGTGGGAGGAAGGCAAAAATTGAGTGGAACCCCCTCTCCCCCCCCACCGCAATCTTGGTGCTTATGCACAACTGCTGCACACTAGTACTCACCCTTGGCCGAATCTGTTTCTTTAAGTGGACCTGGAGGCAGGAACTCTGGAGGCAAGATTGGGGTTGATAGTTGTAGACTGGGAATGCAGTGAGTTGTTATACACAAATTCTGCAAGAGGCAGCCATTTGGTTTATAGGTAGTCCTTGGGTTATGACAGTAATTGGGACCAGAATTATGTAAAGCGCAACATACCATGTTGCTTAGCGATGGCAATCCTGGCAGGCCCCATTGCTATCGTTAACCAAATCCCACCAGTTGTTAGGTGAGGCACAACTGAGGCGCAACTATTGTGAAACAAGTGTCCTTGAGTCTGAGAGAAACTATAAGACTCAATCTATGGGTCTCCTTGGAGATCATCCATCCAAGACCTGATATATGGCAAGCAAATCTGATCCAACAGATGTACTGCGCGCCTCCCCTAGCTTCTCTGGAATATCCCTTCTCAGGGTAGGGGAGGGGGTTGTTTAAAATTGTTCTGATTCAAGACCATAGTACGGGGAGATGACCAGGCTTGCATGACACTGCATCTGGCAGCAGGAACTGGATATTTGTCCCTTGCTTGTCACTCTGGCATCAGAAGAGTAGGTGGCAATCAGTCCATGTTGATTGCTACCAGCCAGCCAACTTGTAAAAAACCACCTGAAGATTATTTTTAAACATTTTGGAATATATCAATCAATCCTCATGGGATAGAAATGGTGCAGTTCAAATCAGAACCTCCCACACACCTTGTCCCATGGTTCCCAACAGTGAGATGTTTTTAGTTAGAAAGAAACCTCTTGAGGCACTTAGCTAAGTCACACAAATCAAAATCACTAATTTCTAATTCTTTTTATTAGTGCCTCCTTAGAAGTTAAAACAGGCATTGACCTCTGTCACAGAAGCAGGGCATGAAGCCTTTAAAAAGAACAAGAAAAACCTACCCAGACAGTACAAATTATGCTCTTCACTATGAAGACTTTTTTGTTATAGTTTATGAAAAATTGTTAACATTTCTGTGCAGAGTAAAAAATTGTAGAAAAAATAAAAACCAAAAAAAAAATCCTTGCTCTACAATCAGCACAGAAAATCTATTCTGAAAAGCTCACAGCATGCCCAGAAAAGTCACATACTATACATATGTACACACACAGCTTCAATCAGCAAAATAGAACACACGCTCAGCAGCATAAGACATGCAA
This sequence comes from Liasis olivaceus, assembly GCA_030867105.1. NCBI lineage: Eukaryota > Metazoa > Chordata > Lepidosauria > Squamata > Pythonidae > Liasis > Liasis olivaceus. The sequence continues at coordinate 34,576,605 of CM061354.1, read as the reverse complement.
CTCACTAACATACAAAGCAATATAGTCTTATATTAACATGTATTCTGAAAGCTCAAGTCAAAATCACATGATGCAGTCCCGAGTGCCTCCAAGCCTCAACCCTGCCACCAGCTCCAGTGCTGCTGCTGTGCTAGCAGCCAAACAGTTGATCCGCAATGTTGTGTAATTTATCATGTGGCCCTTCCCCATCTACAAGTTGTACAGGTCTGGTCTAACAGCAGCAGAGATGTAATTGATTCCTGCTGCTTTATACTGAATAGGCTGGAAAGTCTGATTTTTTAAAAAAGCAACCCAATTACAAGCTGTTTGAAACAACTAAGTTTTGTTCCAAGCTTAAAACAAAGTCCTCAAAACACACATATTGTTCAGAGGTTGAAAGATCTAAGACAGCTGTTTCAAGGTTGGAAGGTTTAAGATAAAAATATTTTGTATCTCTTTGATGTCTAATACTTGTTAGTAGAGTACCAAAGTCTGTTTATTTGCAGTAAAACACAGTGAAAAAGGAGACCGCAGCAGAAGCATTTTATTTGCTAGCATTTATTCATTTAAAATACTGTACTTAGTTTGACAGATGACAATCCTTCATTTGATTAATAAAGCAAATTAGATTAGAGGAGAAACTGAAAAGCTTTTGGATTAACAACAGTATCTGTATGGTAATCCTATTAAAATAAATGATGCTGAAACAATGTTATAAAGCTGAACGTTATGAAGCTTTATGATACTGTTATTTATATTAGTTCAAAGTAACAATTTCAGAAATTCTTGCTATTAACAGCTAATGAAATTCTTACATCATAAATGAATCTTCTACAATTTTATTTTTTTAATGATTATGAATGTGAAGCAAGCAGGTAAATTCTCTAAATGGAAGTGTAATCCCATTTGAAAAATATTTTTAAGAACATTTAATTAAATAATTGAGGACACAGCTTTTAAAAAAGATTATTCCTGGACTGTATGTAAATCAAAACTATAATTAAGGCTTAAAGCAATTATTTAAAAAATCCCTTATTTCAATCAGAAAAGGCCTTTTATATTTGTTATGCAAATAAACAATACACAAAAGACTGGAAAAAAAAAATCTAAAAATCCTGAACACAATCCGTTTACACATTTGGCCAACCGTGCAGATGAATTGCGTTCTCTGTCCTTTATTCTATTTAAGGTGCAGTCAATATATTTCCTAATCCGAAATGCTACAATTTTATGCATCAGTATATTAACTTGCAATAGAATACATATAATTGGACAATTACCTAACAGTATAATAACTACATTTAACTTCTGTAGTTATCTAAATATGACTATAAAAGGTAAACACTTTTTAAAGCAATTTTCTTTTTTAAAGAACAACACACTTTACAAGCTAGTGATAATTAGGCCATTGCTTTTTTAAGCTTTAATGAGTAACACTGATATCATTTCCTTTCATAAAAATCCCATAGTCCCATGGCTTATTTTCCCAAAACATTAATCCAAAATTGAACACACAAGACAAGTGGAACATCAGTTCCATGAAGTTTAATAAGTTGAAGTATAATACCCATTAAGCATACTGAGCAGACAGGAATAAACCTCTACTCAATTCACTTACACGTGGACTAATTAATAAAAAGTTCTAATCCTAACTAATCAGCAACATTTTGATTAAAAAGATACCCCTACTCCTTGGGACTAATTTCTAATGCTGTTCTTGCAAAAAGTCCAGATAATAAGCACTACTACAATTATTGTTAGCTGCTCTGGTTTTCCTTTTGAATTAAAAAAAAGAGAGAGTACAAATGCATAATGAAATAAAAATGTTTTTCTGTTTTCCCAAGTGTCAGATACAGTGTGTTAGTGGGGCATCATAAAAAAACAACAAAATCCAACGGTACATTCCTGCAGAGAGCAACAGTGTCTACTGAAAACGTCATGATGGGCTAGACCTTTCACCTTTGCCCAACCTGTCCTGCAGCAGATAACTCAAGCCTATTGAAAGTATAGGAGCAGCTGCAGCACAGAGAAGAAACTGCCAGGGCATTGTTGGATTTCATCCAAAAGAGAATATGCCTTCTTCCCATAATAGTTTTATGGCTACACAAATATATACAGAAATAATAAGTCTAACCAACCAATTAAAGCTCATACAAATGGCTACTTTAACAGAAAGTTGTGTGTATATAGTGATGACCTATATAAAAATCTAAAGTTCTGCTTGAGCAATGAACTGAAAGTAGGCACCATGATCTCTGCCTGCCAAAAGCAAAGACCTTAAAGTTGTGCAACTTATGCAATGAACATAAGATGGCCTGCTCATCTCTTCAATCTTTGCTATGAGGAACGTGTATCTGCAAAATCATCAAGCCAATTAACTGTCATATACTGGATCCAAGTTACTTAAATCTAAGAATATAATGTAAAGGTTTAAAGAGTCCTTTCAGCTACTATTCAACACTAATTTTACATGCATAGTTTTTTCCCCCTGCTGTTTTAGAGTATCCGATTATACATGCTGTCCCCTCCATATTTTAATTGCTAAAGGATGTAAGCAGCGGTATCTTTGAATGATGTTCCTATTTCAAAACAAATGGAAGGAAACCATTGAGCAACATTGGCTAGTATTTGTTTATCTTTGTGATTCATTAAATGTACTATGGATTCTGCAGCGTTAAATCCTTTAATTTGGAAGTCTACCTTGACTTCCATTTTTCATCTCCAAATCAAGTCTCATGTTTTGGCTTGTTAGGAAGCTGTATATAATATGTCTATACTAGTAACACTGTAAAAATCCTTTAAAATAAAGTCTATTAAATAGACAAATGATAGTGACGTAAGGTTTTTACAATGTGCGGATTGTGTAGATTTCTTACCTTTCTCTTCATCCTTCTAGCTTCCAGTTTTGCCCCACAGAAGGTATGGAAAAGAAAAGGCAAAAGGTCCAGCAAAGCAAAGCAGAATGATTGAATTAAACCTTTTGTTGCACCTAATGGAATCCCTACTACTGACTGCACCTCCAGAACAATGTAACCATCTTATAAAAGTGGTATACAAGCCAATAAACTACAATTTTCAGTATTATTTCCAGTAATATGCAGTAGATTCACATTCTTTTCCACTTATCTTGTAAAATATAACAACTGTATGGAACAATATGGGAATAAACATCACTTCTCTCTCTTGTTCTTACACACACAGAACAGAAAACTTTCAAAATATCCAATAAAACAATACAATCACACATTAAAAAAATCACTGGGTACATGATTTTTTCTAAAATTAATGAACTTAAAATTTTAAATGGAAAGAAATGAAGGGAAAAGGTTTCCAATACTTCATTCATATTGAACCTTTCTTCCATTGCACTGATAAAACCATGAAGTGCACTTTCATAAAATTGTGTACCAAATAATTAGGGTTATAATTTTATACTGATTTTTGGGTTTCTATAGAAAGTGCAGAGATTTGACTTAACACACTTTTTAATATCTCTACTGTAGTGGAGTTAGAGACTAAAACTAAGAGACCAATCTTCTGTAAACAATCTATTTTTACAGATGAAAGATTTCCTTAAAAACAATATATTTTTCAGCTAAACTTTGTCATTCATTTAGAAGTTACAGTTTACCCAGTGCACATACAAAACCTCTAAATGTGAAAGTATTGAATAAAGTGCCCAGCAGAAGGTAATTCCTATTAAATCAAAACACTGAACAGTCTTAAAGCACTGGCAAAGAGAATAACACAACGTTGAATGCAAAAATACTGCAAGTTAACACCAACATGTCATAGTAGGTTTTGATGCCGGTTCCAAGTGAATTGTATTATCTGGTAGCTGACTAAGCATGAGTGACTTGTGGCTCTTTAGCTTATGAGCCAGTGTCATAAATATGGCTTCCACATGATCATTGTCATTTGGGTTTTTAGCAGAAGTTTCAAATAGTGGCATACCATGAGTGTCAGCAAATTTCTGAGCCACGTCTGTAGGCACCTGAATTGCATTCCTCAGATCGCATTTATTTCCAACCAAAATCCGGGGTATATCATTGGTGAGCAAGTGTTGTTTGCATTCTTCAATCCACAGTGGCAAACTATGAAAGCTGGCAATATTTGTCATATCGTATACAAACACAACCGCGTGTACGTTCCTGTAATAATGCTGCACCATGCTCTTCCTAAATCGTTCCTGTCCTGCTGTATCCCAGAGCTGGATCTAGAGGTTGGAAATGAAGAAAAGGGAATGAAAGAAAGACTATAAACAAACAAATAAATAAAGGCAATAAACACATTTGTTTTTATTTGTTTTTTAATGTTGTTATTGTTTTTTCTTATTTATATAAGCTTTTTTTTAATTTTTATTTTTTTAACTTTGTGAACCACCCGGGTCACAAATATGAGATGGGTAGCTATATAAATTGAATAAATAAAAACAAATAATACATCATAATAGATTTAAAAATTGGAAATCGCTGACTTATTTACACCTTAGACTGAAGTTGTAATTGCAACAAGTAGTCTTTTGAAAAGAAACAATTTTTTTTAGGCTTGGCTGTAGGTCCTTATGAATTCCCTTTTATCCAGTAATTCAATCCATAGCTGCTGTGTGCTTTCTTGGGCAAATATAGTGGTAGACAATGGAACAGGGGTCTCACAGATGATAGTAAATTTAGGGTGCCAGCAGTGAAAAAAAACTGAGAACCACTGCACTAGATGCTTTTGCACATGTCAATGTATCTGTCTTCCCTTCTCAGGTAATACAGAATTTATCTTGTTTTGCCTCTGTTGAAAAAACACAACATTCTTCATGGAAAAAGGAGAGAACACAATTAGAACCAGCTGCCTTTACCCTTCTATCACGTGACATAAACTTGTGTCATCCCTACACAGCACAATAACGCTGACTCGCATTTCAAGGTTTATGGTCTTCGTCACCCCGAGCCGAACTGGGGCTCTCCCGGCCCAGTGGGACTTTCCCAACTCCAGCTCTCACCAGCCCTACCGAGCCAGCCGATGGCGAGGCAGGAGGGGGACCGCGGTCCAGCAAGAGGGGAGCAGAGGCGGCCCCAGCCTTTGCTCACCTTGATTCTCTCCTCGTCGATGTCGACGGCTCGCTCGCGGAAGTCCACCCCGATGGTCGCTTCCGTGCGCTTGGGAAAGCTCCCCGCGCAGAAGCGGTAGGTGAGGCACGTTTTCCCCACGTTGGAGTCCCCGATCACGATGATCTTTAAGATGCGGGAGCGCGCGGGCGGCAAGGACCCGGGGCCCACGTAGCTGCTCGACAGACTCAGCTCCAGCGACGACTCTACGTCGGCCGCCATCGGCGGACCCTGCCTCCTCCCTCTGCAAGGTCCTCAGGCCCGCCCGGCAGACGGGGAAGGCGGGCGCGAGAGAAACTCGGCCCGCGGTCAAAGCTTCCTTGTCCGCGCACGGCCTGACGCGACGCCGCCGGCGACATCCGTACAGCCACCCAGGGAGGCCGGCGGGGCGGGGCGGGGCGCGACGCTCCAGGCAAGGACGACGGCAATTGGCGTAAGGGAGGCGTCCCTTTTCTCCTCCTTACCGGAAAAGCGAGCGCGACTCAGCCTAAGATACCGCGAGAGGCGGGGGGCGGGGCGGGGGTTGAGACGCCCTTCGCCAGGAAGATGGTGGCGTTTCGGGGTCGATCTCTCGCGGAGGAATGCGGGTTGTAGAGAGGTTTGGCTCCGTTTTTCCCATCTGCTGTACAGCAGCATTGCTAACCGTCTACCGTTGAACTAGAGCGCCGGCAGAGAGAAAAAACGTTAACTTTGGGGAAATAGTATATGAGCGGAAGGAAATGTATCTGTTGGGAGGCCAAATACTTTAGTAGTATGGAGTCCTTGGGGTTCTCTGAGCTTGGCTGTTTTCTTGCAAACGTTTCGTTACCCGGCTAGGTAACATCTTCAGTGCTAGAGTGGAATGGGGTTTGCAAACCCCATTCCACTCTAGCACTGAAGATGTTACCTAGCCGGGTAATGAAACCTTGCAAGAAAACAGCCGAGCTCAGAGAACCCCAAGGACTCCACAGTTCAACCCTCAGCTACATATATTCGCTTCTCTTGGTACTTTAGTAGTATTTGGAGGCTTAAACTTAGGTGACCTTGGAGAGGTGACTAATGCTAAGGCAGTGCTTCATAGCGGTTACATCTAGCCTTGGATATCAGTTGTTGGACAGCAGCAGCTGCGCTGCCTTCGTGGCTTTTTGGCAAATACTGGAATCACAGCATTAATCCACAACATTAATAACTTTGAAAAGCATTATACAGAATTTAGCACGTGATATATAGCCTATTGCACACCAACACTAGATCCATGATGAACTCATGGTAGCACAGAGCAGTTCCCGCAGTTTACCATCAAGGACCGCAACCAGCTCTTATAGTGATGTATTTGTCCTTAAGCAGGAGCATTTTTCCTCCTCATTCCATTTTTCTCTCACTGCAGAAAGAGCAAAAACGAGCCCTTTCAAACATAATATGTAACTTTAATGTAAAATAGTAAATCCATAGGTAAAAATGGATTTCCTTCACGTTAAGTTCAATTCTTGGTGACTTACTGAACACGCTTGTTTTCTTGGCGACAATATAGTGCTTTGCCATTTCCTTCTGGGATGCCCTTCTGAATACAGAATGTACAATACTTTACAGGGATTTTCTGATGGTCTTTATCAAGTACTGGCCAATTCTGACCCTGCTTAGCTTTCTGAGATCAGCCAAGATTGGATAGGTACTGCCACCTGGCTGGACAGTAAACTACTTTCACTACTCAAATCTTAAAAGTGTAACAATTCAAAATCTTAATATTTTAATCATGATTTGCACATAGCCACAATGACAATATTTGTATTCATCAGAGCTGTAGTGCAAGAATCTAAAACTTAAAAAAAGGATTTTATACTTGAGCACCAAAAACTTCCACTACCACTTTACACACATCCATTCTTAACAGTTGCATATGAAGAAAAGTTAACTTTTAAACTAGGGTTTATTTTCCCTATGGAAGTGACTAAGTATCATACAAGTGTCATCAAGAATGGAATTCTTCCTATATATACCATATTTATCTGACGAGATAACCTTGAATTTAATTCAACCCCCTGCTTCCCAGGAATATTAAATTATAACCTGTGATGAATCTCTCATTTTTAATTACTTTGGAAAATCTAGTCTTCCTTTCAAATAAATAACAGTATTACAAACATTTAGTATTTGTTTCTGCAGTCATGGAAAGAAATATAATTTTTCATCTGGCCCTTTTCTTTCTGCAGTTTTAGAAAAAAAAGGTTATAAAGCCTTAAGGACCTTTTTTTTTCTTTTTAAAAATCTAAGACATTTATAGTGGATAGTTTTAAATTAACTGGTAAATTTGTCTGTCTTGATGAAATTGCAGGCTATAAAAAGCCTGAGCTATAATACACCCCACTGTTCTAAGTATAAAGAAAATGACAATTTGAAAAGAGTTGTTATTTCTGATATCTGATCATTTTTAGGTTACCAAATACTATGGAGGAAGAAAAAGAAAGGCTTTAAATTAACCCTCATGTAAAACCTCATCCTTTGTCAGTATGGTTTTTAGCTAAAAAATGCAGAATGGTTGCAGTGTAGTTTTATGCCTACAGGCAGTATTTGTTACTGTGCAAAAACAGTTAAGAACAAAATTGTATCACCAACCATTATTATTCATAATAATAAAGTTACCAAGATTTTTAAATGGATAGGCTTTACCTTTGACTCTTATTTTGTATTAATGCAGTTAATACAGCATCTTTTGACTAATCACAGGAAATATTTTCTCAGATATACTGGGCCCATGAAAATGAGGGAGTGATTAACCCCAGGGTCCACACAATTTTTGTTAGATGCACATATATCAAAAGATGAAAGTTCTAGACGAATGATCAGTCAATACTTATCTTTTAAATTGTTCTTATCACAGAAAGAGTAATGATATCTCTAAAGAGATGTACAACAATGAAAACCACAAAGTGTTAGCTGTTCGATTTTCCAGGCAGGCAATAGTTTTTAACATTTCCTACACTATACTTTAGATTTCTGATTGCAAATGTGATAATCTATATAAATTATTGTTATCCTTGTAGGAATATATTTCACAGAGGTATTTACTACTAATTTGAGCACCCATGATTGCCAAGTTGCAAGTTATTGTTCACAACGGCAGCCATAGTGGTTAGCTTTATTGGAGAAGGAGCGCAAGAAGGGGAGTAGTGTCTCCAAACACTGTCGCATTATGCATTGTGGGATTTCACCAACACTAATATAAATCTTTTATGATAATAATATATTACACTGAACTTGCACTATATCTCCTGACAGCAGTTTTCAAATTCTATAGTCACACAACTCTTTTTCAAAACATTTTATTGCATTATATTTGGTACCTTATGTTTGACAAAGGAAATTACATCTGTAACTGCAGGGATAAGAAGCTGGTCTGTTATTGAAAAAAAATCTTGGGCCCGTTAAAAGTTACAAAGTCATGGGCTTGCCTGAAACAACTGAGCAAGAAATATATTCTTAGAAATGTAGGGCTTCAAGTATTACAAACCTGTGACACTGTGGAAAAGTTCCAGAGGTATCTAAACTGCAGCACTTTTTTTTTCTGCATAACGTGAACAAGGCCTGCTGAGGTTTTAAACAATTAGTCTCTCAATCAGTCAAATTGGTAGTCAGGAGTTCCTCTCTCAAAAATTTCAAGCCATAGTTATATTCATTTATATTTTCACTGTACGTGAAAACTACATGCTATCTTTCTAATGAGTTGGTGCCACATCACAGTGCATAATTTCATTTGTTCTTGCATTACAGTTTTTTTAAAAATTAGCCAACAATGTTGTCATGCTCATCTCCTAAACAGCATTTTTTTTTCAAAACTGAATTAAAAGAAAATATATTCTAACCAGTTCCTTCATTTAAAAACTGTGGTGCAAGAACACCAAACCGATCACGTGCAGTGAATTTCGGAGACACAACAAGCTTATTGAACACCTTATGTTTCGTTATTTTGCTTCATATTTTAAGTCCCAGTCTCTACAACAACATTAAATATGTGTTGCAGGTTTGTTTGCAAATATTGATTCACATTGCATACTTCCAAAGGGTAGAATCATCTCTGTATCAAAATCAGTCAGATGCTAAAGCCCCAACAACTTTTTGTGCTCAGTGAAAAGGATCCAGTGCTAAAACAGCATTTCTGCTGTCTGAGATACTTATCTCAACAAGACAAATTTAAAGAAATATTTCTGCCACACACCTGCTCCAATGGGGTGTTAAGCCTTCAGATTCCATATAAATTAGTTTAAAAATGGGATATGTAGATAAGGGATACTTTTCAATTTTAGCAGTGCTTAGCTTTTCTTTAATTTTCTTTAATTGAGCCATCTATTTCCAGCAATACGTTACTTTATATTATATACTTTGTCAGCAGGATAAAAAAAGTAAAACTTCGAAGGCAACTTTTTTTTCTCCTTCCATTCTCTGTAGGTTAGAACAATTCAGCAGGTGCGTGACAAAAATATTATACACCAGATACAGTCCAAAATCACTCCACTCCTTTTAAAGTTCATATTTCATTGGCCAGTTCTTCAGTTTCTGCAGATATATCTCCATTAACTGTGATCTTCATATCCTCTTCATATCCAGGGGGCATAAAAGCCAAAGCATATGGGAAAAGCTTATGACAATTTGCTCTGTACATTTCAGCTGCTTCTTTACAGTCTCCAAGGCTACCATCATTCAATGCTTCCAATACTTCCATGCACGTCTAAAGGAAGAAGAATAGTATGTGTTTTAAAAGATCCTGTATTTCAGCAATTGATATAATTGCTAATTCTGATTTCATAAAGACATTCTTGCATTTTTTCCATATTGTTACAGTATATCTAAGGCTTAAACATTCTGCTCCCTAGAAAATTACTAAATGTATACTAGTTCTCTGGGCTATTTTATTTGAAATTTGAAAAAGCTGCACCTGATAGCAAAATAATACATAATTCTTTATATCAAACAAATTTACCTGAAGATTTCTGTTTGCTAGAGATTCATCAAGTGAAGTTGCCAGTTCCACAGCTCTTTTCTGGCTTGTAGAATCCAAATAGTACACCATTTTAGCAGCTAAAAGCAGAAACAAAAATACCCATCCACACACACATTTAGATAAGTATAACACTGAAATGGTATGTATTGAATTTACTTTTATATTCAGCTACTCTGAGCCTTCTGCAAGAAATGCCCTCGTCTGTCCATGTTCTCACCAACTATAGACTCTAAGCATGTAGGTCATTCCACAAAGCCAATCTGTTTAAGATCAAAATAGGAATCACATAACTTGACCTTACACAAGAAAAAGAGTGCTGACTAGTTTTTCCTTTCACCTCAATTTATAAACGCCTAAGTTTAGATAATTAGAATATCCCTTTCTGAGAACAGAAGGGCTTTTATTCGTTGCAGCTCCCCTTGCTGCATCTTGTTCAACTACCACCTCCATGTTACTCCAGGGTATCCTCCAACCCTCCAGAGCAGATTCAGAGTGCAGGGTGCTGCAGCGTTAAGGAAGAATGGATCAAGAATGCTCTCCCTTTTGTCAGCAGAACTATCCTGTGAACAGAGCTTCACTGAAAATACTTTGGTATAAAACCCAATACTCACCCTTCGATATAATGCATATATCATCATGACAGATTACAAACCAGAATGTAGCTATTTTATTAGTCTTATGGAATCAAATTCTCTTAGCAGTTTACAATAAACACATAAAACTAGGATTTAAAACGCATTTACAATATTTAATTAAATGCCTAATCAAAAAGATGCACTTTTATGGCCTCTTACAGCCAAAGAAGAGGTCAAAACCATCAACATGCAGCACTTGCAAAAACATGGAGTAGTTACAAAGAAGGCTGAACCAGTGGTGTTCCTGGGGGTGGGGGGTAAGATAGCAGGCACAGCAACATCATCAATGTCCCATCCCTTTTTATGTGCATGTGACACTGGCTTATTACAAAGCAGATAGAGGCTTTGTTTGTGTGCTGCACACTTCAGATAACCTCAGTGACCAGAATGGCAAATTATATAGAATGAGACATTATCTCAGGTAACCTGAAAGTTTGTACAGGGCTTTAAGATAGCAGTTTGGAATATCTTCTGAGCAGAAAACTGTAGGGTTACAAGATCTAAGAAATGTAAGAAATCCAAACAACCACTAGATGACAGCAAAGAGATACAGGTTTTGCATAGCTCTTTGTTGCCATCTAGTGATTGCAGTTTTGCAGCCCAATCTATTAGCCCTATCTTATCTCAAAAGCTGGAAAGGGATTCTACACACATGCAAAACCTACACAGAAGCTTCTTAGGGCTTTAGCAAACGCTTAGAACCCTCTTCTGATTTTTGCAAGGATACAAGGATGTCTTGCACTAGCTCTTTGCTTTGAAGAAAAGAATAAAGTCATTCCTACACTAAGAATCTCTTTTTTGTGGTAAATTTAAATCACCTTGCACAAGCCAATATATGCCCCTTCTTAAAAAATAATAAATCACTTTGTATATTATCAGAAATGCAGACTGACACAGAAATCAGTATCATTTATAACATGACTGTGAAATGAAGCCTAATTTATTATTAGCACTACATAGCTGGGAGAACAAAGCACAGTTCCTCACTATTTCTTTGGTAAGATTTTCAATCTCCATTAATTACAAAAATGTCACATAGTTTGCTACTCTGAGCTTCATTTATGTGTTTCTTATAACCTCTTTGGAAAATTATGCTTTCTCTTACAGCCTCTCTGGAAAGTTGGATATGAGGAAAGATTACAAATGATTTAACAGAAGTATTGTTTTTAATAATTCAACTGAAATTTCACATTTCTGACTTCAGAATACCTTTCTTAGTATCCAGCTATGTTCAGATTATTAAGGATACCTACTGCATTATCAGATCTTGCTAACTATTTTCATTCTATTTTTGCTAAACTTATGTGTGCTGTATCATTTGACTGGCTACTTCATAAAAACAGTTCTTTAATTTTACTGTTTTTGAATCAAGTTATTATGCTATATGTCTTTTAGGATTTCAAAGAATCAATACATTTCAATTCTAATATTACAAATAGATATGTGAACTAAACACTGGGTAATTTCTTTGCAGAAAAATACATTTAAATTTGAGACAGCATTCAAACATTTGATTCTTCATTTGCACCCAAAAGAATACTTACTAAACCATGCAGAATTGTTAATCATATAGTAAATGTCTTTTTAAAGTAACAGAACATTAATATTAGAATATTAATATGATACTAATTAAAAGTACCAAAAGGACCAGCATGGTGCTGGACTAGGAGTGGAAAAACCCAGGTTTTAATCTTCCCTCAGGCACGGAAGCCAGCTGACCTTAGGCCAGTCACTTGTTCTCAGGCCCAAATCAGTGTCGGGCTCTGCAACAAACCTTCTGATAAGCAAAACCCCTCATCACATCATGCCCTGATAGCACTGCTATCAGAACTAGACGAGCACAGTACAAAAACAAGCAGACCCTGCAACCACATGGGACAAACACTAGGAAGAACAACAACTGATTAATGGTGCCAACACAACTGGTGTGTAGGATGAGGGCAAATCATCCTAAAAATCCTAAGCAGACTTAAATACAGAGTAAAGTACATACCAGACAATCTGTGTGGTAGTGAATCATAGTGCTGTTTAAGGAAAGTTTCATTGAAGTTCTTTGGATTAGTTGCCCCAAAAAGTCGATTCATTTCTTGATTCAACACTGTCCTGACTGTTTCTTGTAGATCTTTACTTTCAGAAACTACAGTATTAAACATAGCATTAATTTCAGGAGACTCTATTAGGCTTTAATATCTTAAGATTTGTTATGTTAAGCTGTTTCTCCTATAATAAAAAAGCTTCAGATTGTTCTGTTGTGCCAAATAATTCTGTATATTCCTAACAGAATACAAGAAACCTATTCATTCCATTACTAAGTAGGCTGGTTTTATTTAACTAAAAATAATGATATCAACATAAAACTAGCTTATAATGAGGCAGATCATTCGTCTAGCTAGCCCAGTACTGGTTATTCTGAAAGGCACTGGCTCCTTTGAATCTTATGTTTGCTTGCAACTCAAGATACCTTAAATAGGAGATAGCAAGGATTGGACATGGTGCCTTCCGAATGATAAGCATTGACTTTATTGTTCAGCAATGGTTTCACCCAGCAAAAATATACTAATTTATCTACATAATTTTAAATTAAGATATCATTTGATTTCTGTATCATTTGTTGCTGAATACAAATTTCATAGGGATTGTGATAAATAATTTTGGACATGGAAAGTGCTGGGGAGAACTGCATGTTTAGTGAGGACAAAAAATATTTATACATAACTGAGCGAGGAAACTGGATATGAGAGAATGAACTTTGACTAACATTTGGGATTAGATTCTTTTAAATTGAGAACTTGAAAGGTGTAGTAAAAAGAAGTTCCCAGCAATCTACCCTTGCAACTATCTAAGCTTAATCCAATTGTTCTTTTTGTTAATATTCATGTATTTCATCAAATACTCTAGTTCAGTACACTGTTAAGTACTGCGTAAGCTACATTTATAAAAAAAAATGAATTTGCAAATATAAAATTGAATTATTTTTAAAAATTACTACATAACACTTCATTTCAAAGAATACATGGAGTAACAGAGGCAATGGAAATATACATAGCAAAAACAATTTCTAAACTGAGTTTGTTACACTAAGTAATACAGTCGTACACATTTTTATTTTTAACAACCTAAAGTATATTTATCACACTATGCAAACCCTACTGTCATTTAAAAAAAATATCATATGTATCTGAATAAATTCATTATTCATTTCCTCATTACCAAGAGATGTCTACATCTCTTCTGGAAGTTTGACTGCTAGATTACATAAGATTCATACCACTGCTGAAGAGATGTATCATGCACTCATGAAGCCATGGATGACTAGGATCAATAGCAAACGCTCTCTTCACAGACTGTAGCATGAGAAGAAATTTTTCTGTGTGAGACAAAATTACAAAATATTCTCCGTAATCAGGAATGCAAACAGAACATCCAATTATGTTTTACAAGTGTAAATATAATTTGAAATTATAATTGTTAGAATAAACATACACATCCTGAATGTGTTGTCAGTATACATCATATATCTCATAGCTGGTGAGATATGGGCAATTGCAGGTTGGCTTACAAGGCTATCTCTGCAGAGCTCTTGGCTTGCACAGAATAAGGTGAAAAAGCATATGGTAAAACTGGACTTTGTGCTTATGGCATATTGGCCATAATGTACCTAAACTGACAGGTACACTCACATGAATACTGCATGTGGCACAGCTTTAACCAAGGCAAGGTTAAGGGAATCTTTACTCAGATAGCACAGCACCCACCAATATATTTACCTCTAAATAAAACTCCATATTTAAATGTAAAAATACTAACATTAAACATTTTGAATATTAACAGGCTCTTAAGGAGTCCATCAAATGTTATAAGATTTTAGGTGTTTTTATATGGCTAGTCAGACTTTGGCTAATTTTCCTATTTGATTTTTCTATTTTGTTTTTTTACTTGTGAAAGTTGCTGACTTCTGCTTAAGCTGGGGCGATTAACATATACATTAAAAACAATGCTTAAACAGTAATACAAGAAAAAATACTGCAGATTTTATTTAATTACCATAATATTTTTAAATTGAAGATAATTTTTAAATAGTTGGGAAAGGTTTGATCACTGTATACATGCACATTTTTACTCTACTAATTCAAGGCAAACCAAAAAAATACAGCATAAAGAAAATGGGTAGATCCATGTTCTTTCCAAGTTTTGCATGTATCTCTTTAGAAAGATGACCTTATACCTGAAAACATACTACTGTTCATTCCTATGCTACAGCATTTTCCATTTACCTTTCCTGAAGTAAATTTCAAAGGCAAAAAGATGGGTTTCTATTTTGTTCTTCACCAAATTCTTCAACGGAGTTAAAAACTTAATAGCTTCCTCCAAAGGTGCTTCAACCTAAAAATGAGCGAAAAAAATCTTGCCAAAATTAAAAAAAATTCAAGGAGATCAAAATACCTATTGGACGTGAATGGTTATTCTATCTATCTATATCTATAAAAAAAAACTAGAGCCTCTTAATTCTTAATACCTAATGTCACCAAGTTGAAGGAATACTGTAGACTTAGTCCTGGCCCAAATCTAGGCCTTCTTCCTTATAAGTGATAGCTGCCATTCATTACTATTGGGGAAAAGTAGTGTGGTGAGAGAAAAATTGTAAATCCTTTAAAACTATCTTTGATCCTACAATACAATGACTTACAATGTGACCAGAGTTTTATCTAACTCCTATTGCTAAATAAATCAGGTAAAACAAAGAACACATACAACACAATGTCCTATATCATGTCTTTATTGAACACCTTGAGCCAACGTCTACTATTTATTGGAAACAAAATTATAAAGCCCTAAGATAATCAGCTCTTTTAAGGGTGTAAGTTGTATCAAATGTTCCAATCAGTGAGCTGACATCAGGTGTGAATTTAAGAGGCCCTCCCTTATTAAAAAAAAAAAAAAAAGTTGGCTGCCATCATCAGTCTGCTCTTCAGAATGCAGGTCTGCGGAAGCAAATCATGCCCTGATCAAAATATATCTCTAGACCTCAGAAAAAGAGTTTTTGTTCCTCATAAGACTGGAAAGGGCTACAAAACCACTGCCAAAGATTTCAACCTCTATCAGGCAGATAACAGAAAATGTAATTCCATTATTTGCTAAAGATCACCTGGATGATCTAGCATTTAGTTAGAGGAACAATTCTCTGTGGACAGATGAAATGGGAGTGGACTTTTGGACATTAATGAGAAACATTATGCTTGCAGAAAATGAAAGAAGGCATTCCAATAAAAGAATGTCATCTCAGTAGTGAAGCACAGCAGTGGGCATTTCACTGTTTGGAGCTGCTTTGGAATCCCAGGATCTGGACAGTTCACAGTAATCGAGGGAACAACAGATTCTGGAACTGTACTAACAAGTTCTACTAGAGAATTGTAGGGTATCCATCTGTGAGCCAAAGTTTAAACAAATGGTTTGTGTAACCTGACAATGATTCTAAACACACATGTGAATCTATGGCATAATGGCTGAAGTGAGAGAAATTTCACATTTTATAATGGCCAAATAAAAGCCCTGACCTTCACCCAAATAAAATCGGGGCAACAGTTCACGAAAGACAATCTCAAAGGATCAACAGGTTGAAGCAGTTCATGACCCAAACACCTTTAAGCAGATGGGCAGGACTGATCAACAGGTACTGGAAACGGTTGAAGTCATTCTGCTAAAGGAGGTAACACCAGTGACCAAATTTAAAGCTGCACATACATTTTCTAATAAAGGCAGTGGATGTTAGCTCGATGTGTTTAATAAAGACACGACACAGTACAGTGTTTTGCTTGTTTAGCCAGAATCTTTTTAACCATCAACAACTCTTAGATGAAGTTCACATCACAAGGTAGAATACTGTACAATTACAGAACCTTTTAAAGGGTTTACAAACTTTCACCACTGTAAGGTGCTACTTAATTCTTATGTTGTGGTGAGAGAAAAATCTAGTCTCCTGATACTGTTCTTCAATTATAGGCTTCCACAGGTGAGGAAACAGGTGAGAAGATTTATAATATATAGTACTTTCTCTCATATACTACACTGGAACATAATTAATTTATCAGCATTGTCCATATACTGGAAAAACATTTGTGCTTATCTCTCCAGCAGATGATATAGCTGTAGGAATGCTGCTTATTTTATAAAAAAATAATCAAATCACAAAGGTGTTAACAGCACTATGTTCAGAGCCCAAGAGAGAACCAGAGTTTGGTTGGGAATGTTTTAGCTGCCTCAGTAACCAGACCATCCACCTTTGCAGTTCAAAATGAGGCAATTAATAAAAAGCTTTAAAAAGTACATATCTTAATGAACTGAAAGAGGTAGAAAAGTAAAAGCAATCCCATTGAGATTTCTATTGCCTTGCATTAAATTGTCTTAAAAAGTATTAAAAACAGCAGCCCCCACCCTGCAGAACACCCTCACCCCTGAGATTCAGCTGGCCCCCACCCTTCTAATCTTCCGGAAGGCTGGCTCTTCCCCCAAGCATTGGGATAGGGTGAGGCTGGAGCCCAGTAATTGTGATGGTTTATGTAGTGGGGAATGTTGTTTTAGGTTATTATTTTTTTGGATTTGGTTTTTACTATTTCTTTAATGTTTTTATTGTTCTTGTTGTGAGCTGCCCAGAGTAATGATACATAAGATGGGCAGCCATATAAGATTCATAAATAAATAAGTTAGCTGCCAAGAACTTGACAGGTGTTGTCAGAGTTCTCTCTTGGTTGTAATAATTTAACACATTGGCAAAATCTGACCCAGAAGTTTGAGGATGACATTATTTTCACTGCCATATCAACTACTGTAGTAAGAAGCCTCTAGCTACAAATATTTACCTATCCTTGGAAGCCAACATTCTAGTACAAGATTATCAATCTGCAAGATCAGTGAAAAAAAAACTTTCTTCTAAACAAGAAAAGCTTCTTAATTCTCCAGAATGAAGTATGTGATTACAAATTTCTTCCTGATATTGTTTTAAAAATGAGCAAGTTCTTTTAGAAGTTGCATAGATCTAATGAATCATCTGACAATTTAAAGAAATGATTCTGTTTGAACCATTATTCAAGGAAGCTCAATTACAGTACCTTGTATTAAATGTTTCATGCTCTAAGAAGGTAAGTATACCTTCTTCCCTTAAACTAGGTCCCACATAGTCCCTTATTTCTGCCTCAATATAAAGGTATAAAAAACAACAAAGGAACAAACTTTGTGGCCTATTCTTACATTGGCCTTACTTTTTTATATAAATATTCAGAACTGCTACTCTTCAGTCAATGACCTAACTTTTGGGTCAAATTTCTCAGTAATACCAGAAAACTGTATCAGGTTCTGTGAAATCTGTGATACGCCTTGTTGCAAAAGTATGTGTCAAGATGTGGACTGAAATTATTACCCTAGCTGAGTGGCCATGCAAAGGATTGTTGAATAGTCACCCTTAAAGTAATATACTATGAATGAATATTTTTTTAATTCAGTGAAACCTCAATTTAGCAGATATTAACACAACAGAACAAATTTCTACAGCAATTTATGGCATTTGCCTCAATTCATACATTTGCATAATGAAGTCATTATGTAAATGATGTAAATCACTGCAATGATATACTTTCATGTTTAACAGACATCTGTGAATAACTCACAATTACAGTGTTAAAATGAGATTTAAATGGAGTTCTGTAGAAATGCATGTGAAGCCATTTAACATACTATAATTTGGTACCTTTGCCAATTTCTCAGGAATAAGCTCTTCCTTTGGCCCTCCAATTTCTTCATCATCATCATCTTTTTTCTTTTTCTGGTTTCGTTGCTGCTTCTCTTTTTCAGCATTCTTTTTCTCCTCTTCTAGTTGAGCTTTTTTCTGAGCTCTCCTTTGCTTATTGCGTAGCTTCTTTAACTCCTTATCAGACATGTTTGCTTTAGAGAAAAACAAACTTGGTTGTATATTAAAAAATTCATTTTTTATCTAGTTTTCAAATTATGCATCTATTTAAGTTTTCTAGTCCAAATCTTTCAAGCTCAAAATTAAGTGACTTGAAAGTACATATAACAAACTACCTAATTTGATCTCCAAGGTACTTGCACTGTTACCCTCTAGTGCAAGCCTCTTTGAGGGAGGGGGTGGTTCTGCCTATCTTGAAGGAGACAGAAGTACACCCCCTTCTCAAGAAGCCATGATAGGACTCAACAGTCCTGGGCAATTTTTGCCCAGTCTTCAACCTTTCCTTTTAAGGTTGTTGAAGGCCCTGGATGAAACACAACATCTTGACCTTTTCAGTCAGGTTTCAGTACTGAGCAACATTTGATTGTGCTTGTTCATGATCTCTGGCATAGCCATGACAAGGGTGGTGCAATCTTCATCTCACTGCTTATGAGGATTGGAGGGGGGCATGGTGTTATAATGGTTTTCCTCCTATCTCTGTGATTAGTTCCAGTCAGGTTTTTTTTGGAGGGGGGTTGACAGATTGAGCCCAAGGCTTCTGATGTGTGCAGTTCCATGGAGCTCTTGACCCTCCTGTTTAATATAAACATGAGACCAGTGGGTGAGGTTATCAGACAGTTCAGGGTGAGGTACAGTGCATTCGGAAAGTCTTCAGACCCCCTTCACTTTTTTCAATTTTGTTATGTTGCAGCCTGATACTATCATTCAAATTCATTTTTTTTCTCATTAATCTACACTTAGTACCCCATAATGACAAAGTGAAAACAGAATTTTAGAAATGTCTGTAAATTTATTAAAAAGGAAAAACTGAAATATCACATTGGCATAAGTATTCAGACCCTTTGCAACAACACTTGAAATTTAGCTCAGGTGCCTCTTGATCATTACTGAGCTGCTTCTACACCTTGACTGAAGTCCACCTGTGGTAAATTAAATTGATTGGACATGATTTGGAAAGGCACACAACTCTCTATAGAAGGCCTCACAGCTGACAATGCATACTGTATTAGAGCAAAAGCCATGAGGTCAAAGGAACTGCCTGCAGAGCTCAGAGACAGGATTACTGCAAGGCACAGATCTGGGGAAGGCTACAGAACAATTTCTGCTGCACTGAAGGTTCCCAAGAGCACAGTGGCCTCCATAATTCTCAAATGGAAGAAGTATGGCACAACCAGGACTCTTCCAAGAGCTGGTTGCCTGGCCAAACTGAGCAATCAGGGGAGAAGACCCTCAGTAAGAAAGGTGACCAAGAACCGATGGTTCCTCTGACTGAGCTCCAGAGATCCTGTGTGGAAATGGGACAAAGTTCCAGAAGGACAACCATCACTGCAGCCCTCCACTGATCTGGGCTTTACGGCAGAGTGGCTAGATGGAAGTCTCTCCTCAGTGCAAAACACATGAAAGCCCATGTGGAGTTTGCAAAAAAGCACCTGAAGGACTCTCAGACTGTGAGGAACAAGATTCTCTGGTCTGAGGAAACCAAGATTGAACTGTTTGGCCTCAGTTCTAAACATTATGTCTGGAGGCAACCAGGCACCGCTCATCACCTGCCCAATACCATCCCAACAGTGAAGCATGGTGGTGGCAGCATCATGCTGTGAGGGTGTTTTTCAGCAGCAGGGACTGAGAGACTGGTCAGGGTTGAGGGAAAGCTGAATGGAGCAAAGTACAGAGATATTCTCATTGAAAAGGTTCACCTTCCAACATGACAACGATCCTAAGCACACAGCCAAGACAACACAGGAATGGCTTAGGGACAACTCTGTGAATGTCCTACAGTGGCCCAGCCAGAACCCTGACTTGAACTCTATTGAACATCTCTGGAGAGACCTGAAAATGGCTGTCCACCGACGGTCCCCATCAAACCTGTTTGCAAAGAAGAATGGCAGAAAATCCCCCAATCTAGGTGTGCAAAGCTTGCCATGTCATACTGAAAAAGACTCGAGGCTGTAATTGTTGCCAAAGATGCTTCAACAAAGTACTGAGTAAAGGGTCTGAATACTTAAGTACATGTGATATTTCAGTTTTGTCTTTTTAATAAATTAATTTTATTAAATTAATATAAATTTACAGACATTTCTAAAATTTGTTTTCACTTTGTCATTATGGGGTACTGAGTGTAGATTAATGAGAAAAAAATGAATTTGAATGATTGTAGTATCAGGCTGCAACGTAACAAAATTGAAAAAAGTGAAGGGGGTCTGAATACTTTCTGAATGCACTGTATCATGAGTATGCTGATGACACGCAGTTGTGTAACTCGATCCCAGGCCAAACAGCTGATGTCAAGGTCTTGTCCCAATGTACAGAAGCTGTGGAGGTCTGGATAAGAGGGAATACTCAGCTTAACTCTGGTAAGACCAAGTAGCTGTGAATATTTGGACACCAAGTCCCAGAGATTTTCCATCTTTAGTCCTGAATGGGACTGTATTTCCTTATTAGAGATTAGTGCACAATTTGAGTTTGCTTCTGGACTTGCAGCTCTTACTCAAGGAGCAGGTGGCAGCTGTAGCCAGGATAAAGTTTGCAGAGATTCATCTTGTATACCAGCTGTGCCTGTTCTTGGACTGGGAGGCCTTTTACCTTGATCATTTTACATGTGTACTACTGCAATATATTCTACATGAGGCTGCTCTTGAAGACCATTTGGAAGCTGCAACTGGTCCAGAATGCAATAGCACATGCAGTTATGGGTATGCTACAATATGCTTACATAACACATCTATTTCATGAGCTGTACTGATTACCAGTTGGTGCAGGTTATTACCTATAAAGCCTTTCATGGCAGAGGGCTTAGTTATCTGGGGGACCATTTGTAGTTTTTGCCCATCCTGAACAGTTAGACAAAGTTGGCATGGTTTGGGTCTTACTGATTAAATAGCATAATCTGATGGGACACAGAAACAGAACCTTCTCTGTCACAGAGAAGGGACAGCACCCCCTCTCCCAAGATTTGTATGACCCCCTACCCTGACCTCATTTAAAAGGCCCCTAAAAACCTGGCTCTTCCTCCAGGCCTTGGGATAGGATACATAGCAAGCCTCTTATAGAAATGTTTTATGTCCAGGTTATGTGTTTTATAGCTCTTTCTGGGCATTTTAAAACATTTGTTATATTGTTCTGAATCTGTTTTTAATACTATATGCCACCCAGGATCATTATGAAGTTGGGTGATCTTACAAATTTGATAAATAAATTTATGCATCTCCATTTTTAAGCTTTATACTTTCACATCAACTAAAGTGCCATTCATCTTTATGAATTTTTGCTCTGAGCTGACCAGTATATTGTATGGTAATTCTTGAAAATGTTAAACATATACAGTTTTTGACAGTTTGTAGCTGATTTGAAAAACAACGTATACATTTTTAAAAATTTTAGGACAATTGTATCCAACAATTCTGCCTCTTAAAACAGCAAAGATGACAATCCGAAAAAGTTACATAGCACGTATACAAAACAGGCGGCATGTTTTATACCTGTATCAGTTTCATGTTCTTTATTTTCATCTGTCAGAGGGTTATCATGGAGCTTCAAGTATATTTCTATGGCAATTCTTGCAGCTTTAAAATAAAATGGGTGCTGTCGAAGTACATCCTCTAGTTTTAACAAGTCTACATAGGACCGAAGTGTAATTTTCCTCATACAGTATGTGTGGAAGTCAAACTGGTCATCTGTGATTTCTACAAAATGCTAACATAATATGTAATTATCTAGCAAGCATCCAATGTTACAATGATACACACTTATCTTAGAAATTACTACTGAGGTTCTAAAACTGAACTCAACACCATAAAGATAAAGGCTGCTAATATAAGCAACACATAAGTAACAATATCCAAAGTTTAGCATTTAAGACAGACAACAATTTTGCATCAAATCCAGTCCTTGAAATCTGTAGTTTAAAAGGCTGTCAGATAACATGGCAGGACAGAAGTCTCTGCCCAAGGATCAAACCCAACATGACAGTCACATCATGATGGCAAAAACTAGGTTTTAAAAATTGGTATGGCAGTTATAGGTGGGTACAGGTAGCCCTTGCTTACTGACCATTCGTTCAGCGACTGTTTGAAGTTACGATGGTGCTGAAAAAAATAACTTTATGGCTCATTTACGATCATTTACGACCATTCCAGCGTCCCGCTGTCATGTGATCTCCATTAGAGTCAGGATGCATTATCCTGTGCCCAACCTGTGTTTTTTTTCTTCCCGCCCCCTTGCAGAATGGATTGATTGGAGAGAAAAGGATTGTAAGAAAGTAAGCTTTTGCTTTTCTACGCACCGAAAGTAGTGCAACTGCACTAGGAGCCTGAGGCTGGGAGCTGCAAGTGCACTACACAAACAGCTTATAGTACTCTCTTCATATCTTTTCTCTCCAATCTCTCTGCTCTGCGGGTGGGGTGGGGGAGGATCAAGCAAAGGAGAGATTGTGTGAGAGTATGGGGAAGGGGGGTGAAGAATGTACTCTCATCCCCCGAAGAGCGAGGGAGAGATAAGAGGATGAGACTGGTACCTCCCTGAGGAATGCTAGTGATGTTTATGGATTGACCCTGGGAACTACTCTCAGTCTGGGAAGACTGATGTCGGGTTTAGCCCAGGAAACTCCAGGAGACCATACAGATTCAATCCAGCAAGGTTTATTTGGCTTCACCCTTACAGAGAATCTTCCCAGACTGAGAGTAGTTCCCAGGGTCGATCCATAAACATCACTAGCATTCCTCAGGGAGGTGCCAGTCTCATCCTCTTATATCTCCCTCGCTCTTCGGGGGATGAGAGTACATTCTTCACCCTCCTTCCCCATACTCTCTCAGATTGCTACAGAAATCGCTTTTTTTCTCCCCACCCCCCTCACAGATTGGAGAGAAAGAGATTTCAAGACAGTACTGTAAGCTGTATGCGTAGTGCACCTACAGCTCCCAGCCCGTCTGCAGCAATGATCGCACTGCTTTCAGTGTGTAAAAGACAGTAAGCAGGGACTTGAGCGTTCCAAAGGGTGGGGGAGTGGTTAGGAGGCAAACAAAAGCAGAAGGTGTGAAACTGACTAATCTTGTCCGTTTCCAGTCAGAAAGCACAGTCGCGATCACATGATTTCCCACTTAGCAACCGCTTCACTTAGCAGTGGATTTGCCAGTCCCAATTAGGGCTGTTAAGCAAGGACTACCTGTATGCACATACGTAACAACACTGATAGCCTGCAAAGGACATTAACCTGTCTTCTAAGTCACCATCTAAACAAAACTCCTCAATTTTTAGTATGGGAGTTAGCAGGTTAGTACATGAACCTCTGATCTTTGGACAGCTCCTTATTTATGACTACCAACAATCTATCTCCTCACTACATTATAAAGCACTGAGATCATGGACACTTCCTGCACACACATCCAATTTTTTTAGTTTTAGTTTTATTTATTTTTATATATATATAAAAATTAAAAAATTAAAAATGAAGAAAGCTAGTTTCACTCTTATTTCCTGTAATTCTTTTGGGAAATAGATAGGCCTGAAGGATATAAAACTGTTGATGGCCACAGTTCGGTTCTATGCTTAGAAACGATGAATATACATAATTTTAAAGATAACCTGGGGAGGTAGGAAGCATCCTTGGTGGCAACTGGATGGTAAGGAGCAACTTTACCAGTTTGCCTTCTGGTAAATCAGAGCTTAATTACTGGCCACACCACAACCATGACAACTATTTTGCAAACACACAAAAAGCCACCATGGCAGCAATTTTTAAAAGCATGAATGATGTTTTCAAAATGTTACATGGCCCTAAAAGTTTAGGAACTTCAGAAAAGGGTATTGTGTGGCCAAAGAAATGACACCAATATGTCAACAGTTTTGAAGAGCATTTTTAGCCACTCAGTGACTTCGGGTCAGTTAATCTCTCTCAGGTCCACTTACTTCACTTGGTTGCTGTAGAGAAAAATGGGAGGAGGGGAAACTATGTACACAACTTTAAGTTCCTGAATGAAGGCAGGATATACATCTAATAAATAACTATATCTCAACAAATAACTAAGAGTTCCTCTGGCAATCATTCCCATTGGAAATCCTTTCATAGTTCATTCTTAAAGTTAATGATGCTTCAGAAGCACATGTTTGCCAAAGGCAATTTCTGGGATATATAATTAAAGTGTGGTTTGGAGAGGATTATTTTTCAGTATCATATTCGCAGTATGCTACTGGAAAGAAAAGCTTCAGACTTTATGTGAAGTATGGCCCACCACACATTCAGTCTACATCTAATGCTGCCTTTATAATGCATGGCAAAATGTAACATGTAGGAATAAGAATTATGGTAGGAGCAGCTTAGGCAGGAATGTGTTTAAAAAGCAGTGTGTCAATGTGGAGGTAATATCAGACTAGTTTGGCAAATGGAAACAAACATGGAAGATTAATTTGTTCCTTTTTTCTCTTGGTTAAGATCTCTTCTACCTCATGGATTTGCTAACAGTAACTAGCCATTCCATTTGATCTGAGAGACTATAGTTAGTATCTTGGTTCCAATTCATGTCTAAAGTGGATATGTAAACTATAGTTTAGAAACAAAGCACACAGTCTGCTAAGTCAGATATCATGGCAAGCTATAGTTTCCTAAATCACAAAGTGGTCAAAGGAAGGTATGGGACAGAAAAGAGTGAGTAAGGGTACATTAATCTTTAGATTTCCCAAATATGATAAAACATGGTTTTGTGCTATGTCTGAACTGAACTGTACGTCACAATGTGTAACTTTAAAGTTACACATAGTTTTTCTTAAGTTACTTTAAATAGAAAAACACAGAAATATGTGATCTTACAAAGAAATATAAAGTACTTCCCATTATTAAATAACAATATGAAAAGAGAAATATAACATGCAACACATACAAATCCTTATAACCAAAATACTAATACTTTCTCAAACCTTATCCCTGAAAAATAAGACAAGAAATATTAATGTGAAGTCATTAAATACATACTCTCTCAATTTCATGGCATTTTTTAAGTGCTTCTCCAAATTTATTCATTGTTTTATAAGCTTGGGCATATTCTGTCTGGAACCACATACACTGCATTTCGTTCAAATTTTCCACTGCTGATGTTCCTTCCTAGAAAGAAAAAAATTAGGAATATCAGGCATGATCCTTTGCTACAATCATTTGCTTATAAAAAAGGAAACTCAGAAGATTACATGTTATTTTTATTCTGAAATTTATTTTTTAATAATGATCCGCTTTTAGAGCAAGAAAAATATGCTGCTATGAACCAGCTATTTTCCATCAATACAAATGGAGCCATATAGATCCAAATGCAAAAGATTCAGAAGTATATGTGTTCCATTATATTTTAGCAGCCGAGAGGAAGGGAAGTACAACATAAAACATCAGACATACATTGGTGGGATAAGAACTGGTGGTAACTGACCAAGAATGTTGCTTTGTGAAAATGCAATACGTAACAGCTATTAAAAAGCTCAAATTCCATACTGGAATAGAAAACAGGCAAATAACCTGTCATGAGCAACCACAACTCTGAAATTACTGCAGTAACCTCTTAAGTGAAAAGATTACATCTGGGATTCTTTAGCTTAGGAAAACAAGGGGAAGATTATAGACATAAAAGGACCCAAAAAAAGATTGGTCTCTCCCAGATCCTGGACCATGTGGAAAAGTTTGTATGTATGTATGTATGTATGTATGTATGTATGTATTTAACAAAGCATGAAAAATATGATATACACTATCACAAGATGTATTGATGTGTAACTAGCCTGAATGACTTAATCTACTTTTAGATTAAATAAGCTCATGGAGATAAAATGCTATGTATGAAGCCATCAGGAGTCCAGCTCAACTTGAAGACGACTTTTGCCTTTTTTCACCTCTAATATGAGAAATGTACACTGATCAGTATTAAACTAAATAACTCTTAGATTATATAAGTGGCTCTTATATTAAACTAAAATAACATTGGACAGACTAGAACAGCCCTCTTCATATTTATCTCATGTTTTAGCATCCAAAAAGCACTTTAAAAGGCAATAACTGACATATAATAACAATAAATAACAGTATTTCCCCAAACAGTGGTTGACATTCTAATTGCCATGTATAAAACTAAAAAGTATAATGAGCTAAACAAACCCTTGTAAATTTAGAACACATTTCTTCAGCTTCTTTTATCAAGTTGGCTTTTAACATGTATTTCGCACATTTGGAATTGATAAACCTATCTGCTGTGTCCAGTGCCTGAGCCTCATCCATCCACCTTGCAGCCTCTTTTATGTTTCCAGCATGCTTAAATGATAGAAGAGAAGCAAGTTAGATACATAACATTAACTGCAGTTTGGCACATCATTATTTGATATGTTATAAAAATGCTGAGATAAGATAAGAAAGATAGCGGTGACAATATTATGTTGTCCCCTAAATTATTCTTTCAAAATTATGGAAGCATAGAGCATATTTACTCCAAAGCAAGTCCTATATTTTAACATGATTTATTCCCAAGCAAATGTACATAAATTGCAACCTAAATAATTAAAGAAATATTTTCTTTATAATTTTGTAATTCTTGAAAAATTCTGTCTAAATTTTCTAAAATGGAAAGAAAAGTTTAAAACAAAATAAAAATACTATATACAGTTGGCCAATACAACAGAGTCCCACAAAGACAGCTGATGTCCAACTCAGTGCTGTAACAATGAAGAGTTACCTTATAGATTTTAGCTTTCACAAGGAACAGTTCTATCAATGTGGGTGTGCTTTCTATTGCAGCATTGATATAGTCTAGAGCTATGGATGGCTGTCCAATTTTGTCATAATGCTGTGCCAAGTAGTACTGGACCCAGAGTAAAGTTGTTGGAGGTTCTTCTTTACCATCATCTATTCAGACAAAACGTTACATTTTTTTTTAATCCAGCTATATAAATGAACATTGGCATTGCCTGTAATCACTAATCAGTTATTTTGGTGAGGATGGATTAACAGGCAAAGGTGATTAGATAGAGTTAAACTAGATGTATTCTATTTTCTCTTTTAAGAATATTTCATGGAATATGTGCTGCATATTTCTGCTACCTTTATATTCCAGAAAAAGCATATATCAAAACATGTTTTAATATGATTTGGGAAAACACCTCTAGGCTGTAGCTATCACACTAAAATGAAAATGGAGGCCAAATCCAAGCATACACAATAGCTCCAATACACTGCTATTGACAATCCAAACTTGCCCCAACCGTCTTACACAAAGGTAGCAATCAGAACATAGCCTACATTCAAGTTAACCCTGGGTCTCGATATGTCTGCAGTTTATGGGAATGAGTAATGGAAATGGGGAGATCAAAATTATACATTGTAACTGTAAGAACTGCTTGATGATCCACATCTGCATAAGTATTTTCTTCATGAAATACTGATTACTGTCAATAAGAATACCATACTGCTATAGCACTCACCATTTGGGTTAAATAGCCTGCAACTTTTCAGAGATGTTTCATAACCCACCACCAGTTCCTCTATGATTGCCACCTATGTATAGAGAAGAAATGTATAAATTTTAGTTCAATGGATTACAGAACATAAACACACTTTTACTCATTAGTATAAAAACAGTTATGATTCTTAATGTATCTATGTCACAATGTGACGGGGTTCATTTTTGGGCTGGAGGTGTATTATGAAGCAAAGGTGGCAATGGACACAATAACACACAACAAGGGAGGCTTTTTAATGTTTTTTCAAAAAAATTTTTTACTATATACAGAAGGTATTTACAAAAGGTATTTACAACACAGGGTGAGTAACACAGTGCTTGTGTTGGGTTACTTCCCCCTCTACTTCTGCTCCCTTTTCTCTTCATCTCCCTCCTCCCTTTTTAGGCTTGATGAGAGGAGAGGAGAGGAGAGGAGAGGAGAGGAGAGGAGAGGAGAGGAATGGAATGGAATGGAATGGAATGGAATGGAATGGAATGGAATTACTGGAGTGCACTCATTGTTGCTTGACTTTCTTCCCAACTCAGCTGAAACATTATCTGCTTCTGCGTTGGGGGAATAACTTCTTTCCGGGTCTTCTGCTCAGTTTTCACACAAGACTAGGGCTTCCGTTCTGGCAGCTGATTCCCCGCTCTGCCCTCTCCAGGATCTAGGGTGAAGCTGCCACCTGAAACCAGCCGGATCCTTTCTAGCCCTCCAGGGTCTGCGGTCTTGGGCAGAATTCATCTCTCTGGGTCTTCTCACCCCGAACAGGAACTAACACTTGCCCCGTACACCTCACTTTACTCTCCAGCTCTTCTCCAGCCTTTTCTCTCCAGTGTCTCCTTTCACTCCAGCAACAAACTTTTACTCTTCACTCCTCTCTCTCTTCAATTTTGGGTTACTCTGGCAGCATGTTCCACAGCAACTGAGGAGGGGGTGTCCTCCCAGGGCTCTAGTCCCCAACATCTATATACCTCAGTCTACCAATGGGACTGCTCACTCAGAATCTCCCCACACCATCCTGGCTAGCAACCAGGTCAGCTCATCAGGCCTCATGGCAGTACAGCTGCCCTCCAAGGCCACAACTAAGCTTTTTTTCCCCCTTTTCCTTTACTGTATGTCTGGCTCACACCAGCAAAACTGCAGCCATGACAGGCCTCAAAATCCATATCCTACAATCTGTTTATATATATCTTGTATATGTATCAGGTCAGTCAACAATTACAAGTAGTCCTTGTTTAGTGACTGCAACCGGTTCCAATGACTCAGTCGTTAAGTGAAATGGTCACTAACTGAACACGTAACAGAGAGGAGAGACACTGTGAAGACCACCGGTTGCTGCTGTCTCATTCAGATAAAGTTCTCTCATACAATATTCTGTGCCTGACCATTTTTTTCCCTCTGGCAGGGCAGAGAGATTGCTTGAACAAAATATCTCTTCCTGAGCTTCCCTAAGGTGATAACCCCAAGTTAACAAGCTCAGCTCCCTGACCTTAATTAGTTGATTAGAACCAGCTGGCAGCTGCAGCCTGAAACTGACCAGACCTTAATCAGTTTCACACTGAAGGCTTTTGTTGTCCTATACACATGCATTGGTTGGAAAAATGAATTATTACCATTACCGCTGTATTTGCAAATGGTTACTATCTGAGCCAGCTGCTAAATGAGGACTATCTATACTCTTACTGGAGGGTCACATTCTATCCTTCTTAGATAGCAGATTAGAATTAGCCTTGTTGCCATAGCCACAGTTCTCTTCTTTTGTCTACGCTCACTTTTCTTTAAACTTCTCTTGTTTTATGCTAATGTTGACATAGGTACCTCTGGGTGCTGATCATTTTTCTAGAAAATACATAACAGGAAGTTATTTTGCACTTCACTAACTTATCTTTTAAGATAACTTAGTACTAGCAGAAAAGTTTAACATGGTATGGGGGGGGGTTATAGCCTTGGGGAAGCACCCCCTCAGCTTTGAGAAACTAGTTTTTTCATAAAGAATCAACTTTTTGTTCCATAAAAATATACAGGTCTCATTTTCTACTTCCCTATTAATGCTAAGTTTTATTTGTTGTTCAGTCGTTAAGTCGTGTCCGACTCTTCGTGACCCCATGAACCATATTGCACCAGGCCTTCCTATCTTTCACTGCCTCCCTGAGTTTGCTCAATTTCATGCTCATGCTAAGTTTTATACCAAGCAGTTATCTTTCAGGGTCTTCATAATGCAAATACATTAAACATGTTTCTTTATTAAAGCCTGGAATTTGTAGGCAACTACTTTAAAGTCCTCTGGTGAAGCTTAAACCACATAGACAAAAAAGAGATTTCTGCCTAGGAAGCATTACAGAACTCCAAGCATCTACTCATGCCTACACTTAGCAGCCCTCATCCCATGCAAATTTAGACCCATAGCTGGATCTCTGAAAACTTAACATTTACAAAGGGCAAAACTATAAATTGGTATGAAGAAATTCTCACTGGCCCATTACATGAATATCTTTATTACAAAACTAATTACAGTTGGCACACTATTTGATTGAAAATCATATTAGAAAATAATCCAAATTTTTAAAATACATGCACAAACCTTTTCTTTATCTTTGTATAGTGACCGTAATGTATTGAAAACTGGGGGGCAGCCTTTGCTGAAATTCATCCTCAGAAATTTGTCCAAGCATTCCTTAAATTTGTCACCTAAAGAAAAATGTGTGTGAATTCTGCTGCAAACATGTTTTTCAAACCAAACAAATGCTATACTTTTCTTCAATCAGATGTGTTGAATTACAATTCCGTCATACCTGGCTAGCATGGCTAATGGCTGGCCTGGTACTCTGTAATGTCTATAGCAGGTTAAATAATTTCTGACATTTTAAAAGAGAAGATAATGAGAAAAGATATACCACCAAAATAAACCTCTCTGTCTGTTTTACAGATAGGTTTAAGTATCCAAAGAAAACTCACCAGATAAAAAGTTTAATGGCAGTCGTCTTGGAACTAGTCCCCTTGGGTATTTAGTCCAGGCTTCTTCATAGATCTTGAACCTCTCTAACATATTAGCTAGGAGAACAAAATCACGTTTTTATAGATTTCATATGCAATCTAAGCTGCCAATCAAATCTTACATTAACTGCCATGGATTTTAAAATATAACAAAAGCTATAGAATAGAAACAGAATTAATCTGGCTAAATATCAAAGTGACAATTCCAGAGTCCACTTCAGTATGACCAGCACTTTGGCAAAAACGATTAACATTATGCTTTTTAAACAGCAGTTCCTCAGGCCAAATTATAAGCAGAATTTTAAAAGCTGGTTCCTAGGAGGCATCAGGCTTTTAGAAAATAAGATTAGTTAATAAGACATAAATTTAACAAAAGCTCTGATTATCTGCTAGTTCTTCTGGCTATGGTTTTTAAAAAGTTGAATGTTTAGCATGGCTTTACTGAAATTATTTCCAGATAGAATAGCAGTGTAACAAAAACTACATCTGACTGATGCACTTAAAGAAGATTTTCTGTTTGAAATGTTTTTAACTTAAAAGGTGTTGATCCTATTTCACTGAAAGTGTTCTGACCTTAATTGAACTGCTCTAAACTCCAAATGACCAGCCTGGATTACTTTCTGGTATAGTAAGGTAAGAACAGGATTTTCAATTTCAGTCATTTTGCACATATTTAGAAGTCAAAATACATTACAATGCAAGGATTACTGTTGTGAATCCTTCTTAAGTGATGTCACTATCCCTCTAAAAGTACTGATGATTGTGTAAGTTTATATATTATGTAAGAAGTTTAAATTAATAATAGATTAATAAAAATAAAATAATGCGAGTGATGATTCCAGGAACCATTTTGTTATATCTTTATGCCATAGAGAAGCTGGACTTCACTGAGCAATTCATAAGGTAGAGCTTAAAACTATCAAGTATAGCCACAAAATGTAAAAAACTGAAAAAATTGGCACCGCTATAGATAAATTAAAAGTAAAACCAATAGCAAGAGACTTCAGCAGTAGAAAAATCTACAATGTATTAACATACTTTTAAAAACTGAAAAATTACAAAGTCTGGTACAATAAAGTTCTGTTTGCTCTTCTTCCTCCCTCCCTCGGGAAACCCCCAGTTCTCTGAAGCTGACCAGAACATAAGGGTTAGGGAGGGCCAGTCAGGGCTTCAGTAGGCAGCACGGTGGGCAGTATGCTAACAGAACCCTCCATCTCTACCTGTTTCCAAGACTAGGAGAAACACATTCAGTTTTAATCAATTGTCTCAGCAATATCCTAGTAAGGGAAACACTGTTCTTCTGGATCACAGACACACTGCTTTCCTACCTACTTCCATGGGCTTGCTGTGGTACCTGGTACCCGAGCTGGGCCCACCCTAGCTTTCCTATCTCCCCTACGCAGGTCTCTGTTACACAAGCCAGCTTTTTCTCTTTTTAAAAAATAATTTAATATGTGTGTTTGTGTGTGTGTGTAAATGTAACAAACAGAAGGTATGATAAAGTACAACCAAATGTATAACAGTGCTAATAAAATCAGAAAAGAATATATAGAATAATGAAAAGTGAATGACATTTGTAGAAACTAAAAGTATATCCACAAAATGTTAATACAAATACAGAATACAAATACAATCCTTTAACATATTATTAAATCTAACCATGTAAACCATCTTCTCAGTTTTAACACAATATGTTATTTTGATACAATATTTAGACGATATACTTAAGATTCTTAATATTCTATTATGTGCCTTAAAGTATTAAATGTAGATAAAAGAAAAGAAAAAACTGGATATTCTATCAATATTACAGTTTCGAATGTCAACGTTACAGGCATTATAATTATTTGTCTTTTCTTCAAACTTAAATACAATGAGTATATAGTAAAATGAAAAAATGAAGGAAGTGCATACATCAAAGTATTTGTTTTACAATAACAGTTTCGGTCTAAAGTAAATTACTTGTTATTAGCTTTCTCATCCATGACCAAAACAAATAATGAATGGTCTGTTTTATTTTGGATTCCCCTGGCATTACAGAAGAGCAAGAACAGGTTCATTCAGGGTGGCAACCACTGCTCAAGGCCTGAGAGATAACACAGCTGCTGGAAGGGGAAATACTCCTAAAATCTTTAATCTCTTTTCTTTTGACCAGCTGCCCTGCCAAAGCCAAATCTATTTCCCGGCATCGTTGTGACAGCTGACCCTGTTTCCATAAATGAAAGATGTAACATGTCATTTAGAACTTTTAAAAGGGTATCTTTTAGATGGAATGCTTCAGCCCAGCATCAAAGCATTGAAAACTGTCAGGAATTCTTAGTATCTTACCACTCGTAAGGAATGAAGCTGGTGAGGTAAGAACCCATGGTTTCTGGGCTAGAGAGAACTGTTCTGGGAACATTGTTCATGTGCCTCCCAAGCATCCTGCTTTGGAAAGGCAGGAAACCCCACCCCCTAATTTAAATTTGAGGATAAAAAGGTTTTGACTTCTATGCACTGTAGGGGGCAAATCTTCTGTGGGTATATAGCTTCATCTTTGTCTGAATAGACACTAATCTACCTGAGTTATCTCTGAAAGTCTTCTGCCAGTAAACTAAATCTTGAACAAGGAGTTAAAAGTCTGGTGAACTAACATACTCAGCTGAGACTAGTATGAAACTTAATACCGTCCTCCAATCATTCTTGGTACAGGTAGTCCTAGATTTATGCCCATTTGTTTAGTGACTGTTCAAAGTTATGACAGTGCTGGAAAAAGTGACTTACAACCAGTCCTTGCACTTACAACCACTGCAGCATCCCCAGGGTCATGTGGTCAAAATTCAGGCACTTGGCAACTGGCATGTATTTATGATGATTGCAGTGTCCTGGGGTCATGTGATCAGCATCTGCAACCTTCTCAGGGGGCTTCTGACAAGCAAAGTCAATGGGAGAAGCTGGATTCGTTTAACGACCATGTGATTCACTTAATAACCATGGTGATTTGCTTAATGACTGCAGCAAAAGATTGTAAAATTGGGCACGATTCACTTAACGACCGCATTGCTTAGCGATGGAAGTTCCAGTACCAATTGTGGTTGTAAGCCAAGGGCTACCTGTATATTCGCCAGGATGGCAACCAACTCTCACTTTGGCTATTGCTTCCCAACACTCCACCTCTCATCAGCAGATGAGGTGAGGTGAGGCTTAAACACCTCTCCCTCCTCAATTTATCCTGACTCTTGCACAGGAATAAACACAAACTGCTTTATAGAAACACATCTGTATATACTACTACTAGAGGGTATGGCCCTTGCCTTCATGTCATCCTGAGGTGGCTCTAAGGGGCAACCTTTAGTGGTGTTACCTCCTTCAGGGTTTCTGCCACCAGAGGCATCATTGTCCAAACCAGCCGGCTTCAACTGAAGTGTTCTCTAACAGACAGACAAAGGCTGGATGCCAAACACTCCCAGGGAAGAGTACTTGGCAGATTCTGAGCTGGCAAGCAATGAGTGTTCACTTCAAGGCCAAGCAGGCCGCAATGTAAGTGGTGGTGGAGTAGGGAACAGCTGTACAGCAGTGATTCTTAAAGTGTGGTCCTAGGACTCTTGGGGGGGGGTCTCCCAAAAACCTCTCAGAGTCCACAAAATCAAAATTATTTGCCAGCTTATGTTGAAAAATAATACAATATTAAAATCCCATTAAGCAATCATGAGAAGTGGTAGTGGCAGCAAATACATTAATTTTAATTTTTAATACAGTAAATATCGAAAAATATAATCTCTACAAACAAAAGCTCATTTGGGGTCCTCCATAATTTTTAAAAGTGGGAAGGAGTCCTGATAGAAAAAAGTTTAAGATACACTGCTGTAGAACATCAGGAAAAATTATCTCACTTATTCCTTTGATGTTTCATATGCTATTGCTGCTTTATTTTATCAGTCTGTACTTGGAAATCTATGACTAAATATACATTTATTATAATCTAAAAACTTTTGAAAATTCACTACACTATTGCAAAAATAGCTATAAAGAATGTGTAAAATGGTTCATGCACAAACTGTTCCAAACACAGAATATTTTTAGGTGATCCATGAACAAACATATATATGCACGTGCAGTCTGATTATGGAATGTAATGAGGCTGTATTGGTCTTGGTAAGAACAAAAGCACAGCTATTCTGGTGGATGTTTTGGGTAGGGTAAGAGTGGGAAAACACCAAAGAGGTTGGTGTTGGTAGCTAGGGGAAGGGAAGGGGAGGGAAGGTGTTGGTTGGGTCGATGGGTATGCTGCACCTGTCAATTAGTGGTGGTTGAGGGGATGCTGGAGGAGCTATGATTGATTTTAGTCAAAAGGTCAAGAATATCTAAATACAGTGGTACCTCGGTTCACAAACGCTTCTGTTCACGAACAATTCAGTTCACGAACAGCTCTGGTCGCAAAATTTTGCCTCCGTTCGCGAACTCCGCATCGGGTTACGAACAGGATCCGCAGCCATTTTCCCTCCCGTGACACGTGGTCGCGGCTTCCTGCAGGGCGGGGGGCTCTCCCTCCAAGCAATAACCGCCTCCCCACCCGCCTTCCTGTCCTCCACGCCAGAAGTCGCGTCGAGCAAGGTTAGCTTTCTCTCTCTTCGTACTGTACTTTGTGTCATATTTTTGCGGTTTAAAAAAAAACAAAAACATATGGTTCAGAACGGATTAACCGTAATTACATTGAACCTTATAGGGAAATTTGATTCGGGACGCGATCAAAAATCAGTTGGCGACCAAATTCGTAGGGGTCAGAACGGATTAACCATATTTACATTGAACCTTGTGGGAAAATTTGATTCGGTTCACGATCAATTCGGTTCGCGACCAGAGTCGTGGAACGAATTAAGTTCGTGAACCGAGGTACCACTGTAGAGTCTGAAAAACACTTACCTGTTTTTACTTTTCCTCTCCTTTCTCCTCTCTTCTGTGTAAATTGCTCAGCTGCCTTTATCCCACTTCCCCACAATTCCCCCTGTAATATTGTTACTGAATTGTAACCTATAACTGATTGTTTGATTTGATTTAATTTGATATGATTTCCAGGAGAATCTGGAAAGATGGAGGTGGTAGGTAGGCCAGTGGGAGCTCCTGAGGGAAAAGGGAACAATGTGCACTAACTTTACCCATTGCTTGTCTTGTTAAATCACTCTGAGATCTCTTTGAGTTTTGCTTTAGCCAAAACTGAGAGCAAAAAGACTTCTGGATTTTGTCGGTGATGAACTGTGGCCAACCCTGAATGGTTCAGCAGAACTTCCAGAATAGAATATGTTTGTTCCAAGAACGAACATTCTTCACATCCTCAACCATCACATACCAGAACCAGTTTTAAAAATTCTTAAAAATCTGAACAAAGCGATGCATCATCAGGAAAGATTTTCTATCTATATCCATAATAGTGGTATTGTTACTGAGATATTTTCCAACTAAAATAGCCTTTGATTCAAACTCAACTCCTGGTGAGTAAAAGGGCAACATGCTTAGGTTTGGGGCTCACTTTCATGGCTATTTACAAGGACTAGGCTGCCCATCCTTGAAGTAAATAGTTGACGTTGATTTTGTGCCAAATTAATTTTTTTGGAATAATGAAACATACAGAAAACATAGAAATATGTATTAATTTACTAAAATTCAAAATAAATGTTTAGGGTAGCCTTCATAAAACAAATTCATTTTTCAACAGTAAAATAATTCTGTATATGTATTATGGCTGAACAAATCCTTTGAAAGAAGTGTTTTGGAACACAGAAGAGCACATACAACTGCACCTCTTTTCATCATAAAAGCAGCCATATCCTTTTCCAGCTCACAAGACTATCAGAATCTGCTCCACATCGCTCTCAGCATACATATGCACTCCAATTCATATGGACCTCATCCATCATATTCAATATTCTTCAACTGCATAATTGTTCAGATTGTGAATTCAAGATAGTAACACATTTTCCTAATTTTTCCTAATTCTTAATTTTTACACATAAAAATGTAGGGCTATATAATTCACACCTATATTAACCAAAGCATATCATTACCTGGTTTAAGTGCTTTTTCTAAACCTTTATAATAAGCCCAATTTTCAGGATTTCTTTCTTGCAATCCTCTATAAATCTCAGCTGCCTCTTCCAGCCTGAAGAGTTGTAACAGAAGTTCTCCTGTTAAAGATGCAGAGTTATCAATCAACCATGATAGGGTATTATATACATCTGTCAATAAAATCAACGTTCTAAATTCTGTTTCCCCCTAGTAACTCCTTATTCAAGAAAAAACTAAGTTTACATACATAGTTTACTTGCTTTAAACTATAGCAAAAATCCAAGAAAAAATTTACTTGGACACAATAGCTGTCTATTCCAGCAAAAAGAATAGGTTGATGCACTTACTGAAATGCCATCTTATTATAAAATATATTAATGGAATAAAAACAAATACTCATTCTTACAGTTCAAAGCATTAGAGCCAGTATGAAAGCCAGTGCAGTGTAGAGGTTACAGGGGGATCCAAGATCAAGTCCACCCTCAGCCATGAATCTTACTGTCAGTGGGCTGGTCATTCTCTTTCAGTCTAACCTACCTCACAGGGTTGTTGTTGTATGGTAAAACAGGAGAAGAAAGCATTATACATGCCACCTTGAGCTCTTGAATGAAACACAGAATGTAAATCTAATCAATAAGCTAACAAATAAATATTGGTGTTTTTCTTTTTAAAAAGCCAAAACTTTGGTTTAGTGGCTACCATTTCACTGAGTTTTCCAAAAACTAACACATAGTGCTTGGGATGCTTTACAGCTGTACATTCACTATGGTATCTAGTTTAGTAAAGTTTAGCTAGATTTGTCTAATTTAGCTGTACAAACCGTGATCAGACTTCTGTTCAAGGGACATCCACTAGATGAAATAGGAACAAGTCAGTTTTCACCAATTTCACCAATTTTCACCAAAATTATTCAAATTTCTCATTTTGTGTCCCTTTACAAACTATAACTTGGTAGCAACTTTGGAGGAGCTCTGAGTGCAGCTCCACATAAAAAGGAAGATACCATTCATTTTGAGGAACACTAAGTCTGCAGAAAATTATATTAAATAAATGAGTTTTATTCAATTCTTCCATAGCTATAGCAACTATTAAGGAAAAAAAATCAACTTTGGGCAATGATAGTGAAAGCCATGTTAAAAGCATATAATTTTCCTATGCCAGGAATGTGTACCAGGAATTACAAGGAGAACAAATACCGGGATTATGGGGGTTAGGGAAACTAAACAAATAGACTGCTTTGATGAGTCAGACTAAAGGGTCAAAAATGATGTCCTGTTCAATTTTCAGAATATGTACAGGTAAAACAGATTTTTCTATTACCTAGAAAAATATTACCCAGGTTTGAATTACATTATATTATGCTATAAAATTTAAACTTGAGATAGGTGTTTGCCAGCCTCATTCCTTCTAGTTATCAAACTACCAATTTATTTCTATTACCTACAGAACAACATATAACCATATCAGTAGCACTTTGAACTTCCAGATTGTAAGGTGAATTGGCAGTGATTTTATTCCTCAGACGTTTAAATTAATCAGACAACAAAAACATTTTTATTAGTAAAAAGATTTAGATGCAAGAGAATTCTAATAGCCCAGTTACCTTTAGTTTCCTCAACTGCTAACTTGTCACAGATTTGTTTTTCATAGGTTCCAAGATGATCCAAAGCTTCTTTATAAAGTCCTGCTTCCCGGAGAACTTGATTTTGATACAATAGCAACTCACTATACTCATAGTCTACTTTATCAGGAGATGTCTACAAAGGCAAGAAAAAAATATACTACTCATATTTTTAATTTCAGCAACACAAATAAGAACCCCCTCCCCATAAATTAGCTTCAATCCAGCAGGGGATATCTATATCATGTGGAAGCATATACTCTATGTGGGTTGGCAGATCTGATCCCCATCCACACAACATTCCTGCTTCTTCCTGAGTGGTAACTGGTAAAGTAAAAACATCTGAAACTATCTTTCATTTTCTGCAGATAAGCATATATATTAACATAGCCTAAAGTTACATCCAACATTCCTAGATCAGGACTAACATTTCATTTGATAGTAAGCTGCCTATAGTACTTGGAATAGATGGTATACAAATGTCTGTAAAAACAAACAAACATAAATTTACAGTTTTAATCAACAACTCATTAACTTACACATAAATCTATGTAATACCTGCTGGGTCTTCCTAAATTCCTCCAAAATCTTTGCTGCCATTTCATAGTCTTCTAGCAGATGATAAGCTATAGCATAGCCAATCCATGATGCTCTTTGTGCAGGTCTAAGCTGAAGTAACTGATACCTAGTTTCCTGCATAACAATAATAAATGTCAAATTAATATTCTAGCCTTTCATATTAATTACTGAATTCCACAATATCTAGCAGGAAATCCATGCTGCTGTTGTTATACGTTAACGTTGCATCAGATAAAAAAAAGAATACCTTCTAACTTTACTAATTATGTTTCAATATTCTTACAACAGAAAGTGAGATAAAATGCTTGGATTTAACTTATTGACAAGAAGGCAGAGAATCATTTTCATCCCAAT
The DNA here is from genome assembly GCA_030867105.1 of Liasis olivaceus. Lineage (NCBI taxonomy): Eukaryota > Metazoa > Chordata > Lepidosauria > Squamata > Pythonidae > Liasis > Liasis olivaceus. Next base: position 34,536,902 of record CM061354.1, on the reverse strand, counting down.
TTTGTGATTTAGAAAATAGCTTGTTTCGACAGAGATAAAACCACTGATTATTCAACTGAATTCAGGATCTAAGTCAAAAACAAGAACCAGAATTCAAAAGTTTGGAGTTACAAACAAAGAGACAAGAGAATAAGGTGATGAAGCCTTCTTAAAAAATGGAACATACTTATGCTTTTATTTTTATGACAAAACTACAAGACATTTGAAAGCAAAGTTAAATGTCCATTGCAGTAATAGGATAAGCTTATCTAACTGCTAATCAATATGTACTTATGGTTTCGTACATGGGAATCTTTATAGATTTGGAAAGAGGATCTCTTTAGAGCTAGATACCTGATTTTTGAGTTGGGGACAAAATTAAAGCCCCATTTGCAGATGAAAGATAATTTACTGCACACACAACCTCCACAAATTATTACAGGTAGTCCTTGACATATGATGGCAATTGGGACCAGGATTTCCATCGCTGTGATGTGGTCGTAAAGTACGACCGTATCACTTAGCCATGGCAATCCCTGAAGTCCTGGTTGGTGTAGTTAACTGAATCTCACAGTTGTTAAGTGAGGCAACTTCCTGCCAGCTTCCTACAACCAAGTTAATGGGGAAACTGGCAGGAAGTGCAAGTCCCAGGCAGTGTGCAAGTAGGCCAGCAGGTAGGTAAGTGGCTGCTGCTGGGTGGAGGAGGGCACGAGGAGGGGCACAGGGGTCTGGGGGAGGGTTGTGGAGGATGCGAGGGAGGGTTGGGGAAGGTGGGCAAGGGGGTATGGGAGAAGCGCAGGTCAGGGATGGTGAGAGGGTGCGTGTGAGGTGTGGGTGCAAGGAAGGCATGGCAAGGGTCAGGGACAGTGTGCAAGGATGCAAAGGGGTGTGCGAGAGGTGCAGTGCAGGTCAGGGAGGGTGTGCAAGAGTCACGGCATGGGTTGGGGAGGGTGCGTGGGGGTGCAAGGGAGGCATGGCGAGGATCAGGGAGGGTGTGTGAGTGGCCAGTGTGAGCGCAGAGAGGCTGGGAGAGGGTGTGCGGGTAGGAGAGACTTACCCCAGCCACTTGCGACCTGCCTTGCTGGCTTCCCCATTGACTTTCTGGGGAAGCTGGCAGGGAAGGTTGCATATGGCGATCATGTGATTGCGGGGCGCTGCAACTGGTCATAAGTGCAAACCAGATACCAAGTGCCCAGACTGCAATCATGTAACCATGGGGGTGGCTAGGAAAGCTGGAACTCTGAGGACCGTCATAACTACCATTTGTTCAGCGCCATCGTAACTTTGAACAGTTGCTGACGAAAAGTTGTAGGTTGAAGGCTACTTGTACTACAATCAGAGCCCTTGACAAACTCTTCTCTGGGATCAGAACATATCCTCATTTAATGGAGAAGCAGAAGCTAAAAGAGGCATTTCTGTAACAAAGCTCTACTTTTTTGCAGTGTGCTGAATTATGCAGAAAATTTATGACACCTAAACTTCATTCTGGGTGCTATAACAGGGTCCTGCTTTGCCTCACTGAATCAAGAATTCTATCAACAATTTGCCTCCTGATTATTTAAAAAATATAGAATCATATTTTGTGAGATGGGCAGCTACATAAATATGATGAATGAACGAATGGAAAGAATAAATAAATAAGAAAAGCCATTTGTTATGAAACTTATAAAACATTATTGAGATTTGCTCTTCACTCACCCTGTAACCTTCTAGATCTCTCATTTGAATTTGTAGCAGTGAAAGGTCCCTCAAGATTTGGAGATTGTCCTTATCCCATTTCAGTGCATTTCTATAACATTTGATGGCTTCATCATATTTCTTGTCTGATCTCTGAAGAAGACCATAGACATGCCAACCTGGAAACTCAGTTAAGGATGTAGGTTTTGGAGCAAACGAGAACAGAAGTGACTGAAAACATTCCAGTAAAAACAAAACTACAAAACACATCTCTGTGGAAGAGCAGGCTGCTCAGCAAAATTGCAGGCATTTGCGCTGCCTTCTTTCCCTCCCATATGAGCCTTCTCCCCAGTATCAGCACGGCAGAGTTGCTAATAAAGCAACTTTGCTAATAAAGCCTTGACACAAGTATGGGGGGAGATGGAGGAGACACATGTTTTAGAGCTCTGCAGCCACCAGCAAACTGAGTACAGCAGCCAAACGAAAGAAGGTATTTTTCTTTCAGAAGGACTAGACGATCCAAAAGAGAGGAAAAGAAGTACAGAGGCCCAACAAGACAAAGCACAATGTAAAAAAGGTGCAAGAGCTCTACATGCTGGTCATTAACAGAAAAAGAAGAAGAAATTTCAGAGAGAGAGGACTTAAAACAGAACAGGCTTAAGAGAGAAATGTTGATGTATATTAGTATAGAGCATAGTATATCGGTAATTGTAATAGGTAATAGTAATTGAATAGTAATAGTATATAGTATATTCAATAATAAAAGTATAAGCATTGTGATAGTAATAGTAATTGAATAGTAATAGCAATTATCATAGTAACAATATGGAGATAGCAATGGAATATAGGAAACACATCACTTTTATACATTTGTTTTTACGAAATAAAAGATCTCCCCAACTCTTACAGGGAGATAAAAAGAAATCACCCATCCAGAGTCCAGTGATTTTTGTGTCTCTCTTGAGTCTGGGTCAATCTAATTAGGTTCAGTTTAAAAAAGAACCCATGATAATTGTTACCTGTGGTGGGATTGGCCAGACTCAAAGGACTCATTAAGTACTGTTCATGAAAAAAAACAAAGCTTTAGCTGCTAAAGGAAGAAAATTTGGCTCTCACAGACTTCAGACTTTGCAGGCAATATCCAACATTCTGGATGCAGAAACCAAACCCCTCACTACAGCCTACACCATACAAACAGGGATGGAAAAGGAAGAAGGGGCTGCTTCTTCTTTGGACACAGAGGAGGCTACAACTTGGGTAGACATGTGTCTAGCCTAAGCCTGTAGTTAAAACAAAGAAAAAGGTAGAACAGCCAGAAAAGGGGCTAGGCCCAGATACTTGGGCCAATATCATATCAGAAGTGTTGAGACAACAGCAAGAGGAAAGGCTTTGATTAATTAAAAAAGAGGAGGAAGACTGGCTCTGGAAGGAAACACAGAGGAAGGATAGGTTAGAATGGGAAAAGAGTGGGAAAGAGGCAAGGAGGGAAGAGTTTAGGGGGCTGACAGAACTCCTTAAAAGAGTCCAGTCTCCAGGGTGACACATTCACCTCTAGGGTTTTCTGAACATATAGAGAGGGGAAGCGGTCCCAAAGATATCAAAATCCCTAAATTAACTGAGGTAGAAGATATAGAAGCCTATTTTACTATGTTTGAAAGGGTTGCTACCTCTTGTAAATGGCCTGAGAGTGAATGAGTGGCTCAGTTGGCCCCTAGTCTAACAGGAAAAGCTTTAAGAGCTTATAGCAGTCTTCCAGCTAGAAAAGTAATGCATTATTAGTGTGTTAAAGTGGTAATCCTATACAGGTATGATGTACAGGTGAAACTCGAAAAATTAGAATATCGTGCAAACGTTCATTTATGTCAGTATGGCAACTCAAAAGGTGAAACCAATATATGAGATAGACGCATTACATGCAAAGCGAGATACAGTGGTACCTCGGTTCAAGAACTTAATTTGTTCCGTGACTCTAGTCGCGAACCGAATTGGTCGTGAACCGAATCAAATTTTCCCATAAGGTTTGATGTAAATACAGTTAATCCGTTCTGACCCCTACGAATTTGGTCGCCAACCAATTTTTGATTGCGTCCCGAATCAAATTTCCCTATAAGGTTCAATGTAATTACGGTTAATCCGTTCTGAACCATATGTCTGTTTTTTTTAAACCGCAAAAATATGACACAAAGTACAGTACGAAGAGAGAGAAAGCTAACCTTGCTCGACGCGACTTCTGGCGTGGAGGACAGGAAGGCGGGTGGGGAGGCGGTTACTGCTTGGAGGGAGACTCCCCCTCCCTAGAGGAAGCTACGACCACGTGTCACAGCAGGGAAAATGGCCGCGGATCCTGTTCGTAATCCGATGCGGAGTTCGTGAACGGAGGCAAAATTTTGTGACCAGAGCTGTTCGTGAACCAAATTGTTCGTGAACAGAAGCGTTCGTGAACCGAGGTACCACTGTATGTCAAGCCTTACTTTGGTATAATTGTGATGATTATGGCGTACAGCTTATGAAAACCCCAAATTCACAATCTCAGAAAATTAGAATAGTGTGAAAAGGTTCATATTCTAGGCTCAAAGTGCCCCACTCTAAGCAGCTAATGAATCCATAACAACTGCAAAGGGTTCCTGAGCCTTTCAATGGTCTCTCAGGCTGGTTCAGTAGGAATCACAAGCATGGGAAAGACTGCTGACCTGACAGTTGTGCAGAAAACCATCACTGACACCCTCCATAAGGAGGGAAAGCCCCAAAAGGTAATTGCAAAAGAAGTTGGATGTTCCCAAAGTGCTGTATCAAAGCACATGAATAGAAGGTTATGTGGAAGGGAAAAGTGTGGTAGAAAAAGGTGCACAAGCAGTAGGGATGACCGCAGCCTGGAGAGGATTGTCAGGAAAAGGCCATTCAAAAGTGTTGGGGACTTTCACAAGGAGTGGACTGAGGCTGGAGTTGGTGCATCAAGAGCCACCACACACTGACGGATCCTGGACAAGGGCTTCAAATGTGGTATTCCTCTTGTCAAGCCGCTCCTGAACAACAAACAATGTCAGAAGCAGCTTACCTGGGCTACAGAAAAAAAGAACTGGTCTGTTGCCCAGTGGTCCAAAGTCCTCTTTTCTGATGAGAGCAACTTTTGCATCTCATTTGGGAACCAAGGACCCAGAGTCTGGAGGAAGGATGGAGAGGCACACAATGCACGATGCTTGAAGTCCAGTGTGAAGTTTCCACAGTCTGTGTTGATTTGGCGAGCCATGTCATCTGCTGGTGTTGGTCCACTGTGCTTCATTAAGTCCAGGGTCAATGCAGCCGTCTACCAGGAGATTTTGGAGCACTTCATGCTTCCTTCCGCAGACGAGCTTTATGGGGATGCTGACTTCATTTTCCCGCAGGACTTGGCACCTGCCCACACTGCCAAAAGTACCAAAACCTGGTTCAATGACCATGGGATTACTGTGCTTGATTGGCCAGCAAACTTGCCTGACCTGAACCCCATACAGAATCTATGGGGCATTGCCAAGAGAAAGATGAGGGACATGAGACCGAACAATGCAGCGGAGCTGAAGGCCGCTATTGAAGCATCCTGGTCTTCCATAACACCTCAGCAGTGCCACAGGCTGATAGCATCCATGCCACGCCGCATTGCGGCAGTCATTGCTGCAAAAGGGGCCCAAATCAAGTACTGAGTACATATGCATGCTTCTACTTTGCAGAGGTCCGATATTGTTCTATTTCCAATCCTTGTGTTATTGATGTCAAGTAATATTCTAATTTTCTGAGATTGTGAATTTGGGGTTTTCATAAGCTGTACGCCATAATCATCACAATTATACCAAAGTAAGGCTTGACATATCTCGCTTTGCATGTAATGCGTCTATCTCATATATTGGTTTCACCTTTTGAGTTGCCATACTGACATAAATGAACATTTGCACGATATTCTAATTTTTCGAGTTTCACCTGTAACTCCTTATACCTATAGGCAATGGTTTAGGAGCTACATGTATGACAAACATGAAGGGGTTCGTGAATTGTGGGCAAGCCTGGAAGACCTACGTAGGAAATGATTGAGGTCAGATGAAAGGAGAAAAGAAAAACTGGAAGAAGAAGTAATTTTAGAACAGTTTCTGCATGTACTCCCTACCAAAGTGAGATTTTGGGTGCAGGAACACTACCCAATAATGGCAGAAAGTGAAGAAGAACTAAAGAGCCTCTTGATGAGGGTGAAAGAGGAGAGTGCGAAAGCTGGCTTGAAACTCAACATTAAAAAAACTAAGATCATGGCATCTGGACCCATCAATCCCCGGCAAATAGAAGGGGTAGAAATGGAAGCAGTAACAGACTTCATTTATTTGGGCTCCAAGATCACTGCAGATGGAGACTGCAGCCATGAAATTAAAAGACGCTTGCTCCTTGGGAGGAAAGCTATGGCAAACCTTGCCGACAAAGATCTGCATAGTCAAAGCTATGGTTTTTCCAGTAGTAATGTATGGCTGTGAGAGCTGGACCATAAAGAAGGCTGAACGCCGAAGAATTGATGCCTTTGAACTGTGGTGCTGGAGAGGACTCTTAAGAGTCCCCTGGACTGCTAGGAGGTCAAACCAGTCAATCTTAAAGGAAATCAACTCTGACTGCTCATTGGAAGAATTGATAATGAAGCTCAAGCTCAGATACTTTGGTCACCTAATGTGAAGAGAGGACTCTTTGGAAAAGACCCTGATGCTGGGAAAGATGGAAGGCAAAAGGAGAAGAGGACGGCAGAGGATGAGATGGCTAGATAGCATCACTGAAGCAATGAGCATGAAATTGAGCAAACTCAGGGAGGCAGTGAAAGATAGGAAGGCCTGGCGCAATATGGTTCATGGGGTCACGAAGAGTCGGACACGACTTAACGACTGAACAACAACAAAACACTACCCAAAAACAGGCCAAAGGGCAGTAGAATTGGCTGAGGATTACTTTGCAGCAAAAAGAGCAGAGGATGATTGGAAGGGAGATACAGAAGGAGAAAGGAAAATAAGAAAGTCTGTTTCAGAAAGCAGGAACCATAAAGAGCAGGAAGGGTTGAAGGAGTAAGGTATAAAGAAGCCTTTGGCTCCTGCCCATATGAAAGGAAGACAATGGGAAGATAAAGAGATCCACAGTTGTTACAATTGTGGGAAAAGTGGACATTTGTCAAAAGATTGTAAAAACCAGAGGAAAAAGGGTATGACTGAAGTAGTGCAAGCACCTCTGGGGAGCAAAATTATGGTTCCAGCAAAAGTTAATGGGGTGACTGTCAGAGGTCTGGTAGATACTGGGAATAGAAGGATTTTAGTGCATCCTTACTTAGTAAAAAAAAAAAAAAAGCAGTATATATGGGAAAGAGCCTCTCACAAGAGTGTTTGGGCAGACTGAGATGGTTCCATTGGTTAAAGCCAGAAATGATCAGGTAATGGTGGTAGGAGTAATCCCTAAATTACCATGTAATCCCTAGCGATTGGAACAGATTTTACAATTGCTGAGGGTTGGATTCAAATAAAAGGCTTCAAGAACAAAGTTAAAATAATGGGAGTAACCACAACAGCCCAGTCTAAGGCAGAGATGAAAAAGGAACAGAAGCAGGAGGGGAAGGAACCTGGGATCCTTTCTAGCCATGCTGATTTAATACGGGAAGTGGGATGTCCTAAAAAGGAGGAAGCCATACAAAAGGCTGATAAAGCTAGAGGTGAACCCATAGGGATAGACATTCCTAAATGGGAAATTGATTTAGGGCCCTTACAAAAGAAGGATCCCACCTTGAAACGCTGTTGGTTAGCAATAGAACAGTAGGGAAACAGGGAAACAACACCCGGATTCCAAGAAAAACCATGGTTGCTATCTTGAATTAGGCTCCATTCATATACAAAGGAACAAATAAAGCAAATAGTATAGCCAGAATATTGCAAGGCTATATTGGAACTAACCCATGAAAATCCATGGTCTGGACATATGGGTAGAGATCATACAAAATTTAGAATATTAGACAGGTTTTATTGGCCAGGGATTAGTAAAGATGTGGCCCATTACTGTAGATCCTGATATCTGTCAACTAGTGAAACCAAAAGGGGAACAAGATAAAGTTCCATTGGAGAAAGTGCCTTTAATTCCCACTCCCTTTTCTACAATGGGCATGGATATTGTAGGCCCTCTACCCCATCCCATAAAGGCAATGAATACATTTTAGTTGTATGTGACTATGCAACCTGCTATCCAGAAGCAGTTCCATTAAGGAATGTGACAGCTAAAAGAATAGCAGAGGAACTGGTCAAAATCCTCAGTAGGGTACGTATACCGAAGGAGATCCTCACAGATCAAGGATCTAATTTTCAATCAGCTCTGCTTAAATATCTTTACACTGATTTAGGGATAAAAGGGGTACATACCAGCCCTTATCTGAAAGGATGAATCAGACCCTGAAAGCTATGCTTTGAAAATATGCAGGTCAAGACCCAAAATATTGGGATACCTGACTGCCATTTCTATTGTTTGCATATAGGAAAATCCCACAGGCATCCATTCTATGGGAGGTAACCTCGAGGGGCTTTGGACATTATTAAGGAAGGCTGGTGTGAAAACGTAGAAGGTCCTAAGAACTTCAGAATATATATTAACCCAGAGAAATAAGTTAAAGGCATTAGGACACCTAGTAATTGCCCAGGAACATTTCCATGGAACAAGAGAGGAAAAGAAGTATAGCAGCCCAGCAAGAGAAAACACAATGTAAAAAAGGTGCAATAACTCTACATGCTGGCTATTAAAAGAAAAAGAAGAAGAAATCTGAGAGGGGACTTAAGAACAGGCTTAAGAAAGAAACGTTGATGCATACTAGTAACAGTATAGAGCATAGTATATAGGTAACTGTAACAGAGTAATAAGTAATAGTAATTGAATAGTAATAGTATAGAGTATAGTATATTGAATAGTAATAGTATATTGAATACTAATAGTATATAGTATAAACACTGTGATAGTAATAGTAATTGAAGAGTAATAGGATATTGAAACAATAATTATCATAGTAATAGTATAACGATAGAACAGAATATAGGAAGCACTCACATATCACTTTTATATGTTTGTTTTTACAAAATAAAACATCTCCCCAACCCTTATAGGCAGATATAAAAAAACCACCTGTCCAGGGTCCAGTGCTTTTGTGTCTTTCTTGAATCTGGGTCAATCTAATTGGGTACGGTTTAAAAAAGAACCCATGATGATCTCTGAATTGGAAAAAGTCTTACCCAGTATATATAAATGAGTTACTATACCACAAAATACGATCAAAACTATCAATCTAATCTCAATATAATTATGAATAAAATCTTATCAAAATATCCTCAATGTGTATTTATTGAAGCCATCATTCAATACAAATAGCTAAGTGGACTAAATTTTTACAGATAGTCCTTGTTGAACAACCACTTGTTCAGCGACCATTTGAAGTTATGACAGCACTGAACAAGGGAGACTTACAACTGTTCCTCATAATCCCCGTGGTCACGTGATCCCAATTCTGGCACTTGGCAACTGGCTTGTAATTACAATGGTTGTAGCATCCTATGATCACAGGATTGCTAGTTGTGACCTTCACTGCCAGCTTCCGACAAGCAAAGTCAATAGGGAAACTGGCAGGATGTCTCAAATAGTGATCACATGACCATGAGATGCTGTGACTGTGTGGAACTACCAATGGCAACTGGAACTGCCACAACTGGTGTCGTAATTTAGCATGGTCATGTGACATCACTTTATGACCATGTCGCTTAGCAATGGAGTTCCTGGTCCCAATTACTGTTGTTAAGCAAGGACTACCTGTATAAGATTCTGTACTGATCAGAATTCACCTAAATATTGTAATTATAAACCCAAAGCTGTGACGTGAAACAGTGCATCAGTGATTAAACATCTTAGTGACTAAAAAGAATTTTCACTGTTAAGCTTGTTCCAAATGAAGCATGTGGTATGATTTGTCAAATATTTCACAAAAACTCTAGAATGTATATAAGAAAAATTCAGCATTCTTTAGCATCTGCAGAGTTAATATGGGTTGGTATTTCTGCAAATACCATTTCTCTTTTAAGTTTTGTGAGAGCCTAAGTTAGCTGACAAAAGTATATCTACCAAGGGAGTGTTGGACTAAAGGTAGAATGTATAGGTTGAAGAATTTTGCACTTTCAGTTCTTTTATCTACAAATTCTGAGGTCTGTTCATTTTCAACTATTGGGAAAATCTTCCTAAAAATTAAAATTATATAGCCATAGGCCTCTTAATGGGAACAGCCAATAAAATACTCAACAGTTATTAAGTTATTAATACTTAATAGCTCTACTTAATCAGCAGATAATTGTCTTTGAGGGGAAAAAAAGAAAGAATAAAGAAACAATTAGTAGACTGTTAGGGATAGATTAGCAGGATAAATGGGAGAAAGAACAAAGAGAGGAAAGAGCTGAGCTAATGGTCATTATCAGGAGGCTAATGGGAAGCAGTGTGGTTTAGGGACAGGTAAAATCCCACCCCATGAAACTGGGCCAGGACCCTGAAGAGACAGCAGTTGTAAAGCAAGAAGGAAATGTCTATAACCAACAACAGTATTTTGGGAGAGAAATAAAATTATGATTCCTACATGAATCAAGATTTTATGTGTGAGTAAAAGAAGGTGCAGAGAAGAGATCAGAAAGAAGCATTCTAGCCCTAGGGTAAATGTTTGGTGCCACCTTGTATTTTAAACAGGAATTGTTACATCTCCTACCAGCTCCTTCTCCAATACCATTTAGAATATTTCTATATTTAGAACATATATAGCTGCTCAGAGTCATTGGGAGTTGGGTGGCATACAAGTTTAATAAATTATCATCATCATCATAAGCAAGCATTCACCAACATATGAACTTACTTTGTAACACATCTTTTTGTACCTTTTAAACTGTGTCTGTGCATCCTAACTCCATATCCAGCAACATACAATTCAAGAGTAGAAAGATTGAGTTCTTTTTTCTGAAGGAAAAGATAGTGGCAAGACAAGATAAAAAGAAGTAATTGTCCAGAACAAGATAGGACTAGGAATGTGATCTCTTCATCTGCTTGCTTTCCTATTTTCAATAATGTGGTTATCAGCTGCAGTGTGATCTAGCAGCACTTCTCCACCCTAACAATCACTTTCGCTTTTCTACAAAAGTACAAGTATTTTAATTCTTCACTGTAAAAAGAAGAGTTAAGTAGCACTTTACATGCTACAGTATAGTCATATTTACATGTTTTCTTTTGCAAATTTAATCTATAACTTGAAAAGGATACAGACATGACTCTTCAAATCATTTCTTAGCCCCCTACGAACCAGTTCATACGCCTCATCTTTTTTACCTAAGCAATTTAATGTCAGTCCTTTCATAGCCAAGGTTTCTAAGACAAAGACATAAGTATAAATAATGATAAATACACTTTATATATGCATTCTACTTAGAAATCACTACCAGCAGATTCTAAATTTCAAAGTATCTATTAAGCATCTATTAAATGTGGAAGTGGGACATATGATGTTTGTTTCCCTAGCTGTAAAGCAAAATCTTGTTCTTTAGAAAATGCTTTCAACTTCTGTTTAAATATTCTTTAAACAGACCTTAGATTCCAAAAAAGGTAGTTAACTTAAATTATGTATATTCATTAAATGTGATGTATGACAGACCAATCAAAACTTCTGATATTATAGTAAGAGTTTGCATTATCAAACCACTAAACATAAATACCATATTTTATGAAATTATACAACAAATCTAAATTATATTCCCTCTTTCACGTCTGACCTGCGAATTATGAATGGAACTTAACATATCTGTATGTGCAGGACCTGCAGGTCAAATCACATATAACAGAAACAATTTGCGATTTGCTCTCAAGTTATTTTCCTTTTTCTAAAAGCAAAGGTGATCTAGGGTAAAAAAAACATTATTACTGAATGATTTATCCTCTGTAGATAATGAAATGTTGAAATCAATTTGCTTTAGGAAATCAGTGCATGAAGAAGTAAATCACTTTCTCTACTGGCTCAAGCAAAACTGTTCCTCAGAAGTGCTAGAGTAGCTTGATTTTTCAGGATGGAACTAGGCATAAAAGCAGCAAACCTTTGTCCCAAATGCACGACTTGGCAATAAACAGAAGATGAATTAAGACTGGGTTATGGTCAGTAAACCTAGAAGACACATTTCAAATAAGAAATCATGTGCTTTTATTTGTCATACTATCATATCTAGTACGGCTCCATGTCTGGAAGTTTATAAACTTAAAAGGAACCCATTGCTTTTTATTTTTCCTCAAAATCAGGCAATCTTTTAGAATTAGTCTAAGTCATTTATATTTAGGTATGTTTTGATGGCTGGCATAATTTTGGTGGTGGTGTGTGTGGCACTGTGCTATATTGTTTTCATTAAATGTTTAAATTCAGTGACAGTATAGACATATTAAAATACTGTTTATGATTACTGAACTTTCAGGATAAAATATAGTAGCAATATTATATCAGTTTCAGAATTTAATTTAGCAACTGTTCTAAGCATTATGCAGAAATCTGAACACTTACCCCCATGTTCTGCAAACTTTGGATTAGAAAGTATTTGTTTGCAAAATTTCAGACCATTCCTGTACTGTTTGTGTTCATAGCACCTCTGTAAGGAAACAGAAGTCCAAACACTATAAATTCATCAGCAGATTACAATATAAAATATATGTAAAGTCATCAATATACCTACTTAATCATATCTATTATTTCTAATACAATTTTTCCTGATGTTATACACAATCAAATATGACAAGAAATGTCAGAAAATATGAAATACAATCTCAGTAAACTACTAATCAAGAACACAGCATTAAATAAATAAATAAATAAATAAATAAATAAAGTAAGTAAGTAAGTAAGTTAGTTAGTTTCATTCCTTGGAAATTATTTGCCACAGTAATTCTTGCCATGAAACTTCTTTGAGTGCAATCATTTATGTTAACAACATTAATCAGAACTCTAGTTTATAAAAAAAAATGTATATTTCATTTTCTTGAAAATCTAGAGTAACCTAATTTGCAAGTAGATAAATTATAATAGTGTTACCTATATACAGCCTAGTTTAAGAACTTTGGAATGAGGTGGGGAAGAGGAGATTAATCATTGCCAGGATCATAAATAAATTCTTTCTCCTCTATGAGATTTCTGCATCTCTTTACCTTATGTGGAAGAGGTACAACTGAGTGAAAATATCAGACCAGAATGCACTTTATTTCATTAAAATAGAATTTTCCTAATAATGATTTAAATAATTAACTATCTTCTTGAGAAGTAATTAGAATCACAATTTAAATCAATTTGGTTAATATCAAGTATGCCCAATGGGGAAAAGAATAATGTACTTTGATTTTTTCTGAAGTTTCTTCCATAATTATAGCCATCATTGCCTACAGCCTATGACTGAACTTGAAATACCAGAACAGCAATAACCTGAATGAGGTTAAGAGATTTCAAAATTCTTTTGGCTACACCACTGCTATGATTCTATCAATGACTCTTGAAGGGTGTGCCCTACAGTGTCCTGCTAAGCTGGAATAACAATAGCATGTTTTCAAATATACACTCAATATGAAAAAAACAAAAAACAAAACACACTGAGGTACACAACAAACCTTATAAGAAGTAAAGCAGCACAAAGGGATTATCTTTATAAGCCACTGACTAGTTTAATTTGCTGTCCAAATAGCAGTTTTAACATACTAATTTGCAACATTTAGGACATCAGGCATTGTATACTTGCATAACCATATAAACAACAAGATAATGTGTGACTAGGGATATATTATAATTTGGATCCAGACAATCCATGTATTTGCCATTCCTTCCTGACTCACAAAGGCTCTCTTAAGACTTGGTGGATCCAGCTGAATAGGATGCACTGTGATACAGGCTGAAGCAGGATTTCCAAAAGTCAGATGAACACACTTTCCTATATTGGTGAATTACCAATCTTGATTTCAATAAAAAATCCAATAATCAAAAAGATATTTCTGAAAAATATTTTCCAGAAATTAAGGACAATGGCATTTGTTATATACGATATGCCTTCATTCACTAGGATGAACAATATAGTTACAGCTTAACTTCAGGTAAAAAGAACAAAGTAAGGAAAGCATAAGAATAGAGGAAGACAAAGGAAAAACACAAGACAAACATAAATATGTATATAATGAAAAAGGCAAGCAAAGTTGAGTCCAGATCTGATTTTAACTGAGCTATTGATGTAATGACAGAGATACCAGGCAATAAAAACAGTCAGAGTAAAGGCACCCTTGAGTTGAGATGCTGACTACTGTATGTGGACACAACCATGCAATTTTTCTTGCTAACAGTACAGAAGTGGTTTGCCACTGCCTTCCTCCTGCATATTTTTTGACTTTGCAGCCCAACCTACAGTCCTGATAGTCCCTTGTGGTCTCCCAGTCATACACTAACCAGGCCTGACTCTGCTTATCTTCCCAGCCAAAAAGTCAGCCAGGGGTCAGCACCTGTTGCAATAGGCAATAAAAATACAGGAGTTAATTTCTTCCTGTAAAGTGAACACTAATTTAAACTATTATAAACAATATATTCTGCAACCCCATCCATGGCTGATAGTAAACCTTACTGAACAACTTAAAAGTCTATTCCTAGTGCTGTTCTGCACAAAAAAGAGACTCTGATTTTAAAATAATTTGTTAAAGCAAACTTATTATATTATGTAAGTAATAAGTAGGTAAAAACACTTAGACAAATTTGCCCCAAAGATCAAATATAATTTAAATTATCTGTAACTAAGTTTCCATTTTATTCATGTATAAAATTTTATTCTGCTGACAGCAGCTCCTCCTAGTTTTCAAAGTAATTTAAGGGCCAGACTTCTTTAAACATGTAATGGAAGCACATAAATTAAAATCTTTATTCAGAAGTAAGGCTAGACCCATATGTACAGATCAGATGGCTCTTCATAAAATACTTGCTAAGTATCTGGGAGGGGGAAATGTGTATGCTCTAAGATTTTATTAACTTACTCTTCTCTTGAATACAGTCATTTTCCCATTAATTTTATAACTTCTTAAAAGTATGCCAATAATATCCCTATAGTTCTAATGGGCATCTAAAGCCAAACTACTAAGCTTTGATGACAGTTATATTTATTCTACTGACTTTTTCACCTGAAGACACTACCTGATATTAAAGCATTAAAATTCAACATTGATTTGTGCATTAGAAGAGGATAAAAGTACTTCTGAGAAGTCTTCCTAACAAGGAATAATTGATAATATATTCTGAAGACCAAGAGCCTGAATATGTTGTAAAAACCCCCAACTGTGCTTAGAAGAATCAATTGCTGGAATCCTCTTGTATATCTTCCAGCAGCACCTTCTGAATTTTCCAAATGTCAAGCTTATACATCAATCTTATTTAATTATCCTCTGCTATTACACTAAAGAAAAGATACAGGTAATCCTTGGGTTATGAAAGTGATGTAGTTGTAAAGCCTGATGTCACGTGATTGCATTGCTTAGCAAGGCAATCCTGCAGTCCCGGTTGTCATCGTAAGTCCAGGACCATGTGGGTCATGGGTCATTAAGCGGGAAGAGGTGGGAGTCCCAGGCAAGCAGGCTGGCAGGTGTGTGTGTTCGTGTGTGTGCCGCAGGCCTCTTCAGCCTCAGAAAAGACAGGTAAGTAATGCCAGGTTTGAAAATAGATTTAAATTTACATACAAATAAACCCTGTTGAAACATTATTTAGCAGTCAATGTTCAGCATGTATTCATTGGGATTGTATGCATGGGAAAAGTTGAACAGACTTCCCACTGTAGATAGCTGTTTGAATGTGTGATGTCTGTAGGGAGACCTTATAAAAACTATGTTAGCAAGTGGCACAGGTTACAGGTAGTCCTTGCTTAATGACCACAATTGAGATCGGAGTTTAGGTTGCTAAGCGAATCATCATGTGACCAGACCTGTTTTTATGATCTTTTGGAGGTGGTCATTAAGCAAATCAACATAGTCATTAAGTGAATCGCACGGTTCCCCATTGATTTTGCTTCCCGGAAGCCGGCTGGGAAGGTTGCTAATGGCGATCATGTGACACCAGGATGCTGCAACTGTCAAAAGTGTGAGCTGGTTGCCAAGTGCCTGGATTGCAATCACGTGACTGTGGGGTGCTACAACTGTCGTAACTTCAGACACCAGTCATAAGTCACTTTTTTAGCGCCATCATAACTTTGAATGGTCGCTAAACAAACGGTCATGAAGCAAGGATCAACTGTAGTTATTTATTGCATTTATATACAACTGTAATAAAAAAATCCAACTCTTAGTAGCTCTGTAGAGCAGTGGTTTCCAAAAAATTTTGATTCTGCATCCTTATCAGCAAAAAAATTTTGAGCATGCAACCCAATATACATGAATTGTGTAAGTATAATTTATTATATTATAAATTATATAATGTAACACTGTACCAATATGTACATTGTAAAATATATCCCCAAAATACTTGTTTTGTATATTTTTATATTAAATATTGTAAAGCTTAATTTCTTACTTTTTTTTAAGATAAATATAAATGGACATTCTAATATTTTCTTCTCACACCCCAATGGATCGTCTTGCACAGCTCTGCTGTGTGTGCATCCCACTTTGGAGACCACTGCTCTAGAACACACATGTTGAGCATTCCAGATGTAAATCATGTTTTTTTTTAATTCCTACTATTAAGACCAAAATAAATAAAAATCATAAAGCTTCACTCTGACGTAGGAGGAAATTGGACTCTTCATAGAAACTGTAGCAGCACACTCTTCTTTGTATCAAAAGCAATGTTTAATTTATGTTCAAAACAAGATAAAAAATTCCAACATTCATTGTAGCAATTCTGATAAACAGAGAATGCTTACTTATATGTAGAGTATTAAGTCACATTTTCTTTTTGAATTTATGGAAAATGTGACTGGATCTAGATATAAAATCTATAAGCTCCACAAGACAGGGTCAGTTTAGTATTGCAAATAGTCATGATTTTAACTATACAGTAACAATATTTAATACTTCTGAGCTGAACATGATTATTTCAAAATTAGTGTTTTACAAGATTTAGTTAATTTAACAGTTGACTGTATTCAGATCAGTATTACATTATATTCCACCTATGTTTCCTATGACCAAGAAATATTAAAGGCCATCATTCCCTTGATGTGGCAACTCAGCTTAAGTTTATTCAAGTTTTTCAGTCCAGTCCAAATTACAGGTCAATATAACAGTTATCGTTTGATATAGTAGGTAGCAAAATAATAGGTAGGATTTACTGAAACATACTACTTGGCGAAAATATATAAGAGATGAGATAAAAATACAACCTTGGGAAGGACATGATAGGTGGATAAAATGCCAAATCCAGTCTAAACATCTGGCTGACTGTATGACCAACAATAATAATGTAAACAAGCTAGTTGCTGTAAAAACATTTCATTTAACTTTAATTTATTTAATCTGATTTCATGCCAAATTAAATGACTCTAGGCAGTGTACAATTAAAAAGAAATAGGAAAAAATATCACAGAACACAGCTGAGTGGAATGCTAACTCAGTATCACAAAAAGTCATGCCAAAACCATAGGGGCTCCATAACTATCCTATCCCAAAGTCTATGCCCAAGAGAACAAATTTACAAAGAAATCATACACTATTTTATATTTACTATTTACTGTCAGTATCACGGAAGTGTTTATATTCCTGTTTAATATTCTTAACAAGTTCAGTTCTTTTTATTTCCTCTTCTTATAAAGGTAAACAGTCTGGAACTCTTCTCTTTCTGGATTATTTCTCTCAACAAGCCAGAGTCATAAGCCAAAGTAATGCCTGTGATTCCAACCTGTTTAAATAAAAGCAAATTGTAATCTTCACTTTGTGTGTAATGCTGAACTAACCACAGATGCAGCTGTCTGGATCTCTTTATTGCTCCTGCGACAATATCAACTGATTTGCATGCACCAGCACACCAAGATATAATTCTAAAGAAGTCTGGATTATTGTGATGTCCAAATACAAACACTAAGCATCAAAGAGAGAATAACATTTCAAAATGTCTAGATACAATTGTGCTTTTATTTTTCTACTTCTTAAAAACTGGTCCACTTTAACATTTAATTTAGCAGCCTGTTGTGCTGACACATTTACAAAATCAAAATTCATTGAACTGATATAATGTGTGTAACATTATACAAAAGGAGTGGGACTTCTCATCACAGCTATGTCCCTTCTCCTCATATATGGTTTGGTCTAGTGGTTAAGGAACCAGGCTAGAAATCAGGAGACTGAGTTCTAGTTCCGCCTTAGGCACAAAAGCTGGCTGGGTGACTTGGGCCAGTCACTCTCTCTCAGGCCAACTCACCTCACAGGATTGTTGTAATGGGGAAAATAGGAGGAAGGAGTATTAGGTATGTTCACTACCTTGAGTTATAAAAACAATAAAGATGAGATTTAAAAAATCTTAAAAAAAAAAAAATCTGGCGTAGGCACTTTT
The DNA here is from genome assembly GCA_030867105.1 of Liasis olivaceus. Taxonomy (NCBI): domain Eukaryota; kingdom Metazoa; phylum Chordata; class Lepidosauria; order Squamata; family Pythonidae; genus Liasis; species Liasis olivaceus. The sequence goes on along the minus strand of CM061354.1, from coordinate 34,518,673 downwards.
GCTGTCAGTGGAATTTTATCACTGAATTCAACCCAGTAAGAAGCTAAGATCCTAACATCTGTTCCATTACTTCAACATTTTGAAGATCAGTTTTATAAACTGAAAACCAGCATCTCTTGCCTTCTAAATGGGTAAGGCAATCCTAGTTGATAATACCCACATATCCTCTCCTGTTTTGCTGGAAATCTTCTATGTCCACCTGATACAAATTGATTATATAAATGCAAGAAAGGAAAATCTATGGAAAGGAGTCACAACCAAGATGTATGAATCCTTAATTTATAACTGGAACTCCTTCTATCATAACATTTCTATGGGCTGAAGCAAAGCTCTGTAAATAAAATTTTAAAATTACTAAAATAAGGATGTCCAAGATGACATTCCTACTTAATTTTTTTTTGTCTATGTGACAAATCTTTATTTATAATCCCATTAATTCATCAACACTGAATCAGGAAAAATGAAAAACCCCAGAATACAAGAGATTTCATTCATACAGGTAGTCCTTGTTTAGTGACTGCCTCATTTAGCAACCATTTGCACTTACAACGGTAATGAAAAAGTAACTTTACGATCAATCCTTGCATTTACAACCTTTGCAGGTCTGTAAAGCAAAGGAAAGCTAATGTAAGATCATAAACATTTTTGTGGTTTCACTTAGTGATTACTTCGCTTAATGACCAAGTTACCAGTCCCATTTGTGGTCCCTAAACAAGGACTACCTGTACTTGAAAACTGAAAGATGTATTAGAGCCAAAATAGGTAAATGTAGGAATATACGTAGTCTCTCCTGTTGGTGAGGTCTTCCAACAATAAATGGTAAAGAGAAGTTACTGGTAATCTTTACTTAATGGTAAAGTTTCACGAAGAGTCGGACACGACTTAATGACTGAACAACAACAAAAAGTTTCAGATGTTCACAAATCTTTTGTTTTTATCCTAATCGCAGAAAATCCTGCATCAGAAATCAAACCAGACTCTATTCTACCTTATATAACATTTACTACCTATTGGATCAAAAGTATATATATCCGAAAAGTAACACACCTACTATATGCAATATTTACAATGAAAATGGGGTGAAGATTGAATATAGTAGCCATGTATACTGAAGAATACATAAACATGTGTGCATGTGCACACATGCACAAATAGCCTTTCAAATGTCTGAAGGTGGGATAAGCATATTACAAATGCAAATAGGTGGTGAAAAAAAAATCTGGATCTTATGCCTACATATATCTAAAGTATGCTATTTCACATGTCTAACACCTAAAGTATTTTCTACTTCACAGAATTTTAAAGATATGTGTATATATGCCTTTCCATTCATTACACATTTTGCACTGATAAAAGTTTCACAGAAAGCACTATGTTCAGTTGTCAAAATGAGCAAAACGACTGTCTTAACTTTGCATTTTAAAAAGTATTTTTAAAATTTCTACAAACTTCAGAGTAAGTCATTAGACATGTTTAGCATTTTCCACAGGAAAATGAGACAGTCATCTGAGAAAGTCCATTACATGTACTTAATAAATGTGGTTTAAATACCTGTTTATTTGCATAACAGTATTAAATGTAGAAATTCAAGTTGGGACAAGTAAGGAACACTAAAACAAGTTCCTTATCTTAAGTCTAATTGACCGCTCCAAAAGCAGTCTCCCAACTTCTACATTATGGTGATAGTTACTCTATATAGTACTTTTACTATGAATCTATACATTTCTTAGGATAGAATTCAGCCTGGAATTGGTTCCAAATTCCACCTGAACAAATTGCTACATTCAAATATGTCAGGAATTCTGATTTGCCAGAATATCAGAATTTTGCTCCACTGTGTGTACAACCCATTTGGCCCCACTTGATTTCTATTACACACTCTGGATAGCTTAAGACTTAAGCTTAAAGAGTTAAGGATAGCTTAGTGTTATATCCAAACAAACTGACATTCATAATCCAACAATGAATCCTGATTTAAAGCTGATGATCCTGGCTTATTTGGGCACAATATATCAACTGGGATATAATGCTAAGTGATCACTGACTTCTGTTAATCTATTTGTGCGAAGGATACAGATCATATGTATGACAGAATTCTATGTTTACCAAAACTAAGTAAATAAGGCTCCATATAAAAGCCTGAATAGCACTAAGAACATTCCAGAGTAATTTGCTCTCAGCTAACTTGGCAAAACAGAATAAAAGGATAAATAAAATTCCTACTTCATATATACATATTATATTCAATATTCTAATATTCCACCTTTGTAAGGTGTGAGAATGCAGCTAAAGAAATATTTTATCAATTTCATACTGTCATAATGTATCACAAGGAACTTCTTGGAGACTACTGTGTGATATCCATGCAAATAAACTGTTGATCCCACAAATATAAAACCTGAACATTAAGGAAATATAGGCACAGTGCATGTTCAAGTATCTTCCAGTGAACACAAGTGAAGAAACAACTGCTCTATGGCTGAATTATTCCCTGTATAATTTATTATTTCCACAAAGTTGCCTATTTTTAAGCTATTTGAGAAGCTATGCTTCTCTTTCTGAATGTTCCTTTACTATAGATTGTTCCAGACAAGTGTTAACAGATGTAAGAGAACATTAACCGCCTCATCATTTCTGTGCAATCCCAATTACTCATTCTGTAGTCTACAGTTGTCATACCATTCTAAATGACTGCAATATTTTTGGTATAACATCTTCTCAAGAACAAATAATTTATGTTTTTAAAAACAGATGACCATTAGATATCTAACACAGGCTTGGGTTACATGGTGTAATGTGATATATCTGTTTTGGTTTAAGGTTATGCAAACCATCACTATGATTCGTCCACTAAGCCACAATTTGAAAATTCTGGCATAATACTGCATACATTACACAAATATTCAAGACAATAATCTATCTTTTTTAAGTTTAAGTAGATAAAATAGCAAACATAACAAATTTTGCATTTCACCGATTGCTAGATTTACAAAGTGCTGGGTTTCAAATAATATAATTTCATCTTTTTTTAAAATAAAACTGGACTGATGAATTTTCTAGATCATTTTGTTAATTCGCTAATATTACATTAGGCAAACTTATTTTAGATCAGCACAATGTAACAAAACTACATTTTTAAAAGATAATATATATATGATCCATTCCACTAGCAAGTAGAACAGTTGATTTATCAAGCTAGTTTCATATTGTAAGATACAGATACTATTACTTATTGCTCAAATTATTCTCAAAGTTTTAAAGAACAGCACAAATTGCAGTATGCTTGAAATAATCTTTGATAACTGAAAGGCTGTTTTCAAAGCGATCAGACCGAAGAAAAAGTAAGGTAACAGCGTTCTGACTTTTAACTCTCTCCTTTAAATAAAAAAAACTCCCCAAAAAGTACCTTCTACACAATCTGCCTCTCATTGAACAAACATTCTTTTGCTCTGTCCTCCCTATTGTTTAGTCCACCAAAGGCGTGTCTATTACTTGCTTTTAAAACCAGAAAACAGCCATTCTCAGCAACCAAATCCCTTCTAAGCTGGCCCTGGGGCATGATGAAGTAAAGAATGCCCAACGCATTCTACGGGCAGTTCTGGAACAAGAAATGCTGACATGGCCGAGAGATCCTTTAAAAGTCCAAGTTGCATTTGTCAGCAGAGCTCAAACCAAACGGGAGACATTGTTTCTGGCCGGGGGGTTGCTGACAAGCATCCCCCTGGAGCCCCAGTTTCATGGAAAACTCTGTCAAGCGGGCAGGTAGGCTTAGACGAGGGCTTCTTTCACTCACCAGGATACGCTTGAAGAGCGCGTTTTCCTTCGGCGGGAGGCTCACTGACGGCATTGTCTCTGCTACTGCTGCCGCCGCCGCCTCCGCCCTTCTTGTTCGACCGGGCCGGGGACCCCGCTCCCTTCTACCGCTGCCTGATCACCACCCCTACCGCCGCCTCTCAGGAGGGACTCCACGCCAGGGCGTCGCTACCACCAGTACTGCCGTCGTTTGCTACGGCGACTCCCCCTTCTACTGTGCGCGGCTTCCCTAGCCGCCGGGATGCCTGTGCCCGGTTACCCCTGCTCCGTAGCGAGCCCCAGGCGGCGGCCGGTTCACGTGGTAACTGAGCAGGCCAGAGAGAGGAGGCGCCGCCAAAATGGCCGCCAGCGAGGGCTTCCCCAGCCGGGTCACCAGGAATTGCGCGCATGCGTCATGACCCCATTTTTCCCCCCCCTTCCTTTCTTTTCTCCATAGATTGAATGGCAGCTGCAGGGGAAGTCGGGAAATGGGATCAATCTTACTCTCTTGCTGCGTCTCGGGGAAGGGTTGCGCCTGCGCACTTACCCAGCTCAGAAGCTACGGAAGTACTTGAGGTGGGGAGAAGTGCTGTTAAATTCCTTCAAGATTACAGAGCTGCACGTGTATAAGACTTGGCCCATTCTTACAAAAGGGAACCGAAGGACTAAGATCATAGTAGCAATGGTGATTGTTGGATTTGTCCTGGGGAGAGAATATTACACCTTAAAGTTGTAATGTTCAAACAATGTTGTAAGTAAATAACTGCATGGTCAGAGCAAACAGCTATTCATCACAATCGCCCGCTTGATGCCTGTAAGAAGCCCAGAAAGCAGCACATAAGGAAAATAGTCCCTTGTCATGTATTTAATATCTGGTATTTAATGTCATTCTACATTTGAAGCTACAGATCTCCATCGTCACAGTCAGTAACTATGAATCTAGATGTTAGTTATTTGAAAAGGCAATAGTCATTCACCATATCCTGTAGCACGAACTTCTAATTAAGTGTTGGGTCGGGAAAAACGTTTGACGTTGTGAAGATTTTCTGCTCCTCTTTCATCTCCAATATTAAAGTTAAAATCAACTTCCATACCTACACTTGCTTTTTAGCACTTATTACATCACTCTTGTATTATTAATGACAAAAAGCTGGAAGAACCAGCTGTAAGGCTGCATTCCTGGAACCTCTGAGGAGTTCAGCATTACTATGATTATGAAACAGTTTACGGGTTCCAAAATGATCGGCACTTTTCAGACTGTGAGGAACCACCTGATGCTGAAGAAGATTGTAATCTTGTGACGACCAGTTTGTTTCCTATCTATTTCATTACAAATCATGCGAAGCCCAGTTTTATATCTGTTCAGCTGCACTGGGTAATACTTTCAGAGAATGAATTATGCTGTTTGAAAACTTCATATTTATTCAGAAGTCAACTTTTTTAAAGGATTACTCCCAGATAAAAGTATGCATGTATATAAGTCATGGGATAGAGATAACACTGACTACAATCGTTTAAATATTAAACGCTGTTGAACTCAATGGGAGGAGGTTCTGAATGTACATGCAAATATCTTTAAAAACTTATACTTACCCTGGACTGAATGGATTTGTACTGATATTCAAAATTTGATTTTCGACTACCTCAACTTTGATGCTTTTAATATAAGTTTTAAATGTAATGCAAATTTTTAATTATTAAACAATAATGAATGATCAGGATCACATATTTATTATGACACTATTTCTGATTACTACAGTCCACTTTAACAGATGAATTTAGGAGAGTTCTACCAAAGCAATGGTTTCAGGAAGAGCTTGAAGATGTTGCTCCAGTTGTGTATAATTTAGTTCCCGGAAAAAGGATAACATAAAAAAACAAAGCAGACATCCAAACCCGACATTTTCTCTAATTTTAAAACAAATGTTATTGAAGTGGAGATGAGCTTCCTTTACAGCAGACTGAGCTGTTCTCCGAGTTGCCGATAGAGGGCGCTCTTCGTGCCCAAAGTCTTTTCCTTAGATCTTTTTAGTAGTCGCCCGTCTCGCTCTTGGATTGGTGCATTTGTGTCATCGCTTAGAAAAAGTAACATGGCGGCGGCCCTGCGAGCCGCGAAACGGTTTTTGCAGGTTTCAAGCAAGGTGACGCCAAGTAAGTCGAGTGGCCTCGGGTGGGACTTGTCTTCTTTTCGGAACCTTGGCGTTTCAGAGGAAAACATTACGTTTGCATGAGCTGTTCTCTGTTGCCGTACCCTTGTTGAGTGAATCTGGGAGTGTTACGCCCAAGACTGAACGTATAACCTTCAGCTTCGGTTGCCTTTCCCTCTTCGTTCACCTTTTTGCTGAGCCCTCTGTGCATACAATAATTTGCGGTGCCCCGTGTGGTCAGGCTAAGGCAGCGAGTTGGGGGGGGGGGGGAGGCATCAGCGGCATCTCTTGGAGAGATGAGCATATGATAGTCCCTTTACTGCACCATTGTTACGTTCCTTTTTTTATTCTAACGAAAGCCTGATGGGACTTGGAGCTTGGACTTTGTGTAAGATGCCTGTTTTTAGGGCTGTGTAGCGATCTGGATTGGAAGGGAAAAAGGTCTTATCCCTGGTACCTCCTTAAACATTTTTTTTCCTGAGATCATGCATGAGAGTAGGGGGGAAAAAACCTCATTTTCTTTAAGGAGTGAGTACTTAGCAAAAAGTTGTGGTATGCATCTGTATAAAAACAAAATATTTTTAATTTAAAAAGTCATTGCTTCTTCCTGTTTGTTTCAGATTCATTCCGTTTATATGTTGTCCTTTACGAAAAAATGTACGATATTTTTCTTCTAATACAACTAACTAGTATGTGAAAAGAATTGACCTTTACAAAATACTAATGCCATCTAATAACTGCTATACTTATTCGCAACTATGATACTTCAGCAGCTGAAATTGTTTCCTATTTCTATCTTGTCCTGTCTGTCTTATGAAAACATAACCTGGGACACAAATAATAAGTCAAACCATAATGTGGTTTATTTGTTTTTTGTTTAACTGGGAAATGTGCACCCAGTCCATAACTGAAGAATTATTCTCCAAAGGTATTTTACATTTATTTCAGAACTAATGTATTCTGAAACTTCTTTATTTTAGCATTGTCTCGTTCAGCATTCCAAGCAGAAAGAAAAGATTCAAATAATCCTAACTGGATAGCAGTTGGCCTGAGTCTTTCTTCAACAGTCCTATTATGGGTTATGGTAAGAAATATGTGTGTGAATAACAATGTTTGTAAAGTAACCTTTATTCAATTATTTTCCCCATCTTTTCCTGATTTTTAATCATTTGAGCACTTATAACCCTATTTTCCATAGTTGCCCTTATATATGAACATGACTGTACCTCAAGGAGCTATACTAGATGTACTTCCTAGTTGGTGGGATGCCATCAACAGACAACAGTATGTTGGCTTGCAAATTAGCCTATAGATTAAAGATCCTAGCTTGCATAGAACTGTGGAATAAGCTTGCTTAAAACTGGACTTTAGTCATGCTTGTGTGGCACACTAGCCAATATGTACCAAAACTGACTAGTACTATCCTTACGTTATCAGGGAATGCTGCATGCAGCTTGGATAGAACTGAAGCTGATAACCTTCTCTACATCTCTCTGTTACTGAAAAACATTGAATATATAGGTTGGAAACATGTAATCTAGTTTTCTTTTAAAATATAGAAATGAATGAATTATCTTCCTGCTGCAGGTTTCCAAACTGGAAGCTACTGTTAGGATTATTTTCAAAGATTTTTTTTCCATTAGAAACAGCTCCATCTACAGTGAACTTAGGGGCTACAATATTCTTTGCTTGATTTCACTAGAGAATCCACTAAAGCAGAGAGAGGAATTTTTTTGTGATCGAGACTCAGTGTTTTTTAGGTAACTGAAATCTATAGGGGTAGGATGATAATGCAGAGTGAGTAAGGTTACATCATCCATGGCAGAGCCAACATTCTCTTTGGATGAAGGAGATTCCTATTTTAGCACTTACACTTCAGTTTCACATGATTCTCATCTTAAAATAAGAGCCAATGTGATGTAATGAAGGTGTTGGACTGGCACAAATTAGCTGGCACAGTTACACCTAGAATAGGTTCCAGAAGTGCAAAAAGAGGATTGGAATCTGCCAGTTGCCTACTCCTGCATTTGATGAACAAGCAGTGTGCCCTCTGAAAAGAACTAAGTTTCAGTGACCAAGGGTAGCTATTGGCTGGGTTTGTATATGATATTAAGTCACAATTTTTAAACTACATTTTGATGAATTAGGTGGGGATGCTATTGGCTTACACATTATGTTTTTTGTTCTGGCTTAGTGCAAACACATGATGTATAAATCTAGCCAAAAGTGAAAATTGGCAAGATCAAATAATTTAAAACTAATATAGACTTTGAAAGGATGTGTGAAATTATCATTTGAATTCTGTAATTTTGTTAAATAGTAATTATGGAAACTCTAGTATTCTTCTAAATAAATGTATTGTAAATGAAATAATAGAAGCTCATAAGATCACGCTTAACCTTGTATGTTCAATGCATTTATGTTTACCTTTTAGCTCATCAGGCATCATAATTATGAACTGGCAGAATATGAAAGGAGAAAAACAGAGCAAGGTTCTTAATGCCAATGCAATTGTTATGGTATGTAAATAAAGTTATATCCTTACTCTTTTTCTGGTATTGATAGATTTTTTTCCATATTGTAAGATTTAAAGAGCCTTCTAAATTCTCGTGTTCCTTTATATCAGCTTTCTCCATCACCATAATATAGATCCCCAAGAAATTCAGGGCTCTATGTGAGTGATGGTCTTCACTCCATTCTCCTTCAGTGCGCCTTGGTTTTCAAATTCTGGGTCTTGCAAACTAAAAATGCAATAGCTTCGAGTTCAAACTACACAGTAAACTCTGTCACTGCTCAAGGAGCAACATGATAGGGTAAAAATGGTGATGCATGCACGTTTGCTAAGCCTGTATAGAAGTTTAGTACGTCATAGAAATACAGCCAAGGTGTTTTCACTTCTACTTTAGGATAACCATTATTAGCACTATGTTTGAATTTAAACAATGGTTAGTCTTAAATATTGATAATCGAAGAAACCCAACTTCATTTTAGACTGATTTTAGACTGGAATAATTTCAGCCTACAGTATAATCAGTTTAGTGTAGCAGTTAAAGCACTAGGCTAGAAATTAGGAGACCATGAGTTCTAGTTCCGCCTTAGGTATGAAGCCAGCTGAGTGACCTTGGGCCAGTCACTCTCTCTCATCCCTAGGGAGAAGGCAATGGCAAACTACTTCTGAAACCTTGCCAAGAAAACTGCAGGGACTAGTCCAGGCAGTCGCCAGGAGTCAACACTGACTTGAAGGCACGCGCATGCGCACCCACCCACACACACACTATAACCATTTCTAATACCACAGATAAGTCAGTTAAAATTATGTTTTGTCTGATTAACAGTAATAATTGTAAAGTATATACTGTTTTGTCACCATGACAAAAGAGAAAGTTTACAAAGATTTTTCAAGAGCTAGGTAATCCCCATCCTATAATTTCACTCAAAATCTTTAAGACTATTATTTTGTTATAGATGGCTCATAGAGATAGATATTACTTTGAACCTACTGTATTGTGAGTTATAACATTCCTAATATGTTTTAATCTTTAAATCTTTTTTTTTTAGGTTGAAGATATCTTATAGCTGATGTATATTCTGCAGTGAAATTATCAAAGCTGGATCTATTCCTAATTAATGCTAATCTTCATGAAATAAAACACTGACTAGTATGGAAAGTGACTAAAATATTTGTTTCATTTGGTCTCTTCCAAGAGCTATGATAAAATATTCAGATTATATGAAAAATTTTTCACAGAAAATTGCTGTTAGCTGGCTGGGTGACTTTGGGTCAGTCACTCTCTCTCAGCCCAACTCACCTCACAGGGGTGTTATTGTGGGGAAATAGGAGTCAGTAGTATTATGTATGTTCACCGTCTTGAGTTATATATAAAAAAGGTGGGATAAAAATATAACAACAACAACAACAACAATAATAATAATAATAATTCTATTCAGAATTAAGACCCATTGACTCTAACATAATTACTAGAAGAGAAGTGCTTGGAGAAAAAATAAATACTTTTTTTGAGGAAGCACATATAAATATTTGTGGTCTTTCTTAGCATTTTTAAATTACTGTCCTAATTACTGATTATGTATTTACTAAATATTAACGTTGAGATTACATAATTGAATAAGAACATGTTAACGCTATTGTTTTTTACTCTTTAATGAAAAAAGCACAGAACTTTCCAAATTGTTTTGATCTTGAAATGGTTGCTTTGGATCTAAAATTAATTGTTTTAACCTTACTGAAAATATCCCCATGCTATTCCAACTATACAGAAATAGCCCAAGCTCAAAATGGCCTTGTAAGCTTGGAAGAGCTGTTTTGAAGTTGGAACACTTTGCATTTTTATTACTGAAGTACTAGCATAGTGTTCAAAAATATGAAATAGAAATCTAAGGTTCATATTTTATTAATTCATTAACCTGAATAAGAGATTTTTCTCAATAATATTTTTTTCTCTACATGTTACTTCTTAGTGAACTAAAATTTCATTTGCCTTGTTAAATATCCTTATAGTTTGGTCAGTCTCTTAACATATTTTCATTCTTTTTTTAAAATTTTATTGAAGTTTTTAATAAACATAGTAAAAACTAATACAAACTAAATTAGAAGAAAAAAAAATTCAGAAGGTGTTGAAAAAAGAGAAAAAGAAAAAGGCAATGAAAAGAATAATAAAGAAGTGGCTTCAAACTTTCATCACACTGAGCATAAGCTGATATAGTAACTTTTCACCCTCTCTTAAAGTTACAAATAAAAAAACTGTTCTCACCATAGCCTAACTTTTATCTATAAGCAATCCAGAAATCATAATCTTTTCAATCCCAGTTCAGCAAAAAGTCCATTAGGAGTTACCAGAAATATCAAACAAATAGTTTATCCCTGGACAAATAATCCAACTTCATATTCTTTCTTTTTGCTCTGCACAATCTTGACCATTAAATCAATCCTATGACATCACAGGATTTGATCTCATTGTCTCTTAACATATTCTCAACACAATTCAGCCATATCTCCAAAATGTGCTGTTGCCACATATATCAGGATAGTGCTAGAATTAATTGATTAGGAGTGTGAAACTGCCAGTACTGTGTTAGAAAGGATACTGCTGAAAGGGTTGAGTGGCAGAGAAGGGACTGTAGAATCTGATTGGCCGGTTCCACTGTTTCACAGAACAAACTTTGCTGCTCAAAATGATATCTTTCTTTCCCAGATTCTGCGCATAAGAAAGGTCCCTCCCTTTCTCAGCAACAGCATAACCTGCAATATTGTATGTTGCAATCTTTTCCTTTGGTACTGCTCACCTGATGGCAGGGACAGAGTCAGGAAGCATGATGATGATTGCTGAGGGCAGTATGGGAGTGGGCAAAACTTGGAAGAAGAGATTATAAGCAGATATGGAAACAAAGCTGAATGCTTATCCAGTAATATAGCCTAGTATCCCTACTGTAACGTTTACATTCTTGACACTGCACTGATGCTTGAGCCCTTTGATCTCTATTGTGGTGTTGAAGCTGTACAATATAGTCTTATGAATTCTTACTTGAAAGTCCTGTTGTAATGAAACTTGCTCCTAGAAAGGTGCATAGGATTTAATCTTATGAATAAAACATTATTTATTCGATATTTAATATTTCACTTCCCATTCTTAGAGATTTACAATCACTTCAACTGTAAAGTGTTTATGATTGGTTAAAATATCTTCAATTTTAGAAAGGGAAGCAGAGGACAAATCAAAACCATGCATGGAGCATTCACACAGGGAAAATCTAGGTGAAGATCAAGTCTTTAATAAGTGCCTAAAACATGTACAGATGGTCCTTGTTTAGCAACCACAACTCAGACTGGCAACTTGGTCATTAATCAAAGCAGTTACTAAGTGAAACCATGACTGTGCTTATGATCTTACTTCAGCTTTCCTTTCCTTTACAGACCTGCAAAGGTGGTAAATACGAGGATTGGTCATAAAGTTACTTTTTCATCACCACTGTAACTGTGAATGGTTGCTAAACAAGGCACTTGCTAAACGAGGACTTCCTGTAATTAGATGTACCCCAGGAGAGAGAACATTTCAGACCAAAGGCACTATAACAGAAAACCTGACTGAGTAATTGCAATATGGCACTCTAATTCAAAACCCATATGGAAGACCTCCCCAAACCTTCTTAGCAATTGTGTAATAGTAAAGGTAGTTTGTCAGTTATCCCAGTTGTTTAATGCTTTATACATCATAAACAAAACATTGAATTTGGCTTGGTAACTCGTTGGCAGCCAGTGGAGTTGCTTCATCTCAGGTGTAAGATATGCAAGCCGAAGATGTGCATCACTCAACAATTTGCTACTTGCATTCTACTCCAGCAGCAGCTTCCTGGCCAAGTGCAAGGCCAGCCTCATAAGCGCAATACAAAAAGCTGAACATGAGATTAAGGGCCACTTGGTGCAGTGGTCAAAGGCACCTGGCTAGAAAACAGGAGACCATGAATTCTAGTCTGCCTTAGGCACAAAGCCGGCTGGATGACTTTGAGCCAGTTGCTCTCTCTCACTCGTTGGAAAAAGGAGATTGCAAACCACTTCCAAAATCATTGCCAAAAAACCCACATGGATTGACTCAAAGGCATTAAAAAAAAACAAACGACTGCATGAACCACTTTCAGCTGAAGATAAATCAGAAATAAAATGCTTTGGTAGGGTCTGTGGTCTGCTTATATTTTAAAGAGAAAACTATTGTAAAGCTGAGGGGAAAACAGGCCCACTCATTCAAAAATATCTAATTTTTATTAATTTAAAACTTTTTTTTATCCTGCTCTTTAGCCAAAAAGACTCCAAGGATAGCTTACAAATAATAATAGTGAGAAAGTGTCGTCTTTCAAGCATACCATGAAATGCATGTGATATACAAGAAAAAAAGATGGTGGAAAACACCAAAATTGGGCACAAGTTTTAAAAAGTTTTTGTCATAACCAGCTTGTATTTTCCTGGTCTTCTAACTCTCTGTTTACTCACATGCATATACATTTGCACTATAGGTAGGCAAGTGCCATCACACCAATCATCTAAAGTGTGCTGTAGTGGGGAAACCCCCGCCCTTCCAGACCCTGCTCACTGCTCTCCGCAGCTTACCATACTGAATGCCTCCCTGAGAAAGGTTCAATTTAGCAAACCTTCTCTAAGGGGCAAGACTTCACATCGCCCATTAACTGACCTGTGTGGCACATTATCCAAATAGCCCTTTATTTTTATTACTGATAATTATTTTTAAAAAGCTACACAAAAAAGTATACCTTTGCATGCACAACAACCTGCTTTACAAAAAGGCTTCCTTCCTTGCATTTTCCCAGGCTCAGCTCCCTATTCTCTGCTTCAGATTCTCTATCTGAGCTACCCACATTACTGCTTCATCACTCTTGCTCTCATCTGAGGTAGAAGGGAAAAGTAGCAAATTCTCATCACTTTCAACCCAACTCCCAAATAGCCAAAAAGGATAAATCACTACATTTATTGAGGAGGAGGAGGAGCAGGAGCAGGAGGAGAAGGAGAAGGAGAAGGAGAAGGAGAAGGAGAAGGAGAAGAAGGAGGAGAAGGAGAAGGAGGAGAAAGCAACTCCAGTGTTTCATCTGTCCCATGATGGACTGATTTAAAAAAAATAACAAAGGGTTATTTTGATACAAACATGATAACCACAGAGTGCAGTGCCAATGTTGGCTATTTTCGGAGGATGGATCCATGGGATTCAGAGGAAACTTGGATTTCTTTTCTTGCAGTTTGACCAACGCCTTAGCTGCCACCTGGATGGGCTGATGCTGAGGACCTGAATTTGGATTGCTCCTATCTGACTTCTCCTGTTTGATAACCCTAGGGGGTCTGCCATTTTCCGAGAGGCTCTGGGAAATGTAATGACAGAAGAAATGACTAGAGCATCATTGAAGAACGTTGAAGAGTTAATCTGACCAAAAATGTATCAGGAATTATGGATTACATTAGGGATTATATTAGAGATTATATCGTAGCTATAAGAGTGGCAAAACACACACACACACACTAGAATTTTTCAATTCAGTAAAAGTATAAAATAAAGAAAAAAGAAAAGGAATGAAAAGAGAAAAATCATACAGTTATGCCTTCCGCCCTTCTATAAAGTAATTATAATCTTATTTTTCCCCCATCCTCTTTGGCCCTTTTTAATCTCCAAATCCAGAAATCATCAATTTGATCTTCTTTCCTCATAAAGTCCATATAAGGTTTCTAGTCTTTCAGAAATATCTTTGTCATTTTTTTTCTCTGACTAGAGTGGTCAGCTTCCCCATTTCTGCAAGTTCAGTTAATTTTATGATCTAATCTTTCACTGTAAGTATTTCATTACTTTTCCAACCTTTTACATACAATAATATTGCCATGGTTACCATATACAATATTTCCCATATTTCTTTTTTAATTTCATGGCCATAAATCCCAATAGGAATAACTCTGGTTTTATCATGATGTTAGTCCACAACATCTTTTGCATCATTGTATGGATTTGCACCCAAAATTTCTTTGCTTTTTCACAGGTCCACTATGCATAATAAAAAGTTCCCTCCTCCTTTTCACACTTCCAACACTGGTGTGATATTCCTTTATACATTTTAGATAATTTAGCTGATGTCATATACATTGATACATCATTTTATAAAAGTTCTGTCTTAAATTATACCACAATGTAAATTTAACACCAGTTTCCCACATTTTTTCCCATATGTATTTATATTATAACCAAAGTTTGCAGCCCATTTCAACAGTCTTTAACCTGTTCATCCTCTGGTTCAAACCTTAGTAACAATTTATAAATTGTAACTATTATATTATTATCATTTGTACATAACTCTATTTCAAATTCAGTTTTCTTCTTCTCAATTCCAATTGTCCTTTTGTCCATATTAAACCTCTCTTTCATATGATTAGTGGCAGAAATTCTGGTCCCAATTGCTGTTGTAAATCGAGGACTACATGTATAAGAAAACTATGGAAAAGAATGTCCTTCTGTTGCTAATTGTTCTCTTGTCTTCATCTTAATTCCTTCCTTATCTTGTATTAATAAGTCCTCATATGTTAACCATCTTTATCTGTTGTTTCTCTTCCATAAAAAGCTTCTTGTGTGGATGTCATTAATAATATCTTTGGATACAGTCTGGGTTTATATTTATTCCATATTCTTAATGACCTGTTTCTCAAGTAATGATTCTTAAAATCTACATTTACTTTCACTTTGTCACATGTAAGAAACCATGCACTCAAACCTCAGACTGTGATCTTCCAACTCCAACATTCTCATATTTCTTAACAATATCAATTTCTCCATCCATACCAAACAGCATGCAGCAAAATACACTTTGAGATTAGGTACTCCTAATTCTCTTCTTTCTTTTTTATCTTGTAAAATCTTATATTTCACTCTCAGTTTTTTCTCCTGCCATATAAACTTTGATAAGTCTTTTTGCCATTGTTTAAAAGGCACATGATTTTTCAATATTGGTATAGTCTAAAACAAAAACATCATTCTGGGTAGTACATTAATTTTTATCAGTGATAGTCTACCAAACAATAAAATTTCAACGTTTCCCAGTTTAACAAATCTTTCTTAATTTCATCCCACAATTTAACATAATTATTCTGGTACAGCTATATAAATGTGACATATAAATAAATAAACATACAATTTATATTGGTCATAATAATACCCAAATGTTTTACCTTCTTTTCAATTTGAAAACCAGTTTTATCAAAAAAAAAAACCCCACTATTTTGCTTGAGATGGATTATATAATCTAAAAAAACACTTGATCTGAGCCATCAGCTTGATCCGCTTGCCAGGCAATGCGTGGTTTTAGAAAACCTTGTTCTCTGCATTGAGGGCTGACCCACACAGACAGCTTCCCTAGCACGAGTACAGGAGATTGATCATTTCTTGATAGCAGGAAGACACAATGCCATCCTCTATCTTTACCCAGCCCACAGGGAAAGCACTCCCCTCCCATCTTTTTCTGCTATTTACCAAAAGTAGTCTTTTCTGACTTAAATTACAGCAGTACTGTGCAGTTCCCCTACTGTGCTTCATTTCATTGTTATCAACTCCATTTCAGTTGTCTACAGTGGCCCCTCCTTGCCAGTTCCTGGTTACTGCCTTCTAGGGCCATTTCATTTTTTTTACAAGTTCATCAGCTGAACAGTGAAAAGTTGTATTGTTTTTTCTTAAAGAAGTTCACTGATGGAACAGTGTTATGAAAAAGATCCTATACATAGAATTATATTTCTAGTAGCCCTAGTTTTGTTCTCATATAGTGAATGCATGATTACCATATTTTAAGTAGATAGTGGTTTTGCCAAGATAAAAATTATTTCTTTCCCAAACCTTCCTGAAATGGTGTCTCTGCTATTTCTCCAGTTTCAGAGGAAAAGATCTACTACATGTGTTAGAGTTATAATAACTTTGCTATGGCATCAAGAAAAAATAACCAATTTGTGTCCATGGCTGCATTCCATACGCATATGTTCCTGATGAAGTGGTGTGTTTATCTAATATGGAGATACAATAAACTGAACTTCTACAGAATGAAAGATGATGTCACAATTCTGAAAAACAAATTATTTAACATTTGTTATTTCGAAAGGGGCATTTTCAGAAATGTTTCCACCTATGGTTTCCACCTATGACTCAGCTATGGTTGAATCTGTCCATGTGTTGTGAGGATTAGGAAGAATATTGATGATTTTGAGCTTTGGTGCTGGAGAAGACTCCTGAGCACCATGAATACTCAAGGAAAAAAACCATGAAAAAAAACCCATGAATACTCAAGAAAATAAACAAATGGATCATAGACTAAATTAATTCAGAGTTCTGGCAAAGATGGGCATTTTTATGCTTATACATTTTTTGAAGAATTTAACAAATTAAGTCAAAACTAAAATTCTCACTGCAGGTTTTGATTTTTTCCCCCTCTTCTCTTTCCTGCTGTCCAGGTTCATAAATTGGTCTTTATACATGCACACAATTAAGCTGTGCAGTGTTTTGGGTTTGATTTTTAAAAAATGCTTTGCAACGTGTAGAAGTGAGAACATAGCACCTGTCTGCAATACCTTAAACAGCTACGTCTTTTCCCAGGATTGAGCGGTAGCTGTGGAGAGCAGTCCCCACACCCCATCTGTTCTGAAGTAGATTTGGAAAATCAAATATAAAGCACTGTACAACCCTACAAATCATGTTCTGCCATTGAATTATAGCAACTCCCCTATTTCACAAAAGAGGTACTGACAAGTACAACGTGGACACCTACACATGCTTTGAATCACCTCACCCTCTCTACTCTGTGCCTAAATCGCTACCTTGCTAAAACCTTTTGAATTGGTTGCTATCGCATCATCATTTATTATTATTGCCCAGCTATGAACAAGCCTGGAAACAAGGAACCTATCCTCCTTCTCCAAGTTCTTTGAATGTTCTTGGCAAACGCCTTAGTGAAAAACAGTTTCTGTTCCTTTCTATCGAACAGTGTGACTGAATCTTGGGAACTGCTTGAACCAGGTCACTATGACTTGTTAAGAAACCATTGTTAAAATTATTCTGTATTAAAATTATGTGACTCAATCCAATTTGTATGCTTTATACATCCCTTATCAGATAGAAGTAGATGTGCCTGGTTTACTTGCTTTTCATCAGGATTGCTGTGGAGCTGGAAAGATAGCTTGATATTAATGAGATACTAGTGAAGGGACTCTGTTATTATAGCTTTTAGCTATTTGGTATGTATGTATGTATGTATGTATGTATGTATGTATTGTAACTCTTTTCCTTGAACTTTTGTTGCTAAATCGTCAACAGTCTTAGAGCAAGGTGGCAGACAATTAAAACAGGATACAAATTCAGATGTAATGTCAAATTATAGCTAATTCAGCCAAGATTCATAAACTGAAGACAGTCTGAACTGTCTTTTACAAGTGATTTGTTCAGTTAGTTCAGTTAGTGAGAACGGATGTATCAACAACTCATAGTTTAGCAATATGTTCAAAATGGTTGTATTTTTGGTAATGTATTTTTAGGTGAGTTTGAGATTAACTTGATTCATCTCATTCACGCATGCCTGATTTGATAAATTTCTATCTAAATTCACTTGTAAGATGGGACACAAAGGCAGAAAACTATCCCCAAAGTTTAGTATTCTATAACTCATTGAAATATGTTGAATACACAACTTTGTTAAGAGGTCTTTCAGAGACAGTATTTTTTCTTTAATGCTGTGCTTGTCTTGAGAATTTGGGCTAATTGGAACTTCTACTTCATTTTAGCAATTACAATAAGAAGTAAATTGCTTCTTATTGTTTGCTCCAAGACTTTCAATTAATTCAAGGCTCAGGAAGCATTAATAATTAATATATATGTTTTTAAAAAGCATTCATTAATAACATAGCTTACTCCAGGATTTTTATAACATTTTCAAATGGATTTTTTTTTTTAAAGTTCCTCCCAGATATTACTATAATAAAAAGAAATCTCTTGGAATAATGTAAAGGCACCTTTAACTTTGAGTTGAACCCTTGGTGATTGCATCCATGCAGTTTTGATTAAAGAATTATGGAAATAATAATAATAATAACAATTATTATTATTATTTATTAAATGTATATGCTGCCTGACTCCCAGCATTTCAGGGTGATTTACAGTTGTTAAAAACATTTAAAAGCAAAGAACAATACAAAACTAGCAGAAGACAAAAGAATTATGGCAAAAACAAAACAAACCCAAACCCAAAGGGGAACAAAAAAGGAAGAAAGGGGCATCAATCATTCTCACCAGAGGCTTGGGTGAAGGGCCAGGTCTTTAGGGCCCTTTGAAATACCAGTAGGGTGGGGGCTGTTTGAATTTCAGGGGGGTACCTCATTCCCGAGGGCAGGTGCTGCTACAGAGAAGTGTGCTTCTGGGGTTCCGATAGGTAGCATTATGTAATCGATGGAACCCACCGCACGCCGACCCTGCCAGATCTAACTGGCCGGGCAGATATTATGGGAGACAGGCGGTCCTTCATGTAACCAGGCCCAGTGCCACATAGGGCTTTATAGGTAGCGACCAGCACCTTGAATTGCACCTGGAAGCAAACTGGCAACCAGTGCAGCTCATGAAGCAGAAGTGTTATGTAAAATAGTTTGTCACTGCCTACTGGAAAGCATTTCATTCTAGACTAGAATTCTAGTTAACAGCTCTAGAATTCTCAGGTGAATCTCCTTCCAAGTATTAATCAAGGCTGGTCCTTCATAACTTCTAAAACCAGCCAGGGCCTGGTTAGTGCTGCCATCTGCTGAGGCCATTTGGTACTAACTATTAGTGAATTACTATGTATTTCAGAGCAGGGCTTTTCAAACTGGTTTCCCATGGAACCCTGGGATTCCATGACAACATGAAGGGGTTCTGTCCCTCTCTTCATTCCAATGCAGCTACTTTTCGATCACCAGAGCATTGCCTCTTGATCAGGGGTTCCAAGATTTTTTAAAAATATGTGAAAAGAGAACTTACATTGTTCTTTGTTTTTGGGCCATCTGGCAATTTATTGATAGGCGTCCACAGATATGGGGAGGTCAGAATTAGTAAGATGATAGATGGAGCATTGTAATGCTAGTCCTGTCTTTTATGTACGTGTATGATACATTGACGCATGTACAAAAGGGGAGGGGCTTACATCCTGATGCTTTATCTGCTATATTGCCAAATTTGAAAACCACCCTCCCCGAACCGTGGATACTGCTGAATTCTTTCCTACCTATATGCTGAAATTGTATTTTCCTGCATTTTTGTTTCCTACTGATCCAAATGGTAAGACACCTAAATTCTGTATTCTAATCTTCATGTTGCTTGCGATTTAAATACTGTTTTTCCTATTTTTATTTCAGAATTGACCCCCTTTAATGCTTTTGTAAACCTATGTGGTGAATCTCTTATCAATCAGCATAAACAGGAATGGACCAGTGGTCAGGGATGATGGGATTTATAGTCTAAGAATGTTTGGAAAATCATGGTTTTCTCATCAATGGCCTAAGAATGTTGACTAGCTTTATGAATGTTTATGAATCTGAAGATTTGGATGTTGCTTGTACACTTTTCAGTCTCAACCAACCTAAGGGAAAGTACAGCGGTACCTCGGTTCACAAACTTAATTCGTTCCACAATTCTGGTCGCGAACCAAATTGGTCGTGAATTGAATCAAATTTCCCCATAAGGTTCAATATAAATAAGGTTAATCCGTTCTGAACCATATATTTTTTTTTTAACCACAAAAATATGAAACAAAGTACAGTACAGTACAGTATGAAGAGAGAGAACACTAATCTTGCTTGAGGCGACACCAAAAAGCTTCACAGAGAGTGTCTGTCTGCAACCGTGATCTCGCCTCGAGGAAGCCACGACCACGTGTCAGAGCAGGGAAGATGGCCGCGGGTCATGTTTGTCACCCGATGCGGAGTTCACGAAAGGAAGCAAAATTTTGTGAACGCTGCTGTTCACAAACCGAATTGTTCGTGAACAGAAGCGTTCGTGAATTTTCTTTAAAAAATGCAGGCAATTCAACATTCATATCCAGAGACAAATGTTTTATTACATTTTACTAAAAAAACAAAGCACTTACATATACAAAAGCCCTATAGTGAGCGGAAAATAGTCGGAAACCTTATTTCAATTATCAGGTTGGACTGACAGATTACACGCAATTAAAGATATGAAGGAAATTGCACTTGTGCATCCTGGTCCCAGACGTCCAGACAAATTCCAGCTGTGTTCTGCTGGCTGTATGCTATTATTTTAGCTTTATTGTTTTTATAAAGAAATATTTTCAGTAGTAGTTGAGTATGACATTCTATATTAGAAAGAATAATGTCTTGATGGCTGGGTTGGCTTATAAAATAGTTAATTAAGTGAAACAAAGTTCATAAGCATGACATGTTCATCATCTACAGTGACTGCTTTTTAAACATAGCTATCGTACTTTAGGCAATGTAAATATTTTCTTCCAGTATGCACGTTTCTGGGAGATATGCTTGTGGGCTTATGAGAGGAAGGATCTACCTTTCTTACACATAAAAGATAGCAATTAAAACTTTTGACAAGTTGAATATCTTATTTTATAACATATTAAAACTGGGACATAAAATATTTCAACTTCATAATTTAGAAGTTTTTGAATGTCAATGCCTATCCCAACACCTTGCCCAAGTTTTTTTTGCGGCGGGGAGGAAATGAATATGACTTTAGTTTCATTGGAAGAAGTGTAAAACATAAACTGGAATAAATACAGTGCTTTTGACGTTGCATTTCTATTTCCTAGGGACTTTTTTTTAAACAATTGGATATTCTACAAATGAGTGAGAATACAGCATAGTAGTAGTTAGGACAAAACAGGCAGTAAAAAGGCATATGATGATTACAGTGGTACCTCGGTTCACGAACTTAATTCGTTCCGTGACTCTGGTCGCGAACCGAATTGGTCGTGAACCGAATCAAATTTTCCCATAAGGTTCAATGTAAATACGGTTAATCCGTTCTGGCCCCTACGAATTTGGTCGCCAACCGATTTTTGATTGCGTCCCGAATCAAATTTCCCTATAAGGTTCAATGTAATTACGGTTAATCCATTCTGAACCATATGGTTTTTTTTTTAAAACCACAAAAATATGACACAAAGTACAGTACGAAGAGAGAGAAAGCTAACCTTGCTCAATGCGACTTCTGGCGTGGAGGACAGGAAGGAGGGTGGGGAGGCGGTTACTGCTTGGAGGGAGAGTCCCCCTCCCTACAGGAAGCCGCGACCACGTGTCACGGGAGGGAAAATGGCCGCAGATCCTGTTCGTAACCCAATGCGGAGTTCGCGGAGGCAAAATTTTGCGACTGGAGCTGTTCATGAACTGAATTGTTCGTGAACAGACGCGTTCGTGAACCGAGGTACCACTGTATTGCTGTCCCTCTGTTAAAGATAGGTAGACTGATCACTGTTAATATCTCACCAGATGGCAGCATCTGGCTAACTCTGTCTGGGCTTGGAAGCTAAGCAGCGTTGGGACTGGTTGGTTCTTGAATAAGAAATCACCACATAATTCTGGGCTATAAAGTAGATTCGGAAGTTAATATATACAAATATAGGGAGGCAGTTTGGTGTAGTGGTTAAGGTGCTGGCCTAGAAACCAGGAGACTGTGAATTCTAGACCTGCCTTAGGCATGAAAACCAGCTGGGTGACTTTGAGCCAGTCACTCTCTCTCAGCCCAACTCACCTCACAGGGTCATTGTTGTGGGGAAAATAGGAGGCAGAAGCTTTAGCATGTTCACCACCTTGAGTTATATATTAAAAAAAGGTGGGATGAAAATCTAATAATAATAGCCCCAAAGTCATTTTTGTAATATTGCTAGGAAAACTTCATTGATGTGTGCATGTAGTCATCAGGAGTTAAGCTTCTTTACATATTGTTGTTGAATAAGTCACACTTGGTCCAGGACTGGATTAAGGCCAGCTGATGTCCTAAGCACAGCCCAACAATGCAGCTCCTTGATGGAAGCAAAACTCTCACACCATGAGATGGAAACAGATGCGATATCTGACAACACCTTCAAACCAAACTTTTAAACTTTAGTCATTCACCATGCCAAAGAAAATTTTTTGTTTCTTAACAATGCAGATTAAAGTCGAACATGACAAATAAGGACAATTACAAAAAAATGGACTAAAGTCAAATGTGGCAGTGAAAGAGTTAAGAGCATGATAACTAGGAGAAAAAACTGGGGTGCCCCCCTTCCCTCAGCACCCTCACACATGCTTATTTTGCTTAATGGTTAATCCAGGACTGAGTTGGTTATATGTTTACGTAACATGCTCAGGCACATCAAGCAAACTGCATTTTCACCTGGTGCGGTGAATGACAAAATGTGGGAGTCCTGCTGACTGATCTAGCTATATTCTTAGTAATTATTGTCTGATGATTTTGCCATGGCATTCCCAAAGATTTATTAAGAGTATTCATTCCTACTAAATAGCATATCAATTGTTCCCATCAGATTCCAGAGAGAAAGAGATGAAGAGTGGCTCTGAATTTCATGAGAGGTTGGTTTAATTTTTCTCACTCATTTCTCCTCTGCTGTGAAATATTCACAATACTGCTGTTATAGTATAGATTAGTTTTCTCCAGCTTGTTTGCAACCTCAGTCAGCATGTAACCTCAGCTGGAGAGAAGAATTGCATTCCAAAACACTAGAGGGCACCAGGCTGGAAAAGGCTGTTTAATACATGTACTAACACAATCATTGATGAGAAATGAAATGTCACTTTCTCTAAGTTCTGACAATTCTTTCACTCAAAATACTAAAAATGCCACTAATTTCCTAAGCAGTAGCTCTCCTTTGAGGACATTTCTACACATAATCTTAAAGCAAATTCCCAAAGTTCTCTAGTTGTGTTGGGACTACATATCAAACTCTGATTTATGCATGCTGGCTTGAGAATGTTGGGAATTGTAGTCCCAACAGATGTAAACAACACAACTCATACTGTATAGTACCCAAAACTTCCCTCAATCTTACAGGTAATCCTGAACATATGTCTCTGGCTTCCTAGCAGTGAACACATTACAAATTAAATAATACATGACTCTTCGACCTTTCAATGAGACCTAAATTATTCTGCTTTTTGAAGTTACTGCCTTGCTCTGCCTATGGTGGAGTCAGCTCCTGATAAGATTATCCCAATGAGTTCAGAGTCCTTCCCAGAATGAAGACAAAGATTTGCATCTTTGCAGAATTGAGCTTTTCCAGTCTGAAAGCCAGAGTGACAAGGTTACAAGGCAAACTCATAGCGCTAAAGTAGCAAGTTGACATCAATTCTAAATCAGGTTTCAACAGAAAAGCAAGCCAGCAGGACAGCAGAAATGAAAATCCAGATAGATACGCAAGGGGTGACAGAAACTGTGAGATGTATGCTTTGTTGTACAAAATCTGCTAGTCAACTTTTGCCTACATGCTTTTTATTACCCCCCCCTAAATATTTGTATATCTTTTTTCCCCTTTTTCATCAAAGGAAATAATTTCTGCATCAGGGTACTAAATCAAAGACTTCAGGGCTGATGGAAGCTACCAAATGAAACTCATACATGCTACCAATAGATCTGATATTCAACAATAGAGACAGAAATACTTTATGTATTTTTCTTTCAGTGGGAAAGAATGACTTGATTTTAAAAGGTATGTACTGCTTTGAGGGAATGTACAGTATTGTACAGATTTCTTACTATCTTTTATAAACCTCAATTTTTATAATTCCATTATCTTCATGATTTTATCCTTCCCTTCTAAGAGAGCTCAAGCTATTTTTTTATATGTGAGGCTCCTGTTAGTTAAAGTCTGAAAAATAAGAGCAAAATCCTTTATCCAGCATGAGACGATTTTCTCTATTTGCTTTCACTTTTGATTTGTCCTTAGCAGTTCCAGTTTTAAAATAGTGTTTTCAGTCTTCTTCTGACACAAGTCTTGGCATACAAGTAATCTACGATGTTCATTCACAATCTTGGTGATGATGCAACTAGGGGCTAACATCTGCTGAGCTCCAATTGGCTGGTTGAGGCTGCTGTAGACATGCTCCCCTCAGATCATTGCCCTGTATAGCTATTTTGGCTTAGGCTGCAGGAGAAACTGGACATTTGGTTTCTGAGAAGTATCCGCCTGTGTAACGCCTGGCCCATGCTTTGCAAAGTGCCATTCACGTGTTATGTGAGCTCCTTACATACATTGGTATATCAATCTTCTGGAAGACAATTAATAGTTTTATTGACACTTGCTCAGCAGACTTTCAAAAGACTAACAGACCTGTCTGTATTTAAAAAAAAGGTGCTAGTTCAGTTAAACTGAGAAAGAGAGATGTTGATGCATTAAAGGTCAATGCATTAAAGATTTCCTGCTGCTTCTGCCAAAAGAGGGTTTTGCATGGCTATGCTTTCTACTGTTTTTATTACTTGGGAGGGAGGCAGTGCCATTTTGCCTACTCTAACAGTATTGAGCATACTCCATGGGATACTCCCAAGTCCTGCTGACCGCTGCCACTTACTACCTGCCCTGTCATTGGCTTGCAGCACTTACCAATTTGAAATATTTAAAAGTTGGGGTGAAATTGACAAAGGTTCTGTCAATTTCCCCTTCTAGCTTAAGTGACAGAAAGCTGATAGGTTCCTGGGGTGGAGGATAGGCTGCGATTAAGTCCGAGAACACCCTCTCAATTCATTGCACAAGCTGCTCCCTCATGCTTACCCTGCTCCACTCTGGTGACTTGTCAGTTGGGTAGTATTTAGACAATGATGTGCCTGTGTAGCAGAAGACTGGTAGGTTTATGTATTTAGAAACAGCCTGACAGATTACCAGGCATCTTGAAAGCTGGCTAAAGCCTCCATCCTAGGCACCCGCCATACTCGCCCTGCCACAGTTTAAAGAGAGTGATTGGTTAGTGACACTGGGGAGGTGGGGAAACAACACCAGGGAATTTACCAACTCTGTCCTTAATTTGTTCAAGAACAAAATCACTTGCAAGCCTCACTACTGAGGCAGATTAGAGCTATGTGTCAAGGCAGTGCAAATTATGTCACCATATTATTTGACAATTGAAAAAGTAGAAGAATGAACATTAATATCCCTGTGGGGAACAGCCCACAGTGAGTGAGTGTGTCGTAAGCACATAGCTACTTTATCTTAGTCCAACATACCTCACTGAGCTGTGAGAATAACATGAAGGATGAGGTCAGGCACATCTCCTTGTGCTCTAGGCTGCTAAAATCCCTGTGACCGCTAAATGCAGCAAAGATGCAGAAAAAAACGAATCCTTTGCAGCCATCCAGTGGTCGCCCAGATTTTTGCGGCCCAAATGCTACCTTGGAGAAAGACAGCACAGAAATGTAAGAAAAGCTCTGGATGAGACTTGCCTAAAACGCCGAGAAAGAAAAGTATCAACTCTCTACCATTGCTAAACTGAACTGACCTCCAGAAATTTTACTACTATAGTACTCCTCCTCCTCCTCCTCCTCGTGTCCTTCCTCTGTAGCAACCGACGGAGAGAAATCGCCGATTCTTTCAGCTTCAGTGCCTCAGCACGTAGTAAAATAAATCGGGGTACTAGCTGCCGTACCCCAGCAGTAGTGGAGCAGCAGCAGCAGCGGCGGCGGCTTCTTTATGCAGCGGAGAGCGCGGCTCTCGTGCGCCCATGCTTGCTCAGCGAAGGCGCTTCAGGTGCGCGAGCATGTGCAGAAACGGAGATCGAGGGCCGGAGTCGCGTAATTCTCTTGGCAGCAAGCGGGAGGGCGGTGGGTGAATGAGGAAAGCAAAAAGGCCAGCCAGCCAGCCAGCCTGTCTGCCTGCTCTATCGCACGGGCCCAGCTCCCTCCCCAGTGTCTCCTCCCCCGCGTTGGGCGGCTGCTACTCTCGCCACTGCTGTTAGCGAGCAGCCCTCCCTTGTCTTTCTCATCCCCGCCCGGAGCTGGTTCTCTCCCGGCTGTTGCTACCGGCTGTTTGCCTCCCTCTGCTGCTTGGCCTGCTGCGAGAGGGCGAGAGACAGGACGCTTCCCTGTGACACATAAATAAGGTAAGGGGCGGGGGGGGAGACGGAAGAGGGAAGGGGCTCCCTCGCGGCGCCCCGGTCCGCGCCGTCGGAGGCGACACCCCGAGCCTTTTGGCCCAGAGAGAAATGGCAGCGGCTGTCTGGGCTGAAGCTGGCCTTGGCAGCAGCGGCAAAGAGACGAGCCCTCGCTTAGTTTTCCCCCCTTCCGTGGGCCCGTGGATGAGAATCGGGGGAGGGGAGTCCTCCCTCCCGTCAACAGGAATCGCCGCGGGGAGGGAGAGCCGATCTCTATCTCACCCCCGCCCCATTTCACCCTCCGTCCGTTGGCGAGCGTGTGATCTGGGCGACCGGAACGGCCAGGCGAGGTTGGGCTCAAGCTAGGAAGTCCCACGGGGCTTGGGGGGGGGGTGTCTCTCAGACAGGGAGGTGGGGGGATCCAGCTTTCCTTGTAATAATCGGTTTATGTGAGTGCTGGTGTGTATGTACGTTATGGGAGCCGCCACTGAAGGCAGACTAACATCAACTGCCCCTGGAAAGTCCCCCCCCCCCGTCGCCGAACTGTAATTTTCCTTCTTTCTTAGTTAAACGATTGTGCAACTTGTACACAAGACTGTGGTATGTGTAGCGAGGGAAAGACGGGGACGGGCAGGGAAATCTCATTGAGCTAGCAGCGGGTTTCAGCCAGCGAAGGTTTGCCTGTCAGGTTTTTGTTTGGGGTAGAAAGGAAGAGGAGTCTCCTCGCTCCGCGGCCCTGGCCTCTAATCGGAATATTTACGAAATTTGCAAATAACGAAGAACAGGACAGCTGAAGGAATTGCCTGAAAGCCGCAACGGGAAATCTTTGAAAATGCCTTCCTTTCCACCCCGCACCCTCTTCCCACCCCGGCGCAGGCTTGGCTTTGTTGATGATCTTGGAAAGGGAAGTGTAAATGGGTAAGCGAGGCCCTCGTTGCCGGGAAATGAAGCCGCTTCGGCCCATCCCCTTGTCAATTGGAATGACATTACTTGCCTCCTAGCTCTCCCCCCGCAAGCCTTTACTTTCGGTTTCTCGTATTATTTCCCGGATGAGCACCGCATACGAACGTACTTGGGAGAGCCTTGGTTGGGCTGCTGAAAATCGCGTTCCGTCGTGGTTGTGACAGGGTTCCCCATCCCCCTCCCCCCCCCGTTAAATTGCAAAACAACATCAGAACCTTTGAATCTGCGTGGCCTACAAATATTTGCGACGTCTAATAAGATTGGCTATACTGTACAAGAAAGTTGTAACTGCCTCCCGACCATTTCTTACTGCTGGCTCCTTATTACTCCAGAGTTTTGTTTTTGGTTTGGATTTTTTGGAGTATGAGGAATCTGAATGGGGTGGTTCTTCTAACTGCATTAGTAAAAAAATGAAAAAAGAAACGGAACGAGTTGCTGATTGTTTCTGAAGAGGGGATTTGCCTTTTACATTTATTTCTGTAATATTTGTTAGTTTTATAACCTGCTTTCTCTATAGAAACTCAAGGCACTTATCTGAAGTTCTTCCTTCATGTTACCCAACAACAACCCTGTGAGGTAAATTGGGCTGAGAGAGGAGGAGTGGCCTAAAGTCAACCTGTAAGTTCCCATGACTCAGTCTGGTCTGGACTTGAACCAGGGTCTCTCCAGTTCTAGCTGAAACCTAAACCATTTGACTGCACTTACCATTCTTTTATTTGCAATGATCTGTGCATCTGAAATACATAGTAATGGTGAAGCCAATTGTGGCTGAGCAGGTACATAAGCAAAAAGTCATATGTACTTTTCTCTCAAAATATTAGCAATGAAATACAGTATAAAGATTAATTAATTGTATTGTTTATATTCATTTATATTTGATTAGAGAGAATGAGACTTAATTTTAAGATAGCTAGAGAATTAGTATGTTATAATGATCAAGATAATGGACTATGATCGAGACCCTCAAATCCACCCTAAACTATAGAAGTTTTCTGAGTTTTTAAGGTCAAGCTTTATCTCTCTGCTCAACCTACTTGACAGAGTTATTCTTATGGAAAAACATCTGAAAAGTGAGTGTTGTGTTGCAATACGGTTAAATATAGTTATTATGCCTAATATGGCATTATCTATAGTGTTTTATTTTTTCAAGTTCTGTATTATAGAACATTAAAACAGAACAAGTTTTTTACCATGTTCAACAGAGTCACTTGTTAGTATATATATGTACTAAACTACATTGGGTCATTTATTGGGTGACTTATTGGGTGATTTATTAAGAATCACAGCATGTAGAAAAACTGTGTTTTGGAAATTTTCCTGTCAACCCATCAGTCTCGCATAGAGTCGGGTGGCATATAAACTTAATTTACTATTATCATGCATATGATTTGTGCACTTGTATTTTTTCCCTCTTGATCTTGTACTTCTATTAAAATAAAATTAATAGCATATGTTTTATGTACATTGTCTTATACAGATATGTGACAAATTATTAAAATGTTAAAAATGATTTTGTAGTACCTAAGTAGTTAGCAGCTAAAACAGAACTGTCTGTTTCCCAAGTACTGTCATGTTATGGTGGTAGAAGGATGTGTGTATATGTTATATGTGTGTGAAAGTAACTTTTTAGATGGTGTCTAATGTAGAAGAAAAAGCAGAAGGAGAATCCTATACCTGTATCTATCCTGTAATTGTACTGAAATAAGTTGTTCTTTTTTCAACATTGCTTCATTAATTTGTGTATAAATAAAGGGGAATCAGTATAATTTCATATTGAACCATCCTGTCACTTCTCCTGCATATCTCACATGACTTTTCCTGTACAGCGGTACCTCAGTTCACGAACTTAATTCGTTCCGCGACTCTGGTCGCGAACCGAATTGGTTGTGAACCGAATCAAATTTTCCCATAAGGTTCAATGTAAATACGGTTAATCCGTTCTGGCCCCTACGAATTTGGTCGCCAACCGATTTTTGATTGCGTCCCGAATCAAATTTCCCTATAAGGTTCAATGTAATTACGGTTAATCCATTCTGAACTATATGTTTTTTTTTTTTAAACCGCAAAAATATGACACAAAGTACAGTACGAAGAGAGAGAAAGCTAACCTTGCTCAATGCGACTTCTGGCGTGGAGGACAGGAAGGAGGGTGGGGAGGCGGTTACTGCTTGGAGGGAGAGTCCCCCTCCCTACAGGAAGCCACGACCATGTGTCATGGGAGGGAGAATGGCCGCGGATCCTGTTCGTAACCTGATCCGGTGTTCGCGAACGGAGGCAAAATTTTGCGACCGGAGCTGTTCGTGAACCGAATTGTTCATGAACAGAAGCGTTCGTGAACCGAGGTACCACTGTATTTGCAGGATAGCTATTTTTAGGGGAGAAGTTCTTTTCATCTAGATTACAAGTATAGATTTATTTTGTTTAGTAACCTAGTATATGG
The DNA here is from genome assembly GCA_030867105.1 of Liasis olivaceus. NCBI lineage: Eukaryota > Metazoa > Chordata > Lepidosauria > Squamata > Pythonidae > Liasis > Liasis olivaceus. The sequence continues at coordinate 34,488,723 of CM061354.1, read as the reverse complement.
CATCTGATTTAGAAATAACTTATTTGGGAATTATGAATCATTGAAGAAACTGTTCAGAGAAGTCATAAGTAACATTAAACTCACATGTTTATACATAATCTTAAGGACATGAAATGCAATGCAATGTGAGTAATAGTTTTCACGTTAAAAATACTGTAATATGTATTGCTTAACATATAAATTAAACAAAGTATAAATTGGGAGGGGGCAAAGATTTAATCTTTTTTGGTTTAATTAATATCAGTGGGTCCTGAAAGTTCTTTAACTTTGGATGGATTGTGCTTTAGCTTTTACTTAGTTCATGTTTGTAGCAAACCCCATATTTAGTGGGATGCAATCTCTGTATCATTTTGTTAGTAATACATATTATTAGACCCAAAGGAAATTGCTTTTACATAAATGTCCATGTAAGTTGCCTAACCATGACTTTTATTTGTTGATAAATGGGACCAGAAAGAAATGGAAAATGGACACACTAATCTTTGTGGTAAATTAAATAAATAAATAAATGGCTATATTTTTGCTTTGGCCTTAAAAGTATAGAAATTGACTGTTTTGCAGAAATAGAAGAAAAAGCTTTAAAGGGAAAACACTCAAATAAAACATCTCTAAAATATAATTACTATAATATGGCTTACTCTTCCCACTTTTTCTTCAACCATGTGTATATATTTGCCTTTTAGGATAATATTCATTACATATGATGAAATGAACTCAAGCCCACAAGAAGTTATGCCATAATAACTTCCTCAGGATAGGCATACATGGGTTTGTACTGTAAGAGGTCAAAGGACTGTTTTTTCCCCATAATATAGGCTTGTCCTCTGAAAATAACTACGCTGTCATTCCATATAAAACTATTCCTTTCGCTCCACATGCAAGCCATATTTTCCTGTCTCATTTTTAGTGTCAGCCTACTAGTTATTAGAAGTTAACTTTGAAAATCCTATGCATATATTTAAGTATTAGTGTTGTGGTTGGATATTATTTGATCAGACTCCATTTGAGATTGTCACAGTGATAGGGTATCCTCTAGGATGGTCCAATTAGAGACAAAGGAATTACTTCACTTTTAATTTAGTGAAACCTGTTGGGAAATAATTATGATCTCAAGCAACTCTGACTGAATCTGACTAACATGTCACAGGGTCCATTTGCAGGCCTATGAGATGACCATAATGGTAGAAATCAAATCCTCTTTTTTTTTTGCCATGATTGTATTAATTGAATCACATCCAATTTTATTGTTCTGAATGGTAAAGGGTGTTATAGCTCCTAAGTAATCTCTGTTGGAGGATGATCCATTAGTTCTAGTAATTGCTTGAATCATTTCATCCTCAAAAATACTTAAAAATCACTTGATTCTGTGAAGGATGCAAGATAGAACTTGGACTTCCTCTTTCTTCCAATACGTGAAGAAGCCATAAAAGAAAATGGGTTGAGGTTAATAGCTTGTATAATAAACGTCTCCCTGAATCGAGTATTTTCCTTTGCCTTTTGTGAAGATGGTGATTTGCTCTATCCTTAAGAAAACTACCATTATACAGTTTATCAGTTTTGAACTTGTCTGTGATCACTCTCCCACTTCTTATTAGAGCTTAATAGGCTTATAGATAACCGAAAGTATTTTAGCATGCTGCACTGTGGTGTGATAATTTTAAACTGGTTTGGAGCAAGTTATGGATGCTCTTTATCTTAATATAGACATGATAATGCACCAGTACTGTGTTTGACCTAGATGTATTACTTGGACAGAGAGCTGACGGTAACATAGAGAATGAGTGCAACATTTTTTTTTCCAGTTCCTAGTGGAGTAATGGGGTTTGATTTCTGATGATTTGCATTTTTTCTGGTGGATCACTACAGATGCTGAATCATGTTTTGTATCTTTTGGAAGCCTGAAAATAAGTTATCATTACAGTAATATAGTTACAGCTTGGTATTTCAGTGGTTGATTTAGAACAGTGCCCAGAGTTTTAGTATTAAAAAGCTGTGAACAGTGGTTGGGTGAATAAGATTGGCTTTCAGTATGAGTTAAGTCAGAGATGAAACTAGTACTTTCTAGGAGGGATATATTTTTCTGTGATTGATTGGAGTTTTAATTCCCAGTGGAAACAGGCTTAGAGTCTGCTCTACAAAGAGTTTGACCCATTCCTCCTAGTTGCTGCAATTAGTTAATTGTCATTAGATTGTGTTTGAATGGTGACTGTATAGACAAATGCTCACTCTCTTGACCTGTTTTTAATAATAAATTATTGTTCTTCAAGGGCATTCTAGTAATATCTTTGATTCTGTTCACATTATCCATTGTCTTTCCCTTTTTCTACTTTTCTCTCCTTCAAGCATTTTTTTTTTTCTGGGCTATCACCCACCCAAAATATGTGACTTTCTGCTTGTTATTCACTGCCTTAAGAGAGCAATTACCCTTTATTTGGTCTGGGATTGATTGGGTCTTTTTGTAGTCTCTGTACTCTTAGCAACCAAACTGCACACCCATAATTTGAAAGCATGTATCTTTTTCAGTGTTCAGTTTTCATAGGCATATATTATGAATGAAAATACTATTACTTTTACCATTCTGATCGTTGTTGTCATTGAATTGCCTCTATTATTTATGATTTTGTATACGTTTGTCACTGCTTTCTTCCCTACAGTATCTACCACCTTCACTTTTTTGCTGTTGGCTTTAAGTTCATTAAATGTGCAGGCAGGTTGATATTACATTACCTTTTTCTTTTTAATATTTAACATTAACTCAGATTTTTCACATCTAGTTTTACTTGTGTAATGGGTTTTTCTAAAATGAGTTTTTCTAAATCTTCTTTATTTGCAAGCTAACAGAATAGTGTTTGTCTTGTATATCTCAGTTGATACTGTTTCTCCTTATTTTGATTCCAACTGTCATATCTTGCAGTCTGGCCATTCTTACAATGCATCTGCTGTATAACTTAAACAGATATGGGAAGATATATATCCTTGTCTTACATGCTTCACTATTCTGAAACATTCTGTTTCTCCAAATTCATTTTTTCCATAGCTTGTTCATTATAAAGATTCCTCAAGAATGGTCAGGTATTATGGCATACCCATTACTCTTAATAGTGTATGTGTAGATTACACCAGAATGTAGAACAAGTCCTCCTTGTAATCAATGAAGCAAAGGTAAAGCTGCTGCTTGTATATTTTGCTTTCCGTATTATTTATCTTATGATAGCTATTTGATCTTATGCCCCTCTGTCTTTTCTGAAACACCTCTTTAGTTGGAATTTTTTCACGTACAGCTGTATTAATCTTTGCAAGACGTTGAGCAAAACTTTGCTTGTGTGAGGAATTAGTGCAATGGTTCAGTAAGTTGTACATTCTTTTGTATCTCCTTTCTGCAGTGTAGGTATATTCACTGATCTTATTTCTAGGCTATACAACCTTGTTTCATATTTGCTGACATACAGCAGTCTCTTCTCCTGCAGCTTTATAACAATTTAGTAGTTGGTATTTCATCTACTCTAGGGTCTTTCCTATATGAAAGCTGGTCTATTGCCTGTCACATCTCTTTTTATAATGGGGCTGGTTCCTGAGTATATTCTCTCTTTATTGTTTCTGTCATTTTATAATACTGTATGCAGAATACTATTTCCATCTTCTTTTAACTTCATTTTTGATTGAAATTTCCTCCCCCCCCCATTCTTTCTTGCTTGACACGGGAAGTCTGCATGCATTCATTCATTGTACAACTTAAGATTGTTCCCTAGGGGTTTCATCCTTTGACTTTTCCTTGCTATCATGATAGCCTGCTTTGAAAACAAGTTGGATCTTTCCTCTTTATAATCTTGGGGTTAGGGTTAGGGTCTTTTGTTTGTTTGTTTAGTTTTTATAACATTCAGGTTCCCTTTAGAATACTTAAGCTTGTCAAGTATTCCTTAGGCTGATCTTCTATTCTGACTGTATGTTCTCCAGGTCATATCTTGTTAGCATACCTAGTCTCTTTAATTTTCTTAGTTTAACCCATATATTTAATAGCAGTAATTCATGGTCTGTTTCATAACCTGCACCAGGACATTCCTAGTTGACTACATTTGACAATTCCATCTTCTGTTTTCTGTTGGTGTAATCAGTTTTATTCTGAGGTTATCCATCTAGTAATGTCCATTGAATAACATGCTTAATGCCTTTTTGAGGGAGGGGGTGGTACCGCCTGCCTTGAAGGAGGCAATGGTGTACCCACTTCTCAAGAGGCCATCCTCGGACCTAACAGTTTTAGACAACTTTCGTCCAATCTCCAATCTTTCCTTTTTAGGGAAGGTTGTTAAGAGAGTGGTTGGTGCTTAGCTACAGAGGGCCCTGAATGAAGTGGATTATCTGGACTGTATTAATTTTCAGAGATTGAGAAAGTAATAAATTATTTTCTATCTTGCTGGTACTCATCTCTAACAGACAGAACAAGACACTAGAATAGGTTACTTAAACTGCCTAATTAGCAGCAGCAGAAGGGGAACCAGCTCTAAATATTACTTACTAAATGGGCCTTAATAGTATCTGATACAGTTCTTAGCTTTACCAGTTTAAATATGCATGATTTCGATTCTTAAGTACCACAAACATTATATAACTAGTTATATATAGTAGTGGTAAAATGAGGAATATTTTTTTACATTAAAGACAAAAAACTCTAAGTCACCTATATAATGATGGCATCTAAACTGCTGATGATTACTAGGATCAATATCTTAGAGTTATGTTACATAACTTAATAAAAATGCAACCCTGCATGCAGCAAAACTCACCACTAAAGAAGTTAATCAATTTCATTATAAAACTGCACAAAGTTAGGATTTTTTCGTTAACATTAAAAAAGACTGTCTTCCTTTAACTTAAATCCATTTCAGTTTCTGCCCTCTGGAACAACACATCTTAACTTTTTTGTGACATCATTTCAGGTATTTAAGAGTGCTATCATATCCCTCCACAACACTCCCAATTTCTTCAACTCGTTCTTGTAAAAACAAAGGTCCTAATCCCCCTGACTATTCTCACCGTCCTTCTTTGAACCTGTTCCAGTTTCTCTGAAATACTTCTTAATGCCCTGCACTAAACATAATATTCAAGGGTAGGGTCTAATTAACACATAATAAAGAGAAACTATTACTTCCTCTGATTTGTAAAATATATTTCTGTTGATACAACCTAAAACTGTATTTGTCTTTTCTGCAACCATATCAAACTGCTGACTCACATTCAGATTGATAATAAATTCAATTTGCAATTCCAATATCTTTTTTGTAAGTATCAAGCCAGGTATTTCCCCATCCTACACCTATACATTTGACTTTTGTTTCTTAAAAAGGGGAATCCTTTGAACCAACATACAACCAGTGGTAAGGTGAACTCAACAGGTGATATAGCAATTGCTCTCAGCACTTTCAAGCCACCACCCCTCCACTCACCTCAATGTCAGAGAAGGTCGCATCAAACACCCCCTCATCCCCCTTCATCCACTCAACTCATAAGCACCACCCTGCCTGGTCGCTCTCAGCCATTCAGCAGGGAGCCACTCCCCCCCCCAGCTCTCACCCAGGGGAGAAGGACAACTACACTTACCTGACTCTCACCAAATGCACCCCCCCAACCCCAGGATCTCCTGAACAATCTCCCAGGGCAAGATCATAATCCCATACAAAAATCAACCTAAAAGAAAATCAGAATGGCAGTCCAAAACCATGCCACTCTGCACCAAGTGCTGTTGCAGCCACCAAGCAGTCACACCATGATGCCTCCAAGAGTCCGAAGCTCTCAAACACCAATAAGGGTCCAAAGCTCTCACAAATCAGTCAATCAGCCAAAAATCCGGCCAGTAGCCTACCATACTCCACCACATCAGCGTCCATGAAGTAGGCCTGGCTGCTGGCAAGGGCCAGGGGAGCTCATCTCCTCCATTAGCTCCACCACCATCAGGCAATCTGTGTCATCTTCTGAAGCTGTGGCAGCTGACTCTCAGGCTCTCAGACTTGGGCTTGGGTCAAGCCGTTCACAGTACAAGGAAGGTAGTTCACTGGGGTACAGGGGAGTCCAGGGGGAGTTGAAAATTACTCTTGCAATCATCACTGTATCTTTCTGCCAGGGACCAACAGAAAACAAACAATGGATTCTCCGACATGTTCCTAATCCAAGAAGGAATCTGAATGAGCAGTTGCCATAACATGTGTACTCTAGGTAGCTGTCACCAGAAGACACCTGATGGTTTACCTTTGTTTCCTCAGAAAGCCTCTGGGAGTGCCACATAGTCAGTACAGTCACCTATGCCCTGGTTACCTCCTATCTTGACTACTCTACATGGGGCTGCTCTTGAAAAGTATCCAGAAGCTTTAGTTGGTTCAAAATGCGGTGGCCTGCAATGGTTTTGTGCAAGTCTAGATTTGCACACTGTTAACTCTCTTACAGGAGCTGCATTGGTTGCCAATTTGCTTCCAGAACCAATTCAAGGTGCTGGTTATCATCTTTAAAGCCCTACATGGCTTGGGGCCAGGTTATTTGAAGGACCACCTTTTCTCAGTTATATCTACCCAACCCACCAGATTGGGGAGGCAGGGTATGTTATGCCCCCGCCCCCCCCCATTAAGGAGGTCCATCTAGTGGGACCAAGAAGATGGGCCTTCTCCATGGTGGCTCCCTCCCTGTGGAACATCATCCCCACTGAGATAAGACTGGCCCCCACCTTGATAATCTTCTGAAAGACATGGTTTTGCCAGCAGGCCTGGGGATCCCAGGTTGATATGGAGCCTATCAAGAGGTTTGTTTGAATGTATTATTGCTGCCAGGGGGTGGGGTGTAGTGGGTTTTGTATTTGGGGTCTTATTTATGTAAACCACCTGGAGTCACCGTGAGCTGGATGGCCATATAAATTGCTTTAATAAATAATTTAAAAAAAAAATTGAGTACGTACTAGCCTACTTAAAGCTTATTTTTTCCTCTGCCTTTTCAGTTTAACTTCTTTATACTTTTATTGGTTTTAAGCAAATGTATATATAAATAGTTCAATTGCTCCTCTGTCCCTCTCCCATGGTTACAGGTGGACTATCCACATTTTTTAAAAAGCATCTTCTGTGGCTTCATTTTTAGAGATTCACAAATTGTAATTGTTCTTCATAACTATATAGTGTGTATTTATTACTTGCTATCTACTAGAGAGTTTTAAAGTGTTCTGTGCACAGTCTGTTCCATGTACAGAACAGCTTGTTTTGAGTGGTCCATACTCAGACCAAGGCATGTATTTGGTCTAGGGATGGCAGAAATGTTCTGCATGGGGAGACGGTGGGGAAAAGGCAAGACCATTGGGCATAGCTAAGGGGAAGGAAAATGGGGCAGGAGCAATGAGCAGGTGCACAGCAGCTAAGAGAAAAGAAGAGGAGGGGGCAGTGGGGCTGAGTGGGAATGCCACACTTAAATTTAAGCACAGGGCGGTAAGGGGGATAAGGGTGGTGGGAAGATAGATAGGCTGGCATACAGGCTATTAGGAGAAGGAGATAAGTGCACTGGGCACCTAGTTTTGCCCTGCTTGTCCGATAGGATTCCTCTGGATTTTTTCTTGGCTGAAACCAGAACCACCAAAGAGATTCAAATTTCTAGGTCATAATTTGCCTGTAATGCCACAGTATATTCACCCCTTGGATGTGGCTATTCATCCACGGTTCTATAATTGAATTATACAGAGGAGGGAATAGTAGACATCCCTATTTTATGCTTCTTCAAATTAGAAAGTCTGAAGAATTGTAATTATTACTTCTGATTTGTGCTTTTACAGTTTATATATTTGATCTATCATTTTCTGAAAGATATGACCACATTAAATTCATGTAGGGTTTTTTTTCCAGAAATAGTCCTTCCACACCAAGGCTTTTAGTGTATGAAAACAGCATACAGACAGGAAAACTGAATTACCCCTTTTCTGATTTTTTTTCCCCTGATTATTTAAGCAATTTTTTTTTTAAGTATCTCTTGAAATACTTTGATTTTCTATGTTATGCAGGGGATTGGACTCAGTGGCCAACATGGTCTCTTCCAGCTCTGTGATTCTATATTATGATTGTTTTATTGCCACTATTATCATCAAAATGATTCTGCTAATGTCACTGTATGTTCATAGTTTTTCCATGATCATCCGTAGAGACCTCAGAGCCAGAAGTATATTTTTCACACACTATAGGAATTGTTCTGAATGGTTGTAGCATTCTGTCAGAGTGGCTGCTAAGATCCTCAGGGTCCTGTTTACCAATAGCATTTTAGCTATGGTGGTCATGGCAAAAGGAAGGCAGGACAGCTGTGTTTCCACTGGTATTAACAACAGGAAAACAATCATCCTGATTATTGTTTGAATAATAAATGCTTTTAGTATTACTATACGTTTTTGTGCGTGTCTGTGTGCCTTGAAGTCAGTCTTGATTCCTGGCAACTGCCTGGGCAAGTCCATTCAGTTTTCTTGGCTACATTTTCAGAAGTGGTTTGCCATTGCCTCCTTCCTAAGGCAGAGAGAAGGAGTGACTGGCCCAAGATGCCCAGCTGGCTTTGTGCCTAAGGCAGGACCAGAATTCACCATCTCCTTGGTTTTAGTCTGGGGCCTTTAACCACTACACCAAAGTTGCTCTCTATTCTGTTTCCTCGGAGGGATTTAAAACTTTCCCCTCTGCTGTGTTCTTATATGCATATAATATATGAATGGTAAGTTAGACCACCACCCCAACAGAATTATATTTGCTACTGATGCAGTCAGAATATGATGGGATTAGTGTCAGAGTCCTTTATTGTTCCGTCTGTATCTTGTAGTTCATTAATAAAGTTAATAATTTAATGCTACAGTTCGTATTAGAGTATTTTTATGAGAGAAACTATGAATTGAGCCACTTCAGTATTATATATAAAAATATAGCTACATCATATGCCTGAGTTCATAAGCAATGAATACTAATATTTTAAATAACTCTGCATTACTTTTTGACTTTACTTCATCTTAGTGGTTTATAATTAATTACTTTTGAATAGTAATATAACTTCTGAAATAATATTGAAAGGATCTTAAGGTAGCTGAAAATTTAAATAAAGTGCATACATTTGTGGATGACATGTAAACTTAAAAAAAACAGATGTGATGGCAAACCAGTAATTTTTCAGATACAGGTAGTCCTTGTTTAGCTACAGCCTTGTTTAGTGATCATTCACAGTTACAATGGTGATGAAAAAGTAATTATACGCTCAAACCTCACATTTACAACCTTCACAGGTCTGTAAAGTTTGAAAGCTGAAGTAATATCATAAGCACAGTTGCGGTTTCATTTAGCAACCACTTCCCTTAACAACCAAGTTGCTGGTCCTAATTGTGGTCACTAAATGAGGACTACCTGTATTGGAGGACTACCTATATTGCAAGTTACACCATTTAGTATTGCTCTATTTTAATGTAACACTGTATACCTTTTAGAAGCATTAACATAGAAAACACAGAATAACCAATGCTTATGTTTTCTCTCAGGATCTCTTATTCCAGTACTGAGAAATTGAATTTTGGAAATATTCCACCTGGTTTGTGGATCTCTCATACCTCACACTGTCAGCATTGCGGTTCTTGAAAACATTTATCTATTTTGCTATTAGCCTTGTAATACATCCGAGGAATGTACAATGACATCAGCAATAGTTCACAATGGAAGTTCAAGTCTGGAATTTGACAGCAATGGAGTACAGATTCAAGGCAAGGTCAGAAAATGGGAGAAACCATATGTTCTTCACGTAAATTCAAAATACAGTGGTACCTTGGGTCACGAACTTAATTCGTTCCGCGACTCGAATCAGATTTTCCCATAAGGTTCAATGTAAATACGGTTAATCCGTTCTGAACCATATGTATTTTTTTTTTAAACCACAAAAATATGACACAAAGTACACTACAGTACAGTACGAAGAGAGAGAATGCTAACCTTGCTTGAGGCGACTTCTGGCGTGGAGGACAGGAAGGCGGGTGGGGAGGCAGTTATTGCTTGGAGGGAGAGTCCCCCTCCCTACAGGAAGCCACGACCACGTGTGTCAGCAGGGAAAATGGCCACGGATCCTGTTCGTCACCCGATGTGGAGTTTGCGAACGGAAGCAAAATTTTGCGAACGGTGCTGTTCGTGACCCGAATTGGTCGGGAACAGAAGTGTTCGTGACCCGAGGTACCACTGTATATTTTTGGAAAACAAGATTTTGTAAAGAAGATAAAAATGTAAATGTATGGATAGTAGTAGTTAAGATGTTGGGCTAGGACTGGGGGACTGTCCTACCCTCAGTCATGGACAGTCACTATCTCTTAGTCTAGCTAAGCTTACAAGTTTCCTTCTGAAAAAAATGGAAGACAGAGCACTCTGTATGCTGCCTGGGGAAAGGTGGGATATAAATCTAAAAAATAATTTAATGAAAAGCCAAAAATCTTGAATAAATTTAATTATCTAACTGAAATCAGAGAATTCTCTCTCAGGCCAACCCACCTCACAGGGTTGTTGTTGTGGGGAAAATAGGCAGGAGTATTAGATATGTTCACTGCCTTGAATTGATCAAAATATATTTAAAAAGGCAGGATAAAAATATAATAATAATAATAATAATCATCATCATCATCATCATCTGTTATAGTTCAAATTTACAGAGTTTATTGTTACTTTACTTGGAATAGCTTACATCCTGTGACAATACCTTTAACGCCATCAAACAACATCTGCCTATCCCAGATTCTTGGGAAGGACTAGATAGGTGACTAAAAATGTCAAATCTAGTCTAAACAAATGGCTGACTGTGCGATCAACAATAAACTATGTAAATTTGAACCATAATGTTATTTTTTCTATTCTGATTATTCTTTCAGTAGTGTACCTTGTCAGTTTCAAGCTTACGAAAATAATACGCTATTATATGCAAAAACTATTTAATGTTTTCCCAAGACTTGGTGCACGTCTGATGGGAAGTTAATAATGCTTGCATGTTTTATTTTCATGGCTGATATATTCTCTCAAATTCATACTATATATCCAGATAGATTTGTAAAACTATATTAAACACGTAGCATTACAAACAAAATATTGTTTGGATTAGGATGGTGAAATTATAACCATTTTTCTCACTGTGTTCTACAGGAGAATGAACCAGTTTCTGAATATCCAGCAGTGATCGTAGAGCCAGTGCCATGTGCCAGAGTAGAACAAGGATATGCTGCACAGATTTTTGTTTATGATGATGAAACTTACCTGCTACAAGATGTTGCAGAAGAACAAGAAATCGAGACTGAAACTGTGAAAACAGGTAGACCTTTAAATACTTTGCCACAACTGAAAGCCTTACTTGGTCTGTTTCATTGGCATTTTAATTCCAGATTAAAATTTGCCCTGTTCCGCTTAGTAGGAGCAATAAATAAAAACAAACAAAACCCTGTAAAGTTTAACACTTAATAAGTTCACCATTATCTATGATACACCACACGCCAACTCAATTATTTCCTGTATAATTTTTCAGTTTGTATTCCAAAACATAGATAGCTTCTACTGAGATAGTTGCTGTTTTTGTTTTAGTAATAAAAACTATACCTCATAGCATTTTGCTAAAACTAAATACATAGTCAAACCTAATTTATTTGGATGTGGACTTAGATTTTTGAAATTATTTTGTTGTGTTATTATAATACTACTTACTTTATATTCCTAAGTAGCATGAAAGGAAAATATGAACTATTACCTTTTTTTAACAATAAGTGGTAGTCTGCAATTTCATAAAGAAAAGCTATAATTTCAAGATTGGCAAATCTTCTTTTTTATTCTTTATTCAGGTTTTGCTCTGTATAAGCAAGCCTTAAATGAATATATTAGTCAATGGCTTTAAACACATCATTGTTACTCATGGTTCAAATAAGCAATGATTGGCTGAATTTGCCTCTTGCAGAAAGTCATAAACTATGGTTTATAGACAAACAGTAGCTAGGTTCACATTGCATACTAAGTCGTACAAACTACAGTAGTCAAAACCAATCAAATCATATTACAGTAAAACCTCAATTTAACATGGTAAGGGGTGTCCTTTAAATCTGAAAATGTGTCAATATATGTCATTTGCACAATTATATCACTAACATTCTTTGCTGTAAAACCCTGATACAATGGACAAACCCTCAATTTAATGGACAGTAGTCTCTTAAATGGAAGTGACATCTGGACAAAAAACTTGTCCATTGTATCTGAGGTTTTACCTCAGCTTCACTTAACAAGATGTGTATATGCACTCTGTGCATTGGTTAAAAGATTTATCTTTGCTAGTCTAAGCAACTTTAGCATGATTAGCTGGCAAGAATATACAATTAACCCTTCATTAAATGAACTTCACATATAATGGATATTTTTTTTAATTCTCCCCAATTTAACAGACTAATGTCAGGTTTTATTGCAAACAATGCAATTTACAATAATTTACATTAGTTACATCAGTTTGGTAGTTATGCAAATGCCATAAACTGATAGGAAAGATGTACATTTAGATTTAACAGACATTTAGATTTACTTCCCCCTTCCCCCCATGGCAGGCTAAATTGAGGCTGTATTGAATTTTATGCAAAAGAATGTTCTGATACAATTTATGGAATTTTATTTTCTGTGTTTCTAGTTAAGATATATAAAGATATTGCTTTGTTTATAAGAGGTTTGTCTGGCTTGTAAATCATATTATGACTTAATATGTTGAGATTATATATTAGCATTCATGGGATTTGGATCTGTGCTAATACAATATATATTTTAAAAAGCTTCCTTTAAAGCCAGGCAATAGTCTTTTAATAACAGACTGTACTTCCAGATTTCAATTAAGTAGGTAATATGCAAAAATATTTGCAAATAATCAAACAAGTTCAATATTCCTCTTATAAATACTGTATAATTTAGATTATAAGACCCAAAAGGTCTGTCAATATATTTCGACTATTTTAAGGAGACCTGTGATTATGTAATTAGATCTTAAACTTAAACAAAAAGGCAGCCTTGGATTTTAAGATACTGAGAGTTAAAATAAGTGATGTCAATTCCTTAGTGTAAGATTTTGTATGAGTAATCTTATAAATTAGATATTCAAGACAGCCTTTGGGCTTCTCAAATATCACTACTCTGTGTCACATTGGAAACTGCTGATGAAACAGAGGAAACAGTATTTATATGCAAACATTATTTAAAGGAAAAAGGACCAAAAATCCTATGAGATATGAACAGAGTTTTTTTGAAGTGATGCTGGGCAGTTGGCCTATATATGATTAAAATGTTAAAAAAGATATTTATCTCACTAAATCGCTGATCTGCATTTATGCAAATTTAGTGTTGAAGGTAAGTATGAATGTTTCTTTTTCTAAACTAGGCTTTCTAAAAATAATATTTCAGTGTGAAACTACAGTACTTTAGTTATGGGTAGTCCTTGTTTAGCTACTACCACAATTGGGACTGGCAACTCAGTTGCTAAGTGATGCAGATGCTAAGTGGAAAAATCACGTGACCACAATTGTGCTTACGATTTTACTTCAGCTTTCCTTTTTTCTCCACTCCCCCACCCCCTGGAATGCTCACCTCTGCGCTGGGATAATTAGCAAGAAGGGAATTAATGTTTGTATTTACATTCATTGGAGAGAAAGGGATTACAAGAGAGTAAGCAGGCATACAATGGGGAATACACTCCGAAAGGAATGCAGTAGCATTGGCCAGAGGCAAACAAAAGTTGAAAGTGTGAAAGTGATTAAAGTCTTGTCAGTTATAGACAGCGGCTGCCAGCCAGCTAATTAAGGTCACAGAGTTGAGCTTGTTAAATTGGGATTAGCACATTTTGGGGAAGTGCTGCACCGGGGGAAAAAAGCAGCTCAGGTAGAGATTGCTAGTTTAAGCAATCTCTCCACTCTGCAAGGGGGTAAAAGAAGAAAAAAAAATTGTCAGACACAGGACAGTGTGTACTGACTGACTGTAATGGTAAACATGTGACAGAGAGAGACCATGCAAAGGTCCTAAATGTGCACCTTGGTTGCAAAGTTAGTTTTTCAGCACCATTGTAATTTCGAACAGTAACTGCATGAGGCAGATGGTAAGTAAGGTTTTCCTGTAATTAGTAGCACACTCCCCACAGATTTGTTGCTATTAAACTTTGACAGTAAATAGTATGTCGGCCTTTCAGATATAAAGTACAGGTAGTCCTCGAGTTATGACTGCAATTGCGACCAGGATTGCCATCATTAAGCAATGTCATAAAGCACAATGTCATGTGACCACATCGCTTAACAGCAGCAATCCAGGCAGTCCCAGTTGTCATCGTAACTCAAGACGCGCAGGTCAGGTCCTTAAGTGGGAAGCGGAGGGGGTCCCAGGTAAGGAGCAGGGGGTGCCACGTAAGTCAGAGAGGGGGTGCTTGGTGCAGCGTGAGCTCAGAAAGGCCAGGGAATGAGGGTGCAGGGTGCATGCGAGTGCAGGGAGGCTGAGGAAAGAGGGTGTGGCGTGCGTGGTGCGATCGCAGGAAGACCGTGGAAAGACGGCATGGAGGTGTTTGTGTGTGCGATTGCAGGGAGGCCAAGGAAAGAGGGTGTGGGGTGGATGCGTGCAATCACAGGGAGGCTGTGGGAAGAGGGTGCAGGGTACACGCATGCGTGTAATCACAAGGAAGCTATGGAAAGAGGGCGCGGAGTACATGCATGCGTGTGAGAGCAGGGAAGCAGGGAGGCCGAAGAAAGAGGGCACGGGGTGGGTGTGATTTCACGGAGGCCATAGAAAGCGGGCATGGGGTAAGTGCATGCGTGTAATTGCAGGGAGGCCGTGGAAAGGGTGCAGGGTATGTGCGTGTGTGTAATTGCAGGGAAACCAAGGAAAGAGGGCTTGGGGTGTGTGCAAGCAAAGGGGGGAAGAAGGGTGCAGTGGGTACAAGCGAAGAAAGTCTGGTGTGGGGAGACTTACCCCAGCGACTTGCAACCTTCCTTGCTGGCTTCCTATTGATTTTGCTTGGGGGAAGCTGGCAGGGAAGGGCACAAATGACAATCTTGTGACTGGAGGACGATGCAACTGGTCGTAAGTGCAAGCTGGTTGCCAGATACCCAAATTTTGTTCATGTGACCACAGGCATGCTGCGGTTGTAAGTCCCTTCATTCAGTACCATTGTAACTTGGAATGGTCACTGAATGAATGGTCATAATTTGAGGACTACCTGTAAGTTTAGGTTTTAGATAAAAGCATCTTTTATTAATGATGGTACCTTCTACTTGGCTGAGAATCAAGTATATATGAAAAATATGCTAATATTTCAATTAAGATAGAAACTTAGAATTTCAGTTTGAGATTCTTTGAACAGCATTCTTGTAAATATAAGTGTAGAGATTAATACTATTGACTAACATTCTTCTTTTCTTTAGTATAGGAATTGTCAAAGTTTGCAGTACGTGATCTCTTAGAATGATAAATGAATTTTTGTAACCCTCATCATGAATAGAATAAATAAGTAAATTATATAAAAGTGCTGTGATTAGTAGATAGTTTTGCAGACTGCTAGACTCCTGTTTTAGTACTTTGTGCTATGAGTGAAAATAAAATTTGTAGAAGTGCATTCATCTTTCTCTTTATTTAGTGAGTTGGATCCAGAGTTCCTATGTAAGATAATTATTTTTATTGATTTCTCCTTTCTCTTATTCTGGAGAAGAGAGAGATCTCCTGAAACTATAGAGAGTACAGGGAAAGTGGTAAAGGGCCCTGGATGAAGATGAATGAGCAAAAATTGTCTCCCACTTTGCTCCAGTGGGGAGTTGCCACTGCGCCTCAGTTCCTTCATCAAAGCAAGATGCCATCTCTCCAAAATAGGGCCAATATGGATCCAGCCCACTATACTGCACCGTGAACAGTATGTCCTAAGAAATATACATCTGAAATATTTCTATTACTTTCTATGTAAACAATTTATTCAGGACTGAAACTTTCTTCCTAAGATGACATAATATAGAATATTATTTTTTAAACACATTTAAATAAGAAAAAGTATGGTTTGATGTTTGAGGAGCTTCAGATGGGATGCAGTTGTTGGAGTTTCCACTAATTCTTCCAGAATTTGTTATTTTCAGGACACCAAGGACAGGTGTTTTTTTTAGTTGATGATAGTATTAAATGTGTGTTTACTTTTCTGTGTTCTTTATATCACATCAGAAATCCTCCCTGTGGCACAAGTAAAGTCTTCTTTTAACTTTAAAATATTGTTGCCACAGGGAGGTAGAAGACCTTGATGAAACATGGATATTTAAACAGATCCTCCTTGACTTACCTTATGGGAGGAGAAAAACCGCTCTGGAAAAGTGTTGGTATGTATATTTTCTTCCTAGTTGTATATAATCACACATATTAAAAAAACTATTCCCATTAGTAAAAAATGCTCAGATATATTCTAAAACAAGTTTTTTTTTTTTTTTTCCAGACTGCTTACTACTTAAAACTACTGTTATGGAAAACAAATCCTGTAACTACTCCAAACTTGCATTTGCTTAAGAATGACCTAAATATAAATTTAGCATTCTTCCTTTGGATTTTTCAACTTGTTAAAAATAATTATATTTATACTTTTATGTAAATTATTTTTATGAACATTACATTTGATTTCAAATCTTACAGATGTATTGTAAAAGAGTAATATGGTAAGATTACTAATTGATCATATTGATGTTTAATGTCAATATTCAAAATGTCTTCCTAATCTGTAGAAAACTGAGTGTGTTTTAAAATTTGTTATTAAGGAAATGGTGATTCTATATGTATCATTTAATCTGAGTTTTATGTCTTGACAGATCTAACAAGTAGCTTTAACAAGGAATTTTTATTCAGTAACAGTGAAAAAATGATGCACTTTTTTTTTCCTTCTTCTTATGCACATATAGTATTTGCACATAATGCTAACACTATGTTTTAGCAACCTGGCTTACCTTGTCTGAGCTCAGAAGCTAAGGAGATTCTGGTCTGGTTAGTCTTTGGATGGAGAACCTTTAGCCAGTATTAGGGCTGTAGCCTAGATTGGGAAATGGAAAAACATGTCCTGTTAGAAACCACTTCTGTATTGTTGCTAAGTAAACCATGTGGCTATGTCCATGTAGTCACCAGGCTTGATTTGAAAGAGGAGACCCACCCAAAACAGTTTTTGCAAAGCACTGAGCTTGAGTATGCCTCTCTTTTTTTCTTATACATTTAGCAGGAAAAAAAAAAAAATCAAGATTCAGCTGCACTTGTTGGTTCTTACTTTGTCATTATGAGTGAAAAGGAAGCTTGTTTAAAATAAAACTAGCCAATTTCTAAACAAGTCAACTATGAACTCTGGAATTCTTTAGTTAGGTTATTTAACACACTAGAATGTTAAACCATGCTTCCTGATTTATATGTACTGAAAAAGAAATGGCTGAAGAAAAACCAAATTCTAGTTTATTCCTTTCAGCAGCATCTGCCACAAATGCTGCCATTAAGTACGTGTGTCCCAACATCTAATACAAGTAGGTAAATTGTGGCATCGCACAAATGTGATGTTGTTGTTTTTTGCTGCCCTTGCCTCTCTGCAGACACCCATCTTTCCTTGTACACAGAAGAGAGTGCAATGGAGAAAATACTCAAGCTCATTGCTTTACAAGGGCCTAAGTACTAACCGTGTTTTAAAAATTACATGCAAATACAGTTATGGAGGAGCAAAAGCAACTCCAGCAATACAGCACTTTAATTTAAGTATTTAATAGGTATTTGTATTCTGTACAGAAGTGACACAGTTGAAATAAAAATTGCTTTTAAAAACATCTAAATTAGCTTTATAAATTAAAGGTGCAATTCAGTACACATGTAATTGGGAATAATTCCCACTGAAGTAGATCTGCATGGGACTCAAAACCATTATTATTGTGAACATCTAATTAAAATTACTTCTAGGTCAGTTGTGTGGAATAACAGGCATGTTCACATATTGTTTTAAGTCTCACTGTGCTCACTGGGGTACATATAAACAGATACGTGGAAGTGTGGACACCACATTTTGGTGACTGTCACTGGCTTCAGAGGATTCAGAGTTGAGTAAAAGCAGCTGTCTTCCCTTCTCTATCTGCAGATGCTTCTTTTTCAGTAGCCTTTTAATGGACGTAATCGAATAGCGCTTCTACAAAAGAAATATTTCATGTAAGAGCTTTGTTAATTCTTATAAGACTTGTGATTACTAATATTAAATGAAAAATACATTAAACCAAATATAACTTTGGGAGAATTCATGTTAAACCAGAAATTGGAAGAGTCAGCAATAGGAAAGCTAGTTTGGATCTCTTTTGCAACCTGTGTTTTTGCAACCTATGTTGTTTGCAGTATCATGTTGCTGGGCTGTACCAGTAGCTGAATTTTGGAAACAACAGATCTACAACAGTTCTGAAAAGTAACTCCATATTTAACTTCACCTACCAGATGCGTATTACCTGTATAGGTAAAAGCTACATGTGGGAAAATGTGCAAATTATTTGCATGATATCCATTTAGATTGCTTGCTGATGTAGACAAAAACTCAGCAGCAATGACTGACTGTTGCCAACAATGGAGGAAATAAATATGAAGTGGATGAAATCTACTTGAAAATAAGTAGGATAACATCACCCACTTTGAAAGTTGCTTGTTGCACGTGACAGTCTATAGTACTGTACTGTAAATATATTCTTCCTCCTAGGGCTACGCAACAATTGCCTATATCACGCACGAAGGAAACATTGATTATGGAGAGAGATTTCCCTCTTGTTGTAAGCTTGCAAAACTGTGGACTAAGACAAAATAGCGCGCAGTACTAACGGTGAATGTAACTCTTGGTTCATAGCACTGCAGCACTTTAACAGAACTCGACTGTTTCAGGGTGCCTATGACTGCGCCGAATTCCGGATTCCAGAACTCCAGACAATGTAGGGTGCAAGCTTGAACAACTGCGGACGATGTGAGTCGAGTGCCGCCTTGCAAAGGGACGTTAAGGAGCAGGAGGCGACAGTGGAAAAGAAGCCGTGCTGCACGCCGAAGAAAGGATGAAAAGTTGGCCCTTCGTCTATGGCCACGTCTTCCTTCCTTTCCCGTTCTCGAAGATGCGAAAAGCGAAGGAGAAGCGCGTAGCCACATGCGTTTTGCTCCGCCGGACCTCCTGAAATGGCAATCTCGGACGGGCAGCCTCGGAAGCAGGTGGATCCCTTCCCGCGGCGGTGAGCGGAGGACGCCGAGAGGCTGGCGGACCCTCGAGTCCCCCCTCCTTCGCCAGCCTGACCCGCCGCCCTCGCTCCCCGCTTCTGGCTCCAGAGGGGAGGGCGCGAGCTGAGCGCCCGCCCGACACTTCCTGTCTGCGAGGCTGGCGGCGGAAGGATCGCGTGCGCCCCGCTTGAGAGGAAGCGCTTCTCCGCGGCCCCTGCCTGCCGCTCCACGCGGGAGGGCGAGAGCGGAGCCGAGCGCAGGCTCCTGCGTGGCTGGCCGGGCGCGGGAGCGAGCGTGCAGAGGAGGATCCGGCCGAGCGAGGCCCCGGTGGCTCTGGTGTGTCGGCGGAAGCGCGCGCCCGTCGCTTGGCGGGGCTGCGCGCGCGCGCCCGAGCGCCAGGAAGCCCCTGCGGGTCAATGCGAAGCCGCCGCCGCCGCTCGCTCCAGCGGCATAAACATGGCGACTTCCCTGCATGAGGGGCCCACGAATCAGCTCGATCTGCTCATCCGCGCCGGTAAGCGGCGACGCGGCGTGGCGGGGCTCTCCAGCGGGGCGGATGGCATAAAAGAAAGACAGGAGCAGCAAAGGGTGGGCCAGGCGGAGAGGGAGGTGCGCACGCCGCTCGCGGGCTCTTCCCGGGGGCGGCACTGGCGCTGGAGTAATGGAGGGAGGACGAATCCAGGAAGTGATCACCTTGGCGTGCTGTCCGCGTTAGCAACCTGTCCGCGCTGCGCCCGCATTGTGGGGCTTGCGTCCGTGCGTGTTTGTGGCGGGCGCCGCCGCTGTTGGGGCTAAGGAAGGGAGCGCGTTCCGTTGCCGCTGCTTCTCTCGAGCCCGAACCAGGAAGAGCAGCGCTTGCAGTTCCGCGCCCGCCATCCGCGCCAGGCTGCTCAGAAATGAAAACGCGCCTTCCTTGCAGTGCCTCTTGGGCGGAAGCCTCTTCTCCCCCCCCCCGCGTCTGATTAGGGGCTGCTGCGAGCGGGCTTAGGGACTTCAAAGTCTTCCTCTTCTGGGGGTCCTGCCTGCCTGCCTGCTAAACTTTTGTTTCTCGCTGGGGAGGATAGGGGAGCCACCTGAGGCCATGGGATGTCAGGGGACGCAGGTGGCGATGCCGGGAGTCGGGCGCTCTCGGGGGTGCGAACGGTGTGCGCTTATCTGTATCGAGGAGACCGAATCCATTTCCCCCCTTCTCCCCCCCCATAGCGGAAGCGCGGAGCTCCCTCAGGAGCCCCTGTGTACTGGGTGAGGGGAGGGAGAGACGGGCCTGTCAACCAATCGTCTGTCAAGGATGTTCGAAATCTGAATGCTGAAGTCTTTGTTGGGCGGTGCTATTCTCCTGCAGGCCAATAGGCATGGAGAAGGAATTGAGTGGCGGCTCTCTGTGCGCTGACAATGCAAGCACGGAATTGGAGGGAAGAGGAAGGATTGTAAATACGGAAGTGAGGGCGGGGTTCGTGTGAGTGAAACGGAAAAAAGGCAGAGAATTGAAGTGGTTTTTTAGCTATCATAATTTTGTTTTATGCGGATTAAAATATCTGTAGCTCCGTATCGTATCTTGGTCCATCCTTAATCAGTGTTTTTTTTAATATTGTGGTTTTCGTTCAGTAAAAAATAAACCTCCTCTAGTGAGAGAAATATGAGACCCAGTTTGGTCTAGTGGTTAAGGCACCAGACTAGAAACCAGGAGGCTGTGAGTTCTGGTCCCTCCTTAGGCACGAAAGCCGGCTGGGTGACTTTGGGCCAGTCACTCTCTCTCAGCCTAACTCACCTCACAGGGTTGTGGGGAAAATAGGAGGAGGAAGGGTATTAGGTAGTACGTTTGCTACCTTGAGTTATTTATAAAAATAATAAAGGCGGGATAAAACATATTAAAACTTTAGTGACTTATTCGATTACTTTCTGATTCCTTTTAGATTTTTGAAAAGTGTTCTTATAAGCCCCATTAGGGTTTTCTGATTGTATCTCCATGTGTATCTATTAACTGTTGATATTAGGCACTTTTTTATGGCCTGTCCTTTTTTCAGTTGTTTGTTTATGAGCTTCTAACGGGGCAAAGAACTTCTGAGGAGCGCTGTCTTTTTGTAATCCTTTCAAGCTCCAAAGGTATAGTTTTTCTATTGCTTTTAAAAGAGCAGTGTAAAGGGAATAGTTAAGTGTTTTTTGCCTAGGGCTTGCACATTACTGCCTTCTGCCATGATATCCTAGCAGATACAGGAAGCATTGTTTGCCTCTGTCATTTTTGGTGTATAATGCCAACCCCCCTCACCATAAAAAAAAAAAATCTCTGCACAGCAAAGCCACTTACTGCAATAGAGAGCAGTATTAAATACCTGCTGTTTCACTTTGACTGTGTTCCTAGGGATGATTTAATTCATTGGCTGATTTGCTGTGATATCATTAAAAGTTATAAATACTCTAATTACTAGAGGAGAAGGATATGTTGATACATACACTTAAGAGCTAGAGGGCAAGGAGAGCCAGTGTGGTATAGCAGTTAAGGTGTTAAACTAGGTTCAAGTCCATCCCAAGCCATGGAAATTCATTGGTTGACTTTGGGCCACTGACTGCCTCTCAGGTTGGACTTTTGTACTGGGTTGTTTTTGAGTGAATAAAGTGAAGGGAGATCCCCGCCTAAGCTATCTCGTCCTGAATAAAAGGCGGCATATAAAGCTTAATAACAACAATAGCAGCTTTGGAGAAATGCTTGCCCAAAGTATAAGTGTAGAGTCCCATGTACTTTTAAAGAGAAAATGGTAGACAAATGTCTAAAACCAAGTTGGTAGAAAAGAGACTCTGGTTTTTCATGGAAAGAATATAAGAAATAGATGGAGAAAGGAACAAAAAAGAAGAGTAATTAACAAAAGGAGAAGAAAGAGAGCCTGGGGGAAATATTATATATATATAAAAAGGAAAACTGAATGGTTTGGGAGAGGGATAGACTGTGGTTACAAAATGATGGTGCCAGAAGCAGGTTGTATAACTGAATTTTAATACTGATTTCAAACACTACTTATTCATTTGAATGTTTATTTACTTACTAATTATTTCAGTTTATATGCTGCTCCATTTCCAAAGCTTTTGGAATTTAAGGTTTTAAAATAATTTATTATTATTCATGGGCAAGAAAACACAAATTCGATTAAAAAAAGGATTTTAAAGCTGTGATCATAATTATTTTAGAAGAATTATTTCCTGTTTAAAATGAATATGTGCATTGAAATGAGTTTCTATGCTTTCATGAGAAGCAAGTAATGTTACATTAATCTCAGTGTTTCTCTTTGTTTAATTTCCACAATTGCATCTCCTGTATGATGCATATGGAACAGCGATGCAAACACCCAGTTCCAACTTTATGCAAAACTGCTAGTGAATTAGACAGAACTGCATCCTAGTGGTCTTTGGAAAACTCATGGTTGGGGAAGATATAGTCGGGGGGGGGGGGGTCTTGTACTAAGCCAACATATTTAATATATTTTAGGAATGGAATTTGAACTTCTATTGTCTTCTTCCTTACGAGCATTCTTGACCTGAGCATCAGATTTTTTGTTATTGATACATTTATTTATTTAACATTTTTTTAACGCAATCCAATTCACAGACTTGGGGTGACATACAACAGAGTAAAAATAAAAACAAAACAAAACCCAGAAAGATGTATAGCGAATAGAAATCTGTGAATTGGGTCCAGAAACTTTGGTTAAAAGCACAGTAGAATCGTGTTATTTTAACAGTTTTACAAAGGTCAGGAAAGAACAGAATGCTTAAACCTCCAGAGGGAAGAAGTTGCAAAATACATGGGGCTGCAGCAAAAAAGCCTACCATCTAGTCCATGTTCCCCTCACCTTATGTATGGAGTACCATATTTTTTTGTCTGTTTATGTTTTCAGTAACTATACTTCCTTTTGCCTCCTTCCCCCTGTAAAATCCCTCTTGCCTGATTCTTATAAAAATAGCAGCATATTACAAATGTTGCCTTCTGCTAGGAAGCAGGATTTGAACATGCCTCCTGAACCCTGCTGCAATATCCACGTGGGGCAACTTGCTATGAAAGGAAAACTATTTTATGTCATCACCACAGGATGAGGAATGGATTGAACACTGCTGTGTAATAATGCTTTTTTGTATACCAGATAGACATGTTTCAGAGTAGAATTATTTAGAACTTTTATATTCAGATATAGTTGTTAAGGTTTTTGATAATTGATACACATACACAAAGTTTTAATTAAGTGTTGCCACAGTGGCACAAATGAAGAAGAATAGGACTCATGAGAAGAAAAAAAGGAAAATACTAGATTTTTTAAATAAAATATCATATGACTAACATATTCCTCAAGCATGGGGATGGCTAGCCTTCAGCCTCAGGTTTTCATCCCCTTGGTCTCTCCTTCTTGTTTTTAGTTATGTTAATTTAATTTAAGGTTTTATGTGTTTATATATTTTATGTTCTAATGTTTATTGTGATTTTATATTTTTAAAGCTGCACTGGGGTGGCATTTAATTTCGTTATACAAGTAGTACAATGACAATAAAGATTTCTATTCTATTCTATTCTATTCTATTCATTGGGGGGAGATGGTCAGTTGAAAAATTTAATACATAAATAAATAGTCTTCCAATACATCATTAAAAGTGTATAATACTATAAGACATTTCATATCCATTTTCTAACAAAACATGTAGCAAACTTTAAAGGTAGCTGGATAACACAATTGGAGTCATTTAAAAAAAAGAAAAACTACAGGTAAAAAACAATACATTAAGACAATACAGGCAGTCCTCGTTTAGCGAATGTTTGCAATTATGGCAGTGATGAAAAAGTAACTTTGTGAGCAATCCTCACATTTATGACCTTCGTAGGTCTGTAAAGCAAAGAAAAACTGATGTAAAATTGTAAAACCATGATGTATCACTTAACGATCGCTTTGCTTAATGACTGAGTCACCAGTCCCAAATGTGCTTGCTAAATGAGGGTGCCCTGTAATGTCAATTGTATATAGATTGTATGTCAAGTTAAAATATAAACCCCAAACCCTAATTTTGGATGTGGTACAATTCCATGTGTTAAACTGTAGTCTAAAAAGGATTTCCAAATAGTTTTGAATTCTGTATCAGATTTACTTTATCTAGATATTGAAGCACATTCCCACAATTTGATTAGCCATTTTTCCACAGAGGGGATCAAAGATCTTTTCTGATAAAAAGCATATAAAATACTTGCAGTTGTATACCAATGCCAATTCAGTATATTTTAAATGTATGTATAGATGAGTGAAATTTAATAAAAAATATTTCAGGATTACAACTTTCAAAATTTGTTCCATTCTGCAATGGATTATTGTTGAGCTTTATAATACTGCTGTCACATGTGGAAAAAGGATCCAATCTGCTCATTCCATTTCTACCATTTTTTGGAAAAAGAAGCACTCATTTTAGCAATCAAGACTGTAGTGATGTATCAGTAGTAAAATGGACCAGTTATTCCTGAGTATAATACTCAAGGTAAATTTAATATTATTTCTTCATTGAAATTCCCACTGTCCCATCTCTATAACTATTTTCAAATTCTGCATCAATTTAATCATACATAATCAGACTCATTTAGGTTCACCAATACATTATAAATTGTGCCTAACGAATGTTCAGTATTATGTGTTATAAGATTTCAAATTCAGTCTAATTTCTTGTTTTATTATTGAATGTTTGTTTCTATGAAGATGAAAGCATTAGAAATTTGCTCAGTGGAGAGACAACTTGTTTAGATTCCAAGATTCTATTGTGAATAGGACAAAGTTTAGGTCTTTCAGTCCTTTACTACACAATGCTAGTTTACTCTTAATTGATTCCAGTACTTTCAGATAAACAGTATGACAACAAAAGAGTTATGGGAACAAGGGGGCATATTGGGGAAAAAATTAAATTGGGTATTGCTGGATTCATGTTATATTGTGGGAATATTGTATTATGTCAGAAATAGCAATGGGAATAACAGTATTAGAGTTTTAAAAACATATTTTTAATGGCTTGCCTGTAAGTATTTAAACAGATGATACTTGTGCTTTCTTGTCCTGCTTCTTCAGGTATACAAGTGCTGCTGTATGATATGTGGCATTAGTCTTGGCGTTTATTCTTTTAGTGCTACAGATTTCTAGTTAAATCTTAAAAGATATGGACACGGTATTAAAGCATATACAGTATGGTATAATTCATGGAATGTCTGTGGACCCCAGTTTAAATATATGGTGGCTATAATATGGATATGAGTATTTGTACATTTTCATTGAAGAACAGCTTATGATAGGACTGAATAGTGATTAATGGATATATGTGAGCTAGTGGTGGGCTAGTTTCTGGGAAAAGAACCATGAACTTTGGTCTGTTCAACATTTGGTCTATTCAACATTTAATCAATTTTGATCTCTACTAAAATTAACATTGTTGCAGGCTTGAATTGCTGACAGCATTTTCAGATTGCTGGACTTAATTGCATACTCTGTATTTTAAATGAATTAGAACAAAATTTCTTATAGATTCTGTTTATATTAAAATATAAAAGCCAGAATGTCATTTAACGTTTTTTTAAAATTGTGTTTTATCTTTGAATTTAATTCTTGTAATAGAATAATACCTTCTTAAAATTTTTCATCTTGTTTAAAAATAAATTATAAAAATTATATTGATATGAATGATTAGAATACTTATATTGGAAAATGCATTCTTTTAACTTGTAGTTACAAGTATTGTAGCTTGTAAACTGCAGCTACAATACTCTAGTTACTCATTACCACAATTAATTGTTAGGCTACTATAATTAACATACTGCTGGTTAAGTGTAAATATTAATCCTGAGATTAAAGTCTAGCATAGTAGCTAAGAGCTGGCCTACAGTTTGGTAGTTTATTTTTCAAATACCATCTGTCTTGAATTGTGTGGTCTAAAGCAGGCTATTGTCTTTCAGCCTTGGCCCCTGTGGTCAGTTGAGGGATAACAATGGTTTACTTCATAAGTCTTGAACAGATTATTGAAATGATATATAACACTAAGCAGTATTATTGCAATTTTTAATACACATAATTAATATAGTTATTTGATATTTCATTTAATGTTGTTAGTGTGCCTTATTATTGGTGGAAATGCCAATAATCAGTTGACTAGGAGTTTGACTGTCCTGCTGATTAGAGATAATTAGACTGCTTATTTTGTTCAGGCAATACATTAAAAGAGAACCCACCACACACTGGTTCCAGATTAAATAGTTTAATTTACTTCATATTGAAATTAGTGGCTCATAAGTCTAAGCATTCACCTTAATTTTTATGGGATCACAGTATGGTTGATTTAATGTGCATTAATCCAGTATTTCTAACTGAGGATGAAATAACTGTTTTCTTCTTGAATATATTTAATTAAAAAAGAATTCAGGGCTGGACTAAAATGCCTTCCCTATTTCATTTCTCTGCTTCTCCCTAATCATTTTACTGTAAATTCATTCATCCATTCACTCATTCAATTTGTATGGCTGCCCATCTCAAATTCACAATACTTAGAAACAAGGTAAAAACCACATAACAGAATTATAAATAATGTATATAGCATCCAAGAGTAATCAACCCACAACAGTAATTAGCACAACCATGATATGGGCTCAGCCACACAGGGCCTCAGGCTCAACAACAAAACCAGGGTTTCAAGACCTTACGAAAGGCTAGCAGGTCAGGACAAGTCTGATCTCTGGAGGGTGGGGGATGAAGTTCCAGAGGGTGGGTGCCATGACAGAAAAGGGTCTCCTCCTGGGTCCTGCCAGATGACAATCCGTAGCAGATGGGACCTGGAGCATGGCCCTCCTGCCCATGATGTAGGGATGAGAAATACTGAGAAATCTTCAGCTCTTGGCAGGTCTTTTCCTTTTTGTTTTCTTTCTTTCTGCCATGAAAAGCAATGCTACGGAGTTTCTGGAGAAAAATAATAACTCACAGTATTCTATGGGATCTCTGTGAGCAAAAAAGTTGGCTTTTAGGTGAAAAGTTGTACATAAATGAGTTTAAGTCCTCCTTCCATTTTCCAAAGGTTTTTCCTTTCATCAATAGTCCATATAGATATAATGAAATGAAATATGGTGGCACTTAGATGATTAAATTTTCGTATAATAAGCTATTTGAACAAGTTTTGTATGTCAGATGCATCTGCTTTGTTTCTGTCTTACTTGAGCAAGGAAATAAAGCTGGGAATATTAAGTAATTACAGTTTCTCATTACATCTGGTTCTACAAACCAGAAGCTATGGTTAATGGCTTCCAAATAAATCACAGTATGGATTGTGCTAAATGCTAATGCAGTTTATTTTATTGTGGCTTAGAATATCATGATTCCAGCCAACTATGGCTTTATTTAACAAGTATGGCTAAAATGAACCTGGCAGAGCAATGATTGAACCTGTTCTCCTCTTTCCTAATTCTGGTCTTCTGTGATGAGTCAACAAAAAAGATTTGAACATGTGTGATTGTTTCATGGCAATAATTTAGCTCTCATTTTCAGGAATAAAAAGAAAATCTACATTTTCCTGCTTGTTAGACATTAAAATAAATGTTTCAGGAGGTTTCTGGTGGTAAAGCGATAATGCATGGTGCTTTGGGTTCTTTTGGTTGACTTCCTAATTCTTATCAGTTCTTTTTCATAATTGTTACCATTCTGTCATATGAGATTCGACAGAGAAATTTGTGCATATTTCTTTATGTAGAATTTAGTTGTGTTGATACAGAATTGGAATTTGGGATAAGCAGAGTAATCCTGGCATAGCTTAACATTTTCAAAAGGTTATTTATAAATATCAGTTTGGTAATGCTGTCTAGAATAATGAACACCCCCCAGAATTCAAAGTGGTAGGCTTTAGAAAAGTGTACTGAGAAGTTTTTCTTGAAAGCATTATGCTTTTTTTTCCCTAGTAACTAAACAGAATTGGTTCATTCTCTTTCGGTTAAGGATGACTGCTTTTCATTTCCCTGAAGGCTCTTTTATATTTGGCGAGTAATATTATTTATAGTTAGCTAACAGAAAGCTCCACTGAAAACTATAAAGCTTAATTTTAACAGATATGTGCAGTTGTATTATTAGTAAGTTATTTCTAGCTGCTACTTATCTCAGAGATAAACTTCTTCAAACAGTATCTGTAATAGTAATCATAATGCGTGGTGAAAGCCATCTCATTCTAAAATATTTGAAGAGAACGGCCGCTTTGCATGCATATAGCTCTGTTCTTTTCCATTTTTCATATGGTTATTTGCCTTCATCTCCACTGCTCTGGCTGTTCTGAGACCTTGCTCTGTGGTAATGATAATGCCTGAAATAGTAAGCTGCTTTGGAAAAACTGGGTTATTTTATGCAATACTCTTCTGTGATTCCTTCTTACATGATTTGGATCTGAAGAGTCAAAGAGTAAAAGATTTTTCCCTGTCTAATATTCCATTTAGAATATTGAAGTTAACAGAATAGATCTTTTGAAGTTTCAGCAACGAAGCACCAGTTGAATCCTCATTAGTTTTCCAGCACTGCCGATAAGTGATCCAGCTTATTCTAAAGATATCTTTAGATGCTGACAGCCCAGCTGGAAGGGTTTAGCTTTGAATAGATTTCCATAAATGGAAAGAGCAACTGGAGAGAGAAAGAGAATGCGAATGTGTTTGTATACACCGTCCTGTGTATAGATAATATGCAGCAGGTGGTACTGTGTGCTGCTGATTTTAACAGTCTCCACTGATATAAGACCAAAATTGTCTACAGGTAGTTCCCGGGTCAAGAACACCCAGTTTAAGGATGACCCATAGTTAAGAACAGAGCCTATTGTAGCAAAGTTGAGTTAAATACACAATGGTTGGAGTTAATTCCACAATATTACTTATGCAGTATTATACAATAATACTGTTCCAGCTTACATACAAATTTGACTTAAGGACAGACCTTGGGAACAGAACTTGTTTTTAAACTGGGGATTATCTGTATATGTGTCTTTTTAATGTATTTGTAAAACATACACACACACACACACACACACACACAGATATTATGTATTAGTTGTTCAATATCACAGTATTTCTTAAAGTAAGATGTTTTTAGTGATGTGGGAGCAAAAACACCAACTAGCCATCAACTATTCCAACTCTTTTAAGTAAGCAAACAAAAAGTTATGCTGTAAACAAAATATTGAGGCAAATGTTAATCTTGGAAAAAAGGACTGGCTTTACCTCCTAGTGAAAAATGGGTGTTAAAATAATAATTGAAGGTATATGTTAAAAATTTCTGAATAAAGGCTAGAGTACAACATTTCATTTAAATAATGAAAATGTTAGTTTGGATTTTAAGGAATGGAATGGAATAAAGAAGATTAAGTGGAATAAATCTGGTGGGGGGAATAGAAGATGTAAAAGGACAGCCTCCCCCAAGAAAAGGAAAAAAAGAGTGGGGAAATGTTGTGTTGATTATTCCTATCTCTCCATTTGTGCAGATAATTCAAAGTCAACACCATTGCTTTTTATGGACTTGAAATTAGATTAGTCTTCATATTTTTATTAACAGCAATTAAACCTTTCTGTAATATGGAATGGGTTACTTCCCATAATCTAAATTTTAATTAGGTTATTAAAGTGGATGTATTTGATATTAAGAGTTTAGTATCATTGTGATTCATTTACTTAGGAGTGTGAGCAGTACAGAAGATAAAAGGTTAGGAATGTTCTTAAGTTGGCTCTTTTGAAATAATGGTTAAACATAATGATGTAAATAGGCAATCAGAAATCCAAAAGTAGTTATAGATGGTTTTTTAAATGCTAATGCGTATGGCTCTCAGAGGGTAGATTGAACTTTCTTATATTTTTTTTTTAATTTGACACCACCAATGTTATGATTTAGTACTCCACATAGTGTGTTATACACTACTGGAGCATCTTCTTCTTGGACTACTTCTATAAATGTATGTTTTTGTAATGGATTGAATGTTGGACATACAGTTGACTGCAAATATTTAAGCACCCCAATCAAAGTATATGTTTGTAACATGCCTAGGTTGTGGCAGCTTCTGTTTTTTAGGGTTTCATTAAAGCACACAATTTGACCAAATATGGCTAAACCCTTACATACAATTGTACAGTATGCTAACCACTTTTTTTGCTTGTTCATACATTCTGAAGGAGACAGAATGAAGTAGGATTTCCTCAGATGATGAACTTTCTGCACAATGCTCATTAATTTTCTGGAACTCAATAAACTAGGTTTATAGAGTGTCCTAAGCCATCATGTGCTTGGCTTGGTTTTGGCTTAGTATGATAACTTAACTGCTATGGCTTTTAGATTTTGAGGTTGTAAAAGAGGTTGTAAAAAAAAGGTAATAAATTCTCATCTCAAAAATGAGAATATGTATCTAATATATATTTTTCTTCAAAACCATGTGTTTAAATAACATTATATGCTTTGAGGTGTATGGAACTTACGGCTCACAATATCTGTCAAAGAAACGTCCTTGTTTATTTTTTACAGTGGAAGCATCTGTTCACGGCAGCAATGTGCACTGTTCAGATAAGACAATTGAAGCAGCAGAAGCCTTGCTTCATATGGAATCTCCAACCTGCTTAAGAGATGCTAGAAGTCCAGGTATGTCAACTATACAAATTAAGTATCTTATCCTTTTTAAATTGGCTTTTGATCATATAGCTACCCCCTAGGATTGATTGATTGATTGATTGATTTATATTTCAAATTTAGATACCGCCCATCTCATGAAAAAGTGACTCTGGGAGGTTCACAATGAAACAACAATAAATATTAATTAAAATACAATAAAAACAATATAAAAATACAATAAAAATAGAATAAAACCAAACACATACACATAATAATATCTTCCAAGATGCTGATGATCAGTAAGATGTTAACATATGGGAACATCTTCAAGGTGCTAGCTGCACCCAGGGTTGGTTGCCCCTTTTTTGCCCCATGCCAGTTGGTAGAGCCAGGTCTTGACTGCTTTCCAGAAGGACAAGAGAGTTGGGGCCTGCCTCACCTCTGGGGGGAGAGTATTCCATGGGGCGGGGGCCATGGCAGAGAAGGTTCTCTTTCTGGACCCTGTCAGTTGATATTCTTTCATTGACAGGGTCTGCAGCAAACCCCCTCTGCCTGACCGGGTGGGATGGGTGGATATAATGGGGGTGAGACGGTCCCTCAGGTAGCCCGGTCCCATGCCATGTAAGGCTTTAAAGGTGATAACCAACACCTTAAATTAGACCCGCAAGCAAACTGGGACCCAGTGCAGCTCATGCAGCAAAGGTATAACATGTGCCATCTTTGGGGCACCTAAAATTGCCCGTGTGGCTGCATTTTGAACCAGCTGAAGCTTCCGGATACTTTTCAAGGGTAGCCCCATGTAGAGTGCATTGCAATAGTCTATACGGGAGATGACTAGGGCATGAGTGACTGACTGGAGGGACTCCCAATCCAGAAAAGGGCATAACTGGTGCACAACACATAGTTGAGCAAAGGCCCCCTGGCCATGACTGCTACCTGCTCTTCGAGCAGGAGTCATAAGTCCAGGAGGACCCTCAGATTAGGCACCGGGTCTGTCTGGGGTTGTGTGACCCCATCCAGAACCAAAGATGGTAAACTTCCGGATACAGAGGAACCCCCAACCCACAGCCACTCCGTCTTACCAAGGTTCAGTTGAAGCCTGTTGTTCCCCATCCAGACCCCCACAGTTTCCAGGCACCACGAAAGGGTAGTCACAGCATCACTCAGATCACCTGGGATGGAGATGTATAACTGGGTATCATCTGCATATTGATGATACTTCATCCCATGGTGGCGGATGATCTTGCCCAGTGATTTCATGTAGATGTTAAAAAGGAGCGGGGAAAGTACCAAACCCTGTGGCACCCCACAAAGGAGGGGTCGCGGGCTGGACCTCTTGCTCCCTATCAACACCAATTGGGACTGGCCTTTGAGGAAGGAGGTGAACCAGCACAAAACTGTGCCGCCCACCCCCAACTCCCCAAGCCGACCCAAAAGGATACCATGGTTGATGGTATTGAAAGCCACTGAGAGGTCAAGAAGAGCAAGGATGGATGCACTACCCCCATCCCGCTCCCACCAGAGATCATCCAAGAGTGCGACCAGTGCTGTTTCAGTCCCAAATCTGGGCCTGAAACCCGACTGAAAAGGGACCAGATAAATAATATTTAGTATATTTAGCTTTTTCCAGACCCTAGAGCTATCTTAATTCTGGGAAGGAAATATTAATCAGTTAGTATTTAAGTATGCCTTTCTGCTCATAGGGCATGCGTAGTTTTGTTCCTAAAAACTGGTCTACAAATTATACACTGCATACGGTATGTAGTGTTACACGATGCAATGTTACATTACTGCATGAAAAGAATGTTGCACATAGAGAATCACTGTATGAATTACAGCTGTTATTTGGAGCAGATACTGCGCATAAGCTGTTTCCAGGGAAATTCCATGTAATAAGTGTCTGTTTAGATTGATCTGTACATCAATTAATAAACATACCTCAGGTGTTTTTTTAACTGAAGCCAATGGAAAACAATGTTTTCACATATCTTGGTTTTAATTTTCTTTCATTTTGTATCATCAGGTTAAAACTATCCATATTCATTGCAGATTTCATTGTTATCTTAACATGCAATTTGTGGTTTATAACTAGTGATAGTGACAAAATTTATAAAATTGAAGGAAATGGTATGCTAATGAGGAACAAACTATGACATCTAAGGATTAGCTGAGGCTGAAATATTTAATCAAGAATTGGGGTTCATTTCAGTAGGAAATCCTAGTTCTCTCAATTTATAAAATGAATGTCATATAGAACTATACATAAACTAGTTATTTCCAGAGTGTAATGTGTATAAACATTCCAGTACTGGGAACAATTACTCTTTTGTTAAAAAAAAAATACAGATCTAGCTCATGTTGGGTCATATAATAAAGGCAGCACTACAATATTTGTGGGTATTCTAGCAACTGAATGCAGATGAATTATGAGAAAGCTTTATTTTTTATTTGGCTCCTTTTGAGAATGTTTACAAAATTTAAAACAGATTTAGCTTATTTTGTAACTTGAAAAATCTGGATTTTTTAAAACATGCAAACCTTACCTTATTTATTTATTTGCTTTCCTTAGTAGAAGTTTTTGTTCCGCCTTGTGTGTCAACTCCAGAGTTCATCCATGCTGCAATGAGACCAGATGTAATTACAGAAACTGTTGTGGAGGTATCTACTGAGGAATCTGAACCAATGGATACATCTCCTTCACGAACATCTCCAGAAATCCATGAGCCCATGAAAAAAAAGAAAGGTACTTTGTGTATATGTGTATGTGTGTAGGACAACTAAAAATAGCAACAACAAGAAAAACATATTTTCTCTTGTATGATCATTTGCCTAGAAAGGCTATTTGGATTGATATTTTTACTTAGGTAGTAGGTGTTCCACTGATTACTATTTGGTTGGAACAGGTAAAAATTGACTTGCAAATAAGCAATTGTAAATGCTTACTTAAAAAATAAATACTTTCAAGTTCAGCTTTAATGGTCCTTGATTGAATGAATACATCAATTGACTTTATCTTGACACGACAGACATGGTTATAATTATGGTTGCACCCTACCATTGTTCTACTCTGCTATAGTGTTCTGGGTTGCAGGTAGGACATATTAACGTTCTGCATCAGTATGTGGAAAATTACATAAGATTAGCCTTGATGATTTATTTAGGTTAAACTAAACTGTGAGAGAACCGAAGGTGAGAAATATTATTTTTTAATGACTGTTTCACTCTAACAAACTGTTCTCTGCAGCTGGCCGTAAGCCAAAATCTCAAGTGCCATCAGCCATTTCCAGTGCATCTCCAGACTTGGGTATAAAAAAGAAGCCAAGGGAGGGCAAAGGTAATATTCTAATTATGTTTTATTTTAAATATTGTGAAAAATCTAGCAAAACATAATATCCCCATAACATGACTGCCTAACAATACTGGTTAATTACAGTCAGTCTTTTTAGAGCTTTGAAGCTTTTTTTTCCCTAACCAGGTAAGAATATTTAAAATTACTTACTGCTAGAGTTTTAGGCAATGTGATTTTTTTCAGCTGAGGTTTGATACTTCTGAAGATTTGCAGTAGTAGTTTGCATATTTGCAGAGTATTTATTACTGTTAGATTATGTCCCGACTTTCCTTCAGGAGCACAAGGTAGTGTACATAGCACCCCCTTCCCCACTTTACCCCACAACAACAAGGTAGGTTAGGCTGAGGGAGAATGACTGGCTCAAAGTCACTTAGGGACCTTGCGTGCCTGAGGGTGGATTTGAACCTGGGCCTTCTCACTTCTAGTCCAAAATCTTAACCACTACATCACACTGGTTCTCCACAAAGCTCAGAGAACCCCAAAGACTTCACAGCAAAATATCAGTTACAGTGGAGCCATCTAAGAATATCTCCGGTTCCCAAAGACCCCCAGGCCTGATGATATAACCGGGTCTTGAGGAACTTCCTAAAGGACAGCTGGGAAGGGGTGAGCCTAATTTCAGGAGGGAGAACGTACCATAAGGAGGGAGAGGCCTGTCTCCTGGGACCTACCAAATGTAAGTCCCTGGCTAATGGAATGTGTAGCATACCTTCCCTGCCAGATCTAACGGGACAGGCTGATGTAAACGGGGAGAGGTCGTCCCTCAGATAACCTCTGATAAATATATTACGAAATATATTTCTTAATATATCCATGTATATTCAGAATGGGAGCCTTTTTTAAAAGATCTGAGATTGACATTCATTTTTGCCTTGCTGCTTAGAAATCTTCAACTCAACTCAACCAAAGTGAGTTGGTGTGTTTGTTTTCTTTTTCTTTTTGCTGATATAAGAATAGTGGATTATATGTTGCTTTTAAGAAAACTTGTCTCAATCCTGAAGCTATTATTATTAAATGCTTCTTGGGAAAAATATTTGAAACTTTTTAAAGAATATATTCTTTTGATATATATTTCTGATCAAGCTTTTAATAAACTTGATGCTAACTAGAGATGAGACCTTTCAAATAATAAATAACTTCAAATTTCAACATTTTTTTCTTTATTAGTGCCTTTTTTGTTTGTTTATGTAGAGAAAGATATTTGAAATGAAATTAATAATTAAGAGTACTTTAGTTCCAAAAATAAGAGCATGGCTTGCTCATTTAGGAAACTACAAATGTGTCTGCAGATGATTGGAAAAATGCTAAAAATTACACTGTGAATTCGTAGTTTAGAAAGGCTCTTGACCTGTGGATATCTGGTGGATATTTCTGCCATACCATGCTCTTTATTGTTTGACCTCAACTGAACATTTTAAATAAGTAAAACAAAATTGTCTGTGGTTTTAGCAATTTGGTTTCTGCCCATTTTGAAAGTGTATTTAATATATGTCTAACTTTCATAAAGATATTATGTAACATGGTAATTAATGTTATTCCAATAGTTAGCCATGATATTTTACATGATTTTGTTTGTTTGTAGGTAATTAACTCTTTGATTTGCTTTGAAATATATGTTTTTATTGTAGGAAATACAACCTATTTGTGGGAATTCCTTCTGGATCTACTTCAAGACAAAAATACTTGCCCTCGATATATCAAATGGACTCAGCGAGAAAAGGGCATTTTTAAACTTGTGGACTCAAAAGCAGTTTCCAAGTTGTGGGGAAAACACAAGAACAAGCCTGACATGAACTATGAGACAATGGGAAGAGCCTTGAGGTAAAGAAAAAAAATAAAGAAAAAATGAGATGAAAAATATTGAAGTTGTTTGTTTTAAGGTAATATAGGTTTCATGCTTTCTCTACAGCCTCTTTTAATGCTCTTAAACTAACATTGCTCCAATTTTTTCATTCCTAAGAGAAACATTCCTTACTTCATTTGTCTTCTAAAATTAAGTACTGATATGTAATTTTAGGTAGAGAAAATGGAGATTCTGCCTCTATGAAGAAAATAACTTGAATATTAGAAACCTAACGGAAGAAGTTTGCTTAGACTAATGTTACGCACTTTTGTATTTCTTGCAGATACTATTATCAAAGAGGAATTCTGGCAAAAGTTGAAGGACAAAGGCTAGTATATCAGTTCAAGGAAATGCCGAAAAATATTGTTGTTATTGATGACAAAAATGAGTGTGGCAGTGAAGATTTATCAATGTCCACTGATGAGAAGTCATTGGAACGTGTATCGCTGTCTGCAGAAAACCTCTTAAAAACAGCGAGTTCTGCTCGTGTAGGAAAAAATACTTCTCAGTTGACCTGCACAAGATCAGAGAAGTCTGTTGCCAGAGTGAGTATCTCCTCACCTGGGCATGAAATGTCATCTTGTTCTCCCACCACAACTACTGTTTCAGCAACAACTGCTCCCAGGTTAGTGCTGTATGATTTACATATTTAGTGGTCTAGGTCAGTGTTTCTCACCCTCAACAACTTTAAGATGTGTGGACTTCAACTCCCAGAATTCCCCAGCCAGTTGAAGTCCACGCATCTTAAAGTCGCTGAGGTTGAGAAACACTGGTCTAGGTCAAGAGCCATTTGGTATGCAAAATCAGGGTAAAAATTAAAATTAAGTTCATTTATATATTTTTTTAAAAACTAAATATAATACATAATTATTCCCTGGGATATTTTTATATTTTTTTTGGCTTCTGTGATATTGTTAAAAATTCTTAGAGCAGGAGCCATGTGCCATTGTTGGGCTTAAGCAGGGGTCTCTTGAAAAGGTAGTCTGTTACTTTGTAGCTTTCTTGCCTTTCTGTTTCCAAATGTTTTTACTGTTGCCTTACCAGGGATTTGTCAACTTAAAATAAACAACTGTTGAGTTAATCTAAAATGTCAGTGTTTTGTTTTGCTTTGTTCTGTTATTTTTTAGATTTATATCCTACCTTTATTTTAGTAGCAATAAGGAGAGATAAATTAAGTCCTGAAACTTCAAAGAATCAAGTTTGGGTTTGGGGTAGAGGAAGACACTTTTGTTTTCACTTCACATTTATAAAAGATGATAATTGTTCCTTCTTGATTCAAAAGGACCGTTTGTTTATTTAAAACATGTGTCTGAATCACAAATTTTTGGTCTTAATGCAGTGTTTATCTTCATCTATTTGACAGAACTGTTCGGGTGGCTATGCAAGTGCCTGTTGTAATGACATCTCTGGGACAGAAAATATCAACTGTTGCAGTGCAGTCAGTAAACGCAGGGTCACCATTGATTACCAGCACAAGCCCAACAACAGCAACAACCCCAAAGGTAGTTATCCAGACAATCCCTACAGTGATGCCATCATCTGCTGAGAATGGAGAGAAAATAACAATGCAGCCTACAAAAATAATCACCATCCCTGCTACACAACTTGCACAGTGCCAGTTGCAAACAAAAACTGGTTTTCCAGGGACGGGAAGTATTAACATAGTTGGAACACCTCTGGCTGTGAGAGCACTTACTCCAGTATCTTTAGCTCACGGGACACCAGTGATGAGATTATCAATGCCTGCCCAGCAGGCAAGTAGCCATACTCCACCCAGAGTAATTAGTGCAGTTATTAAAAGTCCAGAGGTCAAATCTGAAGCAATGGCTTTAAAGCAGGAACGGGAGATTAAGACCCTGCAACTAGTACAAGAAGAGAAACCAGCAGATGGAACCAAAACAGTCACTCATGTTGTCGTCGTTAGTACACCCTCAGCTATTGCCCTCCCCGTACAAGTAAAAACAGAAGGAATAGTAACATGCGAGAAATGAAAAAAGGCAGCTGTGAACATTAATTACATAGACCATTGTGGAATTAAGCAAACTGACATATTTAGGAAGCCAGGGAATTGGACACAATCAAGAAGTGAACTGTTTTTTAAAAATTGTTAATAGTTATGCATATATTAGAAACTTACTGGAAGCAAAATAATGTCCCATGTTTCAGTGGGAATTGAACTAGATCTACACACTGACACAATTGCCTCTTGTAAACCGGGGTTAAGCTGATGAAGAAAGAAAATTCCTGGAACTGAAGGGAATAGTGGGTGAGCGCTCAAGAGGCTCGCTGCATTACCGGGTTACACTAAGGCATGGAACACTAAACTGGTTCTGTGAGGGGTTCTTGGCTTATGTAGATGGAGGGGGCATCTAGGAAGAGGCTCACTGTTACACAAGACACATTTGATGCATTTGAATATGCATACCAGCAATTACTACTGTGTACTCACAGTGTTTAACTGGTGCTATGTGAAAAACTCTGCTACTAGGTATTCTTGAATGTGAATAAAGGAAAGGATTAAAGAGCTTCTACAAGAAGTTGAAGACTTAGAGAATTTTTTGTCCCATGCAGCTTAAGCAGATTTTAAAACAAAAGCCTTAGACTGATTTTCAGTTACCTTTGTTGAAATAAGCTAATGGCTTGTTTGTGTAAAGCATTTTTTTATTAAAACAATTTTTTAAAAAAATCTTATACCTAGCACAGTATTGTTATAGAATTACATGTAACATATTTTGTATGGTAGTCAAGTCTGTTGGTTTCTTAATTGTGGTCAAAGTGGCCAGAGGTTGTTTGGCCTTTCGCTGCTTGGATCACCCACTTCGCCTGGACATCTGTGCATACATTTCAATTTCAGCTTTTACTCTGTCACTTGAAAGGTCACGCTTGGCATGAACTCTTGTCAGGTAGATTAAAAGCCTGTATATTTTTTAGTTGAAGTTAGAGGAAAGTACCAGTGTTCAGAATGAACTATAATAGTTTGTATATTCAACATTTAAAGTATATTCTATTTTGTTGTACTCTTGTTTCAAAGTGTATTCAAGTAGGTTTTACTGAAATACAGATATGAAATTTAAAATTGGTGTCTCTTTTTTCCAAGCCTTAATATGCCCTCTGGTGTTCATCCAGATCAAAAGTCCTACATAGTTTTGTACTTCAGTTCTCAAAACTTAGTTTCAGAAATAGCACCAAACTAGAAAATATACCAAAGAATTAAGTGAATTATTTCAGTTATTCTACCGAAAATAGCAGTAATATTGATAAATTTGATAAATGAGTGGGAAACACTTGTATAATAGTCTAATTTAAATCATTAACAGCAGGAATTAGATGACTGGAATTGTCTTTATGCTTGTGTTACATTGTCTTGCAGTTTCCAAATTAATTAGAGTAGCAAAATCCGGCTTCATAGGAGGTGAATGGGATTAGAGCTTCCTTGGAAAGGCGGTGGGGACATAAAGGTAACACAACTTTGTCAAATTGAAAGAAGGCAGAATGCCTGGTTTACAGCTTGCAACCAGCTTTGGTGATGATAAATTAATGATGTTTTCTTCTTTGTCATCCTGGAAGGTTAAGTTCAGAAAGGGAAACCAAAATAATTCTCATTGTTTCTGGACTCTGCAGCGCTTTGGATTTTAAGGCAAAAATTTGGAGTGTATGGGTGTGAATGTATCATCTGCCTGCAACTCCTTAAGCAGGCATGCCTTTTCTGGGATTGACAACTGCAATTTTTTCTGCTTTTGAATCTGAAGTACTGCATATGCCTAACTGTTTTCCTTTTGGATTCTGGATTGAATGATGTCAAAGAAGTCATTAGTTTGGGAGCATTCTGCATAAGGCTAGCCCAGGGTTCCTCAACCTTGGCGACTTGAAGATGTGTGGATTTCAGCTCCCAGAATTCCCCAGCCAGCCATGCTGGTGGGGAATTCTGGGAGTTGAAGTCCACACATCTTCAAGTCGCCAAGGTTGAGGAACCCTGGGCTAGACAAAAAAACAGATGGCCACTTAATTACTTTTGATATATTTAATTAGCTATTTGAACTTACTCTATATTTTGAACCTGCTTCCCCAGTGAAAATATCATCCATTCAAGCTATTCTGTCAGTGTAATCTCCAAGAAATGTACTTACCCAATCCATATTTAATGCTTTTGAATGTTGTAAGCTCTCATACATTTTAGAAAAGGGGGTCAGCCTAAAACCTATGAGGAACACTGCCAGCAAGACCTGCATTAGAAGAATAAAGCCTTAATTTCATTTCAGGCAAAAGTTTTACCTAAGAAGGGCAACAACTGCAACTTTAGGAAAACTGAAGTCATTTATAACCAGTAGGGTAGAACCAAACTGGGAGCTTTTGTGGAAGTTTGCTTTCCCAAAATTCTGTATTTTGCAGAGCAGTATTTGCAGGATTGGTCCAAAGTGCAGCAAAATCTGTCTTGGCAAGGAAAAGCATTTCAGATGAGACCAAGTGGAAGCCTGAGGCCAGCTGCTAACTGAGCCCTGTCCAGGAGGAAAGAACCAGCTCACCGGCTCCTTTCCCTTCAGTTCAGGCTGTTAGCTGGGACAGCAAGGCCAAGAGTGAAGTGCTGACACGTGGGTCTCCACACAGTTTAATTGTGCCCCACTGTTCTTTTGAGATGAGGAACAGAGCAAAGGGCAAGGACTACAACTTTTCCAGGCATAGTTGGCAGGCCATTGTTACACTGGTATTTGAGACACTGGCTGTGATTCATTTCACAAGACTGGTTTGTCCTGCAACTCCCAGCCCATGGATTTAGCCAAGCAGTTGAAAGCTCCTGGCATGTTGAAAACTGTATAATAAGTATTTGGTATGAAAGTTGGGGAACTTCATTAACTTACCCTCAGTTCAGCTGCTAATTTGCCAATGCTGCATCAAAATATAAACATTTCTTTTTATTATAATGTTATAAAGATATGATAAAATTTCTTTTATTATTTTGATATGTTCTGAAGAAACATTTCAGGATGTTTGGATTGGAGATTTACTTGGTTTAAAAATAGGGGGCTATCATGATGTCACTTAAGAACATCAACATTTCCCTCTC
This sequence comes from Liasis olivaceus, assembly GCA_030867105.1. NCBI lineage: Eukaryota > Metazoa > Chordata > Lepidosauria > Squamata > Pythonidae > Liasis > Liasis olivaceus. Next base: position 34,447,631 of record CM061354.1, on the reverse strand, counting down.
CTATTGGAGAAGTACGTGGGGGAAATATCTCCTGATCTTGCAGAGTTAGGTATCGTTGAAACTGAGGTAACAGTTGATAAGGAATATGGGAAAGTGAACAAAGCTAGAACTCTTACAGCTTGATCCCAGACCATACTATATATGACGATGCTGGAATTATCTGCAGCATGTGTGATCTTGGGTTTACAGCTTTCTTTTGGCAAGGGGACTTTAAAGGGTTGGCTGATACTCCATTTTTGCAGCAGAATTATCCCTAAAATCCAACGTAAGGGAGATTTGAAAGAGGTTTTATGCTCTCTTTTACTGAAGAAATGAAATCCATGAAAATGAATTTCTAAACTTAAGAATTGCCCTGCATTATTTTTAAGTGGGAATACTTTGATATAACATTTACAATAACTATTTTGAAGAATATTGGACAGTGCTTTATTTCAGCTATTGTATTCTGGCCATCTGCAGTCCTTTACATGTGACAGTTGTGTAAAAGTAAGATGTCTTCACTTCTAGTGCTCTCCATTTTATCTTGCTTTCTTTTATAGCAAGTAATGATTGTCATATTGCAAAGTAAATTATTTGGGATACAATTATTTATAGTAATAAATGCCTTGGAAGAGCTTTCTGTTGTAATTTAAAATATGTCTCATGAAAATATTACTTGAAAGGAAAATATGGTGTAAATCCAAACAAGGATGACATCACTTACTGTGCTAGTGCTGTGCATAAGAGTTCCCAGTCTTCCTTCATGTTGTACTACAAAACACTTAGTAAAATCTAAGCATTCTTAGTTACTGGAGATGGAGTCCAGAAGAAGGGGTTAGTTCCATCTCTTTAGGCAGCAAGACAAGGTTTAAGTCTTCTTCCTGTCCCATGGAGGGAAGCCCCTCCCCTAGTCCCAATAGAAGCGAATGTGTGTAGCTCAGGGTTGAACTGTGGAGTCCTTGGGGTTCTCTGAGCTTGATTGTTTTCTTGTTTCGTTACCCGGCTAGGTAACATCTTCAGAGTGCTCTGAAGATGTTACCTAGCCAGGTAACAAAACGTCTGCAAGAAAACAACCAAGGTCAGAGAACCCCAAGGACTCTACCTTCCTCTAGTCTTTATACTCCGCCTTGTAGAGGAAGTACTCACTTTCCAGCAGCTCCATTTTGGGAGCTAAAGATCAGTGCTCTCCTGTCAATGCAAAAAAGCCTTCCAGCACAGCAAACGAGGCTGCAAGCAAGAGGGCTGCGACAATGGCTTAGGAGATGGGGAAAGAGCCCTATCAGGACTCTAGAGTTGATGGAAGATGGTAGCGGTGCCAGCTTTGAGCCTGCCCACAAGGTGGAAGGGTTGAAGACCAGTCAGAACACCTTTCCCTCCATCTTGATAGGCTAGACATTGTATGACACAAACCAGCAATCTTCTGACAGCTTGAAAAAACATTCTCTTCCACCCCATGTTGATAAGAAGGAATGCTCAGGAGAACTTGACCCACCAGCCAGGAGACTGCAGCCTGTTAAAATGAGGTCACTGCCAAACCAGGGAGGCAAGATGGCAGGACGACAGAATATGGATGAAGGCCTCAAAACACTATCACACCACCTAGAGCTTGGTCATAATTCAGCAGCCAGTGTCTTTACAGAACTGTGAGATGCAGAGTTCCATTCCCAGGGGCTCCTTGCTGAAATAGTTAAAAAGGGAATGCGTGGAACCCATCAAGCCCAAGCATATCCAACAGTAATATAATTAAATAGTATCTCTTACCTAAAGGAATCATGAATTGGCTAGATATGCCAAGCATCTTCATAGACTAGTTAACAGTCCTAATTTTCTAAATCAGTGGTTCTTGAGGGAGAAGTAGTAATATAGGATGGGACAGGATACTGAAGAGACTCCATGGTACCCACACTGGGAATCGGGTCTCCTCCATCCTTATCAAAACTTCTTGGTGTGAACAAATAATCTCACAGATTCCTGTGGAAGCCAAGCACCTAAGAGAGCAAATCCATAAACTAACTGCAGCAGCAAACTTGGGTCAAACATCTCTATAGACTGTAGTTTGCAGACAGATACATGGCCTGTGGCTCACATATTGGAAAATGGATCATCAGTCAAAAGACAATGTCACAAATTCCTTTTCAGGGAAGCTGTTTGGAGAGGCAGTAGAGAAGTCTTTGTCTGCAGCCTCAAAGGAGGAGGAGTGCAGATACACGATATCTGACATCATCTCTTTGGACTAGGAAATGAAATCCCAGCCTCTTTAAATAGGAAGCATATACTGGGACAACCAAAGCAATCATCCGATAGCCAGATAGAGGCAAGAACCAAGATAAATGCTGCTTAGCATGACACTGTTATCTTCCATGTAGGTGAACAACTGTAGACATTCTGATACACTTTGAACATACCTTAAAAAGCAATATGCATTTCAGAGGTTAACACTCATTCAGTTTATTCAAGAAGAAGGCAAAATTCAAGACAACCTCAGGAAAAAATTAACTGAGACTCATATTAAACTTTACACTGAACAAAATTTGGTCATTTAGTCCAGTATGGGAGGGAGGAACCTGGGTATTCATCTGTTTGATCGACTGTTGACAGACAGGACAACTATGTTACACACAGTGTAACTGTTTTATCTTACAACCCAAGATCTTAGATATGGGGGAAAAAAGCTTGTTACAATTTGACCTGAATAACAGCAGTGCTTCTCTTCCCCCACCCAAAAAAAAAAAAAAAAAACCAACAGAAAACAGCATAAGCAGTCAGACAGGCATTTGTTTGTGGTTTTTGTCATAGCATGGAGTTAATATGGAAAAAGTCTTTCAAGTCTATAGGAGTAAAGATAGATTATTAGTTCTCCATTCATAAATATTTCTCCCATCCTACCCCCAGAAGCCTTTAGAAGTCCATGGTAAAAAGTCACTGCCTGCACAAACGCAGTACATTAAAACACCACCCACCCCTCTATATTTCACCTAATCTTAAAAACTTGTCTGGATTTTCATTAAAGGTGAAGTCACATACTAAAGACAGATGGTCTGAAGGGTAATTGAAAGATGGTAGTCTGTTGGGTCCAATTTGCTCCTCAGTTAAAAGGTTGAGGGCAGCATCTACTTTTAGGGCATGTTGTGAATACCAGATGTAATCAAGTGTGTGCCTGCACTCTCCAGAAGGACGGATCTTCCACGTGGTATATGGAGGTTCTGTCAGTCCATCTGTACTCAGCAGTTTATAAGCACTGTTCAGGTTCAGACTAGAATCAGCAAATTGCTTATACACCTCTTCTGTAGGCTCGGCATTGAAATCACCACAGACAATAAGAGGGATCTCTGCCTCCTGGGTGATCTGTTTTAGATTCTCAAGAAGATCAGCACCTTGAGCAGATCGAAACCTCTCCCAGCCATTGCGGGCTTTCAAGTGGGTGACAGCAATACAGAACGGTTTCCCCGTTTCATTGCATTTCAGGGTTTGAACTATGGCCACTTGATTGGTTTTGAGCTTCATTGCTGTCAACCGGATGTTGGTGCTATTAATTAGAGTAAACCTGTCCTTAAGGAAGAACAAGGCACAGCCATCTGGGCCATTGTTACATTCCACATCTAAACACGGAGAGCATGGTTTAGGGAAAAAAGCACATTGGTAGCCTAGCCGACTGAGTAATGGCTGAAAGGTATCAAAATAGTGGTCCACTTCTTGTAGACAGAGGATATCTGGCTGATAGGCAAGGATCTCTTCTAGAATGAGGCACTTCCTTTCTTCCCACCTCAAGGCTTCCATGGGGCATTGAACAAAGTTGTCCTTGCCTTCCCCAAGAGCTGGAATTAAGAAAATATGTCAGTTAAGAAGACTTCCTTTAGGAAATATTTTACTTCCAATAAAATATGTTAAAACAAGTAGCCCAGTCCACATTCTTTGCGGAACTTTCTAGAAAAATATATTTTACTGAAACTATTAGTATATTTATCAGTCAATTAGTACTAGAGAACTGCATGACTGAAATAATCTTCCTTGCTCAAATCTATTCATGGGTGACATACTTTGACTAATACAGTCTTGTTCAGAATCTAGTTATTTTGGACAACCATTTTACAATTCCAATTTTGTTTTGCTTAGTAAATCCAAAATGGAGCCTAAAGATGATTATTCTTCCCTATTTATGCATCCATTTTAATTTAATTTCCAAAACTACATTCATATGTTTCTATACCATGGTACTGAAGCTCATATGTTGAGACAGAGTAAAACCATTACATTGCAATAGTCATCTTGAGAATAAATGTTACTTGATTTATGCCTCCAAACATAAACCCTTAAAAACAGTGCGCCAGGTTTGATGATATTTGGAGTTTCACATTATCCAAGGAAAAATTCAAGATAACTCCAGTGGATTCTTGCAAACAAAAAGGTTAAAAAACCAGCAATTTAGTTCACTTATAAGGGATACCCTAAGGTAAAAATACACAAGTCAGAATACAGGTAGTTCCCAGTTTAAGAACAAGTTCCGTTCCCAAGGTCTGTCCTTAAGTTGAATGTGTATGTAAGCCAGAACAGTATTATTGTATAATACTGTATAAGTAGTATTGTGTAATTAATTCAAACCATTGTGTATTTAACTCGAATTTTGCTACAACAGGCTCTGTTCTTAACTATGGGTCATCCATAAACCAGGTGTTCTTAACCCAGGGACTACCTGTACCTTTAATTAGCTATTTTAAAGTTAGGGTGTCCAAATCCGTCCACTTTTTACATTCTACTTTTAAAAATAATATTTTTAATTTTAAGATACTTTCTTATATTGGCAATTTATTTCATATTTAGATAATTTTTATATATTCTAGGTTTATTATTTCTGTGAGTTATCAACATTTTAAATCTTGCTCTGAATGATGATCCTAGCACTCAATGTTTGTCAGTGACATGATAAAATATCAAATTATAAAACTAATCCTTTGTGTCTGATTTTTTAATGAATACTTAAAAGTGGACATTCAAGACACATTTGAACCCAGAAAGTAAGTGAAGGGGCTCTCAAGTAGCAAACTTAATTATATCTGATCCATTGCTACATGCTTTTTGATTGGTCATGCTGACTGAAAATTCTGAGAATTATAGGCCAGTATATTGTGCTCCACATTGAAGAAGGCATATCTAAAATCTCTCTAAAGGGGAACTGTTTAAAACTGCTTCCTTTTTGATCCACTGGCAGCTGTCTCCCATCATCTGAATGAAAGCTTATGCATAAAGCCTACTAGACTTACTTTTCATTCTACAAGACTCAAACACAGTTTCTCAATTAAGGTACCTTGTGCAAGTATGTTCCATTGCATGACTCTAATGGGCTGATGGTTTCTGACAAAGCTGGTCCTCAAGTCCAAAAAATCCCTCTGGAGTCGGGCTGGGCGGTTCTGAAGAACAATCTGGCATTCTTCAAGCAGATCTTTGGGATCTATAGGATCCAGAAACTCAGGATCTCTTTGTTCCAAGTACTCTTGGTGTTTAGTAATGACACTGCTATTCAAAGTCTTTGCCAGTGCACTATATAGCCTGCTTGTACTGTTGCCCATGGAACACCCTGAAAAGGAAAGAAAGAGGGAACTTCAGTATTAAAGTCAAGCACAAGCAATTCCCATTTCTAATTTGTTAACTACTTCTCCCAGGTCAAAACAAATGAATTCATCATTAGAGTTCACATACAATGTGACAGTGTTACAGTGCTGATAGCTTCCAGATATAATGAACTTCAGTTTTCAAAATTTGCAACCAGTGAATTCCAGGTTGCAAAAGGATGCTACATAACATAGGCAAGTACAACGGACAATGTATTTTTCAGCATGAGGTTATCAACGCAATATGCATTTCCCTTCTTAAATACTGCAAATCTAAGCTCCCTTTTTATTTTGTTCACTTAAGATATTTCACTTAGTCATTTTTTATGAGCTCCATAAACAAAGCTTTGGGCCCTCAGAATCAGCCTGTGTCATGGGATCTCAAAAAAATTCTGAGAATTGTAGCTTTTTCCAATTGCCTGTTCAGCTCTTTCATTTATTAGACTCATATCTGAAGGTGACCTATCACATTCCAAACATTTTCTACCAAGCTGTATAGTACAACTAGTTATGCCAATAGCAGCAGCTACTAAATCTGAGACAGTAATTCAACAGGGCTGCTTCTTGCTAAACAACCCGTCCTACATAACCTCTCTCATGCCACATTGTAGAACAAGGAAGTTTACTTCTTCCCAGTTTCACAAGAAGACCAAATTGGTCATAAATATTCTGCACTATTAACCAGCAACATACATTTTATAATCATGAATCAGTATAAAATCCATTCACTTCTACTTCTTACATTCATAAAAGTCAAAAAGGATGTTTCTGTGACTTGTATTAAAGAAATGGTTCGTTCTACAAAATCTTTTTCCTGATACTCTGCAAAAATACTCTGCAAAAAAACATGAGATCTGAGTTTCAGAAATGTTTAATTCAGGGAGCAGGAAGCTAAAAGAAACTAATCAAATTTAAAACAGAAACAGCTGCAACATAAAATTGTGCTTTGTTCTCTGTGGCTTTTCAATAGCTTTATTTTTCTCTGCAGACGTTAGACACCTCATAATCCCAATGATCCTGCTATTAGTAAGATTGTGATATAAAGTCTCTTTATAATGGTATCAAGCTTCTTCCTACCTCTGCTAAATAGGCAGTAATCTGAGCACCATTATCGTCAGCACTGTATTCATCCACAGAACCAAGAAGCTATCCTGCACTTTAAAAAGAAACTGTTCATATTATTTCCGGGTATCAAAAGATATTTCCCCCCATATTCTTATAATAACATCAGAGCCTCCATTAATCTTTTCAAGGATTCAAATGAATGATTCCCACTATTTTTAAAACAGGGAATAAAGATTTAACTATAATCCTGTTTCCTCCAACTGTTCTTTATAATTCTATTTTAGTCCAACAACTGATAAATACAGGTTATAACTAGAGTTATTCTAGTTGCATTTCTTCTGGAAAACAGGCTTTATCATAACTAAAAGATAATATTTTAGGAAGTTGCTACTGAGATTAAATGATATTTACCTGATAAATTGGATGGATACATCAGCACAAGTAGTAAACAACTCTAATGGAGAATTGCACACAGAATTGCCAGCCTCCAAAGTCATGTGTAAGCATTTCCTGTACCACTGCTCCACAAGAGACACCTAGTGGTCTTTTATATAACTTTTCCCATTGAAACAGTATTTTTTTTTTTAAATCCACTATCATAATTAGCTGAAGGAAAAACTAAATGTATACCTGCTGTTTGTGATACCTCACTATGTGCTGCTCTTTAATTTAATTTAAACAGCTGTTTCCCTCAATCTAATGATTGCTTGCTTCATGTCCAGTAAAGCAGTGTTTCTCAACTTTGGCAACTTTAAGAGTGTGGACTTCAACTCCCAGAATTCTCCAGCCAGAATCTGCACTAAAGTGATCCCAGTGTTTCTCTCCACCTTGGTACTTCAGCCCCACAGCTTGACTATATCAAATAAAGAGATCAGTGCTTTGCTTTTTAAAATAAGCTATTTTTCCTTCACCCACATAGCTCTTTTGAATGTTCTGGCACTCTCTCTTTTGCAATGGAAGACAGAAGTCTCATCACACATCACGTCAAGCCATGGTTTTCATCATCATGATTTACTGGATAAAACTCAGTTGGTTCATGAAAGTTCCTGAACCATAAGTTATGCTTTAAAAACCACAAGGACTGGATTTAAGACAAAACAAAACAAAAAACAAAACAAAAAAACAAAAAAAAACCATATTAGCACAATGTGTGAACCTAATCATCACTGGCTGAATTTAGCATTAGCCTTTCTTCACAAGAATTGCATCAGTTAGATTGCTCTTTGTCTAATACCAACAAAATATTCTTGATTTATGTGACTCTCAGTCAAACTCCTTAATGAGTCCAAGAATAAGTTCAGTGAATAAGCAATGATTCTCTTTACCAGTGTCCTCTCAACTAAATCCCTAGAAGTTCTTCATGGCTTGGCTGAGATAACATATTAGGGAGAATTGAAAGTAAGTCATAAACAGCAACACACCCAGAACAGGAATGTGTGCTTTGAAACATGTCCTGAGGTAACTACAGCTGTTTCAAAAATGTAAAACGACTTTAGCTGGACTAAAAACAAAGGGAATACTTAAAAAAAAAATGGTGTTTGTTATTTCCCTCTCTCTTTCTCTTTCCAAAGAGCTTAAAATCTTATCACAACAGATTAAATTAAAAAGTATAATAGTACTTCTGGAGCAATCCAGTTTTAGATTATAAATCTCACATATGATCTGAAGGATAGGAGGCCTACATAACTGATTGGCTTTATTCTGAAAAAAAAAAAATCAAAGGGTCTATTAAGTTTCCTAGACTTAGGGCTCCTCCAAGTCATCATTACAGCTGTATGCAGCTTTGATTCAGTTTAAAGGCACTGCAATCAAAACCACTCCTTCAAATTGTGTCTTTATTCTAATTGTGAAATAAATTTGATGTATTAAATCAGTTTGATGGATTCAATGGACTTCTACACATGTGCATAAAATCTTTTATTTTAGCATTGATTAGAATCACCAATTCAAATCAAATTACTTGACCATTTAAATTAAGTCATACATCTAAATCAAGTTGATTCTGAATTAAATCACAAATTTGAATTGGATCTTAGCTTATTTGCACACTTCTGTTCATCACAATTATGCTTTCTGAGATTAAACCAAATACACTATTCTGGATTAACAGAAATCTATAAACGTAGGTGTAATTTAACTGTACAGTATACAAAATCACTTCCTAAACTTGCAGCTTAGACCCATTTTTTTAAAAGAGCAGCAGAGAAATGCCAGTAATAAATAAATGAACATACAGCTACAGGAGTATATGTTGTACAAGAATGCCTTATTATTAAAACCTTTACCATTTTTCCAGAGAAAGTTCAATCTGTTGTCAATTATTTTAAAAGCTACAACAGCTACGCTGATCAAAATCTATACTGGTGCAAAACCTTTTCTGGTTCTGAAACAATCTTTACACTGTACTTTATTGCACAGAATAGTCAAAGAATGGTTAGGTAATTTAACATATTTTTCATAAATATGGGCAAGAACTCTCTCCCTCTCTTCCCCCCCATGCAATTTATAGTTGCATATGGTATATATCACAGAACAGAAAACTTCCCAAGGTTTACCTGCATATTTAATATTAGGCAGGGGTGGTGGGAGCACCCTGAAAGCCTGCAATTGTTATTCTGAAGACAAATCTTTAGCTAGGAAAGACCATTCACACTGCCTAGCTGTTTTAACTTGTAATTGTACTGTTCCTGTCCTATTCTTTTGTGAACAATCTGGAAGTATTTAGTTTTTTTGGTAGCAGCAATACTAACATCAGAAGCAGGATTTCTGGAGTTACCAACCTACGTAATTGTATGACTGTCCTGCCTCTGCTCCCCACCCACCTACAATTTTAGACAGCAATCTGTTGTTACCATGTTAAGCCTGCTTTGCTAAATTGTTTGGGGATGCTGCAATATCCTGGATATTTTTAATGCCAGTATGACATTGAGGCTGATTCTGCATGCTTCTTGTCTGGTAAAGCAGATCACGGTCCTCAGCAAAATGATATCAATTGTTCAACTCCTGCAGCTGCATTGCAACAGCATGCAGCAGCAAAATCTTAACATCAAAAAGCGCAGCTCTTATTCTAAAAATGCGTACGTTCTCTGATGGACCAGACAGCAGCAGACATCTAAGCTGTAAAACATTTTTCCCTAAATAAGATGCTTCTCTCCCTTGTTAGATATTTTAAAAATCATATCCTAACAGCCTATTCCTTCTGATGTATTTTATTAGTAATTTGCAGGTCATTTTTTTAATATTGAGCTGAAAACCTTTCACAAAGATTTAAAATATGCAGAGCTTAGGAAATAATGGTATGAAAGTCCACTAGCTGCTTCTGTCTAACCTTGATGCAGATGAACATTGCTGTTTCCAGCAGAATAAGTGGATTGCTTAATTGTGCCTGCCTAAGTTACAGCAAGTTACTCAATAATGCTTATGCAATGATAGTAGATGGTTCAACGCAGACAATTAATATCCACAGAACCAGTCAGACATTGCCAGAAATCACTAGGCTCCTCTGCACACAGGGCAATTCTAGCCATTTGTATTCAGGACATAAGCTCAATGAAGCTTGCTTTGGATTAGAATGTCACCAATCAATAATTGGGCTATTTGGTGATTGTAATAGGCTGATGTAACAGGTGTAAGCTCTGATATACATCTGCAAAATCCCATGCTATATATTTTTTTTTTGCACAAAGATTTGGACAAGTGCTGTTGAACATCTTTTATACATTCAGGTTATTGCTGGTAGTTTCACAGATTGTTAAACCAGCTTATTTAACCAAAACTTGCTGTGTTTACATAATATACTAAGTTGTTTACACCCATTTACAATAAGTAGGTGGATTCAACTTCCTAAATGAAAGCCACATCTTAGAATAAAGGATGCAGATATGTTATGGTGTATCCAAAGGGAACTCTCTACTATTTAATATCTATGTGAAGCCACTGGGTGAAGTGATCTACCAGTCTGGGGTGCAGTATCATTGTAATCCATGCACTCATCTCTTGCATTGACGATTGTCATGCACTCTGTACAGGCCTGCCTTTCAAAACTACTTGGAAGCTGCAATTGATACAGAATGGCGCAACCTGTCTATTAATGGACAAGACCTGCCAGTGTCACTTGATGCCTGTGTGAGGGTTCTGCACTGGCTTTCAATTGGCTTCTGAAAACAATTCAAAATGTTCCTTTTAACCTATGAAGTTCTTCATGGCTTGGTGCTTAGATATCTGCAGGACTGCCTTCTTCTTCATCCTGCTCACTGTAACTTTCAGGCTTCCCACCACCAAAAGTAGCTCATTCCTGCATTTTCATCATTTCACATGTTACCAATAGACTGGAAAGAAAAAACATAGCTATATAAGGTAAAGTCATCTTTTGCCTAAAGTGACCACTTGACAAAAGTGTATAGAGAGACATTATATGCAGATACAGTGGTACCTCGGTTCACGAACGCATCTGTTCACGAACAATTCGGGTCACGACCAGCTCAGGCCGCAAAAATTTACCTCCGGTCGCAAACGCCGGATCGGGTGACGAACAGGGTCCGCGGCCATTTTCCCTCCCGTGTCACGTGGTCGCGACTTCCTGTAGGGAGGGGACTCTCCCTCCGAGCAGGAAGCGTGGCCATTTTCCCTCCCGTGTCACGTGGTCGCGACTTCCTGTAGGGAGGGGACTCTCCCTCCGAGCAGGAAGCGTGGCCATTTTCCCTCCCGTGTCACGTGGTCGCGACTTCCTGTAGGGAGGGGACTCTCCCTCCGAGCAGGAAGCGTGGCCATTTTCCCTCCCGTGTCACGTGGTCGCGACTTCCTGTAGGGAGGGGACTCTCCCTCCGAGCAGGAAGCGTGGCCATTTTCCCTCCCGTGTCACGTGGTCGCGACTTCCTGTAGGGAGGGGACTCTCCCTCCGAGCAGGAAGCGTGGCCATTTTCCCTCCCGTGTCACGTGGTCGCGACTTCCTGTAGGGAGGGGACTCTCCCTCCGAGCAGGAAGCATGGCCATTTTCCCTCCCTTGTCACGTGGTCGCGACTTCCTGTAGGGAGGGGACTCTCCCTCCGAGCAGGAAGCATGGCCATTTTCCCTCCCTTGTCACGTGGTCGTGACTTCCTGTAGGGAGGGGACTCTCCCTCCGAGCAGGAAGCACGGCCATTTTCCCTCCAGAGCAAGGTTAGCTTTCTCTCTCTTCATACTGTACTTTGTGTCATATTTTTGCAGTTTTTAAAAAAAAAACATGGTTCAGAATGGATTAACCGTATTTACATTGAACCTTATGGGGAAATTTGACTCGGGTCGTGACCAGAAATCGGTTGGCGACCAAATTTGGGGTCGGAACGGATTAACTGTATTTACATTGAACCTTATGGGAAAATTTGATTCCGGTCGCGACCATTTCGGGTCGCGACCAGAGTCGCGGAACGAATTAAATTCGTGAACCGAGGTTCCACTGTAGTTGCCAAAGCTTAGCTTCAAGCCAGTTAAAAAGAGCTCAAGGTCTTTCTGTTTGAATTAGACTTTACTGAATTGGGCAGTAAAGAGAGAGATCTTTAGTGTTCATACATGCAACAATCCTGGAAGAGCTGAAGTAGTGGGCCTTACTTCTGAGTAGACATATTATCCTGAAAGCATTAAAACAAACAATTTCACTTTTTTTTTCAGACAAGGCGGTTTGTGAGGTTTGTTTGCAAATTTTTAGGACAGGTGTACAACATTTCAAACTTGAGACCACTGTTTGAAGATCAAAATACTTTTAAAATATCGAAACAGTCCCTTTTGCATGTGAAACAATTGTTTCAAATTTGAAACAACTGTTTTAATGTCAACTTGGATAGTTAAATATTAAATACATGATTGGAGAGGAATCATACTAATTATAAATAATTTTAAAATGAAATCAAATTTAGTTTTTAATCCTTGTCCCATCCACTATTTGGAGCATGGCTCACAGCACCCAAAAGTCAGATTTGACCCTCAGCCAAGGAATAAGGCATATGCCCTCTGCTTTAAGGCAAGGAAGAGTATACATTAGTAAATAGTCTTGCTTCTCATAACCTAGTACCCTTCAGTTGTCCTAGAACAGCAACATGTGGAATTCCTAGCCAACAAATAGTTCAGTATATCTGGGGGATGCTAGACTGGGTAAGACTGAGCTGGACAAACAAGTCAGAGGCTGATAACAGCTGGCAGTGACTTCTGTATGTGTCATTTCAACCATGTTATCATGTTTACCTGAGGTTCTTGCAGTAGAAAGAGCTAATGAGCTAGATAAACTATCGCTTCCTAATCTTTTATACCGATCATGATTGAACTAAGAAAAAGAGCAAGAATAGCGAGATGCAGATAAGGATTAAGGGATTTTCATTGCACTTAATAGAATAACCACAAATCTTAGTCATACCACCTTTAAAGAAAAGGTGATATATTTTCTATTTTATGTATTGTACCAAAGTATGGTTTTGCTTAATCACTGTTAAACATTTTACAATGAATATAAACATATTGCACTGAACAGTCATAGTTTATAATAGCTGGATTAATACTGTACAGTATCTTACACAAAAGCTAAATAAACCACATTATGGCTATGCACAATCTGTGAACCCATCTTTTGTGATTGAGTGACTTTCAAGGTAAGTCAAATTGCTTTGCTCAATAGTCATCACTTACATAAGACTGGACATGTCCACTAGCTCAGCTGACACATTACAATAGACAGGGAAACATAATTTATCAGTGCATCATATATTACAAACAGTTTTATCTAAATCCTTGCATAGCTAGGACAAACAAGGTAGCTTTATACTTTACATATTTATTCCTGTCAGGTCAGATATGCATCACATATTTGCATAATTTGAAAATGAAACATTATGAGTAACTTCACTAATAAGCATTTTCATAGAGAAAACACATAGAACAATATGCTGTAATAAATGTTATGGTCTTGCCCATTTTTCTCTCATACTCTAATATCTATTAGACAGTTAAAAGAAACTTTAGCATAACTGGAGGACAGAGCTACTACAGATATCATTTTAAATCCCAGGAACAATTCATAGAAATAATCTAGAAAGTCAACCTTTCTTTCAAAGAACCAGTGACACCTGAAGTCACAAATGATACTGAATACCTAACCTGTCATTCACTGACTTTTTTCATTTGTCTTTCCTAGCCGGGAAAAGCAGTTTTTAATCACACCAGCAGCCAATCTATATAGTTCATGGCTCTCAATTTTTATTGGGTCTATTCGTAGGTGCCTCATTTGTACATCCATTTTCAACCAGCAATTTAGGATCCAGCACAGGTTCATCTGGCAGCCGAAAGCAGAGAAGATATCCCCTAGATCAACCCCAAACACCCATCCCGAATGTCAGTATAATGACAAGACCTCGGAAACCCGGCATCGCAACTTGGGAAAACCCTTTCTGTGTAGTCTCCGATACCACCCATAACACGGACCACCACCTCTCAGGGCTGCTGTGAGGATGAGTAAGAGAACGCAGGGAAGTCTCTCGCCCCAAGCCTGCGAACAGCGGCTTCCCCCTCCTCCCTCGGGGGGGGGGCACAGAACGCAGACACTCGAACCCCGCCATTCCAGCCACGGAACCTTCAGCCCCGAAGGTTCTGAGCACTCACCAGCTTGCGAATTGGCAGCTCCCGAACTGCCCGGGGCGGAGCAGCTGCAGCGCGGAACTCCGGCGGTAGCAGAGGAAGAGGCGAGGAGGGCAGAAGGGGAGAGGGCTCTCTTCACTGGAGCAGGTGATCGGAGCAGCAGGGTCGAGGAAGAGGCAGAAGAAGGAGTGCAGCAGAGGTTAGACAGGGCTGAACACAACGACCTAACAGAGCTTTGATACATAATAACGCTACGTACGGCACGCGAGACAGATGAAGGTTTTTTTAAAACCTTTATAAAAAAAACTCCGCAACGGGAGCGGTCTGAAGCTGACCTGCTCTACTGCAATGTCGACTTCTTCCTGCCTTTCCGAGCCCACAGAAGGGGCATGAATTGGTAAAAGAGCCTCGGCTGCCTGCTCCAGAGAGAAAAAGATGCTAGCCCAGGAGAAGCTCACGGAAATTGCCGCTAATTGCTGAGAACGGGAACACGAGCATGAGAAGTAAGCCTCACCCCTCCTGCCGGCATTGACGCAACCGCAGCTCCCAAGCGTAAGACAAGAGCGGGGGAACAAGGAACTGAAACATCTCTCCCCTACCTTCCTCATTTAGACGAGTGGAAGGCGTTCGGCACTTATGCAAACGGAAAGTGCAACGCCGGACTCAACTGCTGACTTCCACGTGAGGAAACAAATAGACAAAGCTTAACTGGGCTAGACACCTATTATGCGTGTTTCTTCCCCCACCCCTCGAAAAATGGTATGTTCTAATCTTGGCACCGAAGTCCCCAAAAGATCTGTTGGTGACGTCACAATGAACGTTGACTAGTTGGGTGGGGGTGGGAGTGGAGGTGTTGGCCGGAACCTCCCCCTGTTTTCCCGTTAGTGGGAAGGGAAGGGGGCGTTGGCTCCCGGCTGATAGAGCGTCACGCGGCGTCTGGGTTTGCCCTTTCATCTCATTCATTCTTCGCCTCTCGTTTTGTGGAGGAAGCAGATCTTGGTGGAACAAGCTAATGAAAGTTTTCGATTTCCCATTCGCAGTGTGAAAACTTTTGAGAAGAGCGCTCCGGATGAAACCAGAAATTTTCTATATCTTACTAATATGTCCAACCTTTTTTTAAAAAATAACAACTGTAACACTACTTTAGGAAAAAAAAAACCAGTGGATTTCTTTGGGCCTGTTTTTCTTAAATCTGGGGGGGGGGGGTCTCAAGATACATTGGAACTACAAATCCCAGAATCCCCAACCCTTTGGCATTTGAGAGTTGCAGCAATTGGAGATGAGTATTTTAGGAAAAAAAAAAATACCCAGCTACAAAAACATGCCTCATAAAACAAAACAAACCTCATGCCAGAAATCTCACCTACAAAAACAGCTTCATGCATAGGAAGAAAAACATGATCAAATATGGTCCTGGTTAGCTGCTTAAGAAAGGAAAGTTGGACTTGTGAAGCAGTTTCTGGTCTGAGATGGTTGCTGAAAGGATAGTTACGGAGGACAGAGCAGCTTTGCACAACATACTACACTAAAATGTGGGGTGCTTTATGGCTCTGAGTTATGTAAACCCAGGCAATTGGATTAATTCAGTAAAACTATAGTTAACTATTTTTATTGAGAGTCAAACCAGATATAACCTTGAAAATGTGGGATTAAGGCCACTTTCTCATCCTGGTGCCTTCCTAATGTGAGAAACTACAATGTTTATTATACCTAATCAGCTACTGGGAGGGTAGCAAATATATTGGGAGGGACAGATTGAGGAAGATTGGATTAAGGTCTCTTCCCTCTCTACTAATCAGCAAACACAGACACTGAAGACTGAGGTGCAATCTTTTGGAAGAAGATTGTTTTCCATGTTACTACTGAATTACTTTTCAAATGGAATGTAACTAAGACAGATTTTCTCCATCTTGGGACTCTATGTTTTTTATTCACCATCCGTTGTATTCTAAAATGTAGTTTGTCTGATTAATCTAGTCACTCTGGTTTGTACCATAGTTTACAGGTTAACATGTGTAAACCCAGTCTCCTTCCCTGGACTGCTTGAGGATCTGCTCCAGGAGAAAAGGAAAATCGGGTGAAGGAGGAAGAGATTGAGTTGCTGCCTAATGGAGAAGTGAGGAAGAGCACTGCCTCCCTGGAATGAGAGTTCAAAGAGGACACCTTTGGCTGTCACTAACCCTACTGGTGAGAACCAATGTTTGGTTCACTGGGTGGATTGTTCAAATGCATAAGATGGATGGGAGTTGCTCTGTTATTATTATTGCCCTGTTACTGTTATTGGATATTTTGTGGCTGGGATTGGGAAAAAATTAATTAACCCAAATTAATTAGTGGGTTGACTATGTAATCATTAGTTCCCTGAGAGAGAGAGATTTGATTGCAGAGGGGGTAAAAATGGCGGGGAGAATAATAGTAATTATGGGCAGGGAAAAATATAGCAGGAGCTGGAGGACAAGCCATTCCAGGAAAAGAGAGATCAGATGTGTTGTGATCAGGTTCTGGGAGACTTTTCCATCAGTCCATTTTCCTGTACATATTTCTTCTTGGAGTCCTTGGGGTTCTCTGAGCTTGGTTGTTTTCTTACAGATGTTTCGTTATGTCTAAGTAACATTTTCAGTGCTAAAAGGGAGTGGGGTTTACTCTCTGTTTATATACAGTACCTTGCCCTGTCAGTGTTGGTGGGGGAGTTGTTTTTTCTTGGTAGTTCCTAGATAGGTAGTTGTTTACTGCTTGATTATCTGAGCTGGTAGTTCCTTGATTGGGGTATTGTTTACTGCTTGACTGTTTGTATGGTGTTAATCCCTGTTTATCTGGGTGTTGATTGCTGGTAAGGAGGTGTTCTGGTCTTTTTGTTTCCTTATTTCTTCCATATTTCCGTATTTCTTCCTCATGACAATGGGATTAAGTGGAGCTACCAACCTCTGCAGGGAGGAGGGGCCCATTAATTAATATTATAATGACTTGCACTGCATTTATATGTAAATTCAGTAAACTGCCTAGAATCAATCTGGTTTGGGGTGATAGATAAAACTCATAAAAAACTAAATGGATTTCAGAGTTAGAGCATTTTATTGAAGCTAATTGCTGAAAAGTCCCTGATACAGTGCTGCTTCACATACTACTTGGTTGATATACAGAATCTGCTGATAGAAGAGATGGCAATGCCAATTTTAAGGCTTTAAAAGGAGATTAGCTTAATCATGGTGTAGAAGTCTACCAATGGCTACAAGTCATGCTGGCTAAATAACTACATCCTGGATTCGAGTTACTACATCTCTGAATATCAGTGGCTAAGGTACTATACTAATAGCTATTTGCTTTTAAGTCACGATGCTGGACTAGAAGAGTCTGCTGCAACTGGGATCTTCTAGAACTCTTAAATGAAGTTAAAACTAGCTTTATATTGGTCCCAGCTTTATACTGGTCCCAGCTCTAGTAGTGCAGAACCACAGATAATTGTTACCGTTTGAGTGGCAATGCAAATAGATTTAGTATATTGAAAGTTTAATCCTTAGCTTAAGGCATGAAGACAAGCTGTAATAGTTCGGGTTTTAAACAAACAATAGCATCGCTGTAATGTGAACACTAGTTGTCTGAATTGCTCAATCTACTTCTTATTTTTTGTATACCGCTTTATGTGATCAGAATCATGATTTGGTTAAACTTCTAAATATAAACGAGAGAGTGGTCTGAATGTATTTAATCATGAGAAGATACTCATCCTAATGTTTATATTGTCTACACAGATAACACCCAGTTGAACTATCTGAATTATAGGTTACTTAGTTTAAAAAAGGGCTGTGAATTTTTGTCTCACATGGCAGCTAAGGGATGTCCTGGGGCCACAGTTGAAAAGCTGGGGTGGGCCTATGGCCAAAGAACCTAAATTTGATTTAATTTTAAATAGGATGTAGTAGAATAACACTAAATTATTGTAATCTTAATAATTTATTAAACTTCTCTTTTGGTTATGTTAAAAATATCCTATTCACTCTGCAGGGGCTTCTGAGGCATGCTCAAGAATCTCAGGTACTGCAAGTTTGAACCTTTGATTTAAAGAACTGCTGGTTTTCTTGAATTATATTTTAATTTATAGTGCAGTCCAAGGAACATAAGGACTTATTAGGTCACAAATCCCATAGAGTAAGCCTTATTGTTTGTAGAATTGAGCTGCATTATTAAATTGCTGCTGTTAGAGTTTTTTTGTCTCCAGATGATTCATTTCTTGAGCACTGGTTCACTTCCAGGAAAGGAAAAACACAGACATTCCCTCCTCCAAGCCTTGCTGTTCAGGATCTACATAACTCCAAGCTGAGAAAATGAATCATACACAGAAACCAAAACTGGGACCATGGTTCTTATTTTTAGTGATTTCACTAATTCTACTGTGTAATTTTAATGATATTGTGGAATATCCTGCGTAAATATTTTAAATTGTTAGGAACATTATGCTAGTCAGAAACAGCAGTTCTACAGATTTATAGCAGATTGCAGGCTATTGGATATGAGACCTCCCTCCTCAGAAGGTTGGACAGGGAAAAAAAATAATGGCATTTTTCATGGATTCATTCATTCTATGAAACAGAGTAGAGGTTAAAACAGTGCCATTTTTAAAAGATCAGTTTGATAGTAAATGGTCAGATTTTTCACTGTCATTTCTCAGGCTGATTGGCTTGATATGGCTGCTTCAAATGCTGTGCCTGTTCTTACTGCATTGGTTAATCTGGTTTCCTTTTTAATTCATGACTTTTTAATACTGTGACTTCTACATTGCTAATTTATTTTAACTGTAAAGTAAATTGATTTATAGATCTCGTGTATTATATGTATTAAAAATATGGAATCCAAAGATGTAAAGAAACATTAGTTTATTTCACAGTATGGTTCTAGTTGTTATGCTTAGGTTGCTATAATAGAGTGTGCCTGTATATGTGTATATACACATACACAAACACTTCATTCCATCATGCTATTCCTGAGTAAGGTAAGCAAACTTACGCAAAGCACAGAAAAGAAGTAAGAAACAATGGGCCCAAAAGTAGGCCACTCATTTTTGTATTCAGTCCACATTCATTCTTGACTTAACTCTTCTTCAGACACACATTCCTTAAGTACCCCATTCCCAATGCATTTAACTTACCTGACATACCTAATTCTGCAAACCAATCAGGTTCCCAGCGAACAATACCACAGTGTCTATGTAGAAAAGTACATGTATATGCATTCCCAGCCATCACACCTGTAACATCACCACAAGTATTCCTTGTACATTTATTCATAAATAGGCTAAACAACAAAGGGAACATTAGCCATCCTTGTCTTTACTTCCTGTTGAATGTTGAACTATTAATCAAGCATTCCATTTTTTCAATCCCGCCTTTATTATTTTTATAAATAAGGAGGCGAGCATACCTAATACTCCTTCCTCCTCCTATTTTTCCCACAACAACAATCCTGTGAGGTGAGTTGGGCTGAGAGAGAGTGAATGGCCCAAAGCCACCCATTTATTGTTAGATGCTTTATTTCCATTATATACTACCTTTATCCCATTCAGCAACCAACCTTCAACTCCTTATTCAGCAACACATTCTGTAATTCATGACTATCAGTTCTTTTCTTGTAAATCAACAAATGTACAATATTTTTTTTTCCTCATTCTCACATTTCTCAGTGTCCTGTGAAGAGCAAAGATCTAGTTGGCATATTTTCTGACTTGCATAAAGTTACTACACTTCCCAAATGTTGTTCATTCTCACCTCTTATATCTTTTTGATTAGAATTCTGCTAAACATTTTCCCGACCGCATTTTACAAATACTTATGTCAGTATTCCCACAAATAATCATTTTTATTTTTAATTCTATTCATTTTATTTAAAGATCTCTCTTTAACTGTTTTCACCTACATCCTAAACAATGTTTTATTTCCATAAAAATGGCATTTTCTTTCCTGTTTAATTTTAACTCTTCCTTGCTCTCTTTGACTATATTCTTTGCAACTATCTTTTACTCCTTTTACAAATTATACATTATCTTTCTCTAATCCTCATTTTTGCAACAATCATTCTCTTGTATTTCTTTTTTCTAATCCATTACATCTTTCACATAATCATTCTAGCAAACACCGTTTTTCATACTTTCTATTAATATAACTCCAGAAATTTTTGTGACATTCCACAACAATTATCTTTGCACTGTCCCATCCACTAGATTACCTTCTAACACTGTTTCATACAGGACTAATACATTCTCTTTCTTCAGTCATTCTAATTTCACTTTAGTTTCTTTCACATTTTTTCTTTTTTTTTCTATGTCCAATCCAATTTTCCCAGTATCTGCTTCTGACACCTTTCATTTATTTGCGTATTTATTTTAAAAGATTTATATGGCAATCCAACTCTAACAACATTGACAGGCTTAGAACAAATCAAAGAGCAAAAATATAAAACCAAACTCTTCCACAATACCAGCTAAAAAGAAAACACTACCAAATAATGTTCTGCTTTGTGATCAAATTCTCTCATCACTTTATTTTTGTTTCTTCCCTTTTTTTTCACTTCATTTGTTAATTCATGGTTTTTACTTACTACTTTTACATTCCAAATTGCAAGCTTCCATGTGTCATGATTGTCATGAGAAGACCTTGGATTTGCTCAGCTGAGATGTTCACACAATGTTTTTTAGTAAGATTGTTTTTATCTATACAGAAAATTGTGTCCTTCAGAGACTCTAAGTGATGATAAAGAAAATATACAGTTGTTTACCAGCTTTAGTTGCACCTGTGCCATATGCAGCATTTTCTTCCAACAACAACAATAATAGTAGAGTAGTCAGATTTAGCACATTCTGGCCACTATGTGAGAGAGGGGAATCTTATCCTAAGCATGCTCATGCTACTTAATACAAGTCAGGAGTTCTCATCTACAGGGTATCTTGTAAGGCAACATACTGTTGCCCGCAACTCACCAACCAAGAGGTACATACTCTTCCAGGATTCTGGAAGTTGAAGTCCACACATCTGAAAGCTGCCAAGGTTGAGAAACGCTGCTCTAGGGCAATGGCACTGCAAGACTAGAGGATGGAAGGTCCCTGGTCAAGAGCCCCCACAGTTCCTCTTCTGCCACCTGCTGTACCTTCCCTGCAGAGGCAGCTTTCGTCCTGCTCAGACTGGTCCTCCCAGCACCCCAAATTTGGGGGGGGGAGGGAAATGGGGGTAAGAAAATCACCACCGTGCAATCAAGCTCTGCCATTTTTTTTACTTCCATTGCAACACACATAAGAGAGGGGCATTCTCACAGTTGTGGCCATCATCTTGGCATTTTGGAACCACCCCAGCTCCCCCAAATCCTGAAATCCTTGTGAGTCTCACAGAGAAAATCTGCCCCTCTTCTTTGCAGGCTAATAATTGGAATGGGAACAACATCGAGGCGTCCCCCATCTACAACTCATATGAAGTCAAATATCTGCCCATTGAGGGGCTGGTTCTTCTTTGTCAAGCTTTCCACAGTTAGTGGTGGGGTAGCTGCTGGCGTGGTGCTGTGCTATGATGGTAAGTGGCCAAGGACAGGGGTGGGGGTCCTACCAGCCACGTTTCCTATCTGTTTGGATGATCCTGACCTACCATTTCAGCATTGGCTGTGCTGGCTGTGGCTGATGGGAATTGCAGTCCAGCAATCATCAGATGGCCAGCTCTGCTGAAAGAGATGGGCCAAGCCCTCCTTTCACCCGCTCTGCCCTTTGCAGCCTTTGAGGCTGGCCACTGCTACAAGCTGTTTGTCAAGTATGGGAACTTCACCACCACCAATGTGAGCTGCTAAGTGGGCACCATTGTGGAGTTTGCCTGTGAGCCTGGCTATACCCTGGAGCAGGGCTCTGTCATCATTGAATGCATGCACCCTCCCAACCCCCAGTGGGATGAGAGAGCCAGCCTGCTGAGGTGAGTGCTGGGGAAGAATAGGCTGGGGGATTGCAAACCATCACGGCTCTCACACCCCTTCCTGCAACATGGGATGATGTGGCTCGGCTGCATTGGTCCTGCTCATCCTCTGGGACTGTTGTCCTCCCAACCAGATTTTTC
Source organism: Liasis olivaceus (assembly GCA_030867105.1). Taxonomy (NCBI): domain Eukaryota; kingdom Metazoa; phylum Chordata; class Lepidosauria; order Squamata; family Pythonidae; genus Liasis; species Liasis olivaceus. The sequence goes on along the minus strand of CM061354.1, from coordinate 34,425,304 downwards.
CTGGCCATTTAATGGGGAAGCCATACCTAATTCCTGGAGAGGGGAGCCCCCCACCCAAGTCTTTCTGCTCATTTCTATAATAGTATGTGGAAAAGACCTTGGGAGATGGGGCAAAGAGATGCTGCCTAAGGAATGGTCAGATAAAAGGGAGCGTAGCTCACAGCTGCATAGTGGGCAGGCCAAGAGGCTCAGGAGGTGCCCTCCCTAAGTTTTTGGGCTGTAAAGGTGACAGCAGGAGAATTATACTTACAGACTTGCAAGATTCTGTTAATCTGGCTTTACAATAAAGTCTACTTTATTGTACTACTACTACCTTATCTGGTCATGTTTCCTGCCTGGTATACCCAGTAAGGCTGACATTTCTGCTTTATTGTGACCAAGGCTCCACCGATCTCTTTCTCATATGTGTCCCCAACAGTGGTGTGCAGCGGGGAGATCACAGATGCAGCTGGTGTGGTTTTGTCTCCCAATTGGCCAGAACCTTATGGAAAATGGCAAGACTGCATCTGGGGGCTCCACATGGAAGAAGACAAGCACATGCTGGACAAACTTGTGTGAGTGGGCTACTTTTATCTTACTAGACGATACACCCTTTCTCCCACAGGCCAAACCTTCTTTAGGGCAGGTAAACCAATAGAATTGTAATCCAGGGGTGTCCATGGTGGGGGGTTCAAAAAAGTGAAGGCAGCAGCTGCAGCCATGTAATATATGCGTGTTGTGATGCATGTAACAAAGGGGTGGGGCTTAGATTGCACAGTCACAACTGCCATCTTGACTTTTTCGACCCCCCAGCGGCCCCTGTTGCAACCAAATGAAAGAACAAAAGTATGATAATCCTTTAATCATATCAATGAAGGGATTAACTTATCCATTTCTTAATTTAAAAAAAAGCAACGCATCCTTACATTGTATGTTGTAGATGACTCCTGTTTTTTCTTCTTGTGCTACTGGGTCTTTTGGTTTGCTTAAGATGTTTTGGAGGGCTTTAGTTGGGTTGTGTGCTACAGAGATGCCATGTGGTTGAAACCCAAGTCTATTGGAAGACAACCCACACTAATCAAGTACTCCATTACCAAAGTAGCAACCCAACCTCCCACGAGAGTTGCTGCGTAAGAACATTATTCAAACGAGCACAAACACATTGCAGCAACCCAGAACAGCAGAAGAAGGAAACAGATCACCTATAGAACATCTTCCAACAAAATGGATATCCATGCAACTTTATCAAAAAGTGCCTGGCCACTCAACCTACTACAACACAACCAACACAAGCTATGAAAAGGATAACACTGCCATACATCAGAAATGTCTCAGAAACTACCAACAGACTATTACAACCACATGGCATCTCTGTAGCACACAAACCAACTAACGTTCCAAAACATCTTAAGCAAACCAAAAGACCCAGTAGCCCAAGAAGAAGAAACAGGAGTCATCTACAACATACAGTTTAAAGACTATAACAACCACTATGTAGGACCGACAGGCAGAAGGCTAGCAGAGTGCATCCATGAACACTAACTAGCAGTCAGAAGACACGATGAAAACTCCTTAATCTCACAACACATGGACAGACTTAACCATAGTTTCAATTGGGAAACTGTCAGCATCTTAGACCAAGCTAAATCCAAAAATGTGAGGGAATTCCTGGAAGCGTGATATTCAGACAAGACAGTCATCAACAGGCACATAGAGATAAACAACATCTACACACTATTCAAAGGAGACAGTAAAAAGGAAGACAAAATACCAGAACATCTCCTCACCAGCAATCATCACCCAGATAAGCAGAGATTAACAAGATTATCACCAGACATACAATCAGCAGTAAACAATTCCCTAATCAAGGAACTACCGGAGGAAAAAATAAAACAAAACAAACCCCCCACCCCCACCAACACTGGCAGGGCATGCCACAATATATAAACAAAGAGCAAACCCCATCCCATTCCAGCACTGAAGACGTTACCTAGCCAGGTAACAAAACGTTTGCAAGAAAACAGCCAAGCTCAGAGAACCCCAAGGACTCCATAGTAGTATATTTGTTTCAATGAGAAAAGCAGAAAGTTCAGACAAAATTATTTAAATTAAATTTGCTGGAAGAAAAGCATGGAATCTGAAGGATTACACATTCAGTTCAAAGGGAGATTGCCCTGGAGTTTAGAAAGTCAGTGGAAAAAAGGCCTGAAGTCCAGAGAGTTGCATATTGAATTCAAAGAGTTCAAAGAGTAGCAGGGGAATGGGGGAAGTTTAAAGAACTGATTAGAAATAAATAGGTTTCTGGACTGAAGCAGGGATGGGATGGGGAAGGGAGAGAAATACTTTTCCTTTGCAGTTTGTGCACAGAGTTCCGGTCTGTGAAGGTCTATGTCAGATGGATTATCCAACAGTTGGAAGGGTAGGAAGATAAGTATATCAATAACTGCTTTGCTAGTCCTTTTTGACTGGGTTTGCTCAATGTGCTCCTTGACTACCTACAACCATAGTTCTCCCAGAATTGAGAATACAAAAGTGTGTGGATATACTGCTTCTTCATTTAATTCTGGATCCAGTTGATCAGGTGAAACCAGCTGATTCTTCCAGGCTGTGAAATCCAACTCACCCTGGTTGCTTCAGGTAAGATGAATTAAGTAGCTTCTGATTCCTGACTATTTTTGATAGTTTTTGCTCTTGGTTGGAGTAATATAACTGGCCGCCAGCACAAGAACTGTAGTAGTAAAAAGACTAAAACTACTGATCAAATTATTGGGGGCACAGGAGGTCTCAACTCTTTATCCTTTCTTATTGCCTTCTTAGCCACTATTCTTGCAGTGCCCTAAGGAGCTATGAACAGCTCAAAATTGAGAAAATTTAGGAGATGGACAATGTTAATAACATTCATAAATACTTGGTAGTCTCTTGGAGCATGATCTTTTTTATAAGAAAGATTTTTAGATTTTATTTCTTTTTGTTTAAGAAGCCAGAAAATAAGTCATTTTTTAAATTAAAAGCAATCTCGCTTCCCCCTTATTTCTTTTTATGGTTTTTGATGCTTTTTTTCTTTTAGCTTCAGACTCCAAACCAAGTCTCAGATTTAGCAGAGAAGATTAAACTACTATTTTTTCCCGTCATTTCTTGGATATATGGAGATTTCACATTGCTTTAAGTAGGAGTCCATTCCTTTGAAGGTTTTTTATTTTCCTGCTCAGATGAGAGATTTCCTGTGAATGGAGAAAAGCCAGAAATTGCATCTTTGGATATATGTGATATGCAAAATGTCACATTTTCAGATATTGACTTAAGGTATGAAATCTCAGTGTAAGCCTATAACTGGTGCTTTTTCTTCTACTTTTATTTCTACATTTCTTGGCCTTTTCTCTAGTCTGTCAAAGGAGATGAGACAATGAGAAAATTTAAGCTGGTCTTTCAAAACTGTCAGTTTGACAGAAGGGTAATTTTTAAGTCAAACTAAGTGTGTTTTATTAAGCTAGGGTTGTGGAGGTCAGAGGGAGGATTCTGTCACTTTCCCCACAACTTTTTTTCCTCTAAAACACCTCCTTGAAGAAAGGGAGCTTTGGTGAGATTGTTTCAATAGCAGCGTCCTAAAAGGAAATTATTAAGCATACTTCTATATTCTATTTAAATGGCTGCCTTTTTAGTTAAGAAAACATAGGGAGACTGATACTCAGAATTGGCCCTTCAGTGAGACAGAATAAGATAATAGTCTTGTGGGTGGCTGGGAATCTGAGGGAACATAATTGCAGCCCCTCTGATAATTTCTCTTGATTCCTTGGCCATTGCCCTCTGAATATCATACTGTCTACCTGAGCTTTTTAATTATCCTGCTACCCTCAGTTGTGGAGAAGATGAAATTCAGCTATCACTTCCTTTATACATGAATGCAAGGGTGGGATACCATTTTTGTCCACATTTGGGGCTAGCACCAAAGGAGTTCATACGTCTCTTGTATGTTTATTTGACCTATTTTTTTAGTTTTGAAGAGACAACAAGAGCCTGAAGGATTCTAGAACGGGAAGCTTACAGAAGGATCTTCAGTGAATCTCTTTTGGTCACTTGCTGTGAGGGCATTAGTATACAGGTAGTCCTTGCTTAATGACCATTCATTTAACAATGGTCCAGAGTTACGACAGCCTTGGGAAAAGTGCTTTACGACCCCTATGGCCACATAATTGCTATTTGCGACTTTTTTATGATGGTCACGTAATAATTAAGTGAATCGCATGGTCGTTAAGCAAATCACATGTTCGTTAAGTGAATTATGGCAAAAACATCCCTTGGGGAACCTGGATTCCCCTAATAACCATGTGATTCACTTAACCACAGTAATTTGCTTAATGACCATCGTAAAAAAGGTCATAAAATCAGCTCTGGTTCACTTAATAACCAAATCACTTAGCAACCTAAATTCCAGTCTCTATTATGGTTGGATAGTGAGGACTACCTGTACAATCAAAAGGCACTTCACAACAGAGGTGGATCTGTCAGTCACCTGCAACAGATGTGCCACATTTAATTTTCTCCCAGAAGACAAAGCTGACTTCACCAGTACAAGCTGCCAGCTTCTGGAAGTTTAGAAAGCAAAGGTTGGTCAGCTGAAGGCCAGAGTGTTACACCTACACAATTTGTGAAGATGAAGACTTCTTGAATAGTAGTGTGGGTGTCATTACTTGCTGCAAGCAGGAAAACAATGTGAAACTTCCAACTTCACCAAAGATGAGAATGAAGGCAACTGGCAACATATCACCGCCAGAAACAAAATGACCATAAAGCTGATGGATACTGACAACTGATTTCAACCTCCAGCCTCTGAGGAAGCTTCCACAAACATGACTGAGCTATAAAAGATCCCCACCTGAAGCTCTGTCACTTGATCCAAATGGAAGTGATCCATCATCAATTACCAAGAAGAACATGAAGGCTGTGATTCAAGATGTGACAGAAAGACTAACAAGGCATATTGAGATAGCTGATATCTGACCCTTCCTACTCATCCATGTGAGTGTGAATGATACAAAAGCATGATCTCCAGTGTATCAAGTGACTTAATCGCTGCAGAGATAAAGAGGATCTTGGGGCCGAGATGGTGTTCTTATCAATACTTCCTCATCAATACTTCCAAGACAAAAGTCCAGAAAGGGAATGAACTTTTGGTTGCACCATTTGGGTTTTTCAGCAGTGGTACAAATTTCAGAGGGTAGGGGCTGCTTTGCAGACATTACATTCCCACCAAGAAGGTAATGTACTTCTTTAGATGGCTGACTGACCTGGTCAGGAGGGCTTTAGTCTAGAATACAAGGGAGTAGGAATCTTAAGATGTTTGGTGAATAATGAATTGGCAAGTAATAGACTGAGTAGCAACAAAGTGAAGTGTTTTGGAAATTACTAATTTAATAAAAGAAAAGGAATATGAAAAAGAAATACAGAATAAAAGGAACACTGAACACAGGGAGTCTAACCCATTATCCTAAAATTTTCTACATTAATGTACAAAGTATAGGTAACAAGCAAGATGAGCTGGATGTCATGAAGCACAAAGTCAAATATGTAGAATAGGATCATTGGATCATTGGGCTTGATGGATACACCTAGTTTATGAGGAAGAGGCAATACAAAATAGGAAGTAGTATAGTGTTGTATATCAAGACTGAACTAAAGCATTTAGGTTAAGATAAAAGAGGAAGCTAACAACAACAAAAAACTTGGTAGGAGTCTGCTATGGACCACCTAACCAGTCAGAAGAGGTAAATCAAGGTTTATTAAAGCAGATAACTAAAAAACAAAGCAAAACATGAAGTGGTTGTGATGGGAGATTTTAACTTAGAGAACTTTTGTAAGACTAATTCTGCCAAACATCAGATTTCAGATAAATTCCTGGCTTATGTTGGTTATATATATATATATATATATATATATATATATATATATAATTTCAAAAGGTTGAGATAGGCACTGGGGAACTGCTACAGAAACAAGTTGACTGAAGATATTAAAATAGTGGGAAATGTTGGTGCAAGTGATCACACATTGTTAGAGTTCTTGATTTTAACAAAAAAGCTTGGTAAAAAACAGTTAAATAAAACAATGGTTTTTAGAAAGTTTAATTTTAATATACTAAGAGAAGTAGTAAAGAATTTACCAAGAAAATCTAAAGGAAAAGGTTAATGACCAATGAGATTTATTTATTTATAAAATTTATATGGCTGCCCATCTTAAACACAACTCTGGGAGAAAACAAACTAGTTCACAAGAAAAAAAAAAGTCCCCTTTTAACAAAACAGAATATATAGTTAAAAATAATTAACTACAAAAACCGAAGTACTACATAACAAGCTCACAATACAAGCAAACGTATGTTTGCTGCTCTAATAACCTGTTCCCAGTGGCTGGGGTGGGGGAAACCAGGTTTTCACGGCCCTTCAGAAGGTAAAGTGGATTGGGGCCCTCAGGGAGGCTGTTCCAGAGGGTAGGCACTGTGACAGAGAAGGCACATCTCCTGCCTCACAAGATGACACTGTTTCATAGAGGAGAGCTAGACCATTCCCACCCAGTAGGATCTGGAAGGATGGGTAGAGACCCTTGGAGATAGGCAGTTCCTCTCTTAAAGGAAAAAAACAACAGGATTTTAGTAATTATTAACCTGGAAATAAGTTACAGCAGATAATAAAATAGAACATTTTAAGCTTCATGAAGACAATGCCATGATTGCTAATAGCCAGCATTGCTTATTCTTATTCCCCTCTACTGTGCACTGGTGAGATCACGCCTGGAGTACTGTGTATGATTTTGGGTACTACATTTTCAAGCATTGTCAAAAATAGGGACAGAGAGAGAGAGAGAAAATCTTCTTTGACAAGGTAACTAGTGGACACAAGGAATATTGTGAATATAATTATTCTTGATTTTAGCAAATCTTTTGACAAAGTTTTGCAAGACAGTATTGACATAGTATTAAAGTCTAGTTTGGATGGTGGACCCCAACTGGCTGGTGGCACTCAAAGAATCAGCATAAATGGCTCTACACTGAGTTGCAGAACAGTAACTAGTGAGATTCCAAAAGGATCTGTTTTGGGGCTAGTATTGTTCATCATTTTTATTATGACCTGGATACTGGGATTTATGGGCTGTTTATCAGATCTGTGGACATCACAAAATTGAGAGGTCATCTCAACACCACAAACAAAATTTCAGTCTAAACTGGATGGGTTGAATGACTGGATTGAGAGGAGTAAAATGTCCTTCCACAGGGGGAAATGTAAGGTATTACAATTATGGAGGAAAAGTATAAGGTATGCATACAGGATGGGGTTTTAACTTGGAAGCAGTATATCAGAGGACCTCAGTGTGGTCATTGACAACAAGCTGAAATGAGCCAGCAGTGTGAGGCTAGAAGAGGTAACACAAGCCTGGGCTGCATTAGCATTGTATTGAAGGTGGCTGAAGGTCTTATTCCCCTCTACTGTGCCTTGGTGAGATCACGCCTGGAGTACTGTGTATGATTTTGGGTACTACATTTTCAAGCATATTGACAAATTAAAGGTTCAGAGAGAGGTGAAGGAGAAACAGCAGCCGCCGCCTCTTGGGCAGGAAATGAATATTTTCTGACTCAGTGCCTGCTGAGCTTAAAGACTGCACTGACAAGGGAAGGGTGATGGTGGATTTAGTAGATGGTAGAGAGAAAGCTAAAGGCAAAGAAAATGCAGCAGGACTTCTCTAATCAAGTCTGTAAAAACTTCCCCATCCCTCAGCACAGCCTGGCTTTGAACCAGCTCACTACTGAGGCTGAGCCATTTCCTCAAGATGAGATGCCAGGAAGGAAGAAAAGGAACTAGATATTATAAAGGGGAAGGGGCTGCCTAAACACTCTCAGCTGAAGCTGGCAAACCTGTGTCTGTTGGGGGAAGAACAAGAATAAATGCAATAAACTCTTATTGCTGAGACAGCTTATCTCTGCAGTTAGGCATTATAATCTGAGTTAATGTTTTGAATGAATGAAGCTTTGCATGAGTGTCTCTCTGTTTTAATGCAGTTTCTCTGATGGCTTAAGGGACAGGATTGAATACATTTACTCAATCCCCTTTGCTCCTTTGGTGTGTTCAGGGTTTGCTTTTCTGGTTCCAGCAACCACTACATAAAGGGGTCAATACCATTCATAGGAGGCCAGCAAATATGATTCTAAGACTTGAGGACATGCTCTGTAAGGAATAGGTGAAGGAATTTGTGATGTCCAGTCTAGCAAAAAAGAAACAGAGACTGAGGGGAGACATATCATTGTTGAGATATATAAAAGGGTGACATAGGGAAGTTGGTCAGGAAGTATTTTCCATTTCCACAGAAACAAAGACCAGAAATAATGGGTGTAATCTGCAGCTATGTAGATTTCATTTAAATATAAGGAAAAGCTTCCTGATGGTAGGATCTGTGCAACAAAGTCTGTCTATACAGGTGGTGGGTTCTTCATCTCTGGAGGTTATTAAAGAGAGATTAGCCAGCCAGTTCCTGAGGATGGCTCAGTTGGTTTTCCTGTACATCTCAGAGGTTTGGACCAAGTGATCCTTGTGATCCCTTGGAATTCAACAATTCTGTGAACATAAAAGCACCCTAGTAGAGCCTGTAATAGGACTCAATTTTTAAACTCAACTCATAACCAACCTTTAGATTTTTTTAGGTTGTTTCTGAAATTCTTTTGCTTTTCCTTTACAGGAGGATTTTTAATATTCACTGAAATGTTACCCTAAAGCAGTCTGATCTAAATATAGGTAGTCCCTGGGTTAAGAATGCCCGGTTTACAGATGACCCATAGTTAAGAATGGAGCCTATTGTAGCAAAATTCAGGTTAAATACACAATGATTTGAGTTGAATACACAATGGTTCAAGTTAATTACACAATGCTACTTATACAGTATTATACAATAATACTGTTCCGACTTACATACAAATTTGACTTAATGATAGACCTTGGAAACAGAACTCGTTCTTAAACTGGGGACTACCTGTACAAACTTTGATGGTTAATCTAATAATCCAAATAAAAGCGTCCAGAGTAACCCTAATAAATGAAAACTTCTACTGGGCATATGTATGTGATACATTTGATGATGATCACCTTCCTACCAAGCAATGGAGTAAAATTAGTTTATTGGCTGTATTTGAAACTGTTATGATTAATACTCTCAGTTTGAAGAAAATGGGGGAAACCTGAAAGCAGATTAAGAACCATGCATTTCCGCCCTAGTGTATTCTGACTGGAAGTAATAATTACAGTTGGTTTGCATGACATAGCTGTTAAAAAAGACCTTGGATGGTACCATTGTGAAATGGAGGCAAGGGGTACTGCTGCAAGTCCTTAAGTAAATATAGGTCCATGTATTTCTGTCTAATCTTCATGCTGGAGGCACCCATAATTTTGTGACCTTTTAGAATGTAGCCTTCTGACTGATTTAGCTTTCAGGAAGAGAGAATGCTTGGGGTACATGCTAGTATTTAATACCTACAGTTCTTAGAGAATCAAAGTATCATGGATGAGTCCAGGTGAAGGTATTAAGCAGCAGAAAAAGTCAACCTTTCTCCTCTTTCAGCTTCAAGATCTGATCCTACAGTAAGATTTCTAAAGATAGGTACAGATGGAACTCAAATTGGAACTCACTGCCCAGAGTCCACTGGAGATGGGTAGCCAATACATTTAAATTAATAATAATAAAATTATTCCAAGTTCCTTGTTTGTCTAGAAATGATCAATGGGCACTTGAAAAGTCATGCTCAGTGTACTGGTTAATCCAGGTATTGGATTTCCATTTATAACTCCCTGATAATAGACACCCCCCCCCCACTGATATATTTAAGGCTTTTCGATCCCCCCCCCCCCCCCCCAATTGGTTAAAGTTTGTTCAGGAGGGAAATGTAGACTAAGTGCACAATGTCTTTTCTTTAGTTCAGAACTAGCCATTTGGAACCCTCCAATGATTACAGAACAATATCCTGCAGAGTCAAGATGATGGTTATCAGGGTGTTGGAAGCTCCAGCCAATTGAGTTCCACCGTCAGGCAGGAGGAGCTGTTTCCATCAGGGGAAAGGTAAAAGTCAATGTTGCATACATTGGAGAGGACTTTGATATATATGACTTCTGTATAGCCATGAACTCTTGCATTATTGTCTTGGAGAAATTCAGTAATAGTAATGTAAGACTTCAACTATTGTGCTCCCACAGCTGCTGTAGAATAGAAATCCTATGCTCAATTACTCAGTTCATTCTCATGTTTGTGCAGAGCCATTGCACTGAGAGAAATCATACCCATCGAGTAGGGTTCTGTAGAGCTTCAGATATGATCTTGAAAGAAGCATTTTAGAGTGCAAACATAGTAACTATAACGTCTTAAAGCATCTGTCCCTTTTCCTGGGATTGTGTGGCTCTGTGCAATTCCGGGAAAAGATATGGTTGTTTTAAGGTATTGCGGACAGGTGCTATATTCACACTCACACATGAAACATGTTTTGGAGATTGGGTGCTGCACAGCCTTTTAATGAAAACAGTAACTCCATTTATCCTCAAGCCTTACATGCAGATACAGCATCTCCCAAAACTTCAGAAGAACTGCAACCTGCCTCACCACTACAGGAATTGAATTCTGTCCACTGGCTGCATTATATCATAGCTGAAGTGATCAAGTGCTAGTGAACGTAACAATGATTACAGTGGAAAAACTAATAAATGTGTTCCTGGAAATGCATTCTAAGGTTCTTATAAAACCTTGAATACTGCTGCTGCTTTCTCTTAATAAATGTTTTACTTATTGAAAAGAAATTCAGTGTGGCTTTCAGTAAAGGTAATAATTACAGTAAAATAAATTCCAATGTTTTCTAGTTGGTTTACTTTGACAATTAACAGTGCATTGTCCTCAGGCAGTTTTGTTGGCTTGTTGATCATTAATAACCATGGTCACTTCTGATCATGTCTTTACTGGAATAACCAGTAGTGGCTGCTGCTACCTGTCAAAATCTAATGAATTACAAGGACTTGGCATCTTATCTGCTTGCCCTCTAGCCCATGAACTTAGTTCAAAATAGCATCCTTTTCCTCAGAACATTTCCTTCTTTCTTGAATGGTCACATTTCATTGCTTGCTGTACAAAGAACCTGATTCCTCTTGATTTCACTAGGTTTTTATTGTATTATCTAAACCTATGGGTTTGTTCATTGGTTTAAGGTGACCCTTTCCAGAATAGCATAGGGTAACCTGTTTCGGGTTACCACCCACCCAAATGTCAGAATGGTGCAGTGACATTTCTGGAAATGAGTTCGGTACTTAGATTATTAGTATATACAGTAGGTTCCCATACCATTTAAGGTTTAAAAATTAAACATTTGGTTTTGAATGCTAAAATATCCAATGAAGCTCTTTCAAGATTGCTATACATTATCCCATCTACCTGTACCCAAATGTTAACTAGCTATTGCATTCTGTACCAGGTGTAGTTTCCACAATGTCTTTGGGATAGGTCAACATGATAGGATCTTTTTGCCATTAGTGGCTGTCTTTTCAGAATATACTGAACTTCTGCCACAATTTAGACTAGTGTGTAGAAAGAATCCAGCTGCTATGGTTAGTTTAGAATTCAATGTGTTATGCAAATTCAAATTATTTGGGTAATTGTTCTAAATCAGTTAACTATGAGAAAATTTCATATGAACGTACAAATATACAGGTTGTGTTCTAAAGGAATTCTTGTTGTCTAAGAAGACATTGGGCTTCATTGTCTTAATTAGCAACTTACTCTGCTACTGTTGAACCCCACAGTTTGTCAAAATTAGTCTTCCAGTTTCCCAGGTTTCTTTCCTTGTAAGAGGTTACTATTTTCTATTCCATTCTTGAGGTGTTTTAGAAAACCTTTGGTTGAGGCACAAAAACTTTACCATTTTAAAATGGGACAAATGGAATTGGGGTGGTGGTGGTAATAAATCATTCCACTAATTTGCCTCCTCCTTGGCTGAGGAGAAGATTCATGGAATTTAATGAAATGTGGGAAACCAGGGAAATTGCAGGTGGAGGTAACTGTACAGCAAAGGCCACCTCATAGATAAGTACAAAAACTTTGAACAGTACCAATAAACACTGATCTTTTAAAATTGAAAATAAACTGAATATAATTTTTAAACTGAAAATATTTTTTTAAAAAGCAGAAAAATGAACCTCAGGAGCTTATGAAAGTTTATTGGTGGTACAGAGTGAGAATTCATTGCTTAAGGAATACCAACTAAAAAAATTCCATTGAATTTGTCCATGTCATTGATTTTTTTTTTTTAGATTTTGCCCAGGGTACAGATCAAAACTAATGCAGGTAGTCCTCGAGTTATGACTATATGTTCAGCAACTGTTCAAAGTTACGACAGTGCTGAAGAAATGGACTTATGACTGCTTCCTGAAGTTATGGCCATTGCAGTGCCCCCATGGTCACGTGATTGTGATCTGGGCTCTTGGTAACCCATTTGCACTTACGACTGGTTGCCAAGTACCCCACAATCACACAGATTCCATTTGCAACCTTCACTGCCAGCTTCCCACAAGCAAAGTCAATGGGGAAGCCAGCAGGGGAGGTTGCAAATCACTCGGGTAAGTCTCCCCCACCCACCCCAATCTTTATTCACTTGCATGCACTGCAGCCTCCTTCCCTCCTTCACTCACTCACATGCACTGTGCCCTCCTTCCCATTTTGCTCGCTTGCACACACCATGCCTTCTTCATACTGCGTTGTGGCTCCGGGGCTTTGCAGGAGTAAGGCTTTGCAGGAGGGAGGAGAAAGCCTCACAAACAGCCAACAGCTTCCAGCAGCGCGCATGCTGGAAGCACTTCTGGAGCCTTCCTTCAGCACTGAAAGTGCCCCTGGAGAGTCCTTGAATGAAGGGGGAAGGAGGGCACTGGTGCATGTGAGTAAGTGAAGGAGGGAAGGAGGGCGTGGTGCATGTGAGGAAGCGAAGGGGGAAGAAAGGTGCAGTGCATGTGAGTGAAGAAAGAGTGGGGTGGGTTCTGGGGCTGCTTGCTGCCCTGTAAGGCAGGGTACAGGGCAGTCAAAAGGGCAGACGTGGGGGAGGAGATAGGTGGGTTGGGGGAGTTGGAAGCAGTCCCTTACCTTACTGAGGCTCAAGGCTGTGAAGGACCAAGTCTGGAATGCCTTGGATTGGGGTGGGTCCTCAGCTAACGACTGGTGGAATTTGCTTAGTTGCAGCAATGGGGAGTGCTGGGATTGTGCCACTAAGCAATGCGGACGTGTCATCTCGCTTTACGACTGCATCACTTAGCAATGGAAATTCCAGTCCTAATTGTGGTCATAAGTCAGGGACTATCTGTAATATCGTGTTCCACCAAGTCAACTCAAACCACTCTGTTTCGTTTTCTGAATTCCTTTTTGTAATTGAACATTCAGGTTTTCATCACTAGATGCCACTGTCTGAACACAGAAAACATGCTGATGAACATGTGGAAATGGTTGCATCTTCCTCTCCCAGCCTCTTTTTCTTCAATTATCACTGAAGAAGGCTGTCTCTCCTCTCTCACCCCTGCATTTGTGAGGGATGTTAGTTTTTGCTTTGGTAAATTGAAATATTTTGAAGACCATTGGGGAGAGGAATAACAAAGACTGTTAGCTTCCTTTTGTAGCAGCCTCTTGGCAATCTTGAATTAAACAGGTGTATTCTGTTGGATTTCAAAACATCATTGCTGGTTATTCCTTTTTTCTGTCTGCAGTGTGCAGGTGGTGGGGCTGATTGTATTTTAATCTTTTTTCTCTAGGGGTAAACACCAAAACAAAGCTGTGTACCTGCATGAAAAATAGCGATATAATTTCTATTTTCTTGATTTTGATCTTCTCCTACTCTCATAGAAAAGATTTTGTATGGATCATTTAATTAAGGCAAGAATATAGATATACAATGCAAATACCTAAGCTGAGCCCAGCCTTTTTAGCAGTGGAGCATTGAGTCCTATAAATAGAGTATTTTTAACAGAAATCCAGCCGGGGTTTTTTGTTCTTGCTGCAGTGCTAGCAATAAACATTTGTTCCGTAGCTTCAGAGCATTTAAGTGCCCTTATTAATAACAATGGGGGAACATATAATACAAACACTTGAATACTATCATTTTGCTATCTTTACCTGGGCGCTGGCATATCATCACTGATGCTCCTTTAAATATAGTACTTTCTTACACATTGTATTGAAAATGAGGGAAGAAGCTGGAAAAGAGGCTTTCTGGGGGTCTTAAATTTCAGCTTGAAGATGCATGTCTCTTACATAGTTCTGTAGCAGCAAAGGGATATAATTCTTGTGCTGTTTAATTACATGGGATGACAACTCCTAGACCAGCTAAATAGGAATCTTAGAAATTGTAATCCCAACACACCTAGAAAGCACCAGATTTGGAGAAGGTTGATTTAACTATAACATATGGATTGGCAAGGGTGGTATTGCAGCCACCCACCATTTTTGTTTGCCAAGATTGTCTATGGGGCGTTTCTAGTGCCTATGGTCATTCTTGTACATAAAGATAATGCTGGATGCTGGTGCTTTGTTTTGCAACATGACAGCTTCTCAGTTAATTGCTTTTCCTTTTAATAAAAGAATCTGAAAAAAAAAAAAGATAATGCCAGTTGTGGGAGGAGGCTAGGTAGGCAGCAACAGAGAGATTGCTTACCTTCTCCTGAAGATTCTTCTCTGGCTTCTGTGCCCTCTCTCCACTCCCTGGATTCTGCCAAGATTTAAAGTGAGAGACTTGTTTGCTTCAACTGTTGGCAAATCTGGCAATTTTACCCTATGAAAAAGTAGGGTAGAAACTATGTTACATCATTTTAGTTATCCAGAAACTGTTAAAATAAACATATCACCATGGATTTGAATAATTATTTTCCATAATAATTTTATTAAAGATTACAATTGAAAAAATAAAAAACTAATATACACTAAAAAAAAGAGTAAAAGGAAAATTAAAAACTGCAGAAAAGAAAAAAATAGAGAAATAGAAAAGAAAAAGAAAAAAAAGAAATGAAGAACTTCCCCTTTTATCACAATTATAAACAATTTTAGTAACTTATCACCTTCTCTTAAAATATAACAAATGCTTTCTTCTTCCCATATTTCATCTCTTAACTATAAGCAAAATCTTAAAAACTCATTCATTCATTCCTGGTCAGCAAAAGTCAGTTTAAAGGTTACCTGAGATAACTACATATCGATTTTAACCTTAGTCAAATAAACCAACTTTATATTCCTTCCCTGTACTTTTAATCATCTTGGTTTTTAATCCTTTCAAATAATGTCCTAAAAGTTGATTTCTTTTCATTTTTTCTTTATGCCTTTTCAGAAAATCCTTCAATATTTTAACAGGTCTCTCTTTTAAATTCAGTATAGAAAAGTTATCCAAATCACTCTTCTGGTTTATTATTTGTATGTCCCTTTTAATTGTTAACACATCAACCAGTTTCATTTGTATATCTAGTATATACCTTTTTCCGCATCATTCTTATAGCTTGTCATTTTAAAGTTCACATTCAAATTGATTTCAGTCTTGTCCGGTAGAGCTTGTTCCTCTTCTGTAACATCATTTACACACCATCTCCCTATGATGACAGACATTCTTAAAATTAACTTCTGAGTCTGTTGTTTACAAATGTCCTTGAAAATATCCAATGTTAAAGTATTTTGCTCCATTCTGTATTAATGAGTTGACTTTAAGTATAATTCTTTTTTAACTGTAATCTTTAGTTTCTTCTAGCTCCATCTAGTGTCCAACTTTCAAAGTCCCATGTTATATATATTTTTTCCTAAGGAATCCAAACAATAGCAATTTCCCACAGGAAGGATTCTTATAATTAATTTCAAAGTCTTATTTCAAATCCATCTGGACCCTTACAGGTGAAACTCGAAAAATTAGAATATCGTGCAAATGTTCATTTATGTCAGTATGGCAACTCAAAAGGTGAAACCAATATATGAGATAGATGCATTACATGCAAAGCGAGATATGTCAAGCCTTACTTTGGTATAATTGTGATGATTATGGCGTACAGCTTATGAAAACCCCAAATTCACAATCTCAAAAAATTAGAATATTACATGACATCAATAACACAAGGATTGGAAATAGAACAATATCGGATCTCTGCAAAGTATAAGCATGCATATGTACTCAGTACTTGGTTTGGGCCCCTTTTGCAGCAATGCCTGCTGCAATGCGGCGTGTCATAGATGCTATCAGCCTGCGGCACTGCTGAGGTGTTATGGAAGACCAGGATGCTTCAATAGCGGCCTTCAGCTCCGCTGCATTGTTCAGTCTCATGTCCCTCATCTTTCTCTTGGCAATGCCCCATAGATTCTCTATGGGGTTCAGGTCAGGCGAGTTTGCTGGCCAATCAAGCACAGTAATCCCATGGTCATTGAAGCAGGTTTTGGTACTTTTGGCAGTGTGGGCAGGTGCCACGTCCAGCTGGAAAATGAAGTCAGCATCCCCATAAAGCTCGTCTGCGGAAGGAAGCATGAAGTGCTCCAAAATCTCCTGGTAGACGGCTGCGTTGACCCTGGACTTAAAGAAGCACAGTGGACCAATGCCAGCAGATGACATGGCTCCCCAAATCAACACAGACTGTGGAAACTTCACACTGGACTTCAAGTATCGTGCATTGTGTGCCTCTCCATTCTTCCTCCAGACTCTGGGTCCTTGGTTCCCAAATGAGATGCAAAAGTTGCTCTCATCAGAAAAGAGGACTTTGGACCACTGGGCAACAGACCAATTCTTTTTTTTTTTTTCTGTAGCCCAGGTAAGACGCTTCTGACGTTGTTTGTTGTTCAGGAGCGGCTTGACAAGAGGAATACGACATTTGAAGCCCATGTCCAGGATCCGTCTGTGTGTGGTGGCTCTTGATGCACTAACTCCAGCCTCAGTCCACTCCTTGTGAAAGTCCCCAACACTTTTGAATGGCCTTTTCCTGACAATCCTCTCCAGGCTGCAGTCATCCCTGCTGCTTGTGCACCTTTTTCTACCACACTTTTCCCTTCCACATAACCTTCTATTGATGTGCTTTGATACAGCACTTTGGGAACATCCAACTTCTTTTGCAATTACCTTTTGGGGCTTTCCCTCCTTATGGAGGGTGTCAGTGATGGTTTTCTGCACAACTGTCAGGTCAGCAGTCTTTCCCATGCTTGTGATTCCTACTGAACCAGCCTGAGAGACCCTTTAAAGGCTCAGGAACCCTTTGCAGGTGTTATGGATTCATTAGCTGATTAGAGTGGGACACTTTGAGCCTAGAATATTGAACCTTTTCCCACTATTCTAATTTTCTGAGATTGTGAATTTGGGGTTTTCATAAGCTGTATGCCATAATCATCACAATTATACCAAAGTAAGGCTTGACATATCTCGCTTTGCATGTAATGCGTCTATCTCATATCTTGGTTTCACCTTTTGAGTTGCCATACTGACATAAATGAACATTTGCACGATATTCTAATTTTTCGAGTTTCACCTGTAGTCCATTTTTAACTTTCCAAAATCAACACTCTAAACATGATTTTGCTGTTTATATCAAAAAGTAAGACTTTTCAAAATCCTTAAACTCATATTTGAAATTTCTTTTGCTAAGGAGGAGACTCACCCAGTGAATGTGATAAAAACTTCCCATTCCGAAGGTTCTTAATATTTGAAAAGCAGTAAAAAAATAATTCCAAAGGTAAGATTAAGAAATGAGGCTTCTGATACCTCCAGTGAGGGGATACTTCCACTGAGGACATAGTGAGCTAAACATCTCTGAAGGAGTGGGGAATCCATTTATGGCAGAGATCAGCAGCTGGATGCTGGATCATGGCTGGTGAAATCTCTCTTGAAAAAGAAGATATAGTGAGATTGCTCACATGTACTCCGGATAGCTGCTCCTCATGAGTAGACTGTAGGAACTGAGGTTTTAACAGTCAGCTTATTTGAGTAGCTGGGAGTTGAAGGATTCCATCTAAACTCTTAATCATAATGGACCTGAATAATCTTAAGCATTTTTTTAAAATTAGCAGTATCTGCATGAACCTACCATATTTATAGAGTGAATATGGCATCCACTAGGACTCTGGATTTTAAGCATCTAAATTCTTCTAGTTTTCTTTCAAGTGTCAAAAGGATTGCATTTTACCCTGATAAAATATTTAAAATAGCATGCAACAGTATATTTGAAAAGGTAGTATAGCTATAGTATAGGCAATTTATATGTGAGAGTAAGCCCTATTGAAAAAAAAGGGCTGTATTATGGAATTAACAAGTGTAGAACTGCATTCATTTCTGTTGCCATTTTAAGACACATTTTTGTTGTCCCAGACCTTTTCATTCTGTGTTATTCAAATTCCTACTGTATGATAATTTTTCACTGTTAATTTTAAACCTGCAGCCACTTACCTAGTTCTACATTTATGAAAATCATAGTTTAATACATATTGAGCTTGTAGGGAAAAAGATTGAAAAACTCAAACTTCCTTTCCCCAGAGGTCCTCTGGATATACATACCCTAGTTCTTATCTCCTAGCCTTGTGGTACCTGTTGTTACCACCTATTTTAATCCTGGTCTATAAGAAAAATGAAGCTCTAACAATCTGTATTGCTCTTCTGATGAATAAAAAGGTGAAAATGAAAGAAAAATAATATACATTTTATAGTGCAATCTCCTGGCCTTGTAGAACAGAGGTATATAACTATGGAATTTCAACCCTTCCTGGGTTTCACAAGAGACAAACAAAATAAAATTTTATTTAAAAAAAAGAAAATATAAAATATAATAAATATTCTATAAGGATGTAATAATTCAGTGTTGGAAAGAAAGCTTTTTAAAACAATTATTTAATATCTTTATTTTTTCTAACAAAACTATCTTTAATCTTACAAAAAAAAAATTTAAAGAAATCAAAAATACAAACTAAGGTACAAAGGAAAAAAAATGAGTTTGAAAGAATGAAAATATCCACATGCACAGCAAAGAAAGTGCATAAAAGGTGTGATTGCATGGAATTCCTGATATTGCATGAAGAGATAAAATCAAGAATATTGGATCTAAGCACACACAATAAAGCAAATCAGATTTCTGATTCAGATTCGATGGTAAAATAATTGCCGAATTCTATAAAAATAAAGCAGATTGTTGAGCTTTTATCCTCCTTTTCACTTCACCTAGTTTTTAATTTTTTCTGGAAATACAAATGAGTCAATTCTAAAGTTACATGTTTGTATGAAAAAGAATGTAAAAGTAGTTTTGATTTCTTTTCCTGTTTATGTGATCAATAGCTATAAAGCTATTGAGTTGGCACATGCTGTTTTTGTTTCATGGCTCTTTTAACTAATGCAAACCCCATTACTATATCAGCCTATCATTGTGGTAATTCCCAAAGCAGTTGAGCTGGAGGATGAGAAAGAGAGCCATAGGTACCACTTTGAGCTCCATTTCTGGAGGAAGATGGTTGGTTTGGATTACACAGGGTTACAACCATCCACTTACAAAATGTGGTTGAAAGGCCATGCTGGGTTAAACAAAAAGCACTGTGTTAAATACATTGTCTAAATTATACAACTTTGCATGATAAAATAATATTGGTTTTCACCCTATGATCAGGCCTGCGCGAAATCAGAAAAGTCAGTCCTTGCTCTTTAAAAAGTGCATGGGATATGCATTGTGTTTTGTTGGAAGGCAGTTCAAAATCAACTTTTTAAACTTTTTTGTTTTTGCACCTTTAAAAAATATTTAGTTGTTAATGTTCTGAGAAAGACTGATTCCTTGTAATGGGAGGTTAGGACACCTGCAGGGTAAAAATATTAGATCTGAAATATAAAAGGCCTATTTTTCTCTTAGAAAGACAAATTCTGATGAAATGATAGCATTTACAGAGCTAGGACTGTTCAGGATTAAACTTTCTTTGTGAGACATATTCGCCTTCAGTGGATAAACAAAAATTCTATCCAGCATCTTTAAAACGATAGAGTTCTTTAAGACTTCTGTAATAATGAGCAACTGAAATTTGGAACACATGCTTCATGGAAATAATACCTTAACAACCATCAACTCTCTGCTGGTCCTGAAGTCCCTTTTAATGCTCTTTTTCCTTGTTTATGATATTCTATCATGTAGACAAAACTAATTTGTGGCCAGGAAAATAACATTCTGTTTGCTTTGTCTCTCAGGCTTTGTGGTATAGTTTGTCCTCTACATTAAGGCAGACTCCAAAGTAAATGAGATTTTACCTTTCCTGTACCAAGGCAGAAATGAGAGGATGGTGGTGATGGGGAGAATGCCATCTTAATTGTTATTAATCAGCATTGATTCAGACTGTTACGGGTGGGAGCAACGCAACATTTATAGATGACGAGACTCTCACTGGGTCATTCAGGGAGAAGCTTTATTTGCGCAAAGGTTCAGTTAGGACTCACAGGTCCCTGCAAAGAACTGAACCCCGAAAAGGAGTTCAGCAAGCCTTTTTATCATTACAAGAGCCGTTTCTCCCCAATCCCCCCCTCAGTGCCCTCCCCATGCCTTCCGTACTCCAAATTTGGTCAATTGCTGGTAGCTAAACCACAAGTCCTTGTCTTCACCGGTCGTACCTTGTTTTGGGTACATTTCGGCCTTGCTGTCTAGAGAGGAGGAGGCAGGGAGATAACAACACTCAGCATCAGCAGAAAGGAAAGTTACAGAGAGTTGCATTTAAAATGTAGTGTAAAGATCACAGAGTCACAGTTAAAATATCAATATCAAAATGACAGTATCAAAATCAAAATGACAGTTTGCATCCTGCCACCTCAAGACCTTTTACTAGAACTTTCAAATTGGTTTTGGAACCTATTCACCATGTGAGTAGCTGTGAAAAGTCCATTTTGTAATGGCACATCTGTGGTATCATTAAAGGGTAGGTATTTCAATATTCAGTGCAGGTGCAAATACTGAGCTGGTCTGTATAGCATACATGGGTTGACTTTTATATGAACCTAAATGCTGATAATGCAGAATTCAGGCTCTCTCTCATGTGGAAGTCAATGAGCCTGCAGTTATATGTGTGGAGACTTTCACAATATTAATATTATGTTATCACTTGTCTTGCAAAAACAACACTGTTGTTATAAGGGAAATGGGGCTCTTTTCAGTATCAGTATTATGAGTTTACATGCACCTGAATAGGGCTAGGGTTGTGTGCTTTGTGTTAAATGGCATATTGTTCAACCTCTTGTTTCAACTTTTTAAAAACCACAATGCATAATTATTTAAAGACTCCAGTATTATCTGTATCACAAAGTACACTGAAGTTAAATACACTGAACATTAAAGACAAGTAATAGGAAATGAGCATTACCTTCAAAATAAAGTTACTTTAACGGGGTGACATATCAGACAATGATGAATAACCGATTCAAGTAGTTGGGTTCCATAATTTGGCCTAAGTTAGTAGTGAGCAAGTTAAATACACTGAACATTAAAGACAAGTAATAGGAAATGAGCATTACCTTCAAAATAAAGTTACTTTAACGGGGTGACATATCAGACAATGATGAATAACCGATTCAAGTAGTTGGGTTTCATAATTTGGCCTAAGTTAGTAGTGAGCAAGTTAAATACACTGAACATTAAAGACAAGTAATAGGAAATGAGCATTACCTTCAAAATAAAGTTACTTTAACGGGGTGACATATCAGACAATGATGAATAACCGATTCAAGTAGTTGGGTTCCATAATTTGGCCTAAGTTAGTAGTGAGCAAGTTAAATACACTGAACATTAAAGACAAGTAATAGGAAATTAGCATTACCTTCAAAATAAAGTTACTTTAACAGGGTGACATATCAGACAATGATGAATAACCGATTCAAGTCATTGGGTTCCATAATTTGGCCTAAGTGAGTAGTGAGTAAGTTAGAAGTAGTGAGCAGAAACAGATTTACCTTGTCAAAATAGATTCTGTCTAGATGAACACTGTGTTTCTTGACTGATTTCCATTGAGAATTAGATGTATGAAATATCTTCCCATTGAAAATATTTTAGGAATGAACAAGTAGCATGCATTTTGAGAACTTATTTACTGCAAAAGTAGCACAACTTAGAGTTTTCCAATTGCCTATAATCCAGCATTCTGTGTTGTCAACCAGCGGTCAACCAGATATTTTCTGGAAGTTCACCGTTATGGACAGAAGAGAGGTATTTAAGGTATGCTGCCTGAGGTTTTGAAAGTTGTAAACATCCAAACTAGTAGCTATGAATAACCAGTTCTCCATGATGTTCTGCCAGTTGTGGTTATCACCTGATTTTATGACAATTAATTTCACATTTTAACTGCAATGTTATTGTGGAACCCTTATTGCAGTGTTATCCAAACTTGGCCACTTTAAGATGAGTGGACTTCAACTCCCAGAATTCCCCAGCCAGCTGGCTGGGGAATTCTGGGAGTTGAAGTCCACTCATCTTAAAGTGGCCAAGTTTGGACAACACTGCCTTATTGTGAATGCAGTTGTTAAAGTTAAGAAAAGTTTCATAAAACTGTTTTATATGAGCTTCACTTTATGAAAGGATTCCACAAAAGTTATGATTCTGTCTCATACCAGTGAAGTGTATTTCGCTGGTAAAATATACTCCCATGATCAATTTCCCACCCACCCGACTAAATTTTTCCAGTTGTGTTGCAAGTTGACATTTACAAACAACAAAGGCTCAAGTTTCATTTTTTCACTTCGTGCGCAGTATTAGTTTCTCTGCACTCTATAGTTTATATTAAATGTGGACTACTTGGCATTCCTATTTCTTGTAAAGAATTGTATTTGTAGAGAAACCATGTTACGGGAATACAATTTTCTGTGCTTTACCCCAGAGATATAATGAAACAACAACAAATACACTATTAATATAATTCTGTGAATGGATTTTCTGAGCTTGTAAGATAATTCAATAATAAAATGTACTATGGAGGTGTTTCTGTTGCCAAAAGGGGGGCTTATGAAAAATACAGGGTCTCAGTGTTCATAAAAATCAATTGTACATGCTATGGGGGAAAATGTTACACATACATACACACAGATAGATGCTGGTTACATGAATCACTGAAATAATAAATGAAAATGGGATTATTTGATTCTTTTTTTACACCTAAGGGCTAAATTACATGATATATGAAATGTGTAACATGCAGTTGCTCTTCTGTTTTTTTTGTTTTGTTTTAAGTTAATATATCGGGTTTCCCACTCATCCCTTTTTTAAAAATCTACACAGGGAAAGGGGATTTTGTGAAACAACTGGCAGAGACAGTTTTAAACTAATGCCACTCCATTTGTGGTAGTTTTGATCAGGATTTGTTCCCATATGTTGATATATTTAATAGTATACTTAATGTATCACTTTGTTTAACATTAATGACGTTTCAGGAAAATGACTGCATTGTCATATAAAATCCATAGGCCCATTAAACTGGACTATTTATATTGAAGCTAAATTTCTCCAAGACGCTAGCCAAATATTCCACTGATTTAGTTGGAATACCTTTGCAAGTCAGATTTCCTTGCAATATATGGATGGGCATTAGTTAGGTAGGATGGAGAAAGAATCCCTAAAAATCAATATAAAACAAATTGCAAGGGCTTGGGGCCCATGTTCTCAGCAGAACAGCAAACTGCCCATCATGAACATCACTTTTCTTTCTACCTAAAGGCACATTTCAAATTGTCAGTGTGGAATACGTGCGTGGCAGGGAATGTAATTCATTTGATCATTTTCCAAAACACATGAAACTTTTCACTCTAATGACCTGTTTTATATAGCCTTCTCTGATGTAAGCTGTTAAACCTTCACTTCTAACTACAGTATATTAGGCCACAGGAGATACACCTTGGATATAAAAACCTCAGTGATCTGTGTAAAATTCTTGCTTCTCAATTGCTGCCTTAGAGACACCTGATCAGTTTTTTAAAAAAAAGAAATAAAATGTTTATTATCAGTTTCAGGATGAAAACATGATTGTAGTAAAAAATCTAGCCAAGTAAAGTGCAACTAGAATAATTTAAAGTAGCTATAGAATAATCTGCATGCAAAAGTTTCAGGTCTAATTTCCAACATTTCCTGAGGGGGCTGGGAAAGAAATCATCTTAAACCCTGGGGGGCTTTTCTAGGTCAATGATAATTGGTGCATTCTTACAATGCATTAAGTCATAATTTGTTTTACATATGGTTCATTGAACAAGTCATAGCAACTTGCTGCACACATAATACCAAGCTTGGTTGGGTTAATATGGCAAGTCAAACAAAAACATATGTGGGAGTCCTGGATGGTGAGAGTAATACATGCTTTTAGTATCACTGTAAGTTTGTGTGTGTGTGTGCGCACATGTGCCTTCAAGCTAGCCTTGACTCCTGGTGATTACTTGGAGAAGTCCCTGCAGTTTTCTTTGCAACAGTTTTGGAGGTGCTTTGCCATTGCCTTCTTCCCAGGGCTGACAGTTAGTGACTGGACCAAAGTAACTATTTTGTGCCAAAGCCAGGACTAGAATCCAGTCTCGAGTGGGTGCCTTTAACCACTATACCAAACTGGTTCTCATTACTTTACAATGCAATCTTACATTGTATTGAAAAAATCAAAAATTAAATCTGTAAATTGACTGTTGTTTTATTCAACATGCCTTCTTTCCGAAGAGTTAAAATTCACCTTGATATCATTGGTTGACCCTTCATGCCTTTCCATCTTCTTCATGCAGCTGATCTACTTTGCAAGGATTCATTTTGTAACATCTTGTAAATTTACAGGCAAAGCAGGACCTACAATGGAAACTCTTTTATTTTAGAGGGACTTCAGTGTCAATATTTCTTTCCTAACACTCAAAGTGCATATGATATTTAATATAGCTGAGTACCCTGTTATGTTTGTAATGCAATGAAATGTCATGCTTACAAATTTGAGATGAAACGTTTGGCAAAGTAGCTAACTTTGAAAGTTTATGTTTGCTGTGTCATCTGTTTATAACGTGAGCATACATCACAACATAGTGCTTTATTTGCATAAGCTTTTTCTAACTTTGCCATGCATATGCACATATGGAGAATCACAGGAGGGTATTTCATCAGTGCTTACTAGGCTGGACCCCCCGCCCCCAAATTCTATTCTAGGGCTGTGCAGTATTTCAGTTTCTGTATCCAAAATGTGCCTTGAAAGGAGCATGAACATAGCACCTGTTGCACTGCTGTGACCCAGCCCAACAGGGTTGGGTCATGGGTTCCTTTGGATGCAGAAGCAATGACTGCATCAGTATGAGTACTTAAGGCTTTATTCCAAGGCAGTATCAGAAAATAACATAATAAGACAAAGAAAGAAAAACATTTATTTTATTTATTTATTCCATTTCTACGGCTGCCCATCTCAAACAAATGACTCTGGGCAGCAAAAAATCAGAAAATCAGTTAAAATCAAGTACAAACACACTACAAAAAATAAATATATATAGCAGCTGAGAAAAAACAAAACCATAGATGTTAATAGAACCAGGAAATGGGGTCCTTAACTCACTCGAGGTCCCAGGCCTAGGCATATAAACCAGGTTTTCAAGGCCTTATGAAAGGCCAGCGGGATTGGGGCCATCCTAATCTCTGGAGGGAGAATGTTCTAGAGGGCAGCGACTACGACAGAGAAGGTATGCCTCCTAGTCCCCGCCAGCTGATGTTCCTTGGCTGATGGGATCCGTAGCATGCCCAATCTGCTGGACCGAATTGGATGGGTAGAAACAACTGGGAGAAGTTGGTCCCTCAGGTAACCTGGTCCCAAGCCATGAAAAGCTTTAAAGGTGAAAACCAGCACCTGCACTGGTTGCTGGAAACACACTGGCAACCAGTGCAGCTCATGCAGTAATGGTGTTACATGTGTTGAATATCTGATACCATTTACTACCTGTGCAGCTGCATTCTGCACCAGCTGAAGCTGCCAAATGCTCTTCAAGAGCAGCCCATTGTAGAGCCAAATGGCCCAGCAAGGGACACAAGCCGTGTGGGCCAGATAAAGAGCCAGTCCAGCTCAGTCCCGTCGGGAAATGACCCCAGAAGACTCGTCCACCATCCAGTCCAAAACATTAAATCTCCAACCATCCACAACATACTAAAATCTTCCAAACAACAGCACTCATTCCAGACAAGCATTCCGACTTGGCACCATAATGAAAAAAAAATCCCATTTTGCCAGTCAGAGAACCCCAAAAAGATGATGGTGGATGGACCCTTCAAAGCCAGTAAATATGCAGCAACCTCCCAGTTAGGTATGCATCGAAGTTCCATCTCATGGGGCTTTCTGACTAACTACAAAGGCAAAGAGACCATGTCAAAGTTCAGGAAAATCTTTTTCCAAGGTTTTTGGATTGACAATGAGAAAGAACACCCTCCTCTACACAGGTGTCCCACCAAGGACAGGACAAAGCAAAGTATACCCAAGTATAACCCTTTAGTAACTAAAATAAATGCTTGCTTAATTCTGTATTACATATTCAAATATTATGTAGGAACATAACACTCATTTACCTAAGGGAAAGAGGTATACAACACTATCCAAATCTTCCTCATCAAACTTCTGGTAAAACCACCAGCACTACACCTGTCTGCAATGCCTGAAAGCGCTTGGACTTTTTCTCAGGGAAAGGCTCAGCTGCTTTAAGGGGTTGTAGAGAGATGCGATGTTTTAATTCCCATGCCATCTAAAGCACTTTGTGGAAATGAAATCCAAGGCATTGCACAACTCTCTTCTGTATTCCTGCTATGCACAAGATGTTGTTTTATATGCTGTCTACATTTTATTTTTGCCCCAGTATATATTACCTTTGAGTTCTTGAAAAGTACAGTTTTGGGTAATGAACAGTAGATGTAGCCCCACTTTCCTGTAGGGGAAAATAAATCTTGGTGAAGATATAATTTCCTTTTCTCTTATTCTACTGCAAACTTAGAAGTGGTTGTTTAGGAGGAAGCCAAATGTTTGGTAACAATTTTATTAACCCTACCTCTTTCAGGTAAACATACACTGGTAGAGTTTTACCAATGGACCTTATTCTTCATTTAAAACTGGCTCCAGCAAATATGGAATGTTCATTTTACCTCAATCAACACATCTGAAGCACTAGAATGTGTGCATAAGCCAAAGCTGAGAGCAATGCAACGCAGCCCTGCAACCAGAACAGAATGGTGGTTTTCACACTTGTTTCATAATTTGTGCATTCAGCTATTATGCATGGTAAATTATGGCTTATTTAACATGTGTGAGTGAGATGGCTTTATTGTCCATAACAATAACTCTCTCTGCTATTCTATTATTAGTACTTTTGATTGGTGATTTAATTGCTGAATTTGTTAATTGTTAGTTTTTTATTATTATTTTATTGTACACCACCCAGAGTCAAACCAGCGAGATGGGCGGCTATATAAATATGACAAATGAACAAACAAGCAAACAAACCTATTAGGACTTATTCCATCAACCATAGTTAAAAGAAATAGTTGCTTACAAAAGATATGGAAATATAATCATTGCAAAGTCCACAGACATAATAACAAATATTTAAAACTTGAATATATAGTATGGGGGAAAGCATAATACAGAGCATTATAGTCTGGGGAATGTTTCACATTCATGTGAATAAGCCAGATGCTTTAAAACTGAGATAAAACATTAACAGTTTTAGCCTAGCTTTTATCTCTGAGATTCTTCAGTGTGGACTTACTTAGCTATGATCCTTCGAATTTGTGTGAATAATCTCCAAGAGGAGGATTTTTAAAAAAATATTTTTTATTTGACCTTCAGGAAAGATTCAAATGAACAATTACAAAATATAAATTATAAGGCAGATAACAGCAACCAAGTGGTTTATAGTTACAACATCCATTTGCATTGCTGCATATCAAAATAAGCAAGAGGGGTAACCTCCCTGCCATGTATTCTACAGCATAAAATGCTTCTCCATAAGAAGATGTTTAAAATCTGAGCCTGAACCATTGCCTTTGCTATGGATCTTTGCAGCTAGGAAAGGTCTAACTCATCTGCTTACTGTATCAGTCCAAATAAGAATGATAACAGAAAATATTGGCTCTAACTTTTCTTGGTTTCACTTCTTTTCTTGAAATTGGTTAAAAAATTTGAGATATGGTCCTTGTTCTCCTCCCAGTCAATCCAGTCTTCTCTGATGGTCATTGTCCTGCTTGAGAAGAGTGGGAAAGGAGTAAGAGGGGACAATTTTAAGCCACCTAGCAATTATAATAATGATGAGAGAATAAGGTCACTGGTGGTTGGGATGTTGCCCGTTTGGAGCTTGGTTCTAAGTTTCTTAGACTCTGCAGATGTCATTTCCAGCATTCCTTACCTTTGGCCTTGTTAGTGGGAGCTGTGCTTCAGCAAAATTCAGACAATGAGAAATTTCTTCTTCCAGAATGTGGGGTAGGCACAGATACGACATGTGAAGACAGTCTTCAAGGTACCTACCTAAACCAAGTTTTAGTTCTTTTTAAAGAGCTCAAATTCTTTATTTACTTATGTTGGCAGTTTGAAACCTGATTGTTCTATCTCCAACAAAATCTAGGACACAGTTTCAAAAGCACAGATTTTTCTGCATGCAGAAACAATAATGGAAAATGATGCTTTGAAAATTATTGTGATACAGACATGCATTTATGTAGTCAAAAGAGAAGCTTTGTCAATTCATAGACTGTAACCTCTGCATAGTCTAAAGCAACAGTCTTACAGGAAATTATTAAAGCTGGGAATTTCAGTTCCCAAGGAATTATGAAACAAATCCTATTGAAATCAGGCTGGAATTGCATAATCGTTCAACTGTCTTAAAATTCTGGATATTGTGAATGACATAATTATGAAGTAAATTAAACATAATAATATAAGCTCAGCCTGGCAGAGAAGCAAAGTAGGTTTTATGAATGCTATGAACTATTTTAGTTAGGAACTCTATGGAAACTATCACCTGATTCAAGGACTAGTTCAGAGAATACTTAAGCATGTTTGCCAAGTCCAGATACAAGATGGATATTTGAAAATATATACAGATAGTGATACAGAAGGGATATGTCTGTGCTGCATTTTCAAAAAGATAAACACCTAACACACGAAGATGTATTCACACTGGACTAGTGGAGTTTATTTTTGAAATGGGCATAAGTCATGGCTGCTAGCCATATGGTTAAATAACATTTTTTTGGTGCCTTCAAGTCAGTCTTGACTCTTGGTGACTGCCTAGACAGGTCCCTGCAGTTTTCTTGGCAAGATTTCAAAAGTGGTTTGCCCTTGCCTGCTTTCTAGGGCTGAGAGAGAGTAACTGGCCCAAGGTCACCCAGCTGGCTTTGTGCCTAAGGCAGGGCTAGAACTCATGGTCTCCAGATTTCTAGCCTGATGCCTTAACCCCTGCACCAAACTGGCTATAAATAATAGTGGACAACAAAAATTCCTCATGGGACAGACCCCTGGCTACTTGGAAAAAAATGTTCTGAATGGCTGTTTCTATGATCTTAAAAAAAATTGAAAGAAAAATAGCTAAGTTCTTCACTGTGACACTTAGCTTTGCCAAGAGAGGATTTGCTAATGGCCAAGCTGTATTTTGAGCAGAGATTTATTATCACCTTCCCAGTCAATTAAAATTCCTGATATTACTAAGGCAGAATTCAATCAAGGTTAATTGGGGCTTCTGAAAACAGCTTTTCCAAAGGGAAATAACTCTGGGATGTAGATCCTTGGGGTAGGAGTGATTTGTCAGCTTTAAATAACTTTCAGAACAGCATATTGCTGGCACAAATAGAATCCTTCTTCAGACTTTAAATGTCTGTTGTTTTTGTGTTGAATTTATTTCTATTATAATTTATCACAATGACTTTGTTGTTCTTTTTCTTTCTTCCTCCAAAAGGGAAGCAAAAAAGCAGAAAAGAGGACACAGAACCATCCTGGCTTTTCAGTTATTCCATACGATTCAGTAATTTGGAATGAAAACAATGTGATATAATATTTGTCATTCTGGCAGCATTTAGCTTGCTATGTATGGGCTTTTCTCTCTCTAATTCTGCTTTTGAGAGGATTGATTACATTTTGGAAACTAATCTATGAATGGGGAAACTTTAACTCTCCAGGTGTTGCTGAAACCTATCCCATGTGAGTTGCTAGGAGTTCAGCAACATCTGGAGGCCACAAATTCCTCCCCCTTCCCCCCAGTTTAGTCAAACTATATCACATGGAGCATGTTGGCAGGCTTCATGGAAATTGTAGCTGGACATGTATGGAGGGAACATGGTTAGAGAAGGCTGATTGCTCACAAGGAAAAAAAAAATAAAATGCAAATGGTAAGCTATTAAAATGTCACTCAGGTTTGCCACTATTTTTTTTCTTGGTGTCAAGGTCCACTGTAACATACTTGACGGTGCTGAGAAAACACCAGGGACCATATCACAAATTGCAGGCTATGTAGCCATCCACTCACAAAGCAGTCTTAAGGAGGGATGAATAATCATCTCAGCAGTTTGTTTTGTCAGAATCTGCAAGCCATTGTTTATTGTTTGGGGACTAATAACCCATTACCAACAAGGAATTAAAAAAAAAATGAAGAAAAACAATAAGGGGAAAACCTGAACTGCTTGAGGGTTCAATTTACTTCTCATACTAGTAGCTGTACATACATTGCCAGCTGATGGTGACTTTTTTCGAAATGGTGCTTTCTGCACTTTTCAAGGGTGAATTATCTTTTTGCTTTGTGTTTAAACTGCGTGCACATTTTTTAAAATTAAAAAAGAACCAAAACCAATATATAAATGTAGTCTTTGGATGCAAACGTTATAATGTTTCTAGAGAGAGAGGGGGGGATGTTGTTTTCCAAGAAGATAGAGGAGGATGTTTAGAATTGAGTATGTCATTAAATAATGAAGGTAGAAAGAGTCTTCAGTAGATAATTTCTAATTAATTCTCTGTATTCCTCATGGAAAAGAATCACAGTTCTGAGACAAAAGGAGCTGGCGATTCTTGAAGGAGACTAACTAAGCAATGATGTCCTATATGAAAGATGGTGCATATTGAAAGACAAGCAATTCAATCTGTAGTTTCATTGGGGACATGCCCATGAATGAGAGTAGGAGGAATATTAGGCAGCATTTGAAATCCATTGTAGCAATATTTTTTTTTAAGAAGCACATCTGTAAGGTTTAGTGCTAAGGAAAATGCAGGCAAAGAGAACAGAAAAAGCAAAGCCAAAGCCAAACCCAAAGTTTATTCTTAAATTGAATTGCATTGCAAAAAGCTTCAAAACTGTGATCCTGCACAATGTTACATGTAAAGACTTCCTCAGGTTGCCCTTGACTCCTACTGATTATGTGGGAATACCCAGATAGTTTTCTTGACAATTATAAATGACCTTCTATGATTTTAAAAAATTCCTAGCCTACGTACTGCCCTGGGGTTTCCAAACAGTCTCATCTGCAAATTAACTAAGTTTTTGTTTTATTTTATAAGATATTTTATTTTGTGAAATCAGCCAAGTTCAAATTGGTGCTGCCACTTAGCTGAGCTATGGACCCTTACCAGGGATAGGGTAGTTCTGATTGAACATAGTGAAATTTATATATGGATGAAGATAGTTCTGGGGAAAAAAAGCAGAAAAAGCGTTATCTTATTTGTACAACTATGAAAAAGTAAAGAACAGTAGGGGTTATTCTAGCTGCTTAGGAAAGGACTCCTGCTCTTATATGCATTGCAAAAATAATGAAAATGGGATTATAAATAGTTCCAGATTTCATGTTCACCTGAGAGCTTGAAGATGCTTTTCTATTTATTTCTCCTTCCATGCACAGTACCAGTTTAAAAGCTTGCATGTGAAAAAAATGTATGGGGTGAAGACAGATACATTTGACTTGGTGAATCAATCTAACTATAAAACATGAAGTAGGACTTTGTGAATACTGTACAGCACAGGCACAGCTGGAAAAGAGTAAATAATTTGGTGCTGGAACCCAAAGTATGATTTAGAAAACCCGTGATACACTGCTTTTCTCTTCTCATAGGCACAGCAGTCAGGTGCAATAGCAAATGCTGCCACTGCCTAGGGTGTGTTTAATCCCATATTGGGAATATATGGGGACAAGAAATCTAGAACAAACTGGAACTGAAGCAAAAATAAAATATATTCCACTTTGTCATATTCTGGAGTTCTGTCCTCTGATTTGCTGTCTGATTTGTTTAGTCCTTGGTAATAGCAAGTTAACAGCATTGGCTCCCTTGCCCCCCTCACAACAACTCCTGAATATTGAAAAAAAAGAAAAAAAACCAAGGCAGAATTCCAGGAAAATGCAGATGTCAAGTTTGGAAAAACAAAGAATGAAAACACATTTATGACCAAATATTGATCTACCCTAGGTGTTGCATAACACAAGGTATAATGAAAAGATTTACATGATCTCTGAAGAAAAACTGGGTATAGATTTGGAGGTGCCATAGACTCAATGATGGAGGCTTCCTATACTGGAAGAACTGTGAGGACATGTCACTTCCCCCCCCACCCCAGAGCTGACCTTAGCT
This sequence comes from Liasis olivaceus, assembly GCA_030867105.1. NCBI lineage: Eukaryota > Metazoa > Chordata > Lepidosauria > Squamata > Pythonidae > Liasis > Liasis olivaceus. The sequence continues at coordinate 34,392,748 of CM061354.1, read as the reverse complement.
CTGACCTTGGTGTTGATATATTGAGAATACCCATCTGAAATTAGGAAAACGGTACATACAGGCTTCTATGTACATATGTTACTATGTGTTTTGGAATCCTGCTCAGTTGGAGTTTTAGAATTCACAGAAGCTTATGCACAATCTACAGACATAGATTTTCCCTTTGCAGATGGTCATACTTAGTGCATGGATATTGGGTAGGCTCAATAATTATTCATGGTTTTGGGATGAGAATAACAATATGGGTACATAGATAGTTTAGGGAATGGAACTCTAGTCACATGATAACACATGAAGGAATTACGGAAGGCTGTTACTCAGTTTAGAAAAAGAGATATTTATTCCAGAATCAGGCAAGCCATTCAGTGGTGGTTCAGGAACAAGCCAAAAACATTGGCGGAGAGAGAGCATTATCGTCTCCCTTTAATGTGAAATGCTACTTGGCTAGTTGTTTTTAGTGTGTCTCTCAGAACTAATTAATTGCATAAAATACAACAATAAAGATGGGGAGGGGAGATCTTGAAAAAGCAGAAATAAAGGGGAAAAATGAATGTCAAAGGAGACAAACTGGATGTCGAAAGGTAAATGTAGTATAAGAACTATGGTCTGGAAGCAGCTCACCTAAGAGGAATCAGCATATCCATATGGCTATACAAGGCGTCAGGTTTGCTTCCAAAAAGAGGCTTTGGAGTGAGTGGGGGCATGAATGGAGCACCTGTCTGGAACTCTTCCCAGAGTTACACAGCAGCACCTTTTCCAAATTTATTCTGAAGCACTGTACAGCCCTATTCTGTAACATATTTATATCCCACCATTACTTCAGTTGTCTCAGAAGGGGGCAACTGCTGGTCTGAGCTTGGAAGGTGAGCAGAGTCAGGCCTGGTTAATGCTTGGATAGAAAACCACCAGGTAATTCCACAGATGTAGGCTAGACTGAGAAATTGAAAAAAACAATCCTGAAAGAAGGCAATGGTAAGCCACTTTGCATTCATGAACAAGTCCATGAAGGAGTAAAGCTTGACTTGAAGGAGACTTTCCTTTTTTACTTGAGTTAGCTAAAGGCAGCAGGCATAATTCTTATAATCTCCATTTTAGCATAACAAGAACAACTTCAGGGGTTAGACTAGGCTGAGGGACAACAACTGATGGAGCTGTGTTTATAAAATACACTGAACCACAAATTAGCCAACCACACTTTATGCTAGCATGTTTTGTGAACCCAGCCTGTATGATTAGTTTATGATTCAGTATATTGTGTGAATCCAGATGTTAAGATGAATAGAGTAAACCGTGATCCAGTTAACTTTGGGTAAGCATGTTGCATAAACTAACTGTAAAGGTATTTTGTGAACTTCAAGGCAGAATGATGACCTGAAACTGATTCTCACTAATCTAGTCTGATACTCTAATTATATAAAAGATTTATGGCTTATTCTAAATCATCCATTACATAGGGAGAAAGGAAAATATATATCACAATCACCTTATTTGGTAATCATTTTGTAAGGATGGAAATAAGATAAGAGATCTTATAAAAAAACAAAACAAAATATTGTTGGCTTCTAAGCAACAGAAATACAAGAGTCAAATACAGAAGATGCAGTTTTTAGGGCAAGGATGTATAATAACTTTCTGGCTGAGAGCTACACTTGTATTTTGAGTATAGGGCTGGGATTATACTCCAAAAGTGGGGCAAGATCAACATAAAAAATAATGTTTTGTGTTGGAATATCTGAACATATAGAATGGAAACCTCCCCCTTAGAAGCCCTCTGAGTTTTCACATGCTAGCTGTGCCTCCTACTTTGGGGTAGTGACTTGGTACTTCCCAGCATTCTCTTCTTAACACTAATATGTGAGAAACAAAGGGTCATCTCAACCTGTACTGCCTTTCTGGTGGTTAAAAGGTCCAAAAGTAAAAACAGGAGAATAATTTTAATAATGCTAGTTCCTGACCATATAGCATAGAGGGGTATGACTAAAGATTTCACTCCTTCCTCTCCACTTTGTATGACCAATATCAGATAAAATCAAACTTTATTTTAAAAAGAGAGATAAACTGTAGAAGCCCCCTTTAACTTTAACATGCATACATTGAGCACTGTAGAAAAGGAGGTACAGAATTGCCCTGATCAGAATCAGCAACCAAACTGAAAGCCCTATAAGAAAATTCAAAAGAACATGGAAAAAGAATGCTTCAGGTAGACCACAAGATAGTGTTGGTCTGCTACACATTAAAAAGTTCTCTAAAAAGAGATAGGAACAGATTCGAATGATATGAGTTTGATTCAAGGCTGATGTAAAACCCAACTTTCTACATTTCTACAGCAAAATAAGACCACATGACTTGATTTAGCCCAAGTATACTTAAAACAGAAATTAAAAGCCTAACACAACTTCTGGCTAGCATGGCTATCACTTCTTTCCCCCTAAAATATCAGATTTTCTGTACCAACGGCATTCTCTGTTTTCTTTCCTGGATATCCCTTTTTCTAAACTTCAGTTTGAAACTACTGGGAGATGCTATTCCTGTACTTTTCATCCTTCATTCTCAGATTCTTCCTTGATTCCCTCTGTGAGTTTTGCCTTTGTCTTTCCAAGGACTCAAACTGGAGTATCTCTCAATGTCTAGTGATAAAGAGCCACGACTCCTTGTGGAAATGTTTACTATGTGTCTTAGCCTGTGAGAATGCATACTATGTGTCTGAGCTGGCAATGTTGCCGATCCAGTCACAACAGTTTTGTTTAATTTTAATTAACTTTAACTAAACCCAGTTAATATGAACATCTTGTGTATTTAAGACCTGTTGCATGAAAAGTTATAATTCAGCAGCAGCTTTGAAAAGAACTGTGATCCAAAGCTTTGTCTGTGAGGCTCAGGCTGCGCTGTAATGGAATCAGCTCTGTGTGGGAGTATGCATTGAAATGTGGGAATGCATATTAAAAAGTAGTAAACAGCCACAAGGCTCTACCTGCTGGCAGTGCAATTATGATTTTGCTCTCTGAAGGCTTCTTTGCTATACAACTTCTTCTGCTATAAAGAGAGCAAGCTGGTGGGATTTTTTTCTTAAGACAGTAAACAGAAACTCCTCTGTACCTCCATAGAAAAGCAAACTGCACAATTCCCAAACCATCATTACCATGCAGACACTTGTAAAATTCCCCCTCTGGCATATTTGCGGTGAGTGTGTAGCATGATCCTGTCAGATCAAAGACAATACCTGTAATTCTTTATAAGCTTATTTTCGAAGTGTTGTGAAGAATCGTCACTAGATGGCACAAAAGGTTTTTGCAAAAATCCTTCTGAACTGATGTTAAATCTGAGGATGTTTCTTGCTTGAAGACCTTCGAAGAGAAAGACCTTGATTATCATTCCCACATGCCCAAATGATTTCATAATGCATTCCATAGACAAGGATGTTGCAGTTCTCTCTTTCACCTCCTTCAAGAAGAAAAGCTGACATTTGATAATTAACTTGTATTGAATATACTGCCTATAAAAAAATCTATATAAAGTTAAACAGTTGAATTGCAAGGGATTAAAAATACACAAACAGAAGCCTTGGAGTTACATTTACAGGGCACTGCTTTCTTCCCAATAGAGAAATGTGGAATTATTGTGATTTCACATTAAGGTCAAAGAAAATGTTTGTTAAAGACTGGTCTCATTTTGTGAGTTCTTTAATGAGGATATAAACACTATTTTCCCTCTAACTGCTGCAGTGTATAGAACAGTCTTACAACTAAACTATTGTGGTAGAGATCCTTTCCTCTCTGACATTTTATTTCCCCATAATAACATGAAAGACTCATGGATATAAAAGAATGATTCTCCTACAACACCACAGCTATTAATCTGCTATTTCTCTCTGCTCCTTTTTCTCTGACATGTCTCTTGATCTTGGGGAAGACAGTTTGGGCCCTAATTATTTTGAAGCTTCCATATAGAAGCATTAGTGAAACATGGAAATATTCAGGATTAGTGTGATGGCCCTCCAAATGTTTCATGTTATGTGTGGGATGGTTCAAAAGGGCTCATTCTTCAGCTGATTATATGCTACAGCAAAAAGCTGCCCCTATCTGACCACTTCTCCAATGCCAATCACAACATTTCCTGGGGTGAGAACCCTTCACAAGTAGGACATTTTAAAATGAAATACAGCCCCAATATTTGCAGCCTTTTGCACGCGGTCTGTATTTCATTGGTACAATTTTCAGTGTCTTCTAGATATGGACAGGTTCGATTGTCAATTTAGTTTAATTAGATTTGCATAATCCCACCTCTGTGTTTAATAAATTACAGGCATTACTGAGTATCTAAGTGAATCACTCTAGGGTTATGATTCTAGACTTTGATTTTGCCTTTGAAGGTATCAGCCTAGTGAGGCAATCCAGAAAGGAAGCACAACCAGATGGACTAATTCCACTTTATTGTAAGGTTAGATTAACAGAATCTTGCAAGTCTGAAAGTACACTTCTCCCCCCTCGCCTTTACAGCTCAAGAAACTAGGGAGGGTCCCTTCTGAGATGTTTGCCATGCCCACATACCTTCTGTGGGGTAAGCTGCCTCTTGTCTAACAGTTGCCCTTCCCCCTGTCTCCCAAGGTCATTCCCACATACTATTACAGGAGGCTAACTAAGCAGAGGATTAGGATAGCAAGAGCAAGAAAATTTTGCACTTCTGACCTCTAACATAAGAAGGGGGTCAGAAAACTTCTTGCCAGGCATGTATCACAAAGAGGCAAAAATACCTTTCTTATTGTCAGAGGAAGCAATCTGAGTTTTCCTGGAAAGTGAGAATCTAAAGTGAGCAAGACTAGGAAAGTATTTCTTTGTAACATTAACAAAAAGAGGTTGATTACAAAAGGATACATTGTGTGGGTCAGGATGGGGGTAAAGCCTAACTCCTGGCTAGCTACATCCCATCTGTCAGGAATTCAGCAAGCAAAGTATGCTTGGAAAGACAAAATCAGGAAGGAAGTGGCTTCAGTCAGATAAGAGGAGGCAGAATGAGAAATAAAGAGGGAACACAGAGGAAATTACTGAATATTCTATCTATCTCTCACTACCCCTTGTGGTCAATAGGTTGTGAGATGTTGAAGAGTCAGTACAACTGAAGCTGCATTTCCAACACCCCTTCTCATTGGCCCCATATTGATCCACAACCCCCATAATCAATCAAAAGGTTATGTGTCAATCTCTGAGCAGAGGTTTAGCAAATCTATCTCCCATAACCTTTTTAGTTAGAAGTATTTCAATTCAATTAGTCTATTTTTTTGTGTGTGTATCTTGCACAGTGTGATACTTTATATCTATGTGTTTTCTTCTGGATTTATTGTTCTCCATTTCAGAGAGCTGTATAGTTCCCTGGTTCCCTGTTAATAGTTTATATAGCCAGAATCTCTTGTACTTTGCTTCTGTGGATGACAGAGCAACAACCAACTATTTCCTGTTTGCCTAACTGATCGTCTATTTTCATAGAAGAAAAGCAGCTCATTTGTGGACTTAGTCTTTTTTGTCTTCTGCCTAATCTGCAGAATACAGCATAAAGTGTTTGGGTTGTTGGTGGCTGATAATCTGAGTTCTGGGGGTACAGTACCCCTAGGTTACTTGTCTGCTGTCTTGATTTCACCAGTCACTTTTGGTTGGTGTATGTGTTCACCTTTCTACCACGAATTCTGACTCTTATATCACTATCTGATCTCATAAATGTGGGTAGGAGGTTTTCAGTTGCAGCCCTGTATCTGTCAGTCTCAGGCAGGGACTCACTGCAATTTGCTTCAGGAAGTCTGTTTTCATTGGCATGTTGTTCTTATTGGCATCAGTCAGCCTCAGACACTGAAGATCCTTTCTATCTGGATGCCAAGATAGAGTTCTTTCACCGTTATTTCTTTGTTTAGGTTCTTTACAATATCTTGGCTAGGTACTAGATAAGTAAATAATTCACACAGGTCTGTTGTGTTCCAATCTAGAATAAAGACATGGGTCAACTTTAATTTGTGTAAAGCCTTCTCTGACAACATCTGGTTAAATTTCTCATTTCAGGCTCAAACTGTTTGCTTTAGGCTGCAGAGATTCTTCGAAGCTTGCACACTTAATCTTAATTTCTTGGTTCCTCAAAGCCAGGTGGTTGCTACATGTAGTCTTTTAGGATTTCTTCATGCAAGAATTCAGCCTTTATGTGAAGGTGAATTACTTGCATGTTCCCTGCTGCTGCTATGTTGACCAGTTCTCTTATTAAAGTTTGCTTCATCACTGATGCAAAGTCTCAGCATAGTCTTCACAGACTTGTGTGTCTTTTTCCTTAACCTCCAGTCCAGCTTTATTTTATTGGAAATTTGCATCATATTTGAAAACCTATTTGCATCCCACATTTTTTTTTTCTTAGGGTAAACATGAAGAGTTTCCAAATGTTGTTTTCTTTGCTATGCCATTCTGTTCTGCGGTGTAAGGCACTGAATTCCAACATATAGTCCCTAATTTTTCAGGTACTTTTTCATATTACCTGCTGTATATTCAGACCCCTTTTCCATATATAGAATTTGGAGCTTTCTGCCAAATTAATTGTTCACCAGAGCCATGTAGTTTCTCCAGTACTTAACTCTTTTCACTGAACAAGTAGCAAAAAGTAAAAGTAGAGTTATCATCTATAAAAATAAATATGTATGTTGTTGTTCAGTCATTAAGTCGTGTCTGACTCTTCGTGACCCCATGAACCATATCGTGCCAGGCCTTCCTGTCCTTCACTGCCTGAGTTTACTCAGTTTCATGCTCATTGCTTCAGTGATGCTATCTAACCGTCTCATCCTCTGCCGTCCTCTTCTACTTTTGCCTTCCATCTTTCCCAGCATCAGGGTCTTTTCCAAGGAGTCCTCTCTTCACATTAGGTGACCAAAGTATCTGAGCTTGAGCTTCATTATCAATCCTTCCAATGAGCAGTCAGGGTTGATTTCCTTTAAGATTGACTGGTTTGACCTCCTAGCAGTCCAGGGGACTCTTAAGAGTCTTCTCCAGCACCACAGTTCAAAGGCATCAATTCTTCGGCACTCAGCCTTCTTTATGGTCCAGCTCTCACAGCCATACATTACTACTGGAAAAACCATAGCTTTGATTATGTGGACCTTTGTTGGCAAGGTGATGTCTCTGCTTTTTAATATGCTGTCTAGGTTTGCCATAGCTTTCCTCCCAAGGAGCAAGCGTGTTTTAATTTCATGGCTGCAGTCTCCGTCTGCGGTGATCTTGGAGCCCAAATAAATGAAGTCTGTTACTGCTTCCATTTCTACCCCTTCTGTTTGCCAGGAATTAATGGGTCTAGATGCCATAATCTTAGTTTTTTTAATGTTGAGTTTCAAGGCAGCTTTTGCACTCTCCTCTTTCACCCTCATCAAGAGGCTCTTTAGTTCTTCTTCACTTTCTGCCATTACGGTGGTATCATCTGCATATCTGAGGTTGTTGATGTTTCTCCCTGCAATCTTAATTCCAGCTTGTGATTCTTCCAGTCTGGCATTTCTCATGATGTACTCTGCATATAAGTTAAATAAGCAGGGTGACAGTATACAGCCTTGTCGTACTCCTTTCCCTATTTTGAACCAATCAGTTGTTCCATGACCGGTTCTAACTGTTGCTTCTTGGCCCACATACAGATTTCTCAGGAGACAGGTAAGGTGGTCTGGTACCCCCATCTCTTTAAGAATTTGCCACGGTTTGTTGTGATCTGCACAATCAAAGGCTTTTGCATAGTCAATGAAGCAGAAGTAGATGTTTTTCTGGAACTCTTGTGCTTTCTCCATGATCCAGTGAATGTTGGCAATTTGATCTCTAGTTCCTCTGCTTCTTTGAAACCCAGCTTGTACATCCAGTAGTTCTTGGTTCACATACTGCTGAAGCCTAGCTTGTAGGATTTTGAGCATAACCTTGCTAGCATGTGAAATGAGCGCAATTGTGCGATAGTTTGAGGATTCTTTGGCATTGCCCTTCTTTGGAATTGGAATGTAAACTGACCTTTTCCAATCCCGTGGCCACTGTTGTGTTTTCCAAACTTGCTGGCATATTGAGTGCAGCACTTTAACAGCATCATCTTTTAGTATTTTAAATAACTCAGCTATAATACTGTCATCTCCGCTAGCTTTGTTGTTAGCAATGCTTCCTAAGGCCCACTTGACTTTGCTCTCTAGGATGTCCAGCTCAAGGTCAGTGACCACACCAGCGTGGACATCAGGGACATTAAGATCTTTCTTGTATAGTTCTTCTGTGTATTCTTGCCTCCTCTTCTTAATCTCTTCTGCTTCAGTTAGGTCCCTGCTTTTTTGTCCTTTATCATGCCCATCTTTGCACTAAACGTTTCTTTGATATCTCCAATTTTCTCGAAGAGATCTCTAGTCTTCCCCATTCTATTGTTTTCCTCGATTTCTTTGCATTGTTCATTGAAGAAGGCCTTCTTATGTCTCCTTGCTATTCTCTGGAAATCTGCATTCAGTTGGTTATTTCTTTTTCTTTCACCCTTGCTTTTCGCGTTCCTTCTTTCCACAGCTATTTGCAAAGCCTCATCAGACAGCCACTTTGCTTTCTTGCATTTCTTTTTCTTTGGGATGGTTTTAGTTGCTGCCTCCTGTACAATGTTACGGACCTCCGTCCATAGTTCTTCAGGCACTCTGTGTACCAAATCTAATCCCCTAAATCTATTCATCACCTTCACTGTGTACTCACAAGGAATATGATTTAAGTCATACCTGAGTGGTCTAGTGGTTTTCCCTACATTCTTCAATTTAAGCCTAAATTTTGCAGTAAGAAGGTCATGATCTGAGCCACAGTCAGCTCATGGTCTTGTTTTTGCTGTCTGTATAGAGCTTCTCCATCTTTGTCTGCAAAGTATATAATCAATCTGGTTTTGATATTGACCATCTGGTGATGTCCATGTGTAGAATTGTCTCGTGTTCTTGGAAAAGAGTGTTTGCTATGACCAGCTTGTTCTCTTGACAGAACTCCATTAGCATTTGCCCTGCTTCATTTTGTACTCCAAGGCCAAACTTGCCTGTTATTCTGATTATTCTTTGACTTCCTACTTTAGCATTCCAATCCCCTATGATGAAAAGGACATCTTTTTTTGGTGCTAGTTCTAGAAGGTGTTGTAGGTCTTCATAGAACTGGTCAACTTCAGCTTCTTTGGCATCAGTGGTTGGGGCATAGACTTGGATTACTGTGATGTTGAATGATTTGCCTTGGATTCGCACTGAGATCGTTCTGTCATTTTTGAGGCTGTACCCCATTACTGCCTTTTCCACTCTCTTATTGACTATGAGTGCTACTCCATTTCTTTTAAGGGTTTCTTGCCCATAGTAGTAGATATAATGGTCACCTGAATTAAATTCACCCGTACCCGTCCATTTTAATTTGCTGATTCCCAAGATGTCGATGTTCAATCTTGTCATCTCATGTTTGACCACATCCAGCTTGCCTTGGTTCATAGATCTTACATTCCAGGTCCCTATACAATATTGTTCTTTACAGCATTGGACCTTCTTTTTGCTTCCAGATACATTCACAGCTGAACCTCCTTTCAGCTTTGGCCCAGCCGGTTCATTCTTTCTGGAGCTACTTGGAATTGCCCTCCGCTCTTCCCCAGTAGCATATTGGACACCTTCGGACATGAGGGGCTCATCTTCTGGCGTCATATCCTTTAGCCTCTTGACATTGTCCATGGGGTTTTCTTGGCAAGGATACTGGAGTGGGTTGCCATTTCCTTCTCCAGTGGACACATTTTGTCAGAACTCTCTGTCATGACCTGTCTGTCTTGGGTGGCCCTGCAGAACATAGCTCATGGCTTCACTGAATTATGCAAGCCCCTTTGCCATGACAAGGCAGTGATCCATGAAGGGGAAATATGTATATAGTCATGTAATGACTATATAATGCGAGCTGCATTGGTTACCGGTTTGTTTCCGGGTCCAATTCAAGGTGTTGGTTATTACCTTTAAAGCCCTTTATGGCACAGGACCAGGTTATCTGAGGAACCGCCTCGCCCTGGTCACTTCAGCCCGTCCCACTCGGTCCAGCAGAAGGGGCAGGTTGCACACCCCACCAGTCAGGGAATTTCGATTGGTGGGGTCGAGGCAGAGAGCCTTTTCTGCTGTAGCGCCCGCCCTATGGAACATCCTGCCTCCTGAGGTCCGGTGTGCCCCCTCCCTCATGGCGTTCAGGAAAGGTATTAAATCCTGGCTCTGCCAGAAGGCCTGGGGGCCAGAGGGGGGCCCGCACCTGTGGAGATGGCTGGTGGGGTGATGGGTTGTCTCCCGCCCCCCAGCATCTTACAGGTTTTTTAAGGCCATAAACCAGAGGAGGTTTTTTAGGGTTTTTAAAGATGTTTTTAATTATTTATAGTTTTTAGCCATCTCGGTGAGAGCTGTGTTTTTATTGTGAGCCGCCCAGAGTCACCCGTTGGGGGAGATGGGCGGCATACAAGTTGAATAAATAAATAAATAAATAAATAAATAAATAAATAAATAATTTTCCAGTGTGGAGGTAATGAAATGTTTTCAAGAAAACAACCAAGCTCAGAGAACCCCAAGGACTCTGAGCTACATATATTCTCAACCCTGTTGGGGTTCAACAGGGTTCAACCCTGAGCTACATATATTCTCTTCTGTTGGTATATAAGAATATTTTGCTTTTCAATATATCTGTTTCTTGCATCTGATTCAATGCAGATTCAAATCCTCCTGTTCCCTCAGTTGCTTCCACAGTCTCCTAAAAGTATCACTTTTGAATCTTTTGTCATATCTTAAAGAATTTCCAAATATCCCTGGCTTGATTAAATCTATAGATGTACATAGATAGAAGCAGTCACCTTGTCCAAAGAAGTGATTCGAGTATTCTTGGAGAGTGGGAATCTAATCGGAGCAAAGGTTAGTCAAACAGCTCTTTATAATTTTGACAGAAAGAATGTCATAGATTGGAAAGGGAGGAATAGGCAAAGTCCAGCTCCTAGCTAGTGTCATCCTACTGAACAAAGAGTTAGAGAACAATTGTGCATGAGAAGACAAAGGGAGAAAGCAAGCAATCTCACAAAGAGTACTCAGTGTGAGAGATAAAGAGAAAAAACAGGGCATATTCCTACTTTTCCAATGCAATTGAAATCACAATTCCAATGCTTCTTATCAGGTCACTAACCAAATCCAGTAATAATAGTCATGTCCTGATGTAGGTAAATCAGAAAAGCCTCAAGGAAAAAATTCTGGAGCACTGAGGCATTGCTCTGATCAACCCACATCGATTACAACTAGACAGCTTTACCAAAGAAGAGAAACAGAGTTTGAACACCATTCATGCTCATCATCTATAGCCAGCAAAATACAAACTCAGGCATTACTTAATTATGGATATATTTATTTCCATATGCATACTGCCCTACATGAAAAATATCCTGGCTTGTATAATAAAAATAAAGCATTAATTACTCCAGTAAAAGCTAGATAAGAAATTCACAGCCAGAATTTAGTGTTCAGTTTAGTCTGTGTGCAGTTTTGGGAAGACTAAATCTGAGAATAACCTAGGCTATTTCAGCTAGTCTCTAGCCAGCCATATTCCCTGTTCTCTTACCTTTCTCCCCATGCTTCTCTCCCTCTCTATTTGTATTATTTTATATTTTGCTTAGTCAAAGATCCTCAGGGAATGTTTAGGTTAGTAAACATTAGTTTACTAACCCTAGTAAAAGGTTAGGTTAGTAGCTTTTGTTTTCAAACCTTCCCTTCATAGAAAAGTCTGGTAAATAAAATTAAGCAGGTTCTCCCATAAAAGAAAAAAAAATGTAGCCTAGAACAATTCCTTCATTCTGAGTTAAATCTGAGTTAAAAGTCTTCTTTTAAATTTGGCCTTTGTTGAAAAAAACAAATTCAAATGTTGATGAAGAACACATATCAACAATCAATTGCTGCAAATCAGGTGTAGATTTTTCCTTCCAGGGTTATACAATAATTTTTTTACCCAATTGCCACATCTGAAAAATCTGCAATTCTGATATTTTGATAGATTTGAAATACTGGAGATGTATTTCAAACTTGTGCATCTTTAACATACAGTGATAGATCCAGAGTTTTGTTAACTTCCTTGATGTTAGCTGCAAACACAACAGTAAGACAAAAGACATCCATATGAGTTCATATGCTGATTTTGGTGACTGCAGACAAATTTTACTGAACTTTATTTGAAGATCGAGTATACATGAAGCATTTTTTTTTGTGTAAACTTAATTTTGAGATCATAGGAAATTAAATTTATGTTGTTTAATGCAACCCTCAAATATTCAAGTTTGTTATCTCAAAAGTTACGCAAATAAACAATATCAATTTTATTATCTTCCATTAATTGTTTGGGTTATTGGCTTAGTAAAAATTCCTCAAGAACCTCTAACCATTGTAGGTCTTCAGAAGCAGCAATCACATCTAGAACAAATAAAGTAAATAACAAGTGCTTAAGTTAAATGAATTGCCAAGAAGCATTCTGAAGTTCTAATTCTGCAAAGATTTTAAAAATTGCTTCCTCAGAACTGATGTGATCCAAGGAGATAACACTAAGATTTACATTTAGGGGGGCAGGGAGACTATTAAGCTTTCCCCCTTTTCCAAATTCTTCTTAGTTAAATGTATAAACACATTTTCATAATTTTTTCTAGTAATAATATATTGTTTGAGCGATAAAGTACCCAACTGCATTTTAATCAGGGCTGTGCAAATCCAGTGCAGTTAGTTTAAAGATATAGGAACTTCGTTAATTATATATAAGTGTATTGTATATGTTCTACATTCTTGACATTCTTGACATTCAAAGCTATAGTCCATTGTCTAATTGTAAATTTACTGTGTTATAAGAATAATCTCTTTGTCTTTTACTCTTTTAAGGTGTGGGAAATACATGTTCTTCTTCTATAGCTGAGTTGAAAAAAAGTCTATAAAACATGGAAGAAGGCAATGTCAAGACACTTTTGTACTATTGTCCATAAAGACACAATGGTTGAGCTTGACTTGATGAAGTATTAATTTGGAGGCAAAGCTATTTCATTAAACAAAGCAAAATGTAATAGCAGGATAGTTTGTCTCAGTTGTCTTTTTTTCTTTTTCATATTTCAAAATCCCTATGCATTAAGTGCAGTAGGAGCCCACTTGCCAAACATAGAATTTTAGAAAATGGGGGTGTTTTTTTAACTAATAGGTAAATACTTGAAAGTATAAGAATTGCAAAAATGAATTTTAAGGAAGTATTTAGTTGGCATGCAATCCTAGGCACATTTACTTAGAATTAACTTCTACTGAAATTGGTGGATTTATTTCAGTGCTAAATATATATGCCCACCTGCCTAGAGAAAAAGACAAAAGTAACTAAGGTAGCAGAAGTTATCCTAAGGAGCTAGAAGGCAGTCTCAGATTTTTGCCTCCTGGTAAATGAATACCTGTTTTATAAATCGACAAGCAGTTCCCCTGTCTTTGGTAACTATTTTTGAGAATGTACCCACATCATGTGCTCATTATTCCAAATGTATCTGGTGGCCACAGAAAGCTGCTTACTCCTCAGCTAAAGAGATTTAAGGTGATCCCATTGCTCTACCAACATAGTGTTCCAGCATTTGTAATTAATTTGACAGAATACATGTCATTTTGCTATTTCCCATTTGTATAGTAAGTAACAGTTTACATGATAAATATGAACAAATATCAATGTGTTCATTGATCTTCAGGGGACACAATCCTGTTCTGAGTACACAACTTTAATAAAACAATGTTGACTTTCTACATTTCACATCATTTCTTTTTAAAAAAATAAATGTCTCACTTTTATACCCTTCTTCATTTCTACAGTGTTCCTATACTTTCATCTTGATTCATCATATAATATTGACACAGGTTTTGCTTGAGCTTAATATGTAGTCCAGATTTTCTTCAGCCTAGAGGAATCTTTATAGTTGAATTATTATACCTAATTTCTTCTCTTTGTTTTATATATTTCCAGCATATATTTTATTGACAGTTTCTTATAATTGGTGAGACAGTACTTTGTGGAATAACCCCCACCCATATCGCTGTAGGCATTACAGCTTGTGTGTGACACTACTTTTTCTACTACCTGATATTAGAACTGATGGATGCTTTAGAACCTTTTTGAAACAGGCACACAATTTGTTCCCAAAACTATACAGGATGTTCTGGTAAACAATTTCATTCTTTTTTACTTCTCTGTGGAGGCAGACATTTCTGTAGAACAAAGATTGTGCTGAAAATTTGAGGAGCAAAAGTCTGAAGGCTATTTCTCGTTACAACATGAGAAATCCCACTTTTGGCACTATAATACATGTTGTAAATAATTGCTTGTCAAAAATATTTGCTTGGGTACTTTGTGGCAGAATTTACAAACAATGGGATACCTGATGAATCCAATTTACCATTAGCTGTAATGCTAATACACATATTCAGTTTACTTGTACTGACTCTGGTGTGTGTGTGTGAGTCAGTTTTTCACTCCTGGTGACTGCCTGGAGTAGTCTCTGTAGTTTTCTTGGCAAGGTTTGTCAGAAGTGGTTTGCCCTTGCCTCTTTCCTAGAGCTGAGAGAGAGTGACTGGCCCAAGATCACCTCTCTGGCTTCATGCCTAAGGTGGGACTAGAACTCATGGTCTCCTGGTTTCTAGCCTGGTGCCTCAACCACTACACCAAACTGGCTCTCTGACTGTAGGGTCATTGATAAAAGTAGGCAAAACCCTGATGTTCAAACTCAGGATTTAAGTTCTTTTGTTCTTTACAAATCAAACTTCGTTTTTGTCTTGTGAATCCTGACATGATTGGAATGAACAAAAATATTATGCATTTGGACATCATGGTAAGCTTTCATTTTCTTTATTATAGTAATTAACTACTTGTGAAAGGAGGAGGAGCTATTGGAAATAAACAGACAGCTTGCAATTCATGGTAAGCTAGGGTTCTTCCAAAAGAGAGTAACAGAAAAACATACAGTATAATCTATAATTTATATAAGTCCTCATAGATATTTTGGTGATTGTCCAATGCCAGCTTGACTTGTCTTGCAGTAAATCCCATTGAACTCAGTAGCACTGAATATTTAACATAGGCAGATTTTTTTTTATTTAAATGTACATTTTAAATTAAATAACTTATTTTTGTTTTTGAAGTGCAAGACTCTAAATTTGTGTTGTTGACTTTTTAAAGCCAGATTCTGATCTTATTTTACTCTGGTGTTATAAATTAAAGAAAGGAAATGCTAGTTATTAGATACATACATATCCTTTTGTTATGAAGATTTTATATGCAGAACTTCCTGTTTTACAGAGAGTTACAGATAGTACTACTGCACTTCCATGCAGTTTATTTCATTCTGTTTACATTGTCATCATCAAGGTCAAGGGTTGAAGCATAGAGCTCAATCTATTTTGTACTATTACAGTTTATTGCCCATTTTTAACAGGGCCAAGGAAAATCAGGAAGTAGGTCATGAGATGGGGAATCTTATGCATAGAATAACCAATGCAAATACGTGAACAAACTAACTCAGTTTCCTGCATGACTAGTTGCTCAACTTTTCCATTGTATAATAATTTGCTGGTAAGCATCCATAGAAGGAAATTAACAATACAGAACCTTAGCAACAGCATTCATATCTTTCTGAGTGCTCTGAAGGTTTTGATATGCTATTGCAAGCTTTTAAAGTTTTGGATTAACAAGCCCCAAGGAACTGAATTAAGTCCTGCAAATAATTTCAGAATCATAGCAATATCAATTGTTTTACCTTTTTAAACTAACTGTGATATCAGGTTTTTTTAAACCTTTTTAAAATAATCTATTTTTAAAGAGTTATTCATTCTATGGTGATGAGCAGTATAGAACTTGCCTCAAAGTGGTGATAAGAGCTTGATTTATAACTCCAAATATATTGTACAACTTGAATACTACAGCAAACACCATTTGGATTATAGCAGACTATAATGATCAGATTAATTTCTTCAACCTGGTATAGTGATTTCTGTTCCTCCCCCTTGTTGCATAGCTATTTATAATGTAGTATGTACTCACTGTACAGCCAGAGTTTATTTTTAGTTCAAGAGGGCTCACGTGTAAAACAGCATCGTTACTAGACATGTAGTGATTATAAAGTTAGGTTAGAATAGTCTTTCTCGTTAGCTATGATGCTTATTGAAATAGTTACTAAATTCATGCAACAGTAAGCCAAAACTCCAATCTATATTCAACTAAAACTCTCATTGTGCTTATTGGTTTGTCTGTTGGTACCCTTGAGTTAACCCAAATGATGCACTATACCACAGCAATTTTTGAATCAAGGTACCTAGAGTCTGCTAACTTAAAGAATGTATAAAAAATCCAAGTCCCATTATTCCTGTGGAATTGAAATTTCCATGATGTTCACACCAGTTTTATTCACAAAGTTGTGGCCATTGCAGCATCATGATTGTGTGATCGTGATTTCTGATGCTCCCTGCCAGCTTCCCAGAAGGAAAGTCAATGGGGAAGCCAACAGGAAGTCAAAAGTTGCTCCCACTCCCACTGCTTTTTTGCCTGCCCGTGGTCATGTTTAGGTAAGTAAATACTGACTTATTATTGAAGTTCATTTGCCACTACAATTATTTTTCTATATATGATATATACTCTTCTTAGATGATCATGGGACTGTCCAACGTTGGGGTAAAAAAAATATGAACAGCCTAAAATTTAATGTTCATTCTGGTCACATCAGACTGTACTACCTTTCTCTCAAAGGATGACCCAACAGGTCACAGAGTTATCTAGTTGACACATAATAAGCTGAGAATGGTAAGTGTGGCACTGTACTCAGTTTGAGTACTTTCACTAGATTTCTTTTACCTACAGAAACAGCTGAACAAAACCAGATAATTTATTAATTGAATTCCTGGTCTTATTCTTCTCCAAATCAGCCAGACTGATAAGCCAAGAACAACTTCTGTTGGACTAAGTGAATGATATATGTGACTGAATAATTGAGGAGTTAAATAATCAGCTGTGTATGAATGTATTTCATACTCTTGCAATATGTTACAGAACAACAGATCTTTTAAAAGAAAGAACAATGGAGTTAGTAGGATTTTTGAAGCTACTACTGAGACTTAAGGCATGGAAGATGTAACTGTGCAATTATTTTTTAATCTGCTCTGCATTTTATTTTTGTGGAAATACAATGGCAATTTATTCTAACGTTATCTGATTATTCAATAATTTATTTATTACATTTATATCCCACCTTTTGTAACAGGAGCTTAAGGTGGC
Source organism: Liasis olivaceus (assembly GCA_030867105.1). Classification (NCBI taxonomy): domain Eukaryota; kingdom Metazoa; phylum Chordata; class Lepidosauria; order Squamata; family Pythonidae; genus Liasis; species Liasis olivaceus. The sequence continues at coordinate 34,375,454 of CM061354.1, read as the reverse complement.
ATACAAAGTGTTCTCTTATTTTTCCCCACAACAGCCCTGTGAGGTAGGTTGGGCTGAGAGGGAGTGAATAGTCCAAAATGAGCTTCCATGGCTGAGGGTGGACTAGAATCTGTGTTTTCCTACTCCCAATTCAACATCTTAACCACTATACCACACTGGCTCTCAATAATAGTTAATAGTGAAGTTGATTGAATGACTCAGTTGAATGAAGATATTATGAACTAACATTTTATTGTAACATTCAATAGAAGAATTCCAGATATAAAAATTATTCTCACTTTCAGGTCAGTTATAAGTATAACTTGGTGTATGCCTTTAGTCATTGTAATCCCATAACATCCCTCATTTCAATTATACTCACATACTTCAACCTGTAACAAAGGATTATATTCAGTTGTCAGCCATATCAAAGGCTGTAGTAGCAACTGAAATCCTTAAACTTGCCTTTTGGTATTGTGGTTCTAGTTGTGACCCATAAACTGTTATAAACTTTTAAATAATCAACAGTTCTTCAAGTTAGGTTTGATTAATTAAAAGTCTATAACAGCTTATGGATTACAACTAGAACCACAATACCAACTATCCAGATAGATCAGGATAATTTATTCTTTAGACTAATTTCTGTTGAATGCAATCTGCACCAGCTGGCCAATCAGTCCCACCTTAATACAATTTCATTATGTGTTCCAGAATTCTTTCTATTATTATTTTACAATGCACTTACGTTGACTCGATAATGACTGCAATCATACATACAGATTATTTAAATGTAATTGTCTTCAGACACAATCTTCATTGACAGAAATAAAAATAATCAGTCATTTGGTCTGGGCTCAACTGTCCCACAATAAACATCATACAAATAAAATACATGGAAAATATTATGCATGATATTTATGCATATCTAGCTTATGATTATAAGCTAAAAAATCCCAAACCTTTAAGAATTGTAATTTTCCAGTAAAACAATATACTTGCAAAGAGATAACAGAATAATTATATCACAGACTATAAAGTATGCCACACTTTCAAAAGTAGTATTTGAAATCTTACTGATTCCATGTCTTTTTAAAGACGTGAAATAGTTTATTTTGTTTTAAACTTGTACACAATATAAGTATAAAGATATATTGCTTTTGTTTTGTAACTTCACGTTTTTTGACTCCTGGCAACTACCTGGGCAAGTCCTTGCAGTTTTCTAGGCAACATTTCCAGAAGTGGTTTGCCAGTTCTTTCTTCCTAGGACTAAGAAAGTGACTGGCCCGAAATCACTCAGCTGGCTTCCATGCCTAAGGCTTCCATCTTAGTTCAGCTCCTTAACCCAGTGTTTCTCAACCTTGGCAACTTTAAGACATGTGGACCAAATCCCAGAATTCCCATGCTGGCTGGGGAATTCTGCGAGTTGAAGTCCACACCTCTTAAAGTTGCCAAGGTTGAGAAACACTGCCTTAACCATTAGATGAACTAGGCATAAGCGGCATAAATCAGATGTTGTGAATTACGTATGATAACAACCCTGCCAGGACTTGCAATCTAGTGAAATATTTACACAAAGGCACTTTGCAGAATAAGTTGATTTAGCTCATTATGTAGATTTTCAGTTTTCTCATTCATTCTGAGAGTGATTGAATTATGTATTTACAGAATTTATCAAGCTGGTGAAACGTGGCTTGACATGCCACTCATAACGCACACCATCATGGTGGAGGAATAAACTGCTAGCATTTCTCTGGGTTTCTATGCTTATCTTGGTACCGTTGTCCATGGTTGCCAAAATCCCTAATGTCAGATCACAGGCAGTTCTTCATTTGGACTCTTACTGTATTCTACCATGTTGCTCTAATGGAACCCAAAGGTGAAAGGTGGGGGTAAGCCCAAAATCCCTTTCCATGACAACACAGACTGTCCCTCCAAGCACAAGCAGTGAGATTGCTGTTTTTGAAGCAGCATTTATTGCTTTGAAACAACATCTTCCCATCCACAGATATAACACAGCTGGCATAGGGATATATAAGAATTGTTCACAATCGCAAGGTTCTGGTTATGCCTTTACCTGATTAATGGAGACTCATCTTGTATGATACTGAGAGTATCCCTTTGTCTGGAAGTGTTATCCATGATTATTCTGGGCTATTTTCCTCTAAATACCACAGAAATAAATTTGAAGTCCAAAGTTCATTATTTTCAACTGTTCAAATTGATACTGTTTTTAATGAAGAAAAAGAAATCAGGAAGTCTTGTACAGTACAGAGAAAAAGAAGTGTGCTGCAGTCCACCATATATTTCTCAAGAATTTATTTTGCAAAGCCTTGGCTATAAAGCAAATACAAGCCTGCTTCACTGAAGATGGTGTCAGGTCTCAGAAGAAGGCATGATTTTGCAATCAGTCAAGGAGTGATAATTGGTTTTCAGAGTCACACTCATACCTAGAAGAACAACTCATCTGTTTGTTTTCATGTGTGTGATATGTAGTGGATAAGGAGAAAAAAAAAGATGTGTGGCAACATAAACTTGAATAATTGCAGATGATTATGCCATAACAGAACTTGAAAAAATGCCAGAAAGATTTTTTAAACTCATAGCACAGAAGAACTCTCAAATACAATGTCTGAGCCAAAGAAATCATTTCACTATGTAATAATTGTATAGTAGTTGATGCATGCTGATTGGCCAAGAAGTGCCACTTCAAGCACAATAAGATGATAATCAATCATTTGACTTGCTTTTGTCTTGGCAAAGTTATTTAGATTTCAGCCAGCTGGTTAATAGCCTTAGGGCCACCTGCTTCACTGAAACACAGGGAATTTCTTTCTCGCTACAAATGAAATCGGAGTATATTGATTTGTGGGATAATTTGGGCTTGGTGGGGATGATTAAATTTGGCCTCTTAGGCTCCAGCTGAAATTCAATTCATATGAATGGTTATCTTTTTGAGTCCTACAAGACAACCTTGCATGCTGTCATCATTAATGCTCAGAGTGTTGATTGTTTTTTTTTCACATTAACAAAGCACAGAATGTCTGGCTTCTTCTCAGCTTTGTCCTGGTTTTGGGCAATGGAAATCATGATGATGAAAGTGTGTGTACAGTATAATTGGAAAGTACAGAACTTAACTAGAGCATCCAAATGTTTCCATGCTCCCTTGCCGCTCTACAAGGCAGAATTTACGCTGAGGAGAAAAAAAAAGGATTTTCACAATACTGAAGTAAAAATATATTCTTTGTGGTGTAGTGGTTTCTTTGGCCTAGGTCCAGGAATTATGTCTAAATTATTATGGAATATTATTGGATAGACACTGCACAGCCCTGTAACATTAATTATAAGCACGGTTCAAATATTCAATTTCCTTCACGTCTCTCTTTAATCTTATAAGAATATCATAAGTGGGATAATGTTACTGTGTTGTTTGCCAGTACAATCTCATACAAATTTGTATAGCTGAATTTTGGAAGTATAATTTTGGGAAGCTCGTCAAGGGATAGCCTGGAGCATCTCTCAGCCCATTTCCACAAAAGTTATGAACAACAAATGATAGATATTTGACCAAATAATCATATTACACACATTATGGTCAATTAATGTTACATAACCATTCAGCACCTTGGTTCAAAGGGAACACAACTCCCCAAATCAACCCAGATGAGCCTCTACCATAGTGATAACCATAGAATAAATCAGAAAGAAAATAGTTGGACACTAATAGCTCTGAATCTTTCTTAATCTTGCATAGTTTTTTAAAATAATCTCTGGAAGGGTTTTTTAAAGGAAAGCAAGCAATATTTTGAGATTATCAATCAATATTCTGCCTTTCTTTTTATCCTTCCTTTGCAGTCCAACTCACATTTTTGTTTTGTCTGCTGCCTGACAGGCATTACTAGACTAAGAATGACGGATGTCGCTATTTCCACATCTAAGGGAAAAAAAACACCCTCCAAGATTCAATCTCAAGATTGTCATGATGAAAGAGGATGAATTTCCTGCCTCCACCTCATCACAATTTGCAGTACTAAAATGAATCAATTTCATGCCATGTGGTGTTTTTGTTGCAGCCCTTTGCCACAGATCACATCTCAAGTAAAATAATAATATATTGTATCAAATGTCTTGCTAAGGCTACAAAGCAAAAAAACATTATACAGTACAGCATATTTACATTAATATAGCAAAAGTTGTATGTTTTGTGTGTGTGTGTGTGTGTGAGAGAGAGAGAGAGAGCGAGAGAAAGAGAGAAACTAGTGCCCAGATCATTTTACTTTCTTTGTAAAATAAGACCCTTGTTTTTACATATACTGGATCAAAACATCCTTGCAATCAATGCAAACCACTCCAAATGAAAATGTTGGTATTTTATAGCCTTATTCCAGGATAAACAGAATTATTTTCTAAGAACAATGGTCCCCAATTTGCTCTCCTGCCCGATACTGAAAAAAATCTGTTTTAGTCCAAAGTTGCTCATTTGTGAAGATCTGTGTTGCCGTTAAGAGTTTGAAAAATGCAAGACTACAGAGAGATTCAGATGACATGCTGAAAGCAGTTTCCATCTTCCAGCTAAATGACCTGATAAGCAGGAAATAAGAATATTGCCCCTTTGAGTAACTTTTTTTTTGGAGTGCTTGAATCTGCCTCATGCAGATGGTAGATTTGTACATTTAAGAGAAGATTGCTTTGGTTAACTTATTGTGCATATGGTTTTGGCCATATGTATTTACAGATACATGAAATTCAGATAAGAAGAGTTTACAAAAGATACTAGTGACTTTACAGTAGCAACTATGAGGATTATCATGGACTTCCTGCTTTGGCCAGGGGCAATGCTTCCACCATTCCTGGTCCTACTTACCAGAAAGCTGATTCATTCATGGGTCCTCCCTACTTTTTGTGTAGTGGGAGTTCACGTTTAGTTCATTCACACATTTCAAGAAGTGGTTCTTACCACATCATCTCTATGTTGTTATGATTAATATAACAACATCTCTGGTAAGTTGGTATGGAGATCTTGCTTGCTTTCCTGAGCAAGGAAACAGAACAGAACAACTGAATTTAAAACAAGGCATTATTTTCTTAATCCAAGTGGGTATATACAGAATTGATCATAACAACAGGACATCATTCTAAGATAACAACCATTTTGCCTAATACAATTTACTAAGCAGAAATGGACTGTTTGCAACAGACTGGGCACAATAGTCCTTTAAAATCATATTGCAGAAATATGAGAGTCAGTTTATATGTTGCTTGATAACTAAAAAAGGAAAAATCTGGTTGAAACAAGTAAAACTGGGTTACATATTTAAGTATGAAGAGAATATCAAGGGTCAAGTGGGGTTCCAAGCTGCATGAGAACGGGGTGAAGAAATTTAATTTTTCCCTAGCCACTTCATTCCCTGGGGCTTAAAAGAAGAAGGAATGTTTATTGGTAATAGTGGAAGTTTGGAAAATGTCTTTTGTGATCCCCAAAAGGTTTGGGAATTTTGGGCCATATATCCTGCTCCAATCACAGCACTCAATGGCTCACAAAGTAAGAATATACAATAAAATATAAAACATAAATAAGAAACAAATAAAATCCCAGAAGCCCTCCAGGAAGGTTCTATCTCAGCTTTTTCTGGAAGACAGGCAATGTTGGAGACAGATGAATCCCCAGAGGAAGGTCATTTCATATGGCTGGTCCTATCACTGAAAAACAATACTTTCAGGCCTTCCCTCTTCCTTCCCTCCCAGAAATGGGGGACAACCTGCTGCTTCTCCTGGCATGAACTGAGTTGTTGGGCTGACTTTAGTGAGGAGATGCAGTCCTACAGGACTCCTATGCCCCAAACCATAAAGGGCATTGTAGGTTAAAATTAGCCATTTATATTGCATCTGGAAATGAATAGGACACTGATGCAGGGCCTGTAAATCAGGTGTAACATGTGCCCAATGGCCCATGCCCATGAGCAAGTGGCTACAGCATTTTGTATCAACTAAAGCTTCCAGGTTGTCTTTACTGGCAGCCCTGTGTAGAGGGTGTTGCAGTGGCCTACTTGGGTGGCGATGGGGGCCTGAGCCACTGTAGTTAGATCCTCTTGTCCCAAGTCAGGTTGCAACTGAAGCTGGGCAAAGGCCGGCCTGACCATAGTCTCCACCCACCTCCATTTATTTACTTATTAGGTTGTATTATTTGCATTGAACCACTCCTAAATTATTAGATATCATGGATATCAGAATTTGGAGCAATTTGATTGGTGTTCATATGAAGAAACCATATATTTTATGACTTCTGGTTTCGTGTGATATGTGAACCTAGTCATTTGTGGCTTAATAAACCAGGGTTAAACCATGGCTTAGTGCAATGTGTGAATTTAGTCAGTAAACTAGAATGGAATTCTCACATGCATGTTATGATGTAAGTGTCCAATCAAAACCTGTCTATAAAATGTAGATATTACTGAAACCTGTATTCACAAATTGTGCATTAAGGGGATTTGCTTGAAAATATGGATATATTAGACAAAATAGCTTTCAAATATTATGTGAATATAATACAATCTTTTGTGGATTAAAAGTAATGTACTGACATAGGGCAGAATAAACATGTAGTTGAAAAAGAGGGCTATCATTACTGAAAATGAAATAGATTTATCCATCCATAGACACTGGGGGGAAAGATAATTATAGACTGATGATAACCAGGCGAATTTCTAAATACTTCCAATCATGATTAGTTTTGCTTGTTGCTGTGTTTGCTGTTTACTCTGGTCCACTGCTTTTTTCATTTCACCTTTGCTATATCACCAGAAACAGAACCCAGCTCAGGGCTATATGATTATCTCAGCCAGAATCCCATTGATCTAATATAACTGCCAACCTCAGTCTCATGGCCATTTGGGTCAAAGCCTCTTAGCCAGATTCCTGACAAATGCAATTTTATATATTGGGTTCTATCATATTCTCCCTTAAGCATCTCCTTTCTAGTTTTCTCATTTTGTATATAATCTCCAAACTTTTATAATTTCCTTGCTCAGAATATATTGTGTAGGATGATCTTTTTGCCTTTCTCCATTTTCTGCCAATTTTAGCAAATCCTTTTAAGACAGTTAATCTAAGTCCTTATACTTGTGTGTAATGAAGATTACTTTCCCCAGTGTAGACCAAAAAAAATAAAAATAAAATCATGTTGTTAGCTGACAGTTTGTGAGCTACTCCATTTTCCTATAAGAAGTTGCTTTAATTATGTTATTGTCCCAAAATTAGGTGGTCACTAACCTTAGTCCTTTATAACCCAAGTGAAATTCTATAGCTAGATGTATAGTATTTCACTATTTCTAATTCTTTTTCAGAGATCAGTATGTGTGATATTGGTTGTCCTCTACTCAAGGATTTTATTTTACTGAAAATGGTGCAACATAGATTTTTATTTCAAGGATAAAGAAATGGTTTTAAATTTAAGGAAACACTTGTATGAAAAGAGACAGTAATTTTTTAGAAGACATATAGAGTATCTGTAATAATGGTGGGGTGGGGGGTAAGGAAGGTGAAAATTGACAGACTTGGCATTAGTTATAGAAGACTTGGTTGAATTACCAGTGGAGAGTCTCCAGCTAATTACTAACTGGAATGGCTGTGTTATAATTTTATGCAGAACTCTGAATGCTTCATATGAAATGTAGATGCTGGAGGCTGGAGATATTGTGTTGCACTGGTTTCTCTCCTTCCTCAGCGAGCAGTTTCTACTGTGGCTGTGGAGGAGATCAGCCAGCCTGCAGCTCCTCTGTGGCATGCCTGTTTCAGTCCTCTCTTCTCTTCTCTTCTCTTCTCTTCTCTTCTCTTCTCTTCTCTTCTCTTCTCTTCTCTTCAACATCTACATGAAGCTACTGGGAAAGTTCTAAAAAACATATGGAACCTATAATTAGTTCAGCATGCAGTGTTCCAGTTTTTGGCAAGTAGTCACCAACATACACCTGTGCTCCAGGTTCTTTCTATTAGTTTCCATGTGCAATTCAAACTTCTGGTTTTGATCTTTAAAGCCCTACAAGTCTTGGCTTTGAGATAACTCCTGGACTATCCTCTCCATCAATTTTGATCTGCTCTATGTAGATCTGTCAACAGGAACTGCTAACAGTTCCTCTTTTCCATGAGGTTAGAGATATGGAGACCCACATATGTTTTGTGTCTATCACAGCACCAGTGTTTTTAAAATTTAAATTTCAAATATTTTAGATAATGCTAGTATAGTCCCACCAACCGAACACTACCAGCTCTCTGAGCTGATGTTATTCCACCCATTATAAAATAAATTGATTCATTCTTGGAGAACTTACAATCAAATTCTCCTATTAGCGTTAACCAACATGTATGATTATACAAGATATTGGTAACCGTTATGTACGCTTCATAGTTATTCTGTTACTTTCATAGCAATTACAGGTTACAACATGCAGGGAGTTTCCATTCTTCATTATATGCCCCCAAAACTGTACCCATGTCAAAACCACATCAGAAACTAGAACTGAAATGGATTTAAAATATGGCATCATCCCAAAGAATCTGCAACAGGACAGAAATCACTAATAATGAACTTGTCAAAACAGTGTATATTTACAACTGGTCAGTTATTGGAATGATGTTGAATTTCAAGAGAAACTTTTTTATGGATTGTCCACATGGTTTCTTCTTTACTGGGAACATTCCTATTACTACGTGAATATACCATCTCTTGAACTCTAGGTGACTTTTGTAAATAAATTTTAAGAAAGAGCTCTTCTGCTTCAATTAAAAGTCCTTTTAGCTTATCATATTACCGTATATACTCGTGCATAAGCCCATCTGTGTGATGGGGACTGAATTTGATAGTGGACCTGAGTATGTGAAAGTTGTACCTGCATACGAAGACATGGGTGGGGGGCTAGCATATGAGAATGTGTGCATCTGTGATAGAAACTGTGTTCAGTGTTCTTGTCAAGAGTGATATATTTCTTCCCAATGACATGCCCATGCAATTTCTAAAGATAGTTACTTCCTTGTAACCCCTTCCTTGTGTTTGTAGTCTTTTAGCTTTAAATATAGCTATACTATTTTAATGCTTTCATTGTATCCTTGAAGATAAGAATGGTTGTATGATTTGTGATTTCCTTGACCCTATAGCAGAGATGGGAGAGACCAGTTGTGGTCAGTCTGATAAGGGGCCAGGGCTGGGCCAACTGACAGGACATGCAAGATCTATATGCCTGTAATATTATTATCCTGATAGGGTAAGGGGAAGAGAGATGGGGTTAAGATAAGTTTAAGATGGATAATGAGTAATAATTAATGTATAGCTGGAAGGATGTCCATCTTTGGTTGAAGTCACAGTGACCTGATGTTTGTAAGAAGTTAACCGGTTTCTTTGTTTAAACTGTCACGTAGATCCTGTGAAGAAAACGTATATAAGCTATGTAAAATCTGTAATCAGGACTCCCTCCTTTCTCTGGGAGTCTCCAACTTATTTAGAGCTCTGAAATAAAGTGGATAAAAAGTCTGATTTTCGTCTTGGTGTTTTGTTCACCTCGCACCAAGTCCCGAACCTGGTAATTAGGATCAATTGGCTGGACCCAACATCTGGATAAGCGGACCTTTGAATTTTTAACCAAAATACCATGAAAAATGTGCCATGTGCAGATAAGCCAACCCTTAAAATGTTCATATATTTTAATTTTCACAGTTGGCTTATCTGTGGGTAATCCACAAATTATCCATTTTTCATGGTAATTTGGTTAAAAATTTGAGGGTCAGTTTATCCATGGATGGGCTTATCTTGAATATATATGGGATATATGGGTACTTTAGAAAAGTATTACTGTATATAATCACTGAAAAGCCAAACCCAATTTTTGAAGGAATGGATTTAGGTACTAGGAGAGGATATATTATTTAGTTATTGTCGTCTCTGATCACGTGAGTGAGATTAGCAGAGTACCATCCTTTTGCAGTATAAACTTGGAAGCTTAAGACAAAGTTGGTTTAACCTTCTAAAAAACAGTAATCCAGGATGCTTTTAGGCAAACTGGATTTTTCCTGGTATTACCCCTTTTTATCCCTCTCAAAATAACAATCACAGTTTTGTGAAGAAAAAAGAAGTAATATTTACTCACATAAAGTAGGTTTCAAACAGCAGTTACAATAGCAAAATAAAGGCAGGTTTAAACTACTAAATTACTAAACTAGGCCAAAAAAATGGTGTCTGAGCTGAAGAGAGAGGTAGAAAGGAAGTGATTTCACAGAGTCTCCACCTCCTTTTGTGTGCCTATCTAGCAATACATGAATTGCTGGTTTTGACTGCAATATCCCACAATTTTTTGTGTGCATTTTGGCACCTAAAATTCTGTGAGTATGCACAGTATTATATGTCCCCAGACCCACAGGTAGAAAGTGCACGACTCTACTTGTTGCTTCCCTGCAACTGGGTTTAGTGGCACATCTGAACCTAAAAGTTCAATATAGTTAGGAAGTTCTATTTTACATTAATCAGATCTTTTAAAACTACTATGGAAGCTAGTAGCAAACATTTTGAACAGCCCACACTTCTAGCTTAGCCCAGCAAGAACAAAAGCCACCCATCTTTTCTGAAGGCCAGGAACACATAATGTTGTCCTTCATCCACCCCAGCCAGCAGCTAACAGAACCTCTACCACTGTCTCTCTCCACATCAAAAGTAGCATTTTCCATCTTGTGCCAGATCAAACTGGGCTGTTTGGTTTTCAAGCTGCACTTCAATTCCTTGTTACAAACCTCTTTGGTCTGATTGGCTATGACCTCAGGTGAGAATACCGTGCCTCTTCAGTCATTCATCACTGCCCTCCACTGCTATGCTTCTTAAAACAGGTTCAGCAGTGGAACAGTAAAAAGTTTTTTTTTACAAGTTTATTGTAAAAGTGCGGGGACCTGCAGTCTTTGTTTTGTTTTCTTTTTTAACCAGGTGAAATTGACAAGAATCCTGCCACTTTCTCTTCCAGCCAAAGTGACAAGAAAAAATGGCAAAAATTGTGATGTTTTTTTTAACCCAGGAGAGGTAAAGAAGCAGGGGATTCCACTAAACAGGAGTTGTGATAAACATGGCCCAGATAGAACATCAAACTGTCACTGTAACCAAAGCAAAGGAAGAGATTGACATCCAGAAAGAGATTTCTTAAGATGGCTTCATTTCCAGCAGATTTATGTGAGGAAGACAAGCAACTGAAGACTGCAGTACAGAAAAGCCCTATATCTTATAGGTGTTGTTCCATAAACTAATTATGCATTGCCTATGAACAAGTAACAGCTTATAGGTACAAATGCCACCCCCTCCCAACAAAACAAAACAAAACAAACAAAACTTCAAATGGATTGGTCTAATTTTTTTTCTGGAAAGCTAAGATACATAACCAAACAGTAGCATTTGTTATCCTTATTGTTAAAATGCAATGGGAAATTTGTTGTTTGTATATGAAAAATACTTCACCTGCACTGATTGAAATGATCACATCTGCAGAAGAAAACCCTCATTTTAAATTGAATAAATAGTTCTTTTATATTCTGTTAGCATACACTGACGACCTGAACACAGGGTACGAAAAGGAACTTGGGTTTCAGGCCTTTCTCAGAAAGGTGCTCTATGATAGATCAATGGAACATCATAAATTATCAGATAAATAAGTAGGATAACTGTTCTTATTTATCACTTGGCTAACTCAACTGATTCTTCTGTCATGCTTTCATTCAAGCAACCCTTAAGGATTCAACATGTAACAAATTCAGCAAAAGGTCATTTCAACAATTTTTAGTCATAATAGCATAATGATTATCTTTTAATTGAAAAAATATAAAGCAGACAAACATGAGGTAATGGAAATGACCCTTCTGTTTGGAACACAATGTATGGGCAGATCATGATGTGTCCTTTTCCTAAAGCAGATAACAACACAATTTTAACATCTCTTTTGTGAAACAGCCAGGTAGAACACCCCCCCCCCTCATATTTTGTTTTAAATAGAAACTAGACAATTCTTTAAAAAAAGAGAGAATGAAGCAGAGAAGTTGCTTATTTCTTCTGGTTTTCTAAGCCCAAAGGAGGAAATGTTGGTCTAAAGCAGGAAAGGCAACATGCATCCATTCCAAGAAACTCAAGATTACACCGCCAAGATGCAGTGGCAACATGATTTTTTTCCGCTTTTTTTTTTTGGTTAAATAAAAGAAAAGCCGCAATAGGCACATTATGTTTCTTCAGTGGTTCATGAACATATTTTGACTTAACTCTCCCAGCAAAATTAAACAGAGGCCAGTATTTTTGGTTCTGCCTTCCTTGATGATGTCACTGCTTGATGCTTGGAAAACCTGCATAGATACATGTGCTGGAGACTTGAAAGGAGATAGGGCATGATCTAAACCTAATGCATCCTAAATCTCTCCCTGTCCAGCTCCTGGCATATCCCCAATCTAGAACAATGCTTAAATTAAGCAATTGCAGTATTATTTATTATTATTTCCCCAAATATTCCTTTTCATATACCACAACTGTTTTTATATTATCATGCATGGCTATCCTGTCATGTCTAACTTGAGAGCTAGAATTCTTGGGGGTCTTAATCAGATAAAGGATCATAGAAGCACAACTATTCAGAATCAATAGTTTGGAAGTAATAGTTTACTCAAGCATTAATTAGCTGCATTTGCTGTGTTCAACTACTGGTCACAAAAGACAAGTGCTTATTGGTTTGCTGTTCTCTGTAAGCTCCTAAATTTGCTAACTATGTTCTCTAAATATGTCCAACTTTGTAGTCTCTTTGTGTGAAAAAACAAAACAAAACCTGAAAATGGTCAGAAGAGTCTGGATTAATTTCAGATGAGCTTTAATATGGTTTTGGAAATATTAGGCTATGGAAAGGCTGAATAAGTAGAAGTGACTTTATGGTGTCATATGGGATAGACCCACATTCAGATTCTTGCTCAGCTTCACCTAGAGTGTCAAAGAAGTATGAATTCCATTTTCAGGTCCTCAGAGGAAGGATGAAAGTTCAATTTAACAAATGAATATAATAAGGTTCTTAATCTATGTAAACTCATGTATCCATCATGTACCCAGAGGAACCCATCTGATCTTTCACTTTTTATTAAAAGTAATCTTGATGGACTCAAAACTTCCATGCCTGTCACTCTGTGGGTAAAGTTGGGAGATATGGACTTATTGAAAATGACATTTCTTGTTAAATGAATATTTAAAGGCCATAGATATAGATAGCATGTGCAAAAATGTAAAACAATAAATAAGAATGAAAGGGAAAAAAACAGAAGAGAGCAACTTTATGTGTTCAAGTTCCTAAGCACTCCTATTGTTTTTTTTTAATATTTCAGGAAAGACTTCCTCCACCATAACAAATCACTCTCAAACTTTAATCAAAAAGATGTCCAGAACACTCCCAGTAGATTTGTACAGTTGTTGCTGTTTCCTCTTGCTTTTAATGAACCATTAATATGATTCTTATTTCAATTTTTTATTATACAGAGTTACAGTTGATTATACAGTTGATACAAAGCCCATCAAATGTATTGTTGTTGCCAGGGGGGTGGGGTGGGTGGAGTGGGTTTTTATTGGGATTTTTATTCTTGTAAGCTGCCTGGGGTCACCATGAGTGAGTTGGGCGGCCATATAAATTGTTTAAATAAATAAATAAATACATACATAAATAAGTAAATTTATCACGTTCTTGCTAAAGGTGGTATGGATTGCATCTGCCTACCTAAACCTGGTGTTGTTCAATTATGTTGGACTATAACTACTGTCAGACTTGCCCATGCAGGGAAAGCTGCTTGAGGATGATGGGACCTGTAGTCCAGCATCTTTGACTGTTAGATTGGGGAATGCTGGATTTCAGATACTCTACAAAATCCTTGGTTGTTCTTACCCTGCAGGACATTGTCTAAATAAATAATGTGGTATTCCATGGAGTGGGTGCCACAGCAGAAAAGGTCCTTCTTCTGGCTCTGCCAGCCAACACTCTTTAGCCGACAGCACCCAGAGCATGCCCTTCCTGCCAGATCGGGTGGGACAGGTAGAAACAACTGGGGAGAGATGATCCTGTAAGTAGCCCAGTTCCAAGCCATGAAGTGCTTTAAAGGTAATTACCAGCACCTTGAATTGTACCTGGAAGCACACTGGAAGCTAATGCAGCTTGCGGAACAGTGGTGTCACATGTGCCAAAAAACTGACACCATTAACTACCTTGCACTGCTGCATTCTGCACCAGCTGAAGCTTCCAAATGGTCTTCAAGGACAGCCCCATGTACAGTGCATTGCAATAGTCCAATCTGGAGGTCACGAGGGCATGAGTGACCATGAGCAGGCCTTCCCCGTCCAGGAATGGGTACAACTAACACACAACCTGAAGCTGTGCAAAGGCCCTCCTAGCCATGACTGCCACCTGCTCCTTGAACAGGAGCTGTGAATCCAGAAGGACACCCAGATTGTGACTGGGTCTGTCTGGGGCACTGGCACCCATCCAGAACCAAAGACAGAAGTTCCTTGGAACCAAGAGGTCTGAAAAACCAGAGCCACTTGGTTTTGCTTGGGTTATGCTGAAGCCTGATGTGACCCATCCAGGCCCCCACAGCCTCCAGGCACTGAGACAGAACCTCCATGGTTGACAGTTATCTCTGCAAATGTATGTACCCATGCCATAATCACATCAAGAATATCACACTAATTGATTATGTCTCAGTGGGCAAAAACCTTTTGGGCATGAGCTTTTAATAGTGGTGGGCAAAAAAGGAACAAGGCTCTTTTGTAACTTACTGTTTCCTGAATATTGTTATAACGTTCAGAAACAGTTTGCATCTGTCCATTTGTAATATATTTTTGATTCTCAAGGGTTCCCCCAGTATTTACTCCTTGGGATAAAAGTTATCCATAGCAAAAAGTAGATGAGAAAATAACTTTGAAGTTCAGATCAAAATTATTATTTTAAAGTTATATTTTTATTGACTTCCCTGCCTTCATTTTCTCCAGCAGACGCCCACCAGTAATCTTAGAACAGAGCTTCAGAGTGTGTTTAATTTGCAATCAGAGCAAATAAAAAGTTGCCTATAAAGGCAGTGTAGATGTAGTCTGACATTAAAAGAAACTTAGGGAATGGGAAAGATATAAAGAGAGATTCTACAATAGGATTTTAAGAAAAAAAAAAAGACTTCTTAATATTGTTTGGGTGGTGGTGGTGGGGGACAATGTTAAGTCTTCTTTTTCAAACCCAGAGAGCTTAACAAGAATGACAGCTGCTTTTTAGATTTTGATGGAGAGCCTAAACCCTGCAGGGTGAACTTTTCAAAACTAGAAACAATTAGGGAGCTTTAAAAAAAAGGCTTGCTTTTGCTATATCAGTGATAGCGTTTTAATTCTAGTGTATGTGTGAGACTGTTGCTACTGGTTTTAATATGGCTGTATCCTTGGGATTTCCACTGCATTGCCTGGCAACACCAGTATTTTAGTGGACTGTTATCTTGGCCCCCACAATGCTCTCTGCCCCAAATTACTTTTTTACATTAAATATTGGTTAATTAAAAAAATGGAGGGAGCAAGAGTAGTTAATCAATGCTTTTTAAATGGTTATACTTTCAGTGGCAGCCATTTTGTGAATAGCAAGTCTCCTCAGTGGTAGCCATTTGGTAAGAGTCTCCAGGACATTTTTATCAAGACTCCAAATAGCACCATTAACCTAAAAATGTTGGGGACCCATGCTCTATACTTGCATAGAAAAAGCGAATATAATATAGCACAATATAATTACATATTGTGAACTTCTATATTTCTCTCAATGAAACGTTTCTGACAAGTAATAGCCAAGATGATTTTTCTTGCGCCTACTTGAGAAGAGAAGTGTTTGCTGAGCAAGGTAACTTGCTTGTCCTTTTTTTCCTATACCTGAATTATTTCCATTTTAAAGTATCTTTCAGTCTGAAGTGAATCATCCTTGTAACTGAACTGCAGGAGATCTCCCCTCCTCCACCTCTCTCTCAGTTTGACCATTGATTAGAATTATTTCTCAGGATGGTCCATCAATGTTGGATGGAGTCTCTTGGAATTGTAGGTGCTACTTCCCTTTGATTAGTTTAGAGTAGAATTCTAATAACCGGAGTGGTGGAATAGTTTGCTGTTACAGCAACACTAGCTGCAAGCATTCTTGTCTGTTAGTTTAGTGAAAGTCTGAAAATACAGAAGGTTATAGGTATCAGTAAAAGAGGAATGAAAATGGGCTCAGGTTAATCAGCCTTTAAAAGTGAAATGAAAAATAGGGCAAGAAGTGAGCCTTGAAAACAGATCCTGACTTTTGATTGTTCAGCTGATGATGACATTAATCATTCACAACTGAGCTACATACTGAAGTTCCTCACTACTGAACATTGACTAGGATTAATTTATTTTTCCTACAGTGCAGTTTCACTGCAGGTTAGTATTTTACCTATATCATTGCCCAAGATTATTGTATGAAAAATTGGAGAAATTGGTCAAATTTATATTCCCTTGATGATAACTTGTATTTAGGCATTTCCCCCATTTTTAAAAAAAATAAAATATAGTTACTCCTTCCTTTGTGTGTATATTGAAGTATGAATGGATGGAAAATGTGACTTCATTTGATTACTTTGGGTAATCTACTCTTAAAAGTATTCTGAGGAGAAACTGTTGAAATAACGAAATTAACCGAGTTCTATATTAGATTTGAAAATGTGATCTTTTTTTTCATGGATTACTCCTCACAAATGCAAATGTTGCCAAGAAAAATATAGAACTACAAAAGTAGTTTGAGAATTTTGTTGCTGTTGTGTTGATGATGGTGGTAATGATAGCAGAGATGTATGCAAAATCAAATATTTTAGCCCAGACTGTCAAAATATCATTAGCATGTAATGAATCCAAACAATTAATTGCTCGAAGAGAATAAAAAGGAGCATTTGCAGATGTAAGAAAACATATTTTGAAACAGATGGCATCTAAAGTAGAGAGAGAGGGAGAAAAATCAAATGAATCAGTTGGACCTCTGTTGAGAGTTATTCAAAAATCTTTATTATAAATAAATAGAAAAGTATCAAGATTTCAATAACATTTATTTCATGGTGCATACACATAGAAACTTGCATATATTATATGCAATCCAATGAATAACAAATAGAAGAAGTAGAAGGAAAGAACTCACTAGAATTTCATTCAAAATACACCAAACAATACTGACAAATGCAAAGATATGGAGATGTGTGAAGTATCTTCATAGCTGAGGCTGTTTCGTCCTTTTAGGATCTCAGAGCTAAAATATTGTATGCAAGTTTGAAGTAAGAGAGAGGCAGTTAGAGAGGAAACCAACTAGTCTTCCTATGCCAGGACTGATCTGTTTCCATTGATGAATTCTTTTTTTCCCCTGCCTTTCTTAGAAACAATAGATTCTCATCAATAAACTATCTCTTCTGAGACACACTAGGAGGGTAATCTAGTGCACTTTTTCAAAACTGATTTTGTTTTTCAGGAAAACAAGCTTGAAGTGGTTAGTCCTGGAGGATAGAATCTACCCCCAAAAGGTGGGGGGGGGAACCCTTAGGATATTCAGTTCCATGTAAAAATTGCTGTTTTTGTATTTTTTGTTTTGAAAAATAATGGTTATTGATAACATTGAGAAATGTGCACAAAGTTAGGTTTTCTCCTTTGAATTTGTATAAGGAGTTCACAATTTCTTCTACTTTATCTTCAGCTATATAACCAGGCATCTCCTCCCGCAAGCCCTGAAAATTCTGTAGATCTGGGTGAAGGCTGGCAGGCTTAATCCTTTCTCTGTACTTTTTGGGTAATGGATAGGAGTGTCGTCAGCTGCCTGCCTTGTGTTCATCATTGTCGCAGTTGGAAGTGTGACAGATAATGGGATGGATTCAAGGCCACTGAGGGACAGAAGCCTGACAGGAACTCATCTATCACTTCCCTTTTAAAGGGTCTCTATGGAAGAACCAAAATCAAAGATGTAATTGAGGTTCACAGGGACACATGGGATTTGGGAGGATAGTTCTGCATTGCAAACAAACTTGAGCTGTCAAATATGTTTTGTAAATGAAATATTTTTGTGAAAGCGGGAAGTTAATAACTGTCATTTATTTTTCCGTAACACATAGCTGTAATGTTGATAGGGTTATATTTCCTTTATCTTGTAGTAGATGAAAACTAAACATTTATAGTAATTAAAATATGTATTTGAACAATTGAGAAGACTCTTGTTTCTAATCAACGTTCTTCCATCTGTTCTATCTTATATCTCTAGAAGAGTAATTTGGATGCTTTGAATTCAGTTGGCCACTGAATGCCAGAATAAGGTTCATATAGTTCTGACAGAGTTCTTGCCACCACCAATGAAATGGTGTTGTGAAGGTATCTCTTCTTTTCCTGTTTAACTAATTTTATATATGGCAATAAACAATAAAGGAAAAACATGGGACGTTACTAATGGAAAATGACATCATCAAAATTCCCTATTAATGTCCTGAATTTCACAATAAATACCTTAAGTGGAAAACTTAAAATCCTGTATTGTGCCAATACTGGAATACTCTTAGGAAGGATCTACATAATTCTTTTATTCCTTCATTGTTCAAACCATTTCACTCTTGGTTCACATGACATACTGTACTTCCCAACCTGTCACTATGATTACTCCTCAATATATCTTTTCCTTCCCTCTTTGCCTACTGTTATGATGGTTCTTTATGGGTTATTCCACTTTTGTATGGTTCTTGTTTGAATGTAATGCCATCTTGTTGTCTTTAAGATCTATTATAAGAATGTGTAGATGATTGGAGGTAAGGGGCAGAGGTTTGCTTAAAGCAGCACATCTAAGTACTGTGAAGATGCTGCTGAATGGTGATAAAAAGAAAAAAAACAACAAGCAAAAAGTCTCAGTGAGATCAGGCAAGAAAATAATTATTTGCTTCAGTAAGAATTGTGAACATTCTAGGATGGAAAGGATTAAAGGCAGGAATTTGCTGGATTTCTTAAATGGCCTTTTGCGTATATTCCATTCCTAAGGAATGGAACATATGCAAAAGTGTTCAGTAATTATTTTCTTTATAATGGAAATCAGAACCTACTATAGACACATATTGCACTTCATAACTGTAGAACTAGAGAGTTGAAAAGGATTTACAAGTATATCTAGCGCAACTCTCAGCAATGTGCAGGAAAACCAATTAAACCATCCATGAGACATGGCTGTCCCCCTTCTAGGCAAGGTGAACCCATATCCTCCAAAGATAGACTGTTCCATTGTTGGATTGATCATATCATTGGTAAGATTTTTGTTATATTTAAATGAAATCAAAGTAGCTGCAATTTATATCCATTATTTCTAGTCTTAGTTTCTGTTGCCATGGAAAATAGTTGTTGATAATTTTCCCTGTATATACCTGAACATGGCTATTATGTCTCCTTTA
Organism: Liasis olivaceus; assembly: GCA_030867105.1. Lineage (NCBI taxonomy): Eukaryota > Metazoa > Chordata > Lepidosauria > Squamata > Pythonidae > Liasis > Liasis olivaceus. The sequence continues at coordinate 34,356,008 of CM061354.1, read as the reverse complement.
ATCTTTTTTTTCCAGACTGAACATCCCAAGGTCCTTCAGCCTAAGCTCATAGGGTAAATTCTCAAGTTTCTGAATCATCTTTTTTGCCCCACTCTGAGCTCTCTTTAACCTGTCAATATCCTTTAGGAAGTGTGGTACCCAGAATCGTATGCAGTATTTCAGGTGTAGCCTCACCAGTGTTGAGTGGAGAGGAACAATGACTTCATATGTCTTTGATACAATGCTTCTTCAAATGTTGCCCAGAGCTGCATTAGCCCTTCTAGCATCTGTCTGACATAGTTGACTTGTGTTCAGCTTGATGTCAGTGATCATACCCAAGTCCTTCTAAGAAGTAGTGTTTCCAAGCTATGAATCCCCATCTGGTGTCTGTGTCCTATATTTTCCACATTCATTTATTTTGTTTATTTATGTGATCAATCCCACCCTCCCAACTCACAAATTGTAGCTCTGGACACAGGATTAAAACACACAAAAAAGGTAGACAAACATAAAAATCACAACACACAACATAAAATAGCAAAAACCAAGGCCAAAGCACAACATGTTTTGTATCCCAACTCATTTACCAGACAGGTGCATCCTACATCCTGGCCTAATGCCTGGTGTGAAAACCATTTTTTAAGGCCTTACAGAAGGCCAGCAGGGGTGGGACCATTGAATTTCAGGTGGAATGCTATTCCAAAGTACAGGCATCAAAACTGAGAAGATACATCTCCTGGGTCCCATTGGATGACATTTTTCATAGAGGGAACTTGAAGCATGCATACTGTCAGATCTAATGGGACAAGCATACACAATTTGAAATAGGCATTCCACAAATAGTCCAGCCCTGTGCCATGAAGGGCTATGTAGGTGATAATGAACAGCTTGAGTTGTACCCAGAAACTTGCAAAGTAGTGATGTTACATGGGAATACCATTGTGGGTCCATAACTACCAGCATCTCAACATTCTGGACCAATTGTAGCTTCCATATGATCTTCAAGGATAGGCTCATGTAGCATTGCAGTAGTCCAAGCAGGATGTGACCAAGGCATGAATGACCATTAGCAGGGTCACCGTTACTCGGGGCCACTAATGCCATTAGTTTGGGAATTCTACTGCCTGACAATTGAGACCACTTTCCCTGAGAGTGGGCTGCCTCTTCTCCCACCATATCTCCACTTATCAATCACACCATGGTGTTATTGACTACTCCTCCCTCCCTCCCTCAGATGTACTAGCCTCCCAACCTCCCAGGAACAAAAGTCCTCACATCCAGTTAGCTGGCCAACTGGTTCTTTGGGATGCTTCTTATCTAGCACTTAGTGCCCCAAGTTCCAGCAGTCATCCTCCCCTCCCCTCAGCCAACCATGCACACATCACACCATCCTCTTGGCTTCCCCAGCTCTCACTTGGGTAGCTAGAGACTTTAACACCCACAAACCCTAGCAAGCTGACACAATTAGGGGATAATACCACTCTGTCTCTCACTCACAGGAGGGGGCAAACATTTGTGCCTCCACCAATATCAGTATCAACACTTCACCACTGTCCACTGAGGTCTTCTACCATCTACATTCACCTATGCTAGTTCTTCCCTCAGCTACTTCTTTGGAACCAAAAGATGAAAAACACAGCCATTGACAGGTGGAGGAAACAGCATAGTCTCTCTTCCCTTGAGCCTAAAGGGAGTACAGAAGGGTAAAGTGGCTGCTGCCAACATAATGGGCCTCTCCAGTTGATCCTCTGGTTTACTTCTGCTGCCCTTTAGCACCAATCTCTGGGTGCCCACCCCTTCTAACACACCAACAATGAGCAACCCCAGTTGCTACCACTGCTGCTTCATGAAAGAAGATGAAGAAACCACCATCCAGACGACAACTGTGGCCAGCTCCATTGCCATCTGAATGGCTGACCCTCCAGATTTATTTATTTATTTATTTATTAAATTTGTATGCCACCCATCTCCCCCAGATCAATGCCGTGTGCTGCTAAAGAGCTGATTATTGGCACTTTAGCTACTGCTATTCCCCAGTTGGCTAGCTCCATGGTTCAGAAGACCATGCAGCCCAGTCCAGATCCAGATCCAAACCAATCTCCAAGGACATCTTCCAATTTGGCTGTCCAGAGGTCCACTCCAAAGACTGCTCTCCATAGCTCACACAGCCACCACAAACGTCTGCTGCATTGACTTGTGATCTGAAGGGAGCCTGAAGACTCTCTGAATCTTCTGTACAACCTCCACACACCCACAGTAACATATTTTAACCAACAATTCCTATGGCTGCACATCTGGCCAAGAGACAGACAGACAGACATATGTAATGCAATACTTTACATTCTCCCTGTTAAAGGACATATTGTTCCACTCAGTCCAGTCTTCTAATCTGTTCACATTTAAAACAAACAGAATAGCAGTTGTTGCTGACCACTGAAATACTATGGTTTAGCAAAAACACATGGCTCTTCTAGTACTTTCCACTTTTCTCACAAGTATCCTTCATTTTAGTCTGTATCTGAGCAAATACAGCACTATATTCTTTTATCATATGCTAAGTGAGCAACAGTTTCTGCACTTCAGGAGAAAATATCACTACCATGGTACCTCACACCTAAGGGATCCACTGAAGATGCTGCATTGGCTTTAATTATTTAACAAGTGAAATGGTTGCTAGCTAGTGTACCACTGAACTGAAAAAGATGTTGGATTGTGCTGGTATAAGTTGTTTAAAAAATGCCACCCCAGATTAAAAAAAAAAAAATTATCCCACCTTTATTACTTTATAAGTAACTCAAGGCAGCGAACATTCCTAATATTCCTTCCTCCTCCTATTTTCCCCACTACAACAACCCTGTGAGGTGGGTTGGGCTGAGAGAGAGCAACTGGCCCAAAGTTACCCAGCCGGCTTTCATGCCTAAGGCAGGACTGGAACTCACAGCCTCCTAGTTTCTAGGCCAGCACTTTAACCACTACACCGGACTGGCTCTCTGATTTGATCTGATAGTCCATTGTAGGTTGAAGAAATGATGCAGCATTTCTGGTAAGTTCTCTGAGCAAAGAAGAAATCCTTAAAATACTTCTCTGGAGGGAACTTACCTTAAATTGTGGAGTAGTTATGTGTGTATTTTCTCTGTAACAAATTAATCTGTTAGTGCTTGGAGTGATGGAAGCTGCAAATTAGCATCCCTTGTGATCTGCCACATTTCTAGTGCTATAATAGTAGTCAATCCATCACACATTCCACTAAATGAGCATTTGCCCATTCCTCTACAGCTGGTCTTTGCTATTGAGTGAATAGTAATATCACAGTCTGCTACTGTTCATCTTTTGCTGATTAAAACATTATCAAAAAAGAATCTCAAAAGAAAGTATACTACTGAATGTTAATCTACATTTTAAAAACCATACTTTAAGAAATGTATTAGAAGGAATAAAAGCAATGTGATTTGCAATTAACATAAATTGCCCAAATATTTTTTTTTTCAAAAAATGTGTTACATAAATTGAAAAGATGTGAAAATCACTGCATGTTTTGAGACACTGTGAACATAACTGGAGAACTTTCCAAGACCTTGTTTAAAAGTCTGTAGCATGTTCTTTCTAGTTCTAAATCATCAACAGTGGTAGGAAGCCTTCTACCACAGAAGACCTTTGCAAATCTAATCCTAAATCATCAACAGTGGTAGGAAGCCTTCTACCACAAAAGACCCTTTGCAAATCTAATCCTAAATCATCAACAGTGGTAGGAAGCCTTCTACCACAGAAGACCCTTTGCAAATCTAACCCTAACCCTAATATATTCTCTCTGTGTACCATTAACATACTATACAAAACTTCATTATTTATTAACATGTAGCATATTTTATTTTTCCATACACATTTTATTTTTCCATGAATAGGACATTGCACCTCAGTGTTGTTAATTCACTATTTAGGCAGTCAGAAGTATGTCACTTTTACATAATTAGTGGTACCCTAACAGTAAAAGGTTTTACAGTGCATATCATACAGTGCATACAGTGCTAACATATCATATAAACGAATTGAACTATACTATTCAGTCTGTATAAATGATATTGCTTAGAATTTAGAAGAACAAATGAATCAGTAATCATATTTTCAAGCCAAGCACAGCTGCTGGTTTTAAGCTCGAAGAGATCTTAAGTTTACAGACCTGTGGGCCCAAAGTTTTGTTTATAGTTTCTTTTCTTCATGTCCATGTGACTGTAGTACTAAGTAGCATAAAATTACTTTCTAGAGTTTCATATGGTGCAATGGAAATCTGTCAAGTGAGAGTTGTTTGTGAAAAATTATGAGTTAAAGTGAGAAAAATGAGTGCCAGAGCCAGTTAGAGACAAATGAAACCGCTAAAGGAATAAATGATAGGGAGATCCAGAGAGAACATTGAAAAGAAATGCCAGCTTTGATGGTGAAGGACATAGAACCTTCTTTAGAGGCTCTTGCAATCACATTGTTAAATGAAGAATTCTCTTTGGGCCAGCTGCTGGCGTGGTGCAGTTATAAACAAGGACATAGAAGCAATCAAGACAAATGATACAGTCAAGATATACAGGGTTCCTGTTCAATTAGCTGATCAGCAGTAGTGAAAAATAGTAATATGCAGTTAAAATAATCTTACTGTTCATAAAGTTGACAGCTGTATACTAGTTGCAGGCTTCATTTTTTACCTTTTTAAAATTAGCTTAGCTGAAATCATATGATAAGGTGCTTGACCTAAAACCAAATTTTTCCCATAAACACTGTTGTCTATAAACAGAAATGTATGCAAGATATAATCATTTTTTTATAATCTTAAATGAGAATGTTCTTTACCTGGCATAAGTCATGGTTTTTTCTTGCCAAAAATCAGATCAGCTACTGGATTGAATTACTGTAGATGTAGAACTGATGTCATCCAAGAGTACCTATACAAACATCACCTTGTTAAGTCAGGATTTATTTATGATCAGCTGCTAAGTGAAATGATCTTAGTCATCTTGAGATGCTTTCTTAAGGACTGACTACAGAACTAAGAACACTCCTTTAAGCAAAGAGACTTCTATCATCTTTTGGTCCAAAGACATCAGTTCTTTTCTGAATTGTATTATGAATAAAATGAACAATGCTCAATATAGTTTTATTTTATTTATTTAATCAAGTTATAAACAGCCTCAAACATTCTGGAAACTCAAGACAACATACCTCCATGCCATATGTACATTTTGAAAACAAAAGCAACAAAAGAAAAACTAGTAATAACAACATCAACTTTAACAGCTCATGCTGGGGAAAATATAACCACAATTACAAACACTGTTTGAAAAAAAACAACAACAGGCTCACAAATTATACTGCCCCAAGTTCTGTCGAAAACAATCCACAGCTTTGGAGAATTCTCCAGATATAAAATCAATGTACAAAAACCAAAAATAATTACAAGATACTTTACACAAGGAGAAGAAAATATCTTGTGGGAAGAATCTAGCTGTCAGGTAACCCACTCAGTGAAATATCTTGGTTTGCATTTGACAGATAATAACCAAGAAATATATCAAAATAACTATGTTAAATTATGGCAAGAAATCAAAAGAGATCTTGAAAGGTGGAGAAATGTAAAGCCTTCCTGGTTAGGATCAACTGCAATAATCAAAATGAATGTATTACTCAAGGTAAATTACCTGTTTTAAATGGTGTCAATTTAAATCTCAGAGCAAACTTTGTAAGAATGTCAAGAAATTGCCAGCAAATTAATATGGAACAGAAAAAAACAAACAAACCAACCCTAGAGTAAAATTCAAAATGTTACAAGATTCATAAGACAGAGGTGGTGTTGCTCTTCCAAATTCTAAATTGTACCGTATCACAAAGCAAGTTGCCTATCATGGTTAACAGAGTCGATAAAATTCCCGAATAGCAGAACATCAAAGGGCAGGCCTAGTTAATGGGCTCTATGGATATTTGGGCACAGGGATACAAAAGAGGAGAAAAACTTAAAAAGACATATTATCAGACAAAGCTTGATAAAAGCATGGAACTCCATAAGGAAAATAATGAGCCTAATAATAATAAACAATTGCAAAAGGCAGCTTTACTTGGAACAGCTTATATCCTGTGACGATACCTTTAACACCATCAAACAACATCTGCCTGTCCCAGGTCCTTGAGAAGGACTTGATAGGTGGATAAGAATGCCAAATCCTGTAAACATCTGGCTGACTGTGCGACCAACCATAATAATTTCATTGTTAACTTCTCCTTTAAACACTTTCCATGTTGCAGACAATTACAGTAAGAAAAATGTAATTACCTATGCAAATATGGTCCATCCAGACTCCATGAATAGATTAAAGACAAAGCAAGAATTATTCAGTGAAGGCTGGAATATAGCATGGTTGATGCACTTGCAAACTTTTGGAAGAATAAAATCTGATCTTAAGAATGAAGGAGCAACACTGATGACAGAATTTGAAATGTTTATACAAAACCAATATATAGAATGTATATATAAACACCTACTTAGATATGATACTGAGAAAGAACAAATAAAAAATTGCATGATAAAATGGATGCAAAACTTTAAAGAAACAGGCACAGTACAACAATGGAAAGAATTATGAAATAAATCTATAAAATTTATTCAATTTACAACTTAAAAGAAAACTGGTATAAAATGTTTTAGAGATGGTATAAATTATCTGTCAATAATTTCCAAGATGAACAAATGTTGGAACATTGTACCATATGTGGTGGACATGCAAATCCCCCCCCCAACCCCAAAAGCATTGGAAAGACATACATAGCACCATTCAGAAAATTTTAGAAATTAAATTTGAAATGAAATCACATTTTTTAAACTAGTGATAATTCCAGAATATATCAATAAAAACACCATAGTTTACTGAAATACATACTCAAGGCTGCAAGGATAAACTTTGCCCAATATTGGAAGAAATATATAATCCTGATGATATCTGACTGGGAACTAAAACTTGGAGAATTCACAGCAATGGCAAAATTAACAGTGTATATCCACAGAAATTCAAGCAACAATGGCTTCCATACAATACGTAATGTAGCAAGGCAAATATAAGCACTTACAGTATGATTTTTAAGGGGGTTTGAATGTTTATAAATACTGCGAATTGTTTGGAGTACAGAGAAGCAGGAAGTTAAGGACTTAATACATATCTCCCAAGCATTTATCTTTTTTTCTTTTCTTTTTCTTCTTTCGGTATTCATAAATAACAAAAAAAACAATACAATGGAGGCTTTAGTATTAAGCTCAAGGATCTAAACCTTTTTCATATTATAAAATAATTCAGTGTACTTTGCAACTTCATATCAATATTATATTCAGCATTAATTGTACAATTTAAGCAACTCTCTGTCCATTTACATCTCAGAAATCATATTTAACATTGATATATGTATTCTATTTTGAAATGTTTAATTCACTTTTTTCATTACAGTGTCAATAGCTTCTGGCTCCTATTATGTAAATACCACTGTACTTGGCTATTATTTGTATTCTATAATGTAGTAAAACAATAAAAAAGCAAGCAAGCAAGCAAGCAAGCAAGCAAGCAAGCAAGCAAGCAAGCAAGCTTTTTTAAAGGTCAGCATGGGTGGGAATCTGTCCCAGAAGGCAAGGGCAGCCATAGAGAAAGCCTATCTCTGATGTTCCATAAGATGTTCTATTATTTTAATGATATAATCTTATGGTACAGATGGGCAGAGACTCATAGAGTAAGGTAATCTCATAAATATCTGGGTCTTGAGCTCTGAAGGGCCTTATAGATGACAACCACCACTTTGCACCTAGAAGCCAACTGGTAACCAGTACAGCTTATAAAGTAGACAGATCTCACAGGTAAAACAAAGTGCACATATATGTACTTGCACTGCTGCATTCTAGACAGGTGTAGCTTCTGAGTGGTCTTTAAAAGCAGCCCCAGGTAGATTATATGGTTGTAATCCAGATGAGCAGTGAGCAGATGAGCAATGACTAAGGCTTAAGTGACCATAAGAAACAGCTCCTGATCCTGAACAGGGGTAATTGGCACACTGGATGAACCTGTGCAAAGGTTCTCCTAGCCATTTCTGCCACTTATGCCTTAAGTAAGAGTTGCAAGTCTAGAGGGACCCTCAAATTACCCAGCAGTTCTGCTGTTCTAGAATTAGATCTGAAAAGTCCCTGGAAATAAAGGCTATTGAATCCAGAGCCACTGGGTTGACCCTAAACTTGTTTTCTCTATCTGGCTTCTAAAATATTCCAGGTGCTTCAACAGAATCTTAATAGCATTATTTGGTCAGCCAGAGGTTAAGATATGCAATTGGTATCAAATAGTATTATCTGTATATTGACCATATCTGCCCCCATGTCATGGGATGACTTTGCCCATTGGGCTCATGTAGAAGTGGAGAGTGAGGACAGCATCAAACCTTGAGGAAGCCCACAATGCAGGGGTCTTGGCACAATGTCTCCTTCCCCCAACTCCAATTGCAATCAACCTTGGAGAAAGGAGAACTAATATAACACAACATCCTCCCAGTCCTGGCTCTCACAGACAGTCTAGGTGGATATCATGATTGATGGTATTGAAAACTGCTGAGAGATCAAGTAGGACCAGGAGAATCTTATCACCCTTTTTTGGTCTCATCTGAGGTCAGCCACAAGTACTATCAATGACATCTCAGGCCTGAAACATGTTGCAATGGAATGTATCTACGATGAGGAGAGTGATGTGGGAGATCAAGGCTATCAGGAGGGAGGGGGTGCATCCCAGGAGGGGAAAGGAGACAAGAGACAATAAAGTCTGCAGGGGGAGTTTGGGAAGTGAAAGAGGTTCAGGATAGCCACTCCCTAGAATCTCCCAGGATATATCCACTGGTGGCCGTAGTATAGATTTAGTTGGGCAAGATTCTGTCTATAAGGTGTAAGCAAATAAAGGAACTTTACTCGACTGGACTGTTTCACCACTGTTCTTGGGGTGGACCTGACACATGTGCAGATAATCTGCTTGCTCCAGAAAATCTGAGTTTCAGCTCTACCACTCTTCCCCTTTCACCCAAAAGATTGGATACACGTCAGAAATGATCTAACACTGATGAAACCAACAACAGCTTTTTGAGGAGGGGACATACCACCACTTGCTTAAAGGCAGGTAGGACCACTCCCTCTCTCAAGGATCAATTTATCATTGCTTGAGCCAATCCCCAAATCAGATCCCAGGTTGTATTAACCAAACAGGAAGGACCCTGTCTAACATAGAGGTTAGAGTCCTTACAGCCCTGAGAACATGGACAGCTTCTTGAAGACTTATAGGCTCAAACTCTTCCCAGATAACAGAGCAAGAGACTGGCTCAATAGGCTTAGCAGGGGCTGGCCAGCCAGAATCCAGTTTGAATAAATCCATGTAATTTTATCCATCAGATGCCTTGAATACTCCACAGTGTACCATAAGTAGTTCTTCATACTCATTTTTCCTATAAAGGTCTGGGTTACTTTAAAAAGAGATCCCAGTCTGCAGATGGGGTAAAAGTACAAAAATAACTACATTTTGCTGCTCTTATTGCCATAATGTAGGCCCTAATATGCACACATGCATGTATTTGGTTGGACCTGCTGTTCATCTTTCTCCAGTGAGAAAGGCAGGTTGAAGTTCCCCAGAATGATCAGCCTAGGGAACTCCATTGGGAACAGTGTTGAGCAGCTCATACAGGGAAGCCACCATGCAGTAAGAGGCCCTGTACACCATTCAACAATCCTAACTTCACAAATGGGGTTTCACATCTGATTTTCTGTGCAGCAGTGCCCTGAAAGCTATCAGAGTCTCTCAAATGACAATAGCCACTCCTCCCCCTCTGTTTTGGGGTCATGGCTAAAGTCACATCATGAACCCGGATGATTCTGCATAAGGAAGCTTCCATCTGGGTCTCAGTAATATATGCCAGATCTGCTCTCTTATTAATTATAAGATTGTAGATGAGGAAGGTTTTATTACAGGCAGACCTGGGATTAAGCAGCAGCAACCAAAGACCAAGGCCACTGAGAATCCTATGACCTGATACCTAGGAGTAGCCCAGAGGGCTACAATGGGGAACTGAGTGAAATACTGATTCCTCTTTTCCTGAGACTGGTCTGCTGCCTATCTCCTTCCATATCTCCTTCTTCCCATCACTGCCAGAATGTTCCTACCTACTATACCTACTGTAGATCTGTTTAAGTTGTCTGGGACTTTAATTTTGTTAAGAAGCTAACTTTACATGGAAATGACTAATTACTACTCTTAAATGGACTGTGTTTTTCCTCTTCTTTTTTCTTCCTTGGTCCTCTAATGTTGGTATCATCAGCTGTGTCTATGTGAACAGACAGTGACTTTATTTTGGGGGTCTGTCAAGGAAACTGAGGGGAAGAGCAGTAAATGGAAAATTGGGTAGAATGTCTAGCTCTTAATCGATGAAGCTTCATTTCTGCTTAACCTGTATGCAAAGAAACATCAATAGTGTGAAATGCTTTTATGTCTTTCTCCAGTGATCTAACTCTTATTGTTGTTGTTCAGTCGTTAAGTCATGTCCGACACTTGTGACCTCATGAAATGTATCGCGCCAGGCTTTCCTGTCCTTCACTGCCTCCTGGAGTTTGCTCAATTTCATGTTCATTGCTTTGGTGATGCTATCTAGCCATCTCATCCTCTGCCGTCCCCTTCTCCTTTTGCCTTCAATCTTTCCCAGCATCAGGGTCTTTTCCAAAGAGTCCTCTCTTCACATTAGGTGACCAAAGTATCTGAGCTTGAGCTTCATTATCAATCCTTCCAATGAGCAGTCAGGGTTGATTTCCTTTAGGATTGATTGGTTTGATCTCCTAGCGGTCCAAGGGACTTCTAAGAGTCTTCTCCAGCACCACAGTTCAAAGGCATCTATTCTTCAGTGCTCAGACTTCCTTATGGTCCAGCTCTCACAGCCATACATTACTACAGGAAAAACCATAGCTTTGATTATGCAGATCTTTGTCAGCAAGGTGATGTCTCTGCTTTTTAATATACTGTCCAGGTTTGCCATAGCTTTCCTCCAAGGAGCAAGCGTCTTTTAATTTCAAAGCTGCAGTCTCCATCTGCAGTGATCTTGGAGCCCAAATAAATGAAGTCTGTGACTGCTTCCCTTTCTACCCCTTCTATTTGCAAGGAATTGATGGGTCCAGATGCCATGAACTTAGATTTTTTAATGTTGAGTTTCAAGCCAGCTTTTGCACTCTCCTCTTCCACCCTCATCAAGAGGGTCTTTAGTTCTTCACTTTCTGCCATTAGAGTAGCATCGTCTGTATATCTGAGGTTGTTTATATTTGTCCTTGCAATCTTAATTCCAGCTTGTGATTCTTCCAGCCCGGCATTTCTCATGATGTACTCTGCATATAAGCTAAATAAGCAGGGTGACAATATACAGCCTTGTCATACTCCTTTCCCTATTTTGAACCAATCGGTTGTTCCATGACCGGTTCTAACTGTTGCTTCTTGGCCCACATACAGATTTCTCAGGAGACAGGTAAGGTGGTCAGGTACCCCCATCTCTTTAAGAATTTGCCACGGTTTGTTGTGATCCGCACAATCCAAGGCTTTTGCATAGTCAATGAAGCAGAAGTAGACATTTTTCTGGAACTCTTGTGCTTTCTCCATGATCCAGTGAATGTTGGCAATTTGATCTCTAGTTCCTCTGCCTCTTCAAAACCCAGCTTGTACATATGGTAGTTCTCGGTTCATGTACTGCTGAAGCCTAGCTTGTAGGATTTTGAGCATAACCTTGCTAGCATGTGAAATGAGCGCAATTGTGTGATAGTCTGAGGATTCTTTGGCATTGCCCTTCTTTGGAATTGGAACATAAACTGACCTTTTCCAATCCCGTGGCCACTGTTGCATTTTCCAAACTTGCTGGCATATTGAGTGCAGCACTTTAACAGCATCATCTTTTAGTATTTTAAATAACTCAACTAGAATACTGTCATCTCCACTAGCATTGTTGTTAGTAATGCTTCCTAAGGCCCACTTGACTTTGCTCTCTAGGATGTCCAGCCCCAGGTCAGTGACCACACCAACGTGGACATCAGGGACATTAAGATCTTTCTTGTATAGTTCTTCTGTGTATTCTTGCCACCTCTTCTTAATCACTTCTGATTCTGTTAGGTCCCTGCTTTTTTGTCCTTTATCATGTCCATCCTTGCACAAAATTTTCCCTTGATATCTCCAATTTTCTCGAAGAGATCTCTAGTCTTCCCCATTCTATTGTTTTCCTCGATTTCTTTGCATTGTTCATTGAAGAAGGCCTTCTTATGTCTCCTTGCTATTCTCTGGAAATCTGCATTCAGTTGGTTATTTCTTTCCCTTTCACCCTTGCTTTTCACGTTCCTTCTTTCCACAGCTATTTGCAAAGCCTCATCAGACAGCCACTTTGCTTTCTTGCATTTCTTTTTCTTTGGGATGGTTTTAGTTGCTGCCTCCTGTAAAATGTTACGGACCTCCGTCCATAGTTCTTCAGGCACTCTGTCTACCAAATCTAATCCCCTAAATCTATTCTTCACCTTCACTGTGTACTCACAAGGAATATGATTTAAGTCATACCTGAGTGGTCTAGTGATTTAGTGGTTTTCCCTATGTTGATCTAACTCTAAAGGAAACCAAACCCAACTGGCTCTGGGTTTTTAAAATTCTGAAAAGAACTGGATCGTGTAACAGCATAAAAGCTGAGGTACCTGGCAGAGTTAGGAGACAAAGTTCATAGACCCAGTTATATTTCTATGTTAAAATTGAATTCCCTCCAATTTTAGAGGGGCGCTTCATTCCATTGAGCATACAGTATTATACAGTAACATGCTGTCCATGTACCAGCACTATATGGAGGAAATAAAGTCTTTATTAATTCATTAATCAGTAAATTTGTATCCCATCTTTCGGTTTATTCCAACACTTAAAATTGTACAAAAATAAAATCTAATTTTTTTAAAAAATTAAACATTTGAAAGGATAATAACATGTCCTGTAGAGAGGTTCCACCAGGTAAAGTCTTCAGCGCCTGATTGTGCAAAGAGCTTAGACTCGCCCAGAATTGATTGGAGGTGGTTGATGTCTAAGTCAAATAAAACAAATAAACAAGTAATGATAAAGTTAATTACTGTGAGGAACTGGTTTCCTGTCAGGCAACTGTGCTTGGACTATCTTTGGCTGCACTTGGCTGTATATTAAGAATGTAAGTGCTTTGGCAGTGGAAGAGCTCTGTTTAGTTTCATACAGCTAACTGTGCGTGGAAGAATTATTGCACACTCAAGGTCACTTATGACTTCCCATCATATAATGTGAATAGTGTCATTTGAAATCTTACATGGCAGTTTAGCTTGCAAGAGCCAGGCGGGTAAAGTCTCCATAACAGCATTTAACTTTATTTCTCAATTGTAATGGCATTCTATAGCTATGAAATATTCAGAGGACTGCTTCTCTTGGTTGACTCTCCAGTGAACCCCAAAACAAGTAATCCAATCTAATAATGAATTGAGAGTTCTGCAAAACTCAATTTGATGTTAATACAACTTTCCAGTAATGAATAATGACAGGACTGTTCATTCTGAAAGGCAAGAGTCATTTCACCGAAGATTCTGTTGGAATTTTTCATTTGAACAAGTTTCTGCTTGTGCATTAGTAGAAAAATGAAAAGATGGGGCCTCATATAGGCTTATTGGTAGCAAGAAGTTTGATAACCAAAGAAAATGTAAGGTCTAGGCAATAAATTGTAGGGATAAGCAATAAATGGATAAGAGGTATCATTTCATATATTTTTTGGTTAGAGCTGTTCTGAACTGTTCCTCAGCCACATGACTACCAGATCTGGGCTAAAAAATCCAGGTAACTTAGAAGTAGCAGAAAAGAGTTTCTGAGTCTTTTTCCTTCTGACTCTTGGTCATCTGAATTATTGAAGCCTAGATCTGGTACCCTATAGCCATCACACTGAGTTTGAAAATGATGCTATTGTTGGGGCTATGTCAAATGAAATTATTTAAAAAGAAAAAAAGTTAGAGTGGTTGTCATGTTGTTTTTCTTAGAAAGCTCTCTGATCTAAGGTGCTTTTTGAATGCTAGGAATTAAAAATGTCTGTCACTGTAGCAGAGTGATTTCTTTACTCACTTACCCTTATAGTGAATATTTTCCATTATAGTGGATAACTGATTCATATTTATAAATGCTTCAGCAGACCATGTGGAATATTTGTCCAGCTGTTCATGTTATTAGGAGTGCTAGATCTTAGTGGCCAAATTCTACATAACCACTAGATAGAAGCAAAGAGCTAGATATTTCTTTATCTTTTTGTGTCTGTCTATTGGCCATTTGGAATTTTGCAGCCAGTCCAGTGTTCAAATACTTCCTCAAATAACTAAACCAGTTGTGTTTAAAAGACACCATCTTCCATTAAGTGCAACCATACTTTCAAAACACAGCTATCAGAGAAAACATTTTAATGCTTGGATTTCTTTTCTTTTCTTTCTTCTAATAACATATCCTTGTGAATGTAAAAAGCATCCCAGAGCTGAGAGGGACATTCTACAAGTATGGTTTTGGTGGGCTCCAAAAATGGCAAAAAAATGTCAGAGAAACAAAGTTGTGTGTGTGTGTGTGTGTGTGTGTGTGTATGTGTGTGTGTATGGCATAATTTCATGTCACCATTTCATTACATCATTTGTACTGTTTAAAACAATTCACAAACATTTGATTAAATCTGTTTTCCTCTATAAACCAGCCATAAGCTCTAAGGTGCTCTGGAAGAAGCTCCTACTGAAGTTGTAGGAGTCTGAAAGGGGAGAAAAAGATGGGACTCAACCTGAGCAAGAGGAAATTGCTGTGACAAGAGGAAATTAGAAGCTGACTAATTCTCAGCAATACCAGCTTAAAATCCTGGATGGGTTTTGATCCCCTAAAAACAGCCGGTACGCAGTCTGGAGATGCCCCTAGACTCTCAGTTCCTGCTGGAATTGTGGTCAGGAGGGCCTTTGCCCAGCTTTGGATGGACTACCAGTTATGGATGTTTCAGGAACATTCATGTTCTCATCACTTCATGAAGTTACCACTATAATGTGATCTACATAGAGTTATCCTTGAAGGTCATTAGGAACTAGTGCCAAATGCAATTACCTGCATATTAACAAGAACAACCTGGTGTTGTGATGTAACTCTTCAGTACTATGGGAGATATATTGGTTGCTGTTTGTTTCCAGGTACAATTCAAGGTGATGATTATAACCTGAGGCTTATTACCTGCACAACCACTTATGTTAAATAGAATCTATCTACTCAAGATAAGCCTGAAGAGAAGGTTTGCTGAGAGTGGCGATGCCCCACAAGGTACGAGGGACAAGCATTCTCCATAGGACTCCCTTTCTGTGGAAAGTCCTCCCACCAAATGTAAGACCAACACTCTCACTTCTGACATTTAGAAAGCTCTCGGACACTTGTCTTTTTAAAAGAACATTTGGGGACTGAAGCACACATAATGCAATGGTATGTGGGATGTGCAAGCTTCTGGCATTGTATTTTTATGATGAATGGTTATGATTTGAATCAATCTGATATGGTGATTATATGATTATTGATTATGACTTTATGATTTTTATATTACTGATTGTACTATGATGGTTACTGTGAGCTACTTAGAGTCAGAATTGATTAAAGTGGCATAAAATCAGGTGTAATAAATACATGACAATAAATAAATAAAATAAATTAAGTAAATATGATTGAAATGCCAGAAAATATAGTTGTAGCACTGTCACTTATGTAGACTAGATCAAAACACATCTAAGAATCTCTGAGTTCTATCATAACTTTTTACCCTAAGAAAACTTTCAAGACAGCATTGATACAGAAGACACATTAGAGTTTTAATAATAAAAATACTACAATCTTTGATGGTGCTTCTTTGTGCCCACTGCCAATGTCCATTCCATTTCTGGGCACAATTCAAAATGCTGATTATGACCTAGGAAACACTTAATACATTGTGATCAGGTTCTTTGAAAGGCCATATGTTCCCATATGAACCCATTCGGATTTTATGATCTTTGCCAGCTCTCCTGGAGGTATATTGGACAGAAACATAAAGAGAATTTGCTTGGTTGTACCTCCCAATCTACAGGTGAAACTCGAAAAATTAGAATATCATGCAAATGTTCATTTATGTCAGTATGGTAACTCAAAAGGTGACTTCAAATCAAATCAAGGCTATCACTGAACAAGACCAGATCATTTAAGTTAAAAAAACTTCAAATTCTTACATTGACAACATAAAAAAAATCTGATATCCATCCCTTTTTAAACTTCATATGAGAAGTCCAGAAAACAGAGTCATATTTTCTGATGAATTAACTTCAGTTTTAAATAATAAGAAATATATTTCAAGTTTCTTAATACCTAGACCCATTGATCTCCAAAACTAGATATTCTAATTCTTCATTCTGGAATTCAGATATACAGGTGAAACTCAAAAAATTAGAATATTGTGCAAATGTTCATTTATGTCATCACAATTATACCATCATCACAATTATACCAAAGTAAGGCTTGACATATCTCGCTTTGCATGTAATGCATCTATCTCATATATTGGTTTCACCTTTTGAGTTGCCATACTGACATAAATGAACATTTGCACGATATTCTAATTTTTCGAGTTTCACCTGTATGCAATTCCTCAATAGAAAGTCTAGTGGGTTTCATCTCTGTTATCCTTCTGCTATGAGATAAAGTTATTTTGTTCAGGTAGGTTTTTAGCATCAAGCTGAATTGACATTGTATAGATTTTAATCTGGTAGATGTTTTTATTTATTTTATTGATGCATTCCTATTAACTTTTAGTTTGTTCAATCTTTTATTTTAACTGGAAATGCAAAATACAAATTGAATAAATATTTTTTTCTCCCTCATTATTGCTATCTCATGTGTTGTCTTTAATCTCTCTTTTTATCCAAATGTCTGTTGTGGAAAAGTACTAGAGTTTGGAAGGCCTCCTTAAGCTTTGGGACCAGGAAGAACTGTATTTCAGCAAGATTGGCAAGTGGGATCCCTGGTCCAAATGAAGCTGCTCCTGCTTTCCTTGTGGCTTGAAGTGAACTTGTTGGCCAAACGGTGGCGTTATTCCTGATGTGTGAGTCCAATGAACTCACAGGTTGGAGTGAAAGAAAACTTTTTATTGAAGTACTTCAGCAAAAAGGACTCCTGCCTCTAAAGGAGCAAGAGCCCCGGCAAAGTCTTTTATTTACCACTAAGAGTAACAAAATTACAAACTTTCTGTCAGTCACAACACCGCTCCCCCCCCCCCCCCCCCCCCCCGCAATAACCACCAGTTACATAACAACACTTCATTACTTCCTTATCTTATCAAGGTCTCCATCCTAGGGCGTAGAATTACCTCATTAGGGGAGGGAAACTTACTATTATAATGAGCTAAGGGTCAGGAAAGTTCAGCTACTCTCATCCACACGCACCCGTCCTTGAGACAATCCCTTTCTACCTCCCTCAAACTGGTATCATCTGGTTTTTCCCGCCTAACTTGAGATACTTTCAACACGCTTCCAATTTACCTCACAATATTCACACCTGCACAAAATCCATCCTTTCCTGAATCCTTGCCATCAAACTGCACTCCGATCTTGCTAAAATAACACTTTTCACAATATTTTGGTCACCAAAGTTGCTCTTGTTTGCTTGCAATTGCACAAAAGCTGGGAGGCAATGTCTTCTTTTTGCTTTTGGCACAGTGTTTGCAAAATTCTGTAATCAGCAGCTGCACAGCCTCACAGATATGATAGTTGTATTTCTGATTTTTATGAAGGAGAAATGCTTCCACCTGCAACTGCAGTCTAACAAAGTGAGCGTGTGTGTGGAATATAGTCACCACCAGCTCTCATCAAAATGTAGTGGCAGTTGATAGTCAAGCCTTTGTAACGCTGATTTCAAGAAATTATCTTCCTTTCCCTTCCTTCCTGAATGACATGTGAGCTCTTGTTTCAATGCGCTAAGGGTCAGCTGTGCTGCAGTGCAATGAGGTAATAAATGCAAAGCAGAAGATGGACTGCCCTGCCCTGTACACTCCCCTCAGTCTTTTCAACACAGACTGACTAGAGGACATGCAAAGACTGTTAAGTAGTTAACTTGATGAAAAAAGTGCAACTGCAATGAATAACTTGTCCTTCAGTGAACAACTCTTTGGGCTGCTTAATTACAGGCCTGTAGTAATATCCATGTTAAAAA
Organism: Liasis olivaceus; assembly: GCA_030867105.1. Lineage (NCBI taxonomy): Eukaryota > Metazoa > Chordata > Lepidosauria > Squamata > Pythonidae > Liasis > Liasis olivaceus. The sequence continues at coordinate 34,337,745 of CM061354.1, read as the reverse complement.
GAAAATGTTGCAAGCTGAGCTGGTTTAACTGATTTGAATAGCAATTCAGTTCAGATATTTGAATATTCATAAGCTTTCTTTCAGTTCAAATGCAAACCTAAGGTGTAGGACAATGTGCATATATGGATCAGTAACAACAAAAAACCAAATTAATAGCAGAGCTGTCATTAAAACCTCAGAAACTGGTGTTAATGCTACCTTAAAACCATCAAAAGAACCAAGTCATTCAGCTTCAATGCTAACATCACCTAACTGCACTAGTGATGTTGCTTAAAGCTTTTCTTTAAAATTAGAGAAAGAGGCAATCTCCTGCAGGGTTTGATGTTTATTTTCTGCTAATGGTGGGACTGTGGTGAATTTGTCTGTTGATAGACTTCTGTGGTTGTTATCAGGTAGGGTTTCTAGGCAGTACTTTTCTTTGCTACTTAGCCAGTGAAAGGAAGAAAAGGGAGATAGCAAAGCAAAATGAATCACTGCCCTTCGATAGGCTATTTGGAACAGTTGACATTAAAATAAATGTCATATCAATAGTATAATCAAGGCACATTAGATTGTGACCTTAACGCCTTCCCTTTCTTGCTTTATGTCTCATTACTTAAACAAATCTGCCCTACTATTCTCCCAGTCCTGACTTTCAAAATCCTGCTTTCCCCTGTTAAATTTGGGCATGGGTTCCTTTTGCATGCTAAGCATACAATAAATACAGATTTCTAATTTGACTGTAATAGATGAGCAAATATGTAAAATGCTCATTTCTGTTCTAATGCAATTCCAGCCATGGAGATAACTTGAAAGACCATGTTTTAAACAAACCAATTCCCCATCTTTCTCATGCTGAATTCAATTTAAATAATTTCAAATGTGAAGATCTGCTCTGTTTTTTGCCTCTTAGCTTTGATGGCATTTTCTTTCCTACAGGAGTGCTCAGAGGTTTGTTCTTGAGGGGAATTAAAAACAAAACAAAAAAAACAGGACACCAATCCTGGTGTTTGCTTTAGATCGCTAATTATTGCAACATTTTCTCTCCCCTCCCCATTAAAGATGAGACATATTTTAATTGCTGTAAGAAAGTTTTGTCTTGATTAGATGGGAGGTTTCAGCGCCTCTCTAAGAGACCTAAATGAGAAGTTCTAACTTTTTTCTTTATTCTCCCTTTTGGTTCTTTTTTCTTCCTGCACATCTGTGCAACTGAAGCAGAGGAACTAAAGGGGAAACAGGAGAAGAGCAGGTTGCATGCTGAAAACTTGACAAAGAAGCCTGTGTACTGTGCCTCTGCTGAATTGCCAGTTCCCTTGCGTCTGATGCCAGATGGTATGCCACACGGCAAAATTCTTAACAACCTGCATGTCAGGTAGGCATATTGATATGAGATTGTTTCTGCTTTTAGGCACAGGCTTGGAAAATAATCTCAAGTGAAGAATGGATCTGGATGTACACTTTCATTGGCATACTATGGAGATTTTCCTCTCTATCGAAAGCCACCCCCTACTTGCATTATGCTTAAAAGGTAACATTTTGAGAAGCCATGAAGTGGCAAAGATGATAATGACCAGCTCATTCACTATTAAAAATAATAATAGCAGTTGTATCGCAACTTTGATTGTGACTATGGTTATCCAGAGAGTATATTTAACTCTGTTTTGTCTGAGAAGATCTGCATTTGTACAGTTTTATTTATGGATACTTCTCTACATTTTTGTTCACTGTGAAAAAGCAGAGCTTATGAACAGGGAGATCTTTTTTCTGTGAGTAACGATTTTATCAGACAATACCGTGAATGTCATACATGAGTGGTGAAAACTACAGTTGCAATGATGCTTTTCCTCACACATTTTCTTTGTATGACAGAAATCAATATTAAAGGATTTGTGAGTACTAAGATAATCAGGGCTAATTCTCATGAGATCAAATATTTCTGTAAAAGGTTGATGTTCTCATATATATTCCCATGGTATTATGTTAGATTATGGAAGTGAGATCATTGAAATATTACATAGTTTGGCAGCCTTGCAAGATTTGGGCCTTTTTTTTGAGGACAAGTGTCTGATGCCTGAAACCTGAGAAGCTTGCCAACACCTGTTATACATACATTAAATCATTTAGAAAGAAGCAGTGATGTACATAGACGGAAGTGGGAAACAGAGAGATAAAGAGGACATCCCAGGATCCAAATTATAAAAGATGATGTGATCTAGGAGGTTGACTCTTTGTAGGAGGCACTCTCCTAAGCAGCATTTGTAGCAGAGGTTTCTACAGAAGACGGGCCTGACAGAGCATGAATCTTTCATTGCTAATTCCAGATATGAAGCTATGCCTCCATCCTCAAAACTAGATGCCATTGCCCTCTGATGCTGAAAGCACAAGAGAACCTTCCACTTACAATCTGCAAAGGAGCCATAGGAAACACTCCAACTCTGGCTTGCATATGCTATGGTATAAAAGGCAAGCTTGAACACATCTAAGTGGGATTCATGTAGAGAATCAGGGCTTCATTCAGATCTCTCTCAGACAAATTAAGCCATTCAGTAAGTGCAGACCAGCAGGGGTATCTGCAAGTAGGACAGTCAAAAAAGTCAAGATGGTGTCAATGACCACAAGGACCTGGCCCTTTTTTATGCACGCTGCACACACAACACATGTATGAATGATGGCTGAGACGTCATTCACATTGTTACTGCTTGGTTGTTATGGTCACTTTGACTTGCCCCTGTGGCTGCCCCTGCAGACTAGTGCTGGAGCAACAAGCTTGGATTATTACTGGATCATACAATTAACAACAACTGGCTAGAATATCCCCACAGTCTGGAAGAGGAAAGAAACACACAGAAACTTCTCAAATGCTTTTTCTTTCTTTTGTGAATTAAGTTGAAACATGTGTTTATTTGTTCAGATAAGCATTAATATGGGAACTACCATCCCAATATTTTTTTAAATAGAAAACACAAGGCAGATGTTTGCTACATATGCTTTGCAAAACAACACTAGTGAAGACTAAGTATATGGAGAAAACTGTGTCTCCAATTCACTGCTGTATCCCTTGCTTATTAAAAATGGAAATCTTGTACTAGAAACTTGAGAATCAAATTTCCTGTACTACATAGGGAAAAGAACTATCAGGTTAGACTGAAGATAACTGAGTGGGAAAGTTCAGAAGGTCCAAGAATGATTGACAGTGATAGATATTTCTCTCCACTATGATGGCACCTGAGCAATTTCTTAGCTCACAGTAAATATGGGTTATGAAGGAGACTGTGGGGATATGGGAAGATAGAGGCCAGAGTCGGGGAGTGAAAAATACTCTTTCGTCTCCTGAGCCGCAAGGGAGAGATAAGAGGATGAGGCTGGCACCTCCCTGAGGAATGCAAGCGGTATTTACTGATTGACCCTGGGAACTATTTCCAGTCTGGGAAGATTTCTGTATAGAGGTTGCAGCTAATAAACTTTGCTGGATTGAATCTGCATGGTCTCCTGGAGTTCCCTGGGCTAAACCTGACAGACTGCTTTTGTCTTATTATCTACTGATAGGGTAATGGACCTAACTCTCCTGAGAACAAGATGCTGTATTTAGATTAGCTGTTCCATTCATAAACATGTTTTGTTATAGCAGCTTATTTTTAGCAGCTGGGCAAGAACGTTTACAAGGGTTTATTGAAAAAGCAAAGCTGGGGAGAATTAAACGCTCATGTTCAATTGTTTCAGTAAATGCTGTTTATTTATCCATTATTTAAAAATAATTCAATCTTATGTCCACATAATTAACTCAGTCTGACCAAAATGACCTGATTATCTGTCCGATTGTTGTACTAGACTAGAACTAGGGAAACCAGGTTCAAATTTATTCTCAGCCATGGAAACTGCCTTTGATCCAGACATTATATCTCAGCCCAGCCCAACATACATCACAGGATGTTGTCGTTGGAAAATAATGGGAAGAGGGATGTAATGTAGCCTTTAGCTTCAAGAGGAAAAGTTGTATATAAATTTAGCAATAATAATAATAATAATAATAATAATAATAATAATAATAATTTATAGAGATTTGTAGTTCCAAGATGGCTAATAAGCCCCAAATATAACCCAATAAGCATAAAATAATTTTGTAGCGCTTACCTGCCTTGCATGGTGAAATTGCACAGCAACAGAGATGGGGAGAACATCCATGCTGGCTGAATCAAACTTCTATTAGTCCTGGATATCTCTTAAGACCAATGAGCAGATATAAAATGCTACCTTGCTTTGCCCATAGTGCAGGTTTTTGCATCCAATGAAACTGTAGCCAAAGTGAGACAGAATAAGTACCAGAACATTCATAACAAGGTTCAGTACAAACAACAAAATAAACTTCTTAGTTCATACTGATCTTATAGAACTGGACTACTGTAATGTGTTGGCTATGATTTTAATTCTACATTCATTGTAGAAACAGTAAAATACTTTTCATTTTATATGCAACTTTCCCCTTTCTGAGATGCATTGGACTGAAACTCGCAGAATCCCCAGAGATTCTGACAGTTACAGTCAAACACAATGGAGAAGGCTGATGTAATTCAGCCTTCTTTCTCCGTATTCTGCCTGCCTTTTTCTTACATGTACCCACATTTTGTGAGATGTTCTGTAAACATTTCATGAAGTATATGGAAGAAAAATGGAAGTAGGAAGCAGGGTTAAACAAATGCTAAATTTACCATGGAAAGCCTAGAGAAGATCACAATTTATGTAAGAAAAATGATTGTAGCAATATAATTACTCTTTCAGTTATTTGCAAAATGGCAGCTCTGTATCAGATTTCTTGCTACCATTTTCCAGAATTTATTCTGAAAGTACAAACTGTAGTCCCGTCATATTTGATTTACTGTTGTAAATTAACAGGAAGAGAAGGAGAATTAATAGGTCTGACACTACCCAGACAAACATAGCAATGAAATAGATAATGTTATAGGTTATAGTGTATGCAGGTGATATATTATTTAATAACAAAAAATGTTTCTACATTTTCATGCAGTTGTTGAAAATGTAAATAGCTAAAGCAAATCAAGAAAATTGAGTAATTGAACTTTATTATATTAGTCCTAGTGGTGCCTATCTTTTATCTAAAGGAGTAACATTTGTCAAAAATAATGTCAGAGTAATATAACGAATGTCCTCCAGCAGCATAGAATGGCAACAAATATAACCTCTTCTGTCTCTGAACTATATACAGATAATCCAAATGTTGCATGAAATGGAAGCCCAAGGCTAATATCCAACATTTTTATATTGATTCAAATGTATTTAGACATATAGTAGTATTTGGATCAGTTTTTCAGTGAAGAACAAAAGTTGATAAACAAGAAGAAATTCAGGTTCCTAGGGACATCTAGATTGAAATCTAAACTTGATAAAGGATGATGATTTCTCCCACTCCCATTCAGGGAATAGCAGTAGTGAGCCAGTGAATGCTACAGTCTACCCAAACAAGTTGGTTTCATTTCCTGGTGCTGGGATGGTGACTCTGCTGTGTCTAGAGGAGATCCCTAGCTCATCCATTTCCTGGCTCTTGTTTCTCCACTATAATTCCTTGTTAGCTTAAAGGAGATATGATAGTGGCGAAAAGACTCCAAATGCAGTGATTTTGTATACCAATTTCAATACTTTGGAAGGGGACATATATAAACATGAGGAAATGGGGTCAGTTTATTTATTTTCATTTTGTTTCTTTGAATAATAGGGAGAAGTATTTTAACATGAATCTGGATGACAGAACCATACAACTAGTAACTGACTTAACAGTCAGGCATTGACTAACTGCATTTCTTTATGCTCAGCTATTGGTGTTATTTGGTGGTGGTGGTGGTGATTATTATTAATAATAATTTAAAGTTATTATAGCTGCCCTCCCATAGAGTCTGGTTGGCAGTTCTCAGCATTTAAACTTATTTCAACAACCTTGTAGTGTCCTGTGGTGGACAAATAATACTCTATCATTTCCATATGGTTCTGAAATGTGTATTAGAACAGATAAACTGAAACAGTCTGATGACCCTAAAAGGAAAGGAGACAGATAAGAGGAATCAGATTGTTACCCTTTCCCTGGTGTAAAGGGAAACACTGCATGGGTACCATAAAGGATACTGTTTATGTTAGATGGTGCTAGTATCAGTAGAAGAGGGTGGGTTTAGGAATTGTAGGAATGTAGGAGTATGGAATTTAGAGGCATTGGGTCAGATCATATTGATATTATCACATGGTACAGGTAGTCATCACTTACTGACTGCCTCATTCAGTGACCATTCGAAGTTATGACAGTGCTCTCCCTTAGTCACGTGATCACCATTACAGTCAGTATGCCTTGTCTGTTGTCTTTCTTTTTTTCCCCACTCACAGAGTAGAGAGATTGGAGAGAAAGGGATTACAAGAGAGTAAGCAGGCACACAATAGGGAATATACATATAGCTGTTTGCATAGTACGTTAGTGGCTGTCAGCACTGGCACATTGCTTTTGATGTGTATTTGCCATTGTGTGCCTGCTTACTCTCTTGTAATCCCTTCCTCTCCAATAAATGTAAATGCAAACATTGTTGTTAATTATACTTCTTGTTAATTATCCTAGCACCAGGGTGAGCATTCCAAAGTGGGGGAATGGTTAGGAGGCAAACAAAAGCAGAAGGTATGAAACTGAATAGTCTTATCAGTTTCGAGCTAGAAAGTACAGTCATGGTCATGTGATTTCCACATGACCACTTCACTTAGCAATGGAGTTGCTGGTCCCAATTGTGATTGCTAAACTAGGACTACCTATATTATCAAATTTTACATTCCATCTGTAAAGGTCATAGTATGATTTACATTGCTTTCTCTATCATTCTTATGCAACAGTTCTGGGGACATATAGCCTCTAACCTTGCTTAGTTCAGGGCTCTTTTGCATTCCTGTGGCCAAAAGCTCAGTGATCACTGTACTTGTGCATGCCAATAAAAGATACTTTGTTGTATCTACCTCCAGTCACTTAAGTGGGCATTTTCCACCATAAATTCTGCAGGTGACCTTTCCCATCTCCAGCCTTCTGATACAATTCAAAACCCATTTGATATTGTTCAAGGTTGTTCTAACCATTCTATAGCTTTTTAGAAATTGGAGTGTTGGGGGAAAAATGCCTACTTAAATTATTCAAGCCAAGATTGATTGATTGATTGATTAATTGATTGATTGATACACACACCTCTCTCTCTCTCTCTCTCTCTCTCCTGTATATATTCTCCATAATGACAACTTAAAGATAAAAGGATGACAGCTGGTTAAATTTATAAAGTAAGGTAAATGGGGAGAAATAGAAGGAGAAATGTTTAGTAGACATGTAGAGCATAACATTTCTGCAACAGTCAACAATTATTCCATTTATTACTAGTATCAGTTTATTTATTCCTAATATCAATAGATTCCAGAATAAAAAGGAGGCACAGATCATTACATGGCTTAGCATGAGGGATGAAATAATTGCTCATTGTTTGATAAAGAAGTTCACCAGCTTTTCCCATCATACTAGTTTCAATGGATCAGTACAACTGAAAATTACAGTTCCAACTGAGAACTATAGTCCTAACTATTAATCCATTTTTTTGTGGATCACTGCAATTGGGAACTATTGTCCCAAAGCACCCATGTGGAGAAATCTAATTAAATTTGATTTAATTTCATTTCTATTTAAAATAAATTGAAGTTGTAATATAGTTTGAAGTGAAATATTCTATTTTCTTTCTGTTACATTAAAAAAGTATAATTTAGTAGCAATTTTGGAGGTCTCTAAGTTATCCAAGACCTTCTTGTGCTTCATGAGATTCTGAGGTCTCATACTTTATCACATGTTATAATGACTAAACAATATGTTGCTAGTCTGAACAGTGCTGTTTAACAACACTTTACAGTATTAAAGCAATTAAAGCATAGGGTTATATAAAGATTCTGTTTGTTCAGTTGATACTGACTTTCTCTACCCCAGTGACAGTGAAGTAAGATAGATTCACTCAGAAAACTGAGGTTGATTACATGATTTAAAAACTTAAATGTATAAATGACTTTTTCCCCCTAATTTTGGGATGGATGGAAATAGATTATTCAAGGACATGAAGGACACATTGCATTTATTAGGTTTTTATCACATCTTCATTTTGTATAAGTCAAGACAACATACATAATACTCCCTGCTCCTATTTTCCCCACAAAAATAAATCTGAGAGGTGGATTGGGCTGAGAGAGAGTGACTGGTTCAAGGTTACCCAGCTGGCTTTTGTGCCAAAAAGAGAACTAGAATTCACAGTCTACTGGTTTCTAATCCAGCACCTTATCCAAACTGTTTCTTCTGTTACACACTGATACATATTAATTCTTCTAGTAATGAACTTAATCCCCAATGCTGATAGGTTTGAAAAGGTGACTGAAATGTAAAGGGGTAGGGTGACTTCTGGAGGAGGTATGGTGAATTGAAGATGTCTCCAAGAAAGTGGAGCCAATGACCACGGCAAAGACCAAGAACCCAGTGAGTAGACCTGTTCCTTGGAACCTCTACGGATAAGGAGAGGATGGGAGATCACCCTCATGTGCTCTGAATGGCGCTCCTCGCAAGGAGACTGCAGGACAGTGGTTTTCCATGGGTTTGAGCACTGGGAGATGAAGGGATCAGCCACCTTGCTCGCAACCGCAGTGGAGCCTTTTAAAGGACACTAAGTTTGCAAGCCTCACTTTCTAATCACTTTTGGAAATTGCCTATTAACCATCTTAAAGCTATTAGAGACCTTCAGAATAACAAGCTTGAAAAGTCATTGGGTGAGTTTATCTTCAACTCTGAACAAAAGAAAAAATAATTATAAGCTTCAGAACTTAAAGAATTTGAAATAAACAGCAAAAAGCTAAATAAGATTTTGATTTAAGAAAGTTATGAAAGGATTAATGGTTCGGATAAATTTGGAATATTGACTTTTACTATAAGATTTTGGAATTAACTATAAAAAATAAATAGCTTTTTGTGGGAAACAGACTTATTTTGGCTATTGTAAGTCACAACAAAGATAAGTTACTTTATGATTTTAGAAACTGGATACTAAAAGGGACTAAAGATTCTAAGCAAAAGAAAAAAAAATACAAGCCTGTTTTTGATGTCAGTTAATACTGGGACTTACAAAATGACACAAAAATGTTCTATTGGAAACATTAAGGAGTTCTTTGAAGAATGGAGCCAGAAATTAGTAACTACAATATCAACAGCATCAGTAATGAAGTCTGCTTCTATGGATAGACTATGTCCAAAAGATGTTAATGAAGGAATGATAGATGTGGAACAAATTTTATCTGACAAGACAGAGAAAGTGCTGAAAGTGGAACTACAAATGACAGGCCAAGATAATGATTTGGAAAAAGATGCTTTACTAGATATACAAAAGAAACTGGATGAAGTTTTAAAAATTAAAAGGGAAATACAAATGATAAACCAAGAGAATGACCTGGAAAATGTCTTCTGTTTGGAACTACAAAAGAAGCTTGTTAAAACCTTGAAGAAATCTCTGTGATGTGATAAAGAAGAATTAAAGAGAAATCAAATGTCACAGCAATATTTGATTGAATTAAAGATTAAGAAGTAAAAGGAAGGAATATAAAGTTGGTTTATTTGATCAAGGTTAAAATAAGACTTTTTTTGTGTGTGCAAAGTTCTGGCAACCCTTGATGGACTTTTTGCTGACACCAGGATTGAAAAGTTGATGTTTTATGAATCTCCTTATAGATAAGGAATGGGATAAGGGATGAAGCGATATCTGTAATAAGGGGTGAAGAGTTACTAAATTTGTTTATACTTGTAACGAAGGTTGGAAGACACTTCTTTATGTATTTATTTTATTTTCTTTATTATTTTCTTTCTTTTATTTTTCTTCTTTCCTTTTTTCCTGTACTTTTTATTCTTTTTTTTTTTTTTGCTTGTCTTCTCTTTCTTTAGTTTGTATTAGTTTTTACCATTGTAATCAAAACTCTTAATAAAAATTATATTAAAAAATGAAATGTTAAGGGTGGTGTAATCATGTTATGGAATATATTGGGAGTTTTACAATTTTTTTTTAAATGCAGCTTCCCTGTCAAAATACAAAAATGCTGCATGCATATTTTGATAAAAAGTATAAATATGGTACAAATAATATGGTGCAAAATATATTTGTCCCCCAAAATTTTTGCAGCTCCAGAGGTATCAGGGAGTTTAGCATGTCAGGAGAGATTAATCTTATCTCCGTTACCCAAATGGGAAATTGACAGTAGTAGCAGAGATCTAGTGGAAAGAGAAGATATCAAAGGAATGGCCAGGCTGGGAAACATGTGCCTCCCCAGATGTAGCTAAATGGCTGTGCACAGCCTGATGATGGAAGAAGATGGAAACTGCACCACAAATTGTGCCCTTGTATTAAAATAACGTTAAGAATCCAAGAAACATTTTGTTTCAGACCACTGCATGCTTATAAAGAATGGATTTGCATTAAGAAGTTTTAGTATTTCCTTTTACAGTTCTCAATTGTATACTGATTGTGTTTTTAAATTTTTATTAAGTGCCCTGGATTTTTTAAAAAGATAAAATGCTTTAAAGGAAAACAAAAAAAAAAGAGTTTTTTTTTTTGCAAAGAGAGAGAGAAAAAAAATAAAAGGCATGATACTTATATGGACATAACATGGTGTAAGAAGTAGCTTTCTGACAACTCCTTTTTTCCATACCAATGGAAAAATGAATGTAATTGGAATGATTTTCACTTGAAATTAAGTGGGATTAAAGTATAGAAGCTATGCAGCTGGTTGCATGTCCATAATGCTTGATACACATAAAGGGTTCAGCTGGCCCTGTTGCTCAGTTGTATACAGTTTTGAAAACTGTATAATATACAGTATATCACCAAGTATTTGTTCTTACTTTCACCTCTTTCTTTGCTCTTCCATTTCTGCATTTTTAAAATTGTTTGTTATTGAGTATACCTTGTTACATTGTTTAACATATTTTAGGTGCTGCCTTGCATAAGTGTTTTGTTAGGAACACATGCAAATTTAAAGATAAATAAAATAGAATTGGCAGAATTGCAGTACTCCAATTCTCTAAAAGCTCCCTCCCACCAGTTTTTAAAGACTGCAGCCAATTTATTGTAATTAATGTGATAAGGACAGCAGCTGTAGTCTCCTTTAATTCTTCAGCTTTAGCAGAGAGATAGAAAATGGATTAGTTAGAGATAAATGTAGCTCACAGCACTTTCTCATTAGAACAGATCCTTCAGAAATATTTCATTTTTGTAGCATGACTAGTTATTTGGTATGATGAGAGCAATTTGCCCCTGCCTTCAGGGACTTAGGCAGTATGGACTAAAGAGAAATAATGTTGGTTTATTTTAATAGTTTAGGAAGAATTTGCTTTGATTCAGGAATTCTGCTGAAGATTTTTCCCACTGAACTGCAGACTTTGTAATAAAACCCTGCATTCAACTGCAAGAGACTTACAGTTGTCTTTCAGATACACAGAGAAATCCAAAGGAAAATGAGACAGAGTCCCTTAGGTTTTGTCCAAAAATAACATGACTTTGCACAAAAAAAAAAAAAGAAAAAATATTCATACATTTCTTTTCAGCCTCACATTTTATGGTTAAAAATTAAAAATTCATAAATCCAGATCTTAAGCAGTTCATCCTTTTCTAATTTTTGTCCTGCTCATCTTACTCTGCCACTCTCTTGACTCTGCCCTGTTTATTCCTCAGCTGACCGTTGATCTATTTGAGCAAACAAAACATTGAGATAACACCTAAAAACTGCAGAGTTAAAAGAGAAAGCAAATCATGAATAACAAAAGGCAATAAGAAAAAAAGAGAGGAAAAAAAGGTTTATAGTAACTTCCCTTACTGTTGTCAACTATTGATCATGTTTATGATGTACTGTATTAAGGAAAAATGCAAAAATTGTAAACATCTGCATTTGCTATTTCTACCAAGAACAAAATGGGAAGGAAGTAAGGTAATTGATTAGTAGAAAAAGTATTATTTAGCCAAGAAATAGTGATTAGGTCTGCATCAACTTATCTTTGATTGTGGGATATTCAAAGTTCTTTTTGTGTTTTTTTAAAAAAAGATTTTAAATACCACTAATCTAATGAAAGATGCACGTTAGTTCTCCGGTGCTTTGTGATAACAAGCCAACCTTAGCAGCAGCATTTGGTAGCCTGCAAACCATTGTCTTTTGTCTTTTTTTTTCAGCAGAGGTTCTGGAAGATTTTATACATAAAAAATACTGCAAAAGCAGCACACTTGCTTGTGGGAGGGACAATGTAGGTGGTGATGAACCAAAAGAAAAAAAAATGACAATCACTGCTGATATAGACACCATCCCACAAATCCTGATGGCACGAAGTACTTCAGAGCATCCAAGACATGTTTGGATCTTTTAATATAAACACACTATCTCCATTCATAACAATAATATATGGCATGCTACAAATGAAAGAGAGTGTCACCAGGTTCATTTTAGTAATTTTGTTTTTCTGTTTTGGAAGGAATATGTACAGTTGCCAAAATGATGTGATAGTGAACCTGTTCAATGTTTCCTCCATCTATTGTAAATCATTCCCTTACCAGTTGTGTGCACTCATTTCACGAAGAGAAGAACAGAACAAGTGGGATTCAACATTAATTGCTGAATAGCAATTTATACCATTTGTTTCTTTTCATTTTGGCACCTACATCACCACTGCAGGTCAGCTTGGGGTCAGAGAATGCCTTAAGGGAAAGAATTCACACAGTCCCAAGTGGACCTAACTGACCTCTTGGGAAACCTATTCACCCAGTCTAAGGTAGAATCCAAGAGTTGGAAGCGAAGGCTTAGATGTGTCATTTGGCCTGCCCACTTGTCCCTAGATCTCATTATATTATTATAATATTATTATAGATTATATATATAATATATAATATTAATCTATTTTATACACACACACACACAATATTTTATATATAATATAATTATATTATAATACTATTATAGATCCTGCTAGCTAAGTTATGCGAGCCAGTTTGGTGTAGTGGTTAAGGCATCAGGCTAGAAACTGGGAGATTGTGAGTTCTAGTCCCGCAACCTGGCACAAGGTCACTTTCTGTCAGCCCTAGGAAGGAGGCAGTGGCAAACCACTTCTGAAAAATCTTGCAAAGAAAATTTCAGGGACTTGTCCAGGCAATCTCCGAGAATTGGACACAATTGAACAGATTAAAAAAAAAATTAAATAAAAAGCTAGTTTACGACCATATTCAGCTCCCATGACCTCTTTAACTTAAGATGAGATTTTTAGAACCAAAAAGACTTTTTTGTAGATGCTCTAAGTATTCATTTGTAAGTGCTGTATTATGCATGGAGCCCTTGCGGGGGAGGGGTAGGGAACTAGATAGAATTATAACTTGCTACCTTGGTTTTTTAAAGAAAGGTTTTTCTCCTATAAATTTTAAGTGCTCAGTGCCATTTAATCAGCTGACACTTTTATTTTGATGGGTGACCCTGATACTGTCCTTGAAGCAATAATGGTCCCAAAGAATGGCTCCTACATTATTTTATTACTTTAATTCAAGTGTAGCTGCAGTTTATATCGATACAATTTCATAAACACTACTTGGAAAGTTGAGTGGCTCCACTGATACTACAAGGCTCCTCAGACAGTTCAGTATTCCATTCTTTATATAGCCTGTGTCAGAATAAAAATGAGATCCTAGATGTGACAGGCGATCTAAAACCCCAGGGCCATATGTATCTCCAAACCCTCTTCTTGTAAGCTTCAGACTCTGTTTTGCATAGATCTAGAAGAAATCCTACATATAAAATTGTTTCACTATCCAGATACCAAACACAAAAAAATAAACATTACCTGTAATTTGAGCATTTGTTCATAAAAAGCAAAACTGATCAGTAGGTATTGGAAAGCAAAGCAAAAGTAACATGGAAACCTAACTTTTTGTTAGCAATACTTCCCAGTATTAGACCTTTCTAATAAGGAGACATACTATGAACAATTTAGTTGTACAGTGGTTAAATGTTTGTGAACCCTTTTGAATTTTCAATATTTCTGCATAAATATGACTTAAAATGTGATCCACACAATGATGAACTACTGAAGTTGGACCAAACATGCAAAACACCTTTTGCCGTGCAATCCTATAGATATGTGGTCCAGCATTAGTCTTTGGTAAGCAAATATCAATTCAGGTACACTTGTTTTTTTCATTCTGTAATTCATTTCATAAATCTATTTCATAATATTCATCCATGTTAGCTCTTGTCAGGTTTTATACTCTATTGTCCTAATCCTTATCTTTTGAATATTTATGATATACAACTTTTTCTCCTGTTCCTCTGTGTTTGTGGAATGGTGTTGCCAAACCCCAAAATTGGATTAAAAAACAACAACAGACAAATGTAGGCATAAGGGACAAAAAAGAAGAATAAGGGAAATTTTTGTAGAAGGTAGGGTTGGTCAAGTCAGGGACAAGGATATAACTTAAGTAAGGAAAACTTCAGAGCTTTACAAATAGTGTACAATAATGTTAAAAAGATGGAAATGAATTTAAGTTCAGGACCACATAATCCAAGCAAATACAGATATAAATAATTTGCTAGCAAAGTTGCAGATGTACTATGGATGGGTGTCATGGGACTAGGGTGGGAAAAAGGAAATATAACAGAGGTAAACAGCAAAACAATTCATGACCCACAGAGACATGAAGAACTTAAATCTGAATTTTAGCAAAGGAGTGGGAAATTTTAAGAATGTTGAGCAGGGCTGTTGTTCTTCCACCTGCTGAAATTCAGATAAATTCAGAGGCTAAGGTAGCAGTCAGGACATTTCCAGCAAATACATTCATAACTTTATCTTGTTAGCCTACCTCATGCTTCCCTGTGAAAATAATGGGTGTGGGGGTGGGGAGAAAGAGAGTTATATATGCAACACTAAGCTCACTTGGAAGGTTCTCCTTATGTTATCAATCTAATGTTTTAGATAATAGCCAGATTAATTTCTGTTGGAAAATATTAACAAATTTATCTATTATTTGTGCACTTTATCTACCATTGCAATCCTCCTTAATGTACACAATGCAATTTTGTCAAGCGTATCTCAAGCTGTCCTGAAATGGGCTGAGGCAATAATTTCAAGTGCAGTTTTCCTTTATGAAAGCTGAGCCTTTATCCAGTCTTCTGGATTGTTCTCTCATTAGCTTTTGTGTTGATGACTGTATAATATTAACTTACAAAATGACTTCCTCTTTTTAGTTATTGGACAAAAAGTGGATATCTTGATTCATAACAACATAAATTATTAAAAAAAAAGATGTCTAGGGGGAGATTTTTATTCTAGGGCACATCTTTATAGGATTTTTGCTATGCCTGCAGAAATTGAGGCAATGCCTTATTCTCCCAGACTATGCTGATCACTGCTTTTAGATAGTTGCATTTATTTTGCTTCATGCAACATTGGAGTGGCAGAAATGCAATACACTTGCATAGACAAAGACCATTTAAGAAAGACAGCTACAAAAACCATGGCATTGGTTCACTTACTGTTTAGTTATCTGTACTATAATGTATGTATCCTGATCCAGTGATTTCCCCTTAGGTTCCAAACTTTTAATATTCTGTGCAGTTAAATAGCACAGAAAATGTAGCTGGATATAGCAAACAAGGGCATGGAATAAGTCTCTCTCTCTTTCTTTCTTTCTCTCGCCACTGTTACTTTATTCAATGAAATCATATTGATATTTCCTGAATCCTGTTGTTGACAAGGTAGGCTATGTAAAGGTATTATAGGAGCTCATACAGTTTCCATTGTCTTTATATAAACCTCCATATGGCATTTCTATGAAGAATCAAGATGCTTTGTTTTTGGTTATTTCACACTAAAGATACAATTTGATTTGGCTGTCAGATGGACAAAATCTCTCATATATCTCTTACATTCCCCCTGAACTTGGTCTAAGACACATTGAAAAAAATCCATAAAACTTGAATCTAAATCTCCATTTTCAATATTTGGGTAAGTCTAAGATTATATGGGTTTTGGCATCTTCTATTTTGTGACTGAATGGCCAGTTTTTGTGATTTGTCCAGTTTATTGCCTTACTGTAAGACAAGGCTAAAAAACCATCTTAATAAATGAACAGATGGCTTTGCCACACCTTCACAAAAAGGCCTGGTTCTTCTGAAAATGAGACCATTTTGTGGTTGTTTTAATGGCTTCTATAGTACAGGCATACCTCATTTTATTTTGCTTCACTTTATTGCGCTTCACAGATATTGCAGCTTTTTTACAAATTAAAGGTTTGTGGCAACCCTGCATCGAGTGGGTCTACCAGATTATGATTAGCATTTTTAGCAGTAAGTTATTTTTTAATTAAGGTATGTACATTTCTTTAGACATAATGCTATTGCACACTTGTGTGACTCGCTTTATTGTGATATTCACTTTATTGCAGTGGTCTGGAACCAAACCTGCAATATCTCTGAGGTATGCCTGTATGTATTTAGAGCATGTCATGATGTTGCCAAGTAAATCTGTAAACAATGCTACAGTACTGCTTGGGGGAAACAAAAGAAAAGTACTAACATTAGTAACAATACATCTTTTCTACTTTGGTGGGATAAATGACAGTGTTTTCTAAAAAATATCATTCTTTTATCCTGACAAAACTTACTTTAGAAATATTTTTATTTGAAAGATATGGTTGCAGTTATCAGGTTTAGAAAGTGGCTAAACCGCATTCCCAGCCTGGTGATTTCCATGTTTTTAACTATAGCTCCCATGAGCTATAGTCAGTATGTCCATGGCCAAAGACGATCAAAGTGTAAATCAAAAGAACTGGGGATCACTAGATTAGGGAAGAATACACCCTTATACTTCAGTATGATTTGCTTCCTGATGGCACTTCATTTTATAAAGAGCAAAATTCTGCAGTTCAGGAATTTAACAGCAACAGAGAATAATAATGCCCAGGGCTTCACATTTATTGCGCACTTAACATTTATTATGCAGTTAGAACTCATGAAGAGTTAAAAGTTTTTTGAATTTTTTGTTTTTCTTCTTCATTGCACATGACTATCCTTATCATTAGGTGAAAAAAGTGGCTGGCCTTTAGCACAGATGGGTGTAGCTCTCCATGTTTTCCTTACAAGTCTCTTTCCTTCCAGGCTTTTGAGGACTTAGATGATCATAACTTCTTTCTCTTCATTTTTATTGGGGTGAATCTACCATTTCTGCATCTGTATGATTTGCAGAATTTTCTCCTGGGATATTGGTTCTAAATTCTGCCCGGGTTTTTCTATGGCAACTTCCCCATTCTTTAGTCAGTAATTGTTGATTCACTCAAGCGCCCTCATTTTTCTACCACAATGTTAGAGCATTTAGAAGTAACATACTATTCTATGTGCTTGATAGTTAGTATACTAAGAAATCAATTTTCCCTTTTGTAGAATATTTGAATAAGCTTTATTTTTATACAAATTAACATCAACAGTTGCTCTTCAGCTAATTTTCCTCCATTTGAAGACTGTTTCCAAACTATAATAATTTACAGCAAGGGTAATTCCAGACTGAAGGCTTCTAGCACTGTGAATCAAAAGCAGTTGAGCAGCTGGTCCCTCTATTTCATCCAAATAGTTTTTCCCTTGTAAGCAAAAAGGTGGAATAAGCCTGTTAAGGTGATAAATGGAAGGTGGTAAAAATATCTTAGTTTTCCCTCTACCCTTCCTTGTGAATGAGACAGCTTGATTATACAGTAAAAGCCTTATCTGGAAACATCTCAGGTAATGATATTTCTGATGCAGGAGTTAAATGTAAGAGAATCCAGAGGAACTTGTATAGTAAACAAATTAATTTTTATTGGTCAATGACCGAAATAAAGTCTCTGTCTGTCTGATTGTAAACTAATTTAGATTTATAATATAGAAACTATTAAGATTTCTATAGACTTCCTAGTAAATAAAACTGAATGAGCCCAACAAACCTTCTGTAATTGTTCTTTTGCCTTAGCTTTTAAAAAATAGAACAGGTTTTTTTTTCAAATGAAGAAATAAGAAATGAACAATTCTAAGAAAAGAGTTGTTGCTTCATTTGCTTTGTGCTGGGTGTTTTTAAAAAACATTGCTAGCCAAGATATCATCTCAAGATGCAGACATCCATTCTATGCACCATTACCCAATTTAAAAATAGAAAGTCTATTATAACAGTAAGAGTTATATATTCTTTGTGAACTAATGGACAGTGTAACAGATTGTGGCCTATTGCATATTCTTCAGACATAGCAAAAATGCATTTTCTGGGTAGGCCTTATGCTAATAGAATAGTGAGTGATCTATAGCATATTCCTGTAAATGTAAAGAAATTACTGCTGTGCACTGATATTTTTTATGGGAGGAGCAAATAAAATACATTTCACATAAAGGTAAGGAACAAGATGCATGGTTTTTTCATGTAACAATAGCATTGCAAGGTATTGTAATAGGGCTGACTTTAAAGTTTTTTTCCCGAAAACTCAATTGGTTCAGAACAGATTCACAAGTATAATGACTGAGACTGAGAATTTTGAACAACTTACTCCTCTCCCTCTCCCCAACCCTCCTCCTCCTCCTCCTCCTTCTCCACTGCCACTGCTGCATTATTTCTCCCAATCTATTTTCATGCTGTATTTGAAGTGCTGATTCTTCAAAGCCCTAATTCTAAAGTTTGGCAGTAGATTGCCTGAAACTCTTCCCCCAGATGACCTTCTGATGGCCAATGACCATTGGAGAGTTCCTTTTTTTGATAATGGTGCCCAGTCTTGGAAATAGTCTTCCCAAAAATTTCACCAGCTGCCATTTTCATTGTCTTTTTGATAATCATTTTAAGATGAACCATTAAAGAGAACTGTATTATGTCATTGCTAAATAAATATCACATATCAATGTTCCTTAACACAAAAGACTAGCTTAGAACTAGAAAAATAGCTAGTAGAATGAAGTATTCATTTTTCAGAACAGAGTCTTCAAGCTTACCATATTCTGAGAGAGGAGCAGTGATAAGGAGAAAAAATAGAGGCAAAAGGGCTTGCAAAAGCTGACAACTTTTCTTAGGGTTCTCTGAAATAAAGGCATATTTTACAGGAAGAATGGAAAGTTCCATAGTTCTGGTCTACAAGGAATCCTAAATTACAGATCACTTTAAATATGCATCTAGCAGCTGTGTTTCTTTTCCTTTTTACCGAGGGGAGTTTCTGATTGTTGGAATCCCAAGTAGAGAATAAAAGCTTAATAGTTCTCTCCCAGTAATGATTGTATTAGTATGGAACACTGATGGGGACCTTTTCTCTATAAATCCTGTAGCTACCCCAGAAAGCAACTTCTAACATGTGATAGGGAATGCACAGAGGTACTGTGTATATCATCTTTAGGTTCTTCAGTTCAAAAGGGGGATGCTGCATTCCAATGACAAAATGTTTATGAGAAAGCTGTGACTGAATTTCTGTACACAGATATGTCTCTTTCAAGACTTTGGCCCTCTAAAAAGAGTGTAAACAAAAATTTGAGCTTGATTTCTTAAAAGTGTAAAATGTCCTACTGAGCATTAAGATGGAACTCAAATGGTTAAACACACCTTGGCTACTTATTTTCCATTAAAAGTTCTTTTGTTTGCATTAGTTCCATTGGTTCTTCCAGATAATTATTGTTTAAATTGGCAGATGACTATGATGAGGAAACTTCTCAGATTTAGAGCCAGTTCAGAATTCGTGACTTCATTGGTTCTAAAAGGCAAAGGCAACAATAAGTCAAAGGATAACAGATATTGATTTTAAAAGAGATTAGAAGAAGGTGCCACCTGTTTATATTTGCAATCTATCTGCAAGATATCCTTCTAGTTTAATATTCACATGAAGGCCCTTATTCTGGCTAATTTTAATGCTTTCCCCTTTGCCTTATTCTCAGCATAATAGGTAAAGATTCCATTCTCAAGAGTATTTGTGCAGATTAGATTTAGTTTAGACAGTGGAGCAGGTACTTTTTTATTGTCTGTATTTTAAGAGCTAGCTATATAAAGACATTATTGGCTGCTTTTAGTTAGGAACCCAGGCAGGTCAGATGAATGTTATTTACACCTTCTTTTAGCTGATCATTATCCAGTAAGAATAACCAATATAGTGCAGTTTTCAGTAGGATCCTATGATGTTCACTGTACATGATGAATTATAGTTATTTGTATTTTCCCTTGAGTTAAAGATACAAATCTATATTGTCCTGATTATGTGATTTTAAAAAAAAATCATATGCTTTGTTTGATCTGTATGGTAGTCCTTCAGGTTCGAAGAAGACCCACTGTTGTGCAGTTCATCTGTGAACACGGAGGTGGCTCTGTAGTCCCAGTTTGGAAGTGCAGAGTCTAGCACAAGGGGGGCACTGGAAGTCCATTGTTGTAGTAACTGTGGGTGTTATTCTGTGACACCTTATTCTGTCTGTGATTCTGTGTGTTTATTTTGTGTGTTACTCTGTGACGTCTTATTCTGTTTGATCTATGATTGTAATATATTTATCTCCTTTCCTTTTTGTTTCAAAACTTGGCAAGGTTGGGAATTGTAGAAGGGAAACAGGGAAAGAGGAGAACTAGCAAGAAGGAGGAGTGGTAAAAGCCAGTTGTTCTATGAAAGGAGCTTTCCAGGGCAAAATACTTTAGAACCGTATTTCTTAAGAAAATGCTAAGGTTCTTTAGTGGGCAAGGGTTCCAGCACTAGCCTAAAGATATGCCTATCCGTTTGAGTGGACCAAAACAGGAGTGGCAAAGGCCAGATTCTTACTGTAGGTTTTCATATCCTGGAGTAGTGGCATAAATGAAACAAAACAAAACATGGGAGACCAGAGCAGTTTATTCTGATAAACTGCCCCCATCTTCAAAATGTCTGAGTATTCTCTTTTTTACCTATTTCTAAATGCTAAATTTCACAATAGGGTTTCCAGGAAAAACAACAACAACATATCTACTCTAGTTAAGAAGACAATATAAACTACAAGGGAAAAAGAGGGTGGGGACATAAATATTTCACATATTATCATGTATGTATCTTGCCAGCCTTCTGGTGGAATAACAAAAGATAAGAACAAAACAGATTATTAGATTCCCTAAAGTGCAGAAAGGTGTGGTCCCAGTCTTGACCAAGGCTGGAAATCTGGTCAGGTAGACTCCACAGCCCAAGTTTATGGTGAGGAGATGCCTTCAAGGTGCTGTTGGGGCAAGACTTAGGGCAGAAGTCCCAGGTCCCCTCTGAGTAGAATGACAAAAGGGCTCCCAGATGCTATAGGACTAACTTCTTACACTTTGAAGTATATGAAAGAATAAATATCTAAAGAGTATCTACCATCTAAAATCATGTAATGATACCTTATACAATAATCATCAGGTGGATGTGTTAACATCTGCAGGAAGCTTTGTTGCTGTACATTCTCTTTGAGAAGCAGAGAAGGTGCTGAGGCAATTTCTCTACTTTGTGGGAAGTCAGGCCTTTTAGCTGCAAGCTCCTCAGCTGAGGGAACAGAGAAAGAGGATGAGTAGTTGTTAAATGCTTTCTAGCTGTGAGGGAATAAGTACTTTCTTATATTTTAGGGTTTGCACTTCATGAAAAATATCTCTGTTTTCCTGTATGATCTTCATCACTTTTACTTGGCATAACTAAACAAACAAAAAGGAAGTAAGGATTATGAAGTAGTTGCAAAATGGCTTTTATTTTATTTTAGAATCCAACGCTAGTTTTCCTTTATCAGATGTTATACTGGCGGTGTCACATCTTTACTACTTGAAATTTATATATGCCTGTTTGCTACAATCCCATACTCTAGCCTACCCAGGCTGGTGTTGTATATGTAGGGAGCTGATACGGATTTGTACCTAACCTCAATGAGAGCAAAAGAACAAAATGGGCATTCTGATGTCACTGTGCAATTTGTATTTGAGTAATGATGTCATACAAATGGTTGAAGTTTGTATCATGATGTGGTATGTGTGTTTTATCACTTGTCCCCATTGCCCCTTCTGTAGGATTCTCCTTTCTCTGCTGTTAAAGGATAAAAATGCCCTCAGGCCAAGCCTGACTTTGGGAAAATGCATCCACGTAGTTTGCCACTACTTTCTTCTGAGGTTTTTTTTTTTTCTGACTTCACATCCAGCCTATAGCCCTGGGCTGTCTGATGGTTTCCTATGCAAAGACTAACCAGGGTTAATTTTATTTAGCTTTTCAGCATCAGCCACATTCAGCTAAATGCTGCTGAGATTAGCTGACTTGGAGGGAAAAAACCCCCCTTAATTTTCACATATGGAGCCAACTTCCCTAAGTTATAAGTCTTACTTAATTCTAAGAGTTATATAGCCATACCTAAAAGATACTTCAATGGAAGAAATAAGATGGCCATTATGCCACTTTAGTGCTGATGTATGCCTGCAATACTTGCTTGGCTTTGTTGCTTCCTATTAAAAATAAACAGAATCTCTCTACCTTTAAGAGATCTGTACCTGTTACTTTGATTGGAAACTATCTTTAAGCCTTGATCCAGTTGTGGCCAGTGTTATCAGAAATAATTTGCCCTTCATGCATTTCTGCAGCATGATCTATGCTGTTGTGCTGGAGAGAGTTTTTGTGGGTGTCAAATACTGTTTCAGGGCATAATAGAAATAAAGGGGAAAAACCCAGCCTGAGGCATGTAAGCAAGTCACCCTCACCTCCTACATGTAATATTGACTTTGCAAATAACCTTGAGGCCAACAGGTAATATCTTTTTCAGGATGGGAAAGAAGTAGGGATAGACAGGTGAACTATTCACTCTAAGTTATTTATTAATTTAAACCAGCATTTGATATTTTTATCACTTCAATAATATTAGATTTCAAAATACAGTCCTTGATTGTATAGCATATAATTCATCTAACATCTGCAGTTGTTTCATTGCTCTAATTCAGTTGTACTTATTACATTTTCTGTTCTTGTCCTAAGGAGACAATTTACCAACAGCATAACTGGAGTCTGATCCAGTGGCATCTAAGATTATGGGTTGAGATTTAATTAAACTTCAGAGGATATAAGTCAGAACTCACAAGAACTCTCACTAGAAAGAGTTATTTCTATGTTGTTAATTTACACACTATACTTAGTTTCAAATTCACTTATAATTAATTTTATATTTATTGTTATTATTTTAATCTAATCTTTAGTTTTAGTTTATAGTAATAGTGTTAGCAGAATGCTGCATTATTTTACTTACACCTAAGCATGTTACATCTGCATGGTTGAATTTTGTCATACTTTGTTTTAAGCTGGTCACTGACCAAAATAAAATACCTTTGTCTGTCTGTATTTATCTATCTGTATTGCTCTGTTCTCAGCCCAGCAGGGTTGGGTCACAGGTTCTTTTGGATTTGGAAGCAATGACCGCACCAGTATACTTATTCCAAGGCAGTATAGGAAAATAACATAATAATGTAATGTGGAACAGCAATAGAAGAATATATAGGAATACTGAAGAATATAACATAATCCAGGACAGCAATTGAAAATATTCAAGAATACAAGAATACAAAGACAGAAAGACCATATGCCCCTTCTGCCAATTAGGGAACTCCAGAAAGCCAATGGTGGGCAGACTCCCTCAAAGCCAGCAACCATGCAGCATCTCCCAGTTAGGCTTGCACTGAGGTTCCATCCCATGGTTATTTCTGACTAGCTTATATAGACTCTGAATTCTAATTAAGCATATCTGCTTTTCAGTGGTATCATCCCACTGGATTTTACCAAGGATGAGGAAGGCAAGTCCATCTTATCTTGGAATGCCTCACCGCCCTGCTAAGACTGAAACCATCAAGGTTCAAGGTTGAGGATTCCTGCCAAGAATGAGACCATCAAGGCTAAGAAGTCTTTATACCAGGTGTTGATGAGACCATGTCAAAGTTAAGGAGTATCTGTTTCTCAGGGTTAATTGTATTGAAGAGGAGAAAGATCACCCTATTCTACACGGGTGTCTTACCAAGGACAGGGCAAAACAAATATGATCCAAGTTTTTTTTAAAATTTATTTATCATATTTATATAGCTGCCCATCTCACACAAGGTGACTCTGGGTGGCATACAACAATTAAAAAAATAAAAATACATAAAAATAACTACATATAAAAAACAGTAGAAACACACAAAAAAGGAGGGGATAAAATTAATAAGAGAGCCATTGGTAAAATCTCCCCAGTCCTCTGGGAGCCCCAGGCTTGATCACATAGCCAGCTTTTGAGAGACTTATGGAATGTTAAGAGGGATGGAGCTAATCTCACTTCCGGGGGGAGAAGATTCCACAAGGTGGGTGCCACAGCAGAGAAGTTCCGCCTCCTGGGACCCGCCAAATGTAATTCTCTAGTAGACGGGATCTGCAGCATGCCTTCTCTGCAGATCTGATGGTATGGGCTGATGTAATTGGGGAGAGGTGGTCCCTCAGGTAACCCGGCCCCATGCCATGAAGGGCTTTAAAGGTCAAAACCAGCACTTTTATTGGACCTGGAAGCAAACTGGCAACCAGTGCAGCTCATGAAGCAGAGGTGTAACATGTACCAGCCTAGGGGCACACATAACTGCCCACACCACTGCATTTTGCACTAGTTAAAGCTTCCAGATACTCTTCAAGGGCAGCCCCATGTAGACCGCATTATAGAAATCTGAATAGGAGGTGACCAGGGCATGAGTGATAGTGATTAGGTCCCCCTGATCTAGGAATGGGCACAACTGGTGCAGAACACGAAGCTGTGCAAAGGCCCTCCTAGCCATGACTGCCACCTGCTCTTTGAGCAGGAGTCATGAGTCCAGGAGGACCCCCACATTGAAAACAGGGTCTGTCTGGGGCAGTGCAACCCCATTCAGTACCAAAGATGGCATAACCCTAGTACCAGAAGACCCCAGAACCTAAAGCCACTCAGTCTTGCCAGGGTTCAGTTGACGCCTGTTGTTCCCCATCCACAGCCTCACAGCCTCCAGGCACCAGGATAAAACATTCACAGCATTGCTTAATTCATCAGGGGCAGAGATGTATAACTGGGTATCATCAGCATACTGATGATACCTCACCCCATGGCGATGGATGAGCTCACCCAGCAGCCTCATGTAGATGTTAAATAGGAGGGGGGAGAGCACAGAACCCTGTGGCACCCCACATAACAGGGATCAAGGGTGGGATCTCTCCTCCCCAACCACCACCAACTGGAATCGGCCCTGGAGGAAGGAGGTGAACCAACACAACACAGTGCCACTCACCCCCAATACTCTGAGCTGATCCAGAAGGATACCATGGTCGATGGTATTGAAAGCCGCGGAGAGGTCAAATAGGGCAGGGATGGATGCACAACCCCCATCATCCAAAAGCACAACCAGTGCTGTTTCCATCCCATACCCAGGGCTGAATCCTGCCTGAAAGGGATCCAGATAATCCACTTAATCCAAGGTCCTCTGAAGCTGTTGCACAACCACCTTCTCAAAAAGTGGGGTCCAGCGATGGCGTCTTGAGGGAGTGGTGAACCAAGGTCTCCTTGAGAGGTGCGGGAACAACCCCCTCACCCAAAGATGCACTAACCATCACTAGAACCCACTTCACCCCCAGGGCTGCTTTCACAAGCCAGGAGGGGCATGGATCTAAAGAGCAGGTGGCTCAGCTCACAGCTCCATGGACCCTGTCCACTTCCTCAGGTCCAACAAGTTCAAACCATTCCCAGATAACAGGGTGAGACTCTTCCCTAGGCACCTCCACTGGACCTGCAGTAAAGCCAGCGTCCAACTGAGAATGAATCTGGGCGATTTTATCCAAGATAAACTGAGAATGAATCTGAGCGATTTTAGCTGAGAAAACTCCTCCACACATCCCTGCAGAATTTTCTCTGAGCCATTCTTACCCAGGAGGGCTCATGTCACCCGAAACAGGGCTTCGGGGTGGCTATCTGTGGATGTAATAAGAGCAGAGGAGTAATGACACTTTGCCGGCCTTATCGCCACTAAGTAGGCATAAATAGCTGCTTTAACCCGTGTTTGGTTGAGTTCATCCCTCGTCGAGCACCAGTGATGCTCTAGACATCTCTTCTCTTGCTTCCTCTCCCTTAGGTCTTCTGTACACCATGAAGACTGCCGGGATCCCCAAGAGGAGAGAGGTCACATGGGCACGATCCAATCCAAAGCCTCAGCTGCCCCTTTATTCCAAGTGGCTACCAAGGCTTCAGATGGACTGTGCAGCAGACCAACAGGAACAACCCCCAGCTCCTTCTGGAACCCATCCGGGTCCATTAGTCACTGGGGGCAGACCGATCTAATAGGTCCAGCCTCCCTGCAGTAGATAGTGGTGCTAGGGAATCCCATTGTGATCAGGGCATGATCTGACCATGACAAGGGGGACACCAAAATCTCCCCCAATTTCAAATCACGTAGCCACTGCTCTGACAGGAACACCAGATCCAGTGTATGACCACTGTTCCGTGTCAGGCTCTGGATGATTTGGGATAGGCCCATGGCCATGATGGTGGCCATGAACTCCTGAGCCCCCTCAGACTCCATCCCTAGAGAAGGCAAATTGAAGTCCCCCAAGACCATAAGCCTGGGGAACTCCACTGCCAACCCAGAAATGGCATCAAGGAGCATAGGCAGGGAAGTTGCTGTGCAGCAGGGAGGCCAGTACAACAGCAACAATCTCAAATGATCCCTAGAGCCCAACTTGATGAAGAGGGTCTCACATCCGGTGACCTGTGGTGCAGCGCCCCTGAAAGCTGTAAGACATTCCCGGATGACAATTGCCACACCTCCACCCCTGCCCTGGACTCTCGGCTGATGCCACACTTGAAACCTAGCTGGGCATAACTCTGTGAGGGCTACCGTTCCTACGAATCCAGCCAGGTCTCAGTGATGCATGCCAGGTCAGCCATCTTATCTGTGATTAAATCACTGATGAGGGATGCCTTATTACAGACTGAACTGGTATTTAGAAGCAGCAGCCGGAGACCAGAGCCTCTGGAGGTCTGCTGACAGGGTACCGGGGCTGAGACTGAGAAGCTGGAACACGAAACCGGCAACAAACAATGGTTCTGCAGTCCCCAGGAATGGTCTGCTCCCCGTCTCCCACCATATCTCCCCATGCCCGTCACCACCATAATATTTTGGCCTGGCCCTATCCCCCCCCAACAGCAGCCCATCCCTATATTGATGCCCCTCAATTCTGTCAGGCCTAGCCCAAAGAACTCCAGGAGACCATGTAAATTCAGTCCAGCAATGTTTATTAGCTACAACCTCCAGCAAGAATCTTCCCAGACTGAAACCCAGCTCCCAAGTAATGCCAGTCACAACATAGTGACTTCCTCAGGGAGGTGCCAGCCTCATCCTCTTATCTCTCCCCCGCTCCTCAGGAGATGAAAGAACATGTTTTCCTCCCTGAGTCTGGCCTCCATAATTCCATTCCATCACAAATCCCAAAACCAGGGAGCATCCGCTGTCCTTACCAGCCGTATGTGGGAGGGGAGCTGGGCACCCAAGGCTCTTTAGCTTATTAGCTCTCAGAGCCATCAGAGCCCAGCAACCACCTCCCCCACTTCATTTCCACAGCCTCATACACAAATATACACAGGGATCCCTCCCTTGCTGCCCCCACCAGCAGGCAGTGGAGACCCTACCCATTCACCCTTCATCAAAGTCCTCCTCCAACTCTCACCCAGAGAGCAGATCAACACATTCAAACCCACTCCCACTCACACACACCCCACTCAGCATCCAGGAGCTCCTACCCTGCTGCTCCCACCAGTTGGCAGAGGCTCCAACCATTCACCCTCCCACCAAGCCCACCTCTGGCTCTCACCCAGAGAAAGGCAAAAAGGGGGAATAACATTCAATATCAGATGGGAAGCCCACAGTCCAATTCCCAGGCACTTCACCATTAAATGGAAATAGTGGTGATTTCCTTCTTCTTCTTCTCAAGGCTACCAGAGGGAAGCAGAAGGGCCTTCGCAGGGGAGGGGGGTCTACAGCTGTCTGCCACTCCACTGCAACCCCCCCACCCTGCCTAGCCCCCGCCCACACCTCCAGAGCCCCAGCATCCAGATGAGGAGCTAATGATAGCCAGATGGTAAAAGGCTACAGCACCCCAGAGTTCCAAGACACAATTGGGGCAGCTCCTTAGTCCGCTCCCAGATGGACTAAGTATGAACCTTTAGTAACTAAAATAAATGCTTGCTTAATTCCGCACTACATGCTGGACCATTACATGAAAATATGAAATCTTATAGAGTTCTATATACCATATACCCAAGAGAAAGAGGTACATACCACTACTCAGTTGTTTCTCATTGATCTTCCAGTAAAACCACCAGCACTATAGTAACACAAGAATGTTAGGTCTTGTCTTGGTCAGGTGAATTCCTGAGCTTAACTCCCTAAACTTATGCACCACTGAAATCAATGTTCAGTAGTAATTCTGAAAAAGTAAGCTAAACTAAGTCCCATTGAGTAAACAGTAAGTAAACAGGACAAGTGCAAAATTAAGAGCTGCAATTCTGTTCATTTCAAAGGAAAATCATAGCATGTCATTTCCTCTGGATTATAGGCAATAGCTGCTAGTGGTTTTAAACCTGTCTCCTGATTTAAAATCATCATACAGTAATAATGCCAATGTATATTATGTTAAGAAACCTTGGAACAAGTTTCTATTTTGGTGGTTCCTCCAGTTGTTTCATCTCTATATAAGTCACCTTACTGGCTGAAAGGATCTATTGCACTGATTTGATACTTAGTAAGATGAACTTGATGGGACACAGTGACATGCAATAATGCTTCTAGTACTAGTGAGAAAGAACTTTTTTTTTAAAAAAATTGTTTGCTCTTACGTCCATGACAATTTCAAGAAACATTGATAGGAATAATATACTGGTGTAGGCTTTCATGGTTGGTATCAATGAAGCAGTGATGAACTTTCATGCTAAATGACTGTGGTCTAGTTTTATTTTGTTCTGACATTTTGCCAGTAGCAGTGGCTGGTATGTTCAGGGGCAGAGTGAGCTACTTTGTGATATCCCTCTCAGCAGCTCACTGGAAAATGGGCTGACTGGAATCTTGTATTTGAACCTGGCAAGCTGCTCTCTGATTGGTCCATGTTATGCAGTTTGCTGATTGGTTCTTTGTGTGTGTGGACTTCTGATTGGTTTGTTTTGGGGAGCTGCAGGAGACCTGGTTCCTTATTGGACTATTTTTGAGCCAGGATACTGCGTGACATGGACCAATCAGAGATCATAGCCATTCAGCCTGAAAGTTCATCATTACTTCATTGGTCAGAATGCATCTGTTGCTCTAAACAGCTTTAGGTAAAAGAAAGAGAAGGTCTATCAGGCTTGGTTGAAATAAAAGCTTCTGTTGTTGAACCCAATGTACCTGTATCATCTGAAATATTCTTTGGGGAGCTCTCTAAAGAATTTGGCTGCTCTCTCTTCATATAGGGAAAGCTTGTATAAACAGCACCATTCAGATATGCTAAGATTATAGCTTTCAAGACAAATCCCATACCAATTAATTCATAGCATGAAATTTTCTTTTAGGAGAAAATTCTAGAAGAAACATATGGCTTTTGCTTAAAATTGCAGCTTTTCTTCCTTTCTTTTCATAATATGGAATACAACATGCCACCTGTCTTTCTGCTCTTATGCTGTGCATTTCCCTACCTCTGCTTCTCATTGCTGAGTGCCACAGGCAAACTAAGAGAAATTAACTATGTAATTATGGCAACATATGAGAGATTTCTTGTAGTGCATAGCTCTTCTCTATATTATTCTTCTAGAGACAAGTATTATAGGAATTCCTAACAGCAAAAAAATTCTGATCTTTTAAGATTTTACATTTTAAATTTAGGTTTTAAACGATGTATCAGATCCAGATAACAACTTTAGATAAACTCAAGTACTTGAGCATTGTCAGTGCGATCTTTGATGTTAATAGTAGGCTCACATGCCATATATGAGCATTTTCTTTCAAAAGCTTTATCAGTTGACTTTCAGGCTTACTCCATATTCCCAATGGGGATAAATGGGACTGTTACATATAGGGAAAAAAGAAAGAAAGAAAGAAAAAAAATTTATCTGAGGACCAGTAGGAAAACTCAGATTGCCAAGTGTTAGCATTTGTTTATATTTGCTTTTTGCCCATTGTATTCTCACTTTGGGCATGTTTCACCCTTAAAAAAACCCTGCACTTCCTGAGGAAAGGCACTATAAAATCTTTTACTCAACCAAATAGATAGGCTGGCAATAAAACCACACTGTCAGAATACTTTTAAGAAAAATAGATCCAATGATGATGATGATGATGATGATGCCACCAGTACTACCACTATCTCCACCGCCTTTTTGGAATTCTTCTCTTCCAGCTGTAAATGTCAATAAGCTTTGGGATGAGAAATGATAGAAATGACTAGTTCCTGTATGCTAACTATGATTTACTAAGTACATTTGTGTTGGATGATTTGTGGATCTGCTATAGGCAAATTTTAACTCTTCCATATTTTTGTTAAAGGTCATATAACTAATAGAAAAGGCATGGAGAGAACTAGAGAAAAAAATGTTGTAGTTTAACAGCTGCATTAGCCATGCAAAAAATTGACATTCTGGTGGGATTAATCATTAGTGTTCATATTTTTGTATGAATTGGCTTTATAAAAAGAATTTCATTTTCCAGAACTGTCAAATTCATGTATTCTGTTGAAGAGAGTTGTGCCCTAAGAACCTGTCACTCAGATATACATGAATAACATTGATTTATGCCAAAGTCACATTTTTATATCAATTTAGTTCTATGCATCTGATGAAGTTAGCTGTGGCTCATGAAAGTTTATGCTTTTTAATAACATTTGTTAGACTGAAAAGTTATTACCAGACTCCTTCTGACTTTTGGGTACCATTTGCTTCTCTTATAAACCAACCAAGAACTTTTGCTTTCAACTGCACCTTAAACTGTATGCACATACTTAAAAGGGAGACACTGATGCTGTATATCTTCACATCATTAATTTCTGGAATAATATATTAAAGCCCTGCTTGCTGGGTCAGGATTAAAGATGATCTACAATCAAATTAATTAGTGTCATTGTATTTCAAGAGTTCCTTTCAAGTGGAGTTTTTTCTTCTTTTTTTATGTCAAGCAGGAATGTAAAGTTGCTTTCAGTTTAAAATGGAGTTCTATCAAATTTTATAAGGCATTTTTTTAAAAAAAATCATAATGATTATTGTATATTACAGACTGAGGCTGGCAAACACTCCACTGAAATAGGGAAAAAGATTTTGTTTACAGAACAAACTAAAAATCCTGTTCTGAAATGGCTGTTACTAGCAACGCTGGAAAAAAGATCTGACACACATTTACCTCCAGGGGGCAGCATTGCACCATGATTCAATTTGTTCTTTTATTAATGCAGTCCTATCACTGAAATATAGAAAAATGAGTCGAGCTTCCTCTGCCCCCCTCCCTCCCGCGATTCTTCAAAGGCAGATCATTGGCCAGGATAAAGAGAACGAAAGAAAAGGTTTGCTACATGGACCAAGCTTGATATATGATTCATTGGATTTATCATTAAATAAGCAGAATACTCTAGGGCAGCCTGGCTGGGGAATTCTGGGAGTTGAAGTCCACCCATCTTAAAGTTCCCAAAGTTGAGAAACACTGTTCTAGGGGATGCTACAGAGATCCATCAAGTGCTACTTTGGGGGGAACTGTTGCTCCAAATTCAGGTTTCTAGTCAAGGTTTTCTACTATTTGTTTTTCTTTCTTTTTGTGGAACTCAAGCAGCTGGGCTGTTTTCCATAACCTGTTTAAACTGCTAAAATAAATATGACTTGTGCTCCTAATTTCCTTTTTAACAGTGCAGTGAGTACAACATCACTGAATGTCAAGACATGCTAGAGAAATAGGGCAAGGCTGTGAAGAATTACTCAACTTTGTCTCATTTCACGCCAAACTCAGTGGTAGTCCTGAAGGAGAACCCAATCATGTAAATGTTTTCATTTTTAATGTTTTCCTTCTGTGTCTTTGAAACAGCCTACATTGAATGCTTCTCAGCTTCTAAGTATTTGTCAAGCAGTTTGCATCATGCTTCTTTTCAAGGAGTTCATTTTTTCCTACAATACCACTAGCATGAATTGTGTAAACATGATTACATTTAAAAAAATAATTTATTTGCCTTTAGAACAATTTCTTGAAGTAGATTACAACTGATTCTCTTTCATAGGAGAAAGTGAATATTAGATTAAGTCTTCAAAACCACATAGATGTCTCATGAAGCCACACACTGATTTAAGTCCTGATTTTGGCTTTCTAAACTTAATCTTGTTTACATATATGCATAATGTAGCAAGAAAAGACCTGAAGGTGTTTGGAAATCTAGTTTAAACTGTGAATGATGAAAGCAGCACTCTAGACCAGTGTTTCTCAACTTCAGCAACTTTAAGATGTGTGGACTTCAACTCCCAGAATCCCCCAACCAGCCATGCTTGCTAGGGGATTCTGGAAGTTGAAGTCCATACATCTTAAAGTGGCTGAGGCTGAGAAACACTGCTCTAGACCCAAAGCAGATACTGTATGTCTATGCCAGGGACCATGGTCATTTATGCATAATGGACACATAATTTGTGTATAATTGTTGTAGCCAAGATAAGAAAGCTCTGACGTTTTAGATGCAGTTGAACTACAACCCAACACCATGCTGGCTGGGACTGCTGGGAATTGTAGTTCAGGCACATTCCTGCCCCCCATCTATATCAGTGAGCAAATATTAAAATTCAAATATTACAAGCAAACAACTTTACATCAGATAAAGGAGTTAAGATATTCAGTTTGGATATTTTAAAAATAACTATACGATACAAATAAATCTTAAAGGCACTTCAGATTGCTTGCATGAAATGGTGAGATTTGAGACCAGCTGTAGTGTTGCCTCTGTCCATTGTTAATTAGAAATAGTGTTAGAAATTTCTATGTTAGGAACGGTTTTAATTATAAATCATTAAAACCAGGAAAGAGACTGAATTCTTTTGCTTTCAGTATATGCAGTGTTGCTATTACCAGGTGTTCAGACAAGCAGATGCAAATTCTATTCATGAGATTTGTATCAGAAGTGCATCATTTGTTTCTTGACTGGCAGGATATGCTGTAGTTAATTTTTAAGTACATTCCAAAGTTAAGCATGAAACTTTGGGGCATGCTTAAAATATTTTTCACTGTCTCTCACTTCCTGTCCTGTCAAAGGCAGAAAATCTTTTTTGCAGATAAAAATAGGTTCAGGGGTCAACATACAGCAACTTGTAATCAAACCAGAAACCAGATCTAAGAGAACTCATAAATAGAACCAATAAAAAATAGAAACTGAAAGGTACTATAAACTGTGGCCTTCCACAGTCTCAATTCTGTTGGGACCTTAACACTGTAAGTTATTAAACAGGTTTACATATTTTAGAAGTCCAAAAATGAAACTATAATTAATAACTCACTCAATATAATGTATTAAATATTTGAGACCAATAGTATCAATGGCAATCAAATAATAAATTGATAATTTATGGGGAATTTAGCACCAATAATATTTTGGGCTAATGCCATACAATTATATACTATAGCAATTGTTGCTAGAGGAGATATTGTCAAAAATAACTCAAAACAAAGGGCCTCACTGAAGTGATCAACAGCAGCAGACAAGACAACTCAAACACTAGAATTATTGATTGTTGAGTATCTCAAGATTTAATCTCTTTCTTTCACCTTAACATCAGACAATTTTATGTTCCCTTTCTCTTGCTGTGCATATGCATGTGTCTGTCTGTCCATCTGTCCATCCATCCCTCCGTCCATCTATCCAACTGTTCTTCCATTTCTGTGGCTCTTGCCTTTTAAAACAGTGTCTGTCATATATGGTACAGTGTTACTTAGAGGATGGGATATATTAAGAGAGTTTATGGAGCCTGGGGGTGCTTGCCAAAACTCACATATAATTTAAGAGAGTCTTCCTTGACTTATAATAATGAAAACACTTCTCTAGTGCATTTGCTAAGCTGGAATGGAGCCTGTCTTTTCAACTGAAGGATATCTTTATACCAGTGCTTCTGGCAATTCCCTTTGTCATTTATCCAGCAAACTAAAGCTCTCCCATTTCTTCCAATAATCACTTTTAATGACAAATATTATCACAATGGAGTAAACTCTAACAAAGCAAATGAGGCTGCAGCCGAGAAATATATTTCACCAAGAAGGATCAGAATCTTTCTAGCTGAGCTTAAATATGATTGATTCTAAAACTGCCTTTTAATGAATGGGCAGGCTAGAAAACTTGACTCTCAGAGGTTGCCTACCAGTTCTGCATGTCAAGTACGGGTTGCCAACTCAGATATTTGAATCAGCATCTTCTTGATGGGGAGATGCTTATCTCAGCACATAGCAAAACGAGATTTCCTCATCCCCTCCTTTTGCGGCTTCTGTTTGTCATAACTTTGAAAGAAAAGAAGCAAGAAGGTGTGTGCCAAGGTGGGCAGACAGAATGAGAATGCTTCAGTTTCCCTCCAACCTCTGATATAAAGTAGAACTTCCAAGGAAAAGGAACTCCTGGGATAACAATGAGGCTTAAGAGGGAATTTGATTCAAGACTTGACTGTTTTCTAGAGGAGGAAGACAAAGTTAACTACCACCTCAGTTTTTACTATTTATGTTGCTCTTTCAGTTTATAATCTCTGTTATTTATGTTTTTTTGTACACGCTGAGTAAATTTTGTGTGCAACTTTGAATCCCTTTACCTCAGTGTTGTCTCTAACTAGAAGATGAACATTATTCTGTGGTCTGCTAGAACTTTATATTTTCCTGTATAGTTTGTTCCTGTCGGAGATTTTTCTTTTTTAAAATAATGCTGCCTGTAATTTAGTAGCTCTGTATTTTTATATCCTTCACCACTGAATGTTTTGCATGTGATGAATTTTTTTTTTTTTTAAACATAAAGTCTAATTCTATTCATACCCCATGAGAGTGCTCTATCTCTCAAAGCAGGCAGTGGGGTTGATTTTCATTGTCACGTGCCTAGTACACAGGCTTGGAGATGGTGCTACATAACTTATTTCCTTTATTTCCTCTTATTTTGTTCCCCTGTACTTGGCAGTAGACATAGCTTGTATAGCCTGCCTGCCTGCCTGCCTGCCTGCCTGCCTGCCTGCCTGCCTGCCTGCCTTCCTTCCTTCCTTCCTTCCTTCCTTCCTTCCTTCCTTCCTTCCTTCCTCAGACTAAAAGTACAGTATGCTTGATTCCAGCCATCTGGTGCTTTACATAATAAAAAATCAGAACAACAACAAAAAGGAGAAACAGATGATACACATCCTGAAAAATCATACAAAAGACACAGAAAATGTTACAAGGGCTCCCCAACTCCCCTGCCCCAAGGCTTGGGAGAATAGACAGGTTTCCAACCCCTTTTGGAGCCTTGTCAGGGTGGAATCCCTGAAGCGCTCTTGTAGAATGCTTTTCTAGAGGTCAGGCACTGTGGCAGAGATTTAGGGGTGACATCATTTCTCTGGAAGATAGGTAGTAGTAGCAGTAATTCATGAGCTGCTAGACCAAGACCGGAGCTGTGCTAGAGTGTGAAGATGCAAAGAGCTTCTAGGAGAGGAATTTTAAGACCCCCCTACCTGTCATCCTATAGGTTCAGCCATCCTGCTATATACCTCAATTCTTAATTCTTTAAATTTAAGTATTCCTTTAAAAAGGGACAAATAAGTATAAAGCAGTATATACAACACCCCCTATTTTTCTTCACCTCAATAACCCTGTGAAACAGGTTGGGTTGACAGAGTGACTAGCCCAAGGTCACTCAGTAAGTTTCCAGGCTGTGCTGATGGTGGACTTGAAACTGAGTCAGATAGAGAAAGGCTGTATTTAGAAAAAAGATTCTAGTGTGAATGCAAAATTATGAAAACAGTGAAGAAAATGAAAAATTAAGGTGGCCATGCTTTAGAAGATGCAAAGGTATAGGTAACAGAATTCAGTGTCTGCTTTAGTTAATGGATATTTTTCTTGGCATGAACAAAAGATACTGAGAGAATGTGGCAAAAATCAGGAGGAGTCTTGCAGCACCTTTTCCGACTAACACATTTTATTAAAAGACATAAACTTTTGTGAGCTGCACCACACTTCATCAGGTGCAGAAATGACTGAATTAATGTAGTATTTAAACTGGGATGAGACAGGGAGGGGAAAGGGAGGGTTATGCAGATACAAGTTACATGTGAAACAGACTCTGAGTACCTTATCGATCAACAATTGCAATATATTTAAAATCCATAGAGATCTTCTGAAACCTTTTGACATATGTGAGTTCAGCAATCACTCATCAATGGTGGCAATAAAGTCCCATTTTTCAAAAACAATCACTTTGAGATCTGCCATAGAGTGTTGAAATGCTCTGATATTACTTTGTCCTTGTTTTGTGTCCTGATATCAAATTTATGTCCATTAATTTATTTTATGCAAAGTTTGTCCCCATTTGTCCCGCATAAAATCCAGAGGGGCATTGTTGGTGGATGATGGCATACATTACATTAGAGGAAGAAGGTAACTTCCTAAGAAAATTGAACTCCATAGCAAATCTACCTAACAACACCATTTGAGGTACTATATAACAACCATCCTCCTCAAACATGGATTTCAAGCCATCAAGATACCCAGGAAGAGAAACTGAGATGAACAGATCAGATCTTCAGATATTAGGACAAACGCAGTGCAGAGTTAAGTTTTAAGATCATGATCGAAAAGGCAGTCTGGCATTCCGCAGCTGAATATAATACAGGATGCACTATATTATTTATAGGATAATAAATAATATAGGATTTACAGTATTATTTTCTAGTAATGAATGTGTTTTGGACACAAATTTTACTAAGCAGAGCTTTTTTTTCAGCCACTCCTCTGTTCCAACTGATTCCTGATATATAAAATTGCAATATGCTATGCCCATACCTATTATAAATGATAGGTGTCAGAGTATGACTAGGTTCTTTTCGAACTGGAGGTTTATATTGGCTTGCAAGGATGGTAGCTGGCACAGAATTAGTGTAGACTGTGTAGACTTCTATGTTTTTTTAAACTATATACAGTGAAACTATTTACAGGTGTTCACAAGATTCCAACTTTTACCTGGTGTCAGGTTTCCTTCTAAGTGTCTCTACCAGAGATTATTCTCCTCTAACTCTTCTCCTAACTGCTTCACTTCCTTCCCTTTCAGTCTATTTCCCTCCCCTTATTAAGAGAGTAAATAGAAAGGAATGTGCTGGATTTATGGCTAGTGTGCTCAGCACTGCTCATTTCCTTTTGGATCTGCTCAAACTGTCTTCTCTATTGGGGGAAGAACCTCTCTTGGGGTCTTCTGCCCAGTCTTTCCCCAGAGACTAGGGCTTCCCCAAAGACAGCTGTCTCCCTTCTTTCAGTCTTGGGCATTGCATGAAGATGCTATCCATAGCCAGACAACTTCCTCCTTCCCATCTTGGGTGCTGGCTGAATATGTCATCTCTCTAGAATTTTACTTCTCTTCCTCCAGGGAAGCCACCTGTGGACTTTCTTTTCCCTCTCCAACTGGGGACTGACAACTATTCCGCACACTCAGGCAACTTCACTCTCCAATTTTTCTCTCCAGCCACTCTGTTTTACAGTCTTTTTTCCTCCTTGTTTTCTCTTCTCCCCCCCCCCCCGGTCTCTCTCCAGTTTTGGGTCAGACTGGCAGCATGACACCCAGCAACTGAGGAGGTAGGTGTCCCCCTAGGGCTCTAGTCTCCAAACCTACAGTATATACCATGCTGGACCAATGGGAATACTATCTACCTTTCCCCACAACAGCTCTGGCTAGCAGCCAGGTCAGCTCATTAGCCCACCTGACAGCAAAGAAGTGATCTGCTTCTCCTCTTTTCTTCCTCCATGTCCTGGTTCATGCCACCATAACAGCAGCCACGCCAGGCCACTAAAAACCCTATGCCACAATAGGCATGGGCATAGCATGGTGTAATTTTTACATATTTTAAAACTATTATTTACTCTGAATTAATTATTATTACAGGCCCTGAGGATTAGAAATGTACACCTAAACTGCTAGTCTTGTTGAGATTTTCTTGGTTTCAGTGTATCTTTATCCATTGTTATGGTGGTTGGTCAAAATGAATCCACAGGGTCTTTTCTAAATGTGCCCTGTTTGGATATAGGATCTCTATAAACAGAATTAGAGAATTTTGTTTATAGAGATCCTATACCCAAACAGTGCACAGTAAGTAGGTGCTCTGAGCCAATATCTCTTAAAAACTGACAAAGGATAACAGGCAAATTCAGGCAAATGTTTCAATAGGTGTAATACATGATAGATGAAAAGACTAATCTTTTTTCCCCTGACTAATCAAGGGTAGAGGGTAAGTGAGATCTGTGTGAAATGTAGTAAGTCAGGCTGTACTGCAATTGGGTCTCAGAGGAAGAGAGTTAGATTTGTCTCTGAAAGAAATCACATATATACTATGAGTTCTAGAAATCTGATTAACTGGGATCAGTCTGAATGTTAATGATGTGAACTGTAATCTTATAATCTGCCTGTATATTTCTGTAAATAAACCTTATATCATTAAAAACCTGTCAGTCTGAACTGACCTCCTCTACAGACATTGAATCTTCTTAGGCAAGCACCAGAACCCATTGATCAGAAGTGAAAATGATTCCTCAGAAATACCTTGTTCTATCTCTTTTTAAATATAGAAAAACCAGCAGTCTTTATAGCTGTTTACAGCTATTGTTATTCAGAGCTGCTGTTGCTTCATCCCGTTCCATCATTTCTTCCTTGAGTGAGTCTACCCAGTCAAGGATCATATAGCAAACATAGCAACAAACAAGTTTGAGTTCAAGAAAGGGCATTATTTTCTGCATAGGTTGCATGGATAATCTTGGCTAATCAGAAGAATACTGTTTGTCCTCTCAGCCTCGAAATACCGTTAATTGGAATGTACTGAGAGATTGCACTGAAGGAATACTTTCATTGATCTTTTTCTGTTGGAGGTGGAAGTGTTTGTGCATGTGTATGAGCATTCCTCAGAGCAGAAATCTGACCTCAACAATGATTTGTGAATCATGTTTTCTAACTAATACTGAAAGGAGATTTATTTAACAAAATACATTATAGAGATATGCAAAACTTCGCAGCGACTACATCATGCCAGCAGTGGTATATGCAGGCTCTCACTGCTTTTCTTAGAATGACAAAATCAATGTTGTGGTTTTGTGCTGCAAGCTAGAAATGAGATGGGTTGCATTGCAATTCCATAACACCTCCCTTGTCAGTCTGCCCCCATGCACACCCTGCTGTCTACCAAGATGAAAGTCTGAGAGCAACTGCTCTTTGTTGTATGGCAGGAATAAAGCAGTAGAAAGAGGCCTGAGATTAGCAGTCTGAAGAGAAAGAGCAGGGAGAGTGATAGACAAAGAAGGAACATAAATCCTTAACTCTCTATCTATATTGCAATTTGTGCCTGTAGACCATGAATTGCTGAAATCAGTGCCATTGAGGTCACACTTCCAACACTTTCTACTTTATGGATTTTTTACTTAGCGTACTTCCTGGCATGGATTGTTCAAGAGTAACAGAGGTGAAGAAAGCATTTCAAGAACTGCCTCCTTCACTCATAGACCCTTCCTGTTCCTTAATGCATCTTTCACAACCCCTTTCTCCCTGCATTCCTGGTTTGCAAACAACTTTGCTTTCTTTTTCTGTGGGCTCTAAATGTAGGTAACGTTACATACTAGATGATTAAAAAAAAATTCTCAGCTGTAATTAAAGCACTGAATGCCTTACATGATTTATAATCTCTGTTGAACTTTATGACCCTCTGAAACTTTGTATTTAAGGAACAGCAGTCTCTCATGCTATTGGAGAAGAATGTTTAGATTTCTATGGCTCTGAAGATCCACTGACCTGCACTTTTACTTTCAGGGTAGAGAAGGCAATGAACAGTTTTACCCACCTCCAATCCTTTCTATTCAGTAGTGTAGAGAAGATGTCAGAGAAATTCCACACATTTTGTCTATGGGGCTTTGATTTTTGATTGATGGATTACATGCCATCAAGTTGTCGTCAACTCTTAGTAACCACATAGATAGATTTTCTCCATGATGATCCGTCCCTAACCTAGTCCTTCAGCTTTTCCAATGGTGTACTCATCACTGCTGTAACTGAGTCTATCCATCTTGCTGCTGGTCATCCTCTTCTTCTCCTCTTTCCTTCCACCTTTCCCAGCATTAGAGCCTTCTCCAGACAGCCAGGTCTTTGTATAATGTGTCTGAAGTAGGTAATCTGAACCTGGTCATTTGTGCCTCAAGTGTGAACGCTGGGTTGATTTGTTCAATGATCCATCAGCTTGTTTTCTTGGATGTCCACAGTGTTTTAAGGAGACTTCTCCAACACCAAGTTTAAAAGCATTAATACTCTTCCTATCCTGATTCTTCAAAGTTAAACTTTTGCTTTCATAGAGGTTCACAAGGAATACTATGGCTTGCATGATTCTGATCTTTGTAGTTATAGACACATCATGGCATCTGAATATCTTTTCCAAGGCCTTCATGGTTGCTCTACCATATGCTATCCACCACCTTGATATCTTCACTGTCAATTCTAAGGCTGGTTGTTCTTCCTGTTATCATTAGTTTGGTCTCGAGCTTTGATATCTATTTAATAATGTACAGGAATGTAGGATGAAACATAAGATGGTTGCAGTGTTGCACATAAATTGTAATGTTTTATATATTTCATAATATAGTTATACTGATGAAAACATGCATACCAGATGCAAAATTTAAACCTGCTAATTATTTCATTATAAATTTTCCTTGAGGATTTTGAAGTTTAAATATATTTCCAGGAGCTTACACTGAATCCATTTATGTTATCTCTGCTACCAACAACTGCCAGCCAGAATACTTTGTCCTAGTTTCAAAGCTATAATTTCACTAGATGAAAGATATACTATTATTGGTTATAGTCTGCACTATATACAATACCTAGTACGTACAATTCCTTTCAATTTCTTCATTACCCAAAGATGCAAGAAATAAAAGTAATATGTTTTCTTACGTTAAGAGCAAAGAAATGCAAATAGTGGGACAGACAGGACTGATACAAACTGTTGGAATTTAAGTTGACTGCACAAGATGAAATACTATAGTGATTTAATCAAAGATTTCAGCTTCAGAAGCTACAAATATAGTGATTGTGATTCTATTTGTCCTTAATTTATATGTTTTTGTGAGCATCCATATATCCTCTTCTGTCTAAGAAGAGGAAGGAGTGATAACATTTTATAATAGATGGAAAGTTTGTCCTCACACGTCTCAATGTCGGAGTCTCTTAAAATTAAGTCTTGAGTTAGTAGTCAATTGTGGATCCTCAGTTCCTGAATATATGCTATACAACTATCTTTCCTGTAACAGCTTGAATTTTGAGTTCATAATCATCCAATTTTGTCTAAGTAAAATTATGAGGCTATTTTTGTATTTCTTTTCTTAGTAGACTAACAGAATTTGATCATTCTGATATCATTAAAATTATATCATATCGTACCATAGATTTCACCAAAGATTAAGAGACAGACTGTTGCAGGATCTGGCCATTCTCGAACAAGTACATGAGTTAACATTGTTTTGTGGCACAATGCAGAGTATGTCTGACAGCCAGGAAGGGTACCTTTTGTTCCTTTCCCCTTCCCTTCACTGGAGATGAAAACTCAACTGATAGTAGCAATATGCCAAAAATGTATCTTGGAATTTTTAAAGTAACTGTTCTCATTCCATTTGATGGAAATAAATTGCTCTTTTTTCTTAAAAGGAAAAATGATCTGGTGAAAATTCTAAAGACATTCTGAGGGAAGACATTGTGAAAGAAATCCTTTCATAAATCTTTTTCAGATCTGATACAGGATAGGGGTTCCAGGAAATTTGTAGAGGAATGGATAAATGAAACAAAAATGCTACTATTAGCACCCTCTACCAACTTGCTACAATATAGTAAAGAAATAAATTCTGAATAAGTTCAAAGTCAATCCAAGAATGAGACAGAAAAAGTGAATTATTTCAGAGGAAAAATAAACTTCCAGAGAACTGGAAGGTAGCATTCAGCACAATATTAATTCATATATTACTGGCAAAAGAGCTTCTTTTTCATTGCTCCTTTAATGTTGGATAAACAAAAAAGAACCCTTGGAGTAAATTGTGAGGTTCCTCACATCATAATTGTGAACTGCTTCTTGGTTCTCATGAAGGGCACTCCTTCAGAGAACTTAAGGTTTATTTGCACTACCATGACATACATGTATGATGTTTCCTTCAATGAATTTCCAACATGCTATAAAAGTGACCTCAGGGTACCTTCCACTACTGAAATACACTTTTCCATGTTATGTCACCTGCTTATTTGGACAAGACACTGTTTTGTCAGTTTGTTAGAGGATAATCCCAGCAGTTCATTGGCTACATTCCTGAAGCAGAAAGCTCCTTCAAATAGTAAATACTTAGTAGTCTTTTTAATATATTTTAGATGTACTATTATCATAAATGCTGCAATAGCACATGGCTATATCTCTTGCCTTGTAAATAGAAGGCTGCTATTTCAAAATCTAGCAAAATATATACCTGTAAAATTACTATTTTTCCTTACCTTAGCTTCCTTCTTTTTAGAAATCTAGTGGTGCATGGTTTCATAGTTTTTCAAGTCACCTGAGGTAAAAGGGTTTTACTTGCCTCCCTCTCTGAAGGCCCATAGATTATTTTGGGCTGTTTGCTGAGAGTGAAACATTCCTACCTGACTCAAAAGACTATGAAATGATACACTACTCTAAAGGAAATTAGAAAGAAGCAGGGCAGTAAGAAAGGATTTTTAAAAAGTGGCTTGTTGTGCCTGAATGTATGTATGTGAGATGTGTGTGTGTGTAAAAGAAAATGACTGGAAAGTGCTTTCCTGGAACATAAGGATGGGAAGGTGCAGCACGGAGGATGTAGTAGCTTGTTATCCAGCCTGAATACTTGCAAACTATCACCAAATTATCTCAATTTGGATAGAATAGCTTAGAGTCAAGTTATCATGAGCACAGGACAGGGCAGCTTAAGGAATAAGTGTGGATATGCCTGAGTGTTCACAAGGGAACCATTGATAAGCTTTTGCAAATACTTTTGCCCTTGCACAATTTGATTATTAGTTCAGCAGGGGTAAAACATTTGGACTCTAGGATGTAGCTGGAACTAGACTGACCATAAGTACTATGTTCCTGCAGTGCTTAAAAAAAAATCAAGACACACTTAAAAAAAAAAAGGATTTGACCATATGGCACCTTTAAAATCTGAATATAAGCTGAAAATAGATTTCATAGTGCTACCAGATGTGAGCTGAAAA
Organism: Liasis olivaceus; assembly: GCA_030867105.1. Taxonomy (NCBI): domain Eukaryota; kingdom Metazoa; phylum Chordata; class Lepidosauria; order Squamata; family Pythonidae; genus Liasis; species Liasis olivaceus. Next base: position 34,294,258 of record CM061354.1, on the reverse strand, counting down.
AATCTGGATAACCACTACATGGAAACAAAGATGCCATCTAATGGTGATCTTGGTTTTTGCAGACTACTAAATTAGGCCTAAGCTTGCCCAATTGGGAACCAACTGAAAAGCTGCAAAGTATTTGTTTAATTTATATAAAGGGGGAAAGGAGTGTTTTACACTTTATAGCAGGAAAAAACAGGGAAATCTTTCATTGTAGTTGTCTTATCTGGTTCAGAGGAAATTTATTTTTAATTATTAGTAAGGTTGTGTCTGGAAAACATTTTTCTTTGCTGTTCTTTTATGTTGAAATATTGCCCTCAAACTTCCATCATTTATTTACCTGCAGCATTTTACCTAGAGATTTTTGGCATTTCAGTGAATCTGATCAATCAAGCTACATTCAACATGGGCCACTGAGTCTTTTGTGAATTTTGTGGGTGGGAAAGATAAACTAAAATCCTATTATTCAACCCACTGTACTGTGATGGTGGTTTTCTTTGAGCCTCTTGGCAATATAGCATTTACTTTTAAACTGTGTATCTCTCAAAATCCATTGAGAACCATTAGTTATCTGGCAGGATATTTATAAAGGCAGCTTTAGCTGCATTCTTTACTCAATATCTTTTCTTCTTATTGGTGTTCAACCAAGCTAGTCACAATGAAATATTTTAATATAATACCACTCTTTAGTATCTCATTAGTATTTCTACCATAGAGAGAGGGAGAGAGAGAGAAAGAGAACATATCCATTAAGCTATTCATTTTCTGTAGGAATAGGAGTAAGAAATAGTAAGAAATAAAGTAAAAGCATGAGATAAGAAAAATAAAATAAAATACCCATTCAGCACTCATGCAATCTTAACCCCATATGTTTTTGTTTTATTACATAGGCTCCTTAAGAGCCCCTATTCAACTTACTTCTATGTTTTTCCTGATTTTTTCCAAATTTCACTTCCATACAACATACCGAGCAGAAGCATGCTCTATATTCTCTTCTACTGGAAACATTAATTTCTTATAACAGATCACTACCTATTGCCTTAGTACTGGCTTTTGTATGTCTTAAATGCTTCTTCATCCATTTTCTCTTCTTTAGTAAATATACTACCAAGGCAGACAAATTCATCGACTTAGTCCATTTTATTGCCATTTACATTCACTCAATTTTTTCCTGCCAAACACAGCTACTTGGTCCTTAATGTTTACATCAATATCATTGCATCATACAATTTATTTAACACTCACTGCAAAGGATTTGGTTTCTCAGTCTCCAAATGGCCCCATCTTCATATAAAAGTACATATATATTCACATGACCCAAACCAACTCATCTCTAACATTGCTGCAAATACTCCTTATATATTTTTGCCAAAATGTATTATGACCGAGGGGCTAACATATTTTATCTTATTTCCTGAACAATGTTGAACCATCCTCTCTAAGCATTCCATTTATTCTCACCCATGCTTTCCTTCCATTATATGCAATTCTTATTGCATTCAGCAACCAACCTTAACGTCACACAAAATATTCTATAATTCAGGTCTATTCACTTTACCATACTCTTTTCAAAAAAGTCAACAACATGCTGCAAACATTGCTCTATTACTTGCTGAAAAGGAAAAAATCTGGTTTTCACACATTCTGCCCTGCTTAAAGCTGCCCTAACTTTCCAGTTTTGGCCACTGACATATTTTGTACAATTTCAATCAAATTTCTGTTGAATACCACCTGAAGCACACTTAACAATCAAATTCTCCTGTAGTTTTTGCATTACATCTTTCTACTTTTCTCTTTGTATAGAGGGAACTGTGAGAGTTCTCATATGGTCAAAGGAAAAAAAAATTCTGATATCAAGTTTCTCTATTACCAAAACAAAAGACAGATAGAAATGGAAAGGCTGTTCAGCCCATTGCATAGCCTGAGTAAGAGAAAGAGCTCCAAGAATTTTAATATTGATTTCACTATCAATAAGACTCACACTCGGTATTTCACAGTTGTTGTGATTCTTTTGTAATGGCTTCTTCACCTTTTCTATAATAAACCTACCTTCTCAGAAATTCCTGGTTTCTTCTGTGTCTGTTTAGTTGGTTCCAATCTAGTCCACTGGGAGAATCATGGCATTCTTCCAAATGTCATGCACAGATGAGTCTTCACATCAACAAAGTTGCACAGCCTCTCCATAAGCAAACTACATCCATATTTTAACATTTCTCTGGTTATACCACCCATATCTGAAGCCTTAACATTTTTCAATGTTCTCACAGCTTTTATGAATTCCTTTTCATCCTTTTTTCTTAGATGCTAATGTTTGTAATACTTGTTTATATCCATTCTTTAACACATCACCATTATTCATCTTGAAGGTTCTCCTTCTAACAGTTTGTCACTTTCAGTTTCATCCCAAATCATTTCTTCATTTTTATTTTTTATTCTATTCATTCTGCTGGAGGCTCCCTGTTTAGCCCTCTCCACGCATTCCAAAGGGGGACGCGGTGGCGCAGCGGCTTAATGACGCTGAAAGTTGCCGGCCAGAAATGGCTGACGCTTCGGCGGTTCAAGTCCAGCCTTCGCATTAACAGGGTGAGCTCCTGTTTCCTCCCCAGCTCCTGTCAACCCAACAGGTCAAAAACTCACGTGAGTAGATAAATGGGTACTCTCACTCCGGTGGGAGGAAAAATGCTGGCAGCGCCTTGCACAGAGAGACAGGACCAGTTGCCGGTAAGCGCAAAACTGCGCTCGCCCAAAAAGGGAGGGAAGCAATGGAAATCCCGCCTCCTGTGCTCGCCAGCTGGGCTATGCTCTAGGAAGGAGGCTCTGGCAAACCACTTCCGAAAAACAATTGCCTTGAAAACTGCAAGGATTCGTCCAGGCAGTCACTGCAGGTCAGTAATGACTGAGCGCAGACAAAAAAAAAAAAAGCATTCCAAAACAACCTTTTATTTCCATAAAAATCATTATGCATTTTATTTGATTTTTCAGTCTTAACCTTTCCTTGCTCATACTGTGTAACCACCCTTTTGTCTATACACTAATGCAGTATCTCTTATCCTATTTTTTCAGTAATTATTCCCTTATATACATGTTCCTCATTCAGTTTCTTTCACTTTATCATTCTACCAAAACCCTTTTCCATACTTCCCATTAATATAATTCCCTGCTCTCCTGTGCTACTTTATAGCATATTTTTTTAAAAAATTCTGTTCCAAGAATTTTCCACATTCTCTTTCCTTATATCCACTTTCCATTAATTCTGTTGGATAATCCATCTATCTTCTAAAGCTTTCGTGCTGGATTTGTTTTTTTCTCTTCTTCCTGTTACTCTACTTTCTAGTTTCTTTTACTTCTTTCCTTTTCTTCCATGTCCATTCCTCTCTTGACACTACCCTTCAAAAAAAGGTCTGTCCCACATTCAGAATATCTCCTGTTTTATCCTTTAATAATTATCTCAAAATAATCATGCTTTCAAATTTATATTCATGGCTTTGCTATATGTACATATCAATAGAAATGGTAAAATCTAGTATTTGAAGCAAATTAAACTTTCTTTAAGCAGATATTCACCAGTCATGATTACTAAGTATCATAATTTCATGGAAGACAATGAAGTTGGTAGGACAGATTAGAGGGGGTGCTGCTGATGCAATGTGACATGGTTGCAAGAAAAGACCAGCCCAATGTTGGCACAAATCATAGGAAATAATATTCCACCTTATTCTGTGCATTAAGTTCAGTTTGGAGCAGCATACTTGAAACAGTCAGACAAAATGGAATTTATGCAATGAAAGGTAACAAGGATGAGTGGGAGATTGAAAATTATGTTGTATTAGTATAACAGAAGAAACTAGGTAGGTTTAATTGTTAATATGGAGTGATATGGCAGCAAACCTCTGCAAGGATGCCACATAATAAGTCAACTTCAGCTATCATACCAGAATAGAGTAATAGTTTAGGTTATAGTAGGCATATTTTGGTTCACAGTGAAATCAGTTACCAAGGGAGATGGTGAATTCTTCTTCGCTGGATGTGCTGGAGCAGAGGCTGGATAACCATTTCTAACCTAAGTTGAATTCCCGCACAGAGCAGAGTTTGGAATCAGCTATATGATTGTAAGTAAGAGGACTAGTAGAAGGTAGAAGAACAGATTCAGAGCCTACAGAAGCATTCAATTTTTATGTCTGAGGTGCTTTTTACTGCTAATTTGACTTTCAGTCTGGCCTGAGATATTCCCTGGAGTACTACTGAAAATAAAAATGGTGTACTGAAGCTTCATAGCAATTTTTAGCCATCATGAAGGCCACAAAAATGAATTACTAAATCAGTAACATGAAACTTTGGGCCCAGGTTGGACATTCTGTATTTGCTTCTTTTGCTCTTTTTTTAAAAGAAAAAAACCCAAGAATAATCTTATCAAGATAAAAGTGTGAGTAGAGAAAGACTTGGTGGTTACAGGCTAACCCTCTATATCCCCTGTAGCTTTTAAGCTTAAAATTCTCCTATCCCAACAGGAGGGTTTTTTTCCCCCACCCATGGGGGGAAAGATACAGAGATCCAGTCAGAATGCAACTGAACTCTGCGGACAAGTTGAGAAACAGCTGCATTTTATGAAATAAATGAATGCTATTTGGTTTATTAGCTACAATAAAAAAGAAGCTTTATATCTGGCAATGAATCATGCTGGAATGTGTGCTCACTGGCCTCCAAGGTAACAAAACAGGAATAAAATGGAGAAGAAATGGTATCTCAATAGTGTAGCTCTGAGTCAATATCCAGGCAGGCTTTGACATGTTTTAAGAATAGTTCATAAAACTGAACAGCTAATTATTCCCACCTGTGTCATGAACCTGTGGAATGGCTTTTGGGCATGTAAGTTTCTCTTATCCTCAGTGTTATTAAAATTGAAATGGCCAATCTATTATTTATCCTTCTGTAAAATGGAAATAGTGCATTAATTCACTGACTTCTATAAAATGGATTACAACAAAGATTTTAGCCAGTTAGAAATTAAAAGTGCTATGGTAGTCATGATACATAGTGAGTAGAAACAAGATATATTTGTCTTCTCCTAATTAATTCATTGCAGAATCCTCTTCAATCTATTTGTATTTGCACTTAGTCTTTAAAAGCAACACAAAGCCAAAGAAATAGTGCTGAATAAATAAATTCTGGAATAAATAAAACTAAAATTCTTTGCTTTCTATATCATCATAATCATCATACACATTGATTTAATATGATTGCCTCTGTTGTAATAAAACAGGATTTATTTAAATGCTAACTTTAAGGAAATAATTCACATAAGAATATAACTTGAAGCCTGAGCAAGTCATTTTTCATCAGGGAAAGTGACAGTCATTTGTGTTTTACAGTTTGGCTTTTTGGCTATTAATATGTAACTGATATGATTAATCTGAGCAACAATTTATCTTCTTACATAATATTAAATCTTTGAATATTGACTTGGCCTCATAAGAAATGAATTAAGGATTAACTATGCCTATTGTAGTCATTATATCTATTACTAACCTTTTTTGGATATGTATATGCTTTAAGCCAGTCTTGACTTACGCGATTGCCTGGATGAGCCTCTGCAGTTTTCTTGCCAGCATTTTTGGAAATGGTTTGCCATTGCCTACTTCTTAGGTATAGAGAGTAAGGAAGATGACCTTGAAGGAGATATCCAGGAACCATTTCATAGGCAAAGGAGATGAAGCATGTTTAATGGTTTAACTGTGAGATAATATTTGGAAGTGGCTCAGGCAGGAGCCTCCTTAGTTCCCTGGGGTATAAAAAGGAAGAGGAGGTCCAGCACTTGCAAGATTCTGTTATTAAGCCAATCTTGAGAAAAGTAGCTCTAGCCTTCCTGTGGAGTTGATTTCCTCACTTGGTCTACCTAGTGAGGCTGAGAGAGAGGGACTGGCCCAAAGTCATACAACTAGCTTTGTGCCTTAGAACTCGTGGTCTCCCGGTTTCTAGTCCAATTCCTTTAACAACTACATCAAATCAGCTCTCATTACTTATCTACTTCTATTTTAAAAAGGATAATTGAAGGGGCATGGTTTTTTTAAAAAGTCAAAAATGGCATGAATGCACAAAGCCTGCCCCTATGTGTGTGATACACATACATATTAAAAAGGGGCAGGTTTTCAATTTCATATTCACCAACTTGACTGTTCTGATGCTGCCTATGGATGACCCTGGAATATGCTCATTTACATCATGTTTGAAAATGTTCAGGTGTAATACCTCAGTGGGATGGAATGGAATTATGAAGGCCAGACTCAGGGAGAGAAGCATCCTCTTCCCTCTCCTGAAGGGAGGGGAAGAGATAAGAGGAGGAGGCTGGCACCTCCCTGAGGAATTCACTCTGTTTTCGCTTGCTACTGTGGGAACAGAGTTTCAGTCTGGGAAGATTCTTGCTAGAGGTTGTAGCTAATAAACATTGCTGAACTGAATCTGCATGGTCTCCTGGAGTTTCCTGGGCTAGGCCTGACACTCAGGTATGGCAGATGTGTTTCTTTTACAGCTTTTTTTCCCCTTGATTCCTTTCATGGAATTGGCTTCTGGTATAATAATAATGATTGTAGTATGTTATATTACTACCAGAATACAAAGGAACCAACCAAAGCAAATGATTGTTTCATATACTGTAGTTCTTTTAGATATAAGATAATCATGTTTAGCTCTGTGGCAATTTTTATGATAGAAAATATTTTGCATTAGTCAATAAGACTGTACACTAATTGATATAACAAGATAATTAATGGCCATTCCTTTCTTAGGAGACTGTAGATTCATAACTTAGAATAATGGCATTAGAAAAGAAGCAAAGATCTGCTGGATCAGTTCAGTAGTCCACCTAGTCCAGTATTCTGTGTTATACAGTGGCCAACCACATTCATTTGGGAAGCTTGCAAACACAGTGAGAGCCAACATTCACTGACACTTCCCAGAAACTGGTGTTTATATAGTCTGTGATTCAGGAAGTAGCACCAAGACTAGTAGCTATTCATTCCTGATCTTCCATGCATTTGTCTAGTCCCCTCTTAATTCATTTAAACTGGTTGCCTTAACCATATCTAATGGAAGTGAATTCCATCTGGAACCAGATAAGGGCTGAGACTTCTCTCTCTCTCTTTTTAATAGTAATTTTATTAAAAAATACAATTACAACAATAAAAACTAATTCAAACTAAAAAAGAATAGAAAGAAAAAGTAAAACATGCAGAAAAGAGGAAGAAAAAGGAAAAAAAATAGAAAAGAGAGAAAAAATAAGAATAAAGAAAAAGAAAAGAAATATATAAAGAGATGACTTCCCCCTTCCTCACAAGTATAAACAATTTTAGTAACTTATCACCTTCTCTTAAAATATAACAAATGATCTCCTCTTCCCATATACCATTTCCTATCTATAAATAAATCCATGGAGCCTTGTCATTTCAGTCCTGATGTCAGCAAAAGTCCATTAAGGGTTACTAGAGATAACAACATATCTATTTTAACCTTGATTGAATAAACCTACTTTATATTCCTCCTTTTACTTCTAACAGTCTTGATCTTTAGTCCCTTCAAAGGGATTAAAACAAGTCATAACCTTGTTTTCTTTTCATTTTTTCATTGTCCCTTCTCACAAAATTCTTCAAAACTTTAACAAGCTTCTTTTGTAAATCCAATATAGGAAAATTATCCAGGTTACTCTCTTTGTCATTTGTAAATCCGTTTTAATTATTAAGACATTAGCTGGTTTCTTTTGTATGTCCAATGTAATATCTTTTTCCATGTTGTTCTTGTAGCCTGCCATTTTTAAATCCACTTTCAAATCAGTCTCAATCTTGTCAGGTAGAACTTGTTCCTCTTCCATAACATCTTTTAAACACAGTCTATCTATAGAGGCAGACACTATTAAAATTAACTTCTGGGTCCATTGTTCAAAACTATCCTTCAATATGTCCAATGTTAGAATATTTTGCTTCATTCTGTAATTGTAAGTTGAGTGTTCTCCTTTAATTATAAACTTTGGTTCCCTCTAGTGTCCAATTTTTAAAGTCCTATGTTTTATTTTATTTTATTTTATTTATTGGATTTCTCCCCCACCCATCTCCCCCACAATAGGGGACTCTGGGCAGCTTACAAAAACATTAAAACTATAAATATATGTAAAATACATACTATATATTAAAATTAAAACAATACTAAAAAAGGACAAATCCAAGAAGATGGAAAATCGGGCCGGGGACACCTGGCCACTATGGGGCTAGCCATCTCCCTGCTTGAGATATTCCCTCCCCACCCCAGGCCAAGTGACAGGGCCAGGTCTTCAAGGTCCTTCAGAAGGTCAGGAATGAGGGGGCCAATCGCACCTCTGGGGGCAGAATGTTCCAAAGAGCGGGGGCTACCGCAGAGAAGGCCCGCCTTCTGGACCCTGCTAGATGGAGTTCTTTTACTGAGGGGGTCTGAAGCATGCCCTCTCTGTGTGAATGGGTGGGACGTGTTGAAGTCATAGGGGAGAGGCGGTCCCTTAGGTAACCTGGTCCCATGCCATGTAGGGCTTTAAAGGTAATAACCAACACCTTGAACTGGACCTGGAAGCAGACTGGTACCCAGTGCAGTTCACGGAGCAATGGTGTTACATGGGCCCTTCTCGGGGCTCCAAAAATAGCCCGTGCGGCTGCATTCTGGACCAGCTGTAGCTTCCGGATACTCTTCAAGGGTAGCCCCATGTAAAGTGCATTGCAGTAGTCTATCTGGGAGATAGCAAGGGCATGAGTGACTGTTCGAAGGGCATCCCAATCCAGGAAAGGGTGTAACTGATGCACAACCTGAAGTTATGCAAAGGCCCTCCTTGCCATGGCTGCCACCTGCTCTTCAAGCACGAGCCGTGAGTCTAAGAGGACCCCCAGATTACGCACTGGGTCTGTCTGGGGTAGTGCCACCCCTTCGAGCACCAAAGATGAGAAAGTCCCGGATACAGAGGAGCCATTAACCCACAGCCACTCCGTCTTACCAGGGTTCAGCCGAATCCTGTTGCTCCCCATCCAGACCCTTATAGCCTCCAGGCACCAAGAAAGGGCGGCCACGGCATCACTTACTTCACCAGGGATGGAGATGTATAATTGCGTATCATCAGCGTACTGATGATACCTCATCCCATGGTGATGGATGATCTCACCCAGCGGCTTCATGTAGATGTTGAAAAGGAGTGGGGAGAGCTGGACCCTGTGGCACCCCACAAAGGAGGGGCCAAGGATGGGACCTCTCGCTCCCTATCAACACCAATTGGGATCAGCCCTGAAGAAAGGAGGTGAACCAGCACAATACTGTGTCGCCCACCCCGAATTCCCTGAGACATCCCAACAGGATACCATGGTTGACGGTATTGAAAGCTGCTGAGAGATCAAGGAGAGCAAGGATGGTTGCACTTCCACCATCCCACTCCCGCCAGAGATCATCCATAAGTGCGACCAATGCCATTTCCATTCCATAACCGGGCCTGAAACCTGACTGGAAGGGGTCCAGATAATCCGTTTCCTCCAGGACCCTTTGGAGCTGTGAAGCCACCACTTTCTCAACCACCCCCAGAAAGGGGAGGTGGGAGACTGGACGAAAATTGTCCAGTACGGTGGGGTCCAGGGAGGGTTTCTTGAGGAGGGGGTGCACCAACGCCTCCTTAAAGGCAGCCGGAAACACCCCCTCCTGCAAGGATGTAGTAACCATCACCTGGATCCAACCACATGCCACCTCCCGAGCTGCTTTCACCAGCCAGGAGGGGCATGGGTCAAGATGGCAAGTGGTGGCCTTCACAGTCCCCAGGACCCTGTCCACTTCCTCAGGAGCATCAGGATCAAACTGTTCCCAGATAACTGGGTAAGAACGGTCCCCCAGTAGCTCCCCAGACCGTGCCCCACACTTGGAGTCTAACTTGGAATGAATCCGAGCGACTTTGTCCTGAAGACACCCTGAAAATTCCTCCGCACAGCCCTGCAAATGAACCCCCACATTCCCCTTGCCAAGGAGGGACCTAGTGATCCTAAACAGGGCCACTGGGCGGCATTCTGCGGACGCAATAAGGGCAGAAAAGTATTGACGCTTTGCCACCCTTATTGCCACAATGTAGGCCTTAACAGTGGCTCTAACCTGTGTTCGGTCAGATTCAGTCTTTTTCTTTCTCCAGCAGCGCTCTAGACGTCTCTTAACCCTTTTCAGCACCCTCAACTCCTCCGTAAACCATGGGGAGTGTCGGGGCTGATGTGGCAAGAGAGGTTGCATAGGCGCGATCCTGTCCAAAGCCCCAGCCGCTCCCTATTCCAGGCAGCAGACAAGGCCTCCACTGGACCGTGCAGCAGGTCCATGGGAATATCCCCCAGCTCCGTCTGAAACCCTGATGGGTCCATCAGTCACTGGGGGCGGACCAATCGCATGGGTCCTGCCTCCCTACGGAGGGGGGTGGCATAAGAGAAACTCAGGGTCACCAGGACGTGATCTGACCATGACAACGGGGAAAGCTGTAAATCTCCCCTCAGATCACTTTGCCATTGCTCCGACAAGAAAACCAAATCTGGCATGTGGCCACTGTCTCGGGTTGGGTTCGCACCATTTGCGACAGGCTCATGGCTGCCATGGTAGCCATGAACTCCCGAACTGCGTCCGAGGACCGCCCCAGGGATGGCAGGTTGAAGTCCCCCAGAACCATAAGCCTGGGGAACTCCACCACCAGCCCTGCGATGGCCTCTAGAAGCTCAGGCAGGGAGGCTGCCACGCAGCAGGGAGGTTGGTACAGTAGCAGAAACTCCCAACTGTTCATGGGAGCCCAACCTAATGAACAGTGTCTCACAGCCCGAAATTTGTGGAGCAATGCCCCTGAAGGCCACTAGAGATTCCCGGATCACAACAGCCACTCCTCCTCCCCTGCCCTGGAATCTCATCTGGTGCCACACCATGAACCCAGCTGGGCATATTTCCGAGAGAGGCACCCCTCCCTCGGGGCCCAGCCAGGTCTCAGTAATACATGCCAGGTCTGCCCCCTCCTCGGTGATCAAGTCACATATGAGGGGGGCCTTGTTGTTAACTGACCTGGCATTAAGCAGCAGCATCCGGATTATTATTATTATTATCATCATCATCATCATCATCATCATCATCATCATCATCTTATTATTATTATTATTATTATTATTATTATTATTATTATTTTTAAGTTCAAAACAAAAGTATTTTCCCTTTGGAAGGATTCTTTATAAATAATTCCAAAATCTTATTTCAAATTTATCTGGACCCTTAGTCCATTTGTAACTTTCTAAAATCAAAGTTTTACTGTCACCTTTGCTGTTTATTCCTAGTTTTTTTAATTAAAGTTCTTAAACTTGTCCTTAAACTAAGGATTGAAGGAAACTCACCTGGTGCTGTAAAACTTGTTGAAACAAATTTTCCTAATAGCTGAAAAGCCATTAACAAGCAATTTCCAAAAGTGATTAGAAAAGGAAGTATGTGAACCTAGTGTTGTTTTAAAGGCATCGACCATGGTTTGAGCAAAATGGCTGTTCCCTTGTCTCCCAGAGCTCTCAACCCACTGGAGGCCACTCTCTTGTGGTCTCCTTGCAAGGAGCAGCTGTCTGGAGCACTTGTGGGTGATCTCAAGTCAACTCCTTGTCTGGAGAGGAATTATTGAAGAGCTGGTCTACTCACTGGCTCTTCATTCCACTGTGGTCGTCAGCTCTGCTTTTCACAGCACCGTCTTCAGTCCACCATTTCTTCCCTGGAAACCAGGGCTGAGACTTCTCAATGCCTCACAGATTATTGCAAGGAGAACATTTTCCAAGTAAACCTAAGAAAATGCAAGACTGAGAAAAAATTATAAAATGCAGATGGAACATTTATAATCAGCCTGTGGAACAGGTAAGAAGTTTTACTTATCTAGGAGATTTATTCTACTTTCATTACCATGGTCTTTTTGTTAAGCCTCTTCTCTTGAGTCTTGCATTGCAAAATGCTGAGGCCACCCTGCCTGGTTTAATTTGTTTTTTTATTCCCAGTGGGGGAACTTTTGTACAGGCTCTAAATATGAATTAAGTCAGCTTTCAAATATTTAGATTGTTTACAGGCAAAATTTTAAGGGTTTTTAAAATATTTTAAATATTTGAAGCTGAATTCCATATGTTGCTGCTCTGCTTAAGATTGCACAATGTCCCTTGAAATCAAAGCCTGGTAAGTCACAGTAAAACTGTCCTGAGACATCCATGGCTTTAAAATATCTCTGGTTAATGTTCAAACATTTAAGCAATGGTTTCACTAGCTTTACATTATTCCAAAAAAAAAAAAATGCAATTTTGCTCTGATGCTGGATTATTTATTCCAAAGGGGCCATATATCTGTCTTGCTTCTAACTAGATATAGATTATGGGATATCTGTGGGCAGGAGCTTATAGGTAAGGCTAAATTGTTTTGCTCACTATGGAATTAAGGCATCAATTATAACCATACCTTCCAGCTGGCTCCTTATTTAAATAAACAAATAGCAAATACCAGATTGCTTTTACCAAAGATAAATTAAAAATTCATCCTTCACACATGTTGAAAGGCATATTTGAAAAGATTCCTTTTGCATCCTGACCATGCCTTGTAACAGTGGAGAGGTAGAGTCATTGGAGCATGTTCTTCTGGTCTGTAATTTCCATGCAGAGGCATGTTGAGACTTAACCTGATGCCAGGAAGAGCCAACAGTGACTGGGCCAGGCTCTTGATAGAATTTACAATGTAACCGTTGCAGCAGCTAAATTTCTGGCAATGGCTATCAAACTAAGGACACAATTAGTAAATTAAAGTGGACTGGCTGAAATATCTTAACTGCACTTCTGTTTCCTGGTTATAGCCACATATTATATGACTTAAACATCTATATTTCTAAGTGTAACTGTTATTATTTATGATTTAGTTTGTTCTGTGGATTGGGCCTATTGATAATAATGCATTTTACTACTAGTTTAATTACGAATTATATTAAAAATACTTCATTTTATCATTTCTGAATCTCCACACATTTATTTTTAATAGATGACCCTGAGCTTAAGTAGCAAGAGTGAGAGAAAAACTTATCCTTATTTACCATTTCTATATCACCCATGATTTTACAGACATTATTAGATTATGATGGGATGTTTATTTTCCTAAATTTTATCCAGGCCTCTTCACCACCTTGTTCTTCTTCTGTTCCCTTCCTCTAAGTGGTGGTTTTTAGAAGGAAGTGTACACTTGATTGGATGAATGATGCATGTTTCCTGTTCTGATGTTTTCAACTGATTGCAGCTCCAGAAGTAAGTATAATGCCAGTGCACGTACTTGGTTATGGAAGGGCTGAGCAGGAGGAAAAATGGCCATAATTACTAATGAGGAACCGAATCCAGTAAAGCCTGATAGAATGAAGTGCCACAATATTAATTTGTCTGCAGGCCACATCAGCTTAGAAAGGCACATCAGGGGGATTCTTTAGATGGGAGCAGGGTAACATAAAAAGACTGGAAAAATAGGTGGGAGGTTGAATATTAAATTTAATAAATTAAATAGCAATGCTACTTTTATTTATTTTTTACTTTAAACAGAATGGTTCCTGTTTTCTCAGTTGTTGTTCTTGTGTTTAAAATAAATTAAGAAGTATCTGAATGGGAAAAAACCCAACAAAATAATTCTCTCATAAACTGCATATATAAATTATATATAAATACATATTTTCTTATATAAAGAAAGAGACAGGATAATGTGAAAGTGGTGGTGGTGAGAGATTTTGCTGCTGTTGGGTAAGAGATGCTGAGGAAACAGGCTACATCAGATCTGACTGGGTAAAGGTTGAGCACTTATGCCATGGCGTATCCACAGCTGTGGTGATTGTTACTCCTTGTTCTAGGTCTTTCTGAACAGATTATCCTTAGCCATGTAAAATTTGAACAGAATAGGAGATGAAACACAGACTTGTCTTTTAACAGAAGAAAAGCTATGCTCCTGTGTGGCTGTGAGTTCAATGCTCCAGTACTCCAATACTGCATTAATCACCTAGATAAATTGCTTGCATTAGCAGTTTTATCTTGATCAAATTGGCTGCAGGTGCATCACTGGGATGTTCCCAAAGGCTAGGAAGCCTACTAATATCATGACACTGGCACTTTTATATTAGACTCTTCTACTGTCCAAACAGGATACCACTTTTGATTGAAATCACTAACCAATGAACTGAGCAGAGTTTGGGTGCTGAGACAAATTAGACTAAGAGTAAACACAAAGAGTTAAGGAGAAGTAAGAGAAATGAGAGAATCAAGATTAAAATCTGGTTGAATAGGGTAATAGTGAAATTAAGTAGTAACTTACTGGAGACTTGCTGAGTCAAGAGAGTAATTTTTTATAAGTCTGACTTTGGCTTTTTCAATTTTGATTTAAATTATCTCCAGAATACCACTTTATCACTTGATCCAATAAAATCTGACATTATATTTAGTCTCTGCATCCCTAGAAAAATGTCCAAAGGCTTTCCTTTTATCTTTATTGTTCATGTATCTTTCAGTATTTTGTGGCAGCTAATACCCTAGTCTCAATCATTATTTCTTTCCCTTATTAAAGGTCAGATGCTTGACTATAAACATGCTCATGTATGTAACAACAGATCATAAGAAAAATGGGACAAGGGCAGGCTTGTCCAGTTGAACAGATAGCCAATAATTACATATCTGTAACTGATTTCTTTTATTATTTTTTGAAAAATGTGCTTCTGAAAAAGATGACAACTAAAAGTAATTGTATATGTATTTATTCTGAAAGTAGGCCTAATGTTCTTCATAGACTGCAATATCCAACATAATGTATAACTTTTTAAGGTCTTTGTCAAAGCAGTGGCAAATGATTTTTACTCACTCTGCAGTATTTGTACTTCCTGCGCCTATGAGATTCTTTCCTTCCCAGATACCATTCTTCTTGGTTTTTTTTTGTTTTTTTTTGCTTAGGTTTAAAGATTGCCTTTGTGTCTCTTTCCTTATACTTTGCAAGTGGAAATTATGACAATTACTTCCCTTTGTCTTTAATTAGTGTTCCTTGAAATGATAAACAGTGGAAATATTAAAGTACCAAGCACACAATATTTAAAAGAGTGGTCCAGACCTGAGAAGAAAGATGTAATTATAAATTAAGTTTCTTTAAAAATTGAATGTAAAGCATTACAAAACCAAAGTCTTTAAAAATAATCCTGTAAAAGCTTTTGTAGAATTAAAAGTAATAAATTACACACTCTTTAGGAGCAGCTCCTTTTTAAATCTGTAAAGAGTGAATTTAGGACAAAGTATACGTTTATATGCATTATGTGTACATATATAATGTACTGGCTCTGGCTATGACAAAAAGCCTGGATTTGCCGAAGCCATCTGAGTGCATGAATAAGAATGAATAGACATTTTGAGATGCAAAAGTGAAGCTGAGAAATGCTGAAAGCATAAAACAGACAATTTAAATAAAGAAACAACATCAAAGCAGAGGACAAGAGAGAGATATCAAGAATTGAAGAAAAGAGCAAGTTTCTCTCTTAAAAATATCCCACACAGCTGACTCAATTACCTTGATTTGTTTTGGAAATAAAATCAGCTGAATAAAGTTGTATATTTTTTCTCTGGGTCCATAACATTTGGTGGAGAATAGAGATGAGAGGGTAAGCTAGGAATTTTTAAAGACAGAAAGCCTTTTTGAATTTTAAGATAAATGCAGCTTTAGATGTTGCTTCGGCTGTTAAGGTAGAATGCCTTCGAATGTATTAAGATGAAAAGCTTGTTAGGATAAACGGTGTTTTCTGTAATTATATTGACATTTAAAAGAGCAATCGCAGTTTAAAGTGAGGTTTCTAACATCAGAAGGCCTGATGAAGTCAAAGCCAATTCAGCTCATATTGCATGGGTACACGCTGGTAGAAATACTCTCCTCCCTTTGTGTTCTGGAGGAATTGGAAGCAATTTCCATTACATAGCTGGGCTGCAAAAATCTACTAGATGGCAGCACAGAGATATAGTAGACCAGTGGCTGCCATACAGTGGTTTTCTGCAGTTTTGCAGCCTAAATACATAGGCCTATTTTGTGTCTGCTATAACGGTAGCATAAATCTGCCCTTGCTCCCCTTGAGCATTTGATTGAAGAGCAAGAGACCATTTGATCATGTGGTCCTAATGCATTCCGTGATCTTTCTATACTCCAGTTCTGCTATTCCCTGTTTTCTTTTCATAAAATCAGAAAGAAACAATTGCAGATGTTTTTGTAGTAGCTAAGAGAGGATTTCTATAATCAAATCTGGACAGCCAGTTTAATGGAGTTTGCTGCAGCCCATAGTCCACTCAAAGTATGCCTGCCTAAATTTGCTCTGACTACCTTGCTGGTTTCTACTCTGCCTCAATAATGAGGACAGTAAGTGTGCTATCCTAACAGTTTACTGTAGGACAAGTTGAGATGCAGTGACTGGTGGATTTCTCAGAATTTCTCAACCATTATCCCTAATGTGAGCTGGGATAAGACAGGTTGTCTTAGCCATCTGTCAGAACCTTAACAATTCACTTTAGAGAGAGGCCACTTTCTCTAGCAATCTTGGTGCAGGTAGACCTTTGTATGCATTTTCTTTTTCTACTGGTATGGAGAGGTCCTGGTCTACCACTTTCTCTGGTGATCTTGGCAATGCTAGAGAAAGCAGTAAACAAGATTGATTTTCTCTACTGATCTTGGTATCACTAGAGAGAAAGGCAAGCAAGATCCTTTATAAGTGCTTAGAGAGTCCCTGGTAGACTCTTTTTCTATCTGTGTATCACCCTTCTAGCAATAATAGCACCAAGAATGCTAGAGAAAGCACTTACAGAAGTTTGTTCTATTATTTTCTGTATGAAGTTGGTGTTGATGTTCCTTTCCTGCTGTTGTGTAAGTCCAGCAGGACAAACCAAAAGGCCCACGGAGGAAGTCAACAGTGATTGAAAAGGACAAGGAATGCTGGCAGTGGCTAAAAGCAACTAGTAGGAGCTGGCCAGATCCCAAAGCAGTACCATGTTGCATACTGGAAGGTGTTTGTCAGAAGATGGAAAATACTATTTCCATACCAGATTAGACTAATCTGAAGCCAGGTGGCCTTGGCTATGGGCTGTGGGTGGGGAGAGAAGAAGGTTGTGCCATGCGAATGTGTCTTTCAAATGGTCATCCTTAATATAGGATTTAGATGTGCCCTATCTCCAAGTTAGAATCTTATTTCCAGCCTAGCAGGGCACCTGAAAAATCCTATAATTTCTGGGACACTCTTTCAAGGGATGTAGCCTAATTCATTCCAGATAAAACCATTTGCACTTCTCTGAAAAAAATAAAATCAAAGACAATTGTTTTCACAAATATCATTGACAGAATCCTCCTCTCTCTCTCTCTCTCTCTCTCTCTCTCTCTCTCTCACACACACACACACACACACACACACACACACAGAGTCACATAAACGTTCTGCAGGCCTATGCATGTTTTTCTCATTCCATATTTTGGGTAGCAACCACATTTCTGGATATCTTGAAATATGAAATTTGAAGCAGAAACATTATTTTTTTCCAATAATGTAGCTGTGAAAGTCCCTCCCCCCCCCCCCCCCCCGATTTTGAATGGGAGTATATGAAATTAAGTTTATTTTACTTTTGGAAACTTTTAAAATAAATATTTTTATTTTTGTTATAACTAGGAGTTACTGAAGCAAATGTTGAATGCATACTATGAATCAAGATCAGTAAGGTGAATAGTGCATCAAACCAAAGAAACTTAGTAATTTTTGTTGCCATTCTCTGATCAACAGCACAAATAAGTATAAATAGAGAAATCTGATTCTTCAGAAACAGTTAAATATTTTCTGATGGTAAGCTTTGTTTCCCGCAAAGAGAAGGGACTAATATGTTTTGGGTATTATTTTTGTTTTAAAATGGAAAAGCTGCACTTTGAGGTTTGTTTTCAAGGATTATAGCACCTTATTTATGAAGAAATTACAGTGAAATAATTAGCTATGATTTGCATTTTATTGCTAATTTTGGCTTTATCCAATGGAGAAACATTTCCAATTTCCATTTTTACCTTTCTAGAGATTTACCATAATTTTCCACTATGTGTATAAAGAACACTGTAGTCCGGTGTTGACGACTGAGGAGTATACATATCTTTGGGACAAACTTAAGGGGTGAAATGGGTGAGATGGATTTTTGGTTTTGTTTTCCTGGATTTTGTGGGGAGAATTTTGTCATCAGTTTGGTGGCAATAGGTTGCCTACCACTGCTGTAATTGTACATCCATTATTTTGGTAGATATGACAGTCCCCAAATTGTATATGAATTATGAAGTTTTTCAAGCTTCTGCTTTTGGCATTTCCAGTAAAAGTGGAGTAAGGACAATTCCAGTATAGTTTAAGGAATAATGCTTTATTGATTGGGCAATACATTCCAGTGTATCTTTTTGTTGTTGTTGTTGTTAACAAAGAGAAAAAAAGAATATGTACAACCCAAAATGCCACACACTGCATATACCTAATTTAAGATTGTAGTGTTAACATAAACAACAGCTAATCTATGTTACCTATGATAACAGAGGTACCATAAACTATGACTAAATTTTCAGTATATTTGTCTTTCCAAAGGATTCTCTTCTTCTGAAAGGCTG
Source organism: Liasis olivaceus (assembly GCA_030867105.1). Lineage (NCBI taxonomy): Eukaryota > Metazoa > Chordata > Lepidosauria > Squamata > Pythonidae > Liasis > Liasis olivaceus. The sequence continues at coordinate 34,275,601 of CM061354.1, read as the reverse complement.
CTGTTACAAGGGACATCAATTCCATTTTTTCTTCTTTGGGATTGTAATCCAGCTTCTGTAAAAAAGAGGAACATAAATGTTTGTTCTTTAAGCACCCAATGATTGGATCAAGTTAAATTAAGTTCATGTTAGAAATGTTTATGGTTTTATTCCTTGTGTTAATGTGGGTTGCTCAGAATAAGCTTAACACTTTTTCCTTTTTTTGTGAATCTTTCTGCAATTACATCTTTGAAAGCGATGGTGTAGCACCTGTCCACTGGGGAAAGGTTTTGAGTTTCTGTCAGCTGAATTTAAGAAATGTTCCAGAGGGGCTTGAGATGCTAAGTTTGTTTATATCTGTGGAAGCAGAGAATATTTTTCCTCCTAACTCTCTTTCCTAAATTGTTGTATCTTGGAGGAAACTGAAGCAGAAGAAAAATACGTCTATTCTCAGAGCTTGAAGGGCTATGCATTATTTATACTTCAGAATCTTTCACTATTTTGGAGAGAAAGAAAATCTGATTATAGATGTTCTTTTACTGTGTGTTTACAAGAAACAACTGGAAACTGTCAGTTTAGATGCTTGCCTTTCTGTAGATTTGGATCTGTGAAAATGGACAGTATGACAAATCTGTGAAATATCAAAGAACAGACAAATACAGCCACATCAGGGGACCAGTCTTGTTAATAGGTCCTGGCTAAAGAATGGCTAAAAACGCCATTAATGAACTTTTCAAAACAACATTTTGTGACAATTCATAGCATGTCACAAACTGAAAAAGGGTTTGGTGTTAGTTGTTGTTCAGGTATATTTTAAAATAATGACCTATTCAATCATTTTTCACATTTTACTGTTATCCTACTTGATGGCAGTCCATCTTTAGGAATATTACACTTCTCCATAGAGTGATATGAGGAGAGACAGCTGCAGGATCCAATGTTTTTGTCTAAATGATGAAAGCAGCATCACAACAGCATGACAAAAGCTCCACCCCCTTTATATGTGCATGTGATGTCACAGCCCACAGAAAAGGAACAGAACTTGAATCACAGTGATGTAATGCTGCTTTCATTATTTGCCCTTCCTTGAGGAAGGGCCTCAAGCCCCAGGAAGGGTTACAAATGGTGCCCTAGCCAAAGCTGGCTAAAAGTCACAGGAGGACTCCCATGTCACAGACCTACCCCACTGTGAGACAACACCAGAGCTCACTTTGTTCCTTGATGGACAAACAGTACCTCCATCTTGTTTCTGTTCAATTTCAGCCTGTTTCAACCCATCTAGACCATAACCTCCAGACACCAGAACTAAACTTCCATAGCAGCAACATGAGGGACCACTAGACTCATCTCTCTTCCCTTGTAATCACCAACTAAAACTGCCCACTAACGAAGGAGTGGAGCCACTGTAACACAATCCCCAACCCTTGCAGGCAGTCAAGAAGGCACCATAGGCAATACTACTGAATGCTACTGAGAGGTCCAACATGACAAGGAAGGGATCACTACCTTCATCCAAGCCCCCCCAAATATAGTCCACTATATTATCCACTAATGCAGATTAGAAAAGAGAAATAATTAAAATAAGTTATGTACAGTATAAGTGTACATAACACATGCACACATGTTCACAATCAGGTTGTTCAGTGGAATGAGTGGGTTAGAAGCAGGAGAGTATCTATAGGACAGCTGTACCACTGGAGATTTATGCTTCTGTCCTAGATCTTTCTTTTAAAATTCCCAAATGAATTCTCCCTGTTAAGAAGGAGAAAAGAATGACAAAAGGAATATTACACAATAGAAGATTACTAAAGGATGTCAGGGTTAACCCAATGAAATTATTGTAATTAACTGTTCATATTGCATATTGTATATTCAGATGCCCATCTGGAGGAAATGGTGCTGCTATGTTCTCTTCAATTTTCAAACCTTGAACTTGATCCAACCATTAAGTCAATGAATAATTCTCATGCCTAGAAGTTCATGCTCCATTCAATCCTTACATCTCCTACGGAGCGCCCTTTCAGTTTCTGCCCAGGTGGGGTGAAGCTCTTTCCCCTTGCTTGGATTCTCCCTGCTCACATTACAGCAAAACTTCCATTCCATTCCCTTCCCCTCCCCCCCCCTTTTTTAAATTATGTGGTAATGTAGGGACATCGCTACTTTGTTTTATGAAGCATAAGTATCAGTTCTTCCATTCTACAAAATCTCTATTGATGTACAAAGGAATGTAGGAATAAAATAACAACTTGCTCACCGATTGCTTTGATTATTATTGCATCATAGAAACAATGGTACCAAAAAGGGGATGGGGTGGGCAGAGAAATAATGTGTTTTAGTGTTAAATGAGATACTGCAGGAAGAGGGTGTGAAAGCATCCATGTTGGCTGGCATCTAGGCAAAGGCAAGGGCAAGACATGGGGACTAGTGAGAAGGGAATGGTCCCTAAAAGGAAAAATAGGCTCTGGTAGACTGGTTCATGTAGGACCCACCCAGTGAGGCTTGTCTTCCTTGAATAGATAGGAAGGGCAAGAAACGGGAACACTGGACTGAGTGCCAGCCCAGCCCTGTTGCCAAGCCACTGCAACCCAGACTGTAATTTCTGAAGCTGGCTTAAGAAACAGCTGGGAGCAGCAATGGGACAAGCAGTTTAGGCTGCAATGAGAAATTGCCCCTAGACGGGTTTGGAAGGTTGAGAAAGATAGACAGATCACCTATTAGTTAGCCTTTAATGTGCACCAAGATGTTTTTCTGCAAAAGGCTAAAGTCTAGAACCATTTCATCATTTTTAAATGTTACTTTGCCAAGAAAGGGAATAAGTAGAAAAATCATATTTTATTATGAATAATTTTATGGGGCACCATTTCAGATCATACTTTGTGAAGTCCTTGGTGCTCTCTGAACTTGATTGTTTGCTTGCAGATGTTTCATCACCCAACTAGGTAACATCATCAGTATAAGTGAGTGTGGGTTTTCTCCCTGTTTATATACAGTAGCTTGCCCTACCAGTTTTGGTGAAGGTGTGGTTTTCTCCTTGGTAGTTCCTTGATTAAAGTATTGTTTTCTGCTTGATTGTTTGCCTGGTGTTAACCCCTGCTTACCTGGGTGTTGCCAGCTGGAGAGGATATGTTCTGATCTTTTTGTTTCCTTCTCAGCCTTTTTATTGTCTTTTTTGAATGATGTTTAATGTGGTTTATCTCTATGTGTATCGATGGCTGATTTGTCTGAATGCCAAGCTTCCAGGAATTCCCTAGCATTTTTGGATTTAGCATTGTCTAGGATGCTCATAGTTTCTCAGTTTAACACCATGCAAACAATCAAGCAGAAAACAATACTCTAATCAAGGAACTACCAAGGAGAAAACCACAACCCCACCAAACCTGGCAGGGGACGCTATTGTACATAAACAGGGAGCAAACCCCACACTCACTCACATTGATGATGTTACCTAGTTGGGTAATGAAAAGTCTGCAGCAAATAACCAAACTCAGAGAGCACCAAGGACTCCACAGTTCTCTTCTACTGAAGATTATACTTTAATACCTTGAATAAATTTAGAATCTAATTTATTTGCTCACATTCTAGTGCACGTTTTAAGTTTTTTTTTCCTTTAAACTTAATTTTAAAACTGTTGAAAATACACTTTCAAGGTTGTCTTTCTTTTGCTTGGCTCATATCTTGTAAGAAGTGCAAGGTATAGATGTAGCAAAAGCTAAATCAAATAAGAGCATCCAAATTAACTACAAAATGCTTTATGTTAGCATTTTCTCAACTTTTTTTTTTTTTGCTGACAAGGCTTAGTACTCTAGAAAAGAAATCTAACAAAAATATGATTATAGGTTGTCTTCCTTGATGCTGCAGTTTAATCTGAGGTAGACAAACTATGAATTGATCATTGTGGCACATTTTCTCCACCTATAAATTGTATATATTGATGAAGAAACTATAATGTAAACCTTACTTCAATGATTTTAAAATGTGTAGGCAAAGTTTTTTCCCCCCCTAACCCCTTTGCTCTCCCTGGATAGATGACTGAACCATGGATTGACTGAAAATACTGGAAAATCAGGATTCTCACTCCTGCAGAGAACCTTCATTTGCTGCTATCTACAGCCAGCTTCTACATATTGATGGAAGGCAGAATGAGCACTGTCGACTCTTCTTTCCCTTCTTGTATATTGACCTTACATTCCTTAAGAATAGCTATAAAATACTTCATTTTTGAATATGGTAAATTCTATGCCCTTTTCCAATCTGTGTTTTTTGCCATGTGGATATTCTAGGAGGTTAGAGGAAATCAGGTTTCAGAAACTGAACAAACATGCTGCTCAGATTATTTGGATTTTTTTTAGGACCTAATAAAATTCCTGCCCTTCTAGAAATGTCACAGTATCACTAAAAGGTCTCCTGCAATTGCTCATCTCACATGATTGCCCATCCCTCTTCAAAATGATTATGGAAGTTTTCCACTCATACACAAAAGGAATCTACTTGTGCAATTTAACCTTGCTTCCACTTCCAAAAATTCACTGATCTAATACAGATGATTCTCCCAACATGGAGTTCACAGGTTCTGACATGTCTGGTACCAGTTAAATTCCTTTTTCCATCTGAATAAAAGAAAAATTTTTTTTAATTAAAACTAAATAAATGGGAAGCTATTATATGCTTTTATTTCCAGTGTTTCCAAACCTTATATGAACATAGAAACTTTTTATTATTACTACTACTAGTAAGTGGCTGCAGCCTGGTGGTTTATGTTGTAATGTGTTCATCCTCTCCCCAATCGGAAAGGATTACTTTCCTACCTTTAAAATAAAATATCAGAACTTCTTTAGTTATTTCTCCAACTTCTAATCACCTCCAATATTCCCAGTATGGAAATACATTACATTATATAAAACAGAAGCTAAAATAATCAGTGGTTAAAGAATTTTATCATACTCTAGAATTTATATTACCCCAAATTTTAATCCATACCAACAGTGATACTTGTTATTTATTGGTGTGATACTTGTTATTTATTGTGTGGAACGTGGAGAAAGAGAACCAATTTATTATGAAGAAAAAATGTACAATGTAACAATATTGTATTATTGAAATGCCAGATGTAAACTTTCTGGAATAAAAAAGTTATCTTCTTTCTGCTAACTTTGTCAGATATATCAGAGACACCAATCTTCTTTTAGCATTTACCTAAAAGTGTGGAGACTCAAACTGCTCTATTTTCTCTAGTTGACCTCCATGCTGAAAACAATACTAGTATACCTTTCTGCATGGCCCAGGCCTCAAATGAATTAGGGTCTTGGATTGCAGGGAGAGCTGCAGTTGTGTTGAAAACACAGGTGTATCCCTTTTGGACTTCCCTGGCTGAATGTGTAGAAATTAGAGAGAATGTGTTTGTGGTCTTGTCCTGTATTCAGTTTGTATCCTCCAGAAATTCAGGCAAATTCATGATGAGAGCTAAGAAGAAAAAAAGAGGAATCTACAGATTATAAGAACATCAATCACAAGTCTAGATTGTACAACATATATAAATAAACATGTACAATCTAGATATGTTTGTGGCAGTCTTCCCTATTAGCTGCTTCATGAGAAGGGAGAACAATGGGAATTAGAATCCCTTCTTTCTCTTGGTAAATGCTGGTGCCATGTGCCACAATGGCAGCTAGACCAGAGATTGAATTGCTCAATAAATACTTGTTCTGCAGTCCGTAATTATAAAATTATCATCTGTATTGTGGTTCATGTGCCACTGATGGTTTGCTAAAATGAATGGAGTACTAATTTTCCAGCTCTCATCCTAGTATACCCAATGAATATCACTTAAGATTATGATGTATGCATGTGGCAGGGGATGGATGGAACTATGATTCTTTGTAGCCTGCTGGATATGATTTACAAACTAATAAGAATAATGGAATATTAAAATGTTAGCAGTGAGTAGTCACAGAAATAAGTTCAGTACTTATTTTGTACTTTAGTTTGGTATGAACAGAATATTTAATAATCTCATAATATCCTTTGAGAAGTATTCAAAACACTTGTCAAAACTGGCATTAAAATCTTTTACTAGTTGGCTGTTCTGCAAAAGTATTTCCAGATAGCCACAGGAATGATGGCTACAAATCTGATATATTAAAGGAGGTGTTCTTCGAGTCATCATTACTGGTTTGGTGCAATTTTAATTTTTCTGTCCCATTGGGTAGATAGTTAGCATATTTGAACTTTCAAGAATGTATATGATGTTGCCACAATTTAATCTATATCTGACATACCAACAAGTCAAAACTCAGTTCAAACATACAACTGTACTTTGGGAGAGTAAATATATGGACATAGCCTAGGTCATATTTAAAATTAGTTTAAAAATCTTTGCCATGATCTCTTTCATTTAGTCTTCTGATCAAATTTCTTTAAGTATTTGACAAACCAAACCAAATATATGCAGATGAAGATAGCACAGAATTTGACACTTTAAGAACTCCATCTTAGCAATGACATATTATTGTGATGTTTTTCAGTGCTGGCAATTAACTTAGATAAGAAAGTATAAAGAAAGAATATACAAGGGACTAGAGGTTTTATGGTCTAAAAGATAGGTGGAAACTCATGGACCGTGTGTAACCCTCAGTTACAAAAATAGTGGCCCCTAGAGTTCATTTTTCATTTTTCCTGCTAGTTGACAACATATGCAGTGCCCTGATGGATTGAATCCCTGGTCCATCTAGTCCATCAATCTATTCTCACAGTGGCCAACTAACTGCACAAGGAAGCCCACTAGTCTCCCAGCAGATGGCCTTCAGAGGCAGTCATGCTGCCATTAAGGCTACTAGCCATTGATCTCCATGACTTCCATGCATTGACCCAAACTTTTGTGAAACTAGACAAGCTTGTAGCCAGCACTACATCTTGTAATTATAGTTTGTAGGTTTTTTGCTTCAATTGACAGCAAGCAACAATCTTATCCCTGCTCAGTGAACAAATTGAGCAATTAGCTGATTAGGAAAGCAACCTTAAGGATATTTTAGGTAAGGCTATTTAAAAAATTCAGCTAATGTGGTGAAATAAAGTGAAAAAGCAATTTGAAGCAGTGAGATATGTGAGAAAGGGGATAGAAAATAAAGAATGAGAGGGGAAAGAAAGTGGGAAGAAGAAATCTGACAGCACAATTTGGGATAGAGTCAAGATAGAGAAGGATAGGTTTCTCTTCATACTGTGATCTTCTGCAGGTGGTTATACCCATGAATGGCATTTAATTCTTCTCAAATTGTCACTAGCAGCTGGTGAAATTGATTTTAATATTATGCTAAAATTCTAAAATGAAAACTCTCCAAACTTTCCTTCTGCCTTTAATCCATAACACACCATAAAATACAGAAGAGTTCAACTTGCTCCAAGCCACATCTCATGACCCATAGTGTGAATTAAGGCAAAGAAGGTTGTTTAACACTTTTAAAACAGATGTTTTAAATTCAAAAGTGTCTTTGAAGTTTATAAAAACAGGCCCAACAGGCAGAAGAGCAGCTGGCAGTGAGCACAATCAGTGACTAATTATCAATGCCAAAAGTTTTCATGATATGAATAAAGCCAAGCATAGTCCTATGTGGTACATTAAAAAAAAAGGTTTAACAAGAGAGCATGTGTGTGAGAAAGTGATTAAAATAAGGCTGAAATGCATAAAAATGCCAGAGCAGTAAGGTTTTGTAGGCAGTACATGCAAAAGCTAAATGGAAAGTGGTGTACCCTTGAATCCTAATCCAAAATATACACTGACAGTACAATCCTAACTCAAAAGTGCCCTGGCTAGTGGGAGATAGAATAAGAACTCTCTTCTCCTGGCAGACATTTTTCTCCTTGCAGATAAATGCTTGCATAGAGGTATACCAGCAGAACTGCCCTGCTAATCAAGCTATGCCAGCAGAGGAGCTAAAAAAGGGGATGGAGAAAAAGTGGGGCCAGGGGGAAATTAGTTACACTACATCCAAATCCCTCCAAACCAGAAGTAAGCTAAACAGAAACCAGTCATAAATAATTAAACTGATTGGCCTCTAGCCATTTTGGTTATTTATCTTTGGGCTGCTTAGCTTCAGTTTAGGTATTATATATATTTTTAGGAGTAAATCTTTCTGGATATAGGAAGAATTTTGTGGGATAAACTTGCGTGCCTCTAGGTAACAATTTTTGGAAACCAACATTGTAAGAATGTTATTTTTGCCCTCATATTTTGCTTAGGGACTATCCAGATGCATCCAGTTAGAACAGGAGAAAATGGGAAATGTGTCTCCCTTTGCACACTGTATCGTATCTACCTTTTCCAATAGTAACTTAAGAAATAAAGAGATGGCTAAGCCACTACTTTATACCTGATGTGACAGTGACAGAAGGAAGAATTAGGCTCTAGAAGCTTTCTCTTGAGAGCAGTCTACTCTCACCCCCCACCCCCGTGGGATATAGAGGAAGTCATTTTCTCCCTTTTATCAAATATTTGTTGTTTCCAGTAGTAACGTTTTCCTATATAACACTTAGTTTCACAAGGATGCTGGCACCGTTAAGATTCTCCATAATGCATTACAGAAAGAAACCCATGGCCTTCCAGAAGTGCTGGATTACAGCTCCCAGATTGCCGAATAACTGGCTTTGTGGAAGCTGGGAGGTATAGGTCAGTAATACCTAAGAGCTACAGGTTTCTCAGCTCTGAGTATGAACCTTCAGTTAGTCATGTTCCTTCCATTTGTATGCAGTGCAGACACAGAACTACAGCTGCCAGGCATGGAAGAGGAATACTACAGGGGCCTATGACCAAGGAGGAATGGAGGATCAAACTGGATATGATGTTAATTGCATGAATGTAGCTTTTTAAAAAATACATAAATTGCACCCATGGGGTGTGGATGGAAGTGTCCCCCATACAAATAGCATTTTGCAAATGTGCATTCAAAGCCTTTAAGGATACTTCCATAATAAAAGGTAATTGCTACTAGAAAATCAAATTAGCAACCTTCCTAATTATTTATGAGCAGTTGTTCATATAGGCAATCCCCTCCAGACATTTTGTGTTTAATGCCTAGACTTTAAATAGAGCAGGACCATTGGAGTGCCTGATATTGGTTACAGAACTGCCAGTGACAAGGAGTATGTTCCCATTTGCCAGTTATTGCACAGACGTCTTTTCATGCGTAAAGAGGCATTATTATGTTAATCCCCAGCATGGAAATTTTCCTGCACTTTTCCAACAAATTTTTCTTCAATTGTATGAAAGAAAATTTGTTTTAGAATTTTTTTTTCAGAGAAAAGTTTTAGGGAAATTATCATAGGAGGATAGAAATGGTTCTGCAAATAGTTATGAGGTGTTCAACGCGTGTGTGTGAATGCCCTGTTTTTCATTGATCTCCCTAGTGGTCTTCAGCATCCCTGCCTTCTCACAGTTGAATAAAATCTGAAGGAACTTATCCTACTGGGCATTTTCAATAGTAGTGCTACTGTCACTACCAAAAATTGTTGGAGAATAGTGTCTGGAGAAATTCATTAAATAATTATCCACTCAATTTCACTGCCAAAAATTTAATGGAGAATTTTGAAAACCTGCTTTCATTGTAACCATGGGGTATATTGATCATCAGGAGTCAGTATGTGATGGTTTCATTCTTATTAGGAAGTGTGAGATGTACATAGCCAGATATTATTCTATGGAGTTCAAACCCTCTACCTGAGTTCAGTTCTAGGTAGAGGGTTTGAATCCCATAGAATATAATCAGCTATGTATGTCTGATGATTCCTAATAAGGAAGGAATTGGTCACAATACATACTGACTCCTGGTGGTCAATGTAACTGAAAAACCCACACAAGATATGTTCTGTGTAAAAATAGATAACCCCCTTCCCCCTGCCCAAGACAGGAGTTGGAATTCATGTAAAACTTCATACCAGGAGGCAGAACTTAATGTAACATCTGTATCTGTCTTTCTCTAAGAGCTTCAGAAAGCAGTGTGTTAGACTTTATGACTATTGGTAATTCTTAATTTTCTCTGCCTCTGCATATTATTGCCATTAAGTAAGAACATATATGTGTATGTTTATATATATTTATTGTATTTGTCAATTTGTATGCTGCCTCAATGTTGGAGTTTCATATGATGCAGATTTTGGATAAGGATCAATGAACTCCAATAGTCAGGCTTGATACTCATCTAAGTGGCAGAGTACCATTCATAGCAAAGCAATAAGGAACATGGAAAAAATAATAATAAATGTGCCAGGTTTGTACAGTATATGAGACCAGCATGCTCTGTAAAACAACTTTATAGCAGCAACATACCTAATAAAATAAATGTTGTACTCTTTTGAAAATACAATAGAAAACACAATAAAATAATCGCTTTTGATTGATTTTAGGCTCACTTATTACTTGCTTTGTGGGTGTTCTGTCACTCGTAATATGAACTGGATTTCTACTGAGAAATATCCTGGGGAGAACAAATTGTTCAGCCTCAGAGACATGTTAAACCTTTGTTACCCATTCTGTTCTCTATGCAGACTTGCTGACTTCTCCATATCTGATTTGTTTTCTTTTGGCTGACTCTCAATGGAACTTTAAAAAAAAATAAATAAAGTACCCTCTCATATTGGAAAGGTTATTTCATAGCACAGAACATTAGAAATAACCTTTCCATATCCTAGAATTAAATGCCAGTGTTAGATATTATACCCAGTCTTTGGAAACTGGTTTTGCTGATAATTTGGAACAGTCTTCCTCAATCTGGTGCCTTCCAGAAATACTGGACTTTAGCTTTCAAAATATTCAGTCACTGCTGCCAAAGACCATGCTGGCTGGAAATCCTTGGAGTTAGCTGGCTAGAAGCCTTGTGGGACCCAAATGCCTTCTCAATGCAGCCAGAGATTATTTAGTGATTCTCTCCCCTTCTCTAATGTTTTAGGGAAAAGGACTGCAGGGTCTGTGTGAGAGACTGTATCCAAAGTTTTTTCTCCCCCTCCTTTGACATTTGACCTCTCTTGTCAGGCAGAGTGATTCAATCTATTTTACTGCCACTTGAAAATCCTCCCAGGGGCCACAGATCAATTTTTCAATTCAATAGAATTCTATGTACTTTAGATTTTATATTTTAATTTAAATGATGTAACCATGCATTTAATAGTTTAATATTAAAATATGTGTTTAATATGTGCCACCGACTTGATTTGAATGGTAATAGATGCAAGCAGGAAGTGAGGATGGCACAGTCCAGGTCCTGACAATGAAGCTCAGTTGGCACTTCCTTGGATCCCTGGACACCTTTGCCATTGCCTGACTCCTCTTGGCTGCTGTAAGTCCCCTTTATATCAGTTTTTCGGTTTCTGTTGTGCTGCTAATCCCATGGCTTATGGCAAGCTGGAGGAGGAGGAAGGATCATTTCTTTGTCAAACACCACTCAGCCTTTATATTTGTTGTCCTTCTGCTTGCTTTCCCACTATTTTGCCTCACCACTGCTTGTCCTAAAGGTATTAGCAAACTGTGCCTTTGTTTTGCTGTCTCCAGGATTGTTAACATTTCCATATTTTTGTTTCTTCCATCTGGATGGCAGTAGCTTTGCTGTGGCTAAACCTGTTGGTGTGCTTGTTCTTGCAGCCAAATCCTCTTCAAGCCAAACAGCTTGCTCTCGTCTTTCCCCCAGAGGTAGCCACTCTCCCTCTTAAAGGGCCAGACATTCATTTCTGGAAAGTAGAAGCCCTAACAACACACAGTTGAGAGGAAACATGCAGGTGCTCATTTTCTCTGCATCTGTCCTTCTACAAGACTACACTTTGATCCTGGGGTATGATCACAAATGTGCCAGGATCTGAAGTGCAGCACAGTTAGAACTGTCTGCTCAAGCCAACCTTTGTCTTGTATTTCTCAAGCAGAAGCTGACAATACAATATAACAAAATACATTTGAATCTGAGTAAGAGAATGAACTCTACCCAAAACACTATATCCCCAGCCATTCAAAAGTCTGAGAGTGGAAAATCATGCATGGGCTATCAACAACCAATTGGCTCCTCCAAGGAGATGCATTACAGGCCATATCTACTTATGTAGGCTTCAATTGGCTTTAGAGTATTAGTGAGACAATCCTGTTCTACTGCTCTAAACAGAATATTTCAGCAAGTACTAGTTATTTTGCCGAACTGTTATTTGGAGCTATCCAAGGTCCTGTTTGTTTGTTGTTGTTGTTACCTTCTTTGTCTGAAGACATTTTTTTCTTTGTTTACTACACCAAACTTATTTATCTGCACTGTTCAGACTTGACTGAGGATTCTGTGACACCTTTAATTTGCCCCAAGGAACTCAGTTCTCCGTAGACTAAAATAAGTGATCTGAATACAAACTGTCCGATCTGAAAATAAAGTTTTGGAGTGCTACCGATATGCATTTGAGTCAGTATCCCCATTCTTAGAACGGATGCCCATCTTCACTAATATTTTTCTTATAAGCTAATAATTTAGATTAAACTCTTGTATTTCTAGCTCAGGTTCTAGGTTTTATGGAATTTTGTTTACTTATTATATTGATTTATACAGCTTATCATCTCACCAGCTGCCAATGTTGAATATTAGAATAAAAACCAACAGAAACAAAAAGAAAAACACCCCCCCCCCCCCCCGGTAATAGAATAATAGGTCAATCAACCAATCCATACTAAAAAACCACATTGGCAGGCTCATCCAACAAGTAAAACCTATATCTGATGTAACATGCAGGATTTCAAGGATTTATGAAATGCCAGTAGAGTCAGGGCTAAGAAAATCTCAGGGGATATGGTGTTCCAAAGGGAGCTGTTACAGATGGCACTACTTAATAAATAGGACCTCAGATTGTAGACCAGTTATGTCTTGGGCAGTGCAACACCATCAAGAAGAATGGAACATCTCCAGATATTGGGGGGGGGGGGGGCAGGACTATAGCCCAAAGCTGCTCAGTCTTTCTAGATTGCGCTGAAACCTATTCTTCCCTATCCAGACTCCCACAGCCTCCAGGCACTGAGAAAGAACCTCAATAGCTCACCTGACTCACCCATCGTAGAGATGTATAACAGTATTATCAGCATATCCCATGATAACAGATGACCTCACCTAGGGGCTTCATGTAGATATTAAACAGGAGTTGGGAGAGAACTGAACCCTGAGAGATCCAACACAAAAGGGTCTTGGACCAGATCTCTCCCCTCTTATCAATACCAACCTATTACTCCTGAGGAAATGGACAAGGTTCTTGTGGCTTTATGTTGACTGGAACTGGCCACAGAGGGAAGATGAGAATCATTGCAATACTGTGTTTCTCTCCAAGCTAGTCCATAAGCCTGACTGATGATATCAAAACCCACTGAGAGAACAAGGGGAGCAAGGAGAGATGCACGACCCCCATTCTGCTCCTGCCAGAGGTCATTCACAAGTGTGATCAATGCTATCCTAGCCCCATACCTTGGCCTGAAACATGACTGGAAAGGGTCCAGATAATCCACTTCCTCTAGGGATATCTGAAGCTTTAGCACAACCACCTTCTGAACCACCTTCCTCTATCAACTCCCTAGGGCCTGTCACAGAGATGGAATCCAGCTTGGAACAAATCTTAGTGATTATATCTGACAGATGCCTAGAATATTCCTCACAATGGTCCTGCAGGTGCACATCTGTTTCAGCCTGCCAAGGAAGGTCTGAGTCTACTTGAACGGGTCTGTTGATCAGCAGTCTACAAATACAATAAGGGTGAAAAAATGCACACATTCAATTACATTTTAAAAATATATACATTCAATTGCATTTTAAATAGGCTATCTCCCTTTATCTCCTCTTGAGAATTAATGGCTATGTAAGAGACAAAGAGATATTCACACTTCCAGGTTGCCCCATCATGGTATGGGCCACCAGAAGGTTCTGGAGGTCAGGAATGGATGACGTCTACTCACCTCCAGCCACTGGCAAATATGAGCTCTGTCCCTGTTTTCTTGCTCCAATATTAAAATAGTGTTTTCTGGCTTGTATCAGCTCATGTTTTGCTGTCTAGTTTGCCTGCTGCCTACTTTGTTCTAGGCAAACCCCAGCACTTTGACTGGCTACTCTGCAGAGGCAGGAGTACCTTATTTTCTCAGGTTTTTCTCAAGAAGGTCTGCTGCAGCTTCTAGTACTGGTCTTTCTCAGTGGCATAGTGGTTATAACACCTACTTGACATGCAGAGGTTCCCAGTTTAAAACTCAGCAGAAACTTTTTAAAGAACTATTTTGCTTTCCTTGAGCTATCTCACTGTTTTTTAAATAAGCCCCCTGGCGCACTATTTCATGACTTTTCTAGTCACTTGAGGTGGAATAATTTCATCTCCAGCTCCTAAATAGTTGTACTTAGTTCACCTTAGTTGTCTCATTATGCTAAGCAGGATCATACTTGAATGGGGTACCACCTGTAAATCTCAGGTAATGTTGTAACCAGAGGTCATGCTCAGTCTGAGATAGTCTCTACCTGTTAGTGTGCTTCATTTTAAATCCACAATGATTTATCATGCTAAAGAAGGTCTGTGAGAAATATCTTAATTGATGTCGGTTTCTTTATTTTCTTCCTTATTTATGGGTCAACTTGCTAAAGCTATTTTCAGTTGTTCATGTCAGTTGCTATAATTGATTATCAGCTCCACTTAGAATGCTTACTATTACTACATCCCAGTGCACTTTCAGCAGGTCCTGTTTATATCTGTCATACCTTGGGGCATCAGATCTAATCTGTTCCTCAAAACCTGGAGATTTTTCTCATACATTTAGTGAAAACTGCCAAGATTTTTCTTGAATGAGATAAAAATGTAATAGCATTTTCTTACATTCCACATACAAAAGCTGATCTGATTGAAACCCTAGGGGAGGATCGGTATCCATTACTGCATCCGAAGGCAACATGCTTGTTTAGGAAGTGCTGGTCAGATCATATGGCACAAAGCTCTGTCTTCCAACAACTTCCTAATGCTCCATTTTCTGAGACAGCTGTTTTACTCTGCCTGATAGTATGGCTAACTCTGACTAGTCAATGTATGAATTGTGACTGCCTTCTATAGTGAATATGGTTCTTAGTCTACGGAGACAGAGAGAGAGAGATTAACTGATTGCAAGCAGATCTGTATATCCCATAGGGTTATTCTCTATGGAATAATAAAAAACTAAAGCTGTTGTTGAATCACTCACACACAAATTACCTTAAGTCTATTTTCCATTTACACCCATCCTTTCTTCTGTATTATAACTCAAGACAACTTTGGGAATGAGTGTCCCAAATATACTGTCATTACTGAGAAGGTCCCGTCCTACATTCCCTTAGCCTATTGGTGATGGAACATACAGAACAGCCTCTGAAGCAGATCATACAGTACAGGCAGATTTATAGAGGAGGAAGTGCTCCTAGTCATAAATCATTTAGAACTGTATAGATAAAAATCAACACCTTGAACTATACTCAGCCAATCCAGCTGATGCAAGGAGAATGTAATATGGTCAACTAAATATATGTCAGAAAACAATCTGAAAAATATGTTTTGCACTAGCTGTAGTTCTGAACACTCAAGTTTACTCTTACGTTAATGTGCACTGCAGTAAACCAAATGGGATGTGATTAAATACTTTCTTTAAAAAGAGACAGAACTAGTTCATCAGTTGAAGTTGGGCAAAGGCATTTTAGACCAAGGCTGCCATCTGACCTTCCAGTGGCAATGAAAGATTCAGAAGTATATCACAAAGTATAAATCTGATCTTTTAGAAATACTGTAGCTTCATTCAGAACAGACTATATCCTCAGTAAGGATTGACTCTTCTACTGAGGAATATGCCCATCTTCTCTCAATCAATTTTGCATTTGTTAGCCTATATTCAGTTCTTCAGTGTCTGATCTATGGTATCCTTTGCACCAGTTGACCAACAGAGATCCATGCTCCAGTTCCAAATGGCCTTTCTTTGAAGCATCACATGGGTGTTGAAAAGGATAAGGGTCTAAACAGATTGTTGAGAAAATTGATAGGAGTGACCCTGGGCCTAGCAGAAACACCTGCTGGATCTGCTCACACAATTACAGTCAAAATCATGTCAACTGAATATTCCCAAGTTCCATACTGGCTAAATTGTACTGTGGCAATTCTGCATTTAGATATTTTTCCCAAAGTACTTGTGCTCTACTTAAAGCTGACCATTGATTTAAAGCATCTGTTATTATCAGTTGGAATGCATCTCAATATCTATTAAGAAGGTAAAATCTCCTTTGACCTATAAAAAATGGTAAGTTTACTTTCATTCATAGCTCTAATGGCAAGCAGTGCTGGGTTTGGTATCATTTAAAACCATTATGTTCCATCTGTATGAAAGCAATTATTCTAAATTCAGGATGCTGAGTTCGCATACATTAAAGTTAGCATCTTTATGAGATTTGTATTGACCTCAACAATGTAGCTGTTTGACCTTTTCATCTACAGCTGCCTCCTTCAAAGCTGGAACCTCTGCCATTTGGCAAGCTTTTCTGTCCTATTTCTCTCTCCTTGCTAGAGATGTTGAATTGAACAACAGTTCTCTTTGTCTCTTAAACAAAAAGTATTACCCACAGTTTTATATCAGAGAAATGAGAAAGAAAATTAGGTCTGGTGAATATTTCAGTTTTAGGCCTCTTTAAGACAGCAAACTAAACAGCAACAATATTCATATTATGGAAGAATAGAGGTGTGCCCATGGCCACAACCATGTATATAATGAATTAATCTGCAAAAATGATATAATTCACATAAACATTCCCACTGCAACTGTATAATTTGTGTGCATTGTCCATCTCATGAAAGGGCAGGCAAGACAGTTCAAGTAAGGAATGTAAAAATAATCAATCAATCAATCAATCAATCAATCAGCAAACAATCTAGTGTGGTCTTCAATATGGATGGATTTGCAAGATCCACCAAGACTGATTTTGCTGCAACATAAAAGATATCACAGAATAGAATCTTTCTTTCTCTGGTTAAATTTCCACAAAATTTACTATATGTGAAAGCTGCATTCCCAGAATGATAAATATACTGTATTTTTAAATAGTGAATATTATGGGAAATACTTTTAGGAATTGCATGAGTAGAAATTACATTAAAAAATCTTGAATCAGAAAGCTATACTGTACATAAAAGTGTATTGGAGAAATATGCATAAAAATATAAGTCAATCAAATTTATTTTGCAAAAAGTATATTAGGGACAGTTATACCCAGATATTTTGCATCTTGGAGAAATGCCAAACTGACATCATTTTTTTTTTTTTTTAAATCACATCTTTTAAAAAACGTGAAAAAGTTCTGGACCAGATTAATGACTACTAAGAGAAACAATACAATGTCAGATCTATACTGGGGTGCACATCAATCCTTTGAATTAAGCTTTCAGGAAGATGGATTTCCATAGGCATAGGATCAAAAATGGGACTTTTATTACATATTATTATATTATATTATATTATATTATATTATATTATATTATATTATATTATATTATATTATATTGATGTATAAGCAAATGACACAAACCATATTCATACATTCAGATTCTTTTTGCTGATCAAGCAGAATTCAAAAACACTGGAGACGTATAAAGTAGATATCTTGCTGGAATCCTTTCAGCTTTCAAGTGTATGGAGATGTAATGTAAGGTGAGCATGTTGCATTATTCTCTTTCATGCAATTCTAATTAAGGGGGTAACGGGATGAATGTCCAGAAAAAAACCTTAGTGTGTGTGTGTGTTTGTGTGTATGTGTATTTCTTGATTTTACATCACTTGCATTAAAATCTACCTAGTGGAGCAGACAGATATCCTCAGGGAGAGGCTGTCCTGCTGATAACCTAGCTCCATGTCACACAGGTCTTTAAAGGTGATAACCAGCACCCTGAATTCTGTTATTCTGATGAGGTAGAGATGACATATGATTGTTTTGCTTATTGTGAAGGATGTTGGTTAGATGTTTTAGGACATTCTTGGGGATGGTATAGCATGATCTTTACTGTGGTCTATGCAATATATAGACTCATGAGGGAACTTCACTTTCAGTTCTTTATGAATGTTGTGGCATGCACACTCCGAGATGGACATAATTCTAAACTGGAATTCTACAATTTCACCAACAAGCTCAACCACAATTACAGTATTAATTTAAAAAAAAACTCCTTTATGTAATAATCTCAGTAGTGCAGAATAAGATGCCATCCAATGCATAAAGAACAAAAATGATATAATTAAAAAAAATCTGACAAGGGAGGGCCATTATCATGATGAATAAAGTTGATTATGTTAAGGAAGCTGAAAAGTAACTCTGTACTATAAAAACAGAACAACAGGACAAGCCTCTCAAACACATTATTAATAAGCTAACTCTTACTGGACAATGACAATGCACATTTTCAGGCACTGAGTATCAGATCCATATTGCAACAAGCCCAAATGTCTACTAATCTCCATATTTACATCAGCAGTATCATGGACCTCAACAACTTCACACACAAGCCTAGTAGGACCTTCATATGCTCTTCCTTTAATGTAATATATGCCATCATCTGCCCATAATGTCCCTCTGGATTCTATGCAGGACAAATAGGCTAGAAAAAGAATTAACAGACACAAATTTGACATTAGAACTCAAAGCAAGGATAAAGTAATAGCAGAAAATTTTAACCTCCGAGGACATTCCATTACAGACTTCAAAGTAGCAGTCTTTGAACAAAAGGACTATGCCAGCATATTTGAGGTTAAAACAGCTGAGCTTACATATATCATAGGTTTCAAGCTATCTCAGAAGGTCTGAACAAACACAATGGGTTGTAACCCATTGCACTTATTAATTTACAAGGTACTTATAATCTGTCCCTCATGAACTTTCATCTGCATAAACACTCTGTCTCTCTCTGCCTTCCCCCCTCCCACTGCCTCATCCCAATGTATTTAAAATTTACTTCTTTCTCTGATGTTTCATCTGCTAGTACATGCACTAATGAGCATGCTGTCATCATATAAAATAATTCTGAGGTGCTTGGTCTGTACCTAACCCTTAAGACAGCTACTGTCAACCAGCGGGCAATGTGGAATATAGTCATGAAGCCCTGAAGATTGTGGGAATCAGATGAGCTCATTTAATCTACAAATACATAGAAAGCTCTCTATAAATGTATCAAGTAAAGAACAATTTCCTCTTCCCAGTGTATGCTGCAAATCTTGCAAGCTTGTTGTTCAGGGCCCATTACAAGTCAGAAGTCTCATTACAGTATGGTATTGCTCAAGCAATTTTATGTTGTCAAATATTTATCTGAGGCAAAGCAGTTCGCTCTGGTGCTCAGGAGGGAGACTGATTTGATTCTTCAAAAGAAAAACACTGGGATGCATGTAACCCAGCTTGAGACACCATAAAGGACTTCCAAAAGTTACAACAGATAGGTAGAAATAGATCAGCTTGCTGTGATGAATGGGAAGTGAGCAACAGCACTGGAACAGGATGAAAATGCTGTGTAGTTTGTGCAGCTGTGAGGATGAAAAATATGCAGTTGGCATTGAAGTATTTGTTTTGTAAGAAACACATACACAGTAAATTAGCTTTGTTGGAACTTATGGGAAGGCTGCCTGCTGAGGATTCCTATCTGTCTGGATTCTTTCCACAATTACTGATTCTTGTTTTTATGTTATAAAATGTAAAACTGTTCTAGTGCTGAAATAGAATCAGGAAGATCCATGCTTAGTCTCCCACACAACCCCAAAGCAAACCAGGTGTGCTGCTTTGAGCTTTTTGAAAGCAAAGGGAAAGGGATATATACAAGGGCAGCCAATAAGAAGCCATGATGATGTACTATGATACCACTGCACAAATGACAGAAATATGTCATGACATTTGATGGCAGAATGAAGTCAGGCCATTAGCCTGCTGATGTCATAATGCATATATTGTCTACGATCCTTCCTTGCTCCCTCTGCAGAAGCCTAGGATTATATGAATGCAAAAAAACATCAGTTGTGCCCCTAAGGCAAAAAATCAGCAAAATTGGAATAACCTTGTTATTGGCAGAAAAATGAGAAATGGGCAGGGGAGGAGGGAAGCAACTTTAAGGGACTGGGATGGGGGTTGCAACATTAGAAAAGAAAGATAAAGGAGGGACAGTGGTAGAAACTTCTCTTTCATTATTTTGTTTTCTTGGGCCTCTTACATAAGAACCTTTGAACACTTTCTGGGCAGACATAAACATGCAGGCGGGTTTTGTGTGAAGGGATTCATCTTGATCACTGTCACCACTTTATTACTACTTTCGACAATGCTGATCCTTCAGTGATCCTAATAGTGATCCTTTAGCAAACAAAATATAATGCTTTCATTTTATATAACTCAGACTTAATCAAAATTAGTCATTTGAGCTCCAAACCTTTAGCGGAGGAGGAAAAATAAAGAAATCAAAATGTAGTTTCTGGTTAATATATGTTATGTTTCTTTTTTTTAAAAAGGAGTGTAAAAATAATTTATTATCTGCACTATATTTATCTTTTGAATCAGGCCTTAATAAATACTACTATAAATATGCTTTATAATGTGCCAGAAAGGTTTTGTGAATACCTGACTATGTGCAAGAGATCAGATTCCATATCAGCTTAGAGCCCCTGAGGCCTTTTTTCATCTGCTCAAGCTAAAGCCTATTAATGAAGCGCTCAATAAAATTGGGTGCGTTTTACATAACAGACAACAAGATTAACAATAAAACTGGAAGATAGAGAAAACTGCATACAGTATGTCATTTTCAGCTTGACAAATACATGCTTTAATAAAATAAGATTTTTATATAATAACATATATGTTGAGGGGGGCACGACAATCAAATAAATAAATTAGTCTGTGTTGGAAATAAAAAGTAGCATATAAAAGTTTTACATAATTCTTCTTCTTCTTCTTCTTCTTCTTCTTCTTCTTCTTCTTCTTCTTCTTCTTCTTCTTCTTCTTCTTCTTCTTCTTCTTCTTCTTCTTCTTCTTCTCCTCCTCCTCCTCCTCCTCCTCCTCCTCCTCCTCCTCCTCCTCCCCCCCAATTGTGTTAAATCAGTGAAAGACTACTGAGAAATGATCGATGTAGGAGAAATATAGCGCACAACACTTATCCTTTATTTGTGGAATAGATTCTGGGGAAAGGCAGAAATGTGTTAGGGGGTAGTTCTGCTTCTTTCTACTTATATCAATATTTATGATAAAATTCCCAGTCTTGTATCCTTGAAGCAAAAGTGTTGTTAGAGTATAATAGAGTCTCACTCCATTTTAAGGAATGCATAACCAAGCCATAACCATAGACAAAGTCGAAATGATCTCTTTCAAAGATACTATAGCATTGTCTTAATTCTGCTTAAATAAATGTATAGTATGGCCAACTTATCTCAACCTTCAGATGTATTAAACTACAGATCCAAGTTATGATCTTGATAGTTTCTGAGAGTACTGACTCTAGTCCAATGTGCTGAGAGGCTGAGGAAACTGGTATGGATAAAGTAATTTTATCATTTGATTTTGTTGTATGCACTGCAATTGAATTAGCATGTTGAGCAAAATGCTAGGATGAAGAAGTCAGTATCAGAATTGTTTATCCTAGGCCTCATAACCCCTTCTGCAACAAATCCCTGGATATTACCTTGGCCATTGAACAAAGTAATAAATAACTAAGCCATCATATTTCAGCATCTTGAGCGAAGTACTTCTATCTCCTACAGGCTAATGGATTATAACACGAAGAAAAGTAAGAAGATACTAACTGAAGAATAAGGCATTGCTTCACTATGTCACTAAACAAGTCCAGGGCTTTGCTTTCTATTTTTGTGTTTTGTCCTGGTTTGATAAATCTATGTTGAATTTATACAAAATGGGTGAGAAGTTATATTTACTGCAGTGACTTTTATTTAATTTGGTATAATTTACTGCATGATACAATATATGATATGACATGATATGATATGATATGATATGATATGATATGATATGATGTGTAAGTGATCATACCAGCTGCCCCAATCTGGTACCCTGCTGATGCATTGGTCTAATGCACCTGGAGATTCCAGCTTGGAGAATTCTACTCTATAGCATCAATAAAATTAATGTTATAAATAAATAATTTAGTAACCCTCAATTTTGAATGTGAATGCTATTTTAAGAGGCAAAGTAGACTTTCAGTTAGCTAATGAAGAATTTTATTTATAGTTATGTCATAGTGACAATAATTTTATTGAATTATAAACATTTCTAAACTGAGGAACAAGAAACGGTGACCTTTTATCTACAGATCATTAAGACTTATCAGCAGAATATATATTAAAAGAACAGAACTATGTGAGAATTTGGTTTAAAAAAAAGAATAGCAAGTTGGCCTGTGATTTAGAATATACCAAAATATTTGTTTGTGTATTGATTCACTAAAGTCAAATGTTGTTTCCTTACAATTTTTCTGTTTCCTTTTCCCCCTATAAATCACAGGGTTAGCCTGAATATAGTGATGCAGTGTTCTTGTTAAATGGTAACAGTTGGTCATCTTTGTTACAGAACCATCATATAATTTAGTCCCGGACACTGCTAGGGGTATCTGTGATGGCATTTAACCAGTACCTAAGCTCAGGAGTCTACCATAAAGTCATACAAGAACATGGTGTACATGGTCTATGATAAAGTCATACAAGAACGTGTCCATTTTCAAAAATTAACAGTTGGGAGTGTTGTTACAAATGAAGTACCATTTCTAGGATACAGAAACATGAGCACATTACCCTGATGTGAGAAGACTGTCCAATGTTGCAATTGCTGTTCTGCCTACTCCCAGGCAGAGAGAGGAGAAAATTTACCCATAGGCACTAAAGGCCTTCTTTTTGGCTACTCTTTACCAATGATTCTGTGGAACATAGAACTTCTTCTAGGAAGACTAATTAAAAAAAACAAAGCAACAGCAGTCAGTTTGATAATGACCCATATTTTTTAGTGATGGGAATCCATGGAGAAAAAAACAATTTGGTACAGACTTGAGGGCTGGAAGAAGATAATGAATGTAAGTCATTCATCTGCTTTAAAATGTTAAACTATGTTTTCCTCTTTCCTAAGACAAATGTTGCTGAGGACATGATTTAGAATGCTTCAGTATTAATGTGGTTGATGGTACAGGTGGATGGGATCTACTTTAATGGTCCTATTGGCCATTAAAGTCTACTGCAAGCACTCTAGTCAGTTGTTAGTGCTGCCCTCCACAGCTATTTTTCAGCTGCAGGGAAACCAGAAACCTACCCTCTAAGGATACATGTGCCCACAGTTATTGGCTGGCAATGTATTAATATTGGAAATTAGCTAATTATAAATACAAGTTTAATGCTCTTTTGAAAGAGCATTAGACCTCTGTTTTTAAAAAAGGACTAGCACTGTTAGGAGGCTGTGCTGATCCTGTCCTGCACAGATGGTCTGTTTGAATCAAAAAAGAGTGCCAGGTTCTGCCAGTTATGTATTATTGGCTCTGTGACCAATGAGGGGATTTCAGGTTTTACAAAATATTTCCTATGGCTGTACTGGGTACTGTTTTCTTTTTCTTTTTCTACTTTGGTGGGGAGTTGTGGAGATAGTTCTTCTATCTGATGGCTTATTTCTGGGTGCTCCCAACCATAGCTACTCACTGCCAGTGCTGCCATTTCCTTTTAGCACTTATATGATTACACCTTCGTCCTTTACTCTTTGCCTCTCTTTCACGCTTATTAGACTGAGTGACAAATTGCAGGCACAAGGACAGCATAGGATGAAATGAATGTGAGCTCTCTCAGTGCTCTCACAACCATTTCTAAACCCAGGTTCTAGTCCATCCACAATCACAGAAACTCACTTTGAGCCAGTTACTCTCTCTCAGCAAAACTTACATTGTTGTTGTGGAGAAAAACAGGAGAAGGGATGGTATCTAAACTGACTTGAGCTCCTGTATGAAAGGCAGGATATACATCAGATAAACAAATGAATGAATAACTCATTGAGTCTGGGACTTTTTAGGTTGCTTCTGAACATGGGTCTAGCACTCTTTCAGTAGAGCATTAGCTTACATTCAAAAATAGCCCTCTGTGTCTCTGACCTGTTATTTGGCCAACTTGAAAGGGAGCTAAATCCTCTGTCCTAGGCACCTACTTACACTTTTTCAACCCCACCCCACACTTAAGGAGACTGATTGGTAGATGATTTTCCTGCCAGCAGATGGCACTCAATGCGAGGAGAAAACAAAGCTGTGGAATCTACCAATTACTTTTCTTAACTTCTTGTTGTTCAGTTGTTAAGTTGTGGCCGACTCTTCGTGACCCCATGAACCACATTGCGCCAGGCCTTCCCATCTTTCACTGCCTCCCTGAGTTTGCTCAATTTCATGCTCATTGTTTCAGTGATGCTATCTAGCCATCTCATCCTCTGCCGTCTTCTTCTCCTTTTGCCTTCCATCTTTCCCAGCATCAGGGTCTTTTCCAAAGAGTCCTCTCTTCGCATTAGGTGATCAAAGTATCTGAGCTTGAGCTTCATTATCAATCCTTCCAATGAGCAATCAGAGTTGATTTCCTTTAAGATTGACTGGTTTGACCTCCTAGCAGTCCAGGGGACTCTTAAGAGTCTTCTCCAGCACCACAGTTCAAAGGCATCAATTCTTCGGCGTTCGGCCTTCTTTATGGTCCAGCTCTCACAGCCATACATTACTACTGGAAAAACCATAGCTTTGACTATGCGGATCTTTGTCGGCAAGGTGATGTCTCTGCTTTTTAATATGCTATCTAGGTTTGCCATAGCTTTCCTCCCAAGGAGCAAGCGTCTTTTAATTTCATGGCTGCAGTCTCCGTCTGCAGTGATCTTGGAGCCCAAATAAATGAAGTCTGTTACTGTTTCCATTTCTACCCCTTCTATTTGCCAGGGATTGATGGGTCCAGATGCCATGATCTTAGTTTTTTTAATGTTGAGTTTCAAGCCAGCTTTCGCACTCTCCTCTTTCACCCTCACCAAGAGGCTCTTTAGTTCTTCTTCACTTTCTGCCATTAGGGTGGTATCGTCTGCATATCTGAGGTTATTGATGTTTCTCCCTGCAATCTTAATTCCGGCTTGTGATCCTTCCAGCCTGGCATTTCTCATGAAGTACTCTGCATATAGGTTAAATAAGCAGGGTGACAGTATACAGCCTTGTCGTACTCCTTTCCCTATTTTGAACCAATCGGTTGTTCCATGACCGGTTCTAACTGTTGCTTCTTGGCCCGCATACAGATTTCTCAGGAGACAGGTAAGGTGGTCTGGTATCCCCATCTCTTTAAGAATTTGCCACAGTTTGCTGTGATCCACACAATCAAAGGCTTTTGCATAGTCAATGAAGCAGAAGTAGATGCTTTTCTGGAACTCTCGTGCTTTCTCCATGATCCAGCAAATGTTGGCAATTTGATCTCTAGTTCCTCTGCCTCTTCGAAACCCAGCTTGTACATCCGGTAGTTCTTGGTTCACATACTGCCGAAGCCTAGCTTGTAGGATTTTGAGCATAACCTTGCTAGCATGTGAAATGAGCGCAATTGTGCGATAGTTTGAGCATTCTTTGGCATTGCCCTTCTTTGGCATTGGAACGTAAACTGACCTTTTCCAATCCCGTGGCCACTGTTGCATTTTCCAAACTTGCTGGCATATTGAGTGCAGCACTTTAACAGCATCGTCTTTTAGTATTTTAAATAACTCAGCTGGAATACTGTCATCTCCACTAGCTTTGTTGTTAGCAATGCTTCCTAAGGCCCACTTGACTTCACTCTCTAGGATGTCTGGCTCAGGGTCAGTGACCACACCAGCATGGACATCAGGGACATTAAGATCTTTCTTGTATAGTTCTTCTGTGTATTCTTGCCACCTCTTCTTAATCTTTTCTGCTTCTGTTAGGTCCCTGCCTTTTTTGTCCTTTATCATGCCTATCTTTGCCCTAAACGTTCCTTTGATATCTCCAATTTTCTTGAAGAGATCTCTAGTCTTCCCCATTCTATTGTTTTCTTCAATTTCTTTGCATTGTTCATTTAAGAAGGCCTTCTTATCTCTCCTTGCTATTCTCTGGAAATCTGCATTCAGTTGCTTATATCTTTCCCTTTCACCCTTGCTTTTCGCATTCCTTCTTTCCACAGCTATTTGTAAAGCCTCATCAGACAACCATTTTGCTTTCTTGCATTTCTTTTTCTTTGGGATGGTTTTAGTTGCTGCCTCTTGTACAATGTTACAGACCTCCGTCCATAGTTCTTCAGGCACTCTGTCTACCAAATCTAATCCTCTAAATCTATTCATCACCTTCACTGTGTACTCACATGGAATATGCTCTAAGTCATACCTGAGTGGTCTAGTGGTTTTCCCTACATTCTTCAATTTAAGCCTAAATTTTGCAGTAAGAAGCTCATGATCTGAGCCACAGTCAGCTCCTGGTCTTGTTTTTGCCGTCTGTATAGAGCTTCTCCATCTTTGGCTGCAAAGTATGTAATCAATCTGGTTTCAGTATTGACCATCTGGTGATGTCCATGTGTAGAGTCGTCTCTTGTGTTGTTGGAAAAGAGTGTTTGCTATGACTAGCTTGTTCTCTTGACAGAACTCTATTAGCCTTTGCCCTGCTTCATTTTGTACTCCAAGGCCAAACTTGCCTGTTATTCCGATTACTCCTTGACTTCCTACTTTCGCATTCCAATCCCCTATGATGAAAAGGACATCTTTTTTTGGTGCTAGTTCTAGAAGGTGTTGTAGGTCTTCATAGAACCGGTCAACTTCAGCTTCTTCGGCATCAGTGGTTGGGGCATAGACTTGGATTACCGTGATGTTGAATGGTTTTCCTTGGATACGCACTGAGATCATTCTGTTGTTTTTGAGGTTGTACCCCATTATTGCCTTTCCCACTCTCTTATTGACTATGAGTGCAACTCCATTTCTTCTAAGGGTTTCTTGCCCACAGTAGTAGATATAATGGTCACCTGAATTAAATTCACCCATTCCCGTCCATTTCAATTTGCTGATTCCCAAGATGTCGACGTTCAATCTTGTCATCTCATGTTTGACCACATCCAGCTTGCCTTGGTTCATGGATCTTACATTCCACGTACCTATACAATATTGTTCTTTACAGCATCAGACCTTCTTTTCGCTTCCAGATACATCCACAGCTGAACGTCCTTTCGGCTTTGGCCCAGCCGCTTCACTCTTTCTGGAGCTACTTGGAATTGCCCTCCGCTCTTCCCCAGTAGCATATTGGACACCTTCCGACCTGAGGGGCTCATCTTCTGGCGTCATATCTTTTAGCCTTTTAACATTGTCCATGGGGTTTTCTTGGCAAGGATACTGGAGTGGGTTGCCATTTCCTTCTCCAGTGGACCACATTTTGTCAGAACTCTCTGTCATGACCTGTCCGTCTTGGGTGGCCCTGCACGGTATAGCTCATGGCTTCACTGAGTTACACTAAACCTGTAAGGACAGCACTACCTTGCTGTCAGAAAAGATATTGGCTATTGGGGCCAACAATTTATGCTGGCATTCTTTTGTCTCAAGGGCTGAGGGATATCATCTTAACACAGCTATCAGGCAAATCCTCTTTTTTGTGTTAGCCTTGTTATTCCTGCTGAAGTTCAGATGTAATGTAAGCTTGACATGAGAAGTAAAATAAATATTTGCTGAAGGCCTTTTTCCTGAAAACAATAAAGAACCTTTGTAGAAACAACTTGGCATCCTATGTGTGTGCCTTTCTATAAATCTGATGTCTTTGGAAAGCTATTGACAAACATTCCATAATCTTTCATTGAAGAAGCATTAAAAATGACATTGGTTTTATTCAAGGGAGTGTTAATCAAATGCTTTACAATGCCATAACTCAAATGCATTTGCATGTATTTGGTGGAATTGCTGATCAATAAATAAAATCACAAAGTTTTCATGTTAAGATTATTTCTACCTATGGAACATATATCAGCAAACCTTGGCCTGTGCCAGCAGCATCCACAGGAGATGGGGGTGTCAAAAAAAGTCGAGCTGGCAATCATAGCAGTGTGATGGAAGGCCTGCCTATTCGTGTGTGTGTACAGTGTTGATGAATATATAAAATGGGAAGAAGTTTGATATCACTGCTGCAACCATCATCTTGACTTACCTGAGCATTATGGATGCTGCTGCCCTGTGCCTAGGCATGGCAATGCTCAAGGAGCCTAGTCTAGTTGCATACTGGACATTTCCTTCTTCAGATTGTTTTCCTACACCATAACATATCTGTGCTTTCCTTTTAACTCAGGGTTAGGGTTTCCTAGTTCTCATCCCCTTGGTCTCACCATGCAGCCACTAGCTGCTGAACGAACAAATGCCACTTTAAAATCTTTCACTGAGTGAGAATGGCCACCACTGAATCAACTACTGCCTTCAGGGGCACACAGTCTAGTCAATATATGAACCAAAGCAAAAGAACAGAAAAGGCTGTACAGTGTTCTTGTTAAAATATGGGCTTGTATGAATAAGTGAAGAAGATATAATATCATTTCACTAAGAATGTCTTTGTTCTTTATTATTACTGAGTGGAGTGTAGAGACTGGGAACTGTTTTAAAGATCAAGTTCACTCATATCTCCTTGCTTCTGGTGATCAATAAAGATGGCACTTATAGAAAAATATTAAGGCGAGCCCTTTAATAGCCCCAAGGAAGATTTTGAAAATTATAAAAATAATTGATATGTTTTGGTTTTAATTACCAGAAATATGCTTGGAAGCTTTCCCAGTTGAGGTTAAAAGATTAAATGTACCATGATAGCAAAGCCCAGTGAACTGACAATGACTTAGTCTGTGAATGTTGATAGACCCTAGGTATGCATAGATTTTCTTAGATGCCATTCAGGTGGCATGCTAGCATCTCACAATATATTCTTGGGAACTCATAAGGTCCTTTCTAACTTGTTCCTAAACATGACCTACCCTTTTTCTGCCGTGTTCCCATGAAGTTGCCTTTGACTCACCTCTAACCAGTAAGTAAGTTAGACTGAAGTCATTATTACCTGTATTGCTGTTAAAGACTACAAGGCATATTTTTCTGCTTTGCTTCTGAAATACACTTTTCTATGTTATGTCACTGAGAGCACCTGCCTGTCTGGGGTAGTATGCTTTAATTTGTTGTAGACTAGCCCCAGCAGTTAATTGGCTACATTGCAGAGAAAGGAACAGCTCTTCGGCTGAGTTAATGGTTACCATGCTCTCTAATACTTCTCAAAGTGCTTTTTCTCATGGATGCTGTAATAGTACAATGAGTATAATTCTTGCAAATAGAAGGTTGCTGGCTCAAATCCCAGCAGAATGTTTTTAATTACTGTTTTTCTTTCCCTGAGCTTACTATTTTTCTCTGCATTTTTTTTTTAAAGTCCAGTAAAGCACTGTTTTAAAGCTCTTCAAGTGACCTTATAGACAAGGTTTTATCCAAAGCTCCCAAATAGCCCCATTCATATACACACAAATATACACAAACACATACACAGATATTGTCTAGGAAGATTTGCTCATAGGAAGAAAAGTGACTGGCATTTATTTTCCTGAAACAGAAAGGTGGGATGGCACTACAGTAGGGAAATAGTCAAACGGCAGGTCATGGTAATATCCTCTTTGGATTGAATACCCTATAAGCTATTGCCAAAGTACCCAAGTCCAGATATTTTTAAGATAGTTTAGAGTGAAACTAGCATGAGCACAGGACAGGAGCAGCTCAAACAGTAAGTGCAGATATGCTTCCATTGGGTGAAAAGCACTCTGAATTAGCTGTAAGGAAAGTACCATAGTCTGTTAATGACTGTACTGTACTTAGCAATACCCTAGATTACTTGTGACCTTATACAGATGCTGTCTGTGGATATACAAATAAATTGAAACAGATGAACTACAGGGAACATCAACACTTCTCTTTCACTTGCTATCTAAGTATCTAAGAAGGACATCTAAGACATCTTATTATGTCTCACATTTGAACCCTCACAGGAGTTGTTTTTTTTATGTGGATCCAGTCCTAGTCTGTGTGTGTGTGTGTATGTCTGTCATGGCTGCCTGAGAGGGATGACACTTCATGTATTCTTGTTCTGACATAGTGGATTTTCATCTATAGAAGCTTGAACTAGAGTAAATTAGTCTTTAAAATGACACAGCACCTTGCCTTCTCCATAACATGTAATGCTTTATTACGTATTTGCTTTTGCCTAAGTCCAATCAGTTTTGAAAATACAATCCTTTCTGATTCTTTAGAGGAAAGGCCCCCTTAGCTCTTCAGTCCTTTGTCTTAAGTTTTTTTGTGTTTTGGTTCCCTTCCGTATACAGTCAAGGAACAGGTATGTAGGTGGAAGTGAGGTTTGTAAAGAAGTACAAGACAGATTGAATCTGTTCAGTGCCTGTGTATCCCTGATAAGGCCATTATTTGTTTCTCTTGCAGAGACAACCTGTCAGTTGCTTGATACAAAAGTTGCTCGAGGCCTGTCTCTTGCCACCAATGGAGAATACACACAATTACTAGGTAAATGCTAAGCAATCTTTTGATGCTTCCAGGCTGAGAAAAGCATCAGCAAACTCTGTTCTCTTGTTGCATCCTTCTTGTTTGGCCCTTTTCTGTCTTTCAGATTTAACTATATCATATAACAAAGAGTGAATCACCTCTTCTTCTAATAAACAGTTCAATTGAACTGTCCCCATAACTTCTATCCCATTTGAAGATGATTTGATTAATAGCACAATCATTTTTAAACCAGCCTTTTCTTTTCTTTTTTTCCTACGGGCCAGATGAGAGGAAGTTAATTTTCACTTGAATGATTCCAGTTTCCGACTGATGGAGCATGTAGCTGCATTCCCCAGCTCAAAGCTATCACTTATCTTTGTCAGATTGCCTTCAGTCACTCCTGCATGCTGTTAAAAATTTAGCAATGGCTGGTGCAGATTTTGTTTTAGTGTAGTCCAGATGGAAGGTTAATGCTAATAGTGATCAGGATTTGAATGAGAACCAAAGCTATTTGTGACCTGGTCTGCCCTTCCTGTGGAGCCGTATGGAATCTTGCCAGGTGAACCAGTTTTCTCTCCCATTATTCTCCATCCTGCCCACTCTTTGCATTTCCTTCCCTAGAACAATGAGTCAAATTAGTTTACACAGATGTGTGTTTGCAAAGCAAGCAAGAGATGAATCCTTTGTGTCCTGTCACATTTGCTTCATGTAGTTTAAAGACTCCAGCTTTGCAAAACTGTGTTTTTGGTGGGGGAAGGGTTGAAAGGCAACACAGAAGGCAGAAATGACACATGGCATTATTAGCACTTTTCTACTTAAATGCATGTTTGTGGTTGATGTTGACATAAATATTTGATTTCCAACATTTTAAAATATTCATCATGCTGCCTAACAATGGTGAATAACAAATTTAACAAAATAGCCAAGCTGTGAAGATTAAGGTTTGGCATCTGCAATATTTCACTGGTTTTAGTGAACAATTGCTAAATTTAGTTCAACACTGAAAATGATTTAGCTGTTTAAGGATTTTTTGATAACTCTTTCTTATTCTGAAAGATTGGGATGGCTGATTTATGCTTCATGCAGTAGAAGTGTTTTGTTGCATTATTGGGATCTGTAAATGTGAAGGGATATCTTACACCTTGACAAATGACTGTAAACTTGAATTCTGTGAGGGGATAGAATAAAAATCTAAAATTACTATTTATGCCCAGTGATAATTCACAGATTACATTTAGATGAGGCATAAATATTACTTTGATATTTGATATATTCATAATTTGTTTTTCTATTTTTTTACATCTGTAACATTGAGTTTTATGAGCTAAGTTCCTATAAGTTTTGTTGTGTAACCTCCACTCTATTAATTGTTCACTCATGATATTTTAACTGAGACTGGATATTTGTATTGTTATATACTATTAAAAAATTATATAGAATAATAAACAGATTCAGTTTTAAATAAAAGATATACTACCTTTCCATCAAGTAGGACTCTAACTCATGTATGTTGAATTCATTCCTTGGATCCAGATTTGTTCAATGCTCTTTAAAACAAACAAACAAACAAACAACTTGAGAAGGAAATTGTAATGTTATTTGTTTCTTTAAATTGATTTTAACCTCTTCATTTGGGAGCACAAATGTTAGAGTTTAATTCAATTTTCACCACATCTGTATTATTATATATCTATCTTACATAATCAATGATCTTGAATGAATTTTAAGACCTCAATACATTTGGGCTACATTTCATCCATCTATTTTTCTAATTATACCTTATGTCACTGTGAGCAAAAAACAGAGCATGATTGCTGTAAACCAATCAATCAGTGGTTTTATAGGGAGTGTACATTCTCTGACAGGACTTCTAAATTCTTATATCAAAAGGAACTGGAATAGATGACATGGAATAGATGTCATAGTTGAGCATCTCACGTCATAAACCAAAATATTTTGATAGTTGCTATAACAAGTTAAACAAATAATAAACTTATTTGCATATGGTAGAAACATTATAAGAACATGCAGGGCAGTGAAAAAATTACATTCAGGGCTGATTCAGTTGAATCTTTAAATCCTTTCCATTCTACATTCATGTCAAGTTTTTCTACTCAGAAGTAGGATTTTGTATTTGTCCCTGTTGAAATGAGTTTCTGCCCATTGTTTCAGCTTATTGAAAACCTCCTGAATCTTAATACTGTCCTTAAAGTGCTTGCTATCCCTTATCTTTGAATCACCTACAAATATAACAGCCATATTTTCTAGCTCCTTGTCCAAGTAATTTATTAATATGCTGAACAGCATAAGGCCTAACCTAGATACCCATAGTATACCACTTGAAACTTCCAGTTTGATGTGGAGTCAGTGACTTACACTCCTTGGATACAATTATTCAACCAGTTTTGTATCCATCTAACAACCTAGTCTACCCAGTCTTTGCCATCTTCTCAACAAGAATGTCCTGGAATGCTGGACACTTTGCTGAATGCTTTGCCAAGGCGCACTATTTCTATCACATTGCTATCATTAGGTAATTACTCTATCAAACAAGAAAATAAGATTTATTTTAAATGATTTAGTTTTGATAAATCCATGCTGTTTCCTGTCAAGCAATGCATTCTTTTCTAGGTGTTCACTAATTGATTCTTTAATAATGTTTTCTCAAAGTAGGTGATTTACTTTATTGATGACATTTTATTATATTTTTGAATTGTATTTTATTGTCTTAACCTTTATGAACTGATCTTGGACTGTAATAATAAATGTTTGTTCATTTGTAACATCTAAAGTTTTGCTTGGTGTCAGTATCAAGCTGACCAGCCTGTGGTTACCTAGGTCCTCCTTTTTCACCCTGTGTTGAAGTTAGGAACAACATTTGTGCTTTTCTAGGCCTGTGGCACTATGATTGTCCTCCATAATTTCTCAATGGTCACAGAAAGAGGTTCTGGGATGTCATCCATAAGCTACTTGAAAGCTCATGATATATGGTTGGTCCTTGTTTATGGTAGCCAGGTGGCCCCTCACTATCCCTTTACCTACCTTGGACTGCTGCTACTTTCTTGTCAGTTGTTTCACTTAGGTCCAAGCAGTAGGCTTGCTCCTTACCTTTTTCTTCCTCTTTCTATTGACACAGCCAAAAATGTTATTTATACTGCTTTTTAACCTCCCTTATCAATCTGTTCTTCTTGTGCTTTAGCCTTTCTAACTTTCATGCTTTTACATAGGCAGCTTACAGTATTTCCTTGTGCTACAGGTAGATCTAACCAAATCTTTCCACTCTGGACTAGAATTTGCCTCTTCTTGTTGCGTCTTCACTTTATCAAGTTGCTGTGAATCTCTTCCTATTAAATTTGTTAACTTTTCCAAATTACTTTTTTGATGTTATCTACATACTAGCTTTCTTTAGGTGAAATATAAACTGGTGATGTTATAATTTTGTTTAGGATAGTAGGGGTAAGCACAATAGCCCCTCTTCATTTAGGCACTCTAGGTGATTACAACCTTAAAAAATCAGGATATTTTATTACATGGTGAACCTACACAGAAAATACTACAAGAAGACTGTGGCTAGAATTTAATCCCTGCTCACTGATCAAGCCTTATGAGAGTTAATCTAGCATGCAAATCTGCCCATGACTCTATAAGAAGAAAGTAGTCATGCTTCTAGCAATGGATTTTGAAGCATCGAACTTAATCTTAAGCATCCATGATTTAAAAAAAAATTATGTCCATGGAATATTTGTATATGAAACTGAAACACTGGATTGATATTTAATAAATTTTCTATGTCTTTTATAATATGATAATATCTGTCTGTAGTCACTTTGTATATGCCCCTTGTTCCACTTCATTTTTCCTGGCCTAGTTTCTATTCAGATATTGTACCTGACTACATTTTTTTTCTGTTGCATTATTAACAGCTGGTGTTAGCATTGACATAATGTTACCCTCTGTGTAACCTTTATTCCCTGAGCTTTGCCTTGTTAGTCAGTCATGATTTTGACCTCTTGCCCTGGTTCTCCAGAAGGAAAATGTCAATGGACAAACTTATAATCTGTTTCAGTGAACCTTAAAAATGTTGTTGATTATTTCCCCCCTCCTGATAATTTATAGCTACTGTCACTTGGCAAAGTACAGAATGCACAAAGTTGGTATAATTATGCCTACAGGCAGGTTCCTGAGTTATTGAGCAGAGTCAGAACTTTGGCTTAAACCAGAATTTCAAATAAGGAAAATCCAGTAGTAGATGGAGCAGTTATAAAAAGTGTGTATGCGTGTGGGCTTATAGGATTCTTGTAAATAAATAATAATAATAAAAAACCATATTAACTTTTCTTCAGGAAACAGTTTTGATAACTGCTTTGTATGGGCTTCATAGCATCCTATATGTTTGCATTTTTTCCTTAACAGACTTTAAAAGGCCTGATTATTGTTAAGGATTTTTTTTTTTTAGACTTTTGTCAGCTAGCTTGGAAACAGCATCAGAATAATAATCTGAGAATTCTGATTGACTTGTTTTTCTCAGTGCTCCCCCTGAGTCTACTCTGAAATCTTTCATGAGTTTTTCTTAGCTGAAAAAAAATGAGATAGATACTTATGTCTCAGTACAAGTAATCCTTCAACAAAATGTGACACTATACTTACACATTTCCACATGTCAGGATCTGAAAATATCCCATCCTCAGGAATTTGTGCTGTTGGTTTCCTTCTCCCCAAAGTCATAAATGTTGAATGTTATGTTTCGTTATGGATGAGAAGAAGTACAAATGGAGCTAGAATCCTGAAGCCCTTATTTTCATCCGAGCTTATTTTAAGTTTGGACCATAGTTGTTTACATGCATTAACCAGGTCACAATATTGTAAAAGTCATTTCTGCATGATTACCTTCTTAGGCATAAGCACTTGTATGCTGCCTTGCCTCCCTGGTCGACAGGCCCCCATTCCAATCTTCTTTTGACTGCCTACTTCTTTCTGTCAATAGCATACAGAGTTCCAATCTAAATTTCTCAGTGGCTTTCATTTGCCTCCACCAACCTTTGGTTTTACTATCAAAGTATCACATGAAGAACATTCATGGAATGGAGATGTTTGACTGTATCTTGGCTTTGCTTTGGAGATAATAGTACTTCACTGGCCCATTTCTATTGCTTGTATTACCCAAAAGGATCTTATCACTTTTTTCATGTTCTGTAATTCTGATTTGGTAGTGCTATTAGTACAGAAACACTACAGTACAGCATTTTCTTGATTCTATTACCTATCAGTAGTATGTTACATATCTGCCTGCTCCATGTAAAAAACCTCCACGTATATAAAACTAGGCATATCAGTGAAAAGAGATTTGTGCAGTCTTCTCTTTAATAGAATGTCTTCCTACATATAAGATGGCAAGGTTGTTATTTATATGATCACCATTATCACAGAGAGAAAATCATGTATGTTACTGCCTCACTTCACATTCTTTTTTGCTTTTATACCTTCAAATGCTTAAGCATGACAGTTAATTGCTTGGGTCTATCTGTTGAGCAGAGTGCAGCAAAAGACCCATAAACCTTGCTCTCAGGAAAAATACACATCAGCATGAGAGCTTGCAAGTAGCAATGCCCATATCCTGAACTCCAAAGAAACTCCAGTCAGAAAATATAAGCTAACTGGTCTTTATTGATAAAAAATGCAAAAACTTCATAAAATACAAGTTGCATACAAAAAATAGGATATAACAAAAACTTCTTCTCATATTAGCTTCCAAGACTTATCACGGCAAAGCCTCTAGCTAAAAACACTCTCAGAGAAGAGGTTCACTACTTAGTTACTTGTTAAGACTACATAACCTATAAACCTACATGGTTAACTGTAAGACTAAAAACACACACACATACACACTGGACAGGTTGGGCATTGTAACCCTCCCTTATAGTGCCAGTTGAAAACACTCGTACTGAATAACTAACACACATACACAATTTCAGTAGGCGGCAGTAGACAAAATCATAATAACATCACAAGATACTTTGTTATCTCAACACTTGTTTTGTAAAGCTAACAGGATGAACTTTCTTCCCATGAGAAAATCCTGATACTATCAATAGTAATCCATTGATATAAATTACCCTTCCAGATAGTGCCTTTTTTGTGATTTATAAAACCTGTCTGATTACAATTCCTTAAAAATGGCTATTTCTGCTATTCTGAAGCAGGAAGCTCATGAAAATTGCTGTGCGAACTCAATTATAAAATTAATTTTTAAAAACAAAGAAAACCTCAAAATCCCCTCCCCTCCCCAAAAGAGAAAAAATTAGCCCTGCCCATTTTCCATCACTGCTTGTCCCTTGTAGCCTTCTCCAAAAATATAAATGTAGCCACAAAAAGGATGTCATCCCAATAGCATGGGATGGCTAAGATTCTCATGCAGTAAATGGAACTAAAACATTATGGGAAATTGATTTTGAAGTCACATGGTCTTTTAGCTCAGCACATCCTGAGATTTCTTTATGTGTAAGTGGACAGTAAAAATGGCGTCAATAGAGCTAAATCACCAGGTGGAGATGTGGTACCCAGAGGTTCAAAATTCAGCACCACATCATGAATTATTTTTTAGCAAAAAAGCATTCTCCTTCCTCCCCTTTGGGCCTCATGGATAAATGAAGGAAAGAGAAAGAAAAGGGGCTAGTGTCATCACATGGTATGGGAGGAAAAGAGAAAGACTGAATGTGTGCATGAAACTGGAAGGGGAGAGATGAAGGTGGGGGAACAGAAAGAAAGAGCAGAACATTCAGGTATGTAAGGGGATCTTGCCTGTGTTGGGCTAAGCAACCCTGCATGCAAAGGGAAGAGTTAATTGTAGCAACTAGTATCTTGTTAGTATGTATGTTAGGTAGTCTCTTGGTAGTTGTGAGATTCTGAAATATTCCCTTAACCTTGCCCCCCTTTTTGCCTTCTACCTTCTCTCTTTTTTCTCTTTCTCATAGTTTGCTTATGCAGAATAAATATTTTTTTCTCCTACTTCCTTGTAAACATTGGTATTGTCTGATATGTAAGTAAAGTATATGTTTGCTTATATGAATATAATATTTTGTGTAATATTTTAAGAGGAGGAATTGGGTCAAGAAGGGAGGGGTCAAGAAGAGGGGAGAAATAAAGATAAAAAGCAGAGCTGAAACCAGTTAAAAGTAGTCATCACAAGATTGTCCAATAATTGCTATTCTTTACCACACTTTTTGCTGCATAGGATAACTCATACCATACAACAGTCTAGAGCTACCTAAAACATAGAGGTTCCACAGGGAAAGCTTTTATCCCCATCATTGTGGATGCCTCACCCTGACTAGAGTGATTAGTTTTAGGCTCTGCTTTATCAATCAACTTCTGAAGGTTAATTAATCAACCTTCTGGCTAGTATGTTTCACAAAGCCTACACTAGAATTGTACTCAGGTCCATTCCCAACAGACAGGTGCAGAAATTTCTGTGCAAAGGCATCTTTACAAATCTTGAGTGGTAAAAATATAGCTGCCCAACTCTAGGGTCCATTGGAGTTGGGTGCCTAATAAATCCAAACAAATAAATAAATAATAATAATAATACTATTTACTCTATTTTTTTTTAATGGAAAAAGGCTATGAAACAGCAGACATGTCTATTGTCAAGAAACCTGGCAAATTATAGACTGGCATATGGTTTTGGAAATATGCAGCTTTACATGGTGATTTTTTTTTAAATTGGAAAGTGCTGGTAACGTTGGGAGTGAGGTGGGGGTGGGAAGTAGGTTATATTAACTATAGGCAATACATGTGATTGGAGAACAATTAATAAACCATTTAGACCTGTCAATCATAGACTTCATTCCTCTGCCTAACTGCTCTTACTCCATCCAGGTGTTTCCTTGAGGAAGAAAATCTAAATGTAGATTTAGATGTACATTTAGTGCTTATCTGCACTGCCCAATTCCTCATTACCAGGACAAGCAAACACCATTTCTGGAAGAAAGAAATGATGCTACCCTCTATTAATCCAGTGACTTCCAGGTGAGCTTTTCTGCTCCACTTTTGAAGTACACTTGAGTATTTCTCTGGTGAGATGGGTTGCAGACTAACACCAGGAACTCATTGAATATTTTGTAGAAAAAGGAACACTTTTCAAATGAGTCATTGCTTACTGTGCACTTTAATAGATTCTGTATCTCCCTTTGCCAGCACTGCTGAAGGAGCACAGTGGCTATGATCTTTTCACAACAAATTGTAAGTTCATATAGTGAATTGTTCAGTACTGTCAGAAACTGTTTTTAATAGATATTTTCTTTTCCTGAGATACCAGGTTTTCCTCACTAACCTTTTAAAACAAAAACAACTTTATGGGTATTGTTTTATCATTTTTTTTCAAGAGAGGTAAGGCAGAAATCCTTTTACCTCAGGGTGTAAGAATGGAATTTTATTTAAAGGTGGTTGTTAATCCTGTATATATTTGTGTTTTGATGCTTTAACCATGTATATACAAATTTAACTTAACTCTGTTTCTCTCTCTTTATATACACACATGCTCATGCAGAAAAATCTATAACTACACATAAAAACAACAAATAAAAATTGGTGGAAGACCCACCAATAGAAAGGAAAGTGATTGGCAACTCTTTTTCCATAACAAAAATGTGGGACAGCACAGCAGCAGGAAAATTGTCTAATGGGACAATTAGACAATGTCCAACAGAACAGGAGCGGCCTAAATGGTAAGTGTAGATATCCTCTTAGTCTCAAAGTAGATTGGCTTAGTCTATAGGGCTCCCCTTTTGCCAGTGGAGCTACAGAGACAGTCTGATTTAGGATTCAGCTGAAACTCATGCAAAGTCTACTCTCTACTTAAATTCTTTCCTAAAGGATTGGTATCACACAGTGATGCAGTTTGCACCATGAACAGATAACAAATATTATAATTGTCCATTGCTGAGACATTTGTTACTTTTTGTTTGTCACATTGTAGACATAGCCCCTGTCCTTTTAGTGTTGTCAAATTTACACTCCTGGCTATCATATAATTATAAATATTGTGCTAAAAAATTAAAATAATTAAAAATAAATCTGATACACAGCTATGAAATTATAGGAAGCTTAATTATAACAAGATTTTATCTTTTGTTATAATCTTCACTGTACGATTTCTAACTTCTTGTAAAACTCATTCTTTATGCAGAAAGCTTTTGTTCTGGACTTTTATTTATATGGAAAGAAATATGCCTGAGCTTTAATTCTAAGGGTTAAAAATAACATAATAACTGTATCCATGTTATTACCAGGAATGTACATTAAATATTGTTGTCCTGAGGTCAATATCTTGAAAAAAAAATGTCAATACCCTCCAAAAGAGTATATGCTGATTAAATGTGGTTTAACTGATCAAGACTATGACAAGACTGTAAACAAAATATTAAAGTACAGAGACATCAAGCTGACAATAAAGGTACATATTGTCAAGGCCATGGTTTTCCCACTTACAATGTACAGCTGTGAAAATCAGAACATCAGAAAGTCTGAATAACAAAAAAAAACACTTTGAACTCTGGTGCGGCGGAAAATTGTTGAGAGTATCACAAAAATAATAAATAATTCAATATTAGATGAAGTAAAACCAGACTGTTCATATTATATAACAGAGTGAAGCCTTATTATGCCATCGTGCATTTTTTCTGTATCCAATACATATTAATAGTTAACACTGAAGACAGAGACACTTGCCAAGGCACAGTAAAGAGTTCAGGCTAATTATGGAAGAATACTAATTGTGCTGCTTCTCTTTGCTGAACCTATATTTCTGAGATGTGCATTGTCCAGCACTCTCTGAATTCTGGGTTAACCATAATCATGTCTAATGGGAGGTCTGCATGTGGTACTTGGTGTGTAACTATTTATTTGCCACCCCTGCCCCAGGTTCCAGGTGGTTGTAAGCATAAATGGGCCTTTCCAGATTACCACATTAAAAATGTAAAAGTTCGGTCAGACCCACTTCATATCACCAAAACAAGCCTCAGTTTACCAGGGTTTTAGAACACTTATATATCAAACTAGCATTTTCCAAACTTTGCAGAGTAGAGGAACAAAGAGCTGTCATGCCAGTTTGGTCTTGTTACTGTAATGAGGCTTTCAGTTTTCCTATCCAAAAAAAATAGTTTTAAAATATGTCCATGATGTGACTTGCATACTTTTTTTGTTGTGGGTTAGCCAAGATGAATTAATGTTAAAACATACAAAAGAGATCACCGTGCTCCTAAGCCTCGCTTAAGGAAAGCTGTAAAGTAGGTCACTAAAGCATGTTGAGACAATTATATTGTAATCCAAATCCTGTAAGTTCCTGGAAGCAAAGCACCAACAGGCATTTACAGCACATTCGTTTTCTTTTAAGGTGTGCTGGCTAAATTATGCTCTCACTCTGTGTTTGGTCATTCATTCTCTACTCACATGGCTATATGCTGGTGGTAATTTCATGCTGCCTGGGGTAGTAAGCTTATGTGAAAACTGTTCCCAGACATTGCTTTTCCCCTAAAATTAGCTTGAAAACCTTCAACGATTTCCTCCTTGATTTACTTAGGTTTCTAAGAAATCCCATCCAGCAAATTTTAAAGCAAAATTCATTAATAAAACCCATTAGTATCTTTTCAAACATTAAGATTAGAGTCTTATTGATATTTAATTTTACTTAATAATAATTAGTACTTAGCTGAAAAAAAGTATCAAAACAATTCTGCCACAGACCTTGTTGGAAGTAAATTTGAGGGCACCACTTCCAATGAATTCCCAATGGATAAAACGAATACTAGGAGGAACTAAGAGTTCATCCTCATATGTGGTACAAAAATGCCCAGTAACAAGGTCTTTTTTTTGTCACACCTTCATTATGTTTTCTTTGTTTCATCCAAAGCTGATAATTAAGGCAACCTAAAGTATTTCTTATCTGTTCCCGTTTTAACAAAGTGTTTTCTTTTTTCTTCCAATGCATTTTGGCCCTGGTTAACCTCTAGCAGGCCTCATCAAAGATGTGACTGCTGATATGTCCAGGATGAGATCTGTCCACCTCCTATTGTCCATTTTAAGCTGCTGTGTCCATCTCCCTTCTCTCTGGTTATGTTGTCTGGGGTTGCAGCAAAAACTGGACATTTTTACAGGGACATTTGCCTGTGTTTCCAGAGTACTCATGAGGTCTTAGGCAAACTACTCATAACCATGGCTTCAGAATTTTTTTGAAGCAGTGGTGGGCCTGTATTTAAAAAAAAAAAATAAAAACAAACAAAAAACAAAACAGATCTAACACATGCTGTCTCTCAGGGGTGAGAAAGATAATAGAGGTAGAGTGGAGCATGGATGGGTAGAGAGACTGGGATGTTGAGAAGCAGCAGCTGGACTCTCAGGATCACTCAGTTCCAGGGCTTCAAACGGTTTTTAAAATGGGATAGGATTGCATTTATTTTCCAAAAATATACCACAAAGCCCCAAACTGAATTATAACTATTTTATTAAAAATGGCCACTTTTGCCTCTGAATTACAGTAGCAAACTCCTGGGATGCTCTGGGGGTTGGAATTGAGATATGATTCTGATCCTTGATCTGTAGTGATCATACCACCTATTTAATAATAGTTGGCAGGCAATTTGTTAGACTGGAATATGCACCAGCATCAGTTAAATAGAGTGGATCAACCCTGATTTACTGATTTCTGGATGGATTGGGTTGTCTGTTCTAATTGCTTCCTCTGACAATTTCAATTTCAAGAGTTGAAAGAAGCTTCCGCCTCAATAAGGAAAATTCTGTCATCCCCGTGGCATGAGTGCCTCATTGGGATACATCCAATCCATTAATCCCAATGCAAATTAGGTAAAGTCTAATTTATAATTGTGATTTGATGAGTCACTTCAAATTTATGCTTCAAATCATCAGGCTGCATTGTTGAATTAAACTGATTTTATGAAAAAAAATGATAAAAGTGTGTTTCTGTTCATATGCCAGAATCCATGAGATATTTGAACTAATTCAAAGTTACATGATTTCTACAGTTGTTTTTTTTACCTAATGTATAATTTTCATAGTTCACAAGCATATCGTTTTGCAGAGGCACATTTGTTAGGTGATTTGCAGGACATGCTTTAGTTTTAAAAGATGAAATGTACTAATTAAATATGCTAGTTGCTTGTAAAAAACCTGAGCTATATTTTCATCAATATTGCAAAAGAAAGTTATTTTTTTTCTTCGCAATATGTCAGAGAATTATAACAGAAACAAAGACTCTATAAATAAATAGGGAACAACAAGCAGTGTGTGAGCCTGTTAGTTTCTGAGACTTTGAAGAAGACAGCAAAGCATTAGTGTCCCAAAAGCATCACTTCTGTAGAGCTGAATTTTCTTTAATTGGGTATGGACTTAAATACACTGTGTATTTAAGTTCTTAATTTGAATATTTTGACTTAAGAGGTGAAATTCCTATTGTGCGTTGTTATAAGCTGAATCTCCCCCCCCCCCCAAACACAACTGAACACTTTCAATTACCAGCAAATTCAGAAGTATAGCTGAAAGTGTTATGATAACAGAAAGAAATCAAATTATTCTGTATTAACACCAAGGACCTCAAATTTGCCAGAAATAATCATGAGATTTTGTCCTCACCACTCATTCAAACTTCAATACTACATGAATTCAGAAATTGTAGCAGGGTGACACAATTTGCATATAATTGTTACCTAAGCTCAGAAATTGCTTATAATTCAGCTAATATCCTTCAAATAAAGCACAAAGAATTGTTGTTAAAAATGAAATTAAAATGGAAAAAAGTCAATAGATCAAGTTTTAATTTACTTCTTTTAGAATTTATTATGGCTTTATTGGAGGTTAGGTTTTATCTGGATTTCTAAATGTTTTAGTTAAAAATTGATATGATTTCTTAAACAAAATGGTTTGAGCTGGAAAGTTAAGAAGTAAATTTTCTTTGCTGTTTTCTGTCTTTATATTGTTGGAGCTCTTTATTTCTGTTTTGTTCAATTTTGTGACCATAAATTGAACATAAAATTAGATTTAATTTTAAATTAAATTTAAACTATTGATACAATTAGCTGAAATCTGGCTACTGAAATGGGGCCTTCTCTGCTGTAGCCCCCGCCCTTTGGAACATCTTGCCCCCGGGGGTGAGACAGGCCCCCTCACTCCAGGCCTTTCGGAGGGATTTGAAGACCTGGCTCTGTCATC
This sequence comes from Liasis olivaceus, assembly GCA_030867105.1. Taxonomy (NCBI): domain Eukaryota; kingdom Metazoa; phylum Chordata; class Lepidosauria; order Squamata; family Pythonidae; genus Liasis; species Liasis olivaceus. Next base: position 34,231,880 of record CM061354.1, on the reverse strand, counting down.
TGGCCTGGGGCGGGGAGGGAGGATATCAGAAATGGGGTTGGCTGGCCCCTTAGTGGCCTGGTGTGGCCTCTATCGGCCTCTTGGATTTTTTAGCCTTTTTATCTTTATCTTTATCTTTGTAAATTCTGGTTTTTATAACTTTTAAACTTTTTTATAATTTTAATTATGTATTTCCAATCTTAGTTGGTTGTAAGCCGCCCAGACTCCCCCGTTGTGGGGAGATGGGCGGGGACAAGTCAAATAAATAATAATAATAATAATAATAATAATAATAATAATAATAAAAAAATGTGGCTACTTTTACTCTAGTTTGTAGATTCTGAATACATTTTTGTATTCTAGAGTTTAGTTCATGGCTTTGTGAAATTTGGAGTTGAACTGAATTTAGAAAGCTGGGTATAATTATTTAGTTTTGATGAAATTGCTGCTGATGCCAGTTGTCTGTGTTACATATGCATTCCATATTCAATCACAATGGAGTTTTTAGAGCTATGAACTATACTTCAACAGTCATCTGAGATCAGATGCCAGCAAGAAAAGGATGCCTGAAGAAAGCAAAATACTTCTTAGTCAAAAGGATGGCATGCCAGCATTTGTACTACTTTGCTGCAAGAGTTGTCTGTTCAAGAAAGAAATGACAAATTGAAGGGTCACAATGGATTTCTCTGAATCGTTATTGAGAGGTAACTGTCACTGGTTCAGAGGATCGTATTTTTAAATAAGTGCTGATCGAATTGCAAGTGGAATGTGGAATAATTATGCACCTCTTCTTTGGCTATGTTGTATCCTGGTGGGAACCTATGTAGAGACCAGTGGTGTTTACACTGGTACATTTGTAATTATTAAATTATATATAGATAATGAAAAATGGGATAATTCGTATGGACATATGATTGTGTGTATTTGGAGACTCAGTTAAAAGATTCTTAAAATGGACATGGAGACTTTGGCATATTAGAAAAAGAAGAGTTGAATTCAGACTCCCAACAGTACTCATCTTGAGATGATGGCTTATTAATTAAAAAAAAAAAAAGGCATAGCCAAAACTAGTTTACCAGGAGAATTCTACTAAAAGGGATCTACTCAAAAAGAATCTGCTCATAACCATAAAACTGCAACTTCTATTGTTAAGGAAACTGAAGTGTGAGACTATACAGGTGAAACTCGAAAAATTAGAATATCGTGCAAATGTTCATTTATGTCAGTATGGCAACTCAAAAGGTGAAACCAATATATGAGATAGACGCATTACATGCAAAGCGAGATCTGTCAAGCCTTACTTTGGTATAATTGTGATGATTATGGCATACAGCTTATGAAAACCCCAAATTCACAATCTCAGAAAATTAGAATAGTGTGAAAAGGTTCAATATTCTAGGCTCAAAGTGTCCCACTCTAATCAGCTAATGAATCCATAACACCTGCAAAGGGTTCCTGAGCCTTTCAATGGTCTCTCAGGCTGGTTCAGTAGGAATCACAAGCATGGGAAAGACTGCTGACCTGACAGTTGTGCAGAAAACCATCACTGACACCCTCCATAAGGAGGGAAAGCCCCAAAAGGTAATTGCAAAAGAAGTTGGATGTTCCCAAAGTGCTGTATCAAAGCACATCAATAGAAGGTTTTGTGGAAGGGAAACGTCTGGTAGAAAAAGGTGCGCAAGCAGCAGGGATGACCGCAGCCTGGAGGGGATTGTCAGGAAAAGGCCATTCAAAAGTGTTGGGGACTTTCACAAGGAGTGGACTGAGGCTGGAGTTAGTGCATCAAGAGCCACCACACACAGACGGATCCTGGACATGGGCTTCAAATGTCGTATTCCTCTTGTCAAGCCGCTCCTGAACAACAAACAACGTCAGAACCGTCTTACCTGGGCTACAGAAAAAAAAAAAAGGAAGAACTGGTCTGTTGCCCAGTGGTCCAAAGTCCTCTTTTCTGATGAGAGCAACTTTTGCATCTCATTTGGGAACCAAGGACCCAGAGTCTGGAGGAAGAATGGAGAGGCACACAATGCACGATGCTTGAAGTCCAGTGTGAAGTTTCCACAGTCTGTGTTGATTTGGGGAGCCATGTCATCTGTTGGTGTTGGTCCACTGTGCTTCATTAAGTCCAGGGTCAATGCAGCCGCCTACCAGGAGATTTTGGAGCACTTCATGCTTCCTTCCACAGACGAGCTTTATGGGGATGCTGACTTCATTTTCCAGCAGGACCTGGCACCTGCCCACACTGCCAAAAGTACCAAAACCTGGTTCAGTGTCCATGGGATTACTGTGCTTGATTGGCCAGCAAACTTGCCTGACCTGAACCCCATAGAGAATCTATGGGGCATTGCCAAGAGAAAGATGAGGGACATGAGAATGAACAATGCAGTGGAGCTGAAGGCCGCTATTGAAGCATCCTGGTCTTCCATAACACCTCAGCAGTGCCGCAGGCTGATAGCATCCATGCCACGCCGCATTGCGGCAGTCATTGCTGCAAAAGGGGCCCAAACCAAGTACTGAGTACATATGCATGCTTCTACTTTGCAGAGGTCTGATATTGTTCTATTTCCAATCCTTGTGTTATTGATGTCACGTAATATTCTAATTTTCTGAGATTGTGAATTTGGGGTTTTCATAAGCTGTACGCCATAATCATCACAATTATACCAAAGTAAGGCTTGACATATCTTGCTTTGCATGTAATGCGTCTATCTCATGTATTGGTTTCATCTTTTGAGTTGCCATACTGACATAAATGAACATTTGCACGATATTCTAATTTTTTGAGTTTCACCTGTATGTTAGTTCTCCTGTGAAAGGATCTTAGAAAATGTTTCAGTAAAGGAAAAGCATATTCCTCACGAATTCCAGGTGTAAGTGATAAAACCCATTGCCCCATGAAGGGCTCATTTTCATGCTTTCTGCTGCTACTTTCCACCTGGCACCTCTAGCCAGAGTCTCCCTCCTTACCTACCTGAATATGGTGTGTGATTTAGCTGTGTGAAGTCCAGATTTGCTCTGTATCATCAATTCTTTATCCAGATTCAGGAGAATTGTACTTTTAATGCCTTTCCATTTTCCTTCTATTGAGGTAGAGATTTCCCTCTCAAGTAGAAAATTAGCTCTAAATTATAGATCTTTCTTACTTACACTCAAGTATTTTAAGTCCTTGCTTGATCATTCTGAAATATCTAAATATTTGATTGCCAACTGAACATTTATTGAATAAGCTTGCTCTCTTTCCCTGGTAGTGTATGCCCATACCTAGTAAATTAAAAACAGGATTGAAACACTGTCTCAGCAGCTTTTTTGTTTAACTTTCTTCCCGTTTGGACAGACACACACTCAGCCTGTGTCACAAATATCTATGAACATGTGGTTTTCCCTCATGTGGTAATGAGGTTATAAGAGTTATTACATAGCCATGGACTTGTCTTCTTAGAGAGGCCACATCTCATTGCTGTAATGGGATCTGCCAGAATTGCAATTTGGGCTGCAGCTAGTGAGAATTAGGAGAAAGACCCTGGCTGTCTGGGTTCAAAAATTCAATTTATACATGTGATATATTTTGCCCCCATCACAATTTATAGTATATACTGAGGAAGGATCATGACAAATTACTTGTGTTGTTTATAACTGCTGCCTGTTCCCACTTAATTTTGCTTATATAGACTTTTATTGCCCATATTTTTATCTCCTTTTTGTGGGTTCATAGTTCCATGGGGATTTTCTTATAAACCATACTAGTTTTTGGAAACAAGCAAATTATGCTAGTGGAATTTGAATAAGAGGGTCCTTTCCTTAAATCATTATTAAAGTGAGTGAACGATGCTGCTTATGTTATATCTCCCTTGGGAAGAATTACTGCTTAGTAGTGTCTTTGCTTCAAATTGGCCTCTTCTTCTTTTAAACCTACGGTGGGACTTCATCTCTTTCCTTCAGATTCCCAAGGCTCTTTAACTGGCTGACATACAGTGGTTTATATAAAGGCATGAAAATTTAAATTAACCTTATACAGTGGTGTTCATTCCCCTTGGGAAGCACTAATTTAATACTAGGAAATGCTAGGGAGAAGTATTACCTTTACATAGCATCCATTTTCCAATACTTTAGGACAAGAAATTGGTAGAACTAATTTGAAGATCACACAGTTATATTGTGTATTAATTACAAAAAACTCTGAAAAATCTACCATTCATTCTGCCTTTTTGGCTGGATGCATTTTCTGTTTAACTGATGAGCAAAATCACTTCCTGCTCTACTTGACCTTCCCAGCACACTTTTGTTTCAAACTGGAAATCAGAAATTATTTAGCAGTTAAACCTGCCTTTCTAATATCCGTTGATGGCATTATATATGTATAGTCTGGTTTTCACCAGTTCTCCCTTTGTATAAATGGAATTATATGGGAAAAGCTTTTCTGGACAACAAAACATGAATTCCCTCTTTTCTGGCACCTCAACATTGAATCAATTTATCATATGCTTTAGATGGTGCTGTGGTACCACACGAAAGCTAGGGAGTTGTCATACCTCCTTTTTTGGAACAGGTATGAGGAATTGATTTTCTGTGAAAAGTGTTGACTAGTCCTAGGGAAAGGCTGGAACTACAGAAAATAGAGCTAAGCTATTGATATGATTCTTCAATTGTTAAGTTGGGTTCCATCCTGATTTCACTCTCCTCCACTTTTGGCACATTTACCAATGTGAGATAATTTCTTTTTCATTCCAAACCCCAATGTAGAAAGAAAAAGAAAAGATACAATAGAGGCCTGAATTTAAAATAGCATTACAATGAATTAGACAGATGTAATGGGAAAGTGATCAAAGTAGTTCATCTTTCAGTGGCTGGGGGCTACACTTTTTCTAAAAAATGATATTTTTACTGACAGGTATGTAGAAGCAATGACATTACATGGAGTTAATAATCTCCTCTTTGGGCCCATTTGGAAAATGCGTGTGTAATACCTTTGAAATCTTGGCAAGTTTTATGGTCCAGGTATACTAAACAGGGATCTTTCTTTCCAGCCTTGAAAGCTTACAGGCACATTTCATTATTAATAGGAAAGCAATGATGCTTTGATCCTGGATCACATGAAAAATTGACACAGTACAATATCCCAAATTTGAATATAGGGTAGAAGATTTATTGGAATGTTTGGGCTAAATGCTTGGGTCAACACTTCAAATCAGGACATTTTTAAACAGTTTTTTTTTTTTAGAGTTTGCATGTTAAGTATGACTTATCTACAATATCTCCTTGGTAATACAGTTGAAACATGTATCAGTTAAACTGAAAGGCCCAGATGCTCTAGTACTTTCTGAGGTATTTCTAATTGGAAGTATTGGAACATAGACTTTCAATTTTGTAAGAAATTATAAAGTAGAATGACAGCTACTATTAGTTATATAGGTGAAACTCGAAAAATTAGAATATCGTGCAAATGTTCATTTATGTCAGTATGGCAACTCAAAAGGTGAAACCAATATATGAGATAGACGCATTACATGCAAAGCGAGATATGTCAAGCCTTACTTTGGTATAATTGTGATGATTATGGCGTACAGCTTATGAAAACCCCAAATTCACAATCTCAGAAAATTAGAATATTACATGACATCAATAACACAAGGATTGGAAATAGAACAATATCGGACCTCTGCAGAGTATAAGCATGCATATGTACTCAGTACTTGGTTTGGGCCCCTTTTGCAGCAATGACTGCCGCAATGCGGCGTGGCATGGATGCTATCAGCCTGCGGCACTGCTGAGGTGTTATGGAAGACCAGGATGCTTCAATAGCGGCCTTCAGCTCCGCTGCATTGTTCATTCTCATGTCCCTCATCTTTCTCTTGGCAATGCCCCATAGATTCTCTATGGGGTTCAGGTCAGGCGAGTTTGCTGGCCAATCAAGCACAGTAATCCCATGGACACTGAACCAGGTTTTGGTACTTTTGGCAGTGTGGGCAGGTGCCAGGTCCTGCTGGAAAATGAAGTCAGCATCCCCATAAAGCTCGTCTGTGGAAGGAAGCATGAAGTGCTCCAAAATCTCCTGGTAGACGGCTGCGTTGACCCTGGACTTAATGAAGCACAGTGGACCAACACCAGCAGATGACATGGCTCCCCAAATCAACACAGACTGTGGAAACTTCACACTGGACTTCAAGTATCGTGCATTGTGTGCCTCTCCATTCTTCCTCCAGACTCTGGGTCCTTGGTTCCCAAATGAGATGCAAAAGTTGCTCTCATCAGAAAAGAGGACTTTGGACCACTGGGCAACAGACCAGTTCTTTTTTTTTTTTTCCTGTAGCCCAGGTAAGACGCTTCTGACGTTGTTTGTTGTTCAGGAGCGGCTTGACAAGAGGAATACGACATTTGAAGCCCATGTCCAGGATCCGTCTGTGTGTGGTGGCTCTTGATGCACTAACTCCAGCCTCAGTCCACTCCTTGTGAAAGTCCCCAACACTTTTGAATGGCCTTTTCCTGACAATCCCCTCCAGGCTGCGGTCATCCCTGCTGCTTGTGCACCTTTTTCTACCAGACGTTTCCCTTCCACAAAACCTTCTATTGATGTGCTTTGATACAGCACTTTGGGAACATCCAACTTCTTTTGCAATTACCTTTTGGGGCTTTCCCTCCTTATGGAGGGTGTCAGTGATGGTTTTCTGCACAACTGTCAGGTCAGCAGTCTTTCCCATGCTTGTGATTCCTACTGAACCAGCCTGAGAGACCATTGAAAGCCTCAGGAACCCTTTGCAGGTGTTATGGATTCATTAGCTGATTAGAGTGGGACACTTTGAGCCTAGAATATTGAACCTTTTCACACTATTCTAATTTTCTGAGATTGTGAATTTGGGGTTTTCATAAGCTGTACGCCATAATCATCACAATTATACCAAAGTAAGGCTTGACATATCTCGCTTTGCATGTAATGCGTCTATCTCATATATTGGTTTTACCTTTTGAGTTGCCATACTGACATAAATGAACATTTGCACGATATTCTAATTTTTCGAGTTTCACCTGTATATCTGAATTGCAGAATGAAGAATTAGAATATCTAGTTTTGGATCAATGGGTCTAGGTAATAAGAAACTTGAAATATATTTCTTATTATTTAAAACTGAAGTTAATTCATCAGAAAATATGACTGTGTTTTCTGGACTTCTCATATGAAGTTTAAAAAGGGATGGATATCAGATTTTTTTTATGTTGTCAATGTAAGAATTTGAAGTTTTTTTAACTTAAATGATCTGGTCTTGTTCAGTGATAGCCTTGATTTGATTTGAAATCAATACATATGTTTATATAATTTTGGGAAACCAAGGACTTTATATTGAACAATATTCCTAAAACATGGAATTTGTCATCTCATGAAGAACTACAGCTCCTTTGAGTCTGGGGCATGACAAAGAGGATAATTTTATATAACTGGAAGAAATTTACTTTAAGGAATGGATCAAGGATATGAGTTTATTATCTATTTTTGAAAAGTTTCTGTGTTCTCAAAATGAGAAGATGATGCAATATGTTTCTATAAAGCTAGATTTAATGATAAGCTTACAGTAAGGGTTGAATTAACTCTGTATCATTATCTGCAGTTATTTTATGGATCTTTTTTCTATTAGCTTTCTTTTTCTTTTGCCATGTTTAGTTTATTTCTAGGTTTTCTTTCGTCATTGTTTAATCACTATCTTCTTCTTCTGTTACTGCTGTTGAGTTTGTTTTATTACACCATAAAAATAAAAAAGGCAATGACATGGTGTCATCAAACAGGATGGGGCCAGATTTTTTGGCCCATTTTTATTTTATGTTATTTAATGGATTTATAGGGCTGCCCAACTCAAACAATGAGACTCTTGGTGGCCCTATAAAATAATTATAATATTTTGGTTGTGGGGAACTATTCATAAATGCCAAAATGTGCTTGGTAGGATCTTAATATATCTATTTCTTTTTTTTGTCCATTGAAAATTGGTAGAAAATATGTTATCTTTGGCAGTTTGTACCATTTAAGTTCAACAGAAATCTTGGGAAGCAAAGTGGGCTATAAAAACCAGACTTTAGGAGTCACATATGATCTATGAGACATGGATTGCCTATTAGTAGCTCAGATTTAGGCATGACTCATCAAGCTTGTACTTGCCTAAACTTGCTAGTGGAAAAATCTGACATTGAAGCTCACACTACATGCATGACACTTTAAACCTCTATAGCATAAATATCTGCGGAAGCTTGCCTTGATATCATTTTAATGACATAGTATGGCAATGAAAATATTGCAATATAAGTAATTGTAAAACATGTGTATTTGAATAAACATTTACAGGCACATTTGAAAATGCAGTTCACTTAGTCTTTTAGTACTGTTTGTAACAAACCTGATACTCTTAAAAAAAAGGCCAACTACTTGACAACTACTTATCATTGACATAGATTTGAATAATCTTCCCATCAGTTCACTCAGGTTCAGGGCCAACCCAATAATCCTGTTTTAAAAATAGAAGCAGGTCTTGAGCTTTCTCCAGGAGATCTACAAGAGGATCCATCTAGCTCCTATCCAGTTCATTTTAAATTGTCAAATCCCCAATCAACTGGGAATGGACTTTAAGGGGTAATTCTCCCACCACCAAATTGATATAAAAATATCTAATATCTAGTTATTATCAGATAAGAACATATTTACTTTACTCTCTGTATTAGAAAAGTAATTACAGTGCAGATATACACTCTGCTAACACTATCACACAGGTCCAGGAATAACTTTGAATAACAGTAAGTTATTAAACTCAGTGTATGAATTCTGAGAGGCTTGCCAGGGCTATCTCTCTCCTATGCAAACAACACTGCTTAAAAGGGCAATATGTTTAAAACGTGCAGTACATATTTAAACAAAAGAGCTAGTTTGGTGGTTAAAGGCCCTAGGCTAGAAACTGGGAGACTGTGAGTTCTAGTCCCACCTTAGGTATGAAGCCAGCTGGGTGACCTTGGGCCAGTCACTCCCCCTCAGCCACAGGAAGAAGGCCATGGCAAACCACTTTTGAAATCTTGCCAAGAAAACTGCAGGGACTAGTCAGGCAGTCTCCAGGAGCCAAAAATTGTCCCAAAGACACCAACAAAGGCACCACCAACAAAACAACCCTCCCCAACATTTATACAAATTGGTTCACCTCCTGCCTCAGACAATTAATCTCATTGCCACAACTGTCTCTGCAAAAAATCGCATGTAGCCAATTTTCTCACTACTTAATCTCTTCTTCTGGATGAGGTCTCTCCTCCTGGTTTTCCTTACCATGGTTCTGAAAGCTAAACTTGTTTTGCTCCACTCCTTTTTTCCTTGTGTGTGAGTGCACATGTGATTCTGTTTCTGTGTGTCTGTGCATTCAAAGCTCCACACTTTTTCTACCTTTTCTAATTCCAAGTGCTATTTCTTGCTTTTCTGCAGTTTGGGGCAGACCCCCTTCTAGAGGTCTCCTATTCTGATTTCCTTATTGACTTCAAGCAGTCTAACAAATAAGCTTTTTATCAGTCTCTTAAATCTCCACCTCCACTTCCTTTAGCATCTCGGATCATCCGATTTCCTCTGCCTCTGACTTTTTTCAGTCATGGCCCTAAGAAATCAGATTGTTAGCACCAAGATAATGTCTTTCTCTTGGAAACTTCTGGCAGTTCGCACCAGATTTTCTTATTTTGCAACAGTTGGTTTGCATATACAGTATGTTACCTCTAAATATGTTCCTTTGAAATGATCTTGTGGATACACCAGTATACAACATATGCACCAGCTGTTTTGGCTTTAGAGTATAGGTTACTGTTCAGCTATGGAAAATGATGCAAGAAAGCAAATCAAAATTTTGATTATTCCTGGTTTTGGAGATAATGCTGTTTAGGAGATAACCGTTTTAAATATTACTACTTAAATGAAAAAAAAAACCAAACCATTTTTCTAAGAGCTGGACAACTGGTCCTTTTTTCCCTGTTTTATAACAGTAATACTAGCGGTCATGGTCATTCTGAGGAAGTTGCAACTTCCTCAGAATGACCAGTTAATTAGACCTGGCAGAATCTATCCTGGCATTTGAACTGTGCTAGAAAGATTGTGCTAAAAAATGATCAATATTTTACAATGGCCTTTTGACTCTCCATCTGGCTGTGTTTGAAGTATGATTGTGTGAGTCTTGCTAACCAAAGGAACTCCATACATTTTTCTTGTTAGAGGGTTTTAGAGCCCAGAAGAAATATGGGGAGGTGTCTAAAAAAAAAGTAAACAAAAAGGTCAGAAGGACAAACAAGACGAGAAATAGAGAGTTGATGATAGATTGTCTTTATTATTATGCCAGTATGGCTTAAATAAATTCCTATTACCATATCTCCGAGGTAACCTTTTTGAATCTTTTTCACCGACTAGTTTTGAATGCGGCTAGGAGAAAAGTACTGAGATGCAAGCACAGAGACTTTTATTTAAAAGTGTAATTAACTGTCCATTTGTTGTTCTGTTTACTTATTTTTACTGTCTGCTTTGATGTGGTTCTGATGTTGTTGGTCAGCTAATGGTTTCCTGATCCTGGTATTACTTGCCTTAAAAAATACGAAAAACTTTTCATTCATTTCTTTTGATTCACTCCTTTTATTCAGAGGCATATATTATTTATCCATACCACACATTTTCTAAATGGTTTTGCTAGGGCAATATTATGGCAGCTTAATATTAATATTGCCATTTTAAATCTTTGTGCTTTTATTTATTTGTTTATTTATAGTCCAAAACCAAATCACAAAATTTAAAAAATACAGCACATGATTAATACATGTGTAAGTAACTACACATAGTACATATATAAATGGAAGAAACCCTATAAAGTTAACATTTCATAACATTATTTGCCCTTAATCCTTTTTTTCCTAATTAATCTTGTAATTTAACAGATTTGGGGAGAAGAAGAAATCAAGTAAGCTTCTTCTGCACTGCCACTCTACTGATTTTATTGATAAGCTCATCTCACAGTTAATGTAATCTGTTGTGTATTAGTAGAACATGTCTTTTTTTCATCCCAGACTCCTGTTGTTAATGTTGAAGTGTGTGAATGGATTTGATGACATGATTACCTAGCTGATATCCTTGGTGGAGCAATAATGTGGCTAATAACCACACTGGTGACCCTCCTGTTGTTCCTGTTTTGTATAAATGATAGCGCCTCCCAAGGCAATGAATTATTTTTATTATCATATAAGGCTTTATGTATCATTAATCATATGAATGGAGTAAACCTGAATGTAGAGAGCCAGTTTGGTGTAGTGGTTAAGGAATCAGGCTAGAAACTGGGAGACTGTGAATTCTAGTCATGCCTTAGGCTCAAAGCAAGCTAGGTGACCTTGGGCCAGTCACCCTCTGACAGCCCTAGGAAGCAGGCAATTACAAATCACTTCCAAAAAAACTCTCCAAGAAAACTGCAGGGACTTGTCTTGGCAGTCATCAGGAATAAAAAACTGACTCAGAGGCAGAACCTCCCCTCACCCAGCAAGCAAACCAACCAACCAATCCTTGAATGAAGAAAAATTCATAGGGGTAATAGGTAGCATATCAGGGTTGAAAAAATGTGAATAAGTACTAGATGGGAGGAAAGAGAATTTTCTGTATCTGAAATTTTAAACTTCAGATATGATAGCTCTAGAAAGGGGATGGTGAAAATAGGCATGATTGCCTAGGGAGCAGAAGAATCTTACTGCTCTTAAATAAAGTAACAGTGTTGAAAAGTTAATGTGGCCATCTCTTTGGGAACATAAAATAGGGTTTCACTAAGTCACAGGAAACACTAGATCAGGAAAAATGTTTTCATTTATTCTGAATGTTACAGTATGAAACATTTCAAAAATAAATAAGGTTTTTCTACTGATTTATCTACAAAATCACATTGTAAAATATTTAATTAAGAAAAGGCTAAATCTAAATTTCTGTCTGTCTGTCTGTCTGTCTGTCTGTCTGTCTGTCTATCTATCTATCTATCTATCTATCTATCTATCTATCTATCTATCTATCTATCTATCTATCTATCACATTTAAAGCCCTACATGGCATGGGTCCAGGTTACCCAAGGGACTGTCTCACCCCCGTCACATCAACATGTCCCACTCGGTCAGGCAGAGAGGGCATGTTGCAGATCCCATCAGCAAGAGAATGTCGGCTTGCAGGCCCAGGACGAGAGCCTTCTCTCCCATCACCCCTCCCATTCTCCCCCAAAGGTGTGGCAGGTCCCTATCGTCCCGGCCTTCTGGAAAGGATTAAAGACCTGGCTCTGCCAGCTTGCGTGGGGTGATAACATCCTTACCCAATCCTGGGGGTGGCTAGCACCTTGATGATACTCCCTGAATGACTCCCAGTTATTCTTGGATCTATTTATTTTCTATTAATTATTGTAATTTTGTAATTTTAATCGATTTTAACTGTTTTGTAAACTGCCCAGAGTAGTTCAACAAGATGGGCAGTGACAAATTTGATAAATAAATAAATGAATAAATAAAATATCCATATACTAAAAAGCTCTCTCCATCACACATTCACATATTTTCCCAGAAGTATGGATGCTGACTCCTTATGATGCATTGCTAAGCTTGAATGGAACTTGTGTAAACAATGCAGCTATGCTGTTAGGATCTATTTCAGTCAACTTTGCTCTGGCACTTTGTCACAATGAAATTAATGAGGGTGCAAATACTTAACCCTTTCTCTGTTAGTCAATATTTCTGTATGTATGTACTGATAATATATTTTACCCTATCCCATGGTTCATGAGTTTTTCTCAAATTTCCACACTATCTTTAGTGACAATGGGCTTAGGGTCTCTTTCGTTTAAGTATCTTTAGAGAAAAAGAAGGCAATAATACAATACTTTATTTCCACACAGTAACAATTTCTTGTTTCTGTCTTTCCCTTTATTCTAAAATAAAAGTCTCTTGCGACACGCACTTGAATTTAGTTTTGTTTCCCTTTCTTTATCCTATTCTTAGTGCCTAAGAAAACAGACAGATGAAGGTGACAATGGCATATAATTCTTCTTCTTGAATTCTTTTACCATTAACATGTTATAGTAAGCTCATCATTAGATTATTAAATTACTACTTCATTGCTATTTTGCTAAAATCGTTAATTAATTTTCAAAAATGTATATACTGTTTTGCCTTACAACAGAACTTAAAGTCATGAAAGGGCTGGACAGAATCTAACAGCACATAGAAATGGTAATGATAGCAGCTTGTCTTTCTACTTTGCTATTTGCAATAAGTTATATATAATTTAACCCTTACATTTCCATATACAAAACTTATTTTAATTATCAAAGCAGAATTAAAGATCTAGAGACATCTGTGGTGACTATAGAAACTATCCCAAACTTATGTTTTACAGATAAGTTATAATGGTAATATTCAGAATTCCCATCTATGCTAGCTGGGAATTATGGAAACTGAAGTCCAAAGCTATAATGGAAGTACTGCATTGGGAAAAGATAACTTATACAATACCTATTGCCTAGATATTACTCAAATGTTTCCTTGGTGTAATTGGCCACTGCTATTCTTAAATCCACTACTTAATTATTAATGCACTAATATTTTAAAGGATATGATTCTTGGGAATTGCTACTACAGTAGAGTCTCGCTTATCCGACATAAACGGGGCGGCAGAACATCGGATAAGCGAAAATGTCGGATAACACACAGTAACAATTGAGTGCGATAAAAAAAAAAAAAAAAAACCCGATCCGCTGTGCCTGTTGCAATTGATTTTTGCGTTGCGGTGCTGCACCGTCAGGAGCAACAAGAAAGAGTATACTCATGCTCGCAAACAAGCGGCACACTTTTCTCGTCTCCGATTTATGCGTATTGTGTTTTTTTTAGGGGCGTTGGATAAGACGGAATGTTGGATAAGCGAAGGAACAAGACTCTATTGTATTAATATCTGTGTAATTAATTGTGCCTATATTAGATTATATTATCTCTCATGTTAAGGGACTGACATTTCCAAAATCTCATAATACCAAGTCATTGGTTTACTTTTCTGTTAATTAACTGTAACTGTTTATAAAATCCAGTGCTATCATGTAGCCTGTTTTGAATTGTCCTGACATATAAATGTGCCTGTCAATGTGTTATTTATTTGTCAATGAGCTCGTTTGAAAAGTTCAGTGCTATTGATTTGCTGATCTTGCATTTCCTTCATAGGCTGACAGATGCTTTTTCTAGCAAAAGCATTAATTTTCTTGGAAATTGGAATTCCATCTGGATTACACATTAATTTTAGAAACATATGACTCAATGAATGACTGCAAGGGAATTTGTCAAGCTTTTGTCCTATAATTAAATTTTGAATAGCTAGGCTAACAAAATTGTGTAGAGTTGAAAGCAAACAGTAGAGTAAAATTACACAATCCTTTGAGCTGGATAGACTCATGACTAAATACCATTAGTATAAGTAAATATTACAGTCTTATTTAATTTTGAAAATACCTCTTATAGGCAGGTTATGTTTATGCCCTTGAAGAGCATCTGGAAGCTTCAACTGGTGCAAAATGGGGCTGCACAGGTAGTAAATGGTGCCAGATTTGCAGCACATGTAACACCACTACTACAGGAGCTGCATTGGTTACCAGTGTGTTTCTAGGTGCTGGTTGTCACCTTTAAAACCCTGCATGGCTCAGGACAGGAATACCTAAGGAACTGTCTTCTTCCAATAGTTTCTGCCTGTCCAGTTCAGTTTAGTAGATTGGGGATGCTGTGGATCCCATCAGCCAAGGAATGTCATCTGGTGAGGACCAGAAGGTATGCCTTCTCACGCCCAGCCTCTGCCTTTGGAACATTCTTCCTCTGGAACTCGGGATGGCCCCGACCCTGCTAGCCTTTCATAAGGCTTTAAAAACCTGGCTATGTGCCCAAGCCTGGGGTCCCAAAAGTGTTAAGGGCTCTGTTACCTGGTTGCACTATTGATTTTTATATAATTTTTATGATAACTGTTGGCTGCCTATATGTATACTTTGTTTTAATGGTTTTAATTATTGAAATTGTTTGCTGCCCAGAGTCACTTGGATTGTGATGGGTGGCTATATAAATTGCATAAATAAAATAAAATTAATACCTTACCATTCCTTATTAGAGCTAAATGGGGCAAGGGAGGGAAATAACATCAAAATTCATAGCTAGGCAATATCTTTAATACCAAAAAGTATGCCAGTTTTGCCTTCTCTAGATTCTTCATAGAGCAAAGTGCTACAAAAAGCAGGAAGAAGCAGATAATGTTTAAAAATTAGGTTAGCTATTTGTAACTATAAGGTCAGCAGGTGAGAGACGACCTCAAAATGATTGTAGAGTGAATGTATTAGACACTGATAATTTTTGCAAGCATCAGATAATGTGTAGCTTTCTGGAACACAGCAAAGATTAGTGGCTGACCTGCCACTTCTCAGTTCTGAAAAATAAAAATTGACTAAGTCTCATATCTGTCTTCTGCCATGGATATCAGGAAGGGGTGTTTTTATGGGCATAAAGACATACTTCTTGATAAAGGAGTAACTTTGTACTATATTGGGAAAACTTGGGGTTCCTCAGTTAAATTGCTTTTTTAGTTCCATCCCACTGAAGTGAAATATAACTCTGGATCTTGATCAATACACTCTGATGCTTCCAGAATACAGCAGTTTGACTGAGGAGCTAATTTTGCTGGCTTTATAGCTTAGCCAGGACATTGCTATTTGTTGGTGATGAGACTAAGCCTGTGACTGCTATCAAGCTCCAAAATAAGTGGTTACTTTCCCTCATGTAACCCTACTTAAATATATGAAAAGTCAGATAAGTAGAAAGAGAAGATATTAATTTCATTGTGAACCCCCAACTTTAAAACTGTATGCATTGTGGTTCATTTCCATCCAGATATTTGGATGATACTACATTTATGTACCATAAGAATTCCTATATTTGTTCTTCTTTAGTTTTGGGTTTAACCTGTTAGGTTAAAGATAATGTCTTCATCTCTTTAAAGAAAATGGCAGTAACTGCATAGCATAGTTTATCCCATCACATAGTACTATAAAGGAAGATGTAGCAATAAATAAAATGATAACTTTTCTGTAGTTACTAAAGTCACAGAAGCCACGTTGCATCAGATAGAAAATTATGTTTCCTCCTCAGAAATGAATTGACTGTAGATGAGTGTGAAGCTAACCTTGAAGAAGGAATTCAAGAAGAGTTAGGTAAACGTCAACTTAGTCCTGGGAAGGAAGAAGGGGTGAGAAAGAAAATGAAGATAACCCTGCCTTTAATCCATTTGGTATAAGAGGGTGCTTAGGGAAACTCTATCAGACTTTCAAGATTCTGCTATTATACTGTACTACAGTATACTTCCAGTACTCCTTGTAATGTCTGTTTGTTGATCTTTCTGTTTTCTGCACCCCAAGGCTGACCTCAGGGTATGAAAGAGAGTGGGCAAATGAGAAGACCTATGACCTGATAATTTTCTTTTCATGAAGAACAGGCTAAGAAAAATAATAATTTGAATTTAGTGAGTTTGACAATTTATCTGAGCAGGTTGTAGTTATAGAAGAAGTTTACTGGAAGAGGTAGTAGTAGCTGTGTGATTTTTATGAGGCACTTTAGCCACATTCAATCACTGTCTGCCCATTTCTGGTTAGTGTCTTTCTAGGTTTAATTAATGAACTGAGTTAAAGCTTTTTTTTTTTTTAATCTTGCAAAAGGGCCATAAACATGACAGAAACTTCCTGGAATGATCTTTAGACCCTTGGTCTCATTTAACTGAGTTATGTCCCATGCTTGACAACAGTATCATATAGCAATGATAATAGACCATTAAAATTGTCACCTAGGTCCCATTTAAATATTGTATTGTTATTATCTTGACTTGCATAATTAATAGAATTAAAACACACATTTAAAAACATTTAGTGATAAAATAGCATTTCCGAAATTATATTAGATTTATATTGAAACAAAAGAACTGGGAAACATAAACTAGTACTTTTTATAACTTACATTATATGTGTTTTCCTCAATAAAAGGTGCACTATTCTCTATGTAGGGGTGCAATGAAGAAAAAAAAAGTACAAAGAAGTAGGTAGAATATTTAAACATATATTTATGTAACAGGCTGAAATCACAACCTGGCAGAAATGAAGTTATATAGTTCTCTCTGAAGTGTACATCTGTAAAAAATGAACAACTTACATTGTTACTGACAGGCCCTACACATTCCTGGAATCATTATTTAATATAATTTTATTGAATAAATTTTTAACAAGATAAAAACAATACAAATATTATAAAAGAAACAAAGAAAAAGAGGAAGAATAGCAGATAAGTAAGAAAGAAAATAGAAAAAGAAATAGAAAAGAAAAAGAAAGAATAAAAGAAAAAAGATCATAAAGAAGTGGTTTCTGACAGTGATTATAAAAGTGGGAGTTAAAAAGAGAAATAGAGTTGTTTTGTTTATAAACCCCCAATTACAACCAGAACTGATAGTGACTGATTATTGTGGTAGATATGTGGGGGTGGAAGCTACTTTGTATGGAGTCATGGCTTTGATAATGGGAATTTATGCTCCAAATGAAGATAGAGTAACTTTTTACAAAGGACCTATCAACAAACTAATGGACACCATATGAAAATTGGTATTTAATGGGAGATTGGAATGGATTAATTTGTCCACAAAAGGACAGAACCTCTGAGAAAGTGATTAAAACAACACAAGATAAACTACCAAACTTTTTTTTTAGCATGATAGACAATCTAGAGCTTGTAGATGATGGAGATATAAAAATGGTGATGTAAAAGAATACACTTATTCTTCTGAAAGACACAGATCTTTTTCAAGAATTGATATGTTTTGGATAATAATTTGGCTACTAATGTTCACAGAGTAAAGATACTGCCGAAGACTTTCAGACCATAATCCAGTGACTTTAGTATCTAAAAGGAAAATCAGTTATCTCAGATGGAATTAAATGAAACATTGTTGCAGAAAGAAACAGTAGTGGAAGATTGTAAAAAGTGGTTAAAATAATTTTTTGATGACCTTAATAAAAGGATAGACATAAGAATGGTTTGGGATGCAAGTAAAGCTTTTATGAAGGGATATTTTATATAGCAAAATGTAAACTCAAAAAAAGAGAGAGAGAGAGAGAGAGAGAGAGAGAGAGAGATGAGAGAAAATGCAGGCAATTTTAGATCAGATAAAAATGAAAGAATTAAGGAAATTCTCAAAAAAGAAAATTATTTCACAGCAAATCAAACTTTTACAATGGCAGCTGTCTTTATTAACAGTAACAGAAATGGAAGTAAAAATGAATTATGCAAAACAAAAAAAATTGAATTTGCAAATAAACCAAGGAAATGGTTGGCATATAAATTGAGGAAAGAAAAAGAGAAAAGAAAGATATTAAAATTACAAGATGGAAATAGTATAATAACAGATAATCTAAAGATGCAAAAAATATTTCATCAATAGTACTCTCAATTGGAAAAGGGTGACTGGAATCTTAATTTCAGAAAGTTATGAACAGATTAAGGCTCCAAAGGGGTTTGAAATAATTTTGAAATCAATTATAAGAAAACTTCCCATGGGAAAATGCTGTTGTTTAGGGGGAAAAAATGATTGAAATTTGAAAGAGAAAAAGAACAAGTGAATCGCTGTATGATAAAATGGACTAAGAACTTTGGACATAATATACTAATGGAACCGTGGGAAATATGTGGTTAAAATTATTGAAATTTATATTATGTTATAACCTAAAATAGAATTTTTATAAAATTATGTACCACTGACTCCAGAAAAGTTGTCTAAAATGTATAAAGGTACTTCAAATTAATGTTGGAAATGTGGACAACGTGAAGGGTCATTTTATCATGCCTGGTAAAAAAGGCAGAAATTTCTGGGTTCAAATACATATAATGATATAAAGAATTTTAAAGATCAACTTTCAACTGAAATCAGAATTTTTCTTGCTGGGATTAATGGACTGTCAATTAGAAAGAGTCATGGAAGATTATTTTTATATATGATTACTGCTGCGAGACTATTATATGTGCAAAAATAGAAAGACTTTGAAATACCCACATCGGAGGATTGGTTGGTGAAGATGACAGAATTAGCAGAGATGGCAAAATTAACTACAATCTGTAGCAGATGGGACCCAGACCATGCACCTTCTGCCCAACCTAGTGGGATGGGTATAAATGATGGGGGTAAGGCAGTCTCTCAAATACCCTAGTCCCATGCCATGTGTGGCTTTACAGATAATAACCAGCAATTTGATTTGCACTTGGAATCAAACTGGAAGCCAATGCAGCTTAAGGAATAAAAATATGACATGGGCAAAATGAGACACACCCATAATTGCCCATGCCACTGCATTATGGACCAGTTGAAGCTTCTGAATGTTCTGCAAGGGCAGTGTCAGCCCTCTACAGGCAGACCCATGTAGAATACATTACTGTGATGCACTCAGGAGCTGACCAACACATGAGTGACTGAGTACAGGGCCTCTTGATCCAGCAAAAGGTACAATACATGCACAACACAAAGTTGTGTAAGGCCCACCTGACCACAGCTGCCACCTACTCTTGGAACAGGAGCTGTAAGTCCAGGAGGACCCCCACATTCCATACCCCTTCTCTCTGGGGTAGTACAACCCCATCTAGAACTAAAAATAGAAAATCACTAGATCTAGGAGGCCCTAACACCCAAAGCCCCTCTGTCTTGCTAGGGTTGAGCTGAAGCCTGTTCATCCCCATCCAGACCCCCCTAGTTTCCAGGCACTGAGTCAGATCCTCCACAGCATCACTTGGCCAGCCAGAGGTGGAGATATACAGCTGAATATCAGCATATTGATGATACCTCACCCCATGCCATTTATGACCTCATGTAGATAAGAGTGGAGAAAGCAACTTCACATAGATATTAAACAGGAGTGGGGAAACAGTCAAGCCCTCAGGTATCCCACATATGAGGGGCTGTGGGGCAGATTTCTTCCCCTCATCAACACTGATTGGAACTGACCCTGGAGGAATGAAGAGAATCAGCATAACATGGTGCTCCCAACTCCTAACCCTTGGAACCAATCCAGAAGGGTACATGGTTAATGGTACTGAAAGCCACTTAGGGATCAAGAAGAGCAGGATGAATACATTACCCCCTCCTGCTCACTCCAGAGGTCATCCATAAGTACAACCAAAGGCATTTCAATCCCATACTATGTCCTGAAGGGGTCTAGATAATCCCCTTCATCCAGGGCCCTGTGAAGCTGCAAGGCAACCCTCTTTTTAACAGCCTTCCCTAAAAAGAGGTTGGAGACAGGTGAAAGTTATCTAAAATGGTTTGGGGATGGTTACTAGAGGAGGGGTGGAGCCATATCCTTAAGGGACAGCAGAAATGCCCCCTCTCTCAAGGATGTATTCACCTCACCCAGACCAAATCACATGTCATCTCCCAGTCAGCCTTAGCCAGCCAGGAGGTACATGGATCCAACTCTGGGATAGGAGAACCTACAGCCCTGAGAACCTTGCCACTTCCTCAAGATTAACAGGATCAAACTCTGCCCAGATAATCAAACTAGGATGTGCTTCAGTCAACTCCACAGGACCTGCACTAAGGCCAGAGTCAAATTAGAGCAAATCTGAAAAATGTTATCTGCAATATGCCTATAGAACATAAATGGAAACAGCCTTAAAAAAAAAAACATTAAATTTCCATCAGTAATTTAAAATGAAAACCAACTCATCAAAAGATTTTATTTAGAATCTACTGGACACCCCAAAGAATGTATTTGAAAGGATGGATGTCAGATTTTCTTTGTTGGTGATGTAAAAAAAAATATGGCTCATTTACTAATATAATTTGATTTTATGGATTATTTATATTTTTTGGAATAATATTTTAATGTATATAACTAGATTTATGGGATTTTTTAAAATGTAAAAGTAGTTAATGTTACATTAAATTATGTTCCAAAACTGGGATCTGACTATTTTTGAGGAGTTATTGCTATATTGGGCCTGGGGTGTTGCTAAGATAATTATTTTGAGAAATTGGAAATGTAGTAGCATTCCTGATTTTAAGGACTGGATTCAAGAGATATGTAATCTGTTTTTGAAAAGGCAATTTTATCAACTAATCAAAAAATTACTCTTTTTCTTTCCCTATCATGGATTTTATGATATTTTCCAATTTTAGCTACCTTTCCAAATGTAGAATTAGAAAATGATTTGACATTTGTTGAATATTTGAAATCTCTCTCTCTGTCTCCTCCCCCCACCCATTTTGGTTGGTTTCTTTTGTATTTTTTGTTAAATTCCTTGCTGGTTTTCTGTTGTTGCTCTTTTTCATATCTTTCTCTTTTTGTTTTCTTTTTTTGTACTTCTTTATGTAAAACCTAAGATAAATAAGTAAATCAACACCCTGCCCCCCGCACACATTATGTGAAAGCAATCTTATTGAACAATAGGCCTTACATCTATGTTTCATCTTGGATTCTAAAGTGTTAATTCATATAAAGGAAGAACAATACAGTGGTACCTTGGGTTACGAACGCCCCTCCTTACGAATTTTTCGAGAAACGACCAGCTCCGGCCCCAAAAATTTACCTCGACATGTGAACTCCACCTCGAGCTACGAACTGGATCCGTGGCCATTTGCCCTGCTGCCACGCAGTCACGGCTTCCTGTGGGTGAGATCGCGGTAGCAAGGAGACGTTCGGTGAGGCTTGTGGTGTGTTTTGTGGCATTTGGAAGGTTTTTGGTGTGCTTGTCAGCATGGCTCCAAAGAAAATGCAGAGCAGGCTTGGCAACTGTTTAACCGTATGTATTTACATTGAACCTTATGGGGAAATTTGCCTCGTGGTGCGACCAAATTCGGAGGGCGGATTAGCTGTATTTATATTGAACCTTATGGGGAAATTTGCCTTGTGGTGCGACCAAATTTGGAGGGCGGAATGGATTAACTGTATTTACATTGAACCTTATGGGAAAATTTACCTCGCATTGTGACCAACTCGAGTTGCAATCAGTCACGGAACCGATTAAGTTCGTAACCTGAGGTACCACTGTATTTGACAATCTTTTCTTCCTTGTGCAGCTTCTTTGTATGATTCCTAAAGGCCTTCTAAATCCCAGAATCTTTTTGTCCTTGAAACTGGGAACATGTAAAGGAAAAGGGAGGCACAAAAATCCTACTCTGGGTGTGAAAACTTTGTTTCATATATAAAAGGAAAAAAATAAAATTCCAGGCAATATCAGTTTACAGTGGTGGACTTGACCTCTGTTCAGTCTTCAAGGGAATTTTTTCCCACACCAATATTTAAAATCAGAGATTTGATTCTATATTCTGTGGTTGATATGCAGATTTATATCAGTATATTTGTTTCCTGAAAGTTCTCTTCCCCATCCTGATTCACCTGTTGTATATAGATAATACACCATTAGAAAAATATTTGTTATCTGAATAGGCTTTTATATCCCTAGCTCTAAATAGGATAGAGGTGCCCTAAAAATGGGAGAGAGTTATTGTGCTCACCAAGTTCCAAATCACATTTTAAAGTGTGCATAGCCTTCATGAATACAACAAACAAGGATATGAGGATGAATATGGATACACAGATTAGAAACAGAATTTTGGGTAGAAACAGGTTGGTAAAATATAGAGCAAATTCAAAGCCCAGCTAGGTCATTCAGCTCATTCATTATATGATTGAATTATCAGTCACTATTTCTCAATCAAATCTGCCTCAGGAGAATGTTGTCCGAGTAAAATAGAGAGATCTCAAAATAAAAAGAGGACTATTTTAAAAAAAAGAATCTGATTTTTTTCACCCAATTGTTTGGAAAAAAAGCAAAATTTAAATTTTTGGAGACCAGCAGTGCCCTATTTGTTTCTCACGAATTGTTTAGCCACTCTTCTGGCTAAAATTTCTGGCTTATATTATGAAGGGAAAACTTGGCTACTGTTTAAACAACACTGTCATAAAAAGTATTGTAAAACAACTTTCCCTAAATTTTAATTCTGCCCTGAAAACAGAATAATTTATTTTCACTAAAACCTCCAGTTGAGCTGCTTTGCTTTTTAATTTGTTTTAATCTGAGCTTCTTTGCATAGCATTAAAGCTGTAGGAATTGTGATAAACCACTAAGAATCAAGGATTATATTCTAGTATGGGCACACCAGTTAATTATGAGCTTTTAAATTACCACATCTATATAGTTTATCTCATTGGACCAAACCTACCTACTTACTGTATCTGATCCATACTGTTCTGCACAGTTGTCAACCTAGGAAACATCTTATGGTTTGCTCAGATAGTTGGGTTTTTTAAAAGGCCAATATTAAATAAATCTGTTCATCCAAACACGTTAAAACTGGACAGCCACATAATATGTGTCAGATATATGACTGATACCATATTTTAGGACACGTCATTTTCCAAAAACAAAACAAAACTGTTAGCACTATCAGTTATCAGAAGGTTCTCTCTCCAGTTTTGGACAATGCCAAATACTCTCACAAATTTGTATTCAAAGATACTAATATTTCTCCACATATTTTATAAAAAATGGCTGTTTAAGCTAAAATATGAAGAAAATACATCAGTATTATTAAATATGAATCTGTAAGAATATTTAATATTTGGCATTCAGCATGAGTTGAACTTGACTGAAAGATTTTAAAAGTTACATTATGGCATTTTGCACCATTTATTCCCAAGGTTTTTTTTAATGTTTAGTTTATGAGTATGTGCATTAAACTTTATCTTTCTTTTTGTTTTTGTTTTTTTGTTGTTAAGACAACTGTTTGAATCCAGAAGAAGCTATAGACAGCAGTCATATATTGCTGGAGAGACAAAACTGAATTTACTGTCTTTATTTGAATGATGGTGGTTTTCCTTAGCTTCTTAAATTTTAGCTTCTTATTTTATAAAATTAATACTACATTTAAAGGAAAAAATGGTAAAGATAAAAAGTAAATATAATTCTGTATCCTTTGAAGAAATACACTGGGTTTATGAAATAACTTTATTAGATTTTAAGATAAGAACAATAAAAATTAACAAAAACAAATATTGGAAATAAAGAATGAGAAAGGAAAGAAAGAACAAAAAAGAAAAGAAAGGAGAAAGTCAAAAGGGCAAAAAGAAAGAAAGGAAAGAAAGAAAAAGTACAAAAAAGAATGGCTTCTGACTTTCCTGACAACAGATATAAGTATCAATTTACACTAAACTCTTACTCTAAGTTTACAATACAACTTTCATTTTTTCTATCATCCTGTATTATTTCTAATCATCAAATCCATAATTTTCTGTTTCACACAAAAAGTCCAAAAATGGCTTCCAGTTAGTGTTCATATTATTCAATGTCTCTTCTCTAATCAAAGCTGTCAGCTTTGCCATCTCAGCCAACTCCATCAACTTCACCCTCCATTCTTCCATTGTAGGTAATCTCAAGTCTTTCTACCTTTGTGCATATAAAAGCTTTGCTACTGTTATCGTATATAGAAACAAAGGTCCATGAGTTTTTTCAGCTGTTTGTCCATCAACCCCTAAAGAAAAGTATCTGGTTTTGATTGTATATTAATCTTTAAAATCTTCTGGATTAAGATATGCATTTGATTCCAATATTTTTTAGCTTTTTTACAAGTCCACTTGATAAAAAATCCCCTCTTGTTCATATTTCCAACATAAATTCAAAGTACCTTTATACATTTTAGATCATTTTTATGGTGATAAGTACCAACAATATATCATTTTATAAAAAATTTCTTTAAGATTAAAACACAATGAAAATTTCAGTCTTTTCATCCATATATTCTCCCATTGTACCATTGGTATATTATACTCAAAGATTTTGGTCTATTTTATCATACATTCTTTGACTTGTTCAACTTATGTTTCTAACTTCAATAAAAGTTTATATATCTTAGTGATAATATGTTCATCATTAGTACATAATTCTATTTCAAATTCAGTCTAACCATGTTCAAAATCAGAAGTCCTTTTATTTACTTTAAATCTTTCTTATAATTTTACATATTAAAATTGTTGACATATATAACATTCTGATGTCAAATCCTCTCTTGTCTTTAATTTGAAGTCCCCTTGAGAAAATTCCAATACATTACCATAAGTTAACTGTTGTGCTTAGTTATAATTTTTCTTCTATAAAAAGCTTCTTGTGGTGATAACCATAAAGGAACCTTCAGGGACAACCTAGGTGTATATCTGTTCCATATTCTCATATATGACATGTCTAGTAAAGTGACTTTTAAAATCTACATTATCATACTATAAATAGCCGCACCATCCAAATGTTAGATCATGTCTCTCTAGTTCTAATAATCTCCTATTTTTCAAAGTCACCCAATCTTTCATCCAAACTAAACAGCAAGCTACAAAGTACAATTTCAAATTTGGTAGACCTAAACCTCCTCTTTACCATCTTGTAATACTTTATACTTAATTCATGGTTTTTTATTTTGCCATACAAATTCAGATATATCTTTATGTCATTGTTTAAATGGAACATCAGTTGTCAAAACAGGTAATATTTGAAACAAGACAAACATTCTAGGTAAAACATTTATCTTAATCACAGAAATTCTTCCCAGCAATGACAACTGTAATTTTCCCCATCTTAACTTATCTTTTTTAATCTCATTCCATGTCTTAACAATTTTGAAACAATATACAATTTGTATTTGTCAGATCAACACTCAAATAAATCCACTGGATTTATGGATAGTGGGGATTATTTGGAAATATCCTGAAATACGTTGAAATATAGTTGATTTATACTCTTTCTACAGTAGTTTAATGCTTGAAGTTTATCTGCAAAGTTGCATTATAACTGATAAAACAACTTGCAGATCATTCTTCCCTTATGGCTGTGCCTGGATCAAGCTTTTATTTCCCACTGTTTTTTCCTGTCTATGAAATACAGGTTTTTGCCTTTCATTCATACCTCTTGATATTTACTTTTTCAGAAAAAGCTCTTACAATTTTTTTTAAACCAATCCCCCCCCCCCCCCAAGTTGGATTTTGTTTTAGGTTGGTCACTTTTACTATTAAGGTCTCTGCCAATTCTTATACACCCTTGCCCAAATGAATGATACCTAGCCAAATTTTATAGTGGTGGCCATTTTATTTTGCATGGAACCACATATGTAAGACAGTGTGGACACAGTCTTTCAGACAGTGGTTCTGAGGTAGGCTAGCTAAATTAAAGATTCCTACAAAGGAACCCTAGGATTACTTATGGTAAGAATAGTTGTGGAAGAAGACAGGTCAGTTCTATAAGTAGTATTTTGCCAGTAACAATAATCATCTAAATCCCTGAATAATCATCTAATCCAAGCACATCAGGCTGGCAAATTGCAGAAAGTTGAATTTAAAGTTTGATGCAAAAACATTATCCACTAACTCTACTCCATCATGGTCCCCTATATATATATAAATCCTCATTTTGTTTGTTTGTTTATTTATTTATTCATTCATTCAGTGGATTTCTTCCCCGCCCATCTCCCCCACAATAGGGGACTCTGGGCAACTTACAAAAGACATTAAAACTATAAATATATGTAAAACACATAAAACATCCAAAATTTAAACAATACTAAAAAAAAAGGAAGATCCAAGAAGATCCTTTTCCATCCAGTTTTTTTTTCTCTTTCAGAGGTATGGTCTATCAGAGCAAAAACACATCTCCTTATAGCTGATTACTGAGACTAATTAAATAATTTGCTTAATTAGTAGTCTTATAATAATTTTTTCAAGCCTGTCATTTTATTGGTAGTATTAAGATAGTTTTACAAAAGGAAAAGTACTGAGAAAGAATTTTTGCCAAGCATCAGTCGGTAGAGCCCTTGCCTGTTCTTAATGATGAATACATAGTGTCCCAGGATGATCCTGACAGACTGGTTAAGTACTTATAAGGAAGAAGTGGTGAATGCTCCTAAACAGGATTAGCATGGGCAGCACCGTCCCAAATCACTGCATATCTGCGATATCTCTGATTTCATTCCACATGCTTCTGATTTAGGATTACAGTGCAAAAGCAATTATAATTCCTTTGTCCCTCAAAACACCCCACAGTATTCTTTTATGCTCTAGACGAACATTTTATGGGAATGATTGTTTTCCATACAATATTTGTTGAAGGATTCGTTTACATAGGTTTTCAATGCTACTATTGCATCAGTGTAAATAGTTAAGGAACACTTTTAACTATGGCAGTGGGCAGATTTCCTGCTTGGGATAATGTATGACACACAGAGTTCACAAACAATGGCTTAGAAGAGGATTATTTGAAGATGAATCTTCCTGCAAATGAAGCAACATAGGAGTAGGAAATTAATTTATGCTAATCTAAAATAGGATGTCCTGCTCCCTGATGTCTAAATATGATGTACATTGTTTTTTCTTAATTCTAGGCTAGAAATAGGTAATTGGCAACTTGTGGGACAGGAAAGAAAATCTGAAAAACTAGGAGTCAATGTAGACTTGAAGGAGAGTATGTTTATTGTCTGTAAAAGAATTTACATAGTAATTTCAGTAGACTTCAGTGCTAGTTTAATGCATTCATTTTATTGCCTGATATTAAACTCTGTGACAGTATTTCCCAGTTTGGCACTCTCTTATATGTTGAGACAATTTCCAGAATCCTCCAACAGAGCTTGTCTTATATAACCTGGGAATTTGAGTGTTACAGTCCGAACATGGCAGAAGGGCATTGAGTTGTGGAAGACTGCACTGTATCATTCAGAATTAAGGGTGGGAAATCTATGGCCCTTTTGAGGTCAATGAGTTGTAACTCCCAGCATGGTTGATGGTGAGCAATTTATACAGTTTGATAACAACTGGAAGCCACAGTTCCCCAACCCTTAAGTATTGCATTAAATAATCACTATAGATTTTTTTGCTCGATCAGAAACTCAGATTATACAGAGTTCCTGAACATGTAGAAAGACCAATAGAAGAGAATATATGTAGCTCAGGGTTGAACTGTGGAGTCTTTGGGGTTCTCTGAGCTTGGTTGTTTTCTTGCAAACTTTCCATTACCTGGCTAGGTAACATCTTCAGTGCTAGAATGGAGTGCCATTCTAGCACCGGAGATGTATCCTAGCTGGAAATGTTTGAAGAAAACCACCAAACTCATAGAACCACAAGGACTCCACATGTAGAAATACTTGTAGCACTTCTTTTATAATATCTACTACAGCCATAGAAATCAGAGTCAGGATCATCCAGCATGACCCCACCCCCTTTCAATGTACATATGATTTACGAGGTGCATGAAAGACTATTTAGTCATTCAAGGCAGGAAGCCCAAGCAAAGTTAACTTGTTTAAAAGAGCATGGCAACAACAGGACAATGAGATATACCTTTGTTCATCATTTGGTAACATGTATCTTTGGAAAACAATGCTCTAGCTTCCAATAAACTGACTGATCTGGCTGAAGGAATGTTTTCATCATGGAGGGGTCAAGTAAACACAGCAATTGGAATATAGCCTGGATTGTCTAGTTGATAGGCAACCCAGGGTAGACATGGAATCTTTTTTATAAATGTAGAAAATCTTTAAGGAAAATGTTCATTAAGTCTATATAAACTGTATAAAAACATGTATGTGGATTCTTCTTTTTTATACTGTAGGAAAAACTGGTTAGTTATAAGAAGTTACACCCTATATTTGATTTGCTTTTTCCCACTTGTTAGCTACAGGGCTTTGTGCTTGGAAACAGATGTGTTTCACATTAGGAGTCTCTTTAAATATTTGGAAATATGCCAGTAGAATAATCTTTTAACTAGGGATTGTTTAGCATTTGGGAGTGTGTGTGTGCGTGCGTGTATTTTCTATACAAGTTTGAGTTACTTGTGCAACATCCTGCTACTCTGAAAAAAAAAGCAGAAAAAGTGCTGAGTAATGCTGGAACTAGCTCCTATGGCTGATGCAAACCTGGGGAATTTGCATCATCATTCAGCAAAGCTAACTTGGTATGACAGGGGAGCTTAAGTACAATGCCATACGGAAGTGGAGCTGGCTTCCAATGACAGAACAGCACCAGAGTAACTGAGACAAGAGGCAGGTGTTTTTCAGTAGCATTTTGATATAAGTGAAAAGTCAAAAGACACCTGAGGAGCTTTATACCTGTTGGCAAAAGCAGGTTTAAAGGCTAGAGGCAGGAAGGGAGTGTGTGCAATAGCAATTAGCTTAGAAAAGTCGGTGAGAGGGAGAAAGAACAGAGAAGGCTTTTTTAAAAATAATATTCTTTGTTGATTGTGTGAGCTGCTCTAAAACATGTTTAGGAAGTCTCCAGTTTCGTCACTTTCTAATGGAAGCTACCCGCAGGGACAATCTAAGTTGCCTTCAACTTATGACTTCAAGGGAGACCCAGGAGACAAAGTGGTGCTGAAGAAGAAAATAACTTTTCTGAGAGGAGTATCCATTATAATTGGCACTATAATTGGAGCGGGAATCTTCATCTCTCCAAAAGGAATCCTCCAGAACACAGGCAGTGTGGGAATGTCCTTGACTGTCTGGACTGTCTGTGGCATTCTTTCACTCTTTGGTAAGTTTGTGAAAGTTTTTAACTGATCCATGGGGTGGTTAGCTGTGGTGGTGGTGATATACATCTGTCTGTCTGTCTATCTATCTACAGACACACACACACAAAGCCTGAAGATCAAAAGTTTGGTTGGAGAGTCACAATTAATGTGGTTTCTGTACTGAATGCATTTAAGTTGCTGCTTTTCAAAGCAGATGGGGCTCCCCAAAATAGACAAAGAAAGGAGCTTCCTTGATCATAAAATTTGCTGTTTGTGTTGCTTCTGTTTGATCTCTAAAAACAAGTTGCAGCAGGCTTGCAGATGTTCCAACTGGGAGATGAACTTTTCAGTCTCAAAAACATCTAGGAAAAAAAAAAATACTTAGCTCAGTGATGTATAAAGATAATTCTTAATGGAGTACATTTTAGCTGAATTATTTGCTGCCCCCCCCCCCAAAGTATAGTAATAAAGACTTACATTTATTTTTTTTTGAAAAGTAATATTATGAGACTGAGGTCTTTCTGGAATTTTTGTAGATGCTGATCTGGAGTTCCTTACTTCTAACCCTAGCTGATAGGGAAGATTATCTGGTAAAAGTAAAATCCCCAGTCCATGCTCAGAAGCACTCTTATCTTGATCATAGTACTTGTAATGTTAGCAACTGCTGTAACTTAAAGGAAGATTCTAGAGATTTTAAATTAAAACTTTAGTAGCAATCCTATGCATTTTTATTATTGAACAATGTAAGTCCTTCTGAGGAGTTACATACATCATTGCACTATTGAGGGGCAGCATTAATAATCTGCCTGACAATTTTACAATGTACAGAATGGCATTGCTTAAAAACGGCTTTGGGTTTCTCTAAATGTTAATAATTATATTGAGGACACAAAGAACCATTGATGTTAGGCTTATATCTCCTCCTTAAACTGACCAGACAATGAATTCATTGACTGCCATAATCAGCTAAGAAGTGCAATAGCCCACATGACTAGAGTTATTATTATTAGCCCATACTACTTATTTTCTAGCATTAGGAACAGGGGATAAACTAGGGTAAATATCAAATATCCACACAAGAAGAGGGATGAATGTTGCTCTCTGTCAGTTTATTCTGCGCTTTAAAGAGCAGAGGCAAGGTTGAATCTACCCTCGATAAACAAGTTGCTTTACAAAAGCAAACTGGATTTTGATCAGAGGTAGGATATAGAATTGTCACACCAAGGATAATCTGC
The DNA here is from genome assembly GCA_030867105.1 of Liasis olivaceus. Taxonomy (NCBI): domain Eukaryota; kingdom Metazoa; phylum Chordata; class Lepidosauria; order Squamata; family Pythonidae; genus Liasis; species Liasis olivaceus. Next base: position 34,201,083 of record CM061354.1, on the reverse strand, counting down.
AGTTGCTTTCTCAATCTAGTGCTTTCTGGATATCTAGATTTCAGACTTCCAAAATTCTTAGATACGGTCATCAAAAATGTCTTATGCTATACAGTAATTATGATAGTTTCTAGGTAGGTGACTACTTCAGTTAGCAACAATAGGAATAGTATAGTCCAAAATTTTTGCAATGCCTGTATTGGGTAACCAACATGGATATTCTAAGGATTATCCATAAAACAAATCCATCTTCTGAACTACTTACAATGATATTGTTTCCACTTATGCTGCTTTTTTTTTTGTGTGGAATGACTGAAGGAACAGAAATAATTTTTACATTCTGAAATTTGCAACACACAAATATTTTCTGATAAATTCATTGAGAATAAGTTTAGCAGTAACATTCTTCCTAGTATTCTCATGCTTAGTATGATTAACATTGCCTCCAAACTATTCCATTTTCCATTTTTGTTCCTTGTGGAATTTTTAAGAATTGAATTATTAGATTAAACCAAATTAATCTATTTAGCCAGGCATGTTGAAATATAATATTATGAACAGAATTCTGAAGATTCTTATTTTAGAAAATTGCACATTTTCATATGAATCAGGACTAATGTTTATTTCCATTTATTGATACTTTTCACTAAGTTCGCCTTGTAGTTTCTACTGAGAATGATTTTGATTGATTGATTGATCATGTTTGTATAGCCACCCATCTCACAAGAGAGTTATTCTAGGTGGTGTACAACACTCAATTAAAAAGAACCAATAAATACATATAAAACAATCATTAAAACTATAAGAACTATAAAAAACACACAAAATAGGGTGGATAATCTTAACCATAGTAAGGGAGCCATCAAACCAGGATAAGACATTCACAGCATCGCTTAATTCACAGGGGCAGAGATGTATATTTGGAAGTAGAGCAACTGTGGCAAAAGAAAGGAAAGATAGTACCAACAGTAATAGGTGCCTTGGTTGCAATCCCAAAACATCTGGAGCACCACTTGAACACCATCAGCATTGACAAAATCACCATTAGTCAATTGCAAAAGGCAGTGTTACTTGGAACAGCTTATATCCTGCGACGATACCTTCAACACTATCAACAACAACACCTGCCTATTCCAGGTCCTTGGGAAGGACTCAATAGGTGGATAAAAATGCCAAATCCAGTCTAAACATCTGGCTGACTGTGCAATCAACAACAACAACAAAAAATCAGGGTGCCTGCAGCAAGCAATTATGAGTTCTTTGAAAGACAGAGATTCCATCCTGATGCTTCCCAATTTTGAAATCCTTGGGGAAGAAGCTCAGTTGCAACCCATGTACTGTATCCCTATGGGGTTTTCTTCTTTTTCAGAGAAGGATTAACAGTAGCTCAACTTCATTCCAACTAGAATTTATCTCAATTTGGAACCACCATTAGTCTGCTACAATTACATTCCCAAATTGGCTCCTAATAGGATCCATGATGAGATAATTCCTGTTTTCCACACTTCCATTTGTAACACTATGGTTTTTCTGTATAGGCAGAAGATTAGTTAGGACAATTTAAAAATATTTCTGATATACTCACCTGAACTGGCCTTGTGTTAATGATTGATAGTTTTCCGGGAAAAAAAGAAATGTAAATAAATGTCATTTTATTGCATGAGTACTCCTGAAACCAGTGGAGTGTAAGTCTGCTTACTGATAAAAAAAAAGAGCACCTGTCCTCTGATTATGAAATTTTTTTGATAAAGCTTGCCAAAACTGTGGTTTAAAATTAAATGTATTTTTATAGGTGCTCTCTGCTATGCAGAATTAGGGACAAGTATTAAGAAATCTGGTGGGCATTACACATATATCCTTGAAGCCTTTGGCCCACTACCTGCCTTTGTAAGAGTCTGGGTGGAACTACTCATCATACGGTAAGTAAACACAACTTATTTTGATGCTGTCATTCTACTCCTTATGTGCTTTGAAAATGAAAGAACAATTGTAAATGTGATATGAGTTGACACAACCTACTGGCTTTTCTTTATTAATTTTTCCTACTCTTGCATGTTTCCCAAGATTTTATATATTGACTATCTGAGTACTTGATGTCTTTTTATAAACATAGATAAGCTTATAGAAAAGTCAGTTACCAGATTGTGTATACACACACACACACACACACACACACACACATATGTCTGTACAAGTGATAAATAATCACATAAAATAAACTCCCAACCTAAACTCACAAACTGTAGTATACTTCAAAGAAATTTGGGAAGCTGCTTTGTATCAAGGGACAGCAATATATTTGACCTCTCTTGTCTTACAAGATATTACTCAAAATTTGGTGAGAGATATAGATACAGATATAGATGACATAGATATAGACATAGGTTTTCCTGTGGCAAACAAAAAATGGATTATGTATTGATGACACTGTGAAGTGGGGCAATAAGAGAGTGTCTGTTGTTGTTGTTGTAGTTGTTCAGTCGTTAAGTTGTGTCCGACTCTTCGTGACCCCATGAACCATATTGCGCCAGGCCTTCCTATCTTTCACTGCCTCCCTGAGTTTGCTCAATTTCATGCTCATTGCTTCAGTGATGCTATCTAGCCATCTCATCCTCTGCCGTCCTCTTCTCCTTTTGCCTTCCATCTTTCCCAGCATCAGGGTCTTTTCCAAAGAGTCCTCTCTTCGCATTAGGTGGCCGAAGTATCTGAGCTTGAGCTTCATTATCAATCCTTCCAATGAGCAATCAGAGTTGATTTCCTTTAAGATTGACTGGTTTGACCTCCTAGCAGTCCAGGGGACTCTTAAGAGTCTTCTCCAGCACCACAGTTCAAAGGCATCAATTCTTCGGCGTTCGGCCTTCTTTATGGTCCAGCTCTCACAGCCATACTTTACTACTGGAAAAACCATAGCTTTGACTATGCGGATCTTTGTCGGCAAGGTAATGTCTCTGCTTTTTAATATGCTATCTAGGTTTGCCATAGCTTTCCTCCCAAGGAGCAAGCGTCTTTTAATTTCATGGCTGCAGTCTCCGTCTGCAGTGATCCTGGAGCCCAAATAAATGAAGTCTGTTACTGCTTCCATTTCTACCCCTTCTATTTGCCAGGGATTGATGGGTCCAGATGCCATGATCTTAGTTTTTTTAATGTTGAGTTTCAAGCCAGCTTTCGCACTCTCCTCTTTCACCCTCACCAAGAGGCTCTTTAGTTCTTCTTCACTTTCTGCCATTAGGGTGGTATCGTCTGCATATCTGAGGTTATTGATGTTTCTCCCTGCAATCTTAATTCCGGCTTGTGATTCTTCCAGCCTGGCATTTCTCATGATGTACTCTGCATATAGGTTTAATAAGCAGGGTGACAGTATACAGCCTTGTCGTACTCCTTTCCCTATTTTGAACCAATCGGTTGTTCCATGACCGGTTCTAACTGTTGCTTCTTGGCCCGCATACAGATTTCTCAGGAGACAGGTAAGGTGGTCTGGTATCCCCATCTCTTTAAGAATTTGCCACAGTTTGCTGTGATCCACACAATCAAAGGCTTTTGCATAGTCAATGAAGCAGAAGTAGATGCTTTTCTGGAACTCTCGTGCTTTCTCCATGATCCAGTGAATGTTGGCAATTTGATCTCTAGTTCCTCTGCCTCTTCGAAACCCAGCTTGTACATCCGGTAGTTCTTGGTTCACATACTGCCGAAGCCTAGCTTGTAGGATTTTGAGCATAACCTTGCTAGCATGTGAAATGAGCGCAATTGTGCGATAGTTTGAGCATTCTTTGGCATTGCCCTTCTTTGGCATTGGAACGTAAACTGACCTTTTCCAATCCCGTGGCCACTGTTGCATTTCGCAAACTTGCTGGCATATTGAGTGCAGCACTTTAACAGCATCGTCTTTTAGTATTTTAAATAACTCATCTGGAATACTGTCATCTCCACTAGCTTTGTTGTTAGCAATGCTTCCTAAGGCCCACTTGACTTCACTCTCTAGGATGTCTGGCTCAGGGTCAGTGACCACACCAGCATGGACATCAGGGACATTAAGATCTTTCTTGTATAGTTCTTCTGTGTATTCTTGCCACCTCTTCTTAATCTTTTCTGCTTCTGTTAGGTCCCTGCCTTTTTTGTCCTTTATCATGCCCATCTTTGCCCTAAACGTTCCTTTGATATCTCCAATTTTCTTGAAGAGATCTCTAGTCTTCCCCATTCTATTGTTTTCTTCAATTTCTTTGCATTGTTCATTTAAGAAGGCCTTCTTATCTCTCCTTGCTATTCTCTGGAAATCTGCATTCAGTTGCTTATATCTTTCCCTTTCACCCTTGCTTTTCGTATTCCTTCTTTCCACAGCTATTTGTAAAGCCTCATCAGACAGCCATTTTGCTTTCTTGCATTTCTTTTTCTTTGGGATGGTTTTAGTTGCTGCCTCTTGTACAATGTTACAGACCTCCGTCCATAGTTCTTCAGGCACTCTGTCTACCAAATCTAATCCTCTAAATCTATTCACCTTCACTGTGTACTCACATGGAATATGCTCTAAGTCATACCTGAGTGGTCTAGTGGTTTTCCCTACATTCTTCAATTTAAGCCTAAATTTTGCAGTAAGAAGCTCATGATCTGAGCCACAGTCAGCTCCTGGTCTTGTTTTTGCCGTCTGTATAGAGCTTCTCCATCTTTGGCTGCAAAGTATGTAATCAATCTGGTTTCGGTATTGACCATCTGGTGATGTCCATGTGTAGAGTCGTCTCTTGTGTTGTTGGAAAAGAGTGTTTGCTATGACTAGCTTGTTCTCTTGACAGAACTCTATTAGCCTTTGCCCTGCTTCATTTTGTACTCCAAGGCCAAACTTGCCTGTTATTCCGATTACTCCTTGACTTCCTACTTTCGCATTCCAATCCCCTATGATGAAAAGGACATCTTTTTTTGGTGCTAGTTCTAGAAGGTGTTGTAGGTCTTCATAGAACCGGTCAACTTCAGCTTCTTCGGCATCAGTGGTTGGGGCATAGACTTGGATTACCGTGATGTTGAATGGTTTTCCTTGGATACACACTGAGATCATTCTGTCGTTTTTGAGGTTGTACCCCATTACTGCCTTTCCTACTCTCTTATTGACTATGAGTGCAACTCCATTTCTTCTAAGGGTTTCTTGCCGACAGTAGTAGATATAATGGTCTCCTGAATTAAATTCACCCATTCCCGTCCATTTCAATTCGCTGATTCCCAAGATGTCGACGTTCAATCTTGTCATCTCATGTTTGACCACATCCAGCTTGCCTTGGTTCATGGATCTTACATTCCACATACCTATACAATATTGTTCTTTACAGCGTCGGACCTTCTTTTCGCTTCCAGATACATCCACAGCTGAACGTCCTTTTGGCTTTGGCCCACCGCTTCACTCTTTCTGGAGCTACTTGGAATTGTCCTCCGCTCTTCCCCAGTAGCATATGGGACACCTTCTGACCTGAGGAGCTCATCTTCTGGCATCATATCTTTTAGCCTTTTAACATTGTCCATGGGGTTTTCTTGGCAAGGATACTGGAGTGGGTTGCCATTTCCTTCTCCAGTGGACCACATTTTGTCAGAACTCTCTGTCATGACCTGTCCGTCTTGGGTGGTCCTGCACGGTATAGCTCATGGCTTCATTGAGTTACACAAGCCCCTTTGCCACGACAAGGCAGTGATCCATGAAGGGGAAGAGAGTGTCTATGCAATTATAAAATATACAGGTAAAACTCCGAAAATTAGAATATCATGCAAATGTTCATTTATGTCAGTATGGCAACTCAGAAGGTGAAACCAATATATGAGATAGACGCATTACATGCAAAGGAAGATATGTCAAGCCTTACTTTGGTATAATTGTGATGATTATGGCGTACAGCTTATGAAAACCCCAAATTCACAATCTCAGAAAATTAGAATATTACATGACATCAATAACACATGTATTGGAAATAGAACAATATCGGACATCTGCAAAGTATAAGCATGCATATGTACTCAGTACTTGGTTTGGGTCCCTTCTGCAGCAATGACTGCCGTAATGTGGCATGGCATGGATGCTCTCAGCGTGTGGCACTGCTGAGGTGTTATGGAAGACCAGGATGCTTCAATAGTGGCCTTCAGCTCCGCTGCATTTTTCGGTCTCATGTCCCTCATCTTTCTCTTGGCAATGCCCCATAGGTCAGGCGAATTTGCTGGCCAATCAAGCACAGTAATCCCATGGTCATTGAACCAGGTTTTGGTAATTTTGGCAGTGTGGGCAGGTGCCATGTCCTGCTGGAAAATGAAGTCAGCATCCCCATAAAGCTCGTCTGTGGAAGGTAGCATGAATTGCTCGAAGATCTCCTGGTAGACGGCTGCGTTGACCCTGGACTTAATGAAGCACAGTGGACCAACACCAGCAGATGACATGGCTCCCCAAATCAACACAGACTGTGGAAACTTCACACTGGACTTCAAGCATCATGCATTGTGTGCCTCTCCATTCTTCCTCCAGACTCTGGATCCTTGGTTCCCAAATGAGATGCAAAAGTTGCTCTCATCAGAAAAGAGGACTTTGGACCACTGGGCAATAGACCAGTTCTTTTTTTCTGCAGCCCAGGTAAGACGCTTCTGATGTTGCTTGTTGTTCAGGAGCGGCTTGACAAGAGGAATACAACATTTGAAGCCCATGTCCAGGATCCGTCTGTGTGTGGTGGCTCTTGATGCACTAACTCCAGCCTCAGTCCACTCCTTGTGAAAGTCCCCAACACTTTTGAATGGCCTTTTCCTGACAATCCCCTCCAGGCTGCGGTCATCCCTGCTGCTTGTGCACCTTTTCCTGTCACACTTTTCCCTTCCACATAACCTTCTATTGATGTGCTTTGATACAGCACTTTGGGAACATCCAACTTCTTTTGCAATTCCCTTTTGGGGCTTTCCCTCCTTATGGAGGGTGTCAATGATGGTTTTCTGCACAACTGTCAGGTCAGCAGTCTTTCCCATGCTTGTGATTCCTACTGAACCAGCCTGAGAGACCATTGAAAGGCTCAGGAACCCTTTGCAGGTGTTATGGATTCATTAGCTGATTAGAGTGGGACACTTTGAGCCTAGAATATTGAACCTTTTCACCCTATTCTAATTTTCTGAAATTGTGAATTTGGGGCTTTCATAAGCTGTACGCCATAATCATCACAATTATACCAAAGTAAGGCTTGACATATCTCGCTTTGCATGTAATGCGTCTATCTCATATATTGGTTTCCCCTTTTGAGTTGCCATACTGACATAAATGAACATTTGCATGATATTCTAATTTTTCGAGTTTCACCTGTGCAGTATAGGAGGATGTGTCGTATAGATTCAGTCTGCCATTCCAAAACAGCAGACTCACATTCAGTATGGATTTTCACATACATTTTGTACCAAATAGAACTGTTGAGGACAAGACAGCACTAAAGTAAAAGCCTGTCTATATTTTGGCACTGATATATTAAAGAAATAATCTGCTGGCTTCAGAGAACAGCCAGTTCTATTCAGATCATAATGATTTGGAACCAGTAACATATCCAATTAGTGATCCAGTCCATATCCTTGATTTATTGCTTAATCATTGGCTGTGGCACTCTAAACTGAGAGCCAAGAGTGTTTGAATTGTTCTAAGCAGTTACATACATTTTGAACCTAGCTTTCAAAAGGAGAGTCCAAGAAAACTGATAGGGAATATAATGGGACACAAGCCCAAGGGGGTTAACCTTAGCCAATATTCAAAGGTAGTAATCCAGAATGTTACCTTTACCTTCAGAAGACTGGCTTAGATTCACAAAATAACATTGGCTACACAATTAGAAATGTGAAAGATTGCCTTAGGCATTTTAGATTGGATTGATTTCAAGAGCTGTAAATTGGGGCATGATCCAAGTTGAGTTCATATAAAATTTGTGCTATCAATTTGCCTCAAAAATCTTTTAGAATGCTGGACTAAAATGGATACCATTGCAGTATAAGAAACCCCAAATCAGTATAATGTGTAATGTTGGGCACTTTGTTGGGTACTTTGACTATGAATTTAGCATGCTCCATTCATGAATAATCAAATTCATGAAAAATCAAGATGATTTTTAAACATCTTTTTACAAAGACCATAATTTCTGGTTTTTTGATAATTGATTGCCATCTCCCTACTTACAGAGAAAATAATTATCCTGACATAGGATCAGGTAATTATTCTTGTTGAAATTTAATCAAACTGTGTTATTCTTCAATCAAATATGTTGCACTGTGACAACTTTTAAAGGACTTACTTGCAAACAATAATAACTTTACTGCAGCAGAAAGACTGGCACATTGAAAAGAGGTGCATATACTCCCCCCTCCCCACACTTAACTTATAGTTTGTTTAGTCTGGCAGGAGGTGATCACTCAGTGGTAATGAAAATACAAGTCCCAATACATGAATGTGGGTATATAGATTGCACACATGTGTAGGATATGGGTTTTTATATTTTCATATTTTACATTAATATTCTCCTTTTTCTGATAAAACAAAAATAAATTGGAAAGCTAAGCTACAGATTTCCAGAGGTTGAATATGTCAGTTGATGGGAACTCTGTAGCTGGACAAATCAAGCATCAGCACTGGTCTTATCCTTGGGCAGAATTATATTGGGGAGAATGAGCAGATCATCTCAGGTTGCAGATATTGAGATGCAGCCATGGCAGCTTCTTGGTTGTTCTCCCTGAATTACCCAGGTGTTTCTTTGGTGCATGGGCATGCAATCTGTCATTTCCACTCCCCACCTTGGTGCTTCAGGTGTAGTGGAGACACTAATTTACTATCACTGCTGAAGTAATAAAGTTTCATCTGACATTGCTGATGGTTTTGCTTGTGGAATAGGAAAAGGATGTTCTGTTATGTTTTTGAGGCATAAGCAGAGGATGACTTGATAAGTCACCTGAGCAGAAATTGCTTGTCTGGATCCTTCCTGGACATATTGAACATTTACCTGTACAGACATTTTCATAAAGTGTGAAAAACCACACTCAGTCGAGAATTGTATTATTTGGCCCTGGGTAATGAGAAAATAGGATAATTCTCCCATCGTTGTATCTTTGTGTGGAAAAGGAGGAGAGCAAATGAATATTGTTTAGTATTTAGTAATCCCACAACCACTTCAGAAATATTGTATTAGAGCCTTAGTTGCTTATTTACAACCATGTAAAACTAAAATTAGAACTCATGGTCTACTATACTAATGAACAGACAGTTGTCTGAAATGCTCATTGTTTACTATGTTACTATTCTTTAAAAATCAGTTTTCATATTGTAGTATACAAATGGAATGTGGATTGCTAAATCAGTTTATGTGCAAAAAGTTTAGTCCCTCGATCCATTTACTGCGTCTACATCTGACAAGTTCACATTCCAAAAGGATTTCATTTCTGTGGCACTAACATGCTTTCTCACTTCCTCTTTCATTTCCCATTTTAGTTACCTCATTCCAGTTTATCTTATTGCCACATACACTCAACATATCAAGCACAGCAAACAATGAAGAATTTGGTTTTTATAAATGACAACAGTCATTTAAAAATGCTAAGTCACCATGAGTATTTTGATTTCTTTACTCTCCTGGCAACTTCTGAGACTACTGAATGAATTAGCGCTTGCTGACCCAAATCTGGCACTTAAACAAATAAAGAAAACCATTTTTGAATTATTATAGTTTGTGTGACTGAAGAAAAATGCTTGTTCAAACCAATAACTGTCGCGAGATAATTTTCTGCATTACCAAAATCACAATACACATAAAATAGGTTTCTAACTCCTGTTATAAATCAATTAGTACTGTTCCTACAATGCTAAATTTTAAAAGAATGGTTCATTTTAATTTTATAAAGGCCAAATCAGAATACCTGGTAATCAGTAGTGAGATTCTGATGTTGTAAAATCAAAGACAATTCACACTAATCAGTAGTAATAATTCTCAGTGACATCAGATCAGTGTGAAGTAACTTTTAATTGTTCTGTCTTGACTTGCTGTTTAAATATATTTCACTTTAAAAAAAAGCTTTAAAAAGGAGTACAGTACAAGGTTTAATACTCTTGTTTTTAAAGCTGCAATTTTACTTGTGATGGTTGAGCTATCAAATTATTTTTCAGCATCCATTGGGGATGTAAATGTGTACTGGCAATTTCATATCCATATAATTTATTTGAAGCATCTTTATATTTAATATAGGCACAAAATCAATAGTCTTTGCATTCCTTAGAAAAATGATCTCTTTCTCTCTCTTTTCCAGCCCTGCTGCCACAGCAGTCATCTCTCTGGCATTTGGACGCTACATATTGGAACCATTTTTTGTACAATGTGAAATCCCTGATCTTGCTGTTAAACTCATCACAGCTGTGGGAATCAGTAAGTACTGAATTTTGGTAGAAATGGGGTGAGGCAAGAAATAAGTAGCAGATCATTAAAACCAATTCTTTGTTTAATGGTGGGATGTGCAAATCAGTGTGTTTCAGAGAATCTATTCAACTTGACAATTTGAATCAGTTTGAAAAATTGGTTTGATTTGGATATCCAAATTGATTAGGAAAACCTGTTTCAGTACATGCTCAGAAATGTCCAAATCCTTTGATGCAAAGACATTCAATGCTGTTATTTGTTTTGATTTTCCAATTTGATTCATAAAGTTATTTCAATCAAATCACCTTGGAATCAAATATCTGAAGCAAAACTTTATAGAGCCTTAGTTGATGGACTTACATTTCAAATTGTGAGAGTTCCTATGACTGTCATTTAATTAGAAGCAAATTAAAAAGTAAACTCAAATGGAATATTAATGATCTAAGACTAAATCTTTTGAAATATATTTGGAAGAACAAACTGTTCTTTTAAAATTATGCAATATATGAGTGATTCTGTGTGGGTGTATGTTCAAAAGGAAAGAATGTTGTTATAAAACTGCATATATCTACACTCTGGATTAAGGAGAAATGTGCCACATCCCTTTGCAGAAAAGCCACATCCCCTTTGCAGAAGTTCAGTTGCAGTGTTTCAGAAGTAAAACATGAGTACCCATTGGATTAGATTATTTCAGTGAGGTATCTAATCAGATACCTCATATAACAAATTAAGGAAGGCAAAGCATAACAAATTGAGGTTACAATATGAGGAAAAAAAAATGACGCTGGGATCTGGTAATAGAATTGTGGAAATTTTAAGAAGTTGTGAAGTTGCAAAATATGTAAGCTAAGCTATGAAATGGTACATGATATCAGGATCACATGATGCCTGTGTTAAAAAAAATATGTACAGGTTGCCTATTGTTTTCTGGCACAATTCTAAGCATTGGAATTTAACTTTTGATCTTCAAGTGTTTTAGGAGTTGGCTATCAGGTAGACCATCTTTGCCATTCTGAATACTGAGGTATTTCTGGTTTCACAGATCCATTTATTGGGCATTTGGGAGAGAGACTTTTCTTGCTTTGCTCCAGGCTATGGATTGTAGTCCTTCAGAGGTTGTTTTTCCACCTTAGAAGATGGATAAAGATGCATCATTTTGGCAGGCCACTAAATGTTAATGATTGAATGTTTTAGCCTGCCTTGAATGTTCCACAGGAAAACAGGATATAAATTGAGAAAAATAAATAAACTAACTTCAGGGCGAGTAATTAAATGGAAACATCATGCAATCATGGAACTGGATAGTTGTCTGTAACTGAACTTCGTGACAACAGAAATAATAATGTGTCCAGGTCTAGTGCCAATGATGAGACTATAGATATTTGCCATTGAATGGCTTGATCACTTTATAGAAAGTGTTGAAGATGCTCCAAAAAGTTTTGATTTTCTTTTCTTATATACAGGTAGTCCTAAACTTATGGCCATAATAGGGACTGGAAAATTAGTTGTTAAGTGGTGCTTTCATCAAGTAAGGCGTCATGTTACTGCACCCTAGTTTATGAACTTTTTTGCCGCTGTCATTAAGCGAGACATCATGTGACCACAACTTGCGACCTTCTCTGCCAGCTTCCCAAGTGATTTTGCTTGTCAGAAGCTGGCTGGGAAGGTTGCAAATGGCAATGACTGCAGGATGTAGCAACTGTCATAAATGCGTGACAGTTGCCAAGTGCCCGAATCGTGATCACATGACCGAAAGGATGCTGCAACTGTTGTAAGTGCAAGGACTGGTTGTAAGTCACTTTTTCAGTGCCATTGTAACTTCCAGTGGTCGCTACACAACTGGTCATAAGTTGAGGACTACCTGTAAAGTCTAAGTGAGTAATATCTCATTAGTCCCTATGTGGTGTTGCCAGCTATCTAGTTTGTCTTCACTAAGTGGATCTACTGCACACATACAATGTATGTAAACCTGTTCATCCATTTTTTTAAAATCCCTTTTAAAAGGATTATTATGTGGCAAATGACTTTTGAGAGATTATAGAAAAGATGTGGCAGCACCATGCTTAATATTAATATAAAGAAATTGTGAACAGGAAAAATTAACCAATTTTATGTTTTGCATATACAGTATATCTATGACAGAAGTGCAGTGTTAGTAAAATGCAACAATAATAGTAGCCAGGTATTAGAAAGGAAGTTAATGGCATCAAAAATTATGAAGTCATCCAAGATAATTCTAAGTACTCATGAAAATATGTGCAGCTTCCATTTTGTTGTTCTTGAATTTCAGCTGCCCAAACATAATGAAGGCTTGTTTGAACAACATTAATAATTTGTATCTTTTTTTCATAAAACAAAAACTTAAGAGAAAAAAAATACTGGACATATTTTTTTTCATTTAATTCTGTTAAAATCTAAAGTTCTTATTAATGGAATTTAATCATAGGAAGATAGCAGAACAATGAAGACATTCCTCCAAAGGGGTTGATGGTATGGTAGCAGAAGGAAAATCTATCAAAAATAAATATTTGATTCTAGTACAACAACCACATTATTTAGACTGAGATTTCATTATGATTGATTTAACAGAAAAATATTTGAGATAGTGATGGTAGCAATCATTATACAGCAATTAAACATAAAACTCTATGGCAGGAGGACGAAGTTCTCCTGAAATCATGACATATGTAACAGAAGATAGAAATGACTAGAAATTGTTATCACGGGGACCAAATTAGATGCTGTGCCAACAATGTGGATAAATTGCTGTTTCAGTTGGAGCCTCTTTTAACAAGTCCTTTGAATGCAAGCCACACTGCTCTCAAGGGAAGCACATAAAGATAAATGAGATAATAGCTATAAAAAGGTGAGCAGGGAAGACACAGAAATGAAGCTGAGGAAGAATATTATAAACAAGGCCAAGTAGCCTGGGAGAACAAAAACATTTCTTGCTAGGGTGTTAGCTCTTCTCTTACTAACAGAGATAAATGCAACGCTGAGAAGAAAAAACAAATGAAACACGGAGCTTCCACAGAAGCTCATTAGGCCTCATTAACTCATTCACTTGTTCCTTAAGTTTGGTTTTTTATTTCCAGTCACCCATTCTACTCTGTCTTGAAACTGCTAAATTTAATTTTGTGTTTCTTAGCACCCACCCCAAAAATTGGCAGTTGAGAACTGGGCTTGGAGTTCTGCAAAAGTCCTTGAGGAGCAGGATGCAGGCTATATACAGTATAGCCATGGTGTATATATTATGTGCCTGGTAACCTCTTCTTTATCACAATTCTAGCGCTCATTCATATTTTCCTAGTAAATTTGAAGGAGTGTTAAATACCATCAAGAAAACATTTTGTAACAATTTTCTCTCAGTGCTTAATTCTAATTCTTATCTGACAAATACATCTATGATATGAGAACAGTCACTCTAGCCTTTTAATCTGCTGAAGCAATTTGCTATATAACTCTCCGCAGTGACAACTTTTCCTACCGAAGTCATGCTTTTGACCTTTGCTTTTGAGTTTCAGCTTTGAAAGCTACCATCAAAGTTAGGCAGATGAGGCAAACTGCTTGGGTGGCTGATCACACTTGCATAGTTACAAAAGAGAATCTTTCTGTTGTAATATTAAATTATATCAATCAAGGAGAATAGAAGTTTATTTTAATTATTTTAATTAGTGCAATATTGCAAAACATATCAGTGATAGTAATATAAAATAATATTTATGATTACAATAAACTAAAACAAAAGGAAACAAAACTAGAAAGAAGGAAAGAGTTCCATATAATATTAAGATTAATATAACCTTAATTCAATTTTTAAATTTAAGTCTAGACCTATTAAATCTAGAAACATGTTGCTCCTTCTTCTCATCTTTAGAATAAAAAAACATTTCAAAAGGAACAGATATTCTGAATAACATTATATAATTGTATTGGGATTGTAAATTTCTTTCCAGCTACATTAAAATAATAATCTTTGCCAAACACAGATTAATAACACAGAATTCCTCAAAAAGGTCAAATTCTATATTTTGGTAGTACAATTCAACAGTACTTTTACATCTTTATCTACCATATGTTTGAACATGCATAATAACTTGAAATCAATAAGAAGCCATGACTGAATGTGACTAAATCATATGAGTCAGAGAGCCCTCAAATTTCATACCATGTCAGGACAAGAAATCTGATATTCAACCTTTCTAAAAAAACATTCCTTGAGGATTCTAATGAAGACAAAACAAAATTTTATGATGAATACACTTCAAGGAGAATCAAAGTGAAATACCAACCTTTGATATGCATAGATTCTTATAAAACTGTAAGTACTTAAGATGAGTGTGTGTGTGTATATATATATATTTCTAATATGAGTAACAGGTATAAACCACTTCAACATAAACATGTAGAAAGAGAGGAAAGTTGGAACTCATAGTAGCAAAAGAAAGAATATATAGATAGAATGACAATTTTGTAAGGTTTTTTTGTTGTGCCTTTCTCAAAAGTAGTCCTTAAGCCTTATACATGCACATGAAATCAAGCCGTTTGGGCATTCTATTATATTGGAACTCATTCATTATAGATCAGATGTTCATAGGCTTGATTTTATGCATCTTAGTATTAAAAATCAAGCATTCTGTGGAATGATCTCTGACCCAAACACCAAATCTCTCTGGTTTGGATCAGAGATAGCTTTGTGCTACCATATCTGGCTTCAAAAATATGGATAACTACTGGATGATAGCAGAAGAATACAAAAGATGCTAGATGTAGAGGTTGTTTTACAGTCCAGATATGGTGGCCCTAGGGTAGATGCCAGCAAAGCTTTCATTTTGATCCACTTGGGAAATTAACATAACAGCTAGTGGTATCTTTTCCATCACTCCTTCTATATCTTTGCTATAACAACAACACAATGAGAGGTGCATGGAGACCTGCTCTGATTGGGACAAGAAGAAGTAAAGTAAAAAGTGGCTTGATTCTCATTAAATGATCTTCATAGAGAGCAGAAATGCAGCTAAGAGCCTTTATTATTGTTAAACATTTTGAATGTTTTGGGAAAAGCATTACTGCCCTCTATGAATTAAAAAAAAAAAAAGCATTTGGATCTTTCAAGGATCCTGCAGATTAATCACTTTACTAAGGAAATGGCAGCTTTTTTCACTTGCAGAAGCAAATGAAATCATGAAGCCTTAATAATGGGTTATGCTTATGCTGGTCTTTGACCGTAATAAAGATTTGATTTTTGATTTTGATTTGGGTTATGTCAACTTAGGGATACATCATGTGGCCTGTGAGCACCGTTGAGGTTAATGAAGCACTCTAGAACTGCTGTAAGGCAAAAATCTATAGGAAGACGCCATGAAATATTAACCTGTATGTTTGTGTTTTATAAATTATTTATTTATATATATATATTTATACATTCGATTTATTGTCCGCCCATCTCCCCCCAATGGGGAACTCTGGGCGGCTCACAAAGTATATATATATATAATTCTAACAGTGAGACAGTGAAATCTTACAATCTTACAAATCTTACAATTATACAAGTAGTGCTGTTTATGCTGTATGACCAGCAGGGGTCGCTAGGGGGTCATCCGGGCTTTTCCTCCTCCGTAGATTATGCAACCTATTTAACAAAACAAACAAACAAAAAACACCTGGCCATATACCATCTAATACTTCTGGATCTAACAACTGTAAGAAAAGAAAAGAAAATATGCAAAACTATTGTGTCTCTCAGATCAGTTTCTTTGGGCTATAATTTATATATGATCCATGTCTATGTCCACTGGTCTCTTTCTGATTTTTGCTTTTACTCTTAGAGAGCTCTAGCTTCAAAATAAACTCACTAAGAAAGTAGTTGGATGGTTCCGATGTAGCAAGAAAACAAGAAATGTGCTTTGGTCTTATTTAATTTGATACCCAGTTCTCCTTATATGCTGGTTGGTGAGACAGTGCCACTAATAGGATTCCCAAAGTTTCATGGCTTTCATGGTCCCCACTGGACACTGAACATAGAAATTGGAGGATAAAAGCTATTTGTAGAAAACTATACAATGCTGATGTTTGTCCATTTGTATTTTGTACACACAAAAATGCATAGACTGCTGAAAATAATGTACCCAACTCAATTTGTTTATTTATTAGATGTATATCCATATAATTAACCCTAACCCTAACCCTAACCTTTTGTACAGGAGCTTAAGGCAACATACATAGCACTTCCTCAACCTATTTTGTCCCCACAACAGCAACCCTGTGAGGTAGGTTGGACGGGGACAGAGTGACTGGTCCAGAGTCACCCAGTCAGCTTCCATGACTGAGGACGTGGGTCTCCTAGTGTATATTAAAACTAATATATGAAAAGAAATGCATTAAAAGATACATACATATTTTCTGCAACTGCTTAACACCCTCCACCACACTTTCTTCAAGTTGTAGAACTAGGATGAAACTATTATTTATGATTGTACTGTAAAGTGCCATGGGCTGCCTTGCCAGGAGCTGGTAGGTTTAAAGTTGAGGATAGGTAAACAAATGAAACAATTATAAAGCTTATTTATTTATTTATTTATATTGATTGTATGCTGCCTATTCCTCCAGGCTCCAGGTGGGTAACAATACTCTAAGAAGCCCCTTATACACATGAATATAAAAATTTTAAAAAGCACCAAATGGAAATAACAAGTGTTGGCAACCACACCTTCTAGTCAAACCTTTCTCCTCTGCAAGATGGAACAAGTAGGTCCTCAAAGCTTTCCTGAATACTACTGAATGATGAGGTTGATTATATTCCCACTGGAAGGAAGTTCCAAAGAATGGAGTCTACCACTGAGAATGTCTGTCTTTAAGACCCTGCCAGGTGACAATCCCATATGGCAGGATCTGGAGGGAGTTGACCCTATTTAATCTGGTGAGATGGATAGATGAGTACAGGGGAAGGCGGTCCCTCAGATAACAAGGTCTGGACCCATATAGGGCCTTAAATATGACATCAGCACCTTGAATCATGCTTGGAAGCCAACTGGTAACCATGCAGCTCCCAAAGTAGTGGGACAACCCAATTATATGGAGATACACCCATCATTGCCTCAGTCACTGGTGTGAATGAATCTGGCTGGGGAAGGGGGAAGATTTAGGGATTGATGAGGCAGGCAAAGTCAGAAAACAGAAGCAGCAGGGATTTCAGGAATGTTCTTTACTGTTGTAGGGTAGAATAACAGACTCTTTAAAACCAGTCAGAGTTTCTCCTAACCTGTCAGGCCCAGCCCAAGAACAATGGTGAAACAGTCCACTTGAGTTAAGTTCCTTTATTTGCTTACACTTGTAGACTAAATCTATACTATTGCAACAAGTGGATATACCTGGGAAATTCTAGAGAGTGGCTATACTGAACTTCTTTTCCTTCCCACGCTCCTCCTGAGGACTCTGTTGTCTTCTGTCTACTTTCTCTTCATGGAATGCATCTCCTCCTTCCTGCCTGGTCTTGATCTCTGTTTCTATCCCCCACATCACCCTCCTCTTCATACATACATTCCATCACATAACCACAACTTATGCCAAACAAGGAGTTATTTTGAGTTTCCTTCTCATGCATTTCCCTTTCTCAGGATTGAGTAATCTTTTCTCCTCCCTTAATGCTTCTTTGCTGCCTTCCTAAGACCAGGTCTTTCCTGATCCAGGAAAGTTTGCAATTGGTGCACAAGATGCAGTTGTGAAAAAGCCTTCTAGCCATAGTTGCTATCTGCTCTTCAAGCAGGAGCTGAGTCTTGGAAACTCCAAAATTATGAACCACTTTTGAGTAGGGAAGTGGAACCCCATTCAGAGTGAAAGATGGAATTTCCCTGAAATCATTCCACCCACAAATCCAAAGCCATTCTGCCTTGGAGGAATTCACTTGAAATCTGTTCTTCCTCATCCAGATCCTTATAGTCTCCAGGCACTGGGCCAGTGCTTCTAGCACATCACCTGTTTGGCCCAGAGACAAGATGCATGATTGGGTAACATCAGCCTGCTGATACCAAACCTCATGCCAGGAATGACCTCCTTGAGAAGCTTCATATCAGTGTTAAACAGGAGTACATGGAGAAGAGTTCCTTGAGGCACTCCACAAATTAGAGTTCTCCAAATAGAGGTCTACTCTCCCATCACTACTGACTGGAACCAACCCTTCAGGAATGAGAACTGCAAAAAAGTTCTCCTGACTTCAGTCTTTTAGAGGTGACTCTGAGGAATACTGTGATCAATGGTATAAAAAACCACTGAGACATCAAGGAAGACCATGAAGGTTGCACTCCCCCAATCCTGGTCACTCCAAAAGTCACACAAAGGTCAACTTCCTTACTGTATCCCAGCTTGAATCCTATCTCCCAAAGGCTCAAATAATCTGCTTCTTCTAGAGTCCTTGTAGAGCTACCATTTTCTCTGCAAGATGATTATTTCCAAGATAATTATTCAAGACAATTGGATCAAGCAAAGGTTTTTTGAGCAGGAACACAGCCTACTTCAGAGGAAATACTTTAGACTCAAAGCAGGGTTGATTTATTACTTGGATCCAACTTCTTTCCACCCCATGAGAGGCTTTAACCAACCACGAGGAGCAGGGATTCAACTCAGAAGTGGCAGATTTAACACTGCAGAGAGCTTTATCCACTTCTTCAGGACTCACAAATAATACTAGATTATTTCACAATATAAGGCCACAGTTACTTTATTGGTACTGTCCAGCTGAACTTCAGCTCATCTCAGATCTGAATGGTTTTGTCCTCTAAATGCTACAAAAGTTCTTCATAGCAGCTGTTCAGATGGTCTCGGTGAACATTCTTCCTTAAAAGGGAACGAGTCACCTTAAAAAGGGCCACTGGGCAGCATTTGGCAGATGCAGTACAAATGTCAAAATAATTTCTTTTTTTGGAACTCTAATCACAATGCAAGCTTGAGCTTAGGCTCATACCAGTACCTGGTCAGGCTCAAAACAGCTCTTCCTCCAGCAATGCTCCAGGCATCTCCTTTGTTATGGTAGTGAGCAACTAAGTGAAACCCAGGGTGAAAGATGTTACATCCCAAGAATGTCTATGCTAACAGCTCATTGTTTCAGATGCTAGGTAATGAAGACAACCAAAGTGTTATTATTTAGAAATTTGCCTGCTTCTTAAATATGAACTTAAGTGTGGTGAAAATAACAACAACAACAACACTAATTATAATATGAAGTAGATGTACTTGTGGCTGGTCTTGTTTTATGCTATGAGAACTGTTGCTCAGTCCTAGTTATTGAGTTGCTAAATTAATGTAGAAAGAAGACCTATACAGCTTCTTGTAGCTGTGTTTTGTCGCTGCTGACTTATTTGTTTAGGGAAGTAAATATCTAACTTGTTGTCATTTATATTGATAATATTGGTGTTTCAGAGAGGTCAGTCAAATATTTCTCTTCCATGGGTTTGTTCTTTTCTCTTGTTAAAAAAGCTTTAAAAAACTTTTGTATTATTATGTGCAATTTCATATCTAAATTTCTAAATCCATCGATCTCATCTAACTTTGCCATCACACCACAAACTTCAAAACTATATGATGTGATGATGATGTCACTGTCATCATCATCATGTTCATAATGCCAGCACTTGCAGTATAATCCAAATAATTGCTCCTCCTTGAAGAGAGAGATTTTTTACATCCATCCACTTTCCACTTCTTCATGAGAAACTGCAAACAATATTTAAGAGTGTGCAGAGATGTAGCATGAACTTATCATCTTGTGGAGTCCACAACTGAACAACTATTGAATACAGTAATCCTTCTTTACTTTTTAAAAACAAAATTACATACCAAAGTACCATTAAATCAAACAGGAATTGTATCTGAAAAGGAAAGTAAAATTAAGTTTGGTTTAAAGTTTAAGTTACAGCAATCCATCCATTATCAAATCTTGTTCTACAGTGAGGGGCAAACTTTACTATTGTTTGCTGGAAGGCTAACAGAGCATTGTGGCTGGTACTTTGGGAGGTATGACAGACTTTTAGCAGAGGAGACTTTGGAGAGTTTCTAAAAATAAGGTGTAAGAAGACTGGTGAGTAAAGGTTCATAAGAGTAATTTATTTTGCTAATGCCTGGAATGTATATTGGGAGAGGTTCTGCCTAACAGAGCTTTTATGGTGCTTTTGGATGGATGAGAAACACTTCCTTTTAACTGTTCTTTTTCTTTCTCTCCAGCAATTGTAATGGTCCTGAATAGTATGAGTGTCAGCTGGAGTGCCCGCCTTCAGATTTTCCTAACCTTTTGCAAGCTTGTAGCAATTTTGATAATTATAGTCCCTGGAGTTATGCAGCTAATTAGAGGTATGAACTGAAAAGTAAATGCTATGTTATGTGCTTTCATCTCCCTCCTTCCCATACTTGCCCCTACCAAAGAGTGCTTATGCCAGCAAAAATCTTTTAATTAGCCTCTGCTTGTTCCATACTGTCATGTAAATAACTGGAAGTAAAACTTGCATTACAGCATCTGGCTATGAGATCATATTGAGGCTCCTTCTATAATTTTTATATGGAGGACCAAAAGATTGTTTCTTGCAGCAAAATCAAAAACAAGCAAGCAGGGTCTCAAATATCCTTGTAATGATGGAAGACTCAAGCATCTATACTGTATGGTTTATATAGAACAGTATAGTATATATGTAATACAACTTTATAGCCTTTCTCTTTATTGGATGCATTCTTCTATAAAGCAGCACTCCCACTAATCAGCATTCACTCTTAAAATGTTTCTTAAGTAGAGTCTTTAAAGTTCTTTAAGTGGATTAGTGAGTTCCATTCTTTTTGACTGTCTTTGGCTATAATAACATTATACTTGTACCAACTTTAACATGGTAGGTTTCTTGTTGGGCTTTACTTCCAGGTTTTGCATCAATGCTAGTGCCTCGTTAAACAGATGCTAGTCATAACATAAAGTCTCTATTGGTGTGGATTAATATCACTTACTTCACTACAAAAAAAAATAACATTTTTATTAGCCATTATTCTAACACTGTTTTTTCATTGTGAAAACATTTTATTTCACCATGATCTAATTCAGCTATGTAGTAACCAAGATTTTGGCTCTTTCCTTCCTTTTTCCCCTTCCTTTCTGTATGTGTAAAGAACTGCACAGTCTTAAATCTTCTTAAAACTTAATCTTAAGGGATTAAGTCACAGTTCCTGTTAGATTCCAACATACAAACTGTGATTTGCCCGAGCCACAGCTGATAAATGAAGCAGGATCTGAAATCACATGCTGACTAACTGTTCAAACCATCTTTTCTCATACTCAGATGTAGTGGAAAGCTAACTGTGAAAAAATATTTAAATTTACTTGCCCTGGATTAAAAAAAGACAGACAAGCAAGGAAATGAATGCCAAAATATCATAGCATGGCGTACACAGTACAGTCATGTGAAAAAGAAAGTACACCCTCTTTGAGTTCTATGGTTTTATGTATCAGGACATAATAAAAATTATCTGGTCCTTAGTAGTTCTCAAAAGTAGGTAAATACAACCTCAGATGAACAACAATATATGACATATAGTATTACACCACGTTGTCATTTATTTTACAAAAAGAAGGCCAAAATGGAGAAGCCATGTGTGAAAAACTAAGTACACCCTTACTGCTTCCATAGGTATGAAGAGGCTAAGTAGCAGCCAGGTGCTGCTAATCAAATGCCCTTGATCAATTGATCATCAGCAAGTGTGACTACCTCTAGAAAAGCTGAAGTTTTAGGAGTTTGCTGGTCTTGAGCATTGAGGTGTGTGTTAACACAATGCTAAAGAATAAAGACATCAGCAATGATCTTAGAGAAGCAATTGTTGCTGACCATCAATCTGGGAAGGGTTCTAAGGCCATTTCCAAACACTTTAAAGTCCATCATTCTACAGGGAGGAAGATTATTCACAAGTGGAAAACATTCAAGACAGTTGCCAATCTTCCAAGGAGTGGAGGTCCCAGCAAATTCACCCCAAGGTCAGACCATGCAATGCTCAGAGAAATTGCAAAAAATCCAAGAGTTACATCTCAGACTCTACAGGCCTCAGTTAGCATGTTAAATGTTCAAGTTCATGACAGTACAATTAGAAAAAGACTGAACAAGTATGGTTTGTTTGGAAGGGTTGCCAGGAGAAAGCGTCTTCTTTCTAACAAGAACATGGCAGCACGGCTTAGGTTTGCCAAGTTGCATCTGAACAAATCACAAGACTTCTGGAACACTGTCCTTTGGACAGATGAGACCAAAGTGGAGATGTTTGGCCATAATGCATAGTGCCATGTTTGGTGAAAACCAAACACAGCACATTGGCACAAACATCTTATGCCAACCATCAAGCATGGTGGTGGAGGGGTGATGATTTGGTCTCACATGCCATGTGTTGTTGTTCATTTGAGGTTGTATTTACCTACTTTTGAGAACTGCTAAGGACCAGATGATTTTTATTATGTCCGGATACATAAAACTATAGAACTCAAAGAGGGTGTACTTTCTTTTTCACATGATTTTATGTCATTGGAAAAAAGTTAATATTTTACTTCCAGGAGCAGTGCTGCATCATTCAAGAACCCCCCAAGTTGTTGATATAAAAATTGAGCTGCAATTCTTGGACTACACATTGCAATAGGTTCTCTAGGCAAGATGTTACAAAAAATGGCATGAGAAAATTAAAAAAAACAAAAAACATCCAAAATATAGGCTAGTGTTTCAGTTATGAGTTCTGAAGTTTAAATCAGTCTCAAGATGCAGATTACACTCCAAATGCATTCATAATGGGAGATCTTATCAGTGCTATTACACCTGGCATCCAGGGACAAAGAAACTATTTTTGTTTTATCTAAAGAATGGGGCAGATAAATAAACTGAATTGGAAAAATTACTGTATATAGGTTTATCTCTGGGATGTTTATGTTGGTAATATTTTAACCTTAATAAAATTGAAATCAACCTTGATGTGATTTTTTTCCTCCCCAGGAGAAACTGAGCACTTTAAAGATGCATTTTTTGGAAATGCAGCCAGTATCAAAGGATTGCCTCTAGCTTTTTATTCTGGAATGTATGCTTACTCTGGTTGGTAAGTTATACTGCTGATTTACTGGTCAAATGGTTTTTGATTAAGAAACTTCTAACTTGAAATAAATTCTAACTCACAGAGACAGTGCCTACAGTTTTTCTTTAGTGTCTCTTTGATGCTAAGCATGGGATGGGAAGAGTCCCTGTCCTCATGAAAGTTTTGATGGTGAGTCCCAAAGCAGAGAGTTTCTGAGACAGGTACAAAGGTTACTTGGCATTTCAAGGTGTGCAAGAAAAGGTCTAGTAAAATTGCCACTATCTATGTCACTGTTTAATTTCTTTTCCACAGAAACGGTGGGAAAAAGTTTAAGTATGATAGATTAGATTATATTGATTCTATTTAGCTTAGTCTTGCTATTCTGGATTCACGATCACACTGGGTCATGAGGTGGCTTCTTTGGTTTAGAGTGCTGTGAGAATCCTGCCACTGTGGTCTGTAAATGTCTTAGTTTACTTATAAACTAAGTCTTTTTGATTTAGGCAACAAATCATGGCTAAAGCAAACCATAGCTTAGTTTGAAGTGTAAGCCCATCCAAAGTTTAAAATGGAACGCAATAGGATTCTTGTGATATAGCAGATCAGAGCTCAGTAATTCCTGCTATTCCAAGATTAGTGGCAGTTTTTTGGTTTGTTCGCTGGATTTATATTCCACCTTTTGTTCAGGAGCTAAAGATGCCAAACAGAGACCTACCTTGTCCTATTTTTCCCCATAATAAGTTTGTGAGGTAGTTTGGGAGCACAACCTGCCCAAAGTCCCCCAATGAGCTTCCATGGCTGAAGATGGGCTGGTATCTGAGTCACACCAGTGCCAGTCGAACACACTAATCACTACGCCAGTTTGGCTCTTTCAAAGACAGGGTTTTAGAAACTATGGCTAGAACTGCTAGTTAGTTTACTAACAATTATAATAACAGACAATATCTTGATTTAATATAAGGCAGCTTCCTGATTGGAGCCTTATTTCTGGTTTTGTAGAAGTTGACCATATACCATAAAGCTTGCTAAGCCTCACCTCCTATACCACATTTATCCCAAGCATATAATAAGAAAAGCTATTCAAGTAAAGAAATATACAGAAATGGTTATAAAAGTCATGACATTAACAACAACTTTGTTTTTATAGGTTTTATCTCAATTTTGTTACTGAAGAAGTGGAAAACCCTGAAAGGCATGTACCTACCCCTTCTCAACTTTTAGCAAAATCCTTAAAACTTTTAACATTTATACTGCTGGTGAAAAGTGGGAAAAGGTTGATATCTAAGACCTATATTTTATTTAAGATGATCTTGCATAATGGTCAGGTTGTTTTTGTTTTGCAGACTTCATCTGAATGTGTTCTTGCTTCAAGGTTTGCTATTTTTGACTTGACTTGGCCTGAGTTAATAAGCAAGTAGATCTCTAATCTTCCTTTCAGTCAAATGAGATAATTTCAGTGGCTATTACTGGCAAGGCCCTAAGGAAGAGTTAAGACTCTTAATGACGAATTTGTAACAGATGCTATATCTTGGATATAAGTCAGCCAAGTTGTTTTGTGATTTCATCCTACTAAGACCTAATTTAAATAAGGCAGGACCCTGTGGACAAAACAGTTGATGATTTAAATGGCAGCATACAATTAGACCATTTATGTACAGACTTAGAATGTTAACAATCTGTGTCCTAGGAGGATGTTTTGCTAAAGTTGGTAAATTATCCAGTGGATACACAAGAATTTTAAAATGAGATGGCTATTATATGGAATACTTATATGCCTCCCACCCCCAAGGGATTTTTTATCTTTAAATCCAACTGTGGGATCATCTAAGAATTTTGGAATTCTGGTGGACCTTTACTACCAGTGCAGTGTAATAGTGTTGTTATGTATTCTGGTATGGGCATAAGTCCAAGTTTGGCAACTTGCATTCCCAGAACAGTCTTTTCTCCCTTTTGGCAACCTTTGAATTGAAGTTCTATCCAAAACTCATTGGTGTGATGGTTGAAAATTGGCAAAGTGGCTTCCTACAATTTTGAGGTGGGCCAACATGAACATTTAGGTTAATCCATAAAATGTATTTTACATGGTTAAAAAAGAAGCAAAATCCTTCTCCAGGACCTCAAAACTGAAAAAGAAATAGAAAATTTTAGTCCCACCCACATACCAATCTTAATCATTGGCTCATCCATCAAAAATATTAAGTGTGTGCCTGATCACCAGAAAGTTGGATTCTCTTGATGTGGGTTGAGATATTATATAGTTGCATGGATATCCAAGAACTGCTAGCAATATGTTTGTCAGGTAAACTTAAGATTTACAAAAGACTATAAAACAATATACAGTATAGCTTCCAAAACTAAGTGATTCTATATGATTCTAACTAAGCAATTCTAAATTCTAAAACTCTTCATTTTGCAAGATGTTGAAAACGCCTGAAATAAGGAGAAGGGTGGGAAAAATGTGGCCAGTATGTATAAATGAGATCCATATCAGCTAGCATACTGAAATGGACCATGGAAGAACTCTGTAGACAAGCAAATTTGTCTTATTGGACACAGAAATAATGGCAGGTTGCATATAGCTTATTTTCCTTACTTTGGGAATGTTGTTGCCATCTGTTTTGCACTGATATGTAATTTTCAAGCTCATTTAAATTGGTTCTAAAGAATATCAGAACCTACTTGGTTGTCTCAGGCCTAAACTATAGGTTATTTGCACATTCTCCTGTACCATTTCCAGATTTTATTTACTCTGTCATATGTGCATGTGACAGTCCCAGGTCTTCTAGGGCTCTCCACAGCTTGTCATGATCGACATAGTTGAAGGCTTTCTTGTAGTCAATAAAACAGCAGTAGATGTTCTTTTGATATTCTTGAGATTTTTCCATGAACCAGTAATGTGGTCACAGGTGCCATGACCTCTTCTGAAGCCAGCTTGAACAACTGGTAATTCCCTTTTGATGGTTGGCACCAAATGTTGTATGATCTTAAGAAGAATCTTGCTAGCATGAGGGGTGAGGGCAATTGTGCAGTAATTGGAGCAATTCTTGATGTTGCCCTTTTTTGGCAATGGAACGAACATTTCCAATCCTGTGGCCATGTTCATTTCCTAATTTTTCTGGCACAAGGCTGTGATGGTTGTGGGTGGTTCAGGCCTCAGCAATTCTGCAGGGATGGTATCAACCATTGGGGCCTTGTAGTACAGATATAGACTTCTATAGAAGGTGGGGAAGCGTCATACTTCTTTGCAGCCCTTTTGTTTGGAAAAATGAGCACTTGAAAAAGTCTGAGAAAAGAAGACTGAAAGAAGACATGATATCAGTCTTCAAGTCCATAAAAAGGTGCCAAAGGGACGATAGTCAGGAATTGTTTTTCCTTGCCATAGAAACTATAACCAGAATTAACAATAAAATTTACAGCTAATTCAATTTCATTTAAATACAAGGAAAAATATCCTGATAGTAAGGTCTGTACAATAGTAGAATAGTTTACCTTCAGAGTTTCTAAGTGCTCCATCTCTGGAGGCTTTGAAGAGGAAGCCAGACAATTTTTTTAGGATGGTTGAACTGATATTCCTGTACAATGCGTAGAGTTGGACTAGATTCTTATAGTCCCCTCCAAATTCACAGTTCTATGATTTCATGAATTATGTGTGCATAGCAAGTAAAAAGTGCCTGCTACACATTTCTTAGAAAAAAGTTGTAAAAAATGTACTTAGATTTTTGTATGGGCTTATTAGTCTAAGTTTGCAAATTGTTTGGAAATAAGTTAAAACAAATGAGAAGTCTAGAAAACAAGAAACTGGGCAACATTAATATATTTTACACATCATTAATATCTGTACTAATGTGGAGATGCAGAGATTTTTGTTAGCTGATTTGGTCCCCAAGAAGTAGACATTGTTTCAGTGGCAGAAAAGGCTGAAGAGTTTGTAGAAAACTTTGGTCTTAAAACACACTAGGATACTATCCCTTAAACACACTAGTACTATCAAATACTATCTTTTTGTAGACAACCTCAGAGTGAGGAGATCTAAATCTAACCAACTAAGCAACCAAGGAAGATTTGGGGCTCACAGGATTAGATTGTTATATAGTCCTCTTGCTTGCTTTGCTGTGAGGCTTTTATTTAAATCTTTGGCCAAAGTTCACATTATTCAAGCGGCAAAATTTTCTTTTGCAATGAATTTTCCACCTAGAATCATTACTATTGTCATGAATGACATCAGTTTTGTAATTTCTCCAGATGTATAATTGGTGATATTTTGTGAGGAACTATGTATACAAATTACTACCTGGAACATGGAATTGCATAATGATCTTGTCTGTCTTGGGTTTTGCCAAAACAAATGCTTGCTCCAAAATCAGTTATGTTTCCAGGTGCACTTCATGATGCAGAGGAATGGCAGTTGGAATTCCTATCATTAGTTCATGCCCAAACAGTAATAATTACCTTTATGTAACATTAGGATGACTGTATGCTGGAAAATAATTATGTGGCAAGGACTAATATTTGTACCTGAAGGAATGAATCTATGTGACACAAGGCATATGTTGAATTAGAGTTAAGCCATTGTGCTAAGCTGAATCCTTTAAAGAATGATTTCTGTAATATGTTCCTAAGCCTCCCCCACCACCCACAAGACTACAATATACTTTTTTCCTCATTTGATTTGGAACAAACACTATTTCATTTGTTATACTGACATTACTTCTCATATTTTTTTTTTTTGTCTGCTTCACAGTCATTACTGACCCTGCAGTGACCGCCCCCTAGCGGTTTTCAAGGCAATTGCATCTTTCTGTTTTTCGGAAGTAGCCTTTGCCAGAGCCTACTTCCTAGAGCGTCCAGCCCAGCTGGCAAGTGCAGGAGGCGGGATTTTTCCGTTGCTTCGCGCCCCTTTTTCGGGGCGAGCGCGATTTCGCGCTTTTACCGGCAACTGTGGTCCCGTCTCTCTGTAGAGTCTCTGCCAGCATTTTTCCTCCCACCGGAGTGAGAGTACTCATTTATCTACTCACGTACGTTTTCGATCTGCTGAGTTGGCAGAAGCTGCGGGTAGAGAAACAAGAGCTCACCTTGTTTAACGCGAGAGGCTGGACTTGAACCGCTGAAGTTTCCAGCCATTTCTGGCCGGCACTTTCAGCGTCATTAAGCCGCTGCGCCACCGCGTCCCCTACTTCTCATATGGTAAAGGATAATTAAGCAACTATTTTATAAGCAACAAGATGATGCAAAAGAATAAATAATATAGTATAAGAATAATTTAATTCAATAAACTGTAGAACAATAATTGATAGCCAGTTTGGTGTACCAGTTAAAGGCACCAGGCTAGAAACTTTGAGACTGTGGGTTCTAGTGCAGCCTTAGGCATGAAGCCAGCTGGGTGACTTTGTGCCAGTCACTCTCTCTCAGCCATAGAAAGAAAGAACTGGCAAGCCACTTCTGAAAACTGCATGGACTTCTCCAGGCATTCACCAAGAGTCAAGGTTGTGTCAAAGGCATAACAAGAACAACAACACAACAACCTTAATCCAATAAGAATGAAGCATATAAACTATTGAGTTATGTAATTAGGACATTGAATCCCAACCCAGTAAAAACATCCATCTTGTATATATTTTAAAGCATTTTATAAAGATCTAGGTAAGTTTAAAATGTGACATGAGGCTATAAATATGAACATCCCAATATAAACTGATCTAGATATTTGGTATTAGGAACTGCTTCTAAAGTTTTTGGCTCCAAATGATTAACCTGTAAATAAATTAAAACAATAACACTTGAAGGCAACATACTTTAATAGTCAGAATGGCCAGAAACATAGTCATTGCTTTGCTAGTAACTCTGGTTAAAAAAACAAACAAAAAACCAGAATTCTTTATTTACATATGAAGTGGACCTTTCAAAAGTTTGCAAATGTTCTTTTTCTGCTTGTTAAATAAGTTTGAGGCTGTTCTATCAATTTATCATTGTTTTAAAAGTTACACTGTGAAAATAATGTATTATTGAGATGTATAGTATTTGTAAGCCTACTCTTGGGTTGATAAATCATGCCTAGTGCCTGTAGAAATCCAGAGAATGAATTGCTTTGTTATGACCTTGAGGGGTCTTAGATTAGTCAGTTCGTCTATTAGACTTGCTGCACTGTACGTCTCACTTCATTTATTCCTTCTGTTCTTGAAAGCCAGGATGCTGCAGATTTGTTGCCAGGGTTTCATATCATTGCTCATTTTGGAAAAGCAGAATATCAGAATGGCCCCCATAATCTTTTGCGTTTTTTAAAGATCAGGTTTAAATAATCTGACTGTCATATTTAATTAATAGACTGTCTGCTTCTGATTTATATTAATTAATGGCTGAAAGTCTCAACATCTTGAGTCAATGAGAAGTGGAAAGACAAAGCAAAATAGTGGATATATTTCGTGTTAAGCATGTTGACAGAAAAATTAGAAACAAACAACTTAGAGCTCCCAACCCATAGAAAACCCCAGTCCTTCCTGAATTTTGGAATGCCATATTCTAATGCAACATAACTCCTAATTAAATCACTAACTCTCACGACGCTTTAAAGAGCAATAATAGACCTAATTTTATTTATTATTTATTAATTTATCAGATTTATATGGCCACCATCTCACACAGGGTGACTCTGGGTGGCATACAATAAAACCAACAATTAAAACAGAATAAAATAACCAGTTAAAACAAATAATTAATATGAATAAAAACAAGGTTGCAAGAGGGTTAAATTAAGATGTTATACATGGTGCAATGAACATGTGGGCTCTGCTGCCAGGGATCCCCAGGCCTAATGAAAAAAAAACACACTTTGAGGGCTTTCCAAAAGGCCATAAGGGTTGGGGCTAACCTCAACTCAGGTGATAAACTTCTAGAAGGTGGATACCACAGCAGAAAAGGCTTGTCTCCTGGGTCCTGTCAGATAGAACTCCTTAGCAGATGGGACCTGCAACATGCCTCTTTTGCTGGACCTGATGAGATGGTAGATTTAATCAGGGAGAGGTGGTACCTTAGATAACCTGCCCCATGCTGTGTAGGGCTTTAAAGGTCAAAACCTGCCCCTTGAATTGGACTCAGAAACAAATTGGTAACCAAAGCAGCTCATGGAGCAGAGGTGGAATGTGTATCCTTCTAGAAGCACACATAACTGCCCATGCCATTGCATTTTGCACCAACTGAAACTGATCCAGAGGGATATCATGGACAATGGTATCGAAGGCCATCGAGAGGTCAGGGAGAGCCAGGATGGATACACTTCCCCCATTCTGCTCTCACCAGAGGTCATCTAAAAACACAACCAATGCTGTTTCTGCCCCATGTCCAGGCCTGAATCCTGACTGAAAGGGTTCCAGATAATCTGCTTCATCCAGGGTCTGATGAAGCTGCTGTACAACCACCTTTTCCACCACCTTCCCTAAGAAAGGGAGACTGAACACTGGAAGAAAGTTGTCCAGTATGGTGGGATCCAGCTATGGCTTCTTGAGCAGGGGACAAACCAATGCCTCCTTAAGTGATGAAGGGGCAACCCCCTCTCTCAAGGATGAATTCAACACCGCTAGCACCCACCCACATGTCACCCCCCTACAGCCAACCTTGGCCAACCAGGAGGGGCATGGGTGTAAAGAGCAGGTAGCTGAGCTCACGGTCATAAGGACCCTGTTGCTTCCTCAGGCCCAACAGGTTTAAACCATTCCCAGTTAATGGCAAGACTATGCTCCAGG
This sequence comes from Liasis olivaceus, assembly GCA_030867105.1. Taxonomy (NCBI): domain Eukaryota; kingdom Metazoa; phylum Chordata; class Lepidosauria; order Squamata; family Pythonidae; genus Liasis; species Liasis olivaceus. The sequence continues at coordinate 34,169,921 of CM061354.1, read as the reverse complement.
CATCTCCACAGTACCTGCACTAAGGCTGGAGTCTAACTGGGAATAAATCTGAGCAGTTTTGTCTGACAGATGCTCTGAAAATTCCTCTGTGTGGCTTTGTAGGTGAATCTCCAGGTCCCCCCCTCCCCCCACCCAAAAGGGCTCAGGTCATCTGGAAAAAGGCTACCAGGTGGCAATCTGTGGACGCAATAAGGGTGGCGAAGTATTGTCGCTTTTGTTCTAATTTTGTTCACTTGTTTTGAATATTCTTGACATATGTTTGTTCTGACAAAATAGAAAGTTTTGGGGTGTTTTGGGGTGAAACATTTAATTTGCAGGCTGAATTATAACAATTGGCCTTTAGAAAGTTGGTTCACTTTTATGGTAGTTATTGTTTATTTCTTGGTTTGTTTGTTTTGTACAATGAATTGGGTGACTGTAGCTCCTTTAGAAAGTAAGGCCTGCTGTGAAGAGAGGTTCCCTCATGCACACAGAGCGTCAACCCTGCTGTGTGACAAGATAAAATGGTTTGCTTTTGGCAACACTATGAGGAGAAATAAGTGATGTTGCTAATAGTTCAACAAGGTTTTTGAAAACATTGGAACTGTGGGTTGGTGGTAGTAAGAACGGAAATATTTCAGATGGCAAAATATACTGACTCAGTATTGTAAATAAATTCTGCTTAAGGATGTACTATAGTACATGGTTAGCCAAGTCACTGCTTAACTCATACATTTGGGCATGCACAGAAACCCTTAGAATGATAGTTCTGAGATGTGAATTAGATCTATAACTTGTTTCTAGCACAGAAAGTTTTGAGATTTGGTACTGGGTAAGTGTATAAGAGAAGTTTTGCGTCTTTGTCATAATCCAAGGTCATTCATTAAAACTAACTGCTAGAAGAAATAAACACTTCTTCAACTGAAAGAAAGTTAACTTATTTTTTAAAATTGTAAAATCCAAAAAGGAGAGGGAAAACAGCAACAAAACTAACACATAAACACACACACAAAACAAGCAGGGGGAAAAAAAGCAACAGAAATGTATTACATAAAGACAAACTCATTCAGGCCAAATTTTAAACACATCTTTAAATCTTGACCACTCAGAATAACTACTACTTAGGAAGCAGGATTATGTGTTATTTCCAAACACATAATTGTTTGACTAAAAGGACAAGTTTAATAAAAGGACCATTAATGTGGTATATATTAATTCTATCCATGAATTACTGGTACAGGCTTTCACTGATGGTATCTGTTGAGCAGTGTAGATCTCAGGGTTTAGTGACCGTGGTCTAGAAAGCAGATGTTCTGATGTTTCTGGTGAAACATCAGGAAATCTGCTTTCTAGACCACGGTCACTAAACCCTGAAGCTCAACACTGCTTAACTATCCATGAATTGTCATAAAATTATATTTTTGTCATTTTATTCCTTAGCGAGACTGAAGTATCCTGCCCTAAGGAACACTTTGACTACCTTTAAAAAAAAAATTATTATTCAGGTTCACATATTAAAAAAAAAATGCATTTGGCTCAAAGCCAGATTTTATTTTCTGAGGCCATTGTGCAAAATAAGTAGTGCAGATATAATAGGCTTATATTGTAATCTTTTATCTTGATGTAATCAACAGAGACATATCTTAATCCTGCAAATGCTTTCTGAAGCTCATATTTTCATGTAAATATAAAAGGTGCCTATGTACCTTATCATCACTTTGAAGGGCATGCCTGTCGCTATTTCCTTTCACTTCTATTCAGTATAAAGTATGATTTTGAAATAGTGAGCTCAAGTTCCATATGATTAGATTTTTTAACAAATAAGAGAGAAAGAGAGAGAGAGAGAGAGAGAGAGAGAGGAAGGAAGGAAGGAAGGAAGGAAGGAAGGAAGGAAGGAAGGAAGGAAGGAAGGAAGGAAGGAAGGAAGGAAGGAAGACCAGCAACTTTACTTTTTACATTGATTTCTCAGTTTGAGAAGTCTACCATTCCTCACAGTAGGCTCAGCCCCTCTGAAAAATCTTTGTTTATTCTACGTATTGTAATCCAATATAAGTCACTGTAGCCTTATAGGAAGTAGATGGCACAATCTCATTCTCTTGCTAGAATGGGAATTTAACTGAAAAGTTATGATACATCATACTAAACATAATGATTCTGGTGACATGAAATACAAAGGGTTTGGTCCAGATTAAATTAATTGTCTTTTATTCCCAGTGAAATAATTATATTGTAATTTCACTACAATATAAGTGTGACTAGTGTAGTCTTCATCAAGGAGGTTGTTATGAAATTTCACCATCGGTTTCTTCATGTACCTGTAATATAGTAACCGAGTTTTCCTTGTCCAGTTTAATAGACAAAGCAGATTAACCTGGCAAGTGCATTTCCTATCTAAATTACATGGCCATTTTATTAATCGTTTCACATTCATATACTTTGTAGTTTCAGTATGTGTGTTTTATGGAATGAAAGTAAAACTTCTTTCCAACAGGAAAATTCAAGAATGCTTTTGCCAAGGAAATTTGGCTGTCACAACCTATATTAACGATCTGTTTGTGTTTTAGTTAAAGATAAATCTAACCTTTGTCTTTAGAATGTTATAATTTACCAGTAAACTCTGCGGATTAGCACCTGAGTTTTCATCTCATAGGATTTGATATGATTATTTAAAAATGGACTGCAGTATTCTTTTCAGAATTTCATATTTTTCAGCATCATTTAAAGTAACATTTAGAATAGGCAATCTAATCTCAAACATAGATCTGTTTAGGATGAATAGCTTCATAAATATGTTTTTACTTAGTAAAAGAAAAGCACAGTATAATTTTTAACTAATTATTCCTTCATGTAATTAGTAATCAGCCATATATAATTTGTGGGATAGGCATAAGTAAGATCCAGACAGAATTGTTTGTAATCAAGGAATCTTTCTATATAAGCCATGAACTAGCAGTTCTAAGGATGAAACTGTCAAATGAAAAATTGTTGGGAATAAAGCAAAGTTAGATGGCCAGGAAAGCCATCCAGGGTATGGAGAGGGCATTGGGAAATAAACAAGAAAGAAATTCCCCAGATATTATCTTTATTTTCTTTGGAGAAACAAAAGATAAGCGGAAGCAGGAAATGTCAGGCAAAATGTATAGCTTTAGGGGCAAAAGGAACTAAGCATTAGTGCTGGCCTTACTATTAAGCAAAATGAAGTGGTTGTTTCAGGCAACAGATCTGAGGCTGGCTGCTAAGTGCTAGAGGGGAAAGCTGAGTGCCATGAAACCTAGGTGTGCTCCCTAAGCTACTACACAGTCTCCTTAGTTGATACAACAATACTATTTTACATTACAACATTACTGTTGTAGTTGTACAAATTAGTGTCGTACAACATTACTGTTGTAGTTGATACAACATTACTGTTGAAGAAAGTTTCAGATGCAACTCCAGTTGGCTTTTGTACATGGAAAAGAAGGAAACATCACCTTGTACTTCCCTACAGGTAGCAAAATATCTTGAGGCAGCCTTGTTAACCACAAGTCTCAGAGAGACTACCTCTCACAGTACAGTTCTGTATAAACTATGTGTAAGATAGCACAGCAATTCAGTGTCACAATCCTTTTATGCAACTGCTCTTGAAACAGTCATTGCACTTGTTTAGAGCTCTGGCATGTTGTAGCGTTGATGTTGTCTTGGACATTGCTAGGTATGATAGTGCATACTGCAGATTTTCGGGGTTACTGACTATAGAGAGAGAAACATAGCAGGCTACAAATCAGGCTCTGAAATTAATTTAACCATAATGTTTAAGTTATATTTAAGAGGATAAATTTCAGGTGAATTTGGGATGAAATTTGTCACCATATTGTCTAACAATAGGACCAGTTATTTAGGACTGTTGGTGTGGTAGTCTCTCAGAGATAGTCAAGCAATGCCATGACTGCCATCTGTTACAGATACTCCAGTTAGGGATTTCCTAAGGTTAGACTAAATGACTTGCAGTACCCCATACACATGTATTAGTCTGATCCCATTCCTGCCTCAGCATAGTGCAAGGTGTGCAGTTATGCTTGTGCTTGTGTAAGATGGCAGTTTAGACTGGAGGGCAAGTGGAGATGGCATAGCTTGGTGCTAACGGCAGATTGTGTAAACAATAGGCAAGGCAGACACAGCAATTAATATTGTAAGGGATTGATGTTGCCATTATGAAAAAGCAGTGGATGTGCACAGTAGTGTATCTTTATGTGACAAATATTTTGCTCACTTAACTAGATAGTGTATGTTAACGTGCTCCTGTTTGGGAAAGCTCCTGTTTGGGAGACAAGATATCCATCCATTTCACAATTCAACACCGCTAGCACCCACCCACATGTCACCCCCCTACAGCCAACCTTGGCCAACCAGGAGGGGCATGGGTGTAAAGAGCAGGTAGCTCTTTCACATCAGACTCCTTCATAATAAGTGATTTTGTTCCAAGCAGGGCAAGCACCTTTTGAAGATATAATAGCTTTCACAAATGTCCATAGCTGGATCCTGGACGCTGTCCAGTGGCAGTGTCTTGTTAGCCTTGCAACATATGATGTGGTCTCCCTCGCGATCAGCTCATTCACAAACAGACCTTAGTTAGATATAACTGCATACGGATTGGAAGACGGATGTATTCAAAAGGAGAAGTCACCTTAGAATTGCACTTTCACAGTTTCCTGTTTGTATTATAATCCACTTACCATGCAAGGTTGTCAATATGGCTTAATAACTATCTGCTATTGCAAAAGGAAGTGTACATTGAACATCTGATAAAAAGACACAATATATAGTTTATGGGTCTGCATTGGGCCTCATGGTTCACAGGGCAGCCTCATGGCAATAATTGTTAGCCTGAATTGCAAAATATTTATGGCATTAATAAATTTTTCTTCATGTTTGGATTAGTTTTTCTGTTCTCACCTGATCTCTGTTTTCTCTTCTGGACTTGTTGGGAACCATGTCTGGGCAGATGATCATTGCTGTAATATACCATGAGAAACAGAAATTATGTCCAGCCACAGCTTTAAAACGTTAGTAATCTCAGCCACTGGAAGGTATTTGCAAAGAAGCTATCTGCTTTTTTCAAAATTGTTTTTTGAGAAAAAAGCCCAAAAGCACTTTAAAATTAAATGACTTCTTAACCTTATGTTTCCAGCTTCAAGAGTATCATCTCTGCACTTTAACTAGGGTGTAGGTATTCTTGAATGGATAGTTTGCTTGTACATAGCTGTTTATGACAAAAGTGGAGGAGATAACCTATCTAAGTTTGTAATATTATTCTGCAGGTCTTAAGCCCAACTCAGTGTGAACTGAGCACTATATTGAATTTTAGTCCAGGTGTATTTATTTTAGCTATTATGTTAGTAGCAGATCAAACATTTTTCTAGCATAATAATATAGAGTATGTTTTTAGGAAAAATTAACAATAATTATAACTGTACAGTACAATATTCATGTATCCAAATAATAGCAAATAAACCAAATAAGAGCAAAATATAAGGACATCCAGTATATTTTGCCTTTCTTAGATCAAAGTAAGTGCAAAGCAGTCTTTTCTCAGATGTCTGTATTTTATTTGCAATAACCATTCTTTTAAAAATATGAAAGTTTCAGTAAGGTTCACTGTCAAAAGGTATCTGTGAGAACCTATGTTGGTTTATTACTGATGGTCATCTTGGAATTGCTTTAAAAAATAAGAAACTTAAATTCTCCTATTAGGCTTATAAGTCGCAAAGGAGGTCCTCCCTTTTTATTTCTAATAGATGTATAGATATTTTGCCAAGCATAAGTTACCAGAGAGGGAGAAGACTGCAGCTGCTAAAAAGAAATTCTCTTTTTGTGCAACTGTTCAGGGCAGAGTAGCTCCTGAGAGGGAAAAGTTCAGATAACTTCAGCATGCCTTAAAATCCATGGCCCCACATCAGGCAATCTAAAAGAAATAGTTTTATTCAACTGACCTCCTATCTCTTGTTTTCAGTACTTCGTTCCTTCTAAGGCCTTCTAGAAAAGGTGCAGTCTCAGTAATGGGTGGCATAAAGCCTCTGATGAACACAAAGTGTCATGGCCAGACACGCAGCTATAGTATATCTTTGTGCGCCAATGCTATTGCATCTGTGATTGTGAAAATCCAATTACAGCCCAGAAAATGCTGCTTCAGAAGTGGCAACATATTGCTGGCTTGTGCTTCAAGGGGTTCTCCCTAGTCCTGTCATTACACAGCAACAATTAACCCAATTATGCTGGCTTGGAATGATTTCAGAATTGCTGGCATGCCAGGGTTACAAGATGCAGGGATGAGGAAGGTAAGGGAGGTTTGCTGCCATGGTGACTGGGTTTCAGTGCATGTATTTATCATTATAAGAAATGATCTACTCTTGCATTGCTTCAGTACAAAATATTATCAAAAAACAGTGGACAAACTTTCACTATTTAAAGAGATACTTAAAATGTAGGGCCATGTGGGTTGGGAAGGGGAGGGTTTTTTAAAATTAATGGTGGAACTTGAGTAGACATGCAAGATACTCATCTAATTTGGCCGGCTTGAGAGCATAGCAAGGAAACACTGATAGGTTGACATTTCTCTATGCTCATCTGTTAGCCAAAAAGAACAATAGCTGATGGCTGGTAATTCTCTGAGCTGTAAACTTGCAAACATGTAGATATTATCTTGATGGCAGAACAGAACTGCAAATAGTCAACACAGTTTACACTAATCCTAGGTTGGCAGTTAGTCAAAGCCAAAGAGTCTGGTCATCTGGAACACCTCTCTGCTTGTACTAGAATGCTTCTATTACTCTGTTCAGACTGATATATTTCGAGGCATTTAAATCCCATAGTTTTGAAATGAAGGACCACATTTCTTTCTAACAATCCATGCTGCTAATCATTACAATGATTGTACAAATATAACTCTGCTCAAATAAGAACTTTTACTGGGTATGCAAAACATCAAAAGCAAAGGGACTTGTTGGCAACTCTTTCAATCTGCCTTCTAGAGTGATTGTTTATTTATACAACTATTTGTATGGTGCTATAACTTGAACTCAAGGCAATTTACAATTGTAAACATGCAGTAATAATCAGTTAAACCAGGAAAAATATTTCAGAAAGCCATCATACTGCTGTCCACCTAACTGGGCTCCCCTCATCAAAGGCTGTATGGAAGAGCATAGGGTCTTCCTGAACATTAATAGGGTCAGGGCTGCTCTAATGTAAGGACACAATTAGTTCCAGACTGAGAGGCCTGCTACAAAGGAGGCCATCGTATATTGGATAGGTAGATTCTATCTAGAATGGATTGACTCAAAAGTAGCAAGGACCCAAGCCATTTAAAGGTAATAACCAGTCCCTTGCACTGGGCCCAGAAGTCTATTGGCAGCAAGTGCCATTCCTACAACTTAGGTGCTACTTTGCTGAGTACAGTCAGCAAGTGGACAGCTACATTCCATGCCACCTGTAGCTTCCTGATCATCTTCAAGGGCAGCCCCATGTACAGTGAATTGCAATAGTGCAACTAAGAGATGACAAGAGCATGAGCCACTGTCTTCATTACTTCCTGGTCTAGGTTAGTTTGCATCTGGAAGACCAGCCACAGATTTCTTGGCCATTAACTGCAATAAACTGTTTAATACATTTGATTTGAATAATATTTATTCATTACTAGTAAAAAATACTTCACTGAATATGAGCAGTTCATTTTCAGAAGTCTAGTCAATCTCTTCCAATCCATTTCTGGATTGTTGGGTGTATCTGAAGCACATTTCCTAGTAAAACCACCCTGACAAAAAATTTACATCACAAATGTATTTATAGTCAAAGGGTTTTAAAAATTACTGACAGGCTAATTTATTTCAAAGTGAGATTATCCTCTGTCTGATGTACATCGCTCACTTTTTCTATGACACCAAAGTTTCTTGTGCTGGGAGATTCAACCTATATTTTCCTTAGTTCATATACCCTTACTACCTCTCCTAAGATCCACAAGAGTGACTGTAAGTTCATTACTTAGTTCTAATAATAAGAGGCTATCAGTATGATGTTAAACTTCAGTACATTTCTGTTACGGGAGTACATCTCTACTCAAATCATTCTGGCTGAGAATTAATTCTTGCTCATAAATCAGATGCATCATAATTTAATCATTCTAAATTCACATGAGAATTTAGACTCCTTTACTCTTCCCTCCATTCATTTTGTGACTGTGCCAACTCAGGTTGATTTATCTTTAAGGCTTGGAAAATGATTGTTTGAAAACATATCTTAGAGTGTTCATTGTATAAAAACTAGAACTGATAATTACAGTTGATTAATTTTATGATTTTTTCATGCTTCTTTAACAAATGATTTGGAAAGTTGCCATTATGGTTCCCTCAACATAAATTTATTTCAGTTTCCTATCATAATGCAGCCACCAAAACCAAAATCTTGATTTTGTAGGTGTCTGTTTCTACGAAATTTGATAGTGATATTTCATTATGATCTTGACTAGGAAAAATACCATGAAAATGTCATTGTTATATTGAAAAGACAAAATTTTATTCGAATGTCATCTATTTTAATGTTTCCTTGTCTTACCATCAAGATGCAAAGTATTTAAATTCAGATAAATTTAGGATACTCCAATCTTGGACTATGTATTTATACTGCATATCATTAAGCTAAGTATCACCATAGTTCAAAATTAGGAATTCGAGGGACATCTATATTGGAATTTGCTCCCAGCTGCTTATGATTAAAAAGACCAACAGTTCTGGCTGCATTGCAGTCATTGCAATATATTACCTTAAATGCACCATATTACCTTAAAAACTGGTACCAGAATTTTGCTTTGATGACATGTTTTTTATACCGTAAGACTGAAACCGGAAGATATGCTTTTGTTTGTCTGTGAACTACTCTGCCAATGCTCTTGACTAAAAAGCCAAATATAATCATAATCAATCTGAAAATCAGGATGAAATATGCCTGAATTGGAATGCTTTCCACTTCCTAGAAGTAACTCAATGAGCCTGAGCATACTCAGTGGATGAAAGAGGTTTTTCTTCTTTTCAACAATCCTCTATCTCTGCATGAGTGTGTGTTCAGGATGAGGAGTGGAAAATATCTGTGTGAATGGGGGGAAGTAAAGTGTGTACATGCTTAGTATAAGGATCACTGTGTAGGTAGAATGTAAAAGGGAAGTACAAGTGTACAGGTGAGCCCCATGAGCTGCTAACAAGCAATCTGCACAACCCTTAGAAGCAAAAGACAAAAGACTATGACTATTCACTGTAAGCAAGCGGTGTTCATCTAAATGTCTACTCAGAACCTATATGTCTGCATGTAGAGTTCCCTGGACATAAGTAAGGACAGTCCTTTTGTGTACCCCTGGATCTCTGCTCCTTCCTGGATCCTCAGATTCAGTGGTTGAAGCTCCACTAGTGCTGGTGATATGCTGCTTATTGCTTGCTCCACAGACCTTATGGCATTTGTTGTCTGGGGAGTCCTCCTTTGTTTGCACCCTTTAGTTGTGCTAGTGGTGTAAATCAAATATAGGTAGCACTGCCATCCCAAATCTCCTTTTCTTTTTTTTCCCTCTTCTTTTTTTGGGAGGGTTCTTAGAGTACAGAATGGAGCCAAGAGGAAAGCCACTGCTTCTTTTAGAAGGCAGAGCTAATGATTAAAAAGGTGGGATTTTTGTCTTTGTCAATCTTAAGTCTTGCCTGGTAACTAGAAGGGATGGAGTTTAACTTTTCCTTTTAGCTCATCTTTAGGGACTGCAAAGAAAAGTCAATATTACAACTTCTGAGAAGACTTTCAGCTGTCACCCTCCAAAGTTAAAACAATTTGATAAACTTTTTATCAAACATTTTTCTTAACAAGGGCTCAAATAATCCTGCAAAATTTAACCAGGAATCATGCAAGCTCCTTCCAATAGAAAGTCAGAAATTGGACTGACTTATTATACTTCCACTTCACACATTCCAAGGTATACCTCATGTTTGGTGAGAATCGTCTGTCTCTTGAATTGAACTGAACAGTGCTCTAGTGCGACAAGGCCATAAACATCTATTGTAGTTAAAAAATCATTGAGGCTAAAGAAGATGAGAAATATTTTTCCTTTTCATAGAGCTGCAATATCAAACATAATAATAACTTCCTGCTTAACATTTCTAAACTGAAAATTACAGAACTATATGTGCATTAGAATTTCAAATATGCACAAAAAGGGTCAGGAGCATCAGAAAATAACCTAAAAAGTACACAATAAATGGAAGGTGGCAGCATGCATAGTTCCTGATCAAAAGGAACAAAGGTGGGATATAAATCTACTAAGTAAATGCATACTCATATTCTGTTTAATTTTGTTTGCATAAGGTGAAAGGAGGAGGACACTCTTTAATGTTAAATATAATATTCTGTAATTTTCTGAACAGTCCAGACTAAAATGTTTTTTGTAGGCAAAATAGCAGGCATTGACAAGGTTTTCCTTATACATACAGGTGAAACTTGAAAAATTAGAATATCGTGCAAATGTTCATTTATGTCAGTATGGCAACTCAGAAGGTGAAACCAATATATGAGATAGACGCATTACATGCAAAGCGAGATATGTCAGGCCTTACTTTGGTATAATTGTGATGATTATGGCGTACAGCTTATGAAAACCCCAAATTCACAATCTCAGAAAATTAGAATATTACATGACATCAATAACACAAGGATTGGAAATAGAACAATATCGGACCTCTGCAAAGTAGAAGCATGCATATGTACTCAGTACTTGGTTTGGGCCCCTTTTGCAGCAATGACTGCCGCAATGCAGCGTGGCATGGATGCTATCAGCCTGTGGCACTGCTGAGGTGCTATGGAAGACCAGGATCAATAGTGGCCTTCAGCTCCGCTGCATTGTTCGGTCTCATGTCCCTCATCTTTCTCTTGGCAATGGCCCATAGATTCTGTATGGGGTTCAGGTCAGGCTAGTTTGCTGGCCAATCAAGCACAGTAATCCCATGGTCACTGAACCAGGTTTTGGTACTTTTGGCAGTGTGGGCAGGTGCCAAGTCCTGCTGGAAAATGATGTCAGAATCCCCATAAAGCTCGTCTGTGGAAGGAAGCATGAAGTCCTCCAAAATCTCCTGGTAGGCGGCTGCATTGACCCTGGACTTAATGAAGCACAGTGGACCAACACCAGCAGATGACATGGCTCCCCAAATCAACACAGACTGTGGAAACTTCACACTGGACTTCAAGCATCGTGCATTGTGTGCCTCTCCATTCTTCCTCCAGACTCTGGGTCCTTGGTTCCCAAATGAGATGCAAAAGTTGCTCTCATCAGAAAAGAGGACTTTGGACCACTGGGCAACAGACCAGTTCTTTTTTTTTTTTTTTTCTGTAGCCCAGATAAGACGCTTCTGACGTTGTTTGTTGTTCAGGAGCGGCTTGACAAGAGGAATACGACATTTGAAGCCCATGTCCAGGATCCGTCTGTGTGTGGTGGCTCTTGATGCACTAACTCCAGCCTCAGTCCACTCCTTGTGAAAGTCCCCAACACTTTTGAATGGCCTTTTCCTGACAATCCTCTCCAGGCTGTGGTCATCCCTGCTGCTTGTGCACCTTTTTCTACCACACTTTTCCCTTCCACATAACCTTCTATTGATGTGCTTTGATACGGCACTTTGGGAACATCCAACTTCTTTTGCAATTACCTTTTGGGGCTTTCCCTCCTTATGGAGCGTGTCAATGATGGTTTTCTGTCAGGTCAGCCGTCTTTCCCATGCTTGTGATTCCTACTGAACTAGCCTGAGAGACCATTGAAAGGCTCAGGAACCCTTTGCAGGTGTTATGGATTCATTAGCTGATTAGAGTGGGACACTTTGAGCCTAGAATATTGAACCTTTTCACACTATTCTAATTTTCTGAGATTGTGAATTTTGGGTTTTCATAAGCTGTACACCATAATCATCACAATTATACTAAAGTAAGGCTTGACATATCTCGCTTTGCATGTAATGCGTCTATCTCATATATTGGTTTCATCTTTTGAGTTGCCATACTGACATAAATGAACATTTGCACGATATTCTAATTTTTCGAGTTTCACCTGTATATTCATTTCATAAATACATTCTTAGCTATAGTGGTATAAGAGGAGTTTCAGAGGGAAACATTCTCTCCACCACTCAAAAAGAACATTACACATTTAACTGAATAATCAGGTGGCAGATATAATCTAAAAATTGCAGATGGCAGCTATTGAAGAAGATGCATTCCTTGCTGTGAAAATCCAAAAATGGAATGTCTCTTTTAAGATTATGCTTATTACAGTGTATGTGCTCCATCAAAACCAGTTTAATTGAATCAGAAATATTTTAACCAAAGGCAAATTTAACTGATTGAATAATCAATCAGCTAAATTACTATGGTAATTTGACCGGGCAGTCCTAGTAAAAGTGTAACTTGGAAGCAATTAGGTAATATCCAAATAGGAACACACTGCTGTCTCTGTAACAAGATGCACATAATGATTGATGTGTCTTTACCTCATATATATCCTTAAATGATACTATGTTTATACATTTTATGCAGTGAAGATGGATGTGAAAGTCATATATTTGTAAACATTTTGGGGTCCTGTTTAAATTGCAAATATACATGGAATTGCTTTTTCTTAGTTGTGCTTATGGAAATGATTTCTTGATTCTTTAAAAGGATTTTAAAAATTCTATGTGATTTCTTGGAGGACAATATGTAGATGCAACTTGAAATTCCTCTGGTGGTATTTTTTTGCTGTGTAGAAGCATAGAATAATGGAAATGTGATTTGCTTCTTTGTCATTGTACTGTAATTAAATGAAGAGACCATTAGAAACTTACTGGCTGATAAAGTTTGATCAGATGTGACATTAACTTCTGGCCATTGCTGGAAAATTCAAATGGTATTATCTCAATGTAGTTTGGATTTGTTTTATTTAAATTTTCTAAATTGTTTTATTTTAATGGGTAATCAGACAAAACCTGTTTATTTTAAAATCAGGAAATAAAACCATGGTACTTAATGGTTAAAAAGTTAAAACCTTTTTTGTTAGCATCTGTAGGCAAGAATATGCAATAGTAAGAGCGAAATGTTATGATAATTAGCAATATGGGTGGCTTTCAGTGGGTTGGTTGTGGGTCAGTTCCTCAAAATTCTCATCTTATTTATGGTTACAGAATTTGGGGGAGGGAAATACTGAATTTTATCATTTTTTCCACTGAAGAGGACATCCTCCCAAATGTTGACCATTAGTTGTTGGCTATTGTATAATAGATGTATTGGCAGGCATTTATTTATTTATTTAGGAGTGCCACTAAAGGAGTCAGTAAAGGCAGATACGCTGGCAACTCTGGCCATCATTTTGCATCCTTTGTAATGTCTGAGGTTACACATCATTCAGGGACTTTATACATGCAGCTGCCACACAACAATACAAATATACAACTGGAGGCTAAGGAGGTCTCACGTAATGAACAGCCACACTGAAGAATTGTTTGATCCTCTCTGTTATGAAGTGTTCCAGAACATATTTAAAATATGCTAATTCCCTTTTAAATAACATCAATGTTTATTAGCATTTTCATTTCTCCTAACTTTTTTTAAATTTTATTTTTTTAAACAAAAAAACCCCTTCAATACCAACTGAAAGCTGGACATTGATTATTCAGTGATGAAAGAAAACCTAGCTATATAATAGTAGTTAATATAAACTAAACATGAGAAAAAGCCTAATTAACAGAAAAACATCATATAATAATTACATATAACAACATAATGTTAATTCAGGCTTACATTAAATCTAGACTGTATAGAAATAATTTACATCATCTTTTCATTTTTTAGGCATAGAGGCTTTTCAGAAATAGGTAACAAACTCTTACCTAGATTCATTCCTTAATGTAAATGTATTTCCAGTTACATACATTTATCCTATTTGCCATTCTCCAGGTTTGATGGAGGCAAAGTTCTACATGAGATGACAAATTCTATGTTTTAGCAATATTGTTCAAAATCACATTAAAGTTCTTAACTATAATATTTGTTCCCAGAATTCTATTGACTAATGTAGTGATTTGAAACCAACAAAGCTATAACTGGACAAGACCAGATCATGTGAGTTAAAGAACCTTCAAATTATTTATAATATTAGCATAAAAAAATCTAGTCTCCATCAATTTTTAAACATTATCTAAGAGGGTTCAATAAGCCCAAAATAGTATTATCTGATGAATTAATTTATTTTCTATTTCATATTCCTTAATATCTGGATCCATTGATTTCTAACTGGATATTCCAATTCTTCATTCCGCAATTCAGATAGCTAATACTGTCATTTTACTTTTTACTTCTTTATAAAGTTGAATTGTGGGTTTCCATTTAAGAATTGCATTTGTTACGGATCCTAAAAATGCAGGTACCTTGAAGGTTGCCATATTTGGGCCATACTGCAGGTTTCAATTAAATATATTACAGTACAAAGCTGATATTGTAAGCCATATTCAACATGCAGTCTCTCAAAATCTTTAAAACTATTAAAAACAGCTGATTTAAAGTATTGATACCTTGTGTAGTCCAAACATTCCAATAAAACATATTCTCCACTATTTTCACATTTGGGTTATTCTTCAGCATCAGTTTATCAGGTTATATGGGGTCAAAACAAAACTGCTTACCTATTAATAAACAAATGTGTCTTGCAGCTTTCAAAGCTGGAAATGAAAATCCCTGATTAGTATGCCTGGACCCTAATATTTTCAAAGTTCAGAAGTGTTATACATTTGCTCTCCAAATGGGCCCAAAGGAAGGAATAATATTAAAGAATCTAATTTTTTAAAAATGTTAAAATAAAGTCCAGTGATATAGCTGAAAATCTGTAGTCTGAAGCTATCATCATTGTAAAGTAACTTCAGTTTGGCCAAAGATATTCTAGGGCTTTAGCCTGCTATAAACATTTTTCTTATTAACTTACCTATCTGTATAAAGTATCTAATAGGAATTTACATTGGATTTCCTTCTATAATATGGCATTAATCTTGAAGAAATGTTCATTTTGATCACTTTAATTGTGTCCCAAATACTTAATGGAAGTTTTAGACATTGAGTTATATCTACTGAAATTGCACCTATATGTTTAAACATATTTAATTCAACATACTGTGATATGTTCAAGAAAGATATAAACCCAAATATTTTATGAAGTCTCTGCAAATTGTTAACTCTATTAATAATAATCTTAGAATAATCTTAGAGTAATAATATTAATCTAGATATAATAGATCCCAAAGGCAACAAATTAAACTTGTTCCAGTTAACGGTAGTAGTAGAGTATAAACCATATCACTGTATAACCTCAATAAATTTTAATAATGACATTGCATAATTATCAATATTAGCCACAATATCATCAGCATATAAGAAGTATTTATATTCATTGCTGAGTGCCATTAATATCTTGAGACACTCTAAGAAAGAAGCCAGTGATTCAAGAACCAAAATGAAAATTAACAGAAACAAAGGGTATTCTTATTGTCAGCCCTTTGAGTTAGAACTAGACTAGGAAACCAAAGTTATGAATGCTAATACTACTTTTATTATAGGTTATAGTAACAAGTAATATTGCAAGTCTGAATGTGCCTCCCCAATCCCTGCCTTTATCTTTAAGAAAACTAGGGAGGTAAGGCTGAGACATTTTCTCAAATTACATTTCTGCTTTGAACTCAAATTTCTTTTCTCTGACCACTATCATGGTTGTGGCTCTTCCTCTTTAAAGTTATTCTTCCAGCTCATTGCACTTAATGGCTACCATGATATAATCTGATGGTTGAGAGACAAATCCATTTGTTAGAACTCTAGTTACTGAGTGAAGTTACTATGCTAGTCTATGATCATAATAAAGATTTGATTTGATTTGAATGGAGGTACTAAATTGTAATCCAGTGAAAAAAAGATGGTGGAAACCTGTATATTCTTAGAACAAACCTCCTCAATTTAATCTGGACCATATCAAAAGCTTGTTCAGCATCCAACAAAATTAGAACAGCTGATTCATATTTATCTGCAGTGATATCCATAATATCAATCACCAGATGTATATTGTCAGATACATATCTATTTTTTTTAAAAAAATACAGATTGAGATAGACGAATTATAGATGGCATTACTTTCTGTAACATCCTGGCTAGTGTTGCACTTAATATTTCAGTGTCCACATTAAACAAAGACATGGGTCTATAGCTTAAGTATCTTGTGGCGTCTTTCCTTAATATTACTGTAATAACAGACTTAGGAATAGGAAATATATAAGAATTATAGACCTCCAACAATATAGGTGCCAAAAAGGTCTGTACCATTCAACTGGAGGTCTATCCAATCCAGCAGTTTTCAGCTGTTTCATAGATTATATGCCACTAGGCTCACTGTCTCCTTACTATGGCTGCTTATTTTTTTTCCCTTCTCCTTTGAGTCCAATCTGAACAATTGTTCAGCACCTTTTGGCAGCTGTTCTGTCTCCTCACTATTGTCATTATAAAGAGTAGATAGGGTGACCAGAAGAAGATCAGCAAGTTCATTTTTTTCTCTGCTCAATCGTGACTGTTGGAAACTACTGAACTATGCCAAACCCTGACATAAACCCGGGATAGACATTTACCTAAATGATGTACTTACTCAACATTAGCTGAGATTATGGAAGTGTAATTAAAAGATGTCTACCTGTGGTTCAAGCTGAAGCTTGTGCCAGATATGTGTTGTCATGGGATAATGGCTAATAATTGTACAGTTTGGAAATGAACTGTTTTACGTACTGCAGCTGTAATTCCTGCCATTTTATTTTTACACCAGATTAGGCTCCTTCAGATATGTTATATATTCAGATATACTGTATTAGGCTACAGGAATGGAACATATTTTCATAAAAGTGTCTAAGTATATAATAATAATCTTGCCTTGTCTTTAATATTTTTGATTTCTACATAGGCTTTTGTTGCCTCTGCTTCTGAATGTTTTCAGATGGTTTCAATCAATCAATATATCTTGAATGGATAAATAAATACATAAATAAATAGGGGAGGAAAGGCAATATTGTGACTGGAATATTAAAAATAAATAATGCATTTATTTTGGAATAATTGAAAATAAATTTTGAGCAGATCAGCATGTGATAAGCATGCCGAAATATTTCTGTCTTCTGTTGACTCATAATTCAACCTACTTTTATCATATTATAGTTCTTTTGGCAGGTTTGCAGTTGATATGAATTAAAACAACATCATACGAAACACATGAACGCAGCTAATAAGAAGATATAAAAATAGTAGTAAAAATCCCTTAGGAGCAGAATTTAACACAGTATATGATAGCCTTTACATTTTTAATAATTGGAACCAAGATATGTAAAGGATCACCTGCTCATTAAAACCTTAAGTATTCATCTTATTGCATCTTCCAGAGTCAATAATGGCCCTACATAAGACTAGGCAGAGTGACAGGTGATGAACAGGCCAGGGACTCACTCTAGCCTGTTGTCTTGGTTTCAAATTATAAAAGTTTTAAGGCCATCATCAATACTTTTATATGCATATGGAAACAGATTGCAGGCTAGGACTACTGTCAAGTGGATCATATAATTCTAGTATGTAAGATGAAATAATGCTTTACTCATTACCTTTTTTTTAAATATTATAAATTAAGTACCTTGTCATTTCTTCAATTATAAATAGTATAGTAGTAATATCAGCATTTCCTAACATTATTACCCTCTGCTTCAAATTTCTATGCGGTAATATTTGTATTGGGTTATTATCTGCAACAGTTTCTTATTGTTTTGCAGACAACAGAACAGTTATTGTTTTCCTTAATCTCTTAATCTTCTTGTTGACTTTACTGTTTCTGCAGTTGGTTGTTGTTTATGGTATTGATGATAGTGCAAAAGTAGTACATATTGTTTGCATATTTTTCCATGTTTCAATTATCTCAAAATGCAGAACATGTTGCAAACACTGGTGAGAGGTCACTTTTGATGAGTCCTGAAGTGTTAGCTCCTAACGACAAGCAATAGATGTTTATGCAATTTAACAGACTTTGGGAAATTTATTATTAATGTATTGGTTGTCTCCCAGTTGAAATTCCCAATTTTCTCTTACAGTGCTTTGAAACAATACCACTGGCTTGTGTTTGTATCTCATCTGACTTTCTATGTCACAGTTGAGTCATCATATGTGAATCACAAATTTTGTAATCTTATAAAACCCTGGCTAGTTCAGTCTTCAATACTTTATAGGAACACCTACACATGAGCAACAGCTCTTGTGTATCTCCATAATATAATAACACCACACAAATGAGTTTCTTGATTGTGTGGAGTCCTTATGTGTGCATATTTGCTCATCTGTAGGGAATCCCTGACAGATATTTAGCATGGACATTAGAGAACCGTGCTATATATGACATAGAGGATGGGGCTAGGAGTCCTATTCATGAAACAGTTTTGTATAGGGCCATGATGATTTCTCAATCAACAAGTATCATATGAAAAATATATATGTAATATTTATATGAACATAATGGTGGCATATACATTTAAATAATGAACAAATGGGGAACTCATTCAGGAAAAGAGGAACACCTTAAGGCTTTTGGAAACTTCAATGTACTTAAGTAGACAAATACTGTAATTACAAATCCCACTGAAATTAATGGGTTAAATCACACTTACCTTTTCTTGGCTTAGACTTTCAGTTTGTTTGATAATCCTAATGTTTCAATCTTCCTGCTTTGTATAACGAGAATATTTTATATTTCTTCTCCTTCTCCTCCCATCACCCTTCTTTTTTTAGAAAAGCTTAGAAAAGATGTCCAATTTTTAATGTTAGGAAAATACAGACCTCTTTCTTACTATGGTTTTTTTTTTTTTTTTTGGCTTTTCTGTTTCCAAACAAGACCTTATCAGCAATCAATTAATTTAAAAACCACTAATTAGAAAAGGATTTTTCAATTTCAATGGCCATATCAGTACATGAAGTTTGTATGTGCCCAGCTAATTTATAGAAGAATACCTAATTTACTGCCTCAGAGAAAGAAATTGTATGTGTGTGTTTCAAGGTGTCAGATGGCAATGTAGCACAAGAACTGAGCTTATGCATTGCACAGTGATGGGAGGAAAACTATCTTTTCAGTTAAAAATGGATATGGGTTGGATAGCTCATTGCTCACATCATTAAACCAGATATTTCATATGATTTTTTCTTTGTGTGAACATTTGTCACTGAAAGCCATCAACTAGCAAGTAACACTTGCTGGTGTTACATGCTAATGGATTGCAGCTTCCTAAGGGGCCAATTGTATTGGGAGGATGAGAGAAGATAGAAAACACTGCTTTTACATTAAAGCATTCCAGCTTCAGAGGTCATAAAACCTCTTATCTGCTGCAGGCTCCTAGGAACATGGAGAGTCCCAAGCTTTCAACAGGATTATGAATGGCACTTGCCAGCTAGTTTTTTTAATTATTATTATTTTTACTGTCAGCAGAGGTTAATGCAGCTCAGCATAGTGAGACAGGGTTTCACATGCCAGATGCGTACAGACCTAAGAGTGCTTTCTCACTGGTTGGCTTGTACACTCACATTTGGTTTTACAAAAGAATATATTAATTTCTATACTAAGGGTATCCTGAATTTTTTTTTTTTTTAAATACTGTCAAGGCAGAGCACAGGGCCTGTAATCAAGGAGCTAAAAGGATGGCTTCAGTGACTTTAAATGGCTATTCCTACCAATGACTAGTGGAATCTTAAAGTGGCTTGAAGGCAGATTTAGGGATAGGATACTGACAGAAGAAGTGTCTGGCTGTGAAAGCTAAAGCCCTGTTTACCTTCAAATGCCTTTGGGCTCTATCACAGTGTAGCATCCATCTGCAGTGTTCCTTTGGAATCAAGATATATGTGACGAGGTAGATGCCTGTTATGTATCTGTATTGAGCTAGGCCCTTGGGAAGGGTGGGAAGGGTGCTACCCAGTTCCAAAGCCTTCATAAGTCTACTGGATGAGAGTGAGGATAAATGGAAATGTCATAAAATACTAAGCTAGATGGTGGCAGCAACATCCCTTTCTCCTTGTTCCTGCTACTGCATGCCCAATATCCAGGAACAAGGTGCTTCTTGAGTCTGGACTCTCTTGAATCTGGGCATAATTCTATAACTAACTGAGGAAAAATATTAGAAAACATATTTTGTAGTCATTTGTCTCCTGCCTTTCTTCAAGTGAAATGTTTCAAGATGTAATGTTGTATTAGATGTGTTGTGAGATCTCCAAAGAGTATTTTCCATGGCAAATGAAATTTTTTGTTGTTCAGTTGTTTAGTCATGTCCGACTCTTTGTGACCGCATGAACCATATTGCGCCAGGCCTTCCTGTCCTTCACTGCCTCCCTGAGTTTGCTCAGTTTCATGCTCATTGCTTCAATGAATATTTACCACTCACTCAAAAAGCATACACCTGAAAATGGTTGAATAATACTGTTATTGTTGCACTGTATCCTGAGCAAACTGCTCTGAGACTTTCCCAGAAAGGCTACGCTTTCTATCAGTCTCTTTGCTCTCACTATCCTCATTCAGCTGCTGTTGGGTTTAACCAGAGCTTTATTATAGCAAGTTAGGTGAAAAAGGAAAAAAGAAAGAAAAGGAAGGAAGAAAAAAGAAAAGAAAAGAAAAGAAAGACCACAGTTAGGACAAGTTAGGAGGTGCAGCATTTACTTATTTTGCTTTCTCAATCAGATTGTAATCCAACAGTTCTAATATGTGTAGTTACACCATTATTCAAGGCTGGCTCTTGTGGCATAAATCATAATCACTAAGTTTTAATCACAGGATTTCTGTAGGACCACCAGGTGTGTTTGAATTATAATTCCCAACATGTCCAATGAGGCAAGGCAACACTGACTGAGACTCTGGTGAATTGCAGGATCAGACTAAAGAAAGGATCTAATGGTTGATTGGTTTCAGCCTGTTTCTAAAATGGCACCATCACTCTCCTGAGCCATTCAAATGGGGCATGTTGAGTTCTGTCTAAATATGTTTCTTTAAATGCATCCTTTATCCTTCTTTCAAAAATACCATATATGAAATTAATTTATTCATACATTTCAAGAATAAGATGCTAGGGATCCATTTGTCTGGAAATATTCCCAATTTTATTCCCTGTTGTCTCTTATGACAATAGTGTCTTGTGAGATCTACCTGTGAAATGGATCACTGAACTGATGGCTACAGAAGAACTTGTCAAATTGTAATTCCTTGTTAGGATAGTTTATATTCAGATATGTGGTGATGGGTAGATTTCCACCCATCCACTGTTTTTCATGCTAATGATTTGCCTAAGGCAACCCAGTGGTCCACTTTGATCTCAAAATATATGTTAAATTACAATTTGAGGATCATTCTCTGAAATGGCTCAGGTATCCCACTGGCTCAAGCAAATTCTATGCTACCTATAAATTAGAAAGTGTTGAGATAAATGCAGTTTTCAGTATCACTCTTTGTATAGTAAATACTTGGTTAATAAAACTAGCTTAAATTGTTTGCCCTAAAATAGTTCTGTCCTTAGGGTAAGCAACAGAAGCATCATGGTTCAGACTCTGCAAACAGAGATGGGGCAGAACTGCTTCCTGTTTGCAATTTATCCAGTTAGCAATTATTTATAACACAGAAATAAATTAATTTGACTGCGGTATAATATTGTAGACAATCAGGTGCCATGTAACAAGATTTATTTATGTATA
Source organism: Liasis olivaceus (assembly GCA_030867105.1). Taxonomy (NCBI): domain Eukaryota; kingdom Metazoa; phylum Chordata; class Lepidosauria; order Squamata; family Pythonidae; genus Liasis; species Liasis olivaceus. The sequence goes on along the minus strand of CM061354.1, from coordinate 34,148,147 downwards.
AAACTAGTAGTCACAATGAAAATGAATCAAATATATTTCCTAACCAAATTGCTTTAATTTTATGTGCAGATGGATAATGCTAAATTTCTTGCTGTTTTTCAGAAATGTGCCGCTTGCCATTTGCTCATCAATGGTTATTGTCACATTTGGCTACGTCTTAACTAATGTGGCCTATTTTACAACTCTCAGCCCTGAGGATATGCTAATCTCCAAGGCAGTGGCAGTGGTAAGTCATGGTAAAATACATAAATTAAACTAGGGAGTATTATAATATATTGAAACTAAATTCTTTGAGTATAGGGGAAGAACTAAATTTCTAGGATCTACATTTCAGTATTAAAGAATATGTATTGACTGATTTTTCTGTTTTTTGTTAGACTTTTGCTGAACGCCTACTGGGAAGTTTTTCCTTAGCTGTTCCTATTTTTGTTGCACTTTCTTGTTTTGGATCTATGAATGGTGGCATTTTTGCAGTTTCTAGGTAAGTTATTCTTTTGCTAATTATAGGTAAAAGAAAAGTGAATGGAATATAGAAACACACACACACACACACACACACACATGTGCACACATACTAGACTTATTTCTCCAAATGTAAATATCACTGACATTCTAATGATAGAATGAATACAGAGGGAATATTATACCTCTGAGCACAGTCTAATAGTAAAATGAATTAAAGCAGTAGAACAATCTATAATATTTCACAACTCCCATTTGAAATAGATTTTTTTTTATTGTTCCCATTGCCTGGTAATACTTTCTGATACCTGTATAATTTATCTGCAAAGGTAAAATAAAGCAGTGCTCAGCTGCTCCTGTTTTTGAATGTTGACAAAGATGTAGGTTTAAAATAGGTTTTAGAAGCATTTTTCATGGGCTTCTGAATTTGTTTTCTCAAATTCTTTAATTCAGCTTCTGGTGCTTGCCTTACATAGAAACAAATAGTACTATTGAGGATAACTTTGAATGTATTCTGTGTCTCTGGTGAGCTGCTTCAATTAATCTTGGTAATGAGCATCTTTAAAAGCTGTCCAAATTTATTTTCCCACCAGGATGTTCTACGTTGCATCCCGTGAGGGTCACCTTCCAGAAATTCTCTCCATGATTCATGTTCGCAAGCACACTCCTCTACCAGCTGTCATTGTTTTGGTAAATCATATAAACAAATGGCTCTTTATCAAGACTGGGTAACATGGTCCTGCTCTGAACCATTCAAATGTAACTTAAATGCTACTTGAAACTTAGTTATTTATTTCCATTTTATGTTTGGAGGGGTAGAAAGTAAATAATGAGGTGGTGTATTCAAGAACTTTCTGCTAGTTGCACTTAACTCACAGGCTGGCACCTAAATCAGACCTCACTATATTTTATTTGAGGGTTGAATGAGAATGATTAGTTAAACTCTCAGTGGAATGGCTCTTCCTAGATAGGGAAGCAAACAAGTAAAATTCTACAGAAAGGCTATATGCTAATGTGCTGTTTTGAAGATCTGAAGTTACATTCTAGATATTATGAAGAAAAATGCAAACAGCAGTGATAGATAAACAGCATTATCCTGCCTTTCATAGTACTAATTCTAGATTTTATATTTATGTATATGTGTGTGCGTGTGTGCACGCGTGCGTGTGTATAAAAATTCCCCTCTCACCCCTATGGGTGGTACATGTCTTCCTCAATATCGGGTCTTCGACCAGAGGCCTGGGACTTTGTGGGTTCTGTGCAGTATCTTAGCTGTTCCTAGCACTGCACTTTTCTGGACAGAGAGCTCTGATGTTGTTCCTGGGATCTGTTGGAGCCATTCTCCCAGCTTAGAAGTGCTTCTATCACCACTGGGACCACTTTGGCCTTTACTTTCCACATCCTCTCGATTTCCTCCTTCAGGCCCTGGTACTTCTCCAGCTTCTCATGCTCCTCCTTCCTGATGCTGCTGTCACTTGGCACTGCTACATCTATCACTACTGCTGTCTTCTGGTCTTTGTCTACTACCACGATGTCTGGTTGATTAGCCAGTACCTGCCTGTCCGTCTGGATCTGGAAGTCTCACAGGTTCTTAGCCCTGTTATTCTCCACAACCTTCTGTGGCATCTCCCATCTAGGAGAGTCTAGCCCATACACTGTGCAGATGTTCCTGTACACAATGCCAGCTACTTGGTTGTGCCGTTGAGTATATGCTGTTCCTGCCTGCATCTATGTGTTGGAGTGTCTCTGAGGCCTCTTTGCACAATCTGCACCTTGGGTCCTGTCTAGTGTGGTAGACCCCTGCTTCTATGGATGTGGTGCTTAGTGCCTGTTCTTGTGCTGCTGTGATCAGTGCCTCACTGCTGTCTTTTGGTCCAGCCCTTTCCAGCCACTGATAGGATTTCCCATTGTCAGCCACTTTAGCTATCTGTCGATGGTACATCCTGTGTGTGTGTGTGTGTGTGTGCATGCATTTTCTTCATACCACCAATATGCAATGCTGAAATGAGGTGGCACATTGGATAAAGGATCACAACTTCATTTATGACAATGAAAATGCATGTATTACAGGACTTGCAGTTGGATAACTGGAGGGATACATACCCTTTTCTCACTGTCATAACTATCAAATCCAATGAATAATACAAAACTCCTCTCAAGCTGGATAGCCCCAACCCTTCACTAATGCAACAGTTTTTGTCAATTTAATAAACACTCATATCAGGTAATCAGGTTGCAGCACAAACATCTCTCATGACTGTATAAAGAGAGAGTGGGCTGACTGAAGAGAATAGGGTCAGATACTCTTACACCTACTGTATGGCATCTCATTGTAGAAACAGCGTAATATTAGAAAATTAATTATTCATTGCCAGTCAATGGAGGAAGATCAGAAATGAACTTGGGTACAAGCTCACATTCAAGCCTATATTGTGGTGATTAGGGCAGTGAACAACTCTGCCCTTTGCATTAGTAGTCTGTGCCCCAGGAGTCCTTTTAGTGTGATCTACTCCCTGTTGGAAGGTGACAGACAACAAGAGCTGTCTACAGGCCACTGAATTATTTGGGAAACTTTTCACTAATAACATTGCTCAAATTTGCTGAAGTTGGGACTCCATATGGGCAGGATATGAAGATATGGCAGAGACAGAATCTTGCAATCTTATCTGGGATTAATTTCATTTCATGGATTCTGAGGAATTGTATTGGGTGCTGGGCAATATGAGCTTCATCATGTATGGGCTGCACCCATGCTCAAACTGATTTCTTTGGGAAGGTTGGACCAAGTTCAGGGAGATTGTTAATGCCCTCCTCTTGAAGAAGCCATCTCTAGATCCAGCCATGTTGGATGCCAATTGTCCAGTGTACAATTTTCCTCTGTGGCAAAGGTTTCAGAGAATATGTTAGAACTCCAACTACAGTGTGCCTCAAGAAAATGGGTTAATGATTTTTTTTTTCCAGTAAGGGGGGAAGAAACTTCAACTTGGCTGTTATGGTACATCTAATACAATGTGGTAAACAACAGCCTGCACACCAATGAAACATCTCTTTATTTTTAATCTGTTTTGCAGTACCCTCTCACTATGATCATGCTCTTCACCAGTGATCTCTACAGCCTCTTGAACTTCCTCAGTTTTGCAAGATGGCTTTTTATAGGATTGGCAGTTGCAGGGATGATCTATCTCAGATATAAACGTCCTGGTATGCCTCGTCCTTTCAAGGTAACCTCAGTAACGTGACTGTTTTCCATAAATAAGTTTCTCCCAAACTTGCACCAGTCCCTATCTTTCAAAGATCATCACTTTTAGACTTTCCTAATGAAAATATCCTCTTTTCTGGTTGCTCACTTATTTACTTATTTATTTATTTAATTTATATGCTGCCCATCTCCCCCAGAGGGTGACTCTGGGCAGCTCACAATTAAAATCAAACATCAAAAATGGTAAAAAATATAAATATCCACATTAAATTAGCTAAAAAGATAAAAAGACTATATACATAGAAAGACTATAGAATTCAAGATGACGGGGGGCAGAATCAATTAACCCACAAGCCAATTTCAATTATGTGAGCCCCCATCAGGCGTCCAGGCCATCTGGCATAGCCAAGATTTCATACTCTTCCTGAAGGCCTTGAGAGTGGGGGCACACCGCACCTCAAGTGGTAAGTTGTTCTACAAGTGGGGCCATGGCAGAAAAGGCCCTCTTCTTAGACCCTGCCAGTTGAAATTCCTTGCCCCTTCTGCTGGACCAAGTGGGGCAGACTTATATAACGGGGGCAAGACGGCTCCTCAGATAACCTGGTCCTGTGCCATGAAGGGCTTTAAAGGTAATAACCAACACCTTGAATTGGACCTGAAAGCAAACTGGTAACTGATACAGCTCATGTAACAGAAGTATTATATGTGCCCCCATTCAAAACTTCTGTGCTGCTGCATTTTGTGCCAGTTGTAGCTTCCAGATACTCTTCAAGGATATCCCTATGCAGAGCGCATTGCAGTAATCCAACTGGGAGGTGACCAGGGTATGAGTGACTGTGCGGAGACCCTCCAGATACAGGAAGGGACATAACTGATGCACAACATGAAGTTGTGTAAAGGCCCTCCTAGCCACAACTGCCACCTGCTCTTCAAACAGGAGTTGTGAATCTAGAAGGATCCCCAGATTATGCACCGGTCTGTCTGGGGTAGTGCAACCCCATCAAGAACCATATGAATTTATCTGTTTTCTAAGAATATCTTCTGAGGCCTTGCTCAGGAATAGCCCCAAACAAATGGCATCCTTTCACCAGTCCAAGTCCAACAGCAGGCTAGATTCTTATCTTCAACAGTATCCAAACCAACCATGGTGGTAAGCAAGTTCAAGAGTTGTCAAACAGGGTTGGTGGCAAATGTAGCTAAATCCTTCAATAGCAAACTGAAGAAACTCATAAGGAATAGCTCAAAACTGTCAACACTGCTTCAGCCCTTGCTGCATGTGGCAGTTGCCTGAATTGGCTCTTAGCTTCTGCTTTTAGAGATTAGGTATCACAGCTAGAAATTAAATAATTTCACTGTTGATTAAAGAAGACAGTTCCCAGTTAAAGAACATCTTTTGCCCAATATTACTTGGTACACTGTCTATCAAGTATCTTGATCATTGTTTTATATTGCTCATTGATGCAAGAATTGTTTTCCCTTAATTTTATTTTAGGTTTTTTTCAACAGTTCATTGGGATTTTATTATTAATTGTTTTTGTTGTTTGTAATAGTAATGAACACCATATCATTCTTGAAAATGGAAGTTAATTACATATTGTATATTTTTCTTCATTTTAAAATATATTGCAAGTTTTTATTAAATTTTAAAATATTTTGTACTTCTGTGAAGAAAGAAGTGTAGAATATTATAAGTACATAATGCTATCAGAAGTTGTTATTCATTTCTAAAATGCTATTTAACTTGGCAGTCTTTTGCCAGATTATTTATTGATTTTGGCCAGCTGGGAAGTTAATCAATATGTAGTGAAGAGTTTTAAATGGTAGACCATATCCTAGAAATCTTGTTTCATTGTAAGATTGATTCCAATAGGCAATTTTGAAATATTGCATTCTGATTGCCACTGCTTGTCTCTTATCATTTAAAATAATGGTAGATTAGCAAAGGGACAAAGTGCTAGGAAAAAAGTTCATATAGAAGCCTTTCAAGGTGCAGTCTGCATAGATTTGTGAGAACAAAAGAATAGTCTTACTGCATGAGGCCAAGGCATTTTGTTTTTCACAGAGCAGATGCCTTTGGGGTATTTGCAAGCAGGACATGGATACATACCTTTCTCCCACTGGAGTTCTACCATACCTGGTATTTGGAGCTTGCTGCTTCCAGTCCAGAGATAACACAGAGTTTCAAGACTAATAGTTGTTGCCAGAACTGTTCTTCATGATTTGATGCAATTCCCTTTTTAAAAAGTAATTAATTAATTAATTAATTTTATTTAACCAGTTTGTAAGGTTGCCTACCCATAAATGACTGGGGTTGACTTACAAAGATCAGTAAAAAAACAACAGCAAAAGAGAACTACACCAGGGAGGAAAAAAACAAAATCAATTATACACCAGTTAAACAATTACAAGGCAATTATGCAGCAATTAGTGGTGCCACACCCTGCCCAGCCCAGTCCCTGTGGGAAGACCTTGGTCTGAAATGCCCTCCTAAAAGACAGCAGGGTTAAGGCATATGGATTTCAGGGGAGATGCTGTTCTAAAAGGCAGATGTAGCTACAAAGAATGCTTTCAGGGTGTCATGAGATGACGTTGCTTTATTAATGGGATCCAGAACATGCTAACTCAAACAGATCTTAAATGAACAATTGGAAAGAGATGGTCCTACAGCTACCTAGGCCTTGTGCCATGAAATATTTTATAGATGACCATCAGTACCTTGAATTGCATTCAGAAATCCACTTATAGCCAGTGCAGCTTGCAAAGTATTTGTGTTACATGAACATTCCATTCACCGGCTTAAAGAGATTCTTCTGGTTTTTAACCACATCAAAGACTTTAGTATCATCTGTGAACTTGGCCGGTTCACTGCTCACCACTGTCAAGGTAATTTGTCAACAAGTTAAAAAGCATCAGTCCCAATACAAGTACTTGAGGGACTCCATTTCTTGCTTTCTTTTATTTAGAAAACTGACCATAGTATAGAGTTTGTTGTTAATTAAGTCACCACTGGGATGCACGTTGAATAAAAGTGCATTTAGTTTTCTTTTAATAGTCACTTACATTTGCATTGGTCTCCCTGAATATCTGAATTTTCAAAGTTGTAGAGTGCTATGGTTTAATTATCACGGAACATTAAATACTACTGTCATTTAATAGCCACAATTAGGCTAAAATAGTAATTTTTTGGACTGTTTTCCAGGTGCCACTCTTCATTCCTGCTCTATTTTCCTTCACTTGCCTCTTTATGGTTGCACTGTCACTTTATGCTGATCCGGTCAATACTGGCATTGGCTTTGCCATTACACTGACTGGTGTCCCTGCCTACTACCTCTTTATCATATGGGACAAGAAGCCAGCATGGTTTAGACGGTTTTTAGGTGAGTGAACATTGAGCAAAGTTTATTCTTTTTTGTATTTTCATTTCTAGAAAACATAGAATAACTTTACAGCAGAGAATCTTAATTTTTCCTCCTACCCTTACTATTCTCACTGTCATAGTAAGGCATCTTCTTAATTTGATGTACTGTATAAATTGTTGTGTTAATTAAATAAGAGATTAGCTTTTAGGAATAGAACTTATCTCACACAATTCGTAATTCGGAACACAATTGCATTCCCATTTCTAATCCTATTTTCCATCGAAGAGACAGTGGCTCTCTAGCTGTCCTGTGACTACAGAACCAGCTGTATGTCTTTCTGTCATATAAAATATTAGAGCTGGCTGGTGATTCCTAATGTTTGTTGAAAAAGAAGACAACTCATTTGGATAGGTATATGTTCCTGTTTGTATGGGGTGGAATATTTTTCCGGAACTCTCTCGAATATAATGTCTTATTCCAAAAGACAAAGGGAAATTTCTTGCAATATATTAGAGATTACAGTATGACAACAGCTGAATAATTATTAGGAAATGTCTCTGAATGTCAGCACTACATTATTTTACAACTGTATCTCAACAAAGCCACAATCCCTTTTCTGCCTGTAAATACAATAATTGATTTTTGAATTAATGTTTTATAACAGCGGTGTTATGTATTACTGGCCACCAAGCAGTGTGCAAATAGTTTCAGCCTTATTTGAATTCATCAGGTACAGACAGCCATTGTAGTTTAGTATCAGATCTTTTGGGGTTCAAAACCCTCTATTGGGAGGTAAGCCAATGTGCTTTTATGCAGTGCACCTTGTTTTATAAACAGTAATGGCCTTGGTTGGCAAAGATTGGCAGTAAGAATATAGACAAGTTATGAGTAGTATATACTTTCATTATTCTGGACTCTCAGTTCCATGATTATACTACCAGAGAGGGGAGATTATTTCAGTATATATTCCTGTGGTTTAGATATTGCTGACCACCAGAAGGCAGTGTATGACCACTTTTGTCTCTATTGATACCTAGCAGGTCCCACAGCCATTTTAGTAACTAATAGTTCTTAAGTGGTTCAGAACCCTCTACCTACTCTTAAGTCAAGACCTCTTTTGTTTCAAATTGAAGGATATGGCATAATGGGTTTAAGCTGATGGGAGCACAGATGCCAGTTGAATATTAGAAAGAAACTTTGAAGAGCAGAGTGTCAGTACTGTAGAACCAATTTCCAAGAAAGATGGTAACTTCTTTACCTGGATGTGTTCAGGCAGAAGCCAGCTAGTCTTCTGTCAGGGATCCTTTAATTTGCACTCCTGCACAGAAGAGGATGTTGGCTTTGAAGGCCTTATCTTTTGAATAGAAATCCCTGTGAAAATCTCAGCTCCTAGCATTTCAGTTAATTTTAGGAAATATTCTCAGTTTAGACCATTAGACGTCTCTTATACTAATTTTTGCCTGGGGGGCATTGTCAAGGTTATGATGGGACAGGAACATATCAACCATCCCTTCCTATGTATTGCAGTCCTGATGAAAACCCCAGTTCCTGTGATTCTTCTAAAAAGTGATTCCTTAATGTAGCTGCAATTAATTTTAATTAGCTATACTTTGACTCACCAAGTTGCTGCTTCTGCAAAAGGAAGAATCTACAGTCTGTTTGTGTAATGGGGTGTGTGTGTAGGTGCGTACATGCTAACAGGCTATTTTCAAGAATGTGAAACTGAATACTTACCAGATATCCAAAAATGGTGATTAAAAGATGGTTGCTAATTAATGTTAATATATAAAGTTACAATGGCATAGTCCTTTTTAATATTTTCAGTACCCACAATAAACTAAACTATTTCTTGCTCTCCAAAATGTCCTCATAGCTTTATTTATTTACTTATATGTCTTTACAAGTATTGTTTTCTTTAAGAATTGATATAAACAAAAGGAATATAAAATAAATTTGTGTGGTGGGAATCACTGTCACTTATCAAATATTATGTCTTCAGGATTGTGTGGTTATTTCTCTCTGCCTCAGAAGAGCCAGTGGAGAGAGCTATTCTTTCATCAGATAGTTACAATTTCCCAAGCTTTTGGATTGTAGTTTCATAAATCAGTATGGCCACAGGATGCCAGTGTTGAACCATTTCATCTAAGTAAAAAGCATAATATTTTTCGAGATTTTTGCTATTGGTAACAATGCAATGGATTTTTTGAGCCCTGTGAATATTATTGCTTCCTGGCAGGAGAAAATATAAATAACCATAAATGAAACAGAAAGACCCTGCAAACCCAGGATAAATTTGGTGTACAAAATAGTTTGTTAATTATAATGCTATGCTTCAATCTAGTGGATAATATCTATTGGTAGTCTAATTGTAATTATTTTGTTCAGAAGACAATACGTAAAAAGACAATAGTCTGTAAAGGTCTTTTTTTCTTGGATATTGATAATCCCATATGAAGGTAGACCATAAACCTCTGTTCCTTCTTAAGGCAACAGTGGTTTTGATCCTAAGACATATTCCTTAAATATGGATACTCTTCAATCCCTTAATTTGGTCAAAAAGGCTCCCTGATTTTCTAAAAAGAGTTTTCAGGAATCATTAAATGGTTGTAGTAAGGGAGAGGGCATAGGAAACTAGTTCAGTGGGACTTATTCTCAGATATAAAATTGCGATATAAGTTAATTTATTTTAAGATTCAAGCCAACACCTTTTAGGAGTGCCAAATGAACACGTTAGGACTGAAACATGTTTAAACATCTTGGCATACTCAAATGATTGTTCTCACAAATTTTTTAGTGTGTGCATTTAAAGATCTGCTTTTAGGGAACAGAAGGGAGCTACTGGACAGGCTGAGTAGGAGCTCCTGCCCTAAATGCCAGTAATAGTTTTTATTTTATTTTTATTTATTTTTTACATTTACATCTTATGTTTCCTATAAGGAACTCCAAGTGAGTATATGGGGCAATACTATTTTTTATTCTCACAACAATCCCATGTGGTAGTTTAGGATGAGAGAAAGCAACTGGCCCAAAGTCACTCCACATCAGATGAATCTAACAAGGATAGGTAATTGTCATTGCAATACATCTAAAGTACTGTGGATAGTAAGCATTTGCCAAGTTATGTATAGGTTATTATTTTTTTTCATTTGTTAAATGTGTTACTTTGTAAAGGCTGTCTCCTTAAAAAGTTTAGTAAGATTCAAATCCTAAAACAAAATGAATCACCAGACTGTTTTTATATACGTTCAGTATATAACAAATACTCTGGGTTTGAATTAAATTGTCAGTTGCTTCATTTAAATTTTATCTATCTATCTATCTATCTATCTATCTATCTATCTATCTATCTATCTATATCTTAGGTCATAGTCGTATTCACATTGATCTGAAAAAAGTTCTACTGACTTTATCTGAACATCTGAGTAAACTTGAATAGACTCTCCTATATTTTTCCTTCACAGACAACATGACATCAACATTGCAAATAATCTTAGAAGTTGTTCCAACAGAAGAAAATCCAAGTTTGTGATCTTCAGCTAGAAGAATCTGCTTTGTTAGTCAAGCATCCAAGTTCTTCATCGATTGAATGAAGAGTATTTTTGCCAAAAGGGCTTTTTTAAATTAACTGTTATTGGAAAACTTGGAGAAGTTAAATTGGGGCATCACTTTTAACCTGTTACTTGATGAGAACTTTAAATAGAATTGTTATGGATGTATGTGTGTACACATATATAAAAAGTTATCTGACACTGTATCAACAGTTTTGTAGGCAACTGTTTTAAAACTGTTGTTAAACAGTGCCCATCTTCTGTTTTGCAAATGGAGTTGACGTGATACTTCCTATATTTTAAATATATAAGAGCTCAAGTTCTTCATACTGATATTTACTTAAGAACATTTGTTTTAAAAATGTTCATGATAGCTAGAAATAATATAATGGATTGTATATGAATTCTCTTTGCTGGACGTGAAGTAAGACAAGAGTAAAAGAGTTGTTTGAATTAATACAAAATTATTCCATTTTTTTTAAATCACACTTTTCTGTTTCATTGAGAACACTAATGCATTAAAAACAAAAACAACAACTCTATTTTTCCCCTATCCAGTTCTGCTTAGGACTGCTGAATTGTTTTGGCACCCCTGCTTTAGAGGAACATAGCATATGAAGGGCAGAGAGGCATTTTTCATTTGACCAATACTTACATAACAAAAGTAACTTCTATTTGAGGTGATTTAGGCAGATTTGCTCCATTTTACTGTATTTTTATTGCAAATTCACTATTTATTTGAAGTGCTTTCAGATCAGCATTTGATCGAGGAAAAACAACCTGGTTTCTGCCAGATGTTTTGTATTAGAATTCCCATCAACCACTCTGGTAAATGAAAAGGGCTTGTAGGAGTTTTATTTCAAAAAATCTGGATGACACTATATTGCCTATCCCAGCTTTTGTGATGCAATTACGCTGCTGACAGATGTGGGGAGACAGATTATCTTCTACTTATGTACTGTATTTATTTTAATCACTTTAAGTCTTTGTTTTTCCCACTGTGTTTCTATTTCTGAATATTGAATAGAATATTTGAAATGGAGTAGTTCCACAGTATCTTCTAACTGGTAGCCCTAAGAACTGTATATCTAGAAACATTATGAATTGTTGGCGACACTTTAAAATCAGCTAGAGCAGATATGGGCAGCCTCTCTTTTTCTACAGAAGGCTTCATTTCCTCCAGAGTCATCTGCTGAGATCCATATTCTGGGCAGGGCTGAAGCAAGCAGTGAATAAAGCCTGGTTCAAAAATGAGTGGGAACACCAATTGTCTCTCTAATGTACTCTTTTTTTCCCTTTTCTCCTTCTCCTCTGTACTAAGAAGCAAGCTATGGGGGAAGAGATAAATTATTCTGAGCAGATCCTTTGAAATGAAGCATAGAGCTATGAGATATGTACACAAATGGCTTGCTATATGGAGATGAAGTTACTTTGAAATAACAGCCATCTCTGACCCCAGCCACAGAGCACGCCACTTCAGATCACTAATATAAAGCCAGTGTGATGCTTGAATGCAGTAGCTGTGCCAGATCTGAAAACGATGGTTTTTACTTTTGACTCATTCTGACTGCACCAGCGCCTCTTTTGATAGTTTCTTACATCTCTGTCAGAAGATGTATCAAGGATTGTGCTACTCCAGCAGGGCTGTTAATTAATTAAAAATATATGGACATTTATGAAGATCATAAGGGAGGTTTCCACCTTTCCCCTATGTGTTTGTGTGCATGTGTATGTATAGTAAAAGCTAAATAATACATCTTAATACCAAATTATTATTAAATATTCATTCATTGCAGTTATCTAGTGCTATTTAGTCCTAACAGTATATTTTCTACCAAAGCTTTAGTTATTTAAAATTCTAGGAACCTGGAATTGTTTCCAGAATTCAAAGGACCATGCTCTTAATTATGAGCATCTGAAGCAGTCTTAGAGTACTGCGTTCCAAAGCCAATCCCTTTTTTAAAAATGGACAGAGAAAGAGAGTTAAAAATAAATTTGCAATGTCACAGGGCTATACTATCTCCAGTGTGGCATAGAGATAACAGCCTTATTCTTTCAACATACTAAAAGACACCTGGTTTGGTGTCTTTTGGATTAAAATATTGTGCAAACCTACCATTGTTGGGAAATTAGTTTACAGCTTAGTATTTTTGTGAGCCCATCAATTGTGATTATTTAACAAATAATAATTAAGCAAACAATGGCTTGACATGATGTGTAAATCTGGTCACTTTCACTCAGTTTTGCTGCATAATAATACCATAGTTACCTCATGATAAGAAACAGAAATAAAATGGTATCTTACCAACCTCCATTGTTGGCTGTAACAATTAACCTTATTCATAGTCATAATTTCTGTCATAATCCTGAATAGCTGATACCATATTTAATTAATTGTAACCTATAGATCTTCAAAGGATATTCCTCATACTATCATATTTAGGAAATCCATTTATAAATGAGATGCTATTCCATTTTTCTTGTTCCATCAAAAAGAAACTCTTGTCTTTTCCTTTCTTTGTTTTAATACAGTGTTGTCCAAACTTGGCCACTTTAAGATGAGTGGACTTCAACTCCCAGAATTCCCCAGCCTGGGGAATTCTGGGAGTTGAAGTCCACTCATCTTAAAGTGGCCAAGTTTGGACAACACTGCTTTAATATATAGAATCTTGAAGTATAAACTTGAAACAGGAAATTCAAAGTAACTTTATTGATGTGGACAGCATTCTGTTCAATGTCTTCCTGTTGTTTTTTGCATTTAACAACACAGCATTAAGAAAAATTGTTCCAGGCATCACTTTTTTGTAGGATTAGTGGCCCCAAAACAGGCTCTGTGTCCTTAGAGATACTGCTGTCTTCATTAATTGTGCAGTTTTATATTCTGTGCACAGTGAATTATTTGTAAAGTAATAGTGTGACTTTTAGAAAGGCGCACAGGAGGCTTATTATTCTAATTAATAATTCCATCACATGAATATTTACAATCACTATAATAATACAAAACTATATTAATGAGGTACCAAAGGAGAATAATTTGCAAAGATATGTATAGCTGAATGAAACCCAGGAGATAAACAACATTGTCTAGGAAATAAATGGATAGTGATGACCACTGGCTAAAGATAAAAGTTGCAAATCTCTAACTATTGCAACACAACAGAACATGGATTACTGTGCTACAACCATAACAGAGTGAGGATGCAAAATATGTGATTTAAGAGGGAAGCATGGTATGATGAAGTACAGTATGTACAGCACCTACAATGCCCTTTCTGGTTCCTTCCACCTGATCAGTTTTGGTCAGGAGAAACACATTCAATGGGACTGCTGTCTTTTCTAAGGAGCTGGGGGGGTGGGGGGAGAGACAATTATTTGCACTCTCTCATGTGCTGTTCCTTCATTTTATATCACAGGTCACATGTACTTAGGACTAAGTAAATATAGATATAATCCTGCTATGGCAAGAAGAAGTTACAATTTGTATTAACATGGACTTAGAGCCCAATCTACTAGAAATTGTTTTATGAATAAGGTGGGTAAGAAGTGGTAACGCAAAGTTGTATTCAACTATCTACTACCGATTCTCTTCTATGTACTTTGTGCTATACAGCATGTATATTGTTGAACCAAATCACCACTGGAATTACCTGCTGCTACCAAGATGAATTCTCAACAACTTAACAACCACGATGGGGACCAGAAAATTGGTTGTTAAGCAGGGTGGTCATTAAGCAAGTCACCACGTGATGGGACCTGATTTTATGACCATTTTTACAATGGCCATAAAGTGAATCACTGTGGTCATTAAGCGAATCACATGGTCATTAAGGAAGTCTAGTTTCCCAAGTGGACTTTTTTTGCTAGAAACCGGCAAAACTCACAAATCGTGATAAGTGACTGCAGGATGCTGCAACCGGTCGTAAATGCAACCCAGTTGCCAAGTGCCCGAGTTGTGATCATGTGATTGCGGGAGTGGTGTGATGGTTTGTGATGGTCACAAGTGGAAGTACAGGTCATAAAGCACTTTTTACGAGGCTGTCGTAACTTCAAACTGTTGTTAAACGAATGGTCGTTAAGCGAGGACTACCTGAAAGATGTGTTTTCTTTTGCTTACTCAGTTATAATTCAGTTACATTTGGAAAGAACTGATGCAAACTCTGCAAACTTGCTTCTTTTTAAAAACTATATAAAGCATTGGTGCAGAACTAGCACTGCTCAGGGTTACATAATTACAAGTGTTAGACTGTGAATATTAGTATTAATGTCTAAATGGCTACTATTAATGGGATTCAAGTGGAATCTAGGATCAGATATAAACCCTGCTGAGTTCAGTGGAGTTTTCTCCCAGAGGAAATACGCAATGCATTTTAGTTATAAGACAGTTATATCGTATAAGGTCCTTACAGTACACGGACCTTATACAGGATGAATAAAGTATTAATCAGTTTATGTATTGATTCAAAAGGCATTTACTGAGAAATTAACCCCTTTTAATATAATGATGTATGCGTGTCTCTGTGTGTGCATGTGTATATACATAAACTGTATATTCAGCATGAATTAATACATTGCAGGAGGAAGGCCTCACTGAAGGTTATGGACCATAATCTATGATATTGGACCAATGTGGTTCGGTAGATAGAAGTTTTTTTTACTTCCTGCCTAGGGCTGAGATTGACTGACTGGCCCAAAGCCACCTAGCCAGTTTCCATGCATAAGGAAAGATTACAGTCTGGTTGTCCTTATTCTTTACTTCTAGCCCAGCACCTTAAACATTAAACCATACCAGCTGTCATATGCTGTGCTTTGAAAATTATTTAGAAAATGTGTGTAATTTAGACCTTGCACAAGCAGCCACCTCTGTGCTATTCATTAAAGCAGTGTTGTCCAAACTTGGCCACTTTAAGATGAGTGGACTTCAACTCCCAGAATTCCCCAGCCAGCATGCTGGCTGGGGAATTCTGGGAGTTGAAGTCCACTCATCTTAAAGTGGCCAAGTTTGGACAACACTGCATTAAAGCAACCCATGCTTTTTTTCAAGTTTCTGAGCCAGCCTGGATGGGTGGTAGATGATATATGCGCTTTCTGGTCTCAATTTATTAAAGTTAATGTGACTCTTAAAACTGTATCAGGATGGTGAAGAAGCATGAAAAAGAAGGGACTGCTCTAATGAATAGTACAGAAATAGTATGCTTTTATGTGGTCTACAGCAATTCTTCCTAACTCAAAAAGCGTACAACTTTGTGCGTTGCAAATTAACCTAAAAACTAACATGTTCATTATGTATTTTGTATATGTTCATTGTGTATTTATATACATATGTTATATACATATGATATAATACATATTGTATCATTAGAATTTTATATTTTTGTGGGTCAGTATCAGCTATATACAGGTGAAACTCGAAAAATTAGAACATCGTGCAAATGTTCATTTATGTCAGTATGGCAACTCAGAAGGTGAAACCAATGTATGAGATAGACGCATTACATGCAAAGCGAGATATGTCAAGCCTTACTTTGGTATAATTGTGATGATTATGGCGTACAGCTTATGAAAACCCCAAATTCACAATCTCAGAAAATTAGAATATTACATGACATCAATAACACAAGGATTGGAAATAGAACAATATCGGACCTCTGCAAAGTAGAAGCATGCATATGTACTCAGTACTTGGTTTGGGCCCCTTTTGCAGCAATGACTGCCGCAATGCGGTGTGGCATGGATGCTATCAGCCTGTGGCACTGCTGAGGTGTTATGGAAGACCAGGATGCTTCAATAGTGGCCTTCAGCTCCGCTGCATTGTTCGGTCTCATGTCCCTCATCTTTCTCTTGGCAATGCCCCATAGATTCTCTATGGGTTCAGGTCAGGCAAGTTTGCTGGCCAATCAAGCACAGTAATCCCATGGTCACTGAACCAAGTTTTGGTACTTTTCGCAGTGTGGGCAGGTGCCAAGTCCTGCTGGAAAATGACGTCAGAATCCCCATAAAGCTCGTCTGCAGAAGGAAGCATGAAGTGCTCCAAAATCTCCTGGTAGGTGGCTGCGTTGACCCTGGACTTAATGAAGCACAGTGGACCAACACCAGCAGATGACATGGCTCCCCAAATCAACACAGACTGTGGAAACTTCACACTGGACTTCAAGCATCGTGCATTGTGTGCCTCTCCATTCTTCCTCCAGACTCTGGGTCCTTGGTTCCCAAATGAGATGCAAAAGTTGCTCTCATCAGAAAAGAGGACTTTGGACCACTGGGCAACAGACCAGTTCTTTTTTTTTTTTTCTGTAGCCCAGGTAAGACGCTTCTGACGTTGTTTGTTGTTCAGAAGCGGCTTGACAAGAGGAATACGACATTTGAAGCCCATGTCCAGGATCCATCTGTGTGTGGTGGCTCTTGATGCACTAACTCCAGCCTCAGTCCACTCCTTGTGAAAGTCCCCAACACTTTTGAATGGCCTTTTCCTGACAATCCTCTCCAGGCTGCGGTCATCCCTGCTGCTTGTGCACCTTTTTCTGCCACACTTTTCCCTTCCACATAACCTTCTATTGATGTGCTTTGATACAGCACTTTGGGAACATCCAACTTCTTTTGCAATTACCTTTTGGGGCTTTCCCTCCTTATGGAGGGTGTCAGTGATGGTTTTCTGCACAACTGTCAGGTCAGCAGTCTTTCCCATGCTTGTGATTCCTACTGAACCAGCCTGAGAGACCATTGAAAGGCTCAGGAACCCTTTGCAGGTGTTATGGATTCATTAGCTGATTAGAGTGGGACACTTTGAGCCTAGAATATTGAACCTTTTCACCCTATTCTAATTTTCTGAGATTGTGAATTTGGGGTTTTCATAAGCTGTACGCCATAATCATCACAATTATACCAAAGTAAGGCTTGACATATCTCGCTTTGCATGTAATGCGTCTATCTCATATATTGGTTTCACCTTTTGAGTTGCCATACTGACATAAATGAACATTTGCATGATATTCTAATTTTTCGAGTTTCACCTGTATATTTAAAATTAAATGATATTATTGAAAGAACTGTGTATTTCTTCAAGATACTTGTGTTTCAACAAGCATTGTTTTTGATCCTGTCAGTTTAAGTGGAAACTGAAGTAATGCATTGCTCTACAGCAGAAGCAAAAATGGCTGACTTCATGGTGAAATCATGACATCAACACAGTTAATACTCAAAATGGAATGATGGAAGATCATATGCTTAAGCAGATTAGGTGGTGCATTATACCTGCCAAATGGCCACTCAGGAAGAATTAGCTTGGGCCAAAGAAAGGAATAGAAAGACAATCATTGGGCTGTTAAGAAATGTTGATTAAAAAAATCCCCTGTCACCCCATGGGTGATATGTGTCTTCCTCAATCTTGGGTCCTATACCAGAGACCTGAGAGTTTGAGGGTTCTGTGCAGTAACTTAGCTGTTCCTATACTGCACTCTTCTGAACAGAGAGCTCTGATGTTGTTCCTGGGATCTGTTGGAGCCATTCTTCCAGCCCTGAGTGCTCTTACCACCACTGGGACCACTTGAGTTCATTCTTCAGACCCTGGTACATCTCCAGCTTCTCATACTCTTTCTTCCTGATGTTGCTGTCACTTGTCACCACTACATCTATCACTACCTCTATTTTCTGGTCCTTGTCTACTACCACAATGTCTGGTTGATTGGCCAGTAGCTGCCTGTCTGTCTGGATCTGGCAGTCTCACAGGTTCTTAGCCCTGTTATTCTCCACAACCTTCTGTATGGGCTAGACTCATCTAGGAGAGTCTAGCCCATACACTGTGCAGATCCTGTACACAATGCCAGCTGCTTGGTTGTGCCATTCAGTGTATGCTGTTCCTTCCTGCATCTTACACCCTGCAGCTATGTGTTGGAATGTCTTTGAGGCCTCTCTACACAGTCTGCACCATGGGTCCTATCTAGTGTGATAGACCTCTGCTTCTATGGATCTGGTGCTTAGTGCATTATCAGTGTCTCAGTGTTGTGTTTTAGTCCAGCCCTTTCCAGTCACTGGTAGGATTTACCAATGTCAGCCACCTCAGCTATCTGTTGATGGTACATCCCATACAGGGTCCTGTCTTGCCATGGTACCTCCTCCGCTTGAACTTCCTCCCATGTCTGCTGCTGCCTCAGGCATTGTCTTTGCAGCTCATCTTTGGGTGCCATCTTCTTTGATGTACTTCTGGATGCTCTGGGTTTCATCCAGGAGAGTTTTGGAGTCAGGCATTGGAAATACCTTCAGAGTTTTGTGGAAATTTTAAGTCTAACACATTTATTATAACATATACTTTCACAGGTTACATCCATTTAATTAGATGCATAAAATGTGATACTGAGATAGGAATATATTTGCATCTATATTTGGGAAGAATGATAAACAGTGACCTCAGAACAATAAAATGAAAATAGTCAGAGGTGATAATGATTGTATTAAAAGTAGCTTCTTCTATACCATCTTCACACTCATCCCATGCATGTAAAAATCAAACTGTTTTGAAAAATATGCTTGCTTTACAACAGTGTGAAATTTATTCTCTGCCCATTGATATTAGAACATACTCTATATAAGGATTTGGCCATATCTGAGAAGAGGCTATTGAATTTTGATTTCAAAATTCACAATCTGGCAATATCTTTATTGGGACTAACCAGTATACATAATGTTTTGGGCAAATGTTCAAAACCTTTAGCTCTCCTCATAATGCAAGATATTACCGAAGGCAAGCAGAGGGAAAATGAAGAATAAAAATAGTTGATGATACTGCAGTAATCAAGTGCTGCAGTCAAGATCTAAAGAGCTTTTTTCAAATACCATGGATAGAAAGAGAAGCTGACTATTTCCTTTGCCAAATACAGCTTGTCATGCTGTCAGTCATCTGTTCTCCTCTAGAGGCTGAAGGAGTCCAAAGGTTTTAGAATGCTCCATGTACAGACTTCTGAAACTGCCAACTTCTGCAAGCACAGCAGAAATGTACTTTCAAAATGCTCTTAAGTGTTCAATAGCTTGATGGTCTCTATATACACTAAACATGTTAAATGTGAAATGTTGTATGTGAAAGATGATGAAGGACAGTTCAGTAATGTACAAAACATACGTTGTTTTTACCTAAATTTAACTTTCCTTATTTATGGTCTTCTGCCTTTTATTGATACCAGGATGAATAAACATTGAGGAATGACAACTTTGCAATGAGATACTTTTTTTTTCCCTGCCAAAAATTCAATTTCCTATTTCAGCAAGGTCATTGAACAATAGACATCAATCTGGCTATGGGATAGCTATGATGCATAAAGTTGTACTAATAATCTATAGGAAAATTTCTTAATCTGATAACATCCAGGTATGTTAGATTTCAACTCCCATATATGAGGTAGCAACGTATTTAGGAGATACGTGGTTAGGGTATTGCACAAAAATTAAAATCTATCAGATTTTCATGTCAATGCTGTAACAGCTGCAGCAGTATATGCATTTTTTAAACTGTAGAATAAATAATGATTCCTGCAGCTTCTTAAAGAAATACAAACTTTTATTGGTGGAATAATTTCC
The DNA here is from genome assembly GCA_030867105.1 of Liasis olivaceus. Classification (NCBI taxonomy): domain Eukaryota; kingdom Metazoa; phylum Chordata; class Lepidosauria; order Squamata; family Pythonidae; genus Liasis; species Liasis olivaceus. Next base: position 34,128,015 of record CM061354.1, on the reverse strand, counting down.
TATCCATTATCACAAATGATTGCATTTGTTCATTTTCTACTAGGACAAGTTGTTCACTTGAGCAATATGTAAGTACCCTGTATCAGTTTTAGAACTTCTGATGATAATTACACTACACAAGGAAATCATTCACCCCATTTGTTTCCTTTAAACCCTAATTTAAATAAGATCTTTGTAAATATCTCAATATACAAGCAAGAGAAAATGAAAATTAAAGTAAAGTAAATATATAAAGTGTAATGAAATATTCAGGTAATTGTCTCTGGAATTTCTAATTTAAGGATGGAACAGTCTAATTCTGTGATTCAACAGATGGATGAAACATTCTTCCTAATCCTGACGGGATCAATTTTTCTGCCTGTAACTGTGCAATAAATATGCAATTAGGTTTTATTGTATTGCTGTTTGATTGCTAGCATTGATGCCTGCTCCAGAATTAAGCACTTAAAACATTCAGCAGCATTTTGCTCTCTGATGGAATGGCTAGAAGAGGAATTATAGTTTCAAATATTTTCTGTATCTTAATTTTTGATGATTTGTTCAATTATAGGAAGTGCTTCACAACAGCACTGATAGAAATAAATGAATGCTTAAGCATAAAAGAAAAGTCAGTCCAATATACAATAATCAAATATAGGTTATGATACAAAAAACAAACAAAAACAAAAACAAAAAAACCCCACCCCAAACAGTTCTTATGCAGGAATCATCCATTAAATCTGATGTGCAAATGCAAGAAAGGGTTATCAGAGTCACAACAGTGCATTGGTTAAAATCTAATACAGAAGGTAAAATAAAAGCCTTTGTGAGAATAACATTATGGAGAATTCCTTCAAAAGGGCTTTTGATGTGTTTCCAAAAACAAAATGCCTTTGCTATTGTTATAAATACACATTTACTATACATAAAAGTTATTTTTAAATGATCACCCTTAATGTTGTCAGTACAATGTATATATCTCCTAGTTGGTGGAACGCAGATAACAGCATGTTGACTTACAAGACAGTCTCTAGATTACTAGTGCTAGCATGCATAGAATAGTGTGGGTAAGCTTGAGTAAAACTGGTTCTGGTTTGAATGCCTGGAGTTACTATAGCACTATCATATGAATGTCCTTAGGATGAGATCTACACTGTAAGTCCAAGGAGTATCTTCTCTCTCCAAAATGTGCCAGCTATATGAGCTATGGCTCATCTGACTATGAGGCAGGGAGCCAGAGAAAAGTCCTGACTGATGTCCTGGGGACTGATATCCAGTTCATTGGTGACCTTGGTCTCAGGTTGTTGCCAGGTCTGTTTGTAATAAGACCTTGTTAGTACCTAAATTGGTCGCTGATGACCACACAGGTCTGGCTTACTTCAGTCAGGTATTATTGAAACCTGGCTAAGAGTGGCAAATAGTGTCTTTTGTAGAAATCCCTTGTTTCAGGTCCTGTCCTCTGGAACATGACCCTCCCAGAGATTTGCTTGAGTGCCACCCTACTCATCTTCAAGAGAGCCCCTAAAACATGGCTCTTTTCTCACACCTTGGGTTAGGGGGTCTGATGGGCTGTTGGGGTGGTATGGAAGGTTGTTTCTTTTCTATTGTTTCTTTAAGTTAATTGTGCTTTTTAATATGTCTTTTTTTTCTTTTTAATTTTTGGAGTTGAGTGGCCTGTAAATTGGACAGATAAATAATCTCAGGGTTGGTACTGGAGTTCCTTCATCAGTTGGCATTGGGGAATTTGAATCACCTAATCTCTGAGACTCTAGGAAAGTTCAGGAGTTCATGGCCTAATACATGCAGTCAGTCATGCATAAGACCTTGTTTTTGCCCAGAGTAATTGTCTGATTATCTGGATATGGGGGTTATTACACTTAGCCCTTTGTGTGGTAAAATAATTAGATTAATTATTGCTTGGCCCCTCTGTGGGGTAAACAGGCCAATTATGGTGGTCTCCCTTAGGTATCTTATGGATCAGGTGGGATTCTGGTTGGCTTTTGGGGGCATTTCCCAATGATCTGGCAGCCAGTTTTGTAGTTGTCCTAATGTGCCACTGGCAACAGGCAGTAAACTAAGTTTTTGAAGTGATTGTTTCTAGATGACCTTTCTCTGCTTGCTGGTCCCACTTGACTCCTTGGTTTACCAAGAAACTTTAGGAAATGAGTAATAGAAGATATGCATACAGCAACAATGGAGGAAAACTAGAAGTGAACATGACTGATCACAAAAACAAGTTCAAGTCTGAATCTACCCTGTAGCAGCAACACCTGAACCCAGTGTTTCTCAATCTTGACAACTTGAACATGTGTGGACTTCAACTGCCAGAATTCCCCAGCCAGCCATGCTCATTTCCATGCTGGCTGGGGAATTCTGGGAGTTGAAGTCCACACACCTTCAAGTTGCCAAGGTTAATAAACACTGCCCTAGCTTTAATTGTGTTATATACTGTGTTGTTCATTTATGAAGAGGCAATAATCCAAGAAGCAAATTGACTCACCCTGTTGGATTCAGTTCTGACCTGGATGAAAAAGGAGTATTGCAAAGAATATACCATTATTCCCCATTACATGGATAAAACCAGTTTCTAGCAAATACCAACTTCCCTCATACATCACTGAGAGTCTTGTTGTGGCAGAATTTTTTTTTTAAAAAACTAATGTATATAAAAATAAAATGTATGTCAGTAATAATAAGTTGCTGTGATTTAGGTTGGTGTGATTGAATATGTTAGTAGGAATCCATAGGTTGGTGATAATGGTGTGTCACATGCCAGTGAATGATAAAAGAAAAACCAGATACACATTTTTGGAAAAATTGTACAACATTTTGAATGAATGTGATCAGGGAAATAGATGAGTGAGAATGAGTTGACAGAATACAGCAAAAGAGACTGGGTGATTTGGACAACCAAGAATGAATGAGAATGGTCATTATCTATTGTGTATCTGCTTAGATAGACTAATCTCTTGGTAGAATGAATGGAAACTGGATATAAAAGAAAGAGAACGTGGCTGCTTGAACAAAATGAAATTAATTATGTTGTAAAGTTCCACAGAAGTGTGTGGAGTTACCCTAATGGGGAGTATGGAGATAGATGCTTTGTGAAATGATAAAGTGAAAGATGCTGTGGATGAGGAAAAATGGTATATAAAGAAAGATTGTTACCAAAAAAGAAAAAGAAAGAAAGAAAGAAAGAAAAGAAAGACAGTGGGCAATGTGTAAGAGAGAAAAAGGTAGTTGCAAATAATTTAGGCAAATAAAGTAAGGAATGATTAAAGTTAAAAGAGGAATAGCAAATGGAGATTGGTTTTGATGGACTGTATAATGCAACAAGTATTATGGATCTGAAAATTTAAGATATGGAAAAATAAGTTAGCTGTGTTTGACAGAAAAAATGGAATAAATATAGCAAGTTGTACATGTCTGGCAAAAAGGTAAGGAAAATAAATTTGTGTACCTTAGTAGAATGTTTAGTAAAGGTGAGAAATGGATGGATAAATTATTAGATGAACAGATGCTAGTAGAAAAATAGAGGTAAAATGTAATCTGTTTAGAACAATGAATGTTTGTCAGAAAGCATAAAAAATGCTATGCATAACAGCAGACCTCTGTCTACTTTGTTATGGAATTGAAAACTGCCAAGTCAGAAAAACATAAAAGTAATTTGAACGCAATGAAACGGATACTTAAGAGGTATGTGGTAATACAAGAAGAGAAAGGTTAAGAATAAACAGGAGCTGTAGATTGAATACAAAAATGAGTGACTAGTACAAGCAAAGTATGCAGAGGTGATCTGGCTATGATTTAACAAGGAGAAAGGCAATAGAATTACAAAAGATATATATGAAGGAAGAGTGAATAAGTCCAGAAGAAGGGAATGAATGAGAAATTCAGGCTTAGATGGGAGTTGATGAGATCTTCAGTCAGAGAGAGTTAGTAAGTTTAAAGAACAAAGTGCAATGTATGAAGTGGTGAATGGATGTTGTGGAAGCAAGGCTGGCTTGCAAAGATGGAATGATAAGGAGAAGTGTGGTAAAAGGCATTTATATAAAGTAGCTCTAATTATTTTATCTCATGCCCTTCATTTCCATGACTTCCTATTTCATACTCCTTTTATGTACACTGAATAACGTTGCTTACTGTAAAAGGAAATAGTGTGAAAAGTATGTATTTGTTTAAACATGCTTTTTAAATGTGGGGAAATTTGTAATTCCAATAAGATATACAGGCATGGAACTGGCATTCAAAGTATCCATAAAGAGAGGCACCTGAAGTAGCTCAGTGGACTGTGGCCTTAAACATCTTTATAAATAGAATTCTGCAGGGGATTCAAAAAAGTCAAGATGGTGGCCACACCCATGACACACCTAAAAATGGCAGGACTTTGACTACATGGCTGTAACCACCACCTTGATGTTTTGGGCCCTTTCCCTGCATGCATCCCTGTATTCAGGTGTACCATGTTAAAACTCATTATATACATTTCTATTTAAAAAATTAAAACAATACAATTATCCAATGTCCATATTTTAAAGTATAGCCTTTGGAAAAAAGTACATATTGTATTTTATTGAGGGAGAACAGCTTATTAACCAATATTTCCTTTGAACACAAAATAGAACCTCTACATATTAATGTCCTTTTCCAGACTGAGCATGCACTTAGCCAACTGATTGGCAAGTGATTTATTTGTGGGTAGAAAACATTACACACAAGACAATTAATGACAGACTTTTGGGCTAAATGGCCATAGTCTAGTTTTCTGGTGTCCTGACATTTCAGTGGTAGCTGTAGCTGGTATCTTCAGAGGCAGAGTGATCTGCTTTGTACCATACCGCTCAGCAGCTCACCAACAGCTAAACAGGGGCTGACTGCTCTTGTATTTGTACTTGGCAAGCTGATCTCTGATTGGTCTATGTCATGAGAGTCCAAGAAAGCTGGTTCCTGATTGGTTTCTTTTCTAGGTAGATTACCAATTGATTTAGGTAGACTGCTAATTGATCACACAAGACCATCAGAGAGCTAGTGGGTACAAAGACACACACATTCTAACAACTTTTGCAGGAGAACAAGGTCTTGCCTGAGGAAGTTAAGTCCAAAGCCAAAACAGAGCATGGTTAGCATAATCCACAATAGTCCAGAAATCCAGTCACCAAGAAAGTTACTTGGCTAGTCTAAGATTGAAGAGCTGAGGTTCAGAATGCCAACAGGAAGCACAAGAGCATGGAAGTTGATGTGCTTGTTTGCAATGAAAAGGCCAGCTGCCAGTAGTGGTTCTAATATAGGCTGGGCACAGGTGTAGTTTAATTAAGGTAATTCAGATCTTTGCTGCTCAAGGAACTGGACAGAGACTTTCTCTTTGGAGTTCTTGCTGAATCTCAGGTTGAGTGGACATTCAGAATCAGAATTCTTATCACTGATTTTTTTTTCTGCGCCTGCTCCATATCAGCCTCAGGTGATTGACCAAATCTTGAGGCTGACAATCTGGGGGAGCAGGTTATTCAGCCTCTGCTTCCTCTGAGTCAGAAGTAAGTAAGTAAGTAAGTAAGTAAGTAAGTAAGTAAGTAAGTAAATAACTTTATGGCCAAGGGAAGTCCCCTGCTACCACCTGCATTAAGAATGTCAGGAACCTGCACTGAACCCTGTTGATACATTTCCTTAGTGCCAGTAATTGTTAGAAGCTTGAACTCAGTAAGTGGAGGTTTAATGGTAATCAGGAATATGCCTTCACTTTGTAACAAATGAACAATTGAAATGAATGAGGGTTGTTTCATTCATTTCGTGAATAAGTTCTGAATATCTTATATCCATCTATAGCTCATTCATTACTCAGCCAGAGACATTTATTTTCCCATAGCAACTAGAAGAGGTCAGATGGAGGTTAAAGGAAGACAATGATAAAAATATGGAAGAAATATGGGCAATTTAGACTGTGTAGTCTTTTGGCAATGTTTACTGGAAGAACATGTGGAATTCTAAACATGCAAAGTAGTTTGCATTTTTTCACATAAGATGTTTTTCCTCCTGGAAAGTCCATGGAACCTACAAACATTGTTAGTATGTTCTTCATACTAACAGTATGAAAACAGTTTCACTCAATTCTCTCTAACATTTCCTTTGAGCATTTTCAGCTTAATCTACACCATTTTTCTACCCTTTTTCTACCTGAGTATTTAGTAATTTATAAGTGGTTACTATGAGAGATTCCCCTTCATGGATCACTGCCTTGTCGTGGCGAAGGGGCTTGTGTAACTCAGTGAAGCCATGAGCTATACCGTGCAGGGCCACCCAAGACGGACAGGTCATGACAGAGAGTTCTGACAAAATGTGGTCCACTGGAGAAGGAAATGGCAACCCACTCCAGTATCCTTGCCAAGAAAACCCCATGGACAATGTTAAAAGGCTAAAAGATATGACGCCGGAAGATGAGCCCCTCAGGTCGGAAGGTGTCCAATATGCTACTGGGGAAGAGCGGAGGGCAATTCCAAGTAGCTCCAGAAAGAGTGAAGCGGCTGGGCCAAAGCCGAAAGGACGTTCAGCTGTGGATGTATCTGGAAGCGAAAAGAAGGTCCGATGCTGTAAAGAACAATATTGTATAGGTACGTGGAATGTAAGATCCATGAACCAAGGCAAGCTGGATGTGGTCAAACATGAGATGACAAGATTGAACGTCGACATCTTGGGAATCAGCGAATTGAAATGGACGGGAATGGGTGAATTTAATTCAGGTGACCACTATATCTACTACTGTGGGCAAGAAACCCTTAGAAGAAATGGAGTTGCACTCATAGTCAATAAGAGAGTGGGAAAGGCAGTAATGGGGTACAGCCTCAAAAACGACAGAATGATCTCAGTGCGTATCCAAGGAAAACCATTCAACATCACGGTAATCCAAGTCTATGCCCCAACCACTGATGCCGAAGAAGCTGAAGTTGACCGGTTCTATGAAGACCTACAAGACCTTCTAGAACTAGCACCAAAAAAAGATGTCCTTTTCATCATAGGGGATTGGAATGCGAAAGTAGGAAGTCAAGGAGTAATCAGAATAACAGGCAAGTTTGGCCTTGGAGTACAAAATGAAGCAGGGCAAAGGCTAATAGAGTTCTGTCAAGAGAACAAGCTAGTCATAGCAAACACTCTTTTCCAACAACACAAGAGACGACTCTACACATGGACATCACCAGATGGTCAATACCGAAACCAGATTGATTACATACTTTGCAGCCAAAGATGGAGAAGCTCTATACAGACGGCAAAAACAAGACCAGGAGCTGACTGTGGCTCAGATCATGAGCTTCTTACTGCAAAATTTAGGCTTAAATTGAAGAATGTAGGGAAAACCACTAGACCACTCAGGTATGACTTAGATCATATTTCATGTGAGTACACAGTGAAGGTGATGAATAGATTTAGAGGATTAGATTTGGTAGACAGAGTGCCTGAAGAACTATGGACGGAGGTCTGTAACATTGTACAAGAGGCAGCAACTAAAACCATCCCAAAGAAAAAGAAATGCAAGAAAGCAAAATGGCTATCTGATGAGGCTTTACAAATAGCTGTGGAAAGAAGGAATGCGAAAAGCAAGGGTGAAAGGGAAAGATATAAGCAACTGAACGCAGATTTCCAGAGAATAGCAAGGAGAGATAAGAAGGCCTTCTTAAATGAACAATGCAAAGAAATTGAAGAAAACAATAGAATGGGGAAGACTAGAGATCTCTTCAAGAAAATTGGAGATATCAAAGGAACGTTTAATGCAAAGATGGGCACAATAAAGGACAAAAAAGGCAGGGACCTAACAGAAGCAGAAGAGATTAAGAAGAGGTGGCAAGAATACACAGAAGAACTATACAAGAAAGATCTTAATGTCCCTGATGTCCATGCTGGTGTGGTCACTGACCCTGAGCCAGACATCCTAGAGAGTGAAGTCAAGTGGGCCTTAGGAAGCATTGCTAACAACAAAGCTAGTGGAGATGACAGTATTCCAGCTGAGTTATTTAAAATACTAAAAGATGATGCTGTTAAAGTGCTGCACTCAATATGCCAGCAAGTTTGGAAAACGCAACAGTGGCCACGGGATTGGAAAAGGTCAGTTTACGTTCCAATTCCAAAGAAGGGCAATGCCAAAGAATGCTCAAACTATCGCACAATTGCACTCATTTCACATGCTAGCAAGGTTATGCTCAAAATCCTACAAGCTAGGCTTCAGCAGCACGTGAACCGAGAACTACCGGATGTACAAGCTGGGTTTCGAAGAGGCAGAGGAACTAGAGATCAAATTGCCAACATTCGCTGGATCATGGAGAAAGCACAAGAGTTCCAGAAAAGCATCTACTTCTGCTTCATTGACTATGCAAAAGCCTTTGATTGTGTGGATCACAACAAACTGTGGCAAATTCTGAAAGAGATGGGGATACCAGACCACCTTACCTGTCTCCTGAGAAATCTGTATGCGGGCCAAGAAGCAACAGTTAGAACCGGTCATGGAACAACCGATTGGTTCAAAATAGGGAAAGGAGTACGACAAGGCTGTATACTGTCACCCTGCTTATTTAACCTATATGCAGAGTACATCATGAGAAATGCCAGGCTGGAAGAATCACAAGCCGGAATTAAGATTGCAGGGAGAAACATCAATAACCTCAGATATGCAGACGATACCACCCTAATGGCAGAAAGTGAAGAAGAACTAAAGAGCCTCTTGATGAGGGTGAAAGAGGAGAGTGCGAAAGCTGGCTTGAAGCTCAACATTAAAAAAACTAAGATCATGGCATCTGGACCCATCAATTCCTGGCAAATAGAAGGGGTAGAAATGGAAGCAGTAACAGACTTCATTTATTTGGGCTCCAAGATCACCGCAGACGGAGACTGCAGCCATGAAATTAAAAGACGCTTGCTCCTTGGGAGGAAAGCTATGGCAAACCTAGATAGCATATTAAAAAGCAGAGACGTCACCTTGCCGACAAAGATCCGCATAGTCAAAGCTATGGTTTTTCCAGTAGTAATGTATGGCTGTGAGAGCTGGACCATAAAGAAGGCTGAACGCCGAAGAATTGATGCCTTTGAACTGTGGTGCTGGAGAAGACTCTTAAGAGTCCCCTGGACTGCTAGGAGGTCAAACCAGTCAATCTTAAAGGAAATCAACTCTGATTGCTCATTGGAAGGATTGATAATGAAGCTCAAGCTCAGATACTTTGGTCACCTAATGCGAAGAGAGGACTCTTTGAAAAAGACCCTGATGCTGGGAATGATGGAAGGCAAAAGGAGAAGAGGACGGCAGAGGATGAGATGGCTAGATAGCATCACTGAAGCAATGAGCATGAAATTGAGCAAACTCAGGGAGGCAGTGAAAGATAGGAAGGCCTGGCGCAATATGGTTCATGGGGTCACGAAGAGTCGGACACGACTTAACGACTAAACAACAACAACAATGAGAGATTAATTAATAATCTGATTTCTATGTGACTATGGTTGGCTTTGTACAACATGCTAGGATGAAAATACAATTGGTCACCTTGTTTTATGACTCCAACTGATGTATTTAATTTAAGGTTCAGAATGATGTGTGAATTCAGGCAATTGAATTAATTCAGTGAACCATTATTCATCTTAAGCTTATGGTGAAATAGCCCTAACATTTAATTCCTATTAAACAGAGTTATGTGAATCCTTTGCCCCTTTGGATTCAGTCCATGAAAATGTGAGGAAACTTCAGTCATTCAAGTTTTGTGTGGTTATGTTGAAGCCCTCCCAGGTTTTTTGTATATGCATTTATCTGCCTGCATTGAAAACATTTCTGCCATAGCTGTCTAGAGTGAAAGTGACTTCTGCACATTATGCAGGATTTCAGGAGTGCCTCAGAGCAACCACCCAAAGTCTCCATGCAGCTGCTTTGAAGCTTTATGATGTGGATCCAGAGGGATGCTTCATTTTACTGAAGAATCTGCACAGGCTTATATTAAATACTATTTCTGCATCTGTAACATTCTGACAGTTCAGATATTTATTTTTAGATTTATATCCAGCCTTTCCTCCAGGAGCTCTACTTCTCCCCCTACCTCATTTTATCATCAGAACTCATAAACAAGGTATGCTAGGCTGAAAAATAATGACTGGCTCATTCATCCGGAATCATCTTTATTTTCACCTATGTGTGAGCACTAATTATTATTTCCTTGTTGTTGTTTTTATTTCCATGCTATATGCAGAGCTATGTTTAATATTAAATTTGGTTTGGTGCAGGATATATCATCCTGAAGCATTAAAAAAAAAAAAAAAGGCAGGAAGGATTGACTTGATAAAAAGCATCTGGTGACTTGTGTATCATAGCAATTGATATGAAAATTTTTGTGAAAGTGTATATGCTACAAATTGTAGTTACCAGATAGAGATAGACAAATTCCTGCGTATCACTCCTGGCCACTCTGCTTAAGAATTAAAGTAAGGGTGATGCAGCCTTAAAAATACTGATATGTTTGGCCACTATATAAATCATTTTGTAGGAAAAACTGATTCTCACTGGGAAGGTGATGTGGGGAGTTAACTAGTTTGCTAGTGCCATAATCCCAGTCAGAACAATAGAATGGCCTTTCTCCTGCTATACAAATTTATATATCCCAGGCATTGGGATAGGGTGAGATCAGGATAGGATGAGAATGTGGGTACATTAGGGAAGAGTGGTTGTTTTTCTATTTCTAGTTTTATTATTGTTTTATTACTGTTTTATATTGTTTTATGCTGTTTTATTGGTTATAAGCTGCCCATGGTTGTTTTTAAGATGGATGGCTCTATAAAGTTTTAAACAAACAAATAAATAAATAATATTTATATATTTATTTATTCTATTTGCATCCCACTTTTCATTCAGGAGCTCAAAGTGGAATGCATAGCATTCCCTCCACCTGTTTTGCCCCACAACCACTCTGTGAGGTAGTTTGGGCTGGGAAAGAGTAACTGCCCCAAGTCAGTTGTAAGCTTCCATGCCTGAGAGTGGCTTGAACTTGTGGCAGTCAAGGCTTTAAGCACTAAACTACGGTGGAAGTGCTGTTGATTTGTCACCCACATCTCATCTAGTTTGACTATAAGCTTTGTGGTACAGGAACTTTCTGTTCTGGGATAATCAGTGGCAGTACAAACCTTAGCTGTAGCTTCACTGAAGAATGTAGCTTGCGTGTGTAATAAATTCGTACAATGGGTGGAGAAGATTCTTACTGTTCCTTCTAGGCACATTCAACAAATGCCCAAAAGAGAATTCCATACTTACAACATTCTACATTGTCCTGAGTTGGCTCTTCATAAAAGATTAAAGTCCTTAGGGCGACAGTGTGAGTCTGCTGCTTATTCTAGCACTAATGCACAAAATGGCTGTCTGAACAAGAAGTCTGTGTACACCACAGTACACATAAAATTGTTCAGGGGCTTTTTTTCAATAGAGACACATTTGTAATCTTGAAGATCTTCCTTTTATTTTTCCAGGGATGATTGAAGCTATTGAAGAGGACCACACTGTCAAGCAGTGTTTGGAGGATTTTGCCTCTTGCCAGCCTGTAAAAGAAAAGATATAGGAGGCATATATGGAGAATGGACAGCACTGGGAATTATTACTTTGCCCAGCTTGCCCTAAATATGTTATGTACTTAAGTGCAGGCCTTTAGTCCTCTCAAGTAGCTGCTTGGCCTATTTTTATGAATACTAAGCTCACTGAGATTCAGAATCAATAAAAACAATTTCTGCAGGGAAAGGAGAAATGTTATTTGGGAAGCTGAAATATGCTTTTGCATTAAAATGTCTCTTTTTCTAGATTATATGGATATTTTAGAAGCAGGACTGCCAACATTAAAAAGTAAAACAGAACTCTCCAATGTGTTATAAAACGTCTTTCTCTAGCAGAATAGAATATATAGACAGGAGAAAATAGTTCTCTGGTGAGGTAAATGTACAATGAATAACACTGCATACACTAATTCTAGGCTGAAAGCTATTCTCTAAAGGGAATGAATAATGGCATTCCGCTAGAGAACTGCACCATCTAACTTTCATGTGAAAGCTCTATTATCAATGAATTTGCTTCTGAGATTCTTCTGTGGTTTGTGAGATGGCACTGCTGTAGTCAGGTATTCTTTCTGGTGGGAAAATTAAAACATGAGTTCTTGAACTCTTGGGTGAAACTAGATCTGTGCACTAAGTAAAAGGTCATAAAGAAGTTACAAGTTTTGGAGTTCATCAACATACTTCATCAGGCTTGAAAGTAAGCAAAAATAAAAAAGAGCAAGGAGTAAATGAAATGCTGGATAAGACGAAGAAGTCAGAATATTATACTTATTTTGAATAGAAATATTTTATTTAAATTTATTTTGGTAAATAATGCCCTGTTACTTTTGATTTATTTTTTGCCTAATGGACAAAGATTGCTCTCTGATATAGTCTAGAAATTCACTGTGGATCCTAGATAGGAACCATCAACTGTTTTTGACCAAAAAAAAAAAAAAGAAAGAAAGAAAAGAAAAGAAAAAAAAAGAAAAGAAAAAAAAAAGAATGCTTATATCATTTTCCAGATGCAAAATTCAGTAACAGTAGATATGATGGATCAATCTTTTCCCAGTCTCTCTCAGTTTTGCATATGTTGATGATAGGTTTGTTTTATCTCATTTCTTCAATAATGTGCAATAAAAATGTATAATTTTTCTATGCATCTTATGGATGCCTTCTTAAAAGTAATTCACATTAAGATCAATTGGATTTACCACCAGGTGTCTTTGTGTATAATTCAGCATTAATATGCTTTTTCCCTCACAAAACATGCGTTTGTAAACATAGTTTATATAACCGCATGTATTTATATTTGTGAAATCTTTTTAATCTGAGAACTGCTTCACAACATGTAGGTAAGTGCACAGTTAAAGGATTATTGTATTACATCAGCCCAGCTTATTTACATTAGAATTTATGTATACCTTGCCCCCCCCCCCCCCATACATATATGTATAAACTCTATGGAAGGATCCTATTCTTGAAACTTCCTATGCAAATGCCCCTGAATAGGCTGATTTTATCTAGGTTTTCCTTAGTCATTTCTTCATCAGCAATTTATAGTGTGTTTTAGCATCATCCAATCATCATTGTGATGATATAGTAATAATGAGGACAAGTTTTATGCCACTTTAATAATGAAGAGGTGATGTTGCTAAGCTGCTGCAAGTTCCTACTGAGAAGTTTTGATTCAATTTTCAAAATTAATGGCTACTTTTGATTCCTTTAAGCTTGTGATTATTCATTTCTTTATGCTTCTCATATGTAACACACATGAAATCTATTTGGCATGTAACATTTTCCTGCATATCTTCTTTCTACTTTCATAAGTCCACTATGTGAGGAGTATAAGGGAAAACATCACACAGAAAGAACAACATGCTAAACCCTACTAAATTATTGTAACATATTTTTTGTTATTTTATTCTTTAAAAAAAATAGTATAAAAAGCATTTAAATTCTTAGTCAAAACTTCCACAGAGAAATCACTAACTACAATTGTGAAAGAGAAAGAAAAATGTATTATTCTGAAATAAAATTCACAAATTTCAACAAGAAAGCATTACTTACTTTCTTATATAAGGAAAAGTGCTAGCCTACATATATTTATTTTTTATAAATAGGGTAATATTATTGTGAATTAGTGTTTGAGCCAAATGAAATCTTGTGGGGTTCCTTTCATTCCTTTCATGATCTTTTCTTTTACCATAATTGTTGGATGGGACCAGGTAAGAGAATTTGATATTATCTTTATGACTCTGGCAAATGGTGAAGAATCCTGTCTCTTCTATGGGATTTGGTAATCCATATCAGTGGGCAAATGGTAGACAAGATAGTCTTCCTGACTAGAATCTCATAACCTGTGATGTATTGCTGTGCTTTGGCTAACAAAGATTATGGGAAATATATTCTAAAATCCTCCTTTACTGAGTATATATAATACTGATTGTGATAGTGAGGAACAAACCACTAAAGAACTATAATCAGCTGGCAGTGTTTTCAGTAACAGATTCTAGTGTAAAGATAAGTTGCATTTCCCACTTTTCCTGCATAATAAGTATATCAACAGATTCTATTCCTGTAATATTGGCTTGTGAAGTAAGCTTGATTATGGATTTTACATTAACTTCCTATTTTGTAGAAACTTCATTCTCTTCATTAACAAAACATAGTCCTGATTTGCCGCTGTTTTGATTTATGAGACTGTTATTGTAGAAATTGATTACAGCAACTTTGTTGCAGCTGATTTTGCTATAAATAATCATGCGTCACATTTAATAGGTTTTCAAAAGGAATTCATGTTCATCTGATACGGGTCAGAAAATCTAGTAATCTTTACTCCTTTTCTCCCTTTGTTTTCAGCATATTCATATTTACTGGCAAATAACATACAAATTTTTGAGAATAGTTTCCAGGATTTCTCTTCCCTGCCAAATAATTTCAATATCATTTTAACTTGCCTGCGAAAGAGCTTCTTTTCCTTTTCTCTCTCTCTCTCTCTCGCTCTTCTTTTGAGTCAGTGTTGAGTCCTGGCAACTGCCTGGATATGTCCCAGCAGTTTTCTTGGCAAAGTTTTCGAAGATGGTTTGCCATTGTCTGCTTCCTAGGGCTGAGAGAGAATGACTGGCCCAAGGTCACACAGCTGGCTTTGTGTCTAAGGCAGGACTGGAACTTACAGTCTCTGGGTTTCTAGCCTGATGCCTTAACCACTACACCAAACTGCTCTCAACTATCCTGTTCTCTACTACTGATTATTTTTTTAAAAGCAGACTTTCACTTCATGGGGGCAGAAACAGATGCTAGGAAAGTTTTGGATCTTTGGATCCTTTGTTTCTAAAAATCCTTTCAGCAAACAAAACTTAACAGAATTTATTCTAAATAAGATATAAGATGCATAGATGAAAAAAGAAAACAGTGTGACAGTGTGTCGCAGAGTTATAAGTAGAGCTCTTTGGGTCCTATGGCAGATTTCTCAGGGTCCAGATAAGAGAGGTATGGTGCTGAACTCCACCTGCCAGCTGCAACAATTAAGGGTAAGCAGCAGAAAAGGAAAAGGAAGGTTCCAGTAGCAGGCCTGAGCCTTGCAAAGCTCCCTGATGCTCCTCAGTCACCTGAAGTATCTTGTCCCACCACTTTAACCCAACTTCTTCAAAACACAGCTGCACGTGCATGCTGTAGTCATGCCCCCTTTTTTCTGAAGACCCCAGTTCAGGCACCTGAAAGTTTGTCTTGTGCTGATCATACCTGGACTTCAAAAATCCAGATAACCACTAGTTGGAAATGTAGAGGTCTGTATCTCATTGCTGCTTTCTAGTCATAGTCTAGTTTTTGCTGATCAGATATGATATTGATGGATTCGATCCAGACAAAAGAGATGCAGCAGATTTTTGATTCTGCTGTTTTTTGAAATGGCAGCTATGCTTTCAAATAATTACAATTCCGCGGTCCTTAGACCTGGCCTCTTTCCCCATTGGTGAGAATTCCTGCCTCCGTTGGTGAGAATACCAGCTACTCTCATGCCTTCAGCATCCTGTGCCTTATCTCCTTGCCACTCCATATGCTGCAGCAACACATAACCATAGTCATGCTATTGGGAAAAATGTCTAGGTGCAAAATTGATTATATGCTATCATTTTAACGTTAAAAGCCACTAGAGCTTTTAGTGCAACAGAATCATGGCAACTGGAAAACTTCTGGAGTTTTCAGTGCTTTTGTTTACATTTTTAAAACTATCTAGAAGCTTCTCCTCCTATCAATAATTCAAGTATTATTTTTTTTGCAAGCCCGATATATGCATATAATATATACCAGACAACATAGAAGGAGTTGTTATTAATTTATTGAATTTCATTTTGTGTAGAATAGAGGTAAGAGAACATTATTTTTAACAGCTTGGGGGAAAAGTCATTATCTGGATGAAACTGAACTCTTCTGTTGGTCAACTGGTCAGAGAAAGGGTGTTCTCTGCATTCTGTCAAGATGTCTGCAAATAGTGGTGTTGTTGATGATGGGTTGGCTAACTAGTTGTGTAGGACTGGGAGGTAGAAATGCTAGTGGTGTCTGGATATGCTGTTTGCAAATGGTGTATTTGTCTAATTAAATGCTAATTAAATGGTGTTCATGCTGTTCCAAAATGATCAGATTTATTGATTGGGGGTTTTTTTTTGGATCTGGTACTGTTACTGGAGCCTCAAGTAACCTCAGTGAATAGGAGGGCCTTATATTACCTTAGGGCAGGATTCTGTTCTCTGGGTAGGTTCTTATATTATTTTTATTTTTTTTAAGCCTTAGACATAGCACCTGGCTGATGTCTGAGTTCAGAAGTTTAGGAGGATCTGTCTTGGTTATTACTTGGATGGGAAACTACAAGCAAATAGTAGCTTTATAGATTAGACTGGGAAGTCAAAAAACATCCCAGAACAAGACTTCCATTCTGTTACCAAGAAAACTGTATGGATGTATTCAAGGTGAATCAATCTGTATAAGTGAGATTTTACCTTATTGTGTATCTGACCTTGTCATATATTGTTTCTTTACAGTTTTATTCTTTTATGTTGCACATAGTACAGAATGCTTTTGCTGCACATTGCACAGAATGCTTTTGTTACTAGATTATACAAACATACAGTGTTACTAGATGACACAAACATACAGTGATCATCCTCATCATCAGTCTTCTAACTTGTGCTCGCATCACAAATGGAAATGGATTGTCCTACAACTATAAAAGTATTCCTAGTAATAGAGATTGTTCCTACCTGCCAATTCTAATATACCTTCCCGTCCAAGTCATTAAATATTAATAGCTTCCCATTTTGCTACCTCCAGAGTAAAACTGGGTTCTTAGTTGACTAGTCAATTGCCAGCTGTTCCACAATTCAAACAAACACTGATTTATTAGATTGGATTTTCAGTTCTTCTTACTCTTCTATATATTTCATTGGAAGTTCAACATCTGCAGAATGGTCTCTTGTACAATGTGCAGGTTTAATGATAGACACATCTGCTTGGATGATATGCTTTTATAAAGCAGGTGAGACCTTTTCCTTTGACTAGTAAATATCCTTCCTTCTATGCCAATATGGAGCTTGATGATATTTCCCTGGATATGATTAATGTTACCACTTGTTATGCTTCTTTTAGTAACATAGAATTTGGAACATTCTTGCTAGTAAAGTTGGTTGTGGCTTGGTTCTATACCTGAATTCCATCTTGCATTAAGCGGTCTTCTAGAAGGGTTTCCTCAGTTTTACAGCTCCACAAATGATAGAAGCTCCAAGCTAGATGAACAGGTAGTACATCTGTTAAAATGAGCAAAGTATTGAATTCTGGTCTTTTCTGTAGCACAGCACAACAAAGCTGTAGAAATGACCTATGAGGCAATTTCTACAGTAATGGAGATGACATGTTCTTCTTTCAGGAAGAGCCAAAGTACTCTTCTGGCCACAGTACAAGCACATTTTGCTAATTCAGCACAAGGACCATTTTTCATTTTTCTGCCACAAATTTTTAGTAGTAGGCAAAGCAACACATAAGGTCAAGGCTAATGTTGAATTTAAAATCAAACCTTGTGTTGTCATGCTGAATTGCCCTTTCAGTGACTGTTGCAGGTTAAGAGCCTTAATTGCTCATGTGTCATGCTATTGCAATTCAAGACATTATCCAGTAAATGGCTAAAATGGTTAAATGTCTAGTGAAACTTGTCATTGTGTAAACTGTATGCCACTTTGCTATAGGCTAAGGCTGAACTGTCAGAGTTAAAAGCTGTGATGGAGGTATATTGCCTTGATTTATTTGAGGAATAACAAGAGGAGTGAAGCATGAAGGCTGCCTCGGCTGAAAATTGTATCTTTCTCACAGAGGATGGCTGATGGAGATAGAAGCCTTAAATCTGTAATTTCTTCCTACAATGGGAAGATGTGGCTGATACACCTGTTTCAATTGATTTTTCCTTTTTATTAGCCATTGCTGTAAGAGATCACCTCTACTATAGCTGCAGACACATGGCTTACCTCTCTGTCTACTTTTATAATGGCATGCTTGCTCTGATGTGTTCTGTAGATCTGTACTTTTTAGATAGATAATTTTCCGAAAGATTTAAATCCTGTGACAGATAAATCAGTTTAGGTTGCTGTACAGTAAGGATTTTATTTAGTATATTGTGTAGTGAAAATCAGAGTTCAGATGTTTATGAGTTGTTTATAGATGCTTATGTAAAGCATATATAACCGCAATGAGTTGTGGTTAAGATGTTGGACTAGGTCTTAGGAAACCCAATAGTTAGTCCATAGAAACTTATTTAAGCACTTAAATAAGGGGCCTTTTCTCAGTATAATCTACTTTGCAGGTCTGTTCTTGCAATAAAATGAAGGGAGATGTCACCATGATCTCCTGGAGCAAAGGCAAGATATAAGTCTAACAGATCATCATAATAATCATCTGATGAAGAATGGATACTTCTAATCTCATTCATATGAAAGTAAGCATATTGAACCATTCAGAGTGGTAATCTGATTTCTCTAAAGTATCACTTAGTTGACAATGAGGAAGGCTATGTATCTTTCTTGCTATAGTCCTTTTAAAAATTTTTTAATTTATCATGTTCAAATTATTTGAGTCTGACCTGTTTTTTAATTTCTTGGTGAAGGCTATTTTAAGTTTAGAATTTTATTTCAATTGTTGCTGATAATTAATTGTGTTTGTAGCCTGAATTTTGCAGCTTTGAAGCTTGCCTTTACAGCTGCTTTGGGTGAATGAAGCTGAATGCTGTAGCATGAGTTTGTTCTATTAAGGGTCAGAATAAGAATGGGGAGAAAATCTTATAACTTTAAAGGAAAGTGGAAAATTTGTTTAAAACTGAAGATGCTTCTTAGGATTAAGTCTCTGCAATTCAGATGGCTTTACTTTACAATTCTATCTTAAAAGCACCTGTTGGGAGTTTCATTTTTGCAACAATTCTGAATTTACCCCAAGACTAGCATTAAAAATACCTTACTGAAGCCTGTCTAATTCTTGCTTCCTTAATCTGCCCAGCTTCATTGGGCTTGACATTAATCTTGGAAACTGCAAAAAGATTTTCCACCCTTCATTTATAGTGAGCTCATTAAGGAGGAGTCTCTTTGAATGATATGAAATGGATCTTAACAGATTTCTTGCCTTTTGGGCTGAGTTTCCATTTATAAGATAAATTGCCAATTCTTCTATCTCTTGATTGCTTATGTCTGATTTCCCTTTCTCAGTCTTCCTACAATCTTTCACAGTGGCAAAATCCCAAAACTTTATATTAGTACTGGTTCTTTTGGACTGACAGTAGTGTTTGAAATATTTGATCACCATATACTGCTATGTAGATTATAGTTTTTGAGCATTCCTGGTGTGTAGGTTATTGGTTCAAGGGTTTTTGTGTGTGTGTGTATGTGTTCTCATTATTTTGCAGTATGATATGGTGGATTACAGTCCTGGGAATTTCCCACTTTAGCAAGTAGAATTAATTCTGGGAACTATTTGTTTACCGTTTATAAATTCTCTTTGGGTGGCCTGATTCATGATGAAGGATTTTAGTATCACTGCTATGCTAATATTAAGATTTATTGGTCTCTTGAGATCTCTGATGACAATGCAGAGTCAACTGTGTCAGCATGTCTTATTAGTGTTTCATCATGGATATCTTCTTGTAATCTCAAGCTGAATATGGGTAAAATGAAGATTGCCATGATCATCCTTCCCATTTTCTGCTGAATGTTTATCCTATTTTTTTCCAAGTTCCCAAATTGTCCCAAATTCTTCTGCCCACAGTCTTGGGCTTTGACTGATGATCAACTGACTTTAAAACCATTTACTTTTTCATTTTATGAGTATTTGTAGGATCCAGGGTTTTTGATGGAAGACTCTAAGTCTTTATTAGTCTTTGCTTTGGTGCTTCTAGGCATAGATTGCTCCAATAGTCTCCTGGCAAGTATTTCTGACTGTTTCCTACACTTTTAACTGTAGTACACAACTGACCCATTCAGCCTGTTTGGACCTTTCATGATATTCTTATGTTTCAATTCATTATAACCTCTTCACTGGCTCCTTACTCAAACTGGGGCCTTTTTTATATTACTAGGTTTTGTTTTTTTTTAATCCTTTCAATTGTGTCTGATTCTCAGAGACTGCCTGAACAAGTCCCTGCAGTTTTCTCGGAAAGGTTTGTCAGAAATGGTTTGCCATTGCTTCCTTTCTAGGGTTGAGAGAAAGTGACTGGCCCAAGGTCACCCAGCTGGCCTTGTGCCTAGGTGGGACTAGAACTCACAGTCTCCCAGTTTCTAGCCTGGTGCCTTAACCACTACACCAAACTGGCTCACTTATTACTAGTACTTGTGTTTAAAGCCTTCTAGCAACATCTCCCTCAGTATATCTCTGCTCTTATTTCTCCCTACATTCCTGTGTGCTGATCTTCTTTCTGTTCCTCATACTGGGGTCACAACCTCCAGGATCTGGCCTTGCAATGTTGGAATCAGCTTCTTCTTTCCCTTTATATCTGTGCAAGTTTGATGGCCTTTTAAAAGGGTTTTAATGACCCTGCTATCTGACTAGTAGTTGTATTCAGGGCTTGTTTATTTCACTTTATTCTTGAGACTTTCTACTGTAATACTGGTTTTATATTAATTATGTACATATGCATGCTCTTGCATATTATTGACTTTTTCTCTAGATATGTCTATCGTGCTTGGTTGTGTTTTACTTGTAAACATCTGTTTTATTGGATTGGCTGTTAAGTGTGAATTAATTTTCATGGCATAGAGCCTGTTTATTCGAGGGAAAGCTTATCTCTAATCATTTCTGCCTGACTGGAATGTTCTGGCAAAGTGGGTGTGCTCTAGGTCCCCTCAATTAAAAGCTGTTATCTTGTGGGACTGAGAAAGTGTGCCTTCTCTGTCGCTGCCTCCACTCTCCAGAACAGCATCCCCCCCACCCGAGATATGGATGGTGCTTATTCTCCTGGGGTTCTGGAAGGCCCTTAAGACCTGTCTGTGTTCCCTAGCCTGGGATTAGGGTGTCTGTGGAACTCCTGTCATGCTCTTACTGTTATGGCTCTTTTTAGTCAGGGCTGTCATATTTTGTTTCACATGTTTAACTGTTATATACAGTATGTAGATATTGTAAGCCACCCAGAATCTATTGGAATGGATGGCCATAATACATTTAATGAAATAATAAATAAATAATTTTACTGAATGGAATTGCACCATGCTTTAGTAATGGTATGCTATAACAGATACTATTTTTGATATTATTTTGATTATTATTTTGATTATAATATTTATTATTATTATTTTATTATTATCATCTCCCTGGAGAACACATTGGACCCAACCCTGTTGGCTTTTTGCAGTGCCCTGAAGACATGGTTTTGCCAACAGGCATGGGGACCCAGGAGTGTGGTGGAGCCAGTGAAGTGGCTGTACTGATTGTTTTGATGAATGGGATTACCTCAGCTGTGAGTTTTGTGCATTTTATGATTTTTTAAAATATGCTTTCATATTGTTTTTCTTTTCTTGTTTTTAAATTGTTGTATTTTTGTTTTGTTTTGTTTTAATTGTTTATAAGCTGCCCAGGGTCATATATATGAGGTGGGTGGATATGTTAATTTAAATAATAGATAACTAACTAACTAAATAAAATATTTTATGACTTTTACTAGGTTTCCTTCTTTACTTCCACAATGCATATTTAACTGGGAATATGCCCCATTGAATTTGATAGGTCTCACTCACATGCTTACTCAGATAGCTGCTCTTGACTGCCTCAGGCATTTCTTTTCTTTTCTTTTCTCTCTGGTAGCAAACAAGAATAAAAATACAATACAATTTAAAAACAACAACCATTTAAAACAAAAAACAACATTGAGGCCTTGATAAAACTCACAACCATAAGTCAACCACATCATGTAACTCCATCAACATCCTGGTCGCAGTGCCTAGGAAAAGCCAGGTCTTCACTGCTTTCATGAAGGCCAACAGAGTCGGGGCTATTCATATTACTGAGGAAGGCGGTTCCATAAGGCAGGTGCCATGCAGAGAAGGCACATTTCCAAGGGCCTACCAGGCAACACTATTTCACCAAGGGAACCTAGAGCATAACGACCCTTTCAGAGTGGGGATAGGTTGTCATGTCAGTAACCTCACCCCTTGCCATATAGGGCTTTAAATGTGACAAGTAGCACCTTGAATTGCACTCAGAAGATTACTAGGAGCCAGTGCAGCTCATGGGAGCAATGGTGTTACATGGGTGTACCATGATAAAGCCACCCATCTCACACAAGGTGACTCTGGGCATCAAAAAAATACATAAAAACAACTACATATAAAAAAAGTGTAAAAACACACAAAAGAGGAGGGGATAAAATTAATAAGAGAGCCATTGTAAAATCTCCCTGGTCCCCTGGGAGCCCCAGGCCTGATCACATAGCCAGGTCTTGAGGGACTTACGGAATGTTAAGAGGGATGGAGATAATCTCACTTCCGGGGGGAGAAGATTCCACAAGGTGGGTGCCACAGCAGAAAAGTCCTGTCTCCTGGGACCCGCCAAATGTAATTCTCTAGCAGATGGGATCCGTAGCATGCCTTCTCTGCCAGATCTGATGGGATGGGCAGAAGGTGGGTGCCACAGCAGAAAAGGCCTGTCTCCTGGGACCCGCCAAATGTAATTCTCTAGCAGATGGGATCCGTAGCATGCCTTCTCTGCCAGATCTGATGGGATGGGCAGAAGTAATTGGGATAAGGTGATCCATCAGGTAACCTGGCCCCATACTGTGAAGGGCTTTAAAGTCAAAACCAGCATCTTGAACTGGACCCGAAAGCAAACTGGTAACTAGTGCACCTCATGAAGTAGAGGTATAACATGTACCGCCCTAGGGGCACACATAACTGCCTGAGCCACTGCATTTTGCACCAGTTGAAGTTTCTGGATACTCTTCAAGGGCAGCCCCATATAGAACACATTACAGAAATCCAAACAGCAGGTGACCAGGGCATGAGTGACAGTGATTAGATCCCTCTGATCTAGGAATGGGCTCAACTGCACACAACATGAAGCTGTGCAAAGGCCCTCCTAGCCACCACTGCCACCTGCTCTTCGAGCAGGAGTTATGAGTCCAGGAGGACCCCCAGATTGCACACAGGGTCTGTCTGGGGCAGTGCAACCCCATTCAGTACCAAAGATGGCATAACCCTAGCACCAGAAGACCCCAGAACCTAAAGCCACTCAGTCTTGCCAGGGTTCAGTTGATGCCTATTGTTCCCCATCCACAGCCCCACAGCCTCCAGGCACCAGGATAAGACATTCACAGCATCACTTAATTCACCAGGGGCAGAGATCAGCAGCATACTGATGATACCTCACCCCATGGCGATGGATGAGCTCACCCAGTGGCCTCATATAGATGTTAAATAGGAGGGGGGCAGAGCACTGAATCCTGTGGCACCCCACATAACAGGGGCCGATGGTGGGATCTCTCCTCCCCAACCACCACTGACTGGAGTTGGCCCTGGAGGAAGGTGAACCAGCACACCACAGTGCTGCCCACTCCTAATCCTCTGAGCCGATTCAGAAGGATACCATGGTTGATGGTATCAAAAGCTATTGAGAGGTCAAGTAGGGCAAGGATGGATGCACAACCCCCATCCCGCCCTTGCCAGAGATCATCCAAAAGCACGACTAATGCTGATTCCATCCCATACCAAGGCCTGAATACTGACTGAAAGGGATCCAGATAATCCGCCTCATCCAAGGTCCTCTGAAGTTGTTGCGCAACTACCTTCTCAATCAACTTCCCCAAAAAGGGGAGGTTAGATACTGGATGAAAATTGTCTAGTATAGTGGGGTCTAGTGATGGCCTCTTAAAGAGGGGGTGAACCAAGTCCTCCTTGAGAGGTGAGGGAACAACTCCCTCACTCAAAGATGCATTAACCATCGCTAGAACCCACTCCACCCCCAGGGCTGCTTTCATAAGCCAGGAGGGTCATGGATCTAAAGAGCAGGTGGCTGAGCTCACAGCTCCAAGGACCCTGTCCACTTCCTCATATCCAACAGGTTCAAACTGTTCCCAGATATCAAGGCAAGACTCCTCCCTAGGCACCTCAGTTGGACACCAGTAAAGCCAGTGTCCAACTGAGAATGAATCTGAGTGATTCCATAAACCATGGAGAGTGTTGGGGTCCCCTAGAGGAGAGACGTTGTGTGGGTGTGATCTGATCCAAAGCCTCAGCAGCACCTTTATTCCAAGCGGCTACCAAGGCTTCAGATGGACCATGCATCAGACCAACAGGAACAACCCCAGCTCCCTCTGGAACCCATCTGGGTCCAGTAGTCACTGGGGGCAGACCGATCTAATAGGTCCAGCCTTTCTGCAGTGGATAGTGATGCTAGGGAATCCCACTGTGATCAGGGCATGATCTGACCGTGACAAGGGGGACACCAAAAGCTTCCCCTATTTCCGATCACATAGCCACTCCTCTGACAGGAACACCAGATCTGGTGTATGACCACTGTTCCATGTCAGGCTCTGGGGATAGGCTCATGGCCATGATGGTGGCCATGGACTCCTAAGCCCACTCAGACTCCATCCCTAGAGAAGGCAAATTGAAGTCCCCCAATACCATAGGCCTGGGGAACTCCACTGCCAACCCAGAACTGGCATCAAGGAGCATAGGCAGGGAAGTTGCTGTGCAGCAGGGAGGCCAGTACAACAGCAGCAATCCCAACTGATCCCTAGAGCCCAACATGATGAAAAGGGTCTCACATCCGGTGACCTGTGGCACAGTGCCCCTGAAAGCTGTAAGAGATTCCCGGATGACAATTGCCAGACCTCCACCCTTGCCCCGGACTCTTGGCTGATGCCAGACTCAAAACCTGGCTGGGCGTAACTCTGTGAGAGTTACCCCCCATCCCCGACTCCAGCCAGGTCCCAGTGATGCATGCCAGGTCAGCCCTCTCATCCATGATTAAATCACTTACGAGGGATGCCTTATTACAGACTGAGCTGGTGTTTAGAAGCAGCAGCTGGAGACCAGTGCTATTGCCCATGTTGCTGCATTCTGGACCAGCTGGAGCTTCCAAATGCTATTAATGGGCAGCCCCCTGTACAGCACATTGCAATAGTCCAACTGAGAGATGACTAAGACATGAATGGTCATGAGTAACACCTCCTGAATTAGGAAAAGGCATATTTGCTTTCAATCTACAGATATTTAACATTCAGGTTGTATCAGACTGGGGTGGTAGAAACCTGAAATAAGATCCCAATATGTGCTAGAATATTGTACCTTCAAAAATAGGGTTTTCTCTGTATTGCTACAAGGGAAAATAAGTCAAATAGTGACTCCGCTTCCAACTAATGAAAGAGGAAGAGGAGGCAGCACAACAATCTTCCAGTGGAAGAAATGTTCTAGTAATGCTACCTGCAGATCTGCAATTTAGACTTAAAAATAGTAAGAATTCAAAGGGGTCATCTGTAAACCACTTAGAGTCAAGAATGTTGGCTTGTAAATAGATAGATAAAGACATTTATCTATCTGTTTACAAGCCAACATTCTTGACTCTAAGTGGTTTACAGATGACCCCTTTGAATTCTTACTACTGAATCCAAACGACTATTGAATCCAAACGACTTACTATTGAATCCAAATGACAGGCATCCATGACAGGCAGCTGGTCAACCTCTGCCTGAATACATAGAGTGAAGCTCAGCTCACAACCTCTCTGAGTAATTGATTCTGCTGTTGAACTGCTTTGAACATGTCCCTTTCTATTATTTTTCTTTGATTAGGCATTTCTTCCACTGAGCAAACATTGCTTTAGCAGGTTCTTGAAAACAACCTTTTAAATAAAGTTCAAGACTTATGTAGCACATCTAAAACATTATAGATGATTCTTGAAGGTTACATTAGAAATTTTGAAAATAATCTAACAGGCAGATCACTGCAATTATTTTCACATTACACATAATGCTGTGCCCCTTGAACATTACCCAGCAATTTCATAGTAGGCATAATGTCTAGCGCTGTAACCACATCTTATTTATCTTTAATCAGATGTAGATCACATTGTATTTCATGAGTCTTAATCCCTAGTCATGACCCATGCTATAAACCAGATTTGATGAACACCTAGTTCACCACATTAGAGTGCTTTGTAATTTGATATATATAGTCTTCCACATATTACCTTTTATACATTGGATAGCACATATCCAATGCTCCTACCCCTTCTTTTAGTTTCTTTTAGATTCTCACTTTTTATATGCACTTTTAATTTTTAATTTATATTTAATTTATATCTTCTAGCTTTTCATACTGGTCTATAATGGTAATAAAGATTTGATTTGATTTAATCCCTAGTGCAGTCTGATATCTATCAGGTTTATAGGACTTCATCTCCCAGAATGTACAGCCAGCGTGCCAAATCTGCTAGATAGAAATTCTAGACATAGACTGCCACACATATGAATGGCGTCATTTTGGGGAAGCCTAGGTGTGTTTAGGACTTAATTCTTAAAAGGAATATCTTCCTTATGAAGTTTCCACAAAAACTTCAATAAAAAAGAAGTGTAACTGAAATGGAAAAGAGGACTTTCCAACTGTTATTATAAGCCATTATGCTACCTCTTTTCTCATTTTGAATGAAGTGTCTTTTAAAAGAAGGAGCATGGCATCTTTTTCTGTAGAAGAAAAATAACAGAAGGCTGATCAGATTCTTCTGTTACTCCCCAGTGGTATACTGGATGGATTGTATGCTATTTGTTCTGTAGCAGCATAAGTGAGAGAGAAGGAAGAATGCGACTTATGTGCTGCCCTAGAACTGGTATGTACATCTACCACTTGCTAAGTAATCCCTCCTGAATCTAACACCGCACAGCATGTCCTTAAAATAACAAGGACGTTGTATGCAAATACAAAAGGGAAAAGCAGCAAAAATAGAAATGTAACTGAAAAGCATATTTAGCGCATTTTTGTTATTGTTGTTAATTTCATGATTTATAATAACATAAAGAGCTGTAGTAGATTAAAGATCCTTTTAAACTAGGAATCTGTTTCCAGTCTAGCAGCAGGCAGAGCAATCCTGCATTTTTTCTACCAGTTTTAATTTCATTTGGTGAAAAGATGTTGCTTTAGAAATTAATTAAGAGAACATTTCAGAGAGTTTTGTATGAATTCTTGTCTTCCAGAGCAGACTCTTTTCTTCACCAATATCATCCTCTCTAACTTCCCCAAGACCCATGAATTTTCAAGGGAAGAAATCAGGAAGGTAGTCCTTCCATTGTGCTTTTTAGAGGCAGTGCTATTTTCACCCCGAAAAAAGAATCCTGTCCTTGATAAATTGTTAGAGATTTCTTCCATCTTTGGGAGAAATTATTCATCCAATTTCTATGTCAACTACTTTTTGCTGAACAAATTGAAAACAATATGCCCAGTCATTAAAAAATGCCCTTGGGTAAGCCTACTAGCAGGACATGAATGCAATAGAATTGTCCATCACATGGTTATAGGGACCTCAGGTAACTGTATTTTTGGCCTGCCCTTGGCATTAAGTGTATCACTGGATCTACCAGAGATGGGGTTGCATTTGTGTTGATAGTTCACCTAAGGAAGCCTTCCGTATGCATATATATCTGAATGTGTGAATATCTAGGCCAGTGTTTCTCAACCTTGGCAACTCTAAGATGTGTGGATTTCAACTCCCAGAATTCCCCAGCCAGCATGGGAATGGGCATGGCTGGCTGGGGAATTCTGGGAGTTGAAGACCACACATCTTAAAGTTATTAAGGTTAAGAAACACTGGTCTAGGCTAACAGCAGGGATAGGATGCTCCCCTTATTCATTATACCATGGATAGGGTAAAGAAAGCAGTGTTTTGGCACTCCATGTGCCACTTTCATGCATAAAAGGAGATTAACTGACTTTGGTTCAAGGAAGAGAATTCATTATTTTGAGACTCTACTGGCCACTTTTTTAACTGGATATTTTTTCCAGGATTGCTTTATTCACATTTTATTATAAATCATGCAAATAGAAATACATTCCTCTTCCCAAATAACCACCTATTTATTTAGAGGGTCATCTTACCATCTCTGGCATGAATAGAAGAAATTTTTGAAGCAAACAAATGGGCAGGATGTGAAAATGATTGCAGACCTCCTTGCCTGATAAACTGGAAGCCTTTCAAGATTAATTTGAATATTTGCCAGTGCTTGGGAGAGGCAGTTTGCCAAGTTAATTTCATTCTTTTTGAAATGCCTAAACAGGGTCTCTCAGTTTTTTATTTCCTTCTCTATCAAGTTATCTGTATACTTCTCACCTTTTCTCCATTGAGTTCTATTCTTCCTTTTTTTTTCCTTCACAACTATTGCTTTCTCTCATATCTATTGTGGAAGGCGAAATCTCCAGAGCTGGATTCAGCTGACACTTATCTTGGTCCTTCTTTCTTTTCATTGGTCCTTCTTTCTTATCTTGGTCCTTCTTTCTTTTCATTGTAGCTATTTCTGCTGGAAGAATGGAATATGTGTGTGTGTCTGTGTGTCTGTGTATGTTTGCATGGTTATCTGTGTGAGTATGTGTGAGAAATAGAATGGTTGGTAAGGTGCATTCTCAATCAATTCGATAAATCAACATCTTATTTTGCAGATAATTAATTTTAATCAGTAATGATTAATTTAGGGGTTTGTCCCTCTGGCTATGTACTCTGTTTTGGAGTATGACTTCTGATTGGTGCATGTGTATCTGTATGTAAACATTTATGCACACACAAGAAGATACGCACATATCTATTGTGGAAGGCGAAATCTCCAGAGCTGGATTCAGCTGACACTGACCACCCTAGACTGACAAGATAGGGAACTAAACATTGCATTTGTCCATATTTATAATTCTTCTTTGATCTCTTGCTCTTTTTGGAAGGTGGAGAGAAGGAGGTTCCTCTTAAATCCAGTCATCTTTCTTCAGATAAAAATGTTTTTTAGAGCTTGAACAAAATCATTGACCCAAACATTCAGTAGGCAGCAGCCATGATTTTTGAAGAAGGCAGACTATGGAACTCATATGCAGGCACTGCCTAGTTGGCTGCAAAAGTACAGACAACCATTAGATGACAACAAAATTTAGAGCACGCTATATCTCTTTGCTACATCTAGTGATTCTCTGTGCAATCCTGATATGGTAGGGGTTGTTCTGCCTTCTCCAAGCTGGTGTCCTCTGGTATCCATATCTGTGCCTACCTTGAGGAATAGCCTCCCCTTTGAGACATGGAGGGCACCTACCCTCCTTGCTTTCCTGTTAAGAACTGCTTTTCCCTCAGGAGGTGAGCCCAGCATTTGTGGTTGTGTGATGGGATTGTTATAGTACTTGGTGGTAAGAGAGGATTTTAAATTTTTTGTCTTTTGTTACTTATTTGCTATTAGCTGCCCAGAGATATTTTATATACTATGGGTGGCCATACAAAACTTTAAAATAATGAATGAGGCTACTTGATCCTCAAGCTTTCAGGTAGGTCATCTAGAGGACATTCTACAAGGGAGGCTAGATTAGCAAAAGACTCAGCATTATGTAGATAGAAGAACTGCATATTGCAAGAATGCTCCTGGGAACAACACATTGTACACCCAGAAATAGTCATTTCACCTTCCTAAATTTGGCATATTTTTAAAAAGTCTCACGAATTTCTTACCATCTTTTATGCCAGAATATAAAACTAATACAATATAAAATAATACAAAACACGACAAGCAACAGAATGATGTCCATAGTTGCTGCAAAGGGATACATAGCATTTGTTCACCTAGGAGGTATAAAATCCAAGTATATTTTCAGGACCATCTCTGCCTTTATGGCAGTACCTGGCTCAGATTTCACCCCCACTAATCACTTCCTAGATTACAGTTCTCCCTATAATAGTGTAGGAAGAAATTTTGAGACTAGTTTCAAATGATAATATTGTGAACTATGATAAACTGCCATACTTTCATTTCGTTGTCTCATTTTGTGAGAAACTTCTAGATAAATAATAGTGAAATAAGGACTATGTTAAACATGGAAAATTAGTCTAGATGCATGCTAAGTATGACATCACAATCCAACCTGATCATGGTAGATTAATTTCTAAGTGGATGGATTGAAATATTGAAAGACTGCTGCATGATATTCACAAAAGTGGTTTTTTGTTTATCATACTAAGGCTTATAACCATAAAATGCATAATTTTGCATTTGAAAAAAATTACTGCTTATATCTATAGGACTGCAAATAATCTGGCATAGCATTTAGCTAATTTTTTTAAAGGCTCTGGATGAGCAGGTAGAACTCAACTCTTCGCCTGCCCTCTCAAATGATTTTTTTTTTCTGTAAGAATAATTTTTTAATCTTGATATCTCAGTAGGGAAAAAAAAACTGGAACAAAATAGTTTCTGTGAATTATTTTTAACATAATTAATAATTTAATTTAATTATGTTTATATTTTTATTTTTGACTATATATTCTGGCAGAATGTGAATGAAAATGTGAATTATTTATTACTGCACTTGGATTAATTAGAGCTGCATTTGAATTAGAGATATTAAAATGTCTTTTTTATTATATACTGATTATAAGCTTGCTTTGATATTCCATATCCCCTATAGATCAGTATTCTCAGAAACTGGGCATGAGGAAAGATACTTTTCAATAATCCTTTCTTTTGCCTTCTTAGATGACACTTAGTTAAAATATTGCTCCGAATCCTTACATCTTTGTATATTATATCTTTATTAAAGACACAGACATTTTTCTTCAATAAATGCTTTTATGGTACTGTTAACCACAAGGTGGCATCATTGGTACAGCTGTAACTTCTATATCTTAGAAAAAACAAATTTAAAGAGTAGTACTGCTCTTTCCAGAATAATGGAAAAGGTTTGTCATTAAGAGACTTAGCATATTCTATCCTGGTCAGAAAGTTGTTGCAGATGATAGTTATGGAAAATTGCTGCTTCATGGACTGTCCAATCCAAGACTGATATATTTTGAACTCTTTTTGGTTTCTTCTTTCGATAGTTTAGCTGGAACATTATATGAACATTGACACCTATGGATAAAGATTTTCTAGCTGCATTAAAAATCACAGAGAAATAGAAGTGGTGTTTTGAACAGTCACAGTATATAGGAGAAACATTGGCTGAGAGACAATGAATGTCTCCCTAATAACTTCCTTAACCAATGTGACTGTAAGAATATTGGGCAATAATTTATTGTTCCTAGCATCTACATATACTTAACTACATATACTTACATGTGAAACTTTATCAGAGAAAGAATGGGAACGGTAGGTTGAGACCCCAAGCATTCTGATCTTAGCACCAGTAGCAAGACATAATCATCAACCTAACCCTAACCCTAATCTCTGTATTTTTTTTTCAGCTCGCCTGTCTCCACTTTTTAGGGAATGGGTCATCCACATGTAGAAGAGTTTCATTTCCAAATAAAATAATATTGTTTCCTAAAAAAATGTCATAACCTAACCCCAACCCTAACCCTAACCCGATCCTTCTGATTTTATTCTTTTGGACTTTGAACTTGATCTACTTCAACAATTCTGAAGTACAGCCACTCCTTTTTTAATTTTTTTTAAAATTTATTTTTTATTATTGAGAAGAAGAAAAAAAAAACATGCTAGTATGTCATTATAACGGTAAACAATTACAATTCTATATATACTTATCTAATGCAAATATTATTCAAGTATGTATATATTTCTAATACATTTATATGGCTATCATTTTTTTAACCAACTGTATTTTATATAAATGAGTCTCATATTTCATTACATTTGTCCATACAAAATCTACATCTATAGGCAATGCACTCGTAAGTAGCAAGTGCAATCAGGTCTTCAATCCATTGAATAAATGAGCCATATATTTATCTTTCCAATGCTGCAATATAGGTAGTCTTCGTTTAATGACCATAATTGAGACTGGAATTTAGGTTGCTAAGCAATGCAGTCATTAAACAGATCATCATGTGACTGGACCTGATTTTATAACCTTTTTTGCAGTGGTCATTAAGTGAATCACCACAGTTGTTAAGTGAATCAGGTGGTAATTAAGCAAATCACATGATTGTTAAGTGAATCACCTGGTTCCCCACTGATTTTGCTTGTGGAAGCCAGCTGAGAAGTTTGCAAATGGTGATCACATGTCTCTGGGACGCTGTAACCATCATAAGTGCGAACTGGTTGCCAAGTGCCTGGATCGTGATCACATGACTCTGGGGGTGCTGTGATGGTTGTAACTTCAGGCACCAGTTGTAAGTCACTTTTTTAGCATTGTTGTAACTTTTAATGGTCACTAAATGAATGGTTGTTAAGTGAGGACTACCTGTATCTGTCTTTTGGCCATAGTAAGGGTACAGAAAATCCATTTATGTTGTCCAGTTGCCACGTTACATGTACTAGGTATATAGTTCAGAAGAATACCATTGTCTGAAAATTTTAGCTTCTATTGCACAATCATATTTATATAGTCCGCTACTTTCTCCCAAAATTTGGTAAGTATAAGATATTGTAGAAATGTATGTTTTAAAGAAGCATTATCCTTACTACATCTCCAACAAAATGCTGTTTTTGTTGAAATACAGCCACTCCTTGTTTAGTGACTACCTTGGTCAGTGACCATTTGTAAATATGATGGTAATAAACAGTAATAAAAAATAAATTTTATGACTAATGTGCGCATTTAAGATCAAATTTCATGTGTCTGACAACAAAAGCTTTCAGTGTGAAACTGATTAAAGTCTGGTCAGTTTCAAGTGGCAGTGCAAGCGGGCCTGAGGCTTCTAATCAACTAATTAAGTTCACAGAGCTAAGGTTGTTAACTTGTGGTTAGCAACTTTTAGGGAAGCACTGCACTGCAAAGAAAATAAGCTCAGGAAGAGACAGCTTGTTTAAGCAATTTCTCTACCCTGTGAGGTGGCAAAAAAAAGGAAAAAAAAGGGTCAGGCACAGGACATGGTATGAGAGAACTTTATCTGAATGTGATAGCAGCAACCAGTGATCTTCACAGCATCTCTTTCTCTCTCTCAGTCACAAGTTCACTTAGTGACCATTTTGCTTAACAACTGAATCATTGGAACGGAATGCGGGTGCTTTTGAGTGGGTGTAGATCAAAAGACAATCTTGTCCAGCATTATGTTCTCACTGTAATCAACTCAATTACTATGGAAAACTAAGAAGAACACCCTCTTACATGTTCTCCAGCAATTAGTAATGAGATACTCTTACTATTTTTACTGTACCAACATGTTCATCAACGTGCTTTCTTCTAAATACTTTAGGTGCAGACAATAAAAAATTATGAGACATGTGCTTATGAGCGATAGATATCAACCAAAAACACTTCAAGGCTTTTAATATTATATCCCACTCTTATTTTCTAATGACATATTGCTAAATATTTATATAGAACATTCTGCTATTATTTTCTTGTTTCTCCTCCAGAGTTCATATCCTTTAATTATCTTTTAATTTTTCAAATTTGGCTTTTTGTATTTTATGAAACTTGGATTTGGGAACCAAAATCTGGAATAAATGTAACTTTATTTCTCTGGTGGCTGCCGTTTCTAATTTAGCTTTTAATAGTATATCTTTTCTATGAACAGTGCTTACACAGGGATATCTTATTGATAATTTCTTATATTATGATGAAGACTATGCAGAAAAACCCAAACATTTTGACAGCTGGATCAAGTTCCAAGAGTAGACTGGTATTGGTATATTCTGTTTTGACTCATTCCAGGTTCTGGAGAATAATTCAGGATAATAGAGCATTGCTTTTCCTTGGATAATTGTTATATCCTGTAGAACTCTTTCTCACACCTCACTAACTGAGTATGAAGACATCCTGAGAACAGTCTTTTTTTTTTTTTTTAAAGGAAACGCCCTAATAGCACAGCTTCCATCTTATCCCCAGCCATTGTGAAGGTGTCTTAGACGTGTCTTTAGCCGTTCTGGTTTTAAAGGTTTTTTTTTTCCTTTTCACCAAGCATGCAGTGTGAATATTCCATGATGTAGCAAGGTAAATGCTGGTGATAACATGACCGGGGCTGGGTCTACCCACTTCCATTGGCCATAGGCATCTGACCATGTAATGAACAAAGTTACCCTTCAGGCATTATATGAACTCCTTGTATAGGGAGGCCCATTGAGAAAGAATGGTTTTGAGGGCCTTCCAAATTGCCAGAAGGGTTGGAACCAAGCATACTTTCAAGGGTAAAATATTCTACAGTGTGGGAGTTATCATAGAAAAGTAATTCCTTTTCCTTCTTGTGGGCACAGGACCTTCAGCAGACCCTCCATAGCTATTTGGATCAGACAGGCAGAATCATGTTTGATGAGGTGGTTCTTGATATACCCCAGTATCATGCAGTACAGGTTTTATAGGTCATTACCAGCACTTTGGACTGGGTCTGGAAGCCTACTGGTAACCAGCAACTTCAAGATGGGTATAGCTCTGCAATAATGTTAGTCCTTGGAAGTAGTCCAGAGAAGGGCAACCATTACTAACTCTATCTTTCTTGTAAGGTTACATTAACAGAATCTTGCAAGATTGAAAGTATTCCTCCCCTCCTTTCCTTTTACTGTCCATAAAACTAGGGAGAGTCCCTTCTGAAATGCTTCCCACTTCTTCTGTGGGCTGTTACATTTTCATGCCAGTTGTCCAGTCTGTGGCTCTTCTTCCTGTCTTCCAAGGTCATTCCCACATATTATTACAAATAGGGCACCTAGCCAGAAGTATGATTACCATATACTGGACCAGTTGCAGCTTTGGAGTTATCTTCAGAGACACTCCCCCACAGAGCAGTAATTCAGTTGGAGGGATCAGGTTATGAAAACCATTGTCAGGACTTTGTGATCTAGGTAAAGCTATCATAGCACATCAGCCAAAGCTGGATGGAGCACCCCATGGTCACAGCCTTCATCTGCTGCTTGAGCAGGAGATGAACTTCCAGGAGGACACCAAGTCAAATCCCAGCTGTTAGGGAAAACATGCCCCATCACATGCAACCACCAGGGCCAATGTTACTGGATGAACAATATGAACAGCATCTACCTTTATATTGTTTAGATTTAGTCTGAGCTTGGTTCAGTTCAGGACTTCCACAGCATCTCAAGCCCAATGGGATTGTGATGTATAATGTATAATTGAATACCATTTAATATTGATGACCCCAGACTGACAGATGATCTTTCCCTGCAGTTTCATATAGATATGAAATAACTGTGGGAGAGGAGCAATCCCTGAGGCACTCCACCATGGAGCAGCTAAATACCTGATTACATTCCCCCCACAACTATAGAATGGAATTTCCCACTCAAGATTTATTTATTTATTTATTTAGTATGCCGCCCATCTCCCCCAACATAGGAGTGGGGTATCATAAAACTGTGCTTTCAGCTCCTGTCCCTTTTAGATGAATGGTATCATAATCAATGGTATTGAATGTCCCCAAGAGTTCCAATAAGACTAATAGGGACCCACACTCTCTATCCAGATCCCAATAAAGGTCATATTTTAGAATGATCAATATTGTTTTTATCCATGACCAGGTCTGAACATTAACTTACACCTCCACTGTATTATTCAGACATACCTCTGACATACTGAATCATTGATCCACCACTTTACATACAACTCATCTTCTCAGAATATAGGGCAGCTTCTTCCTTTCTATTCATCCTCACTGAGCTACAAAAGTCTCCCTGCCAAACAACAGAAACAAACAAAAACCTCTTACCGGCTAAAAGACTGGATGCCATTTTGCTCCCTCTCCTCCTGCAAAAAACAAAATGGCACAGTAGTGCCATTTGCTGTGTGGTAAAATCCCAGAACTTTAAATTGGGACCAGAATTTTTCAGAGGTATTGAATATGTTTGGTTAGATGTCCTGCAGGATAAGTGTTGAATTATCTCCAATGCCACAGATTTGGGCTTGGCCTAACTCAAATAAAAGCAGTTTTGTAAATGTTATGCATTTTTCCTTCTCCCATGTCCTTATTTTTTATATTTCTTGATTTCTACAGTGGCCTATGTAGCAAATTCTTATTAATCAGTTCTGACAATATGTGTTATACCTTCATGATATCATCCACCCATATATGCAATTAATACCATGTATTATCTTGGTCAAATAGAACATTTCCAAAATTAGGATATGCTTTGATATAATTCTGGCATCACAACAGCACTAAATAAATCTTAAGAGGATCAGCTTAGCCTAATTAGAACTAGTATGAAGAAACTTATTTACACTCCAAAACAGAACTCCCTAACTATCTATTAAATTCCAGGCAGGTAGCAACTCAGAAGATTGATAAACTCCATTTTAACTCAGCCCATATATAGCTGGTTGACAGCAATTGCTTTGGAGATTGTACAGACCCACCTTTTCCATTCCAGCCTTGATAACTAAAAGTTAAAATATGCCTGGCAACAGACATTGCAGATCTGGAATTCATTAACAAATCTGAATGTTTGTTATGGTTTCAGCAGGGCTTATGGGTAGTTTAATTTAATTAATTCATTCAATATATTGATCAGCTGTCTTTAAAATCAACTTCCTTGGGTGGCTTATACTGTAGGAGTGGGTGTGACGCAGTAGTTGCCAGATGTGGAGCTTACTAGTTTTCTGCCAGGGGATTTGGAACTCGTAAAGGATGGTGGAGTTAGCGGTTCAAGATAGTGTTTTCAGATTTCACTTCCCTCAGCTCTATCCATCTACCCAGCCTCCAATATTTGTCAGCGTTATGCCTTTACCACTACCACTCTACTACCACCAATAGGATTGAGGAACCAATTTCCAGACACATCCTGCTTTCCCTGATAACCAACCATTCCCTTTTTTATCTGCACATAAAGTTGTGGTGAAGAGCCTATTGCTCACTCTTCTTTATCTTCCCAGTCTCCTTTAATTGCAGAGGCTCTGTATCCATCACAGACTTCCAAATGAATGAATGAATAAATAAATGAATGAACAGAAGACTGGAAAGCTTTGTCTGAATGTATAGCAATAATACTGGGAAAGAATGCATTAATACACATGTAAACCCAAGAACATGTTGTTCCATGGCCATGACCCTCAATCCATGAGGGTATCTCCAAGCAAGTTCTGTAGGCACACGTTTTTCACTTGAGATGGAACTCTGCCCAATCAGGGATCCGATTTGTTTAGAAAGTTTCATGAAGAGTGGTTAGCACATATAGACTTTCCCCTGCACGAAACTATACTTTAAATTGGGTAGGCAAAGCCTGACCTTTAACCTTTTTTATCCATGCATATAATATGAAAAAACCCAAGATTGGCAATAGATTGTAACCCAACTGCACATTATTCTTACAAGAAGAAAAAAAGCATATTTTTTTTCTGTTTCAGCAGCAGGAGAGAAATGACTTATTTGATAAGAGACATTCTTCTAGCCTGATAGGTATGTGATCAACCACATTTTAAAATCTAACTGGTTACTAAGCTGTAGTGCAAAACTTTCATTGCAGATGTCTTGACTGTGTTGCTCCACTAGGGGGTAGCATGATGCAAACATATTTATTCCATGCTAAAACTGCAGTGAGATTTTCCATTAGCAAACCTTGAATTTGCAGGGAGGCTTCCCATTTGCCTCCTACATCTAAGCAACATCATGTTTTGTGTCTCTTTTGTTGGACTTTAACTTTTGTTTCTGCAACTTCCTGCAGCATAATTAAAAAACATGTCAACAAGATGGAACCTGGCACAGTGCCTTATCTTATTCGGCACATTGGCATACAAGGACGATTGTAGCTGTTTTGATTTGGCACACAACTCACCATGCAGTGTCTTGATGTTTATTTATTTATTTATTTGTGTTGGAAATGCAGAGTCTATTCAATTAAACAGGTTAATGTGGCCACAGCCGTTTGCCTCCTGCTATCTCCCACAATTATAGTAAATCTGCCACCTGTTTATTTCCATGAAAATTCAATTACTGCACTACTAGTTTATTCTTCTTATGTGAGCAATTAACAGCAGGATGTTCTTAGCTCGGAAATATTTCCCAGTCCAGGTTATTTTGTTGCTTATATTTTGCAGATGTTGTGGCTCAACCATTCCAAAATGAAAGGGTAGGTAATATTTTAGACCTTTGAAGAGACAGAATTTCTGGATCAAAAGGGAGGCACACTTCACTTCATTCAATCTTCCTATTTTGAAGTAACCCTTGGAATATTTTAGATCATTCACTAGAATCTGTATTTAGCAGAGTACACATGTGCATGGAATCAAACTCATTAAGGGTATCTAGAGACAGATGTTTAGAGTCCACAGGGATAAGTAAAGTTTATTAAGAAACTTGCATGTGCCAACAGAAAGCCTGCATCTTATAGTGCAGGGAAGATAAAGAAGGATGGAAGAATTTCCTGTAGGAAGACAGTTAAAGAAGATAGTCTAAGAATATCAGTCTTCCAACTAGGGGAAACAGAACAGAGGCAAAGCAAAGAACAAAGGAGTCCCTTGCTTGTTATCTCAGCTTCTAAAGCACCACATGGTTCATAGGATAATAGATGCAAAGGGTCAATTTTTTGGAGCAACATCTCCAACACTTGCAATTGTAGAATAGCCAATTCAGAATTGCCCATTAGGACTGGTCTTTTTCAAACAATCTATCTGAACCACAGTGAGATGTTCAGGATAGCAGCCTTCTCCAACTTGGGCACCTTCCAGGTATCTGGTCAACTCCCAGTATGATAAACAATGGCCATGGAAAGGGTTTGGATCCACACAAGACGTAGGTTTGGGGAAGCTGAACTGTAACATGGGTTTATGAGGGATTCCCAAAGTGTTATTCCTTCCTTGAAGTGATTTCACAATAGGGTTAGGGTAAGTTTGGGCATTGCTGTTACCAGTTTCTGAAACTTTAGGCCAACAACAGAGATAGTGCAGTAGTAGGAGAATAAGATATAAGGCACAGCAACAAAGAAATATTTTGTTCATATTTTTGTTGTGCTATAAAGCCACATCATTTTAGTATATTTGGGTGTAACAAAAAGATAGTTGTGCATGTTGATTCCCATTTGACTGAATTAGTGTCCTGATGCTCAAATATTTACACAAGAGTAGGAATGTCACTGAAATTTTGATCTCTTAACTTTTGAATGCCAAGAGTATACCTGTCTGAGCAGCTTTTTCACTTTCACCCACCAGTTCCTAAGCATAAAGAGTAAGGAAGATGGCCTTGATGGAAATGTGCAGCAAGTAGACAAAAGGGGCTGAATCATTATTTAAGTCCAGAAGAACAAGATAACATTTGGAAGTAACTCAGGCAAAAACCTCCCTAATTCACTGAAGGAGGAGGAGGTACGGGAGAATTAGACTTG
The DNA here is from genome assembly GCA_030867105.1 of Liasis olivaceus. Lineage (NCBI taxonomy): Eukaryota > Metazoa > Chordata > Lepidosauria > Squamata > Pythonidae > Liasis > Liasis olivaceus. Next base: position 34,088,600 of record CM061354.1, on the reverse strand, counting down.
CAAGATTCTGTTATTTTATAGCCAATTTCAATAAAAGTGATTTTAGTCTTCCTGTGGAATTGATTTCCAGGTCTAGTCTGCCTAATTTGGCTGACACTATGTGACCTGTATGGCCTCCTGAATGATAAAAGCCAGGCTTCATTGTTCTCTTGCCCTTCTCTGAACCTGATCCAATTTCTCTGAATCCTTCCTGAAATATAGTACTCATAATTATATGCAATACTTAAGACAGGTATCACCAATGTGGAATAAAGTGAAATTATTTCTTGCCATTATTTGGAAATTATAGTTCTATACATGCATCCTAAAATTGCATCTGATTTTTTTTTTTTTGCAATCACATCAAGCTACTGGCTTGTATTTAGTTTGTAATTAACTACTATTCCAAGATCTTTTTCATAAATACCATTAACAAGCTAGTAGCTTCCATTTCATACACTGCATTTGAGTTTTCTTTCCTAATTGAAGAATGAAAGTTTCATTCTGTTACTTTCAGCCTGTCTCTCTAACCTACCTACATGATTTATTTCTATCATCTAGGATGTTAACCACCTTATTCAAAGTTTTGTTTGGCAAATATGATAAACATTTTATAGACCTTATCTTCCAAGTAATTAATGAAAATGTGGAGTAAAGGACACAGGTATGATCCTTGTGTATCCCACTTGAACATTTTCTCCAGTTTGATCAGGAACTATTAAAACACACTCTTTGAATATGGATTTTGAGACAACTAGATGTTTACTTTCTTGTCAGGCTATCTAGCCCACAATAGTCCTGTCATTACCAAGTCAGAAGGCTAGAGGAATCGATGGAATATCAGTAAAAATATGGCAAACAGCAGAAGGAGGATCACTAAAGGTTCTAACCAGACTATGTCAGAAAATCTGGGGAACTTCACAGAGGCCAAGGGATTGGAAAAGGGCAGCAAAGATACCATTACCAAAGAAAGAAGACTTTACAGAGTGTACAAACTATTGTATAATATCCTCAATTTCACACGCTAGAAAAATAATGCTTAGAATCACCTAATGCAGATCAAAGCCCTACATGGAAAGGGAGATGACAGATGTTCAAGCTGGCTTTAGAAAAGGCTGAGGAACAAGTGGCATTATTATTGATGCATGTTGGATAACTGAGAAAGCAAAAGAATAGCAAAATAAAAAAAAGAGAATACTTTTCTGTAATTAATAAAATTTTATTAATTATAGAAAAGTATTTGATCGTGTTGATCATATCAACCTATTGAATGTGTACAGAAAAATGGGAATCCCAGAACATCTCATTGTCCTCGTACAAAACCTATACACAGGTCAGGAAGCTGCAGTGAACAGAACAGAACATGGTGAAACAATTAGTTCTTGGTTGGCAGAGTCATATAAGGCTATATACTCTCTCCTTGTTTATTCAGCCTTTATGCGGTATGTATGTGTGTTCATGTGTGTGTGGAGAGAGAGAGAGAAGGCTGCATTAGAAAAAGATGAGTGTGATTTTAAAATTCAATAACCTGTGCTATGGTGATGACACTACTCACATAGATAAAAATGGAAATAATCTGTAAGCTCTTGTAATGGAAGTCAGGGGGCACAGTGGAAAAATAGGACTCAGATTACCAAACTGATGACAATAGCTACAACAACAAACCTTAGAATAAACAATAAAGATCGTCACTGTATGGAAGTGAAAGTTGGACTTTGAAGAAGCAGAATAGAAAGAGTCATGATGCTTCATAATATGAAGACCAAGCATCCTTGAGACATATATAACATTGGGGAAGGTGGAAGGAAAGAGAAGGAGAAGTTAACCTGCAGCAAGTTGTTTAGGTTGCACTGTTGGGAGACTTAAAGGACCAGGTTGAGAACAGATCATCCTAGAGAAAGTATATTTTTGTGGTCACTAAGCATCAGTATTGACTTGATGGCACATAATCAATCAGTCAGTCAAATTATCATGGGATACTATATCAAATACTTTGCTGAAGTCAAGATTTATTAGCTCTAAATTGTTCTCACGGTGTAATGAAATTGTCTAATTAAAAAATGAGATGAAGTTAGTTTGGCAATATTTGTTTTTAAGAAATCCATGCTGACTTATGGTTAATTATCACATTGTTTCCAACCAGGTTAGTTGTGAATGTGCAGACATTCTATTTGAAGTACTAAGTATGCCCCAATGGCCTTCCTGGCAGTTTGATGTTCCAAAAGTGCACTGGGCAGAACTGACTGGATTTATGTTAGTTCCAGCCATCAGGCCTATTAGGTAATGTCCCTGTGTTATTCTAAGCAATGATTAATATGCCCTATCTCTTTCGTAACTGCACAGTGGTTTTAAACACCTCTCCCTGCTTCCCATATAGAGATTGCCATGTGTTTTATTTTACACAGTTATAGTACTCTACTAAAAAATCCTTTGTTTGAAGTTCCCTTCCATTTCATGCCAGAAAGTATAAAGAAACATAAGAAAAAATAACAAGTTTCTTGAAGTTGTTGATAGTGGATAGCAAACTTATAAGATATATACTAGATCATAGTTTTTATCATTATGATGAGTCTGCTGGATTTCTGTTCCCAAAGCTGCATCTATGTATAAAGTTATGTTTCTACATGCTAGATGCTCTCTTTTTTTGATTACATACTTCCTGGGGAATGGGTGTTTGAAGAAGTGGTCACTCTTCTCCCATAGTTTCTCACAGAACAATGTACAGCAATGGGTAGATGCATGGGGTTCTCTTGTATATTTTATTACTACCTCATTCAGCACTGTTCTTCTTCTACCACTGAGCCAGCAACTGAGATCCTGGAATTAAAAATTAATCTCTGGCAAGGCTCCATTCACTTTTCCTTTGATCCTCCCTGGAATCCTCAGACCTCAAATCTCTGCTTGATCACTCTGTTCAGTTCAGCTTGGAAGAGCTACACAATTTTCATAGACAAAGTTATAGCTGCAGATTTCTGTGAAAGATAACTGCATCAAAGGGCACGAGGTAAGGAATGGAACATTCGGGTTGAAAAGGCTTATCTGGTGGTATCCACAGTGACAGCTTCAAGTGAAGAAATGGATGTACTTCTTGCACAACGTTTGCTCCATCTTTTCCTCTTCTTTGGCTGTGTGATTAGCAAGTCATTTCTGGCTCAGGGTGGTGGGGTGGAGTGGAAGGGAGACTGAAATACCTCAGCTGTTTTATCACAAGTCCAAATTGCATTATTGTATTTGTTAAAAGACCAAATAGCCTCCCAATTTATTTTCTTCTTCTTTAAAAACTTGATTTCAAGTGTTCCTTCTGATGCAATAATTTGCCAGTTTTTCATGTGGACACTATTTCACTACAACAGCTCCCAAGTTGAAAGTGAAGAGGTAAAGACATTTTATAGTTGTAAAAATGAAGTGAAGGGACTCATAGGCCCTATAAATTTGTTTGATGTGCTAGGCATGGGTAGTGGGGTTGATTAAATGAATGAGTTAATAGTAAATCCAACAGTAGAACATTTTTATTATTTATTTATTTATTATTGAACGTGACTAGAAACTGCACAAAACTCCCTAGTTTGGGCAAATACTATGATTTACTGAGTTGGAAAATATAAGGTGTTTGTCCCATATAGTCAGTTGAGGAATCAGATCCACTTGAACTGGTCTGCACTTCCACTGTAGTATAGTCACACCAGATTGTGACAAGGGTTTTTGCAAATAGGAAACTAACATGCAAACAATAAGTATCACTGCAAAAGAAGTGAGTTTTGTTTTCATCACAGTTACTAGCCAATAGCAAAGCTCTGACTGACTGACACATCTCTGCTTATCTATTGTTCAAGTAAACATATTCCGAATGGCTGTTGGTACTTTACAGATACTACAGACTCATAGCACAGAAGTAATTATAGCATCCTGGTAACTGTAATAGTTAAAACAGGCCTCTCAAATGTGAAATTAGAAGACTTAAACAATATAGGGCATCTTCTATGAATCTCCTTAGATTGAATGAACCTAAGATTTAACAAAGGTTCATATAGGAAGGGCTCTTTTTCCGTATGATGTCTTATATGTTCCTTATTTATGCATGAATGTATGTGTGTGTGTATGTATATGTATACGCTTATAATAAATACCCTTGAGCCTCTAAGGAACATAGTTTCCTAGTTTCATGGAGAATGGAACTTTAATCAGTCCAGTGATTTATGAACTTCTCAAGCATTCATTTGCTGCTAGAATGGAATAATACTTCAATTCAGACAATAGTGAGGGAAGTCTGGCTTGGTTGGCTGATTTCCTTGGACTTATTTCTTCTTGCTTTTGCATTCCTCACAAGCTTGGAAAAGGCACAGGATGGATAGCAAATAGCAAAAATGGTGTCACCAATCCTTTTCAGTGAATGGAGAAATGCCTCCCCCCCAAAGTCTATCACAGAACATTTGCATTTATTGCACATGCCAAAGTTCTTACTACCTTAATCATGTTCTTTGCCATTTCTTTGCTCCTTTTAACACTTATGATTGATTAATTATGCCATCAAGTCAATGTCAACTTTTAGTAATCAAATAGATAAACTTTCTCCAGGATAATCTGTCCCCAACCCGGTTGTTCAAGTCTTCCAACAATGCACCATTGTTACTGTAAACAAGTCATCCACCTTGCTGCTGGTCATCTTTTTTCTTTCCACCTTTCCCAGCATTACAGACTTCTCAAATGAGCTGGGTCTTTGCAGAATATGCCCAAAGTATGATAATTAGAGCCTGGTCATGTGTCATGAATGAGAACTCTGGATCCATTTGTTTGCTTTCTTGTCTATCCATGGTATTCTTAGGAGTCTTATCCAACACCAAAGTTCAAAAGCATCACTACTCTTTCTATCGTACTTCTTCAAAGTCCATCATTCACTTCCATAGAGTGTCACAGGGAAAACCATTTCCTGAATCATTCTGATGTCTGTAGGTATAGACATGTCACAGTATCTGAATATCTTTTCAAAAGACTTCATCACTACCCTACCAAGGGCTAGGCTATGGCATATCTTTTCACTGCTGATTCCTTTAGTGTTGATAGTCAATACTAAAAGGCATAAACTATGCACCACTTCAATATCTTCATTGTTAATTCTAAGACTAGTTGCTGTACCTGTAATCATTAGCTTGGTCTTCTTTATATTTAATCTTAGTTACATTTTTTAAACTGTGCTCTTTGACTTTCCTTACTGGGGCTTCTGAATCATTTGTATTTTCAGCTACCAGAGTGGCGTCATAAGCATAGCAAAAGTTATTGATGTTTCTTCCTCCAGTTTTAAAACCATGCTCACCTTCCAATCCCTCAGTATATATTAGGCATATAGGCTGAATAAATATCTAGCCTTGTCTCATTCCTTTGCCTACTTGGATATTGACCTGTATATATGTTTCTCATAAGAGCAGTGAGGATGTTCTGATATTCCCATTCTTTAAGCACATTCCACAGTTTGACATGGTTGACACTAAGGCTTTTACTAATCAATGGAACACATATTGACTTCTTTTCTGTATTCTTTGGCTTGCTCAATTATCCAGCACGCATCAGTAATAATGTTGCTTGTTCCCCAGCCTTTTCTAAAGTCAGTGTGAACATCTGGCATCCCTCTTTCCATGTACAGCTTTAATCTGCATTGGATGAACTTGAGCATTATTTTGCTACTATCTGAAATTAAGGATATTATACAATAATTTGCATACTCTGCAAAGTCTCTTTTTTTGGTATTGATATGTAGACTTAACTCTTTCAACCCTTGGCCTCTGTATTATTCTATATATTTGCTGGCATAGTTTGGTTAGAACTGATTCTTCTTCTGTTGCTTGTCATGTTTCTGTAGATATTGTATCTACAGATATTCTGTAGTCTTCTGACTTGTTAACGACTGGGATGTTTATCAAACCATCATCTAGTACTACAGGTTCTCATAAATAGGTAATATCATCTTGGAAGTTGAAATTTATTGTTCAGAATTTCAGTATTCTTCCCATCTTTCTTTGATCTTATTTGAATCAGTTGCTCTCTGTCTATTGGCATCTACTAGAGGTTGGAACCTCCTTCTGAGTTTGGAGATCTTTTGGAAGACTTTCCTTGTTTTTCTATGTCTGTTTCCATTCTTGATTTCTTTAGGGATGTCATTTCAATACTGCTTCTTGTCTCTTCAAAGAGCTCTCTGAAATTATTTGTTAAGTTCCTTCCTAAAATCTTTTGTTTTTCTTTGGCTTCTCTTTCTGGCATTTTCCACCATTTGTTCTGACATCCATTTGGTTTCTTTTGTTTCTTGGTCTTTAGCAGCCTCTTTTCACATTCATCCTTAACATCTTTTGATTAATTTCATTCCACTGTGCCTCTGGTCCCCCTCAAAGAGATTGTCCATATATATAGGCATTGTTTTGGCTATTGGAAGATTAAGTTAGCAGTTACAGGGACTTCCAGTGAAGGCACGGTGAGCTAAACACATCTCCGAGGAGAGTGGAGATGATGACTGGGGCAAAAACTGGTGAGTAGACCGGATCTTTGGAATCTCTCTGGATAAGGAGAGGACAGGAGATCACCCACATGTGCTCCAGATGGGTGCTCCTCATAAGGAGACTGCAGGATAGCAGTCTTCAGCAGGTCTGGGTTCCAGGAGATGAAGAGATTAATCATCAAGTTCATAACTGCAACTGGGCCCTTTTAAAAGTCATTAAGTTTGCTAACTTCACTTCTAGTCACTTTTGGAAATTGCTTATTTAAATATCTTAAGGCTATTAGAGGTCTTCAGAATGACAGGTCCAAAAAGTCACCTGAAATAAAAGTATCTTTATTTCTGAACAAAAGAAAAAATAACTATAAGTTTAAGAACTTACAGTACTTGAAATAAATGGCAAAAAGCTAAGCATGATTTTGAACTAAGAAAGTTATAAACGAATTAAGGGTCCAGACAAATTTGGAATAAGATTTTGGAATTAACTATATAAAATAAACAGCTTTTCATGAGAACTGGAATTATTTTGACTACCACAAATCATAACAGAGATAAGAGACCTTCCGATTTAGATTGGACACTAGAGGGGACTAAAGTCCAGGCAAAAAAGCAAAAAACAACAACTTGCCTTTAGATTTGGGATTTACAAAATGACACAAAATACTGTAATATTTGAAATATGAAAGATCTTTGAAGAATGGGGCCAGAAATTAGTAGCTGTAATATCAATAATATCAGTAAAGATGTCTACTTCTATGGATAGACTATGTCTAAAAGATCTTAATGAAGGAGTGATAGATGTGAAACAAACTTTACTTGATGCAGAAATAGGAGAATCAGAAATATTAATTAAATATTAAGATTAAGATTAAAAAAAGTATAGATTACAAAATATACAAGGCATTCAAATTGGAAATACAAATGATAGGAAAAAGTGTGGATTACAAGATAGAGAAGAGACAAGAGAATGATCCTGATAAGGACTTTTTCCTGGATACACAAAAGAAGTTGGTTAAGGCTTTGAAAATCAAAGGGGAAATACAAAAGACAAACAAGCCAATGACCTGGATAATGACTCTCCACTGGATTTACAAAAGAGGTCTATTAAAGCTCTGAAGAAGTCTTTGCAATGGGAAAAAGAAAGACAACATTAGAATGAATTAAAGATCAAGACTGTTAGAAAAAATATAAAGTTGGTTTGTTTAATCAAGGTTAAAACAGGACATGTTTTTATAAAGCTCTGATAACCCTTTATGGACTTTTTGCTGACACCAGGACTGAAAAGTTGATGATTTATTTTTGCACATAGAAGGGATGGATAATGGGAATAAGGAATATTGTTTGTAACTTACAGGGGGTGATGAGTTATCAAATTTGTTTTTACTTGTAATGAAGACTAGAAATCACTTCTTTACATATTGCTTTTCTTTTTCTTCATTCTATTTCTTTTCTTTTTTCTTTTTCTTTCTTTGCACTTTTTATTCTTTTTTTCTTAGTTTAATTTGGATTTGCTTTTACTATTACTATTTTACTATTTTACTAAACTTTCATATATTTTACTATATTAATTAAAAAATTAAAAATTAAAGAAAAAAGATTATGCTAAAGTTACAGATTGAACTTGACCATAAAACTTGTCAACCTCCTCTTCTTCTGCATCAGTGGTTAGAACATAAATTTGATAATCCTCATATTAAGGGTCTAATTGATATTAACCAGTCATTAATTGCACTGTACCCAAGTAATGTCTTTGTTATATGCTTCCTGAACATGAAAGTAACACAATTTTTCTTTGTTTTTCATAACCTAAGTACTAAAGAATATGATCTTATGACTAAAACTGTTCAGTTCTAATCCTTTTTAGTTATCTGATGTCTAAGATGTTAATGTACAGTTGATTCAGTTCTGACCTTGATGAGCTTTCCCATTCTCATGCTTTTTGCATTCCATGCTTCTGCTATAATTCTGTTTTTGCAGCTTTGGATTTGCTTTTCCTGCATGGCCATGTAACAACTATACATCCCAAAGATTTTAATTTAGCTACATCATAAATACCATTAGTAACATGTTGAGTGCCATCTGATCTGAGTAGTCCATTATCTAGCACTGTATCAATCACTTTATCTTCTCTAGTTATGAAAACTATCAATGTTCTATGTAAAATACAGAAAATGTTTACCAGTGTCTTCTCCTATGCAGTATGAAATGATGCCTCTGTCATTGTGCCTGACAGGATCATCTGTCTTCAGCATCTTCCTATCACTACAATTCAGTATAGGTGCCTGCTTGCTTTAGCTGGATAGCTGGGATGATCTTCACATATTGGAAGATCCTGCTGGGAGTGTATAGTCTTGGAATCGTATAGTCTTGGAATCCATGTACAGCTGGAATTCTTTGCTCATCCCTCCCGGGAACACCCCCCTCCCTGCCATGATTAGCAAGCATAGCAGGACTTGAATGCTAGTCTACCTATATTTGAAGAATGGCCTACTCATAAGATGAAACTGCTTTGACTTTCTGTCAGCCTTACCAGATAAGCTAATTCTACTTTATTGTAAGCTACATTAACAGAATCTTGCAAGTCTGAAAGTACAATTCTCCCGCTGTCTCCTTTACAGCCTGAGAAACTAAGGAGGGTCCCTTCTGAGCCTCTTGCCCCACCCACTTTCCAGTTGTGGGCTGTTGTTGTTGTTCAGTCGTTAAGTCGTGTCCGACTCTTCGTGATCCTGTGAACCATATCGCGCCAGGCCTTCCTGTCCTTCACTGCCTCCCTGAGTTTGCTCAGTTTCATGCTCATTGCTTCAGTGATGCTATCTAACCATCTCATCCTCTGCCGTCCCCTTCTCCTTTTGCCTTCCATCTTTCCCAGCATCAGGGTCTTTTCCAAAGAGTCCTCTCTTCGCATTAGGTGACCAAAGTATCTGAGCTTGAGCTTCATTATCAATCCTTCCAATGAGCAGTCAGGGTTGATTTCCTTTAAGATTGACTGGTTTGACCTCCTAGCAGTCCAGGGGACTCTTAAGAGTCTTCTCCAGCACCACAGTTCAAAGGCATCAATTCTTCGGTGCTCTGTTGTGGGCTATGCTGTCTCTTATCTGACTTTTCCCTGGGCAGCATCTCTTCGCCCTGTCTCCCAAGGTCTTTTCCACATACCATTCCACTTTCCCATGTCTTTGCCTAGATGTATGCATTTCTCAAAACACAGTTTTCCTATCTGAAGTTCATTAAAATTTGGCAATACATCATTTCATCCTTAAAATCAATGATAACTGCTCAAAGAATTACCCATAGATCTGGAGTAGGGAACATGTAGCCCTCTAAATATTGTTATCCTCATGACTGGCCATGCTGGCTGGGGCTGCTGGAACTTGTGGTGCAAAAACAGCTGGAGGGCCATTGCTTCCCTATCTTTGCCATAGAAAAAAACAATTAGCATGAGTACCGTATTTATATCCTTTTCAACAACATCAAGAAAATCTTATCTTTCTGTATTTTGTATATTTTTACAGCATGGCAAGTTTTTCAGAATCTGAAGGTGGTGTTGCTCAGTGTTAAAAATAAGAAAACTGGAAAGATTATTTTCAGTATCTGCCACTTTAGAAGATATGCACTACTCTGTACTGCATATTTAATAACAGAGAACATTCCAGTAACATTGTATGACAACTTTCCCCCCGGGAACTTCACAAAAAACTCCTGAAGTTGTTTACATCTTGTGATGTTATCCCATTGGAGAATCTATATAAAATAAACTCAGTGTGGCTTATGTAGTTGTATGTGAGAATCTGCTGGTGGCAATGTTGATGTAAACACCTCTGTGTCTAAACAGTGATGGCTTAAGAATTCTGAATTTTACAGCTCCATAAGAAAATGTCACACACAATCATGCTTACTTTTTCAGTTCATGCCGTATATGTTGAAAATCCTATCGCAGGCCTTTTGATTTGCAGCTTAATAAAGATGTTGAAAACACAGCTGACAGCTCCATTAATATATTTGTTGTTAAAGATGGCTTACAAATAACAACCTAGAAATTTTGTGTAGGTGTGGGTTTGTGTTTATGTGAGAGAGAGAAAGAGAAAGAGAGTGAGTGAGAGAGAAAGCATTGATCTGATTTAAAGGAAAAATGTCCAATACTCCAAAAGATGGGAAGAACCTGTCTCTTCTGGTTTGGAATCATTTATACAGGATCATTTTCAAGTAAGAGACACCTGTCAGCCCTTTAGGGTAGACAGATCAGGAAACAGACTTCAGAGGAAGACTAGAACTATACTTTATTGAGATTTTGCAACTCTGCTTGTGCTTTACTTCCTCTCTCTCTTATATCCCAGTGAGCCTGCTGGAGTCTCTTCCAGATATTATTTTCCTTCCCAGGACTTAAGTAATGCTTCAGCCCTCTTTCTGTATAATGGTTTTTGCATATTTCCTTCAAGACCCTCTCCCAGACTCTTTACAGTACCAAAGTAGCCTTGAATGAAGAGTTAATCTTCTGCTGGTCTAGTGAATCACAATGCAGGATCTTACTGGAGTCTTCCACTGTCACCACTGTGTCCTCCAAATCCTCAGGGATACACCACATCACTGGGTTCTAATTATATATAGTAACATTGTTTTTCCTACTTCAACAGATTAAAAGTACTCTGAGAGGAAATATTACAAGGATTCTTACTTATGACGGAAAATGTTTCTTAAAATCTTGAACCTGAATATGAATTTTGCACAACACTGGAGTTAACTAAGGATAAAGATTTCTGCTATTAAAGCTTCTTGTGGAATGAAAGATAAAGATTTATATAGGGGTTTTTTATATAATAAAAACACTCTTTTTATATAGTATCTTTTTTTAAAATTTTTTGTCCCAAAACAAGAATGCTCACCTAACTGAATAGGGAGAGATGAATATAATGGTTCCTTGGGTATCCCAGCTACAGGCATTACTGTATAGCTATTAAAGCCAGCCAACAAAACACTGCCCTCCTTCTTCCAAAAATAATCAAAAGAATTAATAAGTTACACAATATTCTGAAACTCCAAATCATCTCAAGGGATGATATCAAAATAGTAGCTAACTGCAAACAGTACATAGTTTACAAGCACATCTTTAAATCAAGATATCTCAAATGATACTCCTAAAGTCTTACTCTTTACCCATAGAGAAATCAGTTATCACACTTCACACTTACCAGTTAATATCATCAGTTAAAATCTTCTAGATGTATTTTTCCAAATTTACATAAAATCAAATCATACAAGATTAACATTTTATTTATTTATTTATTTATTTGTCAAATTTAGATGGCTGCCCATCTCACCTGAAGTGACTCTGGGTGGCATACAATAGAACCAGGAATTAAAACATTTTACAAACCCATTTAAAACAATACAAATAAATAAACAAAACCATGAGAGGAAAGATGTTACAAGTACAACCAATGCATGTGCTCCCTATTACCAGGGGATCCCCAGGCTTGCTGAAAAAAACACATTTTGAGGGCTTTCTGGAAGGCCATACTGATTGTATGTAACTCACCTCAGGATGTCCCAGATGGCAAGTGCCATGGCAGAAAAGGCTCACCTCCTAGGTCCTGCCAGATGGAACTCTTTTGCAGACTGGACCCATAGCATGCCTCTCCTGCTGGATATGATGAGATGGGTAGATGTAATTGGGGAAAGGTAGTCCCTCAGATAACCTGGTCCCAAGCCATGTGGGCTTTAAAAGTCAAAAACAGCACCTGGACCCAGAAGCAAACTGGCAACCAATGCTGCTAATGGAGCAGATGCAACCAATGCTGCTAATGGAGCAAAGCAGTGTGTGGCATTTTGTACCAGCTGAAGCTGCCAGATACTCTTCAAAGGAAGCCCCATGTACAGTGTGTTGCAGTAGTCCATTCAGGAGGTGACCAGAGCATGAGTAACTGTGAGCAGAGCCTCATGATCCAGGAACAGATGCAACTGGCGCACAACACAAAGTTGCACAAAGCCCCTCCTGAATGAGCTGACTCTATGTCCATTCATACATTACATTCAGTGCCAGAATAATATGTGCACATTGATTGCTAAGCTGTATGCTTATTCAGCACATTGTTGTTCACACATGATGTTCATAATACGTATAATATATATTATATAAAAACAGTCTGCCATCTTCTGGCTTTTCCGTATCTTTTTCCGTATCTTCCCAGGTTGCTACTACTTTTCTCCCCAGTGAATTGGAAGTGGAAGCATACTTTTATTTCTTATGTTTACAGAACTTATTTTGTGATTTCCTGCTGTTTATTTGATACTTTAGATTCAAGAATTAACCCTATCATGATTTCAGATCATACTTCAATTACATTAACATTTCACTTCAAAGATGTTCAGTAAGTTAATGGTAGGTGATTTGAACACATATTTGATATGGGATGATTTTTTTTAATGATTATTTAAAAAACAAACATAACAATTCATTGAATTTAATTAAAACTACCAATTTACAGGTTGTTGTAAATGTTATGGGATGCATATAAGTTTTGTATATGTGGGTATATTATTGCTTATGCCCTTGCACTAAAGAAAAATAGAAATTTTAGGTACAAACATATGAAATTTGTAGCTAAAATTTCTATTTTTCTTTATTGCAAAGGCATAAGCAATAATATGCCCACATACAGTATACAAAACCTATATGCATTTGTTATATATGCCAGTAAATATTATTTAATTTAGTTAAATAACATTTACTGGCATCTGCAGGGAATCCCACTGTGCAGACTTATAATATATTTATGTCAGGAAAGTTGGAGATGAGTAACTTTTATGGTCACCAAGTTGAATTTTCTTTGAAGAAATTAGAATTAACATATTGGGAATCTGGTGAAAAAGCTGGTAAATTACTAGCACATCATTTAAAACAAGTGAAACAAAATATTATCTCTGAAATTTTAACAAATGGTGGGCTGAGAATCACTGATAATATGTTTTTTTTCAATTCTATAATGAATTATACAATTTGTATATCAGCAGCAAATAGGTAATTTTTTGAGTGAGATTGATATTCAACCATTATTTCAGGACTGTGTGGGTACTTTGGAAGCATCTTTGAAACTTCAAGAGATATTAGAGACAATTTGATTGATGAAAAATGAGAAAGCTTCCAGCCCAGATGATTTTCCTGTTGAGAGGTATAAATATTTATTTATTTATTTAATCAATTTAATCGATTTATATGGCTGCCCATCTCCAATACATGACTCTGAGTTGCCATATAAATTTGTAGATTTATAGATTTGTTGGTTCCAATATTATTAGAAGTCTATAATATATCATTTAAAGCTGGTAAACTGCCTTTATCTTTTTATAAGGCTTCTATAACATTGGGTTTAAAACTGAGTAAAAATTCTACATTCTGTGTAAGTTATAGACCTGTTTTATTAGTTAATTAATATAGACACTAAGATATTAACTGCTTTGTTGAATAGCCAGTTGCAGAGAGTGATTTATATATAATTCATTCATCTCAGTCTGGATTTATTAAAAATAGACAAGCATAAGATAATTTATGTTTATTAATAGATACTTTGGATATATTTCAAGATAGATGGGATTCTGCTGTATTAATATCTTTAGATGCTGAAAAAGCCTTTGATATGGTTCAGATCAATTTTATAAAGCAAGTTAGAGGTAGATATGAAATCTTGCCTTCTTTTATTAAATGGACTGCAATTTATTATTTGCAACCAACAGCAAGAGTAACAACAAATTGGTTAATTTGGGTTATTGTGTGGCACCTATCGGGGTTGTCCACTGTCTCTGTTGCTTTTTTACTTAATTATTGAACAATTAACAATTTATATTTAAAAATCCTGGATATTATTGCACTGGCAGATTCCTAGTATAAATTATTTTTATACACTGATGACATCTGGCAGTATTGGATAATTGCATTTTCTAGTTTAACACTTCAAAGAACGCCAGTTGCAAATAAGCTATGATAAAACTAAAATAATGGTGTTTGCTAGAAAGCCCCAAAACTATTTCTGGCATATCAACAAGGTCTCCACTGCACAAGTGTGATGTTTCAAATACCTAGGAATGATATTTCATGCCTCAGGTGGTCAAAGGGCACATAGCAGCTATGTTACCTTGACTGGTCAAAAGAACTCAGCAGCCATCTTGCTATTTTATTAGACAAGGGGGGACATGGCCTCCCAGCTGCCCTTAAACTATTTCAAGCTAAATATTTGGCTCAGCCCACATATGGAGCACAGCTTAGAATATTTTCTAGCTTTGGCTCCTTGGAACGTGTTCAATCCAAATTCCCCAGAGAGGCGTCTCAGATGTCTTGTTGCATTTCTAACATGCCTTGAATCAGGTTTGATGAAGGTAAAGCCCAGATTGTTACCTATTGGCTGGAACATGTCTCCCTACCTGAAAGCCTTGTTCCCATGATACTCTCAGATAATTATAGATCCTTTGGGATGTCCTCCCTTGAAAACAAATTACAGAAATATGGTTTTTCCAATGCAGGAACTGCCGGGAATGGGAAAGGTTAGGGTTGGCTAAGAATGGGCTATGAAGAGGCAATATCCTCTATCAAATAAGGTGTTACAGATGTGGAACATCCAACTGATTTGGGCAGAGTTCCCAAACTCCCTGTGGAAGAGCAGAGAAGGTATTGTCTGAAACCTATGTCATACTTGAAATTAGTTTATGTGGGCCATAGAAAAGCCTTTACTCTGGCAAGGTGTGGTGTCTTTCCCTCAGTGTGCTGGAACCAAGATATAAAAACGTACTCTATTCAGAATGATTGTGTCCTTGTATGGATGAATAGAAACAACTGAGCACATACTACTGGTTTGCCAATATTATAGCCATGTATGCTGCACTTATATTATAACCGTGCTAATAGATTTTCCAGGCTGGCCCAGGCATTTCTATTCACTACTTCTCTTGTGTGATGAGGATCCTACCATAACAATACAATGTGGCAAAATTCTGTGTGGCAGCATGTAAAATCAGGAAGATGCTGGTGCCTACAACAAGTTAGCCAAATAGTTTCTCTATTCTGTTTTTGTTTCTTCATTTGTGTATGTGTTTGCTTCTTTCTGTTTTTGGCAACTGTTTCTATACCTACTTGTTTATGTGTGCGTGTGTGTATTTACTTGTCTTATATACTACTTAAAATAAAGTATAAACATTTAGTCTTATTATTACTTAGGCCTGGATTGCCTTTTATGGGTCCCATGTAGCTCTTTTCCCCACATTGTATCATCCCTTGCCTTTCATATTATCATTTGATATTTCTATAACCCTTTTATATTGTATTGGTTTATGCTGGTCTTTGGCTGTAATAAAGTTTTTGTACATTGGATAATTGCTCTAATTCACAGTGCCATGCTTCTAAGAATTTTCTTGCATTTAAAAAAAAAAAAACTGGCTTCTTCTAAGATTCCACTGATTTGCAGTTGCTGTTATGCATGAAGTTGTCTATGTGGAAGGAGATTAGTGAAATTGTGTTGTCTTTTGACAGCAAGCTGGTGTTCATGGGTATGTTCAACTACTCTTCTGCTTGTTTGTCCCATGTAGTTGTATCCGCAGTCCTTGCATTTTGTTTAGTAGATTACTCCTGCTTTGTCTTCTTTTGGTACTGGGTCTTTGGGCTTGCTGAGAATCCTTATTAGAATAAGTGGCTATCTAGTGAACATAAGGGAGGCAGGAGTATTAAGTATGTTCATCGCCTTGAGTTATATATAAAAAAGGTGGGAATAATAATAATGCAAATGTATGCACTTATTTCAGATCCAACAGTGTACACAATGAGGAATTTTATGGCAAATTGCAAGAGGTTGTACATCTACCATCTAGAAAGGATGTAGTACTACAAATGGGAAAATGGAATTTAAAAGTTGGATAAATAAAGAACCTGGAATTTCAAAAAGATTTGGAAAGTAAATGCAAAAAAGTAATGAAAATTTGTTGTTTATTGCCAATAGCTGTTTCAGAAACATAAGTACAGATTCTATGTAGGGCATCACCAGATAATCAACTGGTGATCAAATCAGCTACATAATAGGAAACTTAAATGAACAAATACAATGAATTCAGCCAGGACATTTCCAGGTGTGGAGTGTGGGACAGAGTGTATATTATTGGTATAATACATATGGATTAAACTAGAAAAAATAGTGGGGAGGGTCAGCAGATAAGTGTTTCAGCAAGCTATGAGCTGGAATACACAGTGAAAATATAAGTTCAATGTAAGAAATACATTCATTACATTTAATTTATGTGAAAGAGAACCTCAGCAACTATTGGAAAAGATAAGAGACACTGTGAAAACTGAAGCAGAAAACAAATTCCCACCCTTTAAAGAGGAAAAGATCCCAAGAGATCTCTGAACAAGCTCTCACGATAGCCAAGGAACGATGGAAAACAAATACCTTGGGCAACACGAAAGCTGTACAATGACTAAATGCCAACTTTCAGTGTCAAATAAGAAACAAAGATATGTCAATCAAGAATGACAACAAATGGAAGATAATAACAAAAGAAATGTGCTTT
Organism: Liasis olivaceus; assembly: GCA_030867105.1. NCBI lineage: Eukaryota > Metazoa > Chordata > Lepidosauria > Squamata > Pythonidae > Liasis > Liasis olivaceus. The sequence goes on along the minus strand of CM061354.1, from coordinate 34,071,598 downwards.
TAAGAAAATCAGAGCAATAATGGGAAAATTTACCGCTAGGGTAGATGTAGTCATATATAATGAGGAGTAATTATGGAAGAAATCTGATACAAGCAAATGAAATTAAAAGAAGATGGGAAGATTATACTGAATCCCTTTAGAAATGGGATTGTAGAATGGCAGAAACATTTGTTGGGGAGAATGTATTCAGGAACAGATCCCACTAGAAATGGTACTGGGATCAGTTGGTAGACCATCTGCCATTGGTAGACCATCTGTCAAGTAGGAAAGCACCAGGTGCAGATGAGATAACACACTGTTAAAAGCTGCAGGTAGATCATAAAATTATAGAGTTGGACTGGGGCATTTACCACCCTGTTCAAAAGAGGTATTCAAATTAAAGTATCCCAGACAGATGGCTGCTTTGCCTCTGCTTGATTCCAACAAATGGAAGTCCACCATCTCTCTGAGTAGATGTTTCACTGTTAAACTACTCTCACAGTTCAGAAGTTCCTTCTAACATTTAATTGGAATCTGATTCCTGAAACTTAAAGCCATTATTATATGTTCTGAACACTGTAATGAGAGATAAGAGTTCTTTAACCTCCTATGTGATATCCTTTCAGGTATATCCTTTAGATTATCATACTTAACCATAGCCCTAAAAATACTTAGCTCCTTCATGCCCTTCATAGGGCTTAGCTTCTAGTATTCTGATCATCCTCACTACCTTTCCCTGTTTCAGATTATATTAATCCTTCTTGAAGCATGATGCCCAGAACTGGATATAGTTCTCAAGGCTGGGAATTCAATCAAAGCAGAATAAAATGGAACAATTACTTCCCATTAATTGGAAAATATACTTCTGTAGAAGCAGCTTAAAATTACATTAAACTTTTTTTTGCAGCTACATTACACTACTGGCTTATATTCTCAATTATTATACTGTCATTTTTTTCACAAGTTATTACCAAAGCCGGAATTCTCTTCTTGCTTGATTTTTGATCCCTAAGTAAAGAAGTTTCCATTTCTCTGCTAAATTTCATTCTGTTATTTTATAGTTCATTTCTCCAAATGATTTCAAAATTTATTTTTATCTTCTAGGATATTACTTATCCCACCCAATTTTGTGTCATTTGAAATTATTTTACTTCTTTTCTTTTCTGCCATGACAATTTTTTTCCCGATGTCTAGTCTTGACATTAAAAGAAATTGTGGGAATCATTCTGAGAATCTCTCATCACTAATTTTCTTAATCTTTTGTTATAAACAGTCAAATCAATCATGCTTTGAGAGTTTCATTCATTCATTCTAATATATATTTTGCACACACACACACACACACAGACTGTATATATAATGCTTATATAGGTATGAATGAATGGTTTATGTTTAAATCATGTATTTGAAACAATCAGACCTTTCATTCATAATTAAGCCTACACCTTCACTTCTTTGTACGCATTCATGAACTCCACTCTACAAGATCATACCACCTTCATTCTGATCTATTGCATGCTTTTCCTTTTGTTAGAGTCACAGATATACAACATAGCTTGGTTACTGTTTTTCTTTGACTTTTGTCCCACAGGTTTGCAGAATCTACTTGTTTTTGCACTGCACTCATCTAGTTCTTATAGTGAAACTATAAATGCATGCTGTGACAGGGGTTTTATTTATCAACTGGCTTGTCAGAGAGCCTGATGCTGATTAAGGCTGAGAGGGAGTGGCTGGCCCAAGGAAGGACTAGAACCTGGGTCTCTCTGCTTCTAAGTAGCTCCTTAACTACAATACCACAGTGGCTTTCATATACAACATCTCTTCTTCTTCCTCTTTTTTAAAAATTCATTCATTAAATCATGCTTTTTACCACTTACTCTTATACTATACAAGTAACAATCTTCTAAATGCCATGGCCATAATCAAATCAGCCCATAGATTTTTAGCTACTGCCACACATCATGACTTGTTCAGTCAAGGCTTTCACATAATACTTTTCACTAAGAATTTATTTATTTATTTATTTATCAAATTTGTCATCACTCATCTCATTGTTAGAGATAGAGAGCATATAGATTAGGTTACCAGCCTTAGTCATACCTATGCCACATGAATCATTCCCTGCTAATGATAAGGATAGGACTGATAAGTTTTGACACACTATGGTCAGTATGCCACAAACACAGCCAAAGCTCAGTGTTTCCCAAGCATGCTTATGTTCTTCTATGCAAGCTAGGATCTCTAAACTTGAGATTATCTTGCAGGTGAATATATTATCACCCTACCAACTAGAAATATATATTCAATATGCATTTTATTAGGCTTAAGAAAAGATAAATGTGCTGAAGGAGTAAAGAACAGATTAATTGTAGAAAGGAAGGAAGTGACACATGTAGATAAAATCAAGAAGGATAGCAATATTTCTATGACAACAGAGATCAGAATAGTTAAAACTGGTTTTCCCAATGGTAATGTTTGGTTTAAAAGCTGGACATTAAGAAATAAAGGGAAAAATCTTCAGATTAAGGATTTGAAGAGAGACTTCAAGATGAATCAAACAATTGGTCAACAACCAAATAAAGATTGACTGCTTCTTTGAAGTGATAATCAACAAGCAAAGCCTTATATTTTTGATATTTATTTATTTATTTATTTATTTATACATACATACATACATACATACATCACATTTATATAGTTGTCCATCTCACAAAGCAACTCTGGGTGGCATACAACAATTAAAATAAAATAACAAGTATAAAAAAAACAAGAAGTATATGTGGTGCAAGTAAATGGTGAACTAGAAAAACTACTATGCTTGGCAGACGTGAAGCCAATAGAAGTAAAAACAACAAATAAGATGCATGGGTAGGACCAAGAAGATCACCAAAATGCCTTTGGAAGAGATAACATTCATCACTGAGATCAGGTCAAGATGGCTGGCGTTTGTCCATAAAGCTGGCGGCCAAGCCTGACACAAGAGTGCTTAATAACCTAATTCACTAAAGGGTGAGCTGAGTCTGATCTATGACTCAGTACTTCAAGCCAAATAATTTTTATTCATTTCTATGAAACTGTGTATCTCACTGGACTGCCAAATATTAATCTGTCAAAAGATTGCTATTACATTGTTGCTTTTCCTTTGTATAGTACATCTGTAGCTCAGTGAAAATAATACCAAACAATTGCCTAATTAGCATTAATGAAGTAATCCTACTCAAAGGCTCTGGGAATTCAATTTTAATCTAATGGCAAATGGGTAGCACAGTTCATTGTTTCTACTTCCAGTGTACTTTAGAAAGGTTACAGAAGGAGTCTTTTACTGCGGCTATTATTTGTGCCACCAAAGGCTGCTTACTATATTCGTTGGTTATAATTAAAATAATAAACTTGTTTAATCAGTCCAGTTGACATGGAACATTATTTCTGATCAAGTTCAGTCTTATTATGGCTTTTGGCAGAGTTTTGCATTATGACTTCAGTAGGACTACAATTGATTTGAACAGGGCAACAATATGTGATCAGAAGACTTGCAAGTACAGAAAAAGACTACTATATACTTTGTCATAATATCAAGATAATTGTCTGATTCAATACAGAAATCCTATTGATCTAAGTGAGACAAACATGTTGCATCTATGCATATGTTCACTTATGGGGACCACTAAGCAAGTAATTGAGATTTATTTTCTCATGTAATTGTGCACAAATGTAAGTTTAGAGTACAATTGCATTCTGTACTGAGACACTTTATGTATAGTTGCTACCACTTTCATGTAATGAATATTAATGCTGCCATAGCGATTTCGCTTTTTCCTTTTATGAGATGGCATAGATAAGATACCAGTTTTCAGTGGTATGAAAATTAATACCCTACCGCAACTTAAGGTGTTGTCAAACTACTTACTACATGTTGCACTGCAGTAGTGATTAATATCTAATGTAACTATTCCAGATAGATATATTATTATGCAAAAAATAATAATAGTTTAAAAGAGAAGATATAAATGCATGTGAAAAGAAAATCTGGTACTGTGCGAATTCACAAACCTACATGAGGATGTGATGGATGGAGAAATAAAAGTAATTTTTGTGTAATGAAGGAAAAGATTCAAGTCTGCCGGTATTTTTTTTAATCTCAAACTCCAAAATGCATTTTAATTAAATCTGGTTGACAAGTGTTATACTCTATGAATAAAACATGCATTCGTTTATCCTTAAGAAAATATATGCTTGTCTTCAATTTTAAATGGAATTTTGGGGATGGCAGTGCTACTTTCTATTATTTGACTATATTAATTTAGCAAAATATCCTTTTGGTTTGAAATCAATGTATTTGTTGACTATATACATATCAAACATGAAGTACTAATTAGTCGTGTTTGTTGTGTTTGTATATTGAAACTGGAATGGCTGCTTAATTTATTCTGGCACATACAAGAGAATTGTCTTCCAATATGTCACCGCCTCCTCACTTTCCTGTCACTTCAGCTTAGTCTATTCAGTGAGTGTTAGCATGTAATAGCTGTTCTGTGGTCAAAAAAAGAAATGCATTTGGGGAGGCTCATTTGAGGAGTTAGTGTACAGAAGCCCACATTAAAACCACTGCAGCACCTATTCCTAATTGGCAATTGTTGTGGATAATTTGTGCAGAGATATTGTGGACTGATTGAGCATGAAGATTCTGTCAAGGTCACATTGAGGAGAACTTCGCTGAGAAGGGGAAAAGATATTCATGAGATAAAATAAATCAGAACAATAGTTTCGATTAGTTGGGCTAACAAGAAAGAATTCTTTTCAGCAAAGCACGAATACTTGTAAATGGCATAGAGAACTCCTTTAGCCTCTAAGGGAAAAATCCATATTAGGACTCCTTCCTTCCTTCCACCCTCCCTCCCTCCCTCCCTTCCCTTCCCTTCCCTTCCCTTCCCTTCCCTTCCCTTCCCTTCCCTTCCCTTCCCTTCCCTTTTCCCCCTCCCTCCCTCCCTCCCTCCCTCCCTCCCTCATAGCTCAAAATATGTCACTAAAATGTATATCACATAAATGTTGCTCAGGATATTGTCCTAGATAAGTATGCTATGACTTTTTGTTATCAGGCACAGTACAAGTTCTGTTTTCAACAGAAAAATAAGTTTTACTAAACATAATTAGGAAATAGCAAGCTGGCTAATGTATTAAATCTGCATTTACTCCAGGCCAATGGGACAATGTAAGAGCATTATAAAGCAAGTAAAAAAACAGCTGTTCTGTCTGGAATATAGTGGAAATATTACATTTCTCATGTCTACTTCACCGTACATAATAACTCCAACAGCATGGCTGCAGAGACATGTGATTATTTAATTTCTCCTGAAATTCTCATCAGTGCTTCAATTTCCTTTAACCTAGACTTTAGAATTCCCTTGTCTCTAAACTTCCCCTCACATATTCTGTTTCAGAAATGGTTAACCTTAAACTTGCTTCTAAATAAACCTAATGTTCCATTCCCGCACAGGGCTTGGAAAACTTCTGCACTCCCACATAAGTACTTCACAAGCCATTTTAAATTGGCCTAGGAAGCAGAGCAATAATTGAGGTTTGGCTACTGAAGTAAAGCAACTATCAGTCTGGGCACAGAGGTTTTGAAATCTCCTCAGATGGACTTCAGAACATAACTCCCATTATTCAGCAAAGAGTTTAATCAAACAATGTGTTACAGACAACTAGGAGGAATTCTAATTCTTTCCCAATTTTCTTGGTTAATAGAATGGAAACAAAAGTCTTTCTGTGAATTTCATCACTATTCTTTGGGGGCAATATTATGGGTCATGATATACCTTATCTAATCTGTGGCTGTATTGAAGTCCAAGAAAATGAGTAATAGGGGAAAAAATTGGCTGAGGTCCTTGTTCTCTTCGTGTCAACTAAACAAAAGTAGAAAATGATACACCTCTAACATCAAACATACAGATCTGTATATTTATAGGATTAGTGATATATTAGTAATGCAGTGCAGTTGTTACTTCTTTGTGGTTAGACCTTTCTCTTCATTTGAATGCTGGAATTATAAGGAATTGGTGGAACATCTGGAAATATCTTCCCAGTATATTTTCTGATAATTTTTATCCAGTGCTTTATACCTGGATGTTTTTTTAGGATTGTTTAAATATTGATAGCAATGGAAATAAATTAAAGGTGAAACCAATTTGTTCCCATAATTATTCTTTGCTCATATCTGAAATAGTCCCCAAATATTAGTGTTTTCTAATTGGCACCCCATAGTACTTAGTTTCAGGATTTTATTTCTAACAATAGGTATTACAGTATTTAACTGTAACATACAGATTTTATATTTCTTTAGTTTCTACCCAATTACTTTATATATGTAAGCTTCTATATATATCTTAAAACTCTGGCAGATTGGTATGAGTAAAAACATTCCTTCACATACTGGGATTGTAAGATATTTAGGGCCTTAATAATAAGTACTGGAACTTTGTATTGGACTTAAAATGGAATAGCCTTATATTAATTTCAATACCACATATCACTTTTGGTTTCAAGTCTACAATTATGGTATAATAGGTTGCAAATGTATTATTTGTTAAGTTGTGTATGCCACATAGAATCTGTTAGTATTAAAGTGAATAGAGCTACTTGTAGTTCAAGTAACTGTGTAATACATTTAGGTATCCTGAAGTGGGTAGATAATATTCACACCTACACACAAATACATGCATATAGACACACATACACACAATTCTTTCATAATAAATGCAAGGGTGGGCACAGCAGAATGTGTCAGTACTAGGACTGTCAACCACTTCCAGGGAAGAAATGGCAAACTGAAGATGACTGCGAAAGAATGAAGAGCTACGGAGTAGACTGGCTCCTTGTAATTCCTCCCTGGACAAGGAGAGGACATGAGTTCACCCACAAGTGCTTCATACAGTTGCACCTCATGAGGAGACTGCAAGACAGTGGTCTCTGGAGGGTTTATTGCACTGGGAGATGAGGGAATAAACAACTTGCTGAAACCGTGGTTAGTGCCTTCAGAAAGGACACTGAGTTCACATATATCTTTTTCTAATCACTTTTGGAAATTGCGTGTTAACTGCTTTTCAGCTATTAGGAATCTTTAGATCAACAAGCTTTACAGCACTGGGTGAGTTTCCCTTAATCCTTAATGAAAGAAGTTTTAAATACAAGTTTAAGGAGTTAAAATAATTATTTTTTAATAAACAGCAAAAGGGCAATTAGAACTTTGATTCTGGAAAGTTACAAATGGAGTAAGGGTCCAGATGGATTTGAAATAGATTTTGGAATTAATTATAAGAATCCTTCCTGTGGGAAAATGCTTTTGTTTTGAATTCTCTTGGAAAAAAAAAAAGACCATGATAGGATATGACTTTGAAAGTTGGACACTAGAGGGAATCAGAAGGAAGTAAAGAGTACAATTAAAGTAGAGAATGCTTAAATTTGACTAATACACAATGAAGCAAAATATTTTAACATTGGACATTTTGAAGGATATTTTTGAACAATGGAGCCAGAAGTTAATTTTAAGAGTGTCTGCCTCTATAGACAGACTATGTTTCAAACTTGTTATGAAAGAGGAACAAGTTTTACCTGACAAGATTGAGACTGATCTGAAAGTGGATTTAAAAATGACAGACTACAAGAATAAGGAAAAAGATGCTACATAAGACATACAAAAGAAACTGGCTGATGTCTTAATAATTAAAAGGGATATATAAATAACAAACAAAGAGAGTGACCTAGATAATTTTCCTATATTGGATTTACAAAAGAGACTTGTTAAATCTTTGAAGAATTTTATGAGAAGGGGCAAAGAAAAACTGAAAAGAAATAAAGTTCTAGGACATTATTTGAAGTGACTAAAGATCAACACTGTTAAAAGTAAAAAGAAGGAATTTGAAGTTGGTTTATTTGATCCAGGTTAAAATAGATATATTGTTATCTCTGGAAACCCGTAATGGACTTTTGCTGATCAGGACTGAATGATGAAGCTTTAAGGATTTATTTATAGATAAGAGATGGGATATGGGAAGAAGAGATCATTTGTTGTATTTTAAGAGAAAGTGATAAGTTACTAAAATTGTTTATACTTGAGATGAATGGGGAGTCACCTCTTTATATATTTCTTTCCTTTTTCTTTCCTATATTCTTATTTTTTTCTTTCCTATTTTTCTTTCTATTTTTTCTTTTCTGCACTTTTTATTTTTATTCTTTTATATATTTTTTAGTTTTTTATCTTTTTAATTGTAACCTTTAATAAAATTGCTATTAAAAAACGTACCAGGACTGTCAACCCGATTGTTCATTCCACAATTCATAGGCACCTCATTAGGAAGGGAATAATAAACTGCTCCAATTTCGATTTATTGCAGATGGTGTATTCTGGTATTACAGAAACTTGTGAAGGCAATGGTTCCTGAAATTACAGAAGTAAATACTGTTGAGGATTAGACTATGATAATTCATATTAATTGCTGCATTCATCAGTTGAGATATACATCTAAAACTATGAGCGTGGATGCCTACTTTGTTTTAGTCTTTGCCACACAAAATGTTCTCACAGCAAAGGTCGGAGAGAAGTATTACTTTGCCCTGATCTTTACATCCATCCTTTCAGTGAGGAAGAGGAAATTCATCTTCCTAGTTACAGTGGAGTTTATTTTGACTATAAATCTATGCAGTATGTTTATTATCTCTTGAATCAAATGAATTTCTTCTCAAACTGGGCTAGAGGGAAAATTAAAAGGAGCCAGAAACAAACCAAATCACAGCATTCTTTATTGTTCCTTTGCTTTTTTCCTTGCTTGCATTTGTGCATCCAACAATAACATTTAAAAATATTTTTTCAGAAGTAGAAAATATACTCCTATAAGGTTTTTTTCCCCATTTTGTACTATTTTCTTCCTTCTGAACAACTAATACATATGGAAAAGACACTGGAACACGTAAGTTTCATAGGATTGTGCATCTAATTACATTGGGGATCCTCAAATGCAGTCTTTTATTGATGCGCACATGTGCTGTTCATGAAGGAAAAAAAGACTTTAAATGGAGGGCAGCAGGCTGTCACCATTCCAAGGGGCTGGAAAGACCAGAAACAGCATGAGTGGTATCATTTGCTGTGCTGTTACTTTTATTCTTGAAAATAAATAATAGCAATCAGACTTTTGCATTGTTGATGGCATATGCTCTGATGAAGAAATAGCGTTATGGTTCAGGTAGCTTGAGTCATGCTATATTTGCACCCAAGAGTGTTCAGTTTCCTGTACAGAGTAATCTATGTGAAAATTGCATTCCTGGCTTTTGGAATTTATGATATTTCCCCCCTTTTATTCTCTGCTTGAACATTTGTTTAAATTTGTCAGTGTTGACTTTATTTTAGATCTTATAAGTGATGAATGCTGATATTGTTACTCTGAACTATAGAACTTGGTTACCAGCACTTTCTTGTCTGAAAAATCCAGTTTGCAAGAATTCAGTAATGATAGCTTCTTGTAAGATTTCATGGAATAGTAGAAGCCAAGAAGGATGCAGACTGCTGGCCTTGATGATTGTATAATATAGACAAGACATTCACACTGAGCCTTGGCTAGCCTTTAATTAACTGCAAGAAAACCACACTCCACCTATGAGAATTTCAAGTTCCCTTCCCGCTTTAAAACAAATTCTGCCTCATCAAACTGAAGGCGTAGAAAGAAATTCAGGTTTCCCCCCCTGCAAAACTCAGGTACAGAGTTTCCAGCAAATAGAGTAATGCATTTGATTTTACTATGTCAGTAGTTCTTATGGTGAGCAGAATAGTGTAAGACTTTAAGACTGAGCTCTGCTGGGACAATCTCATATAAATCCCACAGTAAGTAAATAGATGCTTAGATGCTAAGAAAATGTCAGAATGCCAGGGCAATAAACCTCAGCTACTGTTGTTTCCCAACCACTGTTATTCAGAGGCATTCTGCCTCTGATTCTGAAAATAATATACAGTCTTCCACACTAGTTATATAGCCATATCTCCATGAATTTGTTCAATTCCCTTTTAAAGCCAACTAATGTGGCGACCATCAACAACTTTGTTGATATTCATCCAATCATCTTGATATTTCAATATACTGGTTTCTGTCCCTTACAAATCAAAGAAAGATTACAACTAAATGGTAAAGTCCTTAATTTTAACACATTCCCAGATGTAATTTGTAAAGTTGTTGAAAATGCGACTGTTTGCGGTGAGGTGCTTCTGTGCATATCAGAAAGATTTTCCTGCAACTGAGAGCTTTCTTTCGTTTTTTGTCCCTTCATTTTCAACAATATCATTCTGCCAAAAGGAAGTTACAGTGAATAACTTCTGAACCATTTATAAAGATTCAGGTTAGCACAGACACTAAATGATCACATACTGAAAGTGAAAAGGAATAATTGTGATTGCTGCAGGATTGCTCCAAATGCCATTTTCTAATTGTAGCAATATTTAAAATATTCCACTCTAATTTCAGTTTGGAAGAGTGGGAAATTAGATGACCTCTTTAAAGTATCTGAAGCTTTCCTCCAAATTCAAGAACTCTTCCCCTCATTATCTTGAAATTAGACTACTGAAATGCATTTTACATGAGGGCGCTTTCTGAAGGTGACTCAGAACCTTCAATTAAAGCAAAATGCAGCAACCCGCCTACTGCCAAGTAAGACCTGCCACTGCCACATAACACAAGTCCTGTGGGCACTGAGATGCTTTTTATAGGCTTCTGGATACAATTGAATATTCTGCTTTTAAGCTATTAAGCCCTGGGTATATTGGTTTCCAGGTGTCTCAGGGATTACCTCTTCAAGTAGAACTATCCCATCCCATTTGCTTAGACCAGGAAATGTTGCTGAAACCATCCCTGCCCAATATGGGATTCCTGGAGAATGGTTAGTCCAGGTCAATCAATCAACAATCATTCAATCAATTCAGAGTTAAAGCTATTGTGTGATCTTTCAGAAAACTAGTTATCTAAAATTCAGCTTTGATTTTCTATTTCACAAGGCCTACATCTGAAGATTGTAGTTAAATGGGTCTATGAACCCATATTACATATATCTGGAGCCAGTTTCTTTATTGTGGAACTATATACACACACACACTATATTAAGGTGTGTATATTGTGGTCATATATCTCTGTGTTTATATATATGGAAAAAGATTACATTCAGGAAAGTTGTGATTGGAATTGATTAAGTGTCTATAATCAATTCCAATCACAACTTTCCTGAATGTAAACTTTTTCCATGGGCAGAATAGAAGTTGGGTAGGTTCACAGCCATAGAAAATTCATTAAAACTACTCACATAACTCTTTCAATCCTATCTTATCAATTCCATAATCATTATGGTAAAAGCTAAAATAAAATAATAATGTTGAATATAATTGCCGGATATGCATTTTTTATAAAAAATATGTAAAATCATTTAATTTGGCATATTTTTTAAATCTTTACAGAACTATTTACTATATAAAACAATAAACAAAGTGATACATGAATTTCAAATTACTGTATATAATGACTGCATATAATGACTGCAGTCCAATAGTTGTTTTGGGGCAGCAAGACTACCATCAGGATGAAAAACCTTTTTGTACCATGCAGTCTTCTACTGCAATTAATTATCATTCACCAAGCTAATACAAACAGTCATAAAGTAATATGCATAATAACAACAACAAAAAGTGGAAGTTCCTTAGTGAAAAGAGGCTATAGCTCAAGAGGTCATTGGTGCACAGAGTAGTGAGTTGCATTCTTTATGCTCCTGTTTTGTTCTACAAGCTGTATAATTCCCCCATATATGCTTAGCTTTTGATGTAGCTTGGACCAATTTGGTTCTACAACAGTGGGTTTGCTGCTGCATGATTTGACCTTTAACTTCATCCTCCCAAACTCTGTTGGGTTCTCTAAAATTTAGCTGAGAATTAAAAAGGCAGAACAGTAGCTGAGTGCCTGAAGGACAAGTAGCATCTCAATTATGTACCATAGTGCCCTTTGGTTTGTTAAAGTTGAACTAAAATCCCTGCAGGATGACTTTAGAAATTCAAGCAAGTGTTGTTAACTGCCAACTGCTAGATGTGAATGTGTTAAGTTTAGCCAGAAGAGAGCTAAAACCATGCAGCTCAGCACAGATGAGAACAACCTCTTGACTTTTGCCTAAAACTGCTTCATTTAGCCAAAAGATGTTTAACAGCAAATGCACAAATATAAACAGATTTCAAAATCTCTGAAAGAAGGAAATAATGCATGTGCACACCTGAACAGGCTGTCTACCCTGGAGGCAGATGTGACTATCAGATGTTGCTGATTTAATTGTTTCTGAAAACTCTGAATTTGAATAACAGCAAATCACTCTGGCTAAGGGCTATTTCTGATGTGACTCACTCTCATTGTCTCCAAAAGTAGATGGCCAAATGTAATTCAGTTTTCCAAGGCTGAAAATCAGTCTCCACCTGAATTTTATTTATTTGCATATGTTCAGCTACTATCCATATAAAAATGTCATATATACAGATGCTTGTAGTAGTATGGAGGGTTCATCAGTGCATTCTTAAAAAAATCACTATGTTGTCTAACAACTATGGTTGAAGGAAATTAGAACTTTAGCTATTTTTAAAGTAGACATAGCTTAGGTACTTCGGTATTTTAATTTGTTTCTCTTCTTAGTTCAAAAAAGTGCCGTGTAATACACTAGTGAAATATAAACAGAAAAGGTCTTATAATAGCTGGCACATAGCCACTTGCAGCATGGCTCTTTCATTTTTTTGTCACTGCCAAAAAATTGTGAGATCTGCAACTAAGCCTAAGGACCAGCTACGTGCAAAAGACTGGCATATAGGGTAAACCCCCTTTAGGCAGTCATCATGAGGCTGTATTTATCATACGACTGGGAATCATGAAGACCTTATGATACTGTGCTTTTAAGGTAGAACAGCCTTTTCTAATCTATTGTCTCAGAGAAACTACAGCTCTCAGAATTTCAATGGATGTGCTATCTTGGTACTCAGCAAACTGTCTTCCCAGAATATTGGGAGGACAGGTTGGGGAAAGATGTGTTATAGATTTTTAGTGTTGGACTAGGACTGGGTAGATGCATGTTCACATTCATAATCCAGTACAGGAATGTCTGCTGAGGGTGGGCTGGTGGTGGGGTATAAAAATGGTCAAGGTGACAGCCACAACATGTGATCAGTGCTGTACCTGCCATGATGCATGTAAAAGAGGGCATGGGTTCAATTACACAATTATGGCTGCCATCTTGACCTTTTGGAGCTTCTGCAGATACCCCTGCTTCAGTATAAATAACCACTGGTCATTCACTTTCAGTCTGAGCTATCGGGGGATATTAAACAACAAAAGAATGATATATGTCACTCAGTATTCCTTCACAAAAGAAGAGGATTAAACACTAAAGAAAAACAAGTGCAACATGCCATAAACAGGTGTGCAAAACACTTTGAGGCTGAAATTTTCTGACCACTGTGGCTTTGAAATAAACTCATTCAAATCATTAAAATGGTCAATTGTTGACCATTTTACCATTCGAAAGATTTTGCAAACAGTACTTCTGTAGTTCATCTCTTATGTAGGCTGATCTCATTACCCAATTTTTTCCTTCCAGGTATTCAATAAGCATGTTTCAGTCTGTAATACCAAGTCTGTGCCAGCTGTGAACAAGAAGGTATGGGAAATCTTTTTAGTGTAATGTAGGCAGTGAGATACCATTTCAAAGTGATGAATCATGACCTAGCTATGTAAGATGGTATCATCACATTAGTCATGCATTGTGTGTGTGTGTGTGTGTGTGTGTGTAGATAAAAGTAAGATGATGATGATGACGATGACAATGACGATGATTACTTTGAATCAGCTCTCCCTGAAAGGGGAAAACTTAGGTAAAAACTGAACTTGGGTAAAAAGTGAATAAAATCCTATCTTACCCCATGATATTTAGATATTTTCCATGGTTGTTACAGCTCTAAGAAACCACATACCAGTGGTCCTTAGCTTTTTATATCTTAAGTCCAATAGTCACTTTATTAAAGAACCTGAGCCCCTCCAACATAGAAACAAAAACCTGACATTTTTAAAAGGGCATATATATTCTGTTTTTCTGTAATCATATTTATCCCAGTTATATTTATCACTTACAATACATTTTAAAGACATAAAATGGAGTCACACTGTTGATAGGACTGTCGTAACTATAAAATCACAATGAGCTTTGGATCTGTACACTTATTCTTAATAAATGAACTTTTTAAAGAGCAAATAAAATAGAGGGAGAGAACTAAGAACAATATGTTATTTTATATCACTTTGCCTCTTAAATCTAAATCTCTCTGATGTTTCTTACTGTACTAAGATGTTTCTTTGTCTTAGCACATTTGACTGCAGACTGCTGACTTTGTTCTCCTTCTTGGTACTCCTTTCTCTTGTGGGCGGAGAAGGTAATCATTCTTACCTAGATTACTTCTGTATCATCAGTGGTACATGAATCAGTGGTTGCAAAAGACTGTTGCACATAACCTTTCTGTTTGCAAAATGTTACTTTTAATTGCCCTTTGGTATTCACTAATCAACTAATCATTGCATCTCACGTGATCTGTCTAAATACTGCTTAATCAGTTCTGATAAATTATTTGCTGAAACTAATACACATTATGATATTTATCTGAATAGTATGTGATCTACTGTTACGGAATGAAATATTATTCCATAAACTGAAGAGTATCTTTCTTCTTTTCCCTGCTTTCTGCCTGTGAATTATTTATCAATTTTATTTCTATTTTAACTCACTGTAGTTCTAAACATATGAGAGTAGATCTCCAGCCTACTCGAGTGGAATGTTGATATAACCATGTCATTCTTTTAGAAGCTTGAGCAACATATCATTTATAAAGTGAATTATAGTTCATTAATATATGCATTTTGCTTAAGGTTTTTGGAAGGAATGAAGCAATTTTTCATTTCATCAATATAGGATATCACTACAAGAAGTGAAGCACAGAAAACATCAAAATATTCATCAGACAAAAGCAATATGAATAATGGAAAGGAAACCTTGATGGAGGATTGTGTGATATTCTTATGATTGATTACTATTATTTGGTTAAAATAGTGTTGTGATATGATTGTCTAGGTCAGAGATTGTGTGTGGCTCTTACCATACAAGTATTTCCAAACAGTAGCCATCCTTGCAGGTGCCTAAGTCTTTGTTTAAAAGATTTCTGCATCAGTTCTCTGTGAGGCAACCAGCAGATATGAAACAGTTCAGTATGATTAAGTACAGAACACATTTTTCTATCGGTTTCCAAAATCATCAAGCAAAGACATTTTAGAAAACAAAATCTAGAAAAAGGTTTTTCTTTATTAAAAGCAGTTGTTATCATCTAGATTTTTGATAGTCTGTTATAAACCAGTTCATGTGACATATCTTGGTATGGCTTGGAGAAGGGAGGATAATTGTCCTCATTGTACAGACTTTTGGTCAATGCTTTCATGATAAGTTGTGAATAATACTATACAGGCTACACTAAAGAAACCCCAAATTTTTGGTAAAAATTAGGTATGCAAAATTATGTGCGTCTAAATTCTTTCACATTAATAAACATTGGGCCATACATATTCAATTTTTTGGTTCCATGTTAGAACTAATTTTATGGCTCTGTCTTTACAGTTCTTTTTAAGCATTATATTATGACAGTTGTGATAATTTGCAGTTGCATTCCTAATGTTTTCTATTAGCATTTTTTTCATTTTTTTAGATTTTCCTTCATTATTTTAAAATAGATTTTCAGTTATCTTCTTTCTTCCATTTTTCCACAACCACATTTACTGATTGATTGATTGATTGATTGATTGATTGATTATGTACCATCAAGTCAGTGTTGACTCTAAGTGACCGCACAGATAGATTTTCTCCATGACTATGTTCCTAACCTGGTCGTTCAGGTATTCTAATGGTGCACCTAAAGCTGCTGAAATTGAGTTCGTTCATCGTGCCACCAGTCACCCACTTTTTCTCTTTCTTTACACCTTTCTCAGCATTATAGATTTCTCAGGAAGAGCATATCTTTGCATAGTGTAACCAAAATATAATTTGAGCATGGTCATTTGTGTCTCATGTGAGGATTCTGAATTGATTTGGTCTATGATCCATGTTTTTGTTTTCTTGGCTATCCATAGTATTGTCAAGAGTCTTATCCACAAGAAAGTTCAAAAGGCTCAATACTCTTTCTATCCTGCTTCTTCAAAGTCCAGATTCCTGTATAATATGGCTGAATTGGTCAGCTTTGTGTCCACAAGAAATGTTGGATACGTGAAATGCAGTTCTGTTGCACACACCTTGCTTGTTATGAAACAAATAAAAACAATATGGATTGATATCTGGCTGAAATTCTGTTACCAGTTTTCCTTTATTCTTTGTTCAGTTTTGTTTAACCAAGAGTTTGGCTTTAAGATGGGTAGCTATACAAATGTTTTTAAATAAATAAATATCTTTTTCAGTTTTTTAAAATATCATTTCTATCTTTTTTGAACCCTATTTGTATTTGAATTAATTTTATTAATTTTAATTATTTTTCTATTTACTAAATATTAGTGTTATGGTTTCAGTAGCTCTTATAATCCTCGATAGATCTTCAGACTGTGTGACTCTTATTTTATTACTGTATTTCAGATTTTGCACGTAATTTTTTAAATGTACATTTTATACTTGTTATGATGTGCCAACTAAATAACAAAAAAGATAGCTGCATTCAGATAGTGGTATATGGATAATTTCCCCTGCAGCTTTTTTTAAAAAAATACATTTACATTTTTTTAATCCAAGAACATTTTGGTAATATTCTCATTGTTGCGGTGAGAGATTCCTGCCAATGAAAACTTGGTTGAAGGATGTATGTGAACAATCCTTTTTCTTCAGAAGAAGAACACTTTTAGGAAATTGAAAAAGAAATTTTAGCTCAGGGTCACCCTCTACTCTGACAGCGTTGATCAATTGCTTTAAAGGGCACATGGGCACATTTATCAATGATTTGTTGATATTAATTTATACAGAACATTAATTTGCAACCAGAATACTTAATTCACTGGGGGAGGGGGTATGTAGAATCACATTTTTATTATCCTAACCACTTCAAAACAACTAAATGTACATGGTAACTATAGCAGAAAACAGAGAATCTCAGCTAACAATTAGCATGTATCAACCATTGTCTTACAATTTTGGCTTTCATAGTACAACTTGTATCCAGTGCATTCTGGGAATGGAATCCTGGCCATCATGGTAAATATGCCAAACAACTCAATTGCTGAAAACTCTTACTCCAATGCTTTTCTTGTTGTGATGCCATTATATCATAGGTGTCAAGTTCAAGTCTGAACAACCGCATAACAATCAGATAAAACCCATATAACATTGGACTTAAGATACGGAACACAAAGACACACCTATTTTATCTATGTAACTTGAAACATGTAATAGGAACAAGATAGGAAAAAAATGGAAGACTTGTCCAGCTAGTTACTGTAGTTCAAAGCTCTATTTCTGCCATAGCATAGACAGCAAAGAAATACATTAGGTTGCCAGTATCAATTCACATAATAAGGAACATATATATCATCTTATCACATGATAAACTGAAGCTATTATGAATTGTTATATAAATCAGAAAGTGAGGCTGAGGTATAACAGGAATTCATGATCCTTTTGCACATAAGCTAATACATACCATGTAATAGCTGCAGGAACAGATCATATGAACAACTCTTGGCACTTTGGCCACCTACATGAATCAGTTGTTAGGTATGGTGGCTTTCACAACTTTCCAATGGTTATTAAAATAATATAGGATTGCAGCACAATGCTAGTAGTGTAAATCATGAAATCAGAGCATGCTTTGGCTTTGCTCCCAGACTGGGCCTCTTACAGAAACTTATCTAGCAGAAAAGAAACATTCAATAGAGCTTTGTTTGCTGAATTTCTTCTGCTATATTGCAATATTCTGCCTGAGACCATGTTCATCAACACACTTACTCTGGAACAGTCATGGAGATTAGGAGATGACTGCATCAGAATAAGGACTGCAAGTTAATTCTTAATTAGGTGCAGGAAGAATGATAAATATTTATAATAAATTGTTCATTTTACTTTGCAAACGTGTGTAGTTATTTTCTGCGTATATTTTCCATCTCCAAATTTAATTTATCGTCAATTTTAGTGAATAGAATAGAATAATATAGTCATAGTTGGTTGCCTAGGTGTCTGCTTGGGGAAGAGGAGTGTTGAAAGATTCATTGCAATGCTGCAACACAAATTCCACCCCTTACGTTCTTTCATGTGACATTGCAACACAGGAACAAGAGGGTAAAACTTGCATTATGATGTCAGAACACATGATATGTCATGTTAATGTCATTATGGCTAAGAACAGACATATTTACCTACAGTTTTTGTTATGAATTTGGGGAAAGAAATATAATGCACAAATGTATATATAGGCAGAATGAGGCATATTAGATTTTTCCTGTCAAGATTGGAGAGAGGACAGATTTCCTGTCAGTCATAGAGAAGATAATGTGATATAAAAATACTTCTCTCTGAAACCTTTTGTTGAAAAGATTAAAAAGGCAGCACATCAGGCGTGGGTTATTTTGGCAGCAGCTGTGAATCAGAAGGATCCTGGCCCTTCCACGCCGCCTCTAGTGTATATTTTAAAGACTGCAGAAAGGTGGAGAAATGTTTGATTTCTCCATCCTTACTTTTCCCTTGCCAGTCAATGTGGAAAGGTATACATGACTATATTTTGCTCCACTGAAAGTAGAGAACCATGAAATCGTATGTGATATTTCTCATATAAAATGTATTAGCCTTAATGTTCCAGAAGGCTTTTTGCTTCAGGTATGGCTACCACTCTGAAACATATTTTCTTTCTGCATGAGAATTGTGGGTGTGCTATAAATGCTCTTTGATTGCTGAAAATTCATTCATATTCTAATTCAATATATTTTAACAGGCTTACCATGACAGCTCATAACATTGCACTTACTGTTTTTAATTTGTAACCCTGCTCCTTTGGGGTGAATGCAGACTCCTCCAGGACAGGCAGGACATTACTCAGCTGGAGAGATGTACCACCCACAAACAAGATTTCTGTCTTGTCTGGACTGAGTCTCAGTTTATTGGCTTTCATCTAATACACTGAAAAGAATAGCATGGTATGTATAGAGGTATGCTTGTAATATCATTAGGTATCCATTGCCAAAAAGTTATCCATGGTCAAAATCAATTATCAATCAATATTGATCTATCACTCAGTAGCAAAGCCCTTAAGGTATTTAGCCAAAATTTGAAATTTTCTATTCATATTAAAAATGTCAGTCTTCACTAGGAGGAGAAATATTAAATTCAGTGTTTTTGCTTACAAACTTGGTGTAGAATTTCAGACCCTTCTCTAACAATAAAGTGATATTGCAGTGTCTATTCTAAAATGTAATGCATTTGGGTAAATAGTCTTATGAAAATACATTTTAAATGCATATTCAGCTTTTCCTTACTTTCTAACAGGATCCCCAAAGCTTTAGTCACCATGTATAACTGATACTTTTGTCTTAAAATAGTGAAGCTAATTCATTACACCCAAATCCAAACTGTGTAGAGTACAGCACTTAGTTGAGATGTGCTTACTCAGGAAATCAGCTTAATCAGAATGCCTCATGGGGAACTGATCTAAGACAAATGATACTTAATGACAATGACTAGTGATTTATAGAGATAGTAATCCTGCTTAACTGCAGTTCTTCTTGTGATTTAGTGATGCTTTACATTTTGTGTGTTCTAATCTCATTCCTGATGATTGCTTTCATTCTAACAAGTGCTGTTAGTGCCACATTATTTGTGGACCTACTGTGGAAAAAAAAAATGTTTCTGTTCCATGCTTGGTAGTAAACAGTAGCAATACAAAGAATATGGAAGACTACATAGGTTTTCCTTGTAATTCAACTAAAGATCCCAAATATTTGGGTGTACGAGTCAGGGAAGCAATTTATTTTCCTTTTTAGTCAGCTTCTCACAAACATAGTTCAGCCATTATACCTTTATCCCTCAATCACATGTTCAGATGTTGTCATTTAGTACCATTTATCAGGAGGTGGCTAAGACAAGAGCCCCATATTTTCAAAGAACCATACCAGAGACCTAACTAGTAGGGAGTCTATTATAAACAAAAAGACATAGGTTTAGTTTTTATTTCAAATTCTGTGTAGGCTCAATTTTAAAACTTTAACCTCAATGCATAAATTAAAAAGAATATATGTATCTCAGGGTTGAACTGCGGAGTCCTTGGTGCTCTCTGAGCTTGGTTGTTTGCTTGCAGACATTTCAATACCCCACTATGTAACATCATCAGAGCTAGTGAGTGTGGGATTTGCTCTTTGTTTATATACAGTAACTTGCGCTACCAATGTTGGCGGGGGTGTGCTTTTCTCTTTGGTAGTACCTTGATTAGGGTATTGTTTTCTGTTTGATGACAGCAAATTAGAAACACAAATCTATTGAAAGACAACCCACATTAACTAAGTGGTCCATTACCAAAGTAACAACCCAACTTTCCAGAAGAAGAGCCATGTAAGAACATTATTCAGATGAGTGCAAATACAGTACAATAACCCATAACAGCAGAAAAAGGGAAACAGACCATCTATTCAACATCTTCCAACAAAATGGATATCCACACAACTTTATCAAAATGTGCCTGATCACTCAACCTACTACAGCACAACCAACACAATCTATGAAAAGGATAATATTGCCATACATCAGAAACATCTCAGAAACAATCAACAGACTACTACAACCATACAGCATCACTGTAACACACAAACCAATTAAAGCCCTCCAAAACATCTTAAGTAAACCAAAAGACCCAGTGCCCAAGAAGAAAAAAACAGGAGTCATCTACAGCATACAGTATAATGACTGTAACAGCCACTATATAAGACAGACAGGCAGAAGGCTAGCAGAGCGCATCCATGAACACCAACTAGCAGTCAGAAGACATGATGAAAACTCCTTAATCTCACAATACATGGACAGACTCAACCATAATTTTAATTAGGAAACTGTGAGCATCCTAGACCTAGCTAAATCCAAAAATGCTAGGGAATTCCTGGAAGCCTGGCACTCAGACAAATCAGCCATCAATAGACACATAGAGATAAATCACATTTACACACCCTTCAAAAGAGACAATAAAAAAGCTAAGAAGGAAACAAAAAGACCAGAACACATCATCTTTAGCAGCCAACTTCTAGATAAGCAGGGATTAACACCAGACAATCAAGTGGAAAACAATACCCTAATCAAGAAACTACTAACGAGACAAACAATCACGCTGATAATCAAGCAGAAAACAATACCCTAATCAAGGAGAAACCAAGGAGAAACCAATCAAGGAATAACCAAGGAGAAAACCACACCCCCACCTACAATACCAGAGCAAGCTACTGTATATAAACAGAGAGCAAACCCCACACTCACTGGCATTGATGATGTTACCTAGTTGGGTAATGAAATGTCTACAAGCAAACAACCAAGTTCATAGAGCACCAAGGACTCCACACAAATTAAAATGCAATATAACAGTTCAGTTTGGGCTTCAGTTTGAAGAATCAAAAGTATTCATATGCAAGAACCACAAATGGAAGCCTATTACACTGCACATTTTTCTACTCAGCACAAAGATATTAACAATTTTGGGTAAAGGTTACCATATTTAACTCTTATTCATGTTGGTATATTCTAGCCAGGTATATTACTTAAGCAGACTTAGTATTCATTCCAGAAAGTACATATTAAGCCATTCTGAAGACTTGTGGTTCTAGGTACACACATTTCCTTAATTGTTGGACCATTTACTTGATAAATATAGTCCATTCCTGAGAAAGCATGTGATCTATATTTACACACATTGTAGTCTAATGGAATCCAGTAATTGAGGCCTACTAATTTAATGAGTTGTATTAGTAAATAGGGAAAACTAATGCTGCCGACTTTAAATATAGGACAAGTTTGTGGGGGGAGAAGGAACTAACTCCTCCAAAGTAGAAGCTGCAACCAGTTTCATCCATAGTGACAAAGTTCCAAGATAAGCAGAAGTAAAATAAACGTGCATGTTAGGTAGTCATACATATTTTTTAATAGGATAAGTTTCCTTCTCTGCCTGAGTGATGATATCATGCATCTTGCTCTGAGTATCCCATGTATGACCATTTGCTTTCTGGACAGAATTTATGGCTACATGCTTAAGTTCTATATATTGATAATTTATTTTTTTTTAAAACCTAGTTATTTAAAATAACAAAAAAGAGAACAGTGTTCTGTGTCAATAAATTTGCAAAATATATTAACAGTGCTATATCAGTTGAACTGCCCCTTATGTTAGTTTATAAACTTCCAAAATTATTCTTGACAACAAAATACTTATGGTTTCCAAATCTAAACAGATTTGAGTTGTGCTTGTTATCCTGTAATTTAAACAAAGTCAACTTATCATCCAATTTATGTTGTTTAAAGGAAAAAGAAGAAAAAAGCCTGATGGTAATTATGACTGTGTATTTTGACTTGGAGCCAGCAGCAAAATTTTTATAAGTAAATACCCCAGAGAGATGAGGTTTCTAATGGAAACACTGACAGACCCCTATCTATAGCAGTATGAGTAGGCACCGTTATTATAAATGAGAAACATGGTTCAGCCCCATAAGGTGATTAATGGCAAGAGCTAATACAGATGCAGCCGCCCACTGAGAGCATGACTCAATGGAACAAAATTGTAATAAAACACGAGGAATGTCTATTTAAGGAAGACCTGTGTGAAATGGCTGGTAAAATAAATCATAGACTTATGCTACAGCTTTTTGAGATTGCTGCTTATTTTCTGAGAATCAGACTGTTTCAGTGTATACACCATATTTGGCAATGTGAAAGGTCTTCATATAATGGAACATGCTATGATGAAATGTTGAATATACTGTATACCAAGGGAAGCTGGATTGGAAGAAGATGAACATGTATTTAAAATTGGAGGCAGAAACATCAATAATTTTTGCTATGCTGATGACACTACCCTAATATCTAAAAATGCAAAGGATCTGCAAGCCATAATAATAAAAGTCAAGGAGCACACTGAAACAATGGGACTAAAATTAAAATAAAGAATACCAAACTAATGACAACAGGTAGAACAGCCAGCCTTAGAATTGACAATGAAGATATTGAAAGATAGCTTCTGCCTTTTAGGCTCAACCATCAACAGTAAAGGAAGAAGCAGTCAAGAAATACACCAAAAACTAGCACTTGGTACAGTAGCCATGAAAGCTTTGGAAAAAATATTCAAATTCCATTATGTGTTTATACCTACGAAGATCAGAATCATGCAAGCCATGGAGTTCCTGTGACACTCTATGAAAGTGAAAGTTGGACTTTGAAGAAGCAAAATAGGAAGAGTATTGACGCTTTTGAACTTTGGTGTTCGAGAAGACTCCTGAGAATACTGTGGACAGCCAAGAAAACAAACCAATGGATATTGAACAAATCAACCCAGAGTTGTCACTTGAAGTACAAATGACCAGGCTCAAATTATCCTACTTTGGACACATTATGCAAAGACCTCGCTATCTGGAGAAGACCCTTATGCTGGGAAAGGTGGAGGAAAGAGAAGAAGACGAAGACCAGCAGCAAGATGGATAGACTCAGTTATAGTGGTGATAAGTGCACCATTGGAAGAACTGAAGTACCAGGTTAGGTACAGATCATCAAGGAGAAAATCTATCTATGCAGTTGCTAAGAATCAACAATGATTTGATGACATGTAGTCATCATCATCACCACCACCACCACCACCACCACCATCATCATCATCCCATCCTCAATGTCTTTACAGATGTTGTTGTAATACTGCTTCTTGTCTCTTCTAACAGCTCTCTGGAACCCTTTGTTAAGTTTCTTTGTGAGTTTTTTGTCTTTCCTGGCTTTGGCTTCTCTTCTCTTCTTGGAAATTTCTATGGTTTGTTCTGATATCCAGTTTGCTTTCTTCTCTTTCTTGATTTTTGGCAGTCTCTTTTCACATTCATCCTTAATAACATCTTTAAGTTTATTCCATAATTCCTTTGGTTCTCTTATCAATGAGGTTCAGGACTTCAAAGCAATTCTGATGTTCTTCTTGAAAATGGTGGATATATGTTAAAGATCATTTCATGGGAACTGACTGGCTTTCTTCTTCTTCTTCTTTAGCTTAATTTGGAGCTTGTGCACATGTAGTTCATGGTCTGTTCCACCTGCCCCCGAGACAAGGCAAAAGTAGGCAAATTCATCTTTGCTCATGCATCTCTATGGTAGCTGTGTTGCCTGACTTTTCTAGAAGAACTGCTTTATGCAAAATGTCTTACTTCTAAGTTTATTGCATTTTTGTAACATTTCAGGTCTCATACACATTGTGTTCAAACTTAAAACACCAGGATTTCAACACCAGTGGTCTTGTCATAATCATGGCAATATAGATCTAGGCTAAGACTAAGTCAGCATCACTTTGCTAAAGGTAAGTGTTTATATTAATATAATATAACATTGTGTTCTCAATTCTTCCAAGGAGCTCCACACTTAAATAAATTGCTCCTAATAGGTATTCATTGTGATCATGAGTGTAATAGCAAAGGCAGATAAGAACACTAATAGTTGAAGTACATTGTCTTGTGGAGATAATGCTATGCCACGTATTTGTTACAGGTAGATAATATTTCTTTGGAATTTGGAGTGTTTTATGATTCTTATGAAGTCTCTATAAATGCCAAAACATTAACTGTGCACAGCTATCCAACCTGCAGAATTTTACAAGCATAATTACAATTCAGGAATTTATGGCCACTATATCTCACTATACTATCAAAATGTAAAAGTGAAACACAACCAGTAAACAAGTTTATGGCAATTTAATACATAGTAGCCTGCCATATAAATTAGTAAATGGATCTTAAAATAGACAGCATACTGGATTTATTACCATTGTTTTATAAAGTCTAGTAACTAAAAATTGAGTGATCGGAAATTACATAAAACAAGAACATGGTTTTCGCCTATCCTGACCTGTTTTTTTTCCTAAAATGATTCATGATGGTAGTAATCCAACAGTTTTAAAAATGGCTTGAAACTATACAGTCCTTTGTAATGAAAATGCACAGGATAACTACACAGATAAGAAACAACAATGTGCTTTCAGCGAAATTGGCTGCTATTATAATATCTGTAATTTTAAGATGGATGAAATCTAGTAGAAATGGTGGCAACAGAAATGGTCTTGTTGAAAATAAAGATGTCCAAAAGCAGATCCAGCTAAAACCATCTCATTAATTAATCTGACAATGGAAATCCAAATACTAGAACAAGTCAAAGCTTAGATTGCTGATGGTTCATGAGATTTTTCTTCACACATATTCATTCTGCTTCTGCTTTGAGTGCAGCTGAACTGTATCTCATAGTTTGTTTGTTGCACATTTATCCTTGCACACTATCATGTGCTCCCACTTCCCAAACTACTGAAAAATTCATTGGGTAGAGTTTATTTTGGGTGAGAGAAAGTAAATAATGGAAACCTATATTAAGTTGGGAAAATCTATTAACTTTGGATTCATTCGGTGTTTATTCTTTCAATTTCTTTTTATATCTTTTAGCTATTTTTTTAAAGTTTGTATAATTTTTATATGAACTTGTTAACTAATGTGCGGGCTTTTCAAATATTTTCCTCTACTGTAATGAACATTTGTATATATTTCATTTCTTTCCCTGAATATTTATCTCAAATATAACCATTTTTGTGTGATTTCTTTCAAATACCAAAATTAGGATTTGCATACTGATGCACTCTGCTTTAGATGTACACCCAGAAAGTGAAGATGGGATTCACAACAAGATATGGGCAATTTCTGAGTCATATTTCTGTTTATAGCGTGCTTGTGTTAACTGTTCATTTACAATGTAAAAGCATAACACAGTGAAGGCAAAGTGTTTCTCAAAGGAGTCACTGAGTGCTTCATAACAGAGTAAATTCTTGGTTTAATGGACCTTGGATACAACAGCTAAACTAGGCTTCACCCACATTGAAGGTTTGTCCACTAAATCAATGTTTTACTGCAAATGGTGCCATTCAGGTCAATTGTATGGCAAAAGACATACATTGACCAAAGTGATGTAAATGACAACAAATGCCATACATTCAGATTTAGTGGGCATTTTGATTTAAAGAATATCCTGTCTCCCCAAATGCCATTAAATTGAGGCTTTATTGTATTTTCAACACATGTTGCAATGATACAAAGTCCTTCAGTTCAACCAAACTGTTTTTCTTGCTTTCCCTGTCTTCCCAATTTCCTATTGTAGCTGCTTTCTGGTCTAGCAAAACATAGATTTCAGACTCTTGAAGTACATTAAGCATCAAGGAAAACAGTCAAAAGTGTAATTGTTGCAACTTCAAGCTTCTTCTAGTACTGATGGGAATGATACATCAAAGACTTGATAAAAGCTCTATACCTTTAAAGATTATCTAATTAGTTGGTTCATGCTCTTAACCACAGATTCATTTGTAAGGGTTGTGATCTAATTACACTGTTTTAATCTAATGATTTGAACTAGCAATTCCTCATTATTTAGAAAAGCAACGACAGTCTTTCTTGTTCCTGTCTCTTCTGTCATATAATCAGGAAGATGAAGAGGAGATAAAGTGTTAAATTCTTTCTTTTATTCTGTATTTCAGCTGAATCTTCTCTGCCACTTCCCATGGTGCTTACATAATTAAAAAGCCTGGCCAAATAGGGAATTTTAAGAGTCAGGCAATAGAAAGAAGGAGTTAAACTCCTTCCCATTTGCATTAGTCAGTTCTCTCTTGATTTTTTTTTTTTTTTGTATCTCAAGCAATATCAAAGTATGGGACTTAAGTCACTTTTATTTGATCCTAAGCAGGCAAACTGGTAATAATACAATGCAAAACCATTAGGACACCTGAATGTAAAACTGGCTGTCCAGTCTGTTCTTGAAAACCCACCCACAATGGAGCACCCACAACTTCAGGAGGCAATCTGTTCCATTGCTTAACAGGAACAGGAAATTCCTCTTTAGTTCAAATCTGGATCTCTCATTGTAAAGCTTTTACCCACTGGTATTGTCTTACTGTCAGGTACTAGGGAGAATAAATCTACTCCCTATTCCCTATGACATCCCTCCATGTATAGGAAGTCTGATATCATGTCTCTTCTTAGCCTTGTCTTCTGTAAGCTAAACATACCAAGTTCCTTTAACAGCTCTTTGTGGATTTAGCCTCAAACCCCTTACCATTTTTGTTGCTCTTCTATGCACTCACTATGCAATCCTTCAGCATCCATTTTTGTATTATGGTGACCTGAAGTGGACACAGTATTCCATACAGGTAAAAGATAAACATGAAAATATATAAATTAAAAAAAAGAAAAAAGAAAAGTGCAGAAAACAGTACAGGTAGAAAAAGAAAAAAGGAAGAGATATATAAAGAAGTGACTTCCGATCTTCTTTACAACAGTTCCAAACAAACTTATCATCTCTCCTCCCTCTGTAAGATTACATTACATAGTTCCTTTCCTCCCATATTCAATACTTTTTAATCAGTAAAGCCAGAAATCACCATTCATTTTTTTCCATTTTCAGCAACAAGTCCATAAGAAGTTTCAGTCTTTTATGAAAGTACTTACTGTTCCATCCCTGATCAAATAGATCAGTTTTGCCATTTCTGAGAATTCCATCTTTATAATCCAATCCTCAATTTTGGGTATTTCAGTGCTTTTCCATCTTTGTGCATATAGTAGTCTCGGTGCAGTTACGATATGCAAAACCAGTCATCCATAAGTCTTTTTATAATTGGTTATCCATTAGTCCCAGTAAAAAAAGTTCTGGTTTCATCTGAATATTAATCTTTAAAATTCTTTGTATCATCATATGTATTTGTATCCAATTTTTTTTTTTTTTTGCTTTTTCACAAGTCCACTATCAAAACGTCCCTTCATATTTTTTACATTTCCAACATTGATTAGAAGTACCTTTATACATCTTAAAAAAATTTTCTGGCGTCATATACCAATGGTACATCATTTTATAAAAGTTGTCTCTTAAATAAACGCAATGTGAATTTCAGTATGTTATAACCAAAACTTTTAGCCCATTTTATTATGCACTCTTATTCTTCTTCCATTTCAAATCTCAATGAAAGTTTATACATTTTAGCAATCACATGTTCATCATTTGTACATAATTCAATTTCAAATTCTGCCTTATGTTATTCAATTCCAGTTATCTTTTTATCTATATTAAATCTCTGTCTTAATTGTGCCTATGAAAACCATTGAAAACTAAATCCCTCTAAAGTCCATTGTTCTCTTGACTTCATCTTAAGTTCTCCATGTTCCTGTACTAACAACTTGATAAGTTAACCATTTCTCTTTGCGTTTCTTTTCTATAAAATGCTTCTTGTGCTGAAGCCAATAAAGGGTGTATCCTGGGTTTATATCTATTTCATATTCTTAATATGGCATTCCTAACATAATGGTTTTTAAAATCTACATTAATTTTAACTTTATTGTACCATAAAAAAAGCATGCCATCCAAACCTCAGGTTGTGAACTCCTAATTCTAACATTCTCTTATTTTTCAAAAGCACCTACTCTTTCATCCAAACCAAAAAGCAGGCTGCAAAATACAATTTAAAGTCAGACATCCCTAGTCCTCCTCTTTTCTTTGCATCTTGAAGGACAGAACCCTGAGGTACCTCACTGCATTCCTCCCTCCATGTTTCCTGAGTTCACTTTTTTCCTTTTCTTAGATATTGGAACTATGTCTTTTTCAGTCTTCTGGCACTTCTCCTATGCTTCAGGATTTCTCAAAGATTTCAGTCAGTGTCTCTGGGATGTAACCTATCTGGCCCAAGATACTTGAATTCATTCAAAGCTACTAGATGTTCTCTTACCAGTTCCTTACCTATTTTGGTCTGCATTCCTTGTCTGCTCCCCACACTGCCACTTCTGACAAGGTAGGCTGCTATTTCCTTTTGTGAAAAAACAAATGCAAAGTTCTGCTTTCTCCCTGTTGCCCAACACCACTATCTTGCCATATCCTCCAACCAGTGGGTCATCTGTTTCCTTGTCTTTCCTCTTCTTCTGGACATACCCAAAGAACCCTTTTTTGTTATTTTTGGCATTAATAGCAAGCCTTAACCTTTCTGATCCCATCCTTGCAGATTCAGGCTATTTCCTGATATTCTGCTATTGTTATGTGCCACTCTTTCCATGTTTTACATTTGTGTTTTTTGTTTATCAGTTTATCAGAGAGGTCTTTGTTCTCAAGCTGGTCTCATCAGGTGTCTCCTATTTTCTCCCCCCTCTTTGGTACTGATTGTGTTTGGGCCTCAATTATCTCATTTTTCAGAATTTCCCAACTCTCCAGAATTGTTTTTCCCTTCAGGGTTTACATCCACGGAATTTTTCCTACTTTTTATCTCAGCCTGTGTAAGTCGGCTCTCTTGAAATCCAGAACACTATTCTGGCTACATTTATATCTCTCTGTCCACTCCATGGGAGCTCAGTTTTATACTTAAATACTTATCAGTGAGGCATATACATGAACATGTAAAAGATACTGCAGTACAGGGATTATGACTGATGATGTAGAAGACAATAAGTAATTATAGGATAGGTTTCCTGCTTCTACTCTGATGGTTTATTATTTCTATAATTGTCAAGTTCATTCACTCAGTTTTTAAAAGCAAAAGCTAAACAGAAAATATTGGTTAGACTGTAAACCTGCAGTAGATTATAAACTGAAGTTATAGATCCAGACTTTAGGAGACTGTTTTAGGAATGATGTTGTCTGGATTCAGTCCTGTGCCTTTTTAGACCCTGTGAATGGTATAATTATGTGAAGCACTATGTTAATAATCTTTAGAGGACATTTCTTAAAAAAAAAACAACACTTACCAATGAGTTTCCTCTTCCCATATATAAAGAAAATTATATTGTAATAAGAGAAAATAAGATTCACAAGGCATCTTTTCTTTCTGAACCTTGCTTTTCAAAAGGAAGAAGAACTCCCAAAGACTTGTTAGAAAAACTTCTGGACTCAAAGACCTTAAGCTACAAAATATGCATGTTAAATAGCAATTTCATGTCCTTCTAAGTTCTTAAATTGGTGAAGAATAATTCTTCCTTCCTATTTTCTTTGATGTAAATAACTGAATTATAAGGACAAAGTCTAGATAGATTACATGGTAGCCACCAATATGTCTGAATTCATTTCTGGATATCCACTGTCCGTCCTTCCTTCCTTCCTTCCTTCCTTCCTTCCTTCCTTCCTTCCTTCCTTCCTTCCTTCCTGAAACTGCCAATCTCTACCACCTGGTTCCTTGAAGTGGCCCTAACTGTCCCTTCTCTGAGTGCTAGCTAGACTACCTGCCTTGCCTGATTTTAATCTTTTAAAGCAATTTTCAATTAATAAAAGAAATGGGAAGTTCAATGTTGCCAGTTTGTATTTATTTTTATTACTGTAAATTAGTTACATCAAGGTGAATTGCAGTGCTGGGTTGTAGAATATATCTGTTCAGGACAAAATCAATATTTTTTATAATGGCCTGTTAACACCTTATTACTTTTCCAATACCTTTAATTATTGAACTTGATCCCATTTCCACTACTGATAGATGAAAATAGTCTCCAAACCTTCTATCACAGTTTTAACTTGTATATCTCTAATTCTAGTGTAAGGACAGTAGATTTTTTTTGAGCCTATAATTATGGAGCTCTACAGAGGTCAGTGGTCCACAATAGCTCTGCTCCCTTTATTTGTTGATTTTTAAGGGATGAATACAGTCCAGAAAAATTTCCTATTGATTTTCCTACTGATTAGAAAAGTTCACTAAATCAGACTCAGGGACAAATAGGGATTGTAATACCTACCCAAATACATAACATAGCTTGAAATGTTGTGCATTTTCCTTTGGTAATATAATTGCCAAAGAAAGGCAGGAAAAGAAAATATATTCATTAAAGAGTTCAGCAGTGCTATTAGCATGGTGAGATTTTTAAAAGTGAAAGGATTAGGGTTAGGATTAGGATTCCTTGGCCATTTTATGCATTTTAAAATGTAAATGCATTCTTGTTAAAACTTACTGCATTTTTTTCTGGAAAAGATAAATGCTACCTGGATTTGGTTCACTCTGTCATAGTTTCACTGGAACACTGAAATATGTTCCACGCAAGATTGGTGACAGAACTATAATTGATCCCTAACTTCCACTTGAACTGAAACTCACCTAGGGCTCCAATTTGTACAGAATATGTAGAGCTCTATAAGGTAAAGGCTTATGCTGTAGGGACAGACTCAGGGACTGGGTCCATCATGCAACAATGGTGGTGGAGCCATCAAGGTTTGTAGTTGCTCCTTCATGCACAAAGGAGTTATACTATTAGTATGCAAGGTAATTTTGAGAGAACATTGTTTTTCAAGGATTGTCCATTATGCAGCCCAAAGCTATGTATATATAAATTGTATATGTACATCAAGTTAAGATTAATTATCCTTGTGAGTATATTTGACTCTTGACTGAGAAAACTTTAATCTTCTAAATACATATACTTTTATCCGTCTACTATATATTCACAGGCAGATGATATTGGTTGATAATGGGAAACTTGAGAAAGTGATAATTTTAAAGTTTGAAATAAGTTCTAAGAACAAGGTGATAAGATAACCTTTTGGCTACTAAACTACATAAAATTGCTAATAGTTGGCTCCCTTCTTGAATTTTTTTTCCTTATGCCATTAAGCAACCTTTTGAAATAGAATTCTAGTTCAAATGGCTGTTTTAAAGTCTGGGTTTTTAAAATCTTTGTAATATCCTTTTGATAGAGATCCAAAATTTTTCCAGCTGCATTTTCAAAGGATTTGAGATTGTTTAGTAACAAATGGATAAATATGCATTTCCACATGTGTATGCATTTCCACACATTTCCACTTATGTGAAGGTCATGTTGAAAAGTAGTGGGAGATCAGGAAGTTCACAAAAAAGATGGGTAGGACATATGTGTAAAAAGAAGAAGTCCAGGCTCATTAGCTCCTTAAAGAAAAAGGAGTGTGGTTAGGCAAAAATAATCCTTAAAATTATACTTATTTCAGCGTACAACTGAGGAAAATTAAGTAAAATTAAACAAAAACTATAGTGCCATAAGAGTTTACCAACATTAAAATAATTGGATACGATAATTAAAACTATAGAACAATAACATGCTATACATCATAGAAATAAATCAGTTTGTCTTAAATTCAATTTGTTTCACCCTTTGGAAAGTGCGGAATCTGTTTTATGTGTATGACTGGGGAAGGTAATATACATACTTGCTTCAGATCTTTCTCTATAGAACGGTGATTCATGACCTGCTATAAACTGAATGTGTATTACTGCCCATTTTGTAGGATTTTTGTTGTGAAAGAGAATCAGCTTCTTAGGAAGGGTCAGTTTTCTGTAATGAATGTTGACATTTTTACTGTGAAATGAAAAAAAGGAAAAGACTCATAATTGAGTGTGATTTTTTTTTTCCTGGGAATAACTGCCCAGAGTTCTTGGAGTCAGGTGGCATATCAGTTTAATAAATCATCATCATCATCATCATCATCATCATCATCATCATCATCATCAAAGCTACCTGGACTGTGTTTATGATAGAATTTATCCCACCATGTATCTGGGTTAAAAGGAACCTGCTAGTAAATGAGAAAGTGTCAAAGGGAATGGGACCAACGGAGGAGTCTTTACCATCTTCTTTGTATATTAGTAAATGGACACCTGAAAGAGCTAATATGTCATTAAAACATTGTATTGGTGGTGAAGCAATAATTTTTTAAAATCAAAATGATGATGAAATAACCCATGAATCATGAAGGAGATAATACAATCTTCCCCACTTGTGCAAACAGCAGATGTGGGAAAGAAGAATTCCAGTTGGAAAGTAGCAAGAGACAAATGGTTAAAGCCCTACTGTTTCTCCCCCTTCCCCCCCCAGCTAAGGAGCTTTTCTTTATTCTATATATGAAGAAAACTGATAATTACATGATCTACATTACATCTATATCTCTCTCTGCCCCCGCAATCTCCAGGAAAATAGCATAGAGTACCGCACAAAATTTTTGAAACAAGGGCTTCTGAGTACAAAACAGATGGGGCCAGGAAAAAACAACATTGATTTAATTTAATTAAATTTAATCTAATTAATATTAGATTAAATTGATTAAATTATGTTTATATGATAATTCTATTTTTATTTTATTTTATTTTAACATTTCCTTCTTTTATCATATAAAAAATCACAATTTGGCAACAATTTCTGGAGAAGCTGGAAGAGCCTCACTATAGCTTTGATGATGTGGCCTCTTTCTGGTTAAATAAGATCCAGTTCCAGCAATCTCTAGCAATTCAATTTTTTAAATTAAGTAAAATTAAATTAAATACTACTGTTTTGCTTTTTTGTTGTTGTTGTTATGCATTGAAAATGAAACTTGATTGTTGAAAGTTATAATGCTTAAGCAGATGAAATAGCTGAATGCAGAAGAGTGGAATAAAACCTGACAATCTGCAGTACAGATTGATTATTCATCAGAATTTGTTTCAAATGAGTAATATGAAATGATAGCTGACCTTTCTTGGAAGAGCCAGATGTTGATATCACATTTTCCCCTTGATTGTTTATGAGCTCTGTCCTCATTCTTTCATAAAATGTTCTTGTAACTCTTCCTGTTTAAGACTATACATAAATTTGTAATAGAAGTCCTACAAAATTTCATCTGTAGTAACGCTACATTCTTAGTAAGACTTTGTTGTTTTGTTTCACTAAGAGTGCTTCATATGACTAGCTATCAGGGTTTTAAAATGCATGTTCATAGAAATATTTGGATTAATATTTTGGTGGAAGCCACTAAATTGTGGTTGCATGACATTTCTTCCTGCTATAGCATAGAAATAACTGTTCAACTGTCCTGATAATATGGATTTGGTTTATTTCTTTTTGTAACATTTGTGGATGCAAGATTATTAGGAGATAGTATTCTTAAGAGAAAACAGTTGTATTCTACCCTTTGCCAAGGCATTTGGGATAATATTTCAACAATCATATTTTGATATTGCTAAGTGAAGTAGGCTGGGGTAAGAGAACACTAAGCTTCATAGATGAATACATATAGTACATACATAAACACATGCATACGCACAATTTAGAGACTGCCCCTACTCCACAAGACTCTGAGTAGTTTACAACTTTAAAAGCAAAAACAATAAAATAATAACAAGAACATGCATGTCCGGAAGGAAATAACACATACTAAACAAAAGACAATCCCACAGGAGCTCACTACCCACGCTACCCCAAGGTCTGGGAGAATAACTACATTTTCAGAGACTTTCTGAACATCATTGGATGAGAGCCACACAAATCTCTGGAGGAATGCCATTAGGGGCAGACATCATGACACAGAAGGCATGCTTATCAGGTCCTGAGAATATTGTTTGGTGTAAGGGACCTGAAGAGAACTCATTCATCCTGATCTTACAGTATTGGAGAAACTATAAGAGATAGGTAGTCCCTCATATAGCCCCATGTAAAGGGCATTGTAATATTTCAGTCATAAGACACTAGGGCATGAGTGAAAATCTGGAGAGTCTGAGAGTCATTCTGAATCCAATTGGCCTCAACACTTTGCCTTCTTGACCTCAACAGCAGCTCTCACACATCACTCTGGGCCATAATGTGTTTTCTTTGGTTTTGATTTAACAAATTGTATGAATCCAAGCACTGTGATCTGTAAACTTTGGCTTAGCAACTTATGGTTGGCTCAGTTTTTGTGACTAATTCACATGCTTATTTATTTAAATAAAGGAAGCACTTGAACATATGGAATGAGGTATCACTTCTTATTGCTGGTTGATAGGTATGTGTATGAAATAATAAATTTTATTTTCTTCCCTTTCACAATCTAAGATCTCAGGGTGGCATATGTTCAACTTGGAATGTGTTGGGGACACATCCAAGCTGCTTGAACATTTTTAATTAAATTATTAAATTTAGAAAATGTTATGTCATTATTAAATAGATGGAGACATACTTCTTAACAGTTTTAATTAATTAATTAATTAATTTTAATTGAATTACATTCAGAGGTGGATTGAAATTTAGATTGTATTTATATGCATGGTTTCTCATCTTAACATTGCTGAATGGTTTTGTGCACACAATTTGCTAGCACAGCATGCATCAAAGTGAAATCACATAGGATGCTATGAAGCATTAGATGCACTTTAATTCAGCACCCTGATGGCCCTAATTCACTTATATCAAGATTATTCTCATGGCTGGGAATTAATGACATGGATATTCCATACACATATATAGAAGTGAATGAATAAACAGAATAGCAACTAAATAAAAGTGAATAAATGAGCAATGGACTTCCTATATAGCCATCAAAATGCCCTTTGTGTTGCGTTGCACTTTGCAACATGTTTTTGCTAATTAGAACCAGATATTAAATCAAATATGGATTGCCATTCAAACTGAGATTGTTAAAATGAGTAAGTTCACCATGTGATCCAACTGTCCTTTTCTGAAATATAATGTTTAATGCCTTTATTGAAATGAGATTTCATTTTCATATGGAATACACATGCAGGATCCCAATATTTTTGTCCAGATGACAAAAGCAATGTCATACCATTGTGAGAAAATTTCTGCTCCTTTTGTATGTGTTTGCAACATCACAACTTATGTACAAAAAAGGTGGAATCTATGTTGCAATTGCATTATGCTGTTTATATAATTTGGCTTCCTTGACCCTCCCTACCAGCACCACAGACCCCTTCATGAGCTTTGGAACATTTTGTGCATTACTCTTGAGCTCAAAGTTTCTCTTACTCTAATCTCAGTGCCAATAAAAATAAATATTTGGGTTGAACTCAGCTTCTGGTGTATCTATAGACATAGCCGTTATATTTTATTGGCAGTAATATGAAAACAATTTGCTTTATTCTAGTTGTTTTTTTTTTAATATCTCCAGCCTAAACTACAGCTTTGGATTCCCTGTGGTTTCCTTTTCAAGCACTAACCAGCCCAACTGTGCATAGCTTTGGAACCCAGAAATCAGTTTGATGTTGCTACCAGCTAAGTCAAATTGTAACAATAGTTAATATGATGGCTTACATGAAGTAAAAGCAAACCAATGCAATTAGCTAGCTTCTTTTATTTCTAATGTCTTCAGTCTTTCTGCATGGAGGTTTAAACAGGACTTTAATTTCCTTGGTGGTGACAAGAAACTGCTGCAGAATTGCATTCTTGCTTTATCAGTGTTCTGTCATTTTGAAAGTTCATTTCTTGAAGTAAAAAGAAGTCTTTCCAGACTTCCTTGCTCAGTGCCAGTTTGCAAAGGGGAGTTCTAGGACATATAGTGATGGTGGAAATAGGAATGTATAGTCCTATGCCTTAGCTGCTGTTTTACCCTTTAAAGTACAACATCCACTCTTAGAACTAGATCTTGTTTGTAGTACCAGCTGAAGAACAGTTGCATTGATTATTAGATTCAGGAGATGCTCTGCCTATACAATATGCATATGCTATGAGAGATGACCTTTGATAAATATGATGACATCCATGCCCACCCACCCATTCTCCTCCCATGGTGTAAGAGTAGTGTGACCAGAGTGCCACAACCTGGTCAAAAAGACTGATCAGCTGTTCCATTATACATATTGTAACTATTAGTGTTGGGGGTGCTACAGGTCTGAATATGACATGTACAATTATACAAATCTGAAGCCACTAGGACCATTTGGAAATGGGTAGGAGAGTAGCCTAACACTTTGATATAATGGATTCTATCACACAATCAGTCCCTAAAGCTTGCAACAGTTTTGTCTAAAGCAGCAAGAGTCCTTCTATTCTTAGGTTAAGCATTTCTTATGAACATATTCAAGCTTTGAACACTCTCACCCCAAAAGTATTTCCAGGTAAATATGAATAGGCTGATGCCCTAGAATTATTTTCAGTGAACCTGTCTTTCATAAAATATCTACGGATATATGATAGGTATGTCTTACCTTAATTCATGCAAATGAAATTGGGATGGAATTTTCTAGAAAAGAGGGTATTAGGATTTAGTGTGCATAATTTCTCCTCAGAGGATAGAAACCATTAATCATAAAAATAGATATATGTTATTGTCACAAGTCTGTAAGTTAATGCAGTTTGTCCTAGGAGAACATTTCTTCTATTTCAGTTGAAGCAATAAAAATTATTTCTATATGATGAAAGAAATACAATAGTATAAACCAGGCTTCTCATGGGAATCTTGGGAAAAATAAGCTTCTCCTTCAATGTTGCTTCTTAACAAAGCCTTCAATGTTATTTTTTTGAGACGATAGAAGAAGCAGGTTTTGCCGATTCCTTTAATGAAACTTTAATTTCATAGTGAACATAGTGAACAACTGGGTTGTAACGCAGGAAATTATTTTATTAAGATACACTGGCACACTCTGATTTCAGAAATGAATAGAGAATCTGGACAATGAAGGCGATTAAAAATGCATGCTGAAAATGTGCATTCACATTTGTAGGATAATTTTACAGTGATACTTAGAAGTTCTACAAATGCATGTTTCAAATGATGGGAAAAAAGTAACAATTAAGAAACATTTTGCAAGCATTTCTGTTTTCCACCTAACAGGGTTCTGTATTGCATTGCATAGTTATGAAAATACTGTAAGTGGTTTAAGGAATTATTTCATAGGCTGGGTTGTTCATTTGGATATTTTTACACAAACGTCTTATACTCAGTCATAGAATAGATCCACCCAGCTTGGTATATTGAACAATTGGATTTGCCAAGTATCTCCTTTTCTGTTTCTGCTCTAGTATTAGGACAGCTTTCTTCCATACTCTGTAGAAGTACTTAATCCATTATAAACCCTTGCTAAAGGGAATTATTTTAGGTAGTATGAACTGTAGTATGTAAAACATCCACATTCCTGAAGACAGCAAGCACAATTTTGTAGGACTGAATATTTGATCTTCTCTGAATAAAAGTATTCCTTATGTTGCTGGAAGTCTTGGTATTTCTTCTTGATGGGCATCTTTAGGATAAAAGGATAATTTAATGGACCTTCAATTAAAAATAAACATCTGATTAAAGTTAAAAGCACCATACTGTAATGTTTAGTATGACTGAAGGAAAAATGAATAACAACATGGGGATCAATATATAATTAAATTAGGTTTGTTTATGTGTGTATGCATGGTATCTATCTATCTATCTATCTATCTATCTATCTATCTATCATCTATCATTTTATTTTATATTCCACATTTATTATTTTTATAAATAACTCAAGGTGGCAAACATATCTAATACTTCTTCCCCCACCTATTTTCCCCACAACAACAACCCTGTAAGGCGAGTTGGGCTGAGAGAGAGTGACTAGCCCAAAGTCACCCAGCCGGCTTTCATGCCTAAGGTGGGACTAGAACTCACAGTCTCCTGTTTTGTAGCTTGGCGCCTTAACCACTAGACCAAACTGGATTGATCTATCTATCTATCTATCTATCTATCTATCTATCTATCTATCCATCCATCCATCCATCCATCCATCCATCCATCCATTCATCCATCTTACTCACTTGTCTCCTTCTCCTTGGCCTATCCAGAATATACATTTTTACAATGGCATTTAAAGAAACAATAATTCTTATACTATAAGTCCCATTGAACTTTCTAGTTTTATTTGTGAGTGAAGAATTCTACTGATCTAGCCAGACACAGATTTGAAGAGACCCCAAGCACTGGAAAGAAGGGTGAATTTGCTCAGGCCATATATAGACCTTTTTCACCCCTTTCCATCAAAGGCTATGACCCAGGAACAGACATAATTCTATAAGAGAACAACTGGCTACACAGCTCCTTCAGTCACAAAGTGTTTTTCTGTGTAGAGAGACTCCTTGCAAGAGATGGGGTATACCCCATGAAAGTTGGATATAATATATTTGGAATGGGCTTTTTAAACCTAATTATGAAGGCTCCAAGTTGAATCTAGGGAAGTGAAGAAACGAGCCCAGAAAAAAGTATTAAACTGTTGAAAAAAGCATTAGGAAGAAGACTGGGTTAGATATAAAGGGAGAAGACGCAGCCAATAGTGAGCACATAATTACAGGAAAGAATAGGTTAAGCTATGACCCAAGGTTTACAGTGTCTCTGTAAGTGCTGTAACTGGGGAATAAACATGAAGACCTTGAAGTATTAATGCAGGAAGGCAAATACAGGTAATCCTCGTTTAGTGACCACAATTGGGACAGGCAACTCATTTGCTGAGTGATGCAGTCACTAAGTGGAAAATCATGTGACCACAACTGTGCTTATGATTTTACTTCATCTTTCCTTTCCCTCCCACTCACCTGCCCTATGGAATGCTCCCCCCAGCACTGGGATAATTAGCAGGAATGATATTAAGGTTTGTATTTACATTCATTGGAGAGAAAGGGATTACAACAGAGTAAGCAGGCACACAATGGGGAACACACATCAAAAGGAATGTGCTAGCACTGGCTGTTTGCCTAGTGCGCTTGTGGCTCTGAGCTGCTTAGGAGGCAAACAAAAGCTGACGGTGTGAAAGTAATTAAAGTCTTGTCAGAGGCAGCAGTTGCCAGCCAGCTAATTAAAATCACAGAGTTGAACTTGTTAACTTGGGGTTAGCACTTTTTGGGGAAGCCTTGCAAGGAGGGAAAAAAGAAAAAAAGTGGGTCAGGCACAGGACAATGCATACTAACTGACTGTAATGATGAACGAATGACTCAGAGATGCTGCAAAGGTCGTAAATGTGGACATTGGTCACAAAGTTACTTTTGCATCACCGTTGTAACTTTAGTCGCTGCCTGAGGTAGTCACTAAGCAAGGTCTACCTGTATGATTTAGTAGACATGATTGAAACCTGTTGGGCAAACTCATAAGTAGAATGTTTGAGACTGAAGCATATAACTTATTCAAAAGGAATCGGTCAGAAAAAGGAGTGGTATTTTATATGACTGAAGTGCAAACATTGATATAGATCCAGAATTGAGCACAAGGCCCTAGCTGAGGCCCTGTATTATTTGGATAATAATACAGGAAAGGGAAATAAAAATGGTATTATTGTGAAGTGTGTCAGAGATCATCAGGCCAAGCAGAAGATCTGGATAATAACTGTCTCAACCAGATTACAGAAATTGGAATACAGAAGAACTGTATTCACAGTAAAATGAGACATCAACTATCTGGACATTTGGAAAACCACACAATCAACAGAGTGAAATCCCTAACATTGCTATCATCTTGCTGTTTCATTTTCTAGAAGAAACAAAGGGATCATCTCATCTCATCTCATCTCATCTCATCTCATCTCATCTCATCTCATCTCATCTCATCACATCTCATCTCATCCTAACTATTACAAATTACCTGGTATAACAGGTATAAGCAGTGGAAGGAAATAATTATATCATCTTAGGTTTCAAGGTACTACATAAACAGAAACTGGAACATTGTTGCACAGGAAAACCAATTTCAAGAAATGTAGAGAAGTATTAGGCAGGATCCCATGGACAGAAATCTTCAAGTCAAAAGAAGGGCAGGGAGTTGATAACATCTCAAAAATAAGATACTGGAATCACACTATTCTAATGAGAAAATGGAGGGTAGATTAGGAAACCATTGTGAATATGCAAGGAGCAATGTATTTCCTAGGAGCACTAAGAGTTAAAAGGGACATGTATAGAAAACAGAAGATTGGCATAATCCCCCAGGAAACATGCCAGCAAGTGATTAATATCTGCAGAAAGGAAATCTGAAAGGCTAAAATGCAAATATGTATTTGTTTACTATGGTGATAAGAGTAAGAGAAGGATGTGAGTCTGATGGTTGGAAAATACGGTAGAATGGTAACAAGTGATAGGGAGTGGGCAGAGCTCTTCAGTTCTTATTTTGTTTCCAACTTTTCCCCAATGAAAGCTATGTTCAAATACACCTAAACCATACAACTGACCTAAGGAGGCAGGGGCAACCTAAGATAGTTAAAGAACTTATTAGAGAACACCAAGCTACCATAAAAAAGTTTAAGTCTCCATGATCAGATCCATCATATTAAGTCTTGAAAGCTGAGATGAAAGGAAATTGTTTTCCTAATTTCAAATGGGGTATGGGAGGAAACCCAGGATGCAGGTAGCTACAGACCAGTCAACTTGATTCTGATACTGGGCAAAACTTTAGAACATATTGAGCAGTTGGTCTGTAAGCATTTATGTACTGCTTGGAAGGAGTGACCATGTGTTAGTTAAAAATAAGTCATTCAAAATCAACCAATCTCTTTTTTTTAAAAAAAATAAAGTGACCAATTTAGTTGACTGTGGGAATAAGCTGGACATAGTGTACTTAGACTTCAATGCAATATTTAATAAATAAACTTCCATTAAATTTCCATTAAATCCTGGTAGAGAAGACTAAAAAATGTGAGGTGGATTATGTTGGATGGTTACAAATGTAACCAAGAAGAATATGTGTCAGTGGTCCCCAACAAGCTGGAAGAAGGAGGTAAGGGCTTGATTCAAGATCCTGTGCTTTTCAGAATATTTATAATGACTTGGATAAGATATTAAAAAATATTATTATCAAGTTTGCCAATTACGCAAAGATAGCAAACATTTTAGAAGTCAGTAGCTAGATTCAGGAGGAGCTTTGGAAGCTGAAACAACATGGAGTCACCAACAAGATGAATTTCATCAGGCACAAATACAAAGTGCTTCTTTTCAGTAGGAAACCTCAACAATGTGAAAATTGCATTGAGAAGAACATAAGGAGAAGCAATACATGAGAAAAAGTGATGTGGCTAGTTCTGGGCACTGCATTTTAGGACATTGATAAACTGGAATGTGTCCAAAGGACAGCAACCAAAACGATAATGGCATGAAAGGAAAAACTTATGAGGACAGTTTGGAACTATTGGATATGTTAGGCTGGAGAAGAAAAAGTTGGCAGAGCAC
Source organism: Liasis olivaceus (assembly GCA_030867105.1). NCBI lineage: Eukaryota > Metazoa > Chordata > Lepidosauria > Squamata > Pythonidae > Liasis > Liasis olivaceus. The sequence goes on along the minus strand of CM061354.1, from coordinate 34,029,428 downwards.
CGTAATAGCTGTCTTCATGCAGAAGACAGGGAAGATTTGTTCAGCTTTGTTCCAGAAGACAAGAAACAATGGTTTAAAGTACAAGAAAGAAAAATGCAGCTGAACATCAGGGAAGAGTTTTATAATAGAATAATAAGAGCTAATGAAACAGACTGCCTCAGGAAGTGGTGAATTCTTATTTGGAGATACTCTAGTAATGGATTCCTGTACTGGACAAGTGTGTAGTAGATGATTTTCAAGATCCCTTTCAACCTGAACAGTCTATGATTTGATGAATACATTAGCATACAGTAGGTAACTGAAAAGGGGATAACTTTATATATCATGAATCTGAATCCTACCTACAGATTTGGGAGTTTTGATTTTACAATTGCAAACAAATCATTACATAAAGTATAGACAACAAGAAATGAACCTGTCATTATCTTCTTAACTATCTTAAAGTCTGCAATTTACAATCTGCAATTCAGCCATGTTTGCTTCTATGATTACATTTAGTACATATACTTTTGTCTGTTGTCCCTGTTTCAGTGTTTTACCATAAAAAGGTCCCAGGTTGCTGAATTGCAAATTGTAAATTGCAGACTTTAAGATAGTTGAGAAGACAATTAACAGCATAATAGAAGAATTTAAAACATAAACTTTAGAAAAATTAATCAGTTGCATTTGCCCTATAGGGTATTTCAGAACAATTAATTAGAAATACAGATGGCTTGCAGGTATTTGTATATGTGTATGTGTAGCAAGTAAAACCTGCATTTTTTAAAATAATAATTTTATTAAACATTAGTTAAACAGATAAAAACTAATACAAACTACAAAAAGTAAAAGATAAAAAGAAAAAAATAGAATATGCAGAAAAAAGAAGAAAAGAAAAATATAGAAAGAAAAAGAAAAGAAAAAAAATAAGATTATAGCAAAGAAAAAGAAAAGTAATATATAAAGAAGTGACTTCCCACTTTGTCACACAAAGTATAGACAATTTTAACAACTGATTACCTTCTCTTAAAATGCAACAAATGATCTCTTCTTCCCATATCCCATCTCTTATCTATAAAAAAATCCTTAAAGCCTCTTCTTTTCAGTCCTGATGTCAGCAAAAGTCCATTAAGGGTTACCAGAGATAACAACATACCTATTTTGACCTTGGTTAAATAAACCCACTTTATATTTCTTCCTTTTACTTTTAACAATCTTAATCTTTAATCCCTTCAAATAATGTCCTATAGCGTGTTTTCTTTTCATTTTTTCTTTGTCCCTTCCTGCACTTTACTCATGAAGACCAGTTGTCTGGAGTGCAAGTGGGGGATCTCATGATCTTTCCTTTATCTGGAGAGACTTGGTTGGCCAGAAATTACCTTCTGGCTGGCAATCTTGCCACAATGCCATCTCCACTCCTTCAGAAATATCTAATTTGCCATGAATCCTCAGTGGAAGTCATATAATCTGCATGTTAAATGAAGATATACATAACTCTTCTTTTATTGCCAAATAATGGAAGTAATTCTTGAATAATGCTAAGATGGCAGAACAAACCAATTACATCTGGAAAACCAGGTACAATAAAAAAGAAAAGATATATACAAAATTAAAACAGCAGAAAAGAAATGCGCATGAGGAAACACATACCAAAGGATTCAGCTGTTTCTGAAATGTCTCTCAGTACTACTAAATTACAACTTTCTGTCAGATATGATTCAGTCATGGGGAACATTTTAATAAAAGAGACAACAGGATTGAAGCTGATGATAGTATGCTACTGATGCAGTAACAAGATTTTATTTTCACATTTACTTATTGAATATAAAGAAATTAATGTAATGAACCTCAGAGCTAAGTCTATCTGCACTGAAAACTCCACTGAGTTTTACTCAGGTAAGTATGCATAGAATTTATCGTAGTGTTTGACAGCTATTTTTATGAGAAGCAGAGCAATTGAAATAGAAAGTAGAAGTATTTCCATAGTATTTAGTTTCATGGACAAGTTGTTTTAGAAGACAGGAGCTTTGCAGCTCTAGGGATTTATTTCTTTGGTATTTGCCATTAGCTTTAATTGAGGGCTTCACTTAAAAATGAGAGTAGAGCTCATGGCCACTAGGTCAAATTTTTGATTAGCATTTTTAAAAACTTAAATAATAAAAGAGATAAATAAATATTCACATGACTTATTGCTACTGTTCTGCTCTGGGACTGTTAGCTGGATTTCACTTTTATTTTAAGCAGTTAATGGACTTCCAGGAATAGTTTGGTATCTTTTTCTTCCTCCTCATTAAAAATGCTGACCAAACTCTGGAATCCTTTTAGTCACATTCATTCACCTTTGGATTTCCTTCAGCATAAGTTGGTATAGAATGTCTCATGCATTGGATCAATAACAGAGAAAGTAAATGACTCAGTGGTAGAGCCTCAAGTGGGGATGCATATTTAATGTCCTATGTGAAGAAAGACTATGTAACTCAGTGTTGTCCAAACTTGTCCACTTTAAGATCAGTGGACTTCAACTCCCAGAATTCTGGGAGTTCAAGTCCACTCATCTTAAAGTGGCCAGGTTTGGACAACACTGATGTAATTGAATAGGTCAAGAACTCTGGCTATATTACTATGTACTGGCCAATTGGCCTTAAGAACATTTTTCCTGATTTGGTCCTGGTTGCTAAGAAGGAAGACTTCAACCTGATAGTTTGAAAACAACACAGGAAAAAAAGCTGTATTATTTTTACAGTACTTGATTAAACTTGTTCCAACTTTAGTAATAACGATAACTGTCAACATTTCTGGTTATCTGTTTCTAGCTATATTTACAATGGTATTTCACTGAAGCCTTAATGTTAATAGTCTCAATGTTAAAAGTGGCTTACTTGAACTGTCATTATACCTTTAATTCTACTTTGTTTGATTTAGCTTATTTTATCACTATTCTTATTTTATTTCCATATTTTATGTTAGATAAGACTGGTCAAGATTAAATATGGTTAAGGAGGATTATGAGAAGGCAGAACTTCTCAGCTTCTATCAACCCTCACTGTGCCAATGGGGGTGGGGGTGTGGATGGGTAAATGAATTGAAGCTCAAAATAAGCAAAGAGTGATGGAATTCCTAGCTAACCTAGATGAATTAAAGTCTTCAGATAAATTACACTGTAGGGTATTGAAGGAACTAGCAGAGGTAATTGCAGAACCCCCTCTGTAATCTTTGAGAAGTCCTGGAGAACAGATGAAGTTTCAGAAGACTGGAAGAGGGATAACGTTATTTGTATTTTCAAAAAGGGAAAGCAGCAGGGCCCAGGAAACTACAGGGTAGTTAAATGGCATCAAATCTACTGATCTCAAATGGGTCACCCTAGGGCTCTGTTCAGTGTTTTTATAAATGATATGGGGAATTGAGGGAATCCTTGCCAAATTTGCACACAGTACAAAGCTAGGAGGGGTGGCTAATATTTGGAAGGTGAGGGGAAAAATTAAAAGGAGACTTAGGCTAGAACAATGAATAGAAGCAAATAGAATGAAATTTAACAGGGAGAAATGCATGTAGGTAAGAAAAATGAAAGAAACATGTGCAGAATGGGGAAAATCTGACTCAAGAGCAGCATTTGTGAGAATAGGGTTACCAGATATCTGAAAAGAGGACACAGACAATTGGAAAGGAGGACAAATGGGGGGAAAGGAGGACACATTAACGGTTTAATTTTTTTTGGCATCTATGGCAAAAAATACGGTGAAACACTGCTCCCCCCCAAAAACCCACATGTATATGAATTTACTTTTTACAGTATCACAAAGACTGATTTTTCAATCACAGGAGTGTGCTACAGAAGGTTAGGAGGAAAAAGCCTTCAGTGTGTAACTGATTAAGGTCTTGTCAATTTCATGCAGCAGCACAAGCCAGTGGGAGGGTACTAATCAACTAATTAAGGTCACAGAATGGAGCTTGTTAACTTGCAGTTAACACTTATTAGGGAAGTGCTGTGCCATGGCGAAAAGGTGCTCAGGAAGAGATACTTACAAAGCTGGACAATATTTGATTTTAAGGCTATGCCTGATGGATGAAGGACATGAGGACAAAAAGGAGAATGTGTCCTCCTTTTGCTGGATGTCTGGTAATCCTATATGAGAATAGCTTGTGTGTACTAGTGGATCATAAGCTAAACATGTCCCAACAGTGTAATGCAGGTTCAAAGAAGGCCAACAACATCTTGAGGAGCACTGAGAGAAGCATAGAGTCCAGATTGCAGGAAGTAATTATCCTGCTGTACTTTGCCTTGGTCAGGGCTCACGTATAGTATTGTACTAAATTCTACAAATGCCAGTTTAAATAAGACATTGATAAACTGGAGCAAGTCCAAAGAAGTGCTACCAAGATGGTGAAAGGTCTGGAAGTCTTTCAAGAAATGGTTGACCTAGGTTCTGCACTATACAGACCTAGGTACTGTATGTTTAGGTTTCAGAAGAGAAAGTTGAGAGTTCTGAAGGACTGTCACATAGTAGAGGGTTCAGACTTATTCTCACTTGCTTTAGTGGGTAAGACTAGAACTAATGAGATGAAACTTCAAGGAGGTAGATACAGATTATACATTAGGAAGATTGGCACTAAGAGCAGTCAATCAATGGAATAGGTTACTGCCTGAAATGCTTTCTTCCTCTTCACTGGATGTTTTCAAACAGAAGCCAGATAATCATTTATTGGGGATGGTGTGGTGAATCCTGCAGTGTGTAGGGGGTTGGAATGATGACCTCTTAAGTCCCTTCCAACATGTGATTCTATGATACAGTACTTTGATTTTATATAATACAATATGAATGATTATAGAATACAATTAGGTTGGTAGAAGAGTAAAAAAATGGATTAGTTGTTGCATGTTGTATTGAAACTATTTGGATGGGAATGATTTTAGAAAGATGTGGTCTAAAGAAAAGAAAATAAGGAATGAAGATAGTTTCAGCTCCTATTCCAAGTCATGGAATTAATTGTAAAGAATTTTACAATTCAAAGTGAGGGCTGAGAAATGAGGTGAACTTCCAATTAATGCAGCAAATCTAGTTTTTTGAGTAGTCTTTTCCTACAGAAGTCAATGCATAATGCAGTAAATGTATAATATTCCTTAAAATGAACTCTGCATGAATTAAATAAAACTTATTAGAACCTTAATTCATAATGATTTTTCTCATACAATAAATCAAGGATGAGCAGACTACAGCCTATAGGCAACATATGGATCACCATCTTTCTATTTATGGCTCTTTAACAGCCTGAGATTTCAGAACCACATTCTGGCAAAAACAAAACAAAACAAAACAAAAAAAACCAACAACAGAAAACAAACAAGCAAACAAACAAAAAATTAAATTTCAGTCATGATTTTTTCTCCCAAAAATTAAAGGTTAAGGAATGGAAGAGGCAAGGTTCTAGTAATTCTCTCTCTTCCTTTCCTTATTCTCCCTCTCACCTTTCTCCAGATGATACACATCACCATTTTTCAGGCCAGTGTTCTCTTTTTCTGAGCATTTGGGGCAGGGGGAGTTCAGGATAGTTACACAAGCAGGGCTTCTTTGAGAAGCAAATCTGCTCTTACTTGTCTCAGAAAATAGCCTAGAATTGTTCTCAAATGACGATTTTAGGACTTTTGTTTTAGGGTTGAGGAGTTCAAGGTTTTTGTTTGGCTTTTTACTATACTGTACATGTTCTTGCATCCCTCAGATGAAGTGCATAACTCCAGTAAATATGTGACCATACATTTGTCTCATGTTTTTCAACATTTTTCTCCACAAAGTGTATTTAATATGAGGCTCACATATTTCTTGTATACAAAGTCCAACATTTTATCTCTAATAAACATGACCTTGCACTCTGTGGGTATTATCATGGATATAGCTTGACTTTTAAAAATCCTATTAAATCCAATCAAAGCTTAGGACCAAACTGCTTAGAGGTATCTTTAGTCACACAGTTTTTAGGTGATGGGGTACTTTTTATGGAACATGACATTTGACATCTATAACAAATTCAAGTCTGAGGCAGAGTTCACAGTAGGCAATAAACTGATATATTTCCAAGGCTTTTTCATGCTATTGCTGCTTTAAATTTTGTGGTTAATATAGATTGCTATTATATATTGTTCTCATGATATATTCTTATGATTTTATGGTACCTTATAAGCTGCTCAGAACTGTTAAATGCTTTTTTCACATATAAATGTTTTAAATAAATAACTATTTTAAACAGACGTACAGAAAGTCATTGAGACTTAACTGAATAGTTAGAAAAATATGAAAGCGTGTGAGAATATCAGATGGAAGTATCAGATAGGGAGAAAAATAGAGAAATACACACCGAGATAAAAATGTAGCCAGAATCATAACTTTGACTGTACAAGACTTTTACATTTCCTTTATATCTCCAGGGACAAAAGCAAGAGGTAACATCAACATTAATTGAAGAAATAAAGTTATTAATTCAGTGTAACTATCCAAAAGTAAAACTCTAAATGGAGAGGGAAAATACTCAGTACTCCAGAGCAAATATGACATGGGCCTGTAAACTTATGAGTGTTACAGGACTGGACATCTTTTGGGATGGGGTAGAATCATCTATTAAACTGAAAGTAAGGAGATAGGGATATTCAGAAAGCCTTCAACTGTACTTAAATTATGGTATTCATTACTAAAAGACCTAAAGATGGCTGCCAACTTGGTAGTCACAAAAGATTACAGAAAATAATTCAATTAAGACTATCAATGACTGTTGATTATGACAGTTACTCATCTTTAATATGGAGAACACAACATGATTCTTTATGCTACTTGCTGGAAAACTTACTTAACAAAAAGGAAATCCTGACCTTTTTTGTTTGTAAGAGAAATAATGTTAACTTCTTTGATCCTATTTTTTCATTAGAACAGACTGAGAGAATATTATAACACAAGCCCTATTTTAGGAGTGATGAGTTATGAAAAACTCAGGAATGTGAAAGATGATTTTGTTGTTGTTTAGTCGTTAAGTCGTGTCCGACTCTTCGTGACCCCATGAACCATATTGCGCCAGGCCTTCCTATCTTTCACTGCCTCCCTGAGTTTGCTCAATTTCATGCTCATTGCTTCAGTGATGCTATCTAGCCATCTCATCCTCTGCCGTCCTCTTCTCCTTTTGCCTTCCATCTTTCCCAGCATCAGGGTCTTTTCCAAAGAGTCCTCTCTTTGCATTAGGTGACCAAAGTATCTGAGCTTGAGCTTCATTATCAATCCTTCCAATGAGCAATCAGAGTTGATTTCCTTTAAGATTGACTGGTTTGACCTCCTAGCCATCCAGGGGACTCTTAAGAGTCTTCTCCAGCACCACAGTTCAAAGGCATCAATTCTTCGGCGTTCAGCCTTCTTTATGGTCCAGCTCTCACAGCCATACATTACTACTGGAAAAACCATAGCTTTGACTATGCGGATCTTTGTCGGCAAGGTAACGTCTCTGCTTTTTAATATGCTATCTAGGTTTGCCATAGCTTTCCTCCCAAGGAGCAAGCGTCTTTTAATTTCATGGCTGCAGTCTCCGTCTGCAGTGATCTTGGAGCCCAAATAAATGAAGTCTGTTACTGCTTCCATTTCTACCCCTTCTATTTGCCAGGGATTGATGGGTCCAGATGCCATGATCTTAGTTTTTTTAATGTTGAGTTTCAAGCCAGCTTTCGCACTCTCCTCTTTCACCCTCATCAAGAAGCTCTTTAGTTCTTCTTCACTTTCTGCCATTAGGGTGGTATCGTCTGCATATCTAAGGTTATTGATGTTTCTCCCTGCAATCTTAATTCCGGCTTGTGATTCTTCCAGCCTGGCATTTCTCATGATGTACTCTGCATATAGGTTAAATAAGCAGGGTGACAGTATACAGCCTTGTCGTACTCCTTTCCCTATTTTGAACCAATCGGTTGTTCCATGACCGGTTCTAACTGTTGCTTCTTGGCCCGCATACAGATTTCTCAGGAGACAGGTAAGGTGGTCTGGTATCCCCATCTCTTTAAGAATTTGCCACAGTTTGTTGCGATCCACACAATCAAAGGCTTTTGCATAGTCAATGAAGCAGAAGTAGATGCTTTTCTGGAACTCTCGTGCTTTCTCCATGATCCAGCGAATGTTGGCAATTTGATCTCTAGTTCCTCTGCCTCTTCGAAACCCAGCTTGTACATCCGGTAGTTCTCGGTTCACGTACTGCTGAAGCCTAGCTTGTAGGATTTTGAGCATAACCTTGCTAGCATGTGAAATGAGTGCAATTGTGCGATAGTTTGAGCATTCTTTGGCACTGCCCTTCTTTGGAATTGGAACGTAAACTGACCTTTTCCAATCCCGTGGCCACTGTTGCGTTTTCCAAACTTGCTGGCATATTGAGTGCAGCACTTGAACAGCATCGTCTTTTAGTATTTTAAATAACTCAGCTGGAATACTGTCATCTTTGTTGTTAGCAATGCTTCCTAAGGCCCACTTGACTTCACTCTCTAGGATGTCTGGCTCAGGGTCAGTGACCACACCAGCATGGACATCAGGGACATTAAGATCTTTCTTGTATAGTTCTTCTGTGTATTCTTGCCACCTCTTCTTAATCTCTTCTGCTTCTGTTAGGTCCCTGCCTTTTTTGTCCTTTATCATGCCCATCTTTGCCCTAAACGTTCCTTTGATATCTCCAATTTTCTTGAAGAGATCTCTAGTCTTCCCCATTCTATTGTTTTCTTCAATTTCTTTGCATTGTTCATTGAAGAAGGCCTTCTTATCTCTCCTTGCTATTCTCTGGAAATCTGCATTCAGTTGCTTATATCTTTCCCTTTCACCCTTGCCTTTCGCATTCCTTCTTTCCACAGCTATTTGTAAAGCCTCATCAGACAGCCATTTTGCTTTCTTGCATTTCTTTTTCTTTGGGATGGTTTTAGTTGCTGCCTCTTGTACAATGTTACAGACCTCCGTCCATAGTTCTTCAGGCACTCTGTCTACCAAATCTAATCCTCTAAATCTATTCATCACCTTCACTGTGTACTCACATGGAATATGCTCTAAGTCATACCTGAGTGGTCTAGTGGTTTTCCCTACATTCTTCAATTTAAGCCTAAATTTTGCAGTAAGAAGCTCATGATCTGAGCCACAGTCAGCTCCTGGTCTTGTTTTTGCTGTCTGTATAGAGCTTCTCCATCTTTGGCTGCAAAGTATGTAATCAATCTGGTTTCGGTATTGACCATCTGGTGATGTCCATGTGTAGAGTCATCTCTTGTGTTGTTGGAAAAGAGTGTTTGCTATGACTAGCTTGTTCTCTTGACAGAACTCTATTAGCCTTTGCCCTGCTTCATTTTGTACTCCAAGGCCAAACTTGCCTGTTATTCCAATAACTCCTTGACTTCCTACTTTAGCATTCCAATCCCTTATGATGAAAAGGACATCTTTTTTTGGTGCTAGTTCTAGAAGGTCTTGTAGGTCTTCATAGAACCGGTCAACTTCAGCTTCTGCGGCATCAGTGGTTGGGGCATAGACTTGGATTACCGTGATGTTGAATGGTTTTCCTTGGATACGCACTGAGATCTTTCTGTCGTTTTTGAGGTTGTACCCCATTACTGCCTTTCCCACTCTCTTATTGACTATGAGTGCAACTCCATTTCTTCTAAGGGTTTCTTGCCCACAGTAGTAGATATAATGGTCACCTGAATTAAATTCACCCATTCCCGTCCATTTCAATTTGCTGATTCCCAAGATGTCGACGTTCAATCTTGTCATCTCATGTTTGACCACATCCAGCTTGCCTTGGTTCATGGATCTTACATTCCACGTACCTCTACAATATTGTTCTTTACAGCATCGGACCTTCTTTTCGCTTCCAGATACATCCACAGCTGAACGTCCTTTCGGCTTTGGCCCAGCCGCTTCACTCTTTCTGGAGCTACTTGGAATTGCCCTCCGCTCTTCCCCAGTAGCATATTGGACACCTTCCGACCTGAGGGGCTCATCTTCCGGCGTCATATCTTTTAGCCTTTTAACATTGTCCATGGGGTTTTCTTGGCAAGGATACTGGAGTGGGTTGCCATTTCCTTCTCCAGTGGACCACATTTTGTCAGAACTCTCTGTCATGACCTGTCCGTCTTGGGTGGCCCTGCACGGTATAGCTCATGGCTTCACTGAGTTACACAAGCCCCTTCGCCACGAGAAGGCAGTGATCCATGAAGGGGGAAAGATTATTAAGTAATAGAAAATGCAGAAACTGAATTAATTTGCTAAGAATTTGATCAGATAAATAAAATTAGCCATATTATTAGAAGTCACCATAAAAATGGTTGATAATAAAAGCTTTTGGGGAAGAAAGTAAACCATCGTAAGCATTGCAAACATTTATATATTTATATAACATTGATTATATGTGGGAAAACAAATAATTTCTTTATAATCTTCATATGAGAAATATGAGACACATTTAACAGATTATATAACTCATGTATACCGTGATAGATCTTTGGCTATTTTAAAAATGTATGCATGGAAATTTTCTGCCAGAAGCATCCTGAGACTCCATTTTCAGGATGGAACTCCACATAGGCTTGTTTATTTGAGTATATTAGGTTTCATTTTCATTTAAACTGAAGCTATATGGATGTCCCTCTGCCCCCAGACTGACATCTTGGATTTTCTCCAATGTTGTAGCCAGTATAACATAAACATTTAATGTCATATAATAGCAGGAACATTAACAAAAACAAACAAACAAAAAACCACTTCTGATAGCTTTAGCCTGATCCATCAAGGAGACATTAGCACAAGTAGATGAGTCTTATGGCATTAATCTTCTCTATGATGACTTACCCCTATGCTTTATAAAAACTTTCAGACTAATGTAGTCTTTCAGCTAGGTGTTTCATATGACATATACAACACCTAATTCCTACAGTTCTTACACATTAAATCCTGCCAGATGTATTTATCTCTATAATGTCCTGCTGAATGTTTTCTTAAGTGGCTTTGTCTCCATTTCTTTCATTTATATTATTTCTCAAACTGGTGAGAGCAAAATGATCTCCCATAAAAAGCTTTTAATTTTTTCTTTGTGGTAGCAGCTTGCAATATTTGGCAAGCTGTCAGTGTGCATTAAAATCCTGAGAGGGTATGTCTTCTATATTGTGTTGATATCCTCCATCCATGTAAAGGACTGCACCAGTGTGGAAAAAACTCCCCATCTTTGTTATAAATGGTTGTGCATGAACAGTTTTCTACCTGGACACTTTTCTCATAAGGAACAACACAATTGTTTCTATGAGACAGTCTTTTTATGCACACCAACTACCTCAATTTACTAAAGCAAGCCTGGTTTCCAGCCTATAGTTTTATGTTACATCTTATGCTAAGCTGATAAATGTTTTGATTTTTACCTGGAAAGTGTTTTGATATTGAATTGATGGAGATGTTTTCAGTGAAACCTGTATGTAATTAAACTTTCAAGTTCAAACATTAATTCTTTGGGCTGTGCATATGTGAATGGTGCTCTCCTAATATTAGCGATAACTGCAGAGATATATGAGTACTTCATTATGGTCTTGCTATGCATTATGGACCTATTTAGTTACATAAATTACTTTGGAAAGTTAGCATTTTTCCATTCCCAGGGTAGCGGGAAGAGAGAGAGAGAGAGAGAGAGAGAGAGAGAGAGAGAGAGAGAGAGAGAGAGAGAGAGAGAGAGAGAGAGAGAGAGAGAGAGAGAGAGAGAGAGAGAGAGAGAGAGAGAGATGGAGGTTGCAAATGGTTTGCAGTTACTTTCTACATCTCTTTGCCTATACTCTTTTGTTAATGTATGCTTACAGGAGCTCTCTGAAGAACAGACTTTAACTCTGGGAATGGCCATGTAACCATGTGATTCACTACCTCCATAAGCCCCTGAATAAATGTATCCGAGCTGGTAAAGATTTACACTGATTTTTAAAAATGAAAAACAAATTATTATAATGTACCTATAATGATTGGAAATCTGACCCCCAAACCAGGCTTGTCTATTTATCCTTAATCCAGTTATGAATTTTACAACTAAAATGGAAATAAGCACCACTTGCTAGCACAGAAAATAGATAGATAGATAGATAGATAGATAGATAGATAGATAGATAGATATTAATCAGTATTTGTTGTTTTGTACATTTTATATGCTGTAGAGTCCTTTGGAGTTGCGGGGGGGGGGGGATAATATATTCAAATGAATGAATGAATGAATAAATAATGCTTACCTACAAAAAAAGAAAGTTTGCTTCAGTAACCAATATTAGCCTGATGGCCCATTATATGATTATCTTATTTCAGGCGCTGATTTCAGGTCCCTTTCCATCTCTTACTGTTCTCTTGTCATTTGGATATTCCCAACGCTGGGCACTCTGGACCTCAGCTCTGTGATCTAGTAATAGGTTCACAACTTGTCAGTTGTCAGCTAACTAAGGAAGAAAAAAAAAATCACCACAAATGATAATTTGCTTATTGAGTGGTTTTCAGAAAAACTAGAAACAAATCTCTCTCTCTCTCTCTCTCTCTCTCTCTCTCTCTCTCTCTCTCTCTGTGTCTTTTTTGTATGTATGCAATAATGTATATGTTTACACTGAGAAGGCTTCCTGCTATAAAACAGGTATTTACTTACACACTCAAAATGATTTGTCTATACAATGTGCTCATTATTTTTTCTGATCAGCTTGCCATCGTTCACTAGTTAGACAGGCTTATCAGGATAATAAGATTTACAATAGGCAAATCTATACTTATTTCTTTCCTTTTTAGCCTATCCTGAATAGATTCAGTATAGCCACTAAAGTGTTACAGAGCTTCAGATTCAGCTTCCAAAACTGATTTTGAATGCTTGGGACATCAAACGAAACACCTGTTTGCAACACCTTAAAGCAACAACATATTTTCAATGGATCATACATTTTCCCTCCATACTTGCCACTTAAGCCTGGAAAAAGTTATGGTTGTTTCTAGCTTTGCAGACAGATGCTCCTGTACTTTTCAGTTTTGTAGATTCAATTATTGTAGATTGAATCTGAAATACTGCACAGTCCCAGTAGCCATCACAACACTGAAGATCTGACTTTTCATTTTGTATCCTTCATCCATTCTGTTCATAACAAGGACAGCTGTGAAATGTTCTAGAAAGTAGTAGGAAGATCACCATGCCTTCTAATCCTATCCTTATAGCTTTATTGACTATGATTTCAGTATGATGATGGTGAAAGTGCCTTTTGCTAGAGGCTATAGGTATCAGGGACATTGATCACTGACTTCATTTCAAGAAAAACCATATATTTATCCTAAGGGGATCAGCCGAGAAAGGAGAGAAATCTGTTCATTAAATTTACCCAATGAGCAATCTATGAGACAGTATGTAAAATCAATCAATGCAATTCCTTATTAGTTACATTTTTCCAATTTTTGCAGTGTAGTTCTACAATCTAGGGAAAATAAGTCCCCAAATACATGTAATACTGAAATAAAATATAAAACACCTTACTTTAGTGAAAATTGCTGGCAAAAGAGATGTATTAGAAAAGTAAAAAAAACAAAATGGATATATAATGTATTCAAAGATGCATTTTAAGAAAATTATAAATTGAGGCTGAATCAGGACAAATTGTTTGGGAAATAAGACTACAATCCATCATGACAGGGGTATTCATCTTCCCACATGTTTGTAATAATTGTACAAGGTCCCATAAGCTGTACTTCTCTACAAACTCTCTATCCAGGCATAACAGCAAGTGCTGAGAGATGAACTAAATTCCAACTCTTTACCTTCCTACCAATGTTGAGTCACAGGAACTTTCTTAATACTAGAATGTCTATTTCAAGAACTGCCACCCAGAGCAAGATTATTTATTCTTCAGTAACTCTCCCCTCTTATTTCTGGGTTTGTATCATGCACTATCAACAAGTAGTAACAATATACCATAAGAATGAAGAATAGTTTGGCTGCCCTATCCTGTAAAGTGCTGGTAGTTGCTAACTTGCACTATATAAAATTGTCAAATTGCACTATGTAATGCAATTTGCTTTGATTTTCAGTTTTGTCATAAATTCTGAAAACAAGAAAAGACTGAAAATAAAATAGGAATACTTCAGGATGAATAACAACATTAGTTGCTCAATAGACGGAATACTTTTTGCTAAAGGAAAAAAAAATAACATGCTTGAGATGTCTGCCACAGAGAATATATGCATTTTAAAGCAACTAAAAAAATCATTATACCCAATGGAAAACACTGAGATTTTATGATTATTGTTCTTATGTTGATACACCTTGGGGTACGCAAGGTTTCAAATAGGATGTCAAAAATAATTTGTACCATGAAAAAATCTTATTTTTATTCTTTGCACAAAAAAATTGAGTATGATTATGTATGCCACTGTTTTCATTTCAAAAAGGAGAGAAATGGCAGTGCTTCGGCATAGTTAAGAAAGCATATATTTTGTATGGATAAAATATTAGATCTTTAGAACTCAAAATGTAAATGAACGTTCAGAAGAACACCAGGAATGCAAATTGGAATGTTGTTTGTTAAATCAATTCATTGCACACTTTGAATTGGGTCATATTAATTCATGTATAAGTAGTTATTTGGTCATTAAAACTTTTTAACTCATCTTGGTGCCACAGTTTCCAGCCTTTGGATGCTTAAGTGTAAACAGAAAACACAAATAAAGATAAAACTCAAGCTATTTTTTTTTTTTAAAAGACAGCTTGTTCAATATTCAGGTCAGTAGCCAAAGACACAGGTGCCATCATCCTCTAGTTCAGAAAATCATTCCTTGAATAAATTCCCTTTCTCTAGGATTGCAGAAATCTGACTGCAACAACAAGTAAAACCCATTTAACAATTCAGGTAGCTGGCTTCCGGGTGAGGCTCTGTGGTGTACTAGATGTCTCCAAAGTAGCAGAGATGGCTCAGCAAAGTGAACACTGGCTAGTGGTGATTTCTGGCTGGTGAAAGTCTTTTCAGATAAAGGAGGCAATGAGAGATTATCGGCCCTTGGGAGGTGGAGTGAGCTGCTTCTCAGAAGGAGACCACAGGATGGATGTCTTGCGATCTGCTCGTGAATAGAACAGCTGGGGGTCATGGGAGAAACAGTTCTCTTGCAGCCTTTTCAAGGACACTAAGTACAACCATTCTTCACTTTCTTAATCACTTTGGGATATAATCAATTTACAACTGAAAAGAGTTATTTGAAAACAGTGGAACAAAACAAAAACAAAAACAAAAACAAAACAACCTTTTTGGTAAGTCAGCCTTCCTTCCAAATTCTAGAAAGTAGAATAAAGAGGAAAATAATATTTTTAAAAGAATTTAAAACAACAACAAAGAGCTTAATCAAGATTTTGACTAAGAAAGTTATAAACAGATAAAGGGGTCAGCATTAATTTGAAAAATAAAGATTAGGGTGAAAATGCTTTTAGCATTAGGTGGAATTAATTAAATAAACAGACCACACCTCCCTGGGAATGTTGATTATCTGACGTCAATGGGAAAAATAATTGGTGGAATTTACAAAACCAGGAGATAAGTGTAACAGGAGATGGACTGTGTCATTCAAACTATGGAAAGACAGATGGACTAAAGCCTTAAGGGTACAAAGAAAGTGAGGGAAAAAAAAAAAGAAGAAGAAGAAGGAACTTGCCGTTTACCTTCAGCTTTGTAATAGATTTACTTTTATTTTTGGATTATAAATAAAAATGGCAGCTAACAGAAAAGCTGCCAAGAAGGTGAAGGAAGAAGAGATTCATTGGAGCAACCAACAGAAAAGGGAATTACTCTAGAAATATTACAAAAATTGTTTGAAGAGATGGGAAAGTATCTGAATCTGTCAAATCTGTTAAAAGTGAATTGGTTGTATTTGAACAAAGAATGGAAAAATGGCTTGTAAAGATGAAAGAGATGAAAGGAGAAGTTATAAAAAAAATTGAAGAATCTATAAGGCACCTTACAGGAGAAGTTAAACAATTTAATGACAAGTGGAAATTTTAGAAAGTAAAACAAAAATAATAAACAGAGGGATGGAAAATGACTTAAACAATCTGGCACTACTAGAACTGAGAGAAAAAAGAATTCTGCCTGAGACTTAGGAGTTTCAGGATAAGACACTAGAGAAAAGATTGTTTTTTTTTAACAAACTTTTTGGAATGGGATGAAGATGACTTGGAGGCAAAAATTGATAAAGTTTATAGATTCAATACACGATCTGTAAAATTAAGAAATGTACCAAGGGATATTCTTGTGCACTTTGTCAGAAAGAAGACAAGAGTTCAAGTTTTGCAGTAGCATTTTCTTACCAGGATAAATATTAATGATGTAAATATGATTGTACTTAAAAAAATTCTAGTTAGAATATTGCACAAACAGAAAGAGCATTTTGACTGACAAACTTAAACCAAAAAAGATACCATTTTGATGGGATAAATTGGAAGGAGTGATCTTCACTTTTAAACAACATATGTGCAGATTGAACTTACTCCAAAAGCAAGAACATTTTTAGAAAAGTTTAAAGGGGAACTGGAAGAAATGCAAATGGAAATTACAGAGGGCCTTAGAACTCTGGACAGTTACAAGAAACTGAGGGAGAGACCATGTTAGGCACTACAGGTATTGACTTTTCTAAGTGTTTGGCATAAATATGGATTATAAGTGACTAATGTGGAATATAAATGGAGCAAATGCTCCTCAAAAAAGATTTTTTTTAACTATTTAAAAAAATTGAAACAAGATGTAGTCTCTGCAAGAAACACATATTAGAATAAAGGATATAAAATACAGTTTATTTCTATGTGTCTATTGATGACTGATTTGTCTGAATGCCAAGCTCCCAGGAATTCCCTAGCAGGTTTGGATTTGGCTTGATCTAAAATGCTAATAGATTCCCAATTGAAACTGTGGGTGAGTCTGCCCATGTGTTGTGAGATTAAGGAGTTAAATGATCTTGTCTCATCTTGAGATTTATGATCAGATAGATAACATTTCACTGTTAGTCATACATTTAGAAAACTCAATTCTTTAGTAATGCTGCATGCAATGCTAAAACTCACTTCTACATGGAATGAAATATTAACCAATCATTGACTAATATTGCCCTCAAAGATAATCCAAGTATGTTATTGAAGTAAACAATAATGCTTTAGTTTAATGTGATTTCCCCTTCATGGATCACTGCTGTGTTGTGGCGAAGGGGCTTGTGTAACTCAATGAAGCCATGAGTTATACCATGCAGGGGCCATCCAAGATGGACAGGTCATGGCAGAGAGTTCTGACAAAATGTGGTCCACTGGAGAAGGAAATGGCAACCCGCTCCAGAATCCTTCCCAAGAAAACCCTATGGACAATATCAAAAGGCTAAAAGATATGATGCTGGAAGATGAGCCTCTTGGGTTGGAAGGTGTCCAATATGCTACTGAGGAAGAGTGGAGGGCAATTCCAAGTAGCTCCAGAAAGAGTGAAGCGGCTGGGCCAAAGCTGAAAGGACGCTCAGTCATGGATGTATCTGGAAGTGAAAAGAGGGTCTGATGTAAAGAACAATATTGCATAGGATCCTAGAATGTAAGATCTATGAATCAAGGCAGGCTGGATGTGGTCAAACATGAGATGAAAAGATTGAACATTGACATGTTGGGAATCAGCAAATTAAAATGGACGGGTATGGGTGAATTTAATTCAGGTGACCATTATATCTACTACTGTGGGCAAGAAACCCTTAGAAGAAATGGAGTAGCCCTCAGTCGATAAGAGAGTGGGAAAGGCAGTAATGGGGTACAACCTCAAAAACGACAGAATGATCTCAGTGCAAATCCAAGGCAAACCATTCAACATCACAGTAATCCAAGTCTATGCTCTAACTACTGATACTGAAGAAGCTGAAGTTGACCGGTTCTATGAAGACCTATAACACCTTCTAGAACTAACACCAAAAAAAGATGTACTTTTCATCATAGGGGATTGGAATGCTTAAGTAGGAAGTCAAGAAATACTCAGAATAACAGGCAAGTTTGGCCTTGGAGTATAAAATGAAGCAGGGCAAAGGCTAATAGAGTTTTGTCAAGAGAACAAGCTGGTCATAGCAAACACTCTTTTCCAACAACACAAGAGACGACTCTACACATGGACATCACCAGATGGTCAATACTGAAACCAGATTGATTATGTACTTTGCAGCCAAAGATAGAGAAACTCTATACAGTTAGACCAGGAGCTGACTGTGACTCAGATCACAAGCTTCTTATTGCAAGCTTTAGGCTTAAACTGAAGAATGCAGGGAAAACCACTAGACCACTCAGGTATGACTTAGATCATATTCCTTGTGAGTACACAGTGAAGGTGATGAATAGATTTAGGGGATTAGATTTGGTAGACAGAATGCCTGAAGAGCTATGGACAGAAGTTCGTAATATTATACAGGAAGCAGCAACTAAAACCATCCCAAAGAAAAAGAAATGCAAGAAAGCAAAGTGGCTGTCTGATGAGGCTTTACAAATAGCTGTGGAAAGAAGGAACGTGAAAAGCAAGGCTGAAAGGGAAAGATATAACCAACTGAATACAGATTTCCAGAGAATAGCAAGGAGACATACGAAGGCCTTCTTCAATGAACAATGCAAAGAAATTGAGGAAAACAATAGAATGGGTACGACGAGAGATCTCTTCAGGAAAATTGGAGATATCAAGGGAACGTTTTGTGCAAGGATGGGCATGATAAAGGACAAAAAAGCAGGGACCTAACAGAAGCAGAAGAGATTAAGAAGAGGTGGCAAGAATACACAGAAGAACTATACAGGTGAAACTCGAAAAATTAGAATATCGTGCAAATGTTCATTTATGTCAGTATGGCAACTCAAAAGGTGAAACCAATATATGAGATAGACGCATTACATGCAAAGCGAGATATGTCAAGCCTTACTTTGGTATAATTGTGATGATTATGGCGTACAGCTTATGAAAACCCCAAATTCACAATCTCAGAAAATTAGACTATTATATGACATCAATAACACAAGGATTGGAAATAGAACAATATCGGACCTCTGCAAAGTAGAAGCATGCATATGTACTCAGTACTTGGTTTGGGCCCCTTTTGCAGCAATGACTGCTGCAATGCAGCGTGGCATGGATGCTATCAGCCTGTGGCACTGCTGAAGTGTTATGGAAGACCACGATGCTTCAATAGCGGTCTTCAGCTCTGCTGCATTGTTCAGTCTCATGTCCCTCATCTTTCTCTTGGCAATGTCCCATAGATTCTCTATGGGGTTCAGGTCAGGCGAGTTTGCTGGCCAATCAAGCACAGTAATCCCATGATCATTGAACCAGGTATTGGTACTTTTGGCAGTGTGGGCAGGTGCCAAGTCCTGCTGGAAAATGAAATCAGCATCCCCATAAAGCTCGTCTGCGGAAGGAAGCATGAAGTGCTCCAAAATCTCCTGGTAGACGGCTGCGTTGACCCTGGACTTAATGAAGCACAGTAGACCAACACCAGCAGATGACATGGCTCCCAAATCAACACAGACTGTGGAAACTTCACACTGGACTTCAAGCATCGTGCATTGTGTGCCTCTCCATTCTTCCTCCAGACTCTGGGTCCTTGGTTCCCAAATGAGATGCAAAAGTTGCTCTCATCAGAAAAGAGGACTTTGGACCACTGGGCAACAGACCAGTTCTTTTTTTCTGTAGCCCCGGTAAGACGCTTCTGACGTTGTTTGTTGTTCAGGAGTGGCTTGACAAGAGGAATACGACATTTGAAGCCCATGTCCAGGATCCGTCTGTGTGTGGTGGCTCTTGATGCACTAACTCCAGCCTCAGTCCACTCCTTGTGAAAGTCCCCAACACTTTTGAATGGCCTTTTCCTGACAATCCTCTCCAGGCTGCGGTCATCCCTGCTGCTTGTGCACCTTTTTCTACCACACTTTTCCCTTCCACATAACCTTCTATTGATGTGCTTTGATACAGCACTTTGGGAACATCCAACTTCTTTTGCAATTACCTTTTGGGGCTTTCCCTCCTTATGGAGCGTGTCAATGATGGTTTTCTGTCAGGTCAGCAGTCTTTCCCATGCTTGTGATTCCTACTGAACCAGCCTGAGAGACCCTTTAAAGGCTCAGGAACCCTTTGCAGGTGTTATGGATTCATTAGCTGATTAGAGTGGGACACTTTGAGCCTAGAATATTGAACCTTTTCACACTATTCTAATTTTCTGAGATTGTGAATTTGGGGTTTTCATAAGCTGTACGCCATAATGATCACAATTATAAAGTAAGGCTTGACATATCTCGCATTGCATGTAATGCGTCTATCTCATATATTGGTTTCACCTTTTGAGTTGCCATACTGACATAAATGAACATTTGCACGATATTCTAATTTTTCGAGTTTCACCTGTACAAGGAAGATCTTAATGTCCCTGATGTCCACGCTGGCACGGTCACTGACCTTGCGCCAGACATCCTAGAGAGCGAAGTCAAGTGGGCCTTAGGAAGCATTACTAACAACAAGGCTAGTGGAGATGACAGTACTCCAGCTAAGCTATTTAAAATACTAAAAGATGATGCTGTTAAAGTGCTGCACTTAATATGCCAATAAGTTTGGAAAACTCAGCAGTGGCCACGGGATTGGAAAAGGTCAGTTTATGTTCCAATTCCAAAGAAGGGCAATGCTAAAGAATGCTCAAACTATTGCATAATTGCATTCATTTCACATGCTAGCAAGGTTATACTCAAAATCCTAAAAGCTAGGCTTCAGCAGTACATGAACCGAGAACTACCAGATGTACAAGCTGGGTTTCGAAGAGGCAAAGGAACTAGAGATCAAATTGCTAACATTCACTGGATCATGGAGAAAGCATGAGAGTTCCAGAAAAACATCTACTTCTGCTTCATTGACTATGCAAAAGCCTTGGATTGTGTGGATCACAACAAACCGTGGCAAATTCTTAAAGAGATGGAGGTACCGGACCACCTTACCTGTCTCCTGAGAAATCTGCATGCGGGCCAAGAAGCAACAGTTAGAACCAGTCATGGAACAACTGATTGGTTCAAAATAGGGAAAGGAGTACGACAAGGCTGTCTACTGTCAACCTGTTTATTTAACTTATATGCAGAGTACATCATGAGAAATGCCAGGCTGGAAGAATCACAAGCCAGAATTAAGATTGCAGGGAGAAATATCAACTACTCAGATATGCAGAAGATATTACCCTAATAGCAGAAAGTGAAGAAGAACTAAAGAGCCTCTTGATGAGGGTGGAAGAGGAGAGTGCAAAAGCTGGCTTGAAACTGAACATTAAAAAAACTAAGATCATGGCATCTGGACCCATCAATTCCTGGCAAATAGAAGGGGTAGAAATGGAAGCAGTAACAGACTTCATTTATTTGGGTTCCAAGATCACCTCAGACGGAGACTGCAGCCATGAAATTAAAAGACACTTGCTCCTTGGAGGAAAGCTAACCTGGACAGAATATTAGAAAGTAGAGACATCACCTTGCCGACAAAGATTCGCATAATCAAAGCTATGGTTTTTCCAGTAGCAATGTATGGCTGTGAGAGCTGGACCATAAAGAAGACTGAGCACCGAAGAATTGATGCCTTTGAATTGTGGTGCTGGAGAAGACTGTTAGGAATACCTTGGATTGCTAGAAGATCAAACCAGTCAATCCTAAAGGAAATCAACCCTGACTGCTCATTGGAAGGATTGATACTGAAGCTCAAGCTCAGATACTCTGGCCACCTAATGCGAAGACAGAACTCTTTGGAAAAGACCCTGATGCTGGGAAAGATTGAAGGCAAAAGGAGAAGGGGACGGCAGAGGATGAGATGGTTAGATAGCATGAGCAATGAGCATGAACCTGAGATGGTTAGATAGCAACTGAAGGAATGAGCATGAAACTAAGCAAACTCAGGGAGGCACTGAAGGATAGGAAGGCCTGGCGCGATATGGTTCATGGGGTCATGAAGAGTTGGACATGACTTAACAACTGAACAACAACAAAAATGTGATTTTTTTGGCTTTTTGCTTAGTTCAATAACTTTATTGGACTATTTTTATTTAAAGAAGCCAACTGTTGCATGATTTTTGTCAGGTCAGTTATAATTTACAAAGAGGGGCACATGTTCCGTACACCTTGGGTAATTACTCTGTTTTGTTTTGCAATGGCAAACTGAGTTTGCATGCTAGCCTCAGGCACAAGGTGATTTCAACTTGTGGATGTAACTCATGAAAATGCAAAGTCCATGGAGGGATTGCAGAGTTTTATATTGACACTCAACAAATATTTGAAAAAAAAAGTTGTTGATGTTTAAAGTTCAAGATATATGATATTTTCTGAAAAGATTTGAAGTGCTTAACAATTATAAAATAACTCGTATTCATCTTCATTTTGGTCATAATGGCAACATAGAACTGGAATCAAGGGACAAGGATGGCTGTCTTTTCTAGGCTATTTGTATGGAAGAGAACATGTATGCATCTGATAGTTAATACAACCATTTTTATTTAAGTGAAGTTCAAAATCTAAATCTTGCTATTATTAGATTAATGATAAAACACAAGACAGAGGTGATCCTTTCAATAGGAAGATATGGGGAAAGTGAAAAAGAGAAGTGAAAACTCGATAATAATCAGAACATAGTCTGGCATGTTCCAGTAGTGACAGTGACCATTTTAATATTAGAGCAGTAATTAAATTGAAAGTATTGAACATATTGGTTATGGGATAACATAGAGATTCTTTTTACTGATTAATTTATTGTAACTTCTAAGCTCCTCGGTTCTCAAATACTCTGAGTGGATTACATCAATCAATAACAAAGGATTAAAAACATGATAACCATCAAGGTACACATCAGAACAAATGCTAGATAAGCTACCAGAAGGGGGTAGGCAACATTAATCCTTAATGTCCCCAGATGGTTTCATGAAGAATCAAGCCTTCAAGGTTCTTCAGAGGCCTGATGGGCTGGGTGGTCTAGATATCTGGTGGCAAACTGTTATAGAGAAGGGAGCCATCATCAAGAATGCTTGATAATGGGTCTTTATAGAGGGCATTCCCTTGGGGAAGGGACATTTAACAAGCTTTCTTTTCCAGATATTACTAAATAGGGGATACCTCAAACCAAAGAAGGTGGTCTCAAAATATTCAAGTCCTAAGTCATGTAGGGTTTTGAAAGTGGCGGCCAGTGTCTTGGCTAACAGACAGCCAGTGCAACTCTGATACAGAAGTGGGATGCTAACTAATTGTATGGAAATATAAATGTATGTATGTATGCATGTATGTATGCATGTATGTTTGTATGTGTATGTGTGTATTCACACACACACACACACACATCTCCAAGCATGCATACACACACACATAAACATTTACATGCTTATCTAGATATTTGTTCCATGGTTCTAAAGGAACAGTGTGAGATGAAAAACTGAAAAGTTGAGGGTGATTTGGGCATAGTGGGTAGAAGTTCTGAGGTAGTTACCATTCGCCCTGCTTTTTCTGGAAAGACTATATACTGGTTTGATCATGCATCTCTGTCCAAAATGTTCATTTTATTTATTTATTTTTTTAGTTATTGTAGGGAGTTGAAACAAATACCTTCTTATACATTCCACAGAAAAACTATATAAAAGCTTGACCAAACTGCAGCCAACACAGTACTAGCAGTCCTTAAGCAGAGGTATAACAAAGCTTTTCAGAGAGGTGTTCCAAAAACATTTTGTTTCAGCTCTAATGATATATGCTACCCCTCAATCTCAATTTTAGCATTTTACTATCTCAGGAATAAAATCTCTGTCAAGGGCAATAAACATACAGAAATAATGCACAACAAATAATTTGCTTCTCTTTCACATGTATATTGTTGAATATAATCAGATGTCTGCCTCACCCTCTTCAGACATTATGAAAAGTGAAGATAAGTCCACAGATGTTGGGAAGGATGAAAGTCCTGCTCTCACCATCCATCCACAATAGTAACCATATCTACTGGACAGTTGACCTATACATACATAGATACAGGATTTGCTCCCTGTGAGTGACAATTATTATTTTTCCTAGACTCCATGAACAGGGAAAGCTAACAGATTCCCAAGTACAAATGTATAACTATGAATTCTACAACCAGAAGGAGGTAAAGGAAATAAAGCAAGCACATACGTCTCTTTCACCCTGAAGAAGAGTGAAGAGTTGCTCTTTGTACTAAGGATATTTTTTGCTTATAATTTGTTTAAATGCATGGCTGAAGACTAGGCAAACACCAGAGCTGTTGATGTAGTCCTGCTATCAATTCTTCCTAAAGCACTGTATAGTTTTTAGGGGAAATTTATTGACCATTTGTTCAAATGTGACTATAGCCCACCATATGATCTGGCACCGTAATGAAACAAAATCCCAAATTGCCCTGACAGTTGCACTAATGGTACAAACAAACCAGAGTACAATTCCTTTCAGACTTCTCAGCTAAACTTTCAGAAGTCAAGGAGTTGTGTTCCTCCACACTGTGAAGGCCTCACACTTTCTTGTGAATGACTAAAAAACACCTAATCTCTCTTCCATTTTCTCCTTCTCCCTCCATCTCTTTCTCTCTCCATCTGTGAGAAAATAAGATAAAAAATATCTAATTTTGCAAAAATCTTCATCCAAAATTGGACATGCGAAGATGGCAAACAGGTATGGTTAATAATATATGCTTTAGGACCCAGGCAGTAATTTTATTGGTCCTTGGGGAACTTTTGATAGGATCCCTTGAGTTGTACAGCTGGCCAGACCAACTGTTCAAGGCAATGAGGGACTTTAATTAAAATGATATTGCATTAAAGCACAAAAGTAAGACTATCCATGCCCTCCATAAGGGAGTCTTCTCTGGTATACTTATCTATCAGACAGATGTTTGCATATAGCTCACTAAACAAAAAAACAAAAACAAAAACCTTAAAACAGAAACTTTACCCCGGAGCTTTTGTAACACAAATTGCGCTGATAGAGCTGTTAAGAATTTAACACCAAAGCCTTCTTATTTGTCAATACTGCTTAAAAATAGCTATTAAAATGGAAGCAGATGACAATTTAAGAATAAAAAACATACATGCATCACTTGAAAATACATATTTGTAACAGTTACGTGTAAATATAACAATTACATTTGCAAATGAATATTCAATAACTTATTGTTTACTTTAATTATTCACTGGGTCACAGCTGCCGAATAAAAACTCTATACTGCTTTGCTTGGAAACACAAATATACCAAAACAGACACAACACAATATACAGCTCCCTTCCATCCAAGAAGTGACATACAATTAAATGCACACTTACAGACGTGTATACACCAGGAATATCCAGCTTTTCTTTTTATAAAGGTGATTTGGAAATGCTATTAGTCTTCCACACCATAGAATAGAGAATTGGAAATCAGCCCTAGTGTATTCTCCCTCTTTCTTTGTTACATACAAATCCTTCTGTAAATCATAACCCTATTTTCAAGGTTCCTGACTTATTCAGTTTCTATTTAGTGTAAGAAGACTGGGAGAGATATACAGTGGGTTTGGTCTAAGATATACCTATTTAAAATGTTGAACCATAATTTTATGGTTTTACCTAAACTAGAACAATAGTGTACATGAGCCCACTAGAACTAATTTCCAGATCAGGATCAAATGTTTTCATTAGCACAAGGATAAGAATGATACGAACAAATATCGCACCCTTGGTATTCTAAAGCATGATGCATGGCTGGGACAATTAGTGATGTTACAAGTAATCTACTATTAAATATCATGTACACAGACACCATTCAAGTTCTCAGCAATTTTAAGTTGTTTAATACTGACCAGTATCTGATTTGGGATTGCCTTTAAAAATAAAACAGAATCCCTCCCTTCCTCCCTTTCTCATCTACCTTCAACTGGTCCAGAACGTGGCAGTGCAAGCAGTGACGGGCATGCCTTGTTACCTATAAAGATCTATATAGCATAGGGCCTGTTTACCTGAGGGACAACCTGTTTCCATGACATCTGCCCAGCCAATTCGATCCTGCGGGGTTCATGTACTCCAGGATCTTTCAATTAAACAATGTCATCTATCAGGACCTCAGAAGCATGCCTTCTCTGTAGCAGCACCTGCCCTCTAGAACAAGGTTTGCCTTGAGATCTGAATGGCCCCCACTCTGCTGTTGTTTAGAAGAGCTGTGAAGACGTGGCTCTTTACCCAGGCCCATTGTTCATCACACTTGCAATCTTTTATCTTTTATTGATGTTTTTGTAATTTGTTTGATTGTTGTGAGCCACTCAGAATTGTTCAGAGTCAGGCAGCATACAAGATTAATACAATCTCTCTCTCTCATCTCTCTCTCTCTCTATCGCTATCGCTATCTCTATCTCTGTCTCATTTATATTGGCACTTGGTGACCACACAATGGTAGCATTAAAGTAGAGCCAGCTTCTTCGTGCTTTCCTACCCCTTTTGTTGCCCTGCGTGTCTGTTCCAACTGAAAATTCTGAAATTTTCTAAAATTAGAACAAATTGCTGGAAATCACCAGGCTTCAATCAACATAGGTGGGAGAATTCTTGAAGGGAGAGATCCATCAGATCTCTTTCTTATCTTCTGTTATCTCCCCACCCATCCTTTTTAACCTGAAGCTTAACTGCAACTAACTCTGTGTTGAATTATAGACTTGGTACTTCATACTCTACTCTTTTCTATTTTTGAAGCTAAACATTAATATGTTTGATCAGAGCTTTCTAGTAATTTCTGACCATAAGTAATTATAAAAAGGACTTTTGAAAATATGTTCCTTTGATCGTATTTCATGTGAATAATTAAAGTTAGCAATTAAAATTAATTTTCCAGTAAATTTATACAGTATTAACCAGCAAATATATGCTGGTGAGTTTTCACATAGTGCAATAGCATCCAACTTAAGGTGATCCTTCATTATTAGAGCACCATGGGATGAATCTAATGAAAGCAAAATTGCCATATCATTGCAATTAGATTTAATTCATTCTTTAATCACAAATAACTGTGCCTATGGTTGAAGTTTCAAATATGGAGCTAAAATAAAACAGCTGTAAATGGCAACTTAGTTTCTGGCAGGCCTGATATGCTATTTCTTCACTGAAGATGGACTATTTCATGGTGGTCTGTCACATTTCTCAGATTTAATGCACTTCAAATAGCTTTCCATCATTATGTCAAGGTAAAACTTCACAATATGTTTCATATTTTCTGCCTCATACATCAAACTATAAAATGTTATCCGTGAAACACAGCTGTCATTGTGCAAAATTTTTAGCAAAGTTCTCATTTTTATCTGACATCTAGAATTACCTAAAGTAATAAAAAAAAATCTTCTTTTATTGCATATTTGCCTTCCTACTCATTCTGTCTCTGTCAGTCCACATATAGCATAGCAAAGTGATATTTAGAAAACACCTTATTGGATTTTCTGCAAGGTAGGCATGAAAGTCCACTTTTATGCATTGTCATTATTTTAGAATAGAAAGCAGATAACTAAAAATTCAGAAAATATAACTGACCTGAGACTTTATGGACAGAGAACTGTTGGGACTGTTTTCCATTGTACAGCTAGAGTATTTCTGGTACTGTTCTTTAATCTGGAAAGATTAAAAAAAAAAGTTGCTGTAACCACCAAACATATAGTAGTGGTTGCAAGAAATTAGGACTGTAGCTGAGCGTATGATTTGAAGGCAAATGTTCCAAGTTCAGTTCCTGGCTTCTGCTGGCACTGGTTCAAGAGTAACAGCCAGTAACAGTCAGACTAACAGCCAGTCTAGAGCCAGCTAAAAAAAGAAAGCAGTCAAGATGATAATGGAATGTGTTTAGAAGGAGTGTGTGTGTGTGTGTGTAAAGAAAAACAACTGTCTACAAAAAAGTGTATGTTACTATAGATTCACAGAATCGTGGAGTTGGAACAGGCCTTACAGGTCCTCTGTTCCAATTTTCTGCTTCATACTGGATCCACTATAGCATCTTTGACAGATGACCATACAGCAACTGTCTGAAGATCTCTAGTGATGGAGAATTCATCAGATCATATGGCAGCCTGTTTTACTGTTATTCAGTCAGGACTTTCTTCCTAATGTCTAGCTCGAACTTCTTTCTTTGTAGTTTTAATATGTTGGTTCTGGTTCATAAGCATTAGTCCTGCCATCTGGGGCAATAAAAAATAAATCCATTCCTGTGTGGCAACCTGTTATGGGAATGTCTGATGATTCAGACTCCGAATTGGAAAAATATGGCTTGACAGGTTCTGATCTTGTAGCTAAGGAGCCAGTGGTATCTCAAATATTTACAGATGAGGCTCAGAAATAACAGGACCCGTTGGAGAATAAGCTTGATGTTCTGGAGAAATCAGGTAATCAGCCACCTGTTGCAGATTCAGTACTGTATTAATCTACATTTTAAACAAGAAATCACATGTTCCATTTTCTTACAAAAGATGAATTTTATTTTTTCTTCTTCTAAGTATATATTTCTAAATATATTTTATCCTAATAGACCTTCTGAAATGTTTTTAAGCTGACAAAATTCAAAGGCGTGTGGAATTGAAAGGGTAAATGCATTCTCATCATTGGTTCCTCATTGTGCTCCTAACTCAATCCTTCAGGCTGAAGCTAGAATGGTTCCAATTAAAACTGATGCCCAAATAGCATATGTTAGTTGTTGGCTCAAACTAATTTTCAACCCAGGTTTTCTGGCTTCTTTGACTCTTCAAGACAAATTCCAGACCTCTTGGCAAAAATTGCTTGGTGCCACCCAAAGCCTTGTGGTTTCTCCCCCAATGTATTGATTTCAATGGAATTTGATTGGGCCAAAGCATCTTTCAAGCAACATGCTAGAGATATGATCCTGCAAAATGATCTTAGCCAGGTTCCACCATATATGAATTCAGTGAAATCACACACAGACACAAAAATATAGCTCCTCTCTACAATATTGTTCCCCAAAACACCAGAAGAGCTTTTACTCTTGCTCACTGTAATGCCCTCCTCTTTGCCCTCTTGAAAGGAAGGTTCTATAACATACCAAAAGATCTGCAGCTCTGTCCTTGTGGTGAAGGAAAAATTGAAACTGTGGATCATGTGTTGCTGCATTGACTTTTTTATAGAAATCTATCAGAAATGTATATTTCCCCATGCATAACACAATACCTGGGCAGGCTGGAGGCCGATTACCTTAGTCTCTTACTAGCTGGCCAGGTGGCAGGGATTTCAGACAATGTAGCCTGGTTTGATGTCAGAGCAATGATTAAATGTAAAAAAGTCCTCCAAGTGAAATGATGCTGAGTTTTCACTAGGCTTCCATAACTCAATATACTTTCTTTTCCTTCCTCCCCTTTCCTTCTTCCCCTCTCCCCCCTTTTTTTTTTATCAATATGACTTTTTATTTTTATTTCTATTTTAGTGTAATTGTTATGTTATTAGTTCTATGCTGGTCTGACCAAATAAAATTGATGATGATGATAATGATTAGTTTGCTCAAGAAGTTGCAAATCAGGTTGTTTGCACTGGAATGTGCATAGAACAGGGTCGATAATAAACGCCTGTAGTCCTAGCCCATACATGTTACATCAAAATGCAATGCATGGCACCTAAAAATTAAATTTAATGTAATTAAAAAATAAAAATATCAACCTGCAAGAGAAGAACATCAATATCTCATCCAGCTTTTTTGTGGTATTTATGTGTTATTTCAAGACCATTCAGCATTCTCAAATGAGATCTCAGGAGCTTTCAGCTATGATGACTGAAATATCATAAAATTTAGTGATTTATAAAATTTTGGACAATTAGGACAGTCTCTCTGAGCAATTGTATGACACTGGGAAATGGGGCATTGAGTTTGAAAAGGTTACTGAATCCGTCTTAGAAATATAGAAACTAAAGTTAAGATCTAGGCAAGCTTAATAGCATCAGTGTTACACAACTTTGAAACTCAGTGTCTGCTATGAATCAAAGAGGAATATCAGCCTAATATTAGCAATGCAAATATGAAGTATTGCTTTTTTTCTGAAGGAACAAAATCTGCCATTGTTTCAAAGTTAATTAGACTAAAGAGACAATAAATTATGTCTTATTAAAACGTAAAAGATCTGTGACAAATTGTACTAATTGCATTTTCTTATATCTGAAGAGGTCAGGTTACTTAATAAGCATGTTGTTAATGGAAGACAAATGTAGCTTTATGCGCTTGATAGGAATATTATAAATTACATTATTTATAACTCCTGTGGAACACTTAATAATTTTAAGCTTTAAATTAAACTGCTCATTAGCAGCATGGAGTCATGAAGGTTGGCTGTAAAAACCTGCTCCAATGTAATATTAATTTGAAGGTCTGGTCCAAGCTGGCAATAGCATGATATTATTCCCAAAATATCTGACTGGTAGGAAAATCTGAAGTTTGAATTTATTACCTCAGCTTCTGTAATATTTTTTTTTAAATAAGTTTTAAAAAGGTAAAATGGTACAATTAAGGAATAACAAAATTCTATTAAGAAATATAGTCTCTATTTTTTTTCATACAGGAACACTAAAAAAGAATATCCCTTGTCCATTTGCAATTTTCTCTTTACCAAAAAATAAAAATAAAAATCTGTTAATATGATTACAGGTTTAACAGAACTATATTGGCAAAGAAGCTAAATCTATGTCAAGCACATGTTATTTATAACATATTCCCATGCAATAAGAGAATAGTGATGAGTGAGCTAATTTACAACGATCTGTAACTTGACAGCCGACTTACCACTTGACAGAATTCTTCAATATTCTGAAATTTCATACCTATATTTCTCAATGCTGATGTATGCATGCCATAAAAAATAGGTCCATATTATGACAAACTTTTTTTTCTGCACACACACATCATCTATAAGATATCCGTTTCCAATTAGTTGTTCTCACATGCATATTGTTTACAGTAGGAGTTGGATATTAAGCTAAGAAAAATTAGGCAGTTTGAAGAGAGTATGTGATAAGGAGTTGTTTGTTAGAAGCAACATGCTTTCATGGCAAAAGTTGTTTTACAGACTTCTAAGTGGATTACTTCTTTTGGCTAAGAGCAACTAAAAAGGTACTACAAACAGACCTTTTTATTTTTTTTGAAAATTTAAAGCAGTCAGCAATACATTTCCTCAGTAAACAAGTGGATATGAGCAAAGATGGAATAGCTGGTTTGCCGAATTCGGCTGTTTCTAATGCAGAAACTCTACTCAAAAGAAATATGAATAAACTCATAGTTTACATTACTATGAAAGCACAAATTCGTAGGGTAACTGCTGGGCTCAATTAACATTCAAGAATGTGGCTTTTGAGAAAGACTCCGAACCACTATGAAGAAATGGTTGGTGAAGATGATGGAACTGGCAGAGATAGCAAAATTAACTTGTCTGATTAAAGATCAACTATTACTTTTATTAGCAACTGGAAACCCCTTATGGACTTTTTGCTGAAGAAAGAAAAAAAATGAATTTGTGATTTATGGGTTTGATGATTAGAAAGGGTAGCTTATGGAAGAAGGAAATTATGCTGTAGCCTTAGAGACAGGGTAAAATATAAATGCATTTATAACCACTGTCAAAAAGATTGGAAGCCACTTGGTTATAATCTTTTCTTCTTCTTCTTCTTCTTCTTCTTCTTCTTCTTCTTCTTCTTCTTCTTCTTCTTCTTCTTCTTCTTCTTCTTCTTCTTCTTCTTCTTCTTCTTCTTCTTCTCAATGATTCTTTACTTGCTTTGTTTCTTTTCTAATATTTGTATTGTTTTTATCTTGTAGCTCTTGATAGAAAAAAGGTTACCCATCCAGGAGATGAAGGTGAAAAAGAGCATCTCCTAAGAACCACCACAACTCAGCATTAATTACAGACACAGTAAAAGCTTTTTGAGTTCAACATCTAAATGAAAGAGTGTGCACTGCAATATGTATTATAGTACACACGTGATATTAAAGGCATAATAAAACATATACACCAGTAAACAGCAACACAAACCTAATGTAAACGTTACTATGAATTTAAATATAAATAGAAAAAAGCTGTACTTTCCTAAGGATAGAAAATAATGTCTGCTGCATCAAAATGCACTGTGTTCAGTTGGTCTGAAGCCAAGTCATTTTTCTTAGTTGACAAAGAGGTTCATTTGGTCACTTCCATCATTCAGGCTTATTTATTACTGCTAAGTCACTACACTTTCCATGAAGAGGAGAAGAAATGAGCAAGTGGATTAACAAATAGCTAAGCTCTAGGGGTATGGTGTACAGTTGTTGACCTTACAAGAAGGTTGAGCTTTGTGCTTTTTGAAAAATATGTCAAAAAACAATACAAATAATTGGAATGTGCTCAAAAACCCTTCCAGGGTAAAAGAAATCAACCAGTGGTGGCCTAAAGACAAGTCTTTTCATTAATAAATCCAGTTGTTTGTATTGAACTCCATGTATCTTTCAGCTGCTAAATGGAGGACCAGAAGAAAGAAGCTGAGAATGCTATGAATGATTGTTAAGTGCATGAAAGCAATCTGAAAGTAGTTCAAGCTTACCCTCATAAGCACAACATTTCTTCTGTTTCATTAAATGGATGCCATGGATTGCATTACTGACAAAATATGGTTGCCACTAGGGCAATTTGCATAAATCCCTTGCCAATATTGGATTCTGAAATAATGGGTGAAACATTCCTATCAGCTATAAGACATTGTGCCAAAATATGTCATTTGTTTAGGACCAGTTTCCTGAGCTACTATATCAAGGATTTGAATAAGACAATTAAAATTCAACTATTCCAATAATGTTCATTGCATGTCAATGGGTGGAGTATACATTGTAAAATGGAAGACACTATTTTCCCTCCTATAAAATTCATTTATTTCAACTGTTCCTTCTTTTCTGCTCTTTCTTTACAATTAAACTCTATATCTCATGCTATCTTTTATATTTCCTCCTTGACATTATTCATAAAAACAAGAACAACATGAAAACAGCTGTCAAAGGATAAAGGGCAGGGTCCATTCAACATTCAAGAATTTGGATTAAAAAAAAAATCCATTAAGGAAATGGAGATAAATAGGAGCATCTCACTTAAGATCTATCACAACTCACATTAGCTGTGGACACACTGAATTTTTTTTAAATTCAGCACCTAAATAAAATAATATAAAGGGTATATCACAGTGCAAGCAGATATTGGAAACTTAATAAGATATATCCACCAGAAAACAGAAAATAATATCTTCATTAAAGAAAAAATAATTTCATCTGTCTTCTGCTAGCTTCCAACTAATATTACACTGATTACATTCTTGTTTCATATTCATTTTGGAATCTGATAAATCGCAATATCCCACTGCTATCTATATTCTTTCCCTTTCCCTAAGACTCTTGAAAGCCCACAAGCTGGACACTTGTTGATTTTTAAATGCACATTGATATAATGTATTTCATTTCTATCATTTAGAAATATTGAATGGTGCTATTGCTATGCATAATTTGTGCAGATACTCACTTTGATGATTTATTTTGACAGTATGACTTCAGAAGTGCAATTAGTATATCTACTGGCATGAGATATAGTTTTATGCAGGATGGACCAGTCTTATGCAGAATGAGAACAGCTCCTGGAGGAAAGGAATATATAAATCTAATGAATAAATAAATCTAATAAATAAATTATCTTTGCAATATGAATGCTATTTTCCTCTCACTCACATTTACAGGGTTATTCCTTCTTCTCCCTTCTCTTCACACAGTTACATCCTTTTTCAGTAAAGCAGTATGCTGATTGTTGCCATATTGACTAGATAGCCTGTTCCATATATCAACCATGTTAATTCTGTGAATAAATATTCTCCCATATGTGAAATCTGATCTAGAGGCACAAGCAAACTTCATGACATTAAATCCAGCACTCTTTATGGCCATAGTACACAATAGATGTCTGGTTTACAAAAATCTCATTCTTCTACCTTATAATAAAACAAAGATTGACAGCTTCAAAAACTATGTTTAGTTTTCTTCATGTCATTCTTCATTTTTTATGTGAGGTTCTTCTGCACCCAGTTTGGTCTTGGTTTTTAGATTTTTTAAAAAAATTGTTATTTGAGATATAGTCAAACAAATTGCATGAATATGTACAAAAACAATAACCAAATAGCAAATAAAGAAGGTAACCTAAGTATAAGAATTTATATTGGTGAATTCCCTGATACATTCAATGAATTCATAAGAAATAAGAGAACCTGCTTGCTGCCACACCCATGGCCCTTTTATGCATTCAGTCATATCATGTGTATAGCTACTGTCCAGTAAGCATCTCCATGTGCGACAATATCTGAGTCACTGATTATGCTAAGCATGGCACAATCGAGTTAGTAAATAATGCCCAGATATGAACCATGGTTTCAAAACCATAATAGCTAGATTCATACAGCATGCCAAATAAATAAAAATAAATCAAACAAAACAAAAATGGAATAAGATCTAGTGCTATGTGTAAGCCACCTTTTTCATTAATGCTGAAATTACAGCTATATAAGGATGAGTGACAAAGGGTCAGTCTACCTGGGCAAGCAAGCAGGCATGCTTTCTAACTCATGTGACTATATTTTTAACAGTATAAAAGAATCTTTACTTTTCAATCTTTAAAATAGTTCCCAAGGCATCTATAATAGTATAATATTTTAGGAGGTGGGATGGAGTTATATTAATATCTGTGTTAAAATATAACATTCAAGCAGTTCCTATTAGAACCACATTAAGACCATTTGAATCCCAAGTGTTTGAACAAATAAAGTATAGCTGTATTGATCTTTTACAGGCAGTTGAATCTCCACCCTCCTTTATTTATTGGTTGGAATGGACAAATTAAATCTAAATGAGTGGTAGATCCAAGTGGATCTAAGGTTTTGGTCTGTTAATTTTTCAATTAGGCACACAGATTTTTACTCCCCCAACACAAGTGCAATCTGCAGGGACTCCTATTCTGAAAATGTGCTTCTTTTAAATACATCTGAGCTGAGTCATTCTAACATTCACAGACTGTAGGTGTTGCCAGAATGAAATTAATTCAAGGCATCTTCAAGCCTAGTATCATTGATCTGTCTTTTCTGGGGTCTTGCTTTCCTGCTCATGCCTTTTGCAATATACTCTTTTTGATTAAAGAGAGAGGCTAAAATAATGTTTCTGATTAGTTCAAATAGACAAGAGTAATGTCTAATTCTAATTTAAAAAATAAATCTATTGATATATTTTTCAATGGTCTGATGGTGTCAGAAGATGAATTATGGTTATTAACTGCAAATGTATCCATGTAGAATGTATAATGTTAAGAAAAAAGTAGAGCACAAAGGAGTGAAACACTGAATCTATATCTGGAGAGGTCCCATATAAAGCTATTGTATTTTAATAATCTAATCACACTTTTAGATTACTTGTTTTTCACTGAACTTAATTAAACAAGTGCTTTACTCAGAATATATTGTCACTATCCAATACAAACCATAAGCATGCAAGGCCCGCTGTTTTCAATTAGGTTTGTGTGACTATAACTACGTACTGTCACTGTCTGCAATCTATAAGATACTTCTTGGGAAGAGGGGGCAATGTAAAGAACAGAAATAGTGCACTAAGTCATCTATTCATTTTAATGACAGAATTCCACAAATTAACTCTGTTCATTGAACTATCAATTGGAAAACACATGTGGCAAATGAAAAGTTTAGAGATGTATAATAGAATTTAATGACATTTCAGCATTTATGTATGGACTTATCAAGATGCCAGAGCCAGGGCTGAAGTCACTTACCTGTTAGTCTCTTAAGTTGTTGATTTATTGCATTATAATTTCATTATAATTGTTTATTTATCAATGACCTGGATGAGAGTTGAAAGGATGATTATGAAGTCTGAAGATGACACAAAGCTGTGGTGGGTGGCTAATACTTTACAGGGATCAGAGAAGATTCAGAAAGCTCTACAATCCTAAAATAAATAGGATGGAATTTAACAAGGAAAAATATCAGGGGTAGGAAAAATGATAGTCACAAGTATAGGATGGGAGAGACCTGGCTTGGCAATAGGACATAAGAAAATGATCTGGGTGTCCTTGTCAACTACAAGTTAAACAGGAGCCAACAGTGTAATGCAGCTCTAAAAAGGAAAATGCTATCTCAGGATGCATTAACAGAATTATAGGGAATTCACAGGGAATAATTATCTATCTACTCTGCTCTGGTCAGGGTTTACTTGGAATATTGTGTCCAATTCTGGGCACTAGAGTTCAGAAAGGACAGTGACAAATTTGAGCAAGTTCAGAGGACGGTTACCAAGACTGGTTCTGATTTTGAAATATCTAAAGTAGAAGTGGACTTAATGTTTATTGCCCAAGAAGACAGGATCAGAACTATGTGTTAAAATTACAAGATGTAGATTCAAGCTAGATGTCAGTAGGAACTTCCTGTCAGCCAGTGGAACAGGCTGCCACATGACATGGTAAGTTCTCCACTTGAGATTTTAAATTTATCCACAGGGAGTAAGCTTACAGATAAATATTCAGCCATTTTGAACATGTAAACTCCAATTTATGTGAAAATGCATTAATAATACTCATCAACATGTGGAGGGAAAAGTCCTAGTTTTGAAGAGTTCCAGTGTTCTTCAAGATTCTTATGTACTGATGGTGACAATACCCTTATGTTACCCTCTTAAGGAAACTTAATGAAAAATAACGATGTGAAATGGAAGTGGAATTTGTAGTGCTCTATAGTGCTTTGGATCTGATTCCAAAAAGTTGCTTTTATGTGTGCTGGGTGCAATCATAGCACCACCTGCAACTCTTTGAAACAGAGACATCTTTTCCAAGAATTGCAGTCCTAAGAAAAACCTCAGCTATTTGAGTTTCAGTCTTTCCTACCCTCTCACACTCCAAAGCCATTTTATGGAATGCCATCTGAAATGCTGCATAGTGCTCATAATTTTTCTCCCTCCAAATATGAATTCCCCATAGCACTACATTTGAAATGTGTTACATACTATTTATTTATAGTTGGTAAAACATGCATGTTTTACTGCTTTTAATTATTATTTAAAATAATAATAATTATTTAATTGTTATTTAAGATGTACTTTTATTGTTTCGTTTTTATTGTACACCACCCAGAGTCACATGCATGAGATGAGTGGCTATATAAATTTGCTAAATAAAAATTAATTAATTAATTTAAAAAAATCAGGCTGGCTGGTCATCTTTGGTGTAGTAAACTGTACAGAGGATTGTATCTGGTAACCTTTAAGGTCCTTTCTGATGCTATGATTCTATAACTTTATGCCTGGTGTTCTCTCCAATTAATTGTGGTATAGCATGTTCTTTCTTATTAATATTATCACAAATTATTTAGAT
Source organism: Liasis olivaceus (assembly GCA_030867105.1). NCBI lineage: Eukaryota > Metazoa > Chordata > Lepidosauria > Squamata > Pythonidae > Liasis > Liasis olivaceus. The sequence continues at coordinate 33,992,026 of CM061354.1, read as the reverse complement.
CTTATGGTGAATTGCCCAAAATCATCTGGTAAACTTCATGCCTTAAGTGAAGATTTGAACAAAATGTCCCTGCTAAGTGCTGTGTCACAAGACTGTTATGCAATATATATACTTGCTCAGTGTTACTAGCATGATCTCAAATAACAGCACACCAAAATACCAATTTACCTTTCTCTGGTAGATAGGTAATTTGATTGGCAAATGTCACTTGACCTTAGAAACACACAGGTAAAATGTACCTTTAAATCAAATCCAAACCACAAAAATTAACACAAATTTCAAATTATCTAGACTTACATAAATTACAGTTATATAAGTAAACATAATGTACCTGTAAATTGAATTAATAGGGACCAGAACAAAAAAATTACATCAATTTCTAAACTCCCAAACCTCATTAACCAAGATACATAATTTTCCTTCAAATGATTGTTTTGCATATAAAAGATTAAAAAAAAAAAAGCAAACTTCACTATAACACAGTGTGTTCTAACTTGGGACAAAGCCACATTTCATACATCTTGAAATACCTTTGGATAGGTTTAGCCATATGGCTCTAAACTGTCCTGGACAGAATAGGTAGCCACTGAAGACATTGAAAATGGGCAGAACAAGCTAGTTTAATACTGACTTACAAAGGACTACTGGGAGCTTCAGGAATTCTGCCAAACTGATTTTGTACTATAAGCTATTGTTATGTTCTAATACAAAAATATAGCACAAAACATTTATGAGTCCAGTCTTGATTCAGATAGCATGAGAAACATTGGGGTCATTGTCACCTGATGAGGGCCAGGAAAATGTCAAGATGGAGCTTCAAGAGAAGAAGGTCAAATCTTCCAACCTCATTACATAAACAATCAGCTTGGCTTACCTCTCTCTAGGGATTTAGAGGAGACCTTCCAGCTCATGTCGGAGAGGCCATTCTGGAAGGGTCACTATGAAGCTAGTTCCTGGGCCCTGACCACTGAACCCATCTGACAAGGAAAATCATTCCAGATTTCTAAATCACACTTGTAATCATCAACAAATCAAAATGGAACTCTTTGAACTATATAACATGGGAGGCTATTTCCAAAATGTGGAAATAGTGGATCAGACTGTCTTGGCACAACCTTCTTTGTATTTTCTTTTTAGACTGCACAATACTATGACAGGAATATATTTGAATATTGTGCTACTTTTTCTGGAGCTGGGTGGAAATTTAATTCATAGATTCAATTTGAAGATGATTAGATTGAATCTTTGAACTGAGTTGTCATTCCAAATAAAATTATTCATTCATATAGAATATGTGAATCAAATTGGTCTGATGCTCTGGCAGCCCTTTGTCCATGTGCTGAAAGATTTTTCTTTTCTTTTTCTGGATTGACTTGACTTTCCAAATCAACTTAATTTAATTCAGTGTATAGATTTGGAATCTGAATTTGAATTAATAATTGTACTGATCTAATCTGAGCATTCCTGTTATTTTCCTCTTCAATTCTACAGCCCCAAAGATTAACAACTAATTTCCTTCTCATCATTTAATACTTCATCTGAAACAAACTGTGAAATATACACAAAATATTAACTTTGCCATTTTATGTTTGAGGAAAAATTCTACTATGCAATAATAAATCAATGCTAAATCCAGGTAACTTTCACTGATAATAGAAACTCAGTGAATTACATGGTCAAACTGATTGATTTGGTTCTGCTTTCCTACTGCTAGTCTTCAGCCCTTAAAATCTTGATTTTTGAGAAGTTATAATGCTGGACTTTACTGTGAATTTCTCATCTTTTCACTGAACACTGAACATTATTGTCAAGTGAAAGTGACTTTACCACAAGATACAGACATTTACTTAATAGTACTTTTCCTCCTTAATTGACCCAGATGGCAACAAAGAAAAAAAACCTTAGCTAATACCAACAAGGCACACCTCCCTTTAGACAATAGTCAGTTACATTAAGATAAATGTCTCTAAACATATTCTGTTAGAAAACAGCAACAACAACAACTATGGGGGATTGTAGCATAAAACAAAACCTAGGGTTAATGGGCAAACAAATTCAAAGTGTAATGTGTAGAAGGTAGAGAAAAATAGGCCTGGCATTTTCTTCCTTCAAGGCATGATCAAATTCCATGGGATTGCATAACTGAGCTCTAAACACTCTTTCCAGTTTCTCAGCATCCTTCTTTTAATTGTGACCACCAAACTGGACATGTTATTCCAGGTGCTGTCTGACTAATGCAGCATACACCAGAACTATCACTTCCTGTGATCTAGAGATTATAACTCTATTGATGCAACCCCAGATTGCATTGGCTCTTTTGGCAGCTGCAGCACCTTGCTGGCTTATGTTTAATCTGTGTTCTACCAAGACACCCAGATCCTTTTCACAAATATTACTGCCTAACTTATACATGTGCATCTTGTTTTTCTTAAGTGCAGAACCTTACATTTCTTGCTGTTGCACAGCATTTTATTGGATACAACCCAATGTTCAAGTTTATCAAGATCCTTGTAAAGCTTGATGTGCATGCTGGCATTATTGAGATTTGCTGTAGATGCTGGTGGTAGGATGGTTTAGCAAGAACAATTGTAGTTTTTCTCAAACTTGAAGCAAGAAGAAAAAATCCATTCTTTTTCACACTAAACTAGGGTGAAAAGTTCACAAGCTGTTTGAAACTCATGCCATAGTTTATCAATGGTTCTAAATCTCTGTTTCAGTAAGTTTTTATAACAGTCTTTATTTGTTATCCACATATCACAGATGTAGCACCAAAGCTAAGCGTAGAGGCATTCAGAGTGCCTAGAGTTTAGAAATAAAGAAAAGATTGATACATTAGACACAACTTTAAAAGGTGAAACAAGATTCCTTCCATTTTACTTTCTACAACTTCTAATGAGGATGTTATAAAAAAGGATCAAGTAATTTCACTAGCCTGGAGAGTGGAAGCGAGCAGATGTTGTTCAATAGCCATTGGATAATGTGTTGTGTTTCTTAACCACACCATTTAGAAACCTTTTAAAAGCATGTTGTCTTGTGCAACAAACTAATGTGGTGGGACAATGGCCAGTAGCTGGAGAGGCAAGTCTACCATTATTCTTCTTAAAATATTTAATTATTTATAAAAGCATACAGAAGCACATTTTTGAAAGCCTACAAAATAGCAGCTCTTTTTTGTCCTTAACTCCATCTAGCATATTATATTTTAAATTCTTTTCTAGGGCTTTTTTAAGTCTGATTTGAAAACAATTGATGTACTAGTAGGAACTGGTGCAGTTCCAAATATTGGCATATTAGCATTATTTATGGTTATACTTGAAATGTTGCACTTTTCTAAAAGCTAACAGATGGATTCTATATAATCTGTAAAGGGAACGGTAGTTTTGAGAGGTAGAAAAATTATTAGAACATCAAATTCAATCAAATACAGAATTATGCTGGGCTACTTTGGACTGGCTGTTTTATAATAACTAGTATGCCATTTAAAGTAACTATAACTGAATCTATACCTCCCTAATCTTCGTTAGCATTTCAGGAGACAAACAACTTGTGTGCAAAAACTTATTATAGCACTTGCTTTCATACTGCTTACTGTAGATGGAAAGTGCTAAAATAGTAGTGGGCATAGAAGGAACTCCTCTTGTTATAATTGCAACTTTGATTAAATAATTGTGAGAAGAATTCTTCATGAACTAGAATTTCTAACTAATTATTCTACCAACCATTCTCAATTTCCTTTTTTACTTCAGATCAATTTATTCACATATCAACAGCCTTCTTCTAGGATAGTGGATGACAAACATTCAGTTCAGATAACTTAAAGCTTTTTTAGTTCCCTTTCCATAATTAGATTTCATGCAAGCATAATGTTACCCATAAGTATAGAATGCATGTTAGAAGAAATAAGTCCTAGATCCCCTTTGGTAAAATAATATACCAGTTATAGCTCCCTTAGCATTCATCAGATTCCATCCTCCAGTTGATTCTGCATATTTTAGATTCTTTTAATTCTAAAAGTATTTTGCAAAGGAAAGTGACAGCATCTAACATCATATTAATTTACAAGAATATTTGTGAATCCTAGGTAGAGTTCAACAGCATTCTTAGAAACTGAAGAAGGACTAAAAGTGAATGTGACTGAGCACAGGTAATAAGCTGTATTAAGGACTACCTTGTGGTGACAAGGACAGTGAGAGATACTTTCAGGTTTCAGGCTGGCATGTGGTACTGGAATGACACTAATTGTGCTTGTGGATGATCTCTGATGGGCTCGGGATAGGGATGTGTATCCATCCTGGCCTTCCTTAATTTGTCAGTTGCTTTTAATACCATCAATCATGTATCCTTCTGGGCTAGCTGGGGGGATTGGGAGTGGGATGTATGGTTCCTCAGTGGTTTTCCTCGAGGCTTATTCCAGTTGGTGTTGGTTAGGGGGAGGCGTTTAGCCCTAGGCTTATGCTTGGTGAGATCTACAGTTCCACAGCTTTTTATGCCTTTCCTAACGTTTGTGTTCCATTCTTGCCTGTCTGAATCTTGCTATGTAATGTAACACTTTAACCTTTTCTGCCTTGTGTCAGTTCCCCTTCCATGCTTAAACAGGGACTTCATACTGTATGCAAAGTACCACACATTCCAGTCCTATCCCAAATTATTGGCCATCACTATTAGACAGGGAACTGATCTCTACACATTCCCTGAATGAACAGAGAGAAATGGGAGTCTGTCTACAATCTACAGTATGCACATTTTTAATAAAACGAGTGCTTAAAGCTTTATATCAGCCTTCCTTAACCTGGTACATATCTGCTATATTGGCCAATAGTTCCTAGAATTCCCAATGTAAGGCAATGTTGCTTTGAAATTCTGAGAATTAACATTCAGTACAACAGAATACATAAAGGTGAGTAAGTCAGTCTTAGATGACACACAAAGGATTTGCCTTCATGATTGGAGATTCATAGCATTCCTGGCCATATGTACAAAGCTACAGATATATGGTTGTTGGTTATTTGTCAAACATACTTATTTATTTGTATAAAATCATTCTACCTTAAGTGAATCAGAGCTCAAATCTATTTCTTACCAAGTATACACTGAGTAAGTACTTGATATTCATAGAAGAGGCTGGTGCCATAATAGGACAGTGGGTAAGATTTACTACAGAGTTGTGGGAAAATATGACACAGGGCTTCTATTTTCCGTAGCAGCCTTGTGCTTCCCTTAGTCTGTGGTTTTGTTGTTTGTTTTCTCTTACCAAGAAAGAAGATGCCCAGAGAGAGAAGAAATTGTGGGAAAAAACTATTTTTGTTTATGATTCAAAGTCAGAATTGGTAGTCTGCCTCTTCAAAATGCAAATCAATAAAGGTAAACAATTTTATTCACCTGCAACCTTTAACTCCCTTCCAGAACTATCAGCAACGACCTTTCTGGTAAAAAATGGTTTACTAGCATTTTTTCTTTATTCTGAAATGATGATGGAAGACCATTGATGAACTGAAAGCTTCATGTTTAATTTTAAAGATGATTATAGCCCAAATCACTGTGTCTGTAAATCATAAATGATGCTTTGCAAAATTCAAGTTTTAGATCCATTACATGAGCAAACTGCAAAATCAAAGTGCAATTTAAATCTGAATGCCTGGCAATAGCTTATATCTTACCAACCAAAACTGCCCTGAACTTTGATTTAATAGGATACATTCAGGTAATTATTCAGAGATTTTAAACATTATTTTTACCCTTAAATGTTTTAATGTCTTGAAAATGCATTTTCCCCACCTCCAATTGATTTTATCCTCTTCCATTTGGCAACATTGATTTGTTTCCTTGTCACATAAATGGAACAAAACCTAGTCTGGCTTGTTTTTAGTGAACAGCTTCCATTTATGCAACCTTCTAATACTTTTTCTTTTCTTTTTTCTTTTTAACTACAGCAGCATCTTCAGATGCTGAGTGCAATGCTTGATAGCTTGCTGATGAAGTCAGAAATGAAGCACTGTATATTACTTTTATGTTGCTAAGAAGAGCAAAGGTAGCTCTTCTTGTTCTTTCCCATTGTTCTAGTCTCAGCACTTCTCTTAGGAAGAAACCAGTTTTGAAAGAAAAGTATATTCTGGGACCCTCAAAAGAGTCAAGTAAATGCATTAAGGGTAGTTCCCTACTTTTGTCATCATTAACAATATTCCAAGCTTTGAATACTATTTTTTTGCTGCTGCTGTAGTGGCAACAACAATAACACCACCACCATCAAACAACAACATCTGCCTACCCCAAGTCCTTGGGAAGGACTCGATAGGTGGATAAAAATGCCAAATCCAGTCTAAACATCTGGCTGACTGTGCGACCAACCATTACAATAGTACCTTTAAATTTTTGTTCTTCCATATCGTTTTTAAGTGGTAAGGAATATTAGAGAATGTCAAAAGAGTTTGAAAATTTGTCATTCTGGAAATATATATGAAACAAAAAATAAGGCTTAAGTCCTGCATTTGATTACTTAGGCTTAAACCATATTGAATGAACTCTGAATTATATGACTAGATGTGTATACGTTTATATTATGAGTGGTATTAAGTAGGTATGAATCACTATGTTGGTACATTGTTCATAGGGTTTGCTTTGTCTAAATTCTTGATTAAAGAAGAAATGTCTTAAAGCAATTCCTAGATTCAAGAACATGCAAGTGCATTTGCACACTTCCATTTATTTATTTATTTACTTATTTGAATTTATTAGCCTCTCAGACTCCAATGTTAATCACTGTGACAAGAAAGAAAGAACATCCTGCCTATGATTCAGTATACTACATATATCTTTTAGTTGGTGAGCAGTGGCCAGAGTACATTGGCTTGCATGGTGGGCTTCTGATTAGGGTTCTTAGTTTGCACAAAGTATTATGCCACGTGATTCACATTACCATCTCTGATACTGCTTTAGAATTAAATGCAAATATAATAGCTTTTTTGAATTCATCTAATCATCAGACTAGCATACCAATTGTTATACTGCCGTAAATATATGTAGAAAGAGATTTCTTACCAATTTAAATTTATAAGGGAGATAGTAACTTTGAATGCTTTTAAGGAGAAAATATATACCTTTTCATATAGGGTAAGCAAGCATTAACAGAGAAGAAGCTGTTCTTACAAACAGCTTACACTGTAAAACCTCTTTTTAATTGACAGTGGTGAAAGGGAATCCATTATTCCCCAAAATTTGGTAAATTGGTATATGTCATCTGGGTGATGCAAATAAGGCAAATTACACCATTTGTATGATGACATTATGCAAGGCCCATGAATTACAATGGAATTTGGTCTGTTGCATTGAGGTCTGTTGCACTTAGGTTTCTCTACAATATGTTTCAAAGAAACCTTTCAGTACAGACATTATGTTTTGTGCTCATACTGTTTTCATATGACAAACCCACTAGAAAGATTTACCATTAAATTTAAGATCTGCTTTTTAAAGAAATTAGTAAGAAAGGATTTTTACCATCTTGCACCACTCTATTACATCTTAAAGCTTTATTCTTGCTGTCTGTATTTTAAAAAGTTAAAGGAGATGGGGAAAAGCATTCATAACATCTCTGAATTCTAACGTTCACTGAACAAAAATTATATCTCACTAGAATGAAAGGCTTTGTCAATTCATTGATAAGCACCTCTTACTTGCTTGAAATTAGTTGTGAACGGGATTAAAATATATCATGGAACTTGGCATCTTGGCAAGAAATCTTTACAAAAATAAGCTACTTGTTCCATCTGGGTGTTTTGCAGATGAGGCTGACTTAGTGAAATGAGATTTTGATTGCAAAAAGACGATGCATATTGATCAATGAGCAGCAGTGCAATTCTGCAAGTTACTGTTTTATAAACAAAAGCTTCTGATCACTGCACAGGAAATCTTTTACTGCCAGTGCCCACTGAGTCAATGGCACAATCCCTGTTGATGAGGAATTTTTGCCAGCAAGGTAGTTCTTAGGGTCAATCTCAGGGCAAAACAAACAACAAAAATACAATCACACCAACAAGTTAATTTTATAAACAACTTCAAAAATGGAACAAATTGTATTTATTTATATTCCAACTGTTATCACAGCTAGTGCTTTTCAAAATGATGCGTTCTATTCTTTTGTTAATGAGGATTACTTTCTGGAAAATAACTAGAAAGTTCACAAGATGTCTTTATGCATTGAAACAATGAACTAGGGCTCCATAGGGCTCCTCTGTTGATTTAGCAACCCCATGGCATATACATTTCACCCCAGCATATAAATCCACTGTTAAGCCTACCATAAGGAACCTCAATATTTTCACAGGATTTCTGAGCCAGGCCTGACTTCATCACTGGTATACTAGAACTGTAGTCCTCAGCTTACAATCTAAAGGGAAGATTAGCAGTGTTCCAGTACAGAAGAATAAATCTCAAGCTCTTGTCAAACCCAAGATTTGAACAAAACGTTTAGACCAACTTGTGAGAAAGCAGGCTGCCAACATCTTTCAGTTGTTTAGCCAATGAAATCAAACTGTGACTCACAACAGCACAGATACTGTAGATACAGTAGCTTCCTGGTGGTTACTTATACATATAATTAAATGAAGTAGCTTCATCATGAACTCAATTCTGTGTTTACATTTATTAGGCCATGATTTCTATGCATAGAAAACATAATTTTCCCCCTTTCTAAATACAGAATTATAGTTTTAAAAAAGGACAAAAGTTCACCTTACAAAAGTTTGGCATCCTATAAGCATACTATGTGTGCATGCATAATTGTGAAGAATATTGAGGCTAACATAGAAAACCAATTAGTTTATAGACCCTGTGCCCATCAGACCCAAAAGTCAAATAATTGTTTTCTATCCTATTCTATAATCAGGTTATTTATGAACAAGTATAAATGCAAGTCCAGACAATGTAGTACTTGCATAGAGGATTTTAATATTTAGAAAATTATTGTGGGAAGACATGAGCAGGGAGGATTCTGGAATGGAGCTTCAAGGTTGCCAGGAGGGGGAAGAGAGGTTCCAGGGAAAGCACCTCCTCAGCCCCCAGCCGGAGGGTGGGAAAGTCAAGAGAAGGAGACTGGCCCCTCCCTAAGGGCATCATGGTTATAGTTGCTGTTGTTGGGGATTAGAATTAGTCTGGTGAGATTCTGTCTACCAGGTGTAAGCTAATAACGGAGCTGAACTGATCCTGGACTGTCTCACTGTTGTTCTTGGGCTGAACCTGACAATTATGTTTCACTTTATTTTAATTAATTGTCACTCTCATACAGATAGACAAACATGCAAATGCACGTCAATTATTAAAGAGAATATGGAAGTTTTTATCTTGATTTTTCATTGTTTACTTATTTTTACTTATTATTTATTATTAATATTATTATTTACTATTAAACATTACTTAGGTTTATTTCTTGGCTGGAGTTCTTAGAGGTAAATGACTGTCCACCCTTATGTTGTCTGGGGAAGAGGGTACCTTCCTGGATTACAATTATACTACTGTTCTGATGAATCATATATCATGTTCTCCACTGTACCAGAAAGAAGAATGATGGTTTATGGGTGCAGGATCAGCCTTGCAGTATATATATTTTCATCAGAGAACAAGTCACAGGAGACTATTCAGGAGTTTGCCTCACTCAGTTTAATGGCTGCTATGAAAATTTCTGCAAAACTCTATATAAAGGTAATGAAATCCACATTTTAGATATAATTTTCATAGTGTCTCCCAGTGCAATCCAATACAAATTCATTCCACATATTTTTATAGACAAATAGAAAAAAAATTGGAGCAATAAACTTGCATGAAAAAAATAAAGAGATGGTGAGGTTTGACTTAAGGTCAAACTTCATTTTTTCACAGTTTCATTACTAGAGGTTATTTTCCTACTTTCTTGTAACCTAATGGTATGAAGTAATTCCCTTAGCATGCCTTTAGATAAGAAAATGTCAATATTGGAACAAAGGATAGAATCCTAATCTCTGGTGGCCTTCACTAAGGATTCAGCCTCCTGGCCCCCAAATCCCTCCATACGATTCCCCCCCCCCCCGCTTCTTCTATGGTACTGGCTCCACTGATGTCTAAAAGTATGTAGCATAAAACTGGGCAGTAGTGGGGAGAAGATCCTCAAATTGCCTTAGAGTACTTATTTCTTTTTTTTTCAATTTTGAGGTGAGAAAGGTAAATTATAAACTCACCAATATTTAATGATAAATTAAACCAGATATTGTGAGTTGAGGTTAAGTTGTGTAAACTGATTTCGAAGTATCTGTGTATCTATTATCCAAGTCTTGTGAAACTTTCTAGAGTGGATCAGAAAAAGTGTTACAGTAGAATCTGAAAGCAGCATTCTGAAAAAAGAACTCCTTGTTGAGTTCCTCTTCTTGAATAAAGTTTGTCTTCAATTAAATTAGAAAATGTGGTCTGAGATAAACATAGGTTTTATTATCTTATGTGTTCTGTTTCAAGGTGTCAAGATTTATCAGTTCTAGAGGCAGGAAAAAGACTAGCTTTTAGGAGGGACAAGACACATAGCTATGTAGGGCATCATCATTATTATTATAAACAACAAAACATGAAACCACAGCTGCCAGTTCTTTAACTGGTGTTGGCCTTTATTCGCATCAGTTTTTTCCCAAGAATCTAGGATGGCATAATGTATTGGTGTAGCATATGCATGGATCCAAGAAGTGCGGCCTTTTGTAATTGACAGATGGACATTTTGTAAATGCGCAGATTTTCTAAGCGCTGTCCAAGGCTGTATGGTATGGCCCCCAGTGTGCTGACAGCCACTGGGACCGCCATGGCCGATTAATGCAATAATCTTTCAACTTTGATTTTCAGATCTTGATACTTTGTGATCTTCTCCAATTCTTTGTCTTCTATTCTACTATCTCCTGGTATTGCCACATCAATTATCCATACTTTCTTCTTTTCAACCACAATTAAATCTGATGTGCTATGGGCCAAGACTTTAGTAATTTGCATTCAGAAATCCCAAAATATTGTAACCTGCTCATTTTCGACTACTCTTTTAATTGTATGTTCCCACCAATTTTTCACTACTGGCAAATGATCATTTTTACAGATGTTCCAGTGAATCATTTTGGTGATTGTGCTATGTCATTGTTTATAGTCAGTTTGTGAGATCTTCTTGCATGAGCTGAGTATATGATTTACTGTTTCTTCTGCTAATTTACACAGTCTGCACTTTCAATCATTTGATGATTTTTTAATTCTGGCCTTGATCGCATTAGTTCAAATAGCTTGCTCTTGAGTAGCCAAAATCAAGCCTTCAGTTTCTTTTTTTAACGTTCCAGTTGTAAGCCAATTCCAGGCTTTATCTTTATTCACTTTCCCCCTGATCTTTTGTAGAAATTGACTATATAATGCCTTTCCTTGCCAGCATTCTGTTCGCATATTTATTACATTATTTTGATATTCATGTTTTGTTTCCAGTACGTTCAGTAAGTTCCAATTTTTAACTTGCATCAGTGCTTGTTCTTGACTGTCTTTTACATAAACAGCCAATGCAGGCTTTTCTTCTTTGACAGTTTGTTTGACTTGAAGTAAATCTCTGCCTCCATTTCTGCGGGGCAGGTATAATCTATTAATATCACTACGATGATTTAATGTATAGTGAATACTCATGAATTTTCTTGTTTTTCAGTCCAAACTGTCCAGTTCAGCTTGCGTCCAGGTAATAATTCCAGCAATGTATCCTATAAGAGGTATGGCCAGGTATTGATGGCTTTGATGGTGTTTCCACCATTTAATTTTGTCTTTAACAATTTTATTTTTAAAAAATAAATTGCATTAAAGATTTTACAAAGAATATAAAAACTAACACAAACTAATAAAGAGTAAAAAAGAGCAAAGAAAGAAAAAAAAAGAAAGAAGTAAGAAAAAGTATAAAAAGAGAGGAAAAAAAGAAAGGAAAAAAAGAAGCAGCTTGTAAAATGCCCAGATACTTGTAGGCTTCATCCTGATGGCTCCTGATGGTTTGGCCATTCGGCATTTCAATTCCATTGCTGTTCATGACTTTACCCTGATTTATTGCCACTGTAGCACATTTTTCTAGGCCAAATTCCATTGCTATATCTGTACTAAAAATTACAGTATTCCTCAATGACTGGATTTTGATTTCTGATTTTCTAAAGATCATCTATATAAAGCAAATGTGAGATTTTCTTAGCAGTTTTTGCTGTAGCCAAGATTTCTTTAAAATCACTGAAAGTGGGATCATAGCAATGACAAACAATAAGGGTAATAATAGGAAGATGCCTTTCCTAATGTAGACAAGCCCATATTTTTCATTTCCAGTCACCAATTTTGTCTTCTACTGCTTCATTAGTTTTTCAATAAATATTCTAATGTTTTTATTGACACCAGTTGTTTCCAAACATTTGATGATCCAACTATGTGGTAATGAATCAAACACCTTTTTATAATCAATCCAGATCATGTGTAATTTTGTTTTTCAGCATTTGCAATTTTCCAAAACCATTTTATCAAGTAGAAGTTGATCTTTTCTATCTCTGCTCTTCCTTTTATTTCCTTTCTGTTCTACTGGAAGGATGTTATTTTCTTTGAAATAATCTTGGATGTTGTCCACTATGTTGGTGAGTAATTTAAACATTGTAGGTAAGCATGCTATTGGCCTATAGTTTCCTGGTGTTGTCCCTTTCACTGGGTCTTTTTGAGTCAGATAAGTTTTGCTGGTTATAACTAGTAGCTGATGTCTCCATTATTATCATTATCATTATCATTAGTCTGAACACAATTTTTCATACTTTGTTATGTTAACATAAAAACATTAACTTTGCTTTATTGCATATTTTGAAGCAGTCACTTCTAAATTGATAAAATCTGAAATTTTAATTTAAAATACAATATGTCTAGTACAGGTTGGATAGATAAGAGAAGAAGCCATTTTTTAACTTTGGACTGAAGCAGGGAAATGTTTTTATAGGATCTTTGCTTAAGATCAATCATAAGATCGATATTTAAATTCAATTATAAGATGCATGCTTAAAGCTTAATTTGGTTCTCACAACCTTAGTTCTTTCTGATCTTTAATTTTTTAGCTGTTATGTTCTTTCTCCTCCTAGACCACAAATTCTCAAGCAATCTGAACTTTCTGCTATAAAATGATGATCCCGGATACCTATAAAGCCATCTCTTAAAGTGCAGAGAAAAATAAAGTATAATTGAGTTCCTGTGCTGCCTTTCATTAACTTTGCTTTTTCTGCTAAATTCACCCTTTATGTGTGAAAATTACTGGTATTTGCTGTAAATGTCCAGAGCATTTTTGTGGTAAAAAGTACCTTAAAAAGTACTGCTGTGAACAGAGAGGGTATTATTTTGGTGTAAAGAAGGAAACAGCTAAGCTTGCTAATTACTTCATACATGTTGAGTTCCCAAAAGGAGCAGCAAATTTATGTCTGGATATATATGGATAAATACAAAACTGGATAAAGTTTTGAAATATCCATCATTTTTACTTCAAAAGATTTTCAGAAGAAAATTAAAAATCCTATGAATTTTTATTCAGAAGTTACCTTAAGTAAATACAATATTACTTACTGACAAGTGCAACCCAGACATGTTCTTTCAGATGTTCAGATTTGTTTCTTGTCTGTATATATTCAAAGACATAGTTGCAGAATACACCTTAGTCCTGCAAAGGAGAATATGGAACCTCTTGTCGTCTTAAACCTGAAAAACACCAGACATTTTAGCTGTTGCTCTTCTCTTCTCTTGATAACATAAGCCGACATTTATTTTCCCTCAAACTTCCAATGATGTCAGAGATTTTGTGTGGGCAGAAGACCATGTACTGCTCCAGGCAACAATTTAATATTTGTGTATCCATTTGTACCATTCTGGATACAACCGTTCCCTTCCTAGAGATTCAATCCCATCTCATCAATTTATTTCTCTTTCTTTCTTATGGCTGCTATGTTGCATTATTCTAGCTCTTCTCTTCTATTTTATTACCTCACTTTGAATTATTTCTTTTGCATGTTCTACTTGCTGTGCCTCAGGGCTCTCCTGTAAAATGGACTTCAGCTATCTTTCTCAATTTGCAAAGATAAGTGCTTTGCACAAGCAAATAAGCAACATCATAGCACACTGGTGGAAGATTATACATTAGTTATGCATGTTTAGGTTTCTGAGGACTTTCAGGCATTAGGTTGCAGGAGCTCCTATTAGTAGGATCATTTCTGATGTAAGAAATCCTACACACTTCATTGTATGTCAATATGCACTACTATGCATATTTAGAAAGGAATACTGTAATTCCAGCTGTGGTAAGTAGAGTTTATTTCTTATAACTGTTTAGCAGTGCAGCCATTTGCCAATTTACTGGTTAAATATGCATGCATTTGATTAAGAATACAGCAGCACTGCTGAAGCAAGAGGCATAACTAACATTTTTCTTGTCTATAATCTCCATGTACAACTGATGTAGATGGAATGAGTGGGTGATATTGCTTCTACTGGTTCTGTCCCCAATCTCTATGCATTATTCAACCTTCCAAATGCTTCCAAATTTGTTCAAATTGTACATGCATAAGATATAGTCACATGATTTGTGCAATGGAAAAATACACAACTTTCAACTCAATTAATGAATGTCAAAATATGGAGAGGAAGATCATAGCAACAAATCCACAGTAACTGTTGTAGAGTCTGTATACCCCCTACACGTTCATAATTCTTCATCAGAACCCTACAGAAATATCTAGAAACACTATATGTGCATAGCTTATTTGCATACATTTGGTACATCCTTTTAATATGTATTTTCTCAGGGCCTGTTACTGAAATTTTACTTCTGGGCATTTATTGCATGAATATTCAGTCAATAAGACAGTGCTTGCTAACTGCATGGAGCTTATGTGCAAAGCGGACATGGCAAAGGCCAGGAGGTATGATGTTGCACTTCCTCTTGCCAAATCAGCTGACATGGTATCTCATAAGCAAATTGTTATACAAGCATTCTGACCTCTGTAATCTGTATTTTTAAATAAATATGAATAATTTGATAACTTACATCTTATTCTACTCTAGGAGCTCAGGATAGCATACATAGGCAACCCCTTTTCCAACTTTCTGCAGCAACCCTATAAGTTATGTTGACTTGGGAGAAACAAACTGTCTACAAGTCATTCAGTGACCTCAGTTCTCTTGTGCTAGTACAACACCTTGTCCATTAGACCAATGCATTTTTCACTGATTTGCCTTTTTCTCAATTGATAAAAATATGTCCAATTATTTAATTATTTGATTTATTTTTTAATTTATCATATTTATATAGCTATGAATAAAGTTAGACTGGGTTTAAACATCCTTGTTTTAACTTGTTCAGTACCCTGACAGTTCTGCCTTGAGAACTGTAAAGGAAGATATAAATGTTTCTCGTCAGTATTTATCAATAATTTAATTTATAAATTTATATATAATTTATACATTATAAATAATTTAATTTAAATTGTGGAAGCCCCTCAGAAGAATGAGGGTCTTTCATATATTTCCATTCCTATTGCAATAAACCAGTTGTTTGGCTGCTTTCCTGCTTTCCATCTGCTGCTGGATTCAAGTCTCTGTGCAGCCAAACTGCTGTGATACTGTGATAAGAGAAGCAAATTATGCCAAACCTCTCTCTCTCCATTTGAACTTTGAAAGACCTATCCAGCAGGGACTTCTTTTTGCCTGGAAGATTGATATCCATGTCACATTCTTTCTCTAGTAATGGCAGGATCCCAGTTTGGATTCCACTAATTCATCCTCTCACTGAGCAGAGCTCATCTAAAACTCCTTTCCCATTCCTGCATCCTTACTAGAGCTCCACAGTGAAAACATCCATGCTTGTACAACTGATTTTTAAACATTTGGGGCAATGGAAAATAACATGCTTTCCCCCTAGGACTTATTTTATTCTTGGCAGCATTCTATGATTCCGAACCAGGAATGTAAGAAAGAGCTGCTGTGTAGATTCCTTTCCCATTCTCACTCTCACCACACACCCAGACAAAACATTTTTTCTTCATATTATATCAGATTTTGGCTGAACTAACATGACAAACTTATGGAGGAAAGACAGCTAGTACTTTGACATGTTCAGGTGCAAGGCACTCTATCCTATCAAATATCTTAAGTCTTGGAGTGCTTGTGGAACCTGTGTTTTTAGTTAGTGGGTTAAATTAAATTAAATTGAAGACTCTGGGAAGTGTCAAATAAAGAAAGAAGTGGAACTGATTCCTTTCTCTCCTGAGAATTAGACTGCAGTCTGGGACACATAGTCTCTAAGTATTAATGTGAGCTCCCGTACTGTCCAAAAAAAGTTTCAGTGTTCTGTTTTGAATACTATATATGTCTTATCTGTCAAGGACAATAAGCAGAAGCTTTGTATTCTCAACTTTCTACCCTTAAAAAAACCGAAATATTGTAGCAACATGCAGATGGCCTTTATCTCTGCTGTTCTGTTAGCAATACTTCAAGGCTGTGTAACCCTTTAAAAAAAAAAAATCAAAACTACACACTACACTCAGGAGAGATTGCATTTTCCATTATTGTGTTTCCAACAAATTCATACCAACCTTTTATGGATGTGGTGGGAGGAAGAATTCTTTTTCTCATTCTGAATACTGCATGTGCTGAATGAGTGACCTTTTCATCCCTTAGATTAGTTGGCTTCAAAAGAATGAATATTCACAGCAAAGCAATTTCACATAAAAACCCTATCTACATCTCACTGTGTGCACCACTCAAATGGAGGTTTAAATAACTCCCACAAACATGACACACTTTGCTATCTTTCTGAAGTAAAGTTCTATAATGCATCCTGCAATCTGTGAAGGATGCATAATGGAAGGAGACAGTATTATTTAATATTCTTAGGATACTAACGTCTTCCTTCTGGCTTTGTTTCTCTGGTGGACATGTATTTAGTTTTAAATGGTACAATTTAAAGTTATGAAGCTGAGAACACTTTCTGCTGGAGGAAAGTGGGGTGGCTTTTGTTCATTCACTTTCTCCATCTGGCATCACAGAAGGCAAAGCTGACACTACATGTGTGCCATTAACCCAATGTGATCTACAACTTGAGTCAAAGCATAAAGACTCAGGAATGTTTAAAAACAAAACAAAACTTCTGCAATCCATGACTGTGTAATTTATAGTTGTGATGGACTCTAGTTGTAATGGATACTGTTGCTTTCATTGTGTGGTGATGGGAAATGTTAACACTGGACTTTATTTTTATTTATTAATTAGATTTATATCCCACCTTTTGTACAGGAGCTCAAGGTGATGTACATAGTACTTCTTTGTTCTATTTTTCCCTGCAACAACAAGATAGGTCGAGATGAGAGAGAGTGACTGGCCCAAAGTCACCTGAGAATGTCTATGGCTGAGGATGGACTAGAACCTGGGTTTCCCAACTCCTAGTCCAACACTTTAAGTGCTACATACGCTACCTTTCAGAAAGATAATTTTGCCATCATTTTCATTATTTCCTTTCATGATTTCCCAGCATGATGAATTTAGTATCAAGTGTTGTTCCTGAAGTTCCCATGAAAAAAAGGGCAAGACCATCTGGATTATAAAGTAGAGACCATCGTTACTGCTTTCTACTGCTTGCTGGCCTCCTGGGGACAGAAATTACTTTCTAGACAGAAATTACATCACATAGTATTATAACCAGAGAGATGACTTTTAATTCATTTCTATGTGAACAATCTCCTTGTTCTGTGTGTAGCTACTAGCCATTGACCCCAAGTTTTCCCAAGATTGTGTTAGTTTTCAGCAATATAAATATAAGGGATGCTGTATTTATAGATTCGAAGGAGGCAAAGATTACAACAATTTTAATTCAATCTTTTAAAGTCTCCCCCTCTTACCTGTGGTAAGAATCAGTTATTACTCTTAGAAATTGTCTATTATAAGTAAGTAATAGTGAAAATGCATGATTATATATGACCCTCATACTTTTATTTAACATATGATTTTTATTATGCTATTATAAAGCACGTTTCAATATACCCAGTAAACATTTCGTTGAAAGCTTTAGCGTGCATGCTAATCTTAGTCTGAAAATAATACATTACTTTAAACTTTACATGTTACTCTAGAAGTATTGCATTCCTTTACTATAATTAGGGACCACTACAAATCTCAAAATACATTTGATAAAGCCCTAGCCATGAACAGATTAACATCTGTGGATTGTCAAAAAAGAAGCACTTGTTTTGTACTTGCTGACCACGGTGCACATTTCACAATGGTAGAAATAGTGGAAACAGTTAGGAACAAAGACAGGGTCATATGCACCCATATATTGTAACTGAGTCTTCTAGGGGTATTTCACAAACTATGCATGGAAATATTGATGAGCAACTGTGGAAAGGAGTCTTGTTTTGAAGGTACACTATAATCACATATAGAAACAGGAAAAAAAAAATCCATGTTTGATTTAATGTTTAATTTCTGGAAACTTGTTGGAAAACAAATAAGGAAAAAGTCCTGCACATCTGTTGTCTGAGCTTCTGAAGAAAATGAAATAAAAATTCACTATTATTTCTAATTATGCATCCTAAAGAGTTGGTAAACTTTTTTTTTAAAAAAGAAATCCTATTTTCTAGACAAAATATGAACATATCTCTCTGTCTAATCTATTTTTATTCCCTTAAAAATATTTTCAGCAGTCAAAAACTATAATCTTCTTTTCTTCTTCCCATTAATCTTGCTTTCTTGCCCCCAACTAAACATCTATAGTTCTATCAGACTGTTTGGATTTGCCATCTCTAGACCTTTTATTATCTACGGAGCTATGCTCAGAATCCTTTTCAAGTCATCTTGATCCTTCCTGATCCTACTGGTATTATTTGTTTATTTTTAGAATTTATAACCTGTCTGTCAACCATTTTTATGGTTTAGAATTAGAATTGTGTTATAGGAAAAATATGCCTAGCCACTGATCCTGCTATACTCTCTGATAGTGAACTATTAGAATTGTTTCTAAGCTGCCATGGGAATTTCATTTGCATTCATAGCATCATTTAATACCTTACCAGAAGGGGAATATATGAATAAACGAGTCATTATTTGCAGGGACAGAGGGTAGATATTGCATGTGTCCTTCTGGCCTTGTTCCAAAGTTTGCACCTTACAGCTGTTCAAAAATATCCCTTGGAAGTCAATCCATCTTCATAATAATGTGAATCAACTAAATGAAGGGAGATAGAACGCACTGACTATATAGTAATTTTAGATTTAATGCTTGGATGACAAATCTTGCATTAAAAGTGTGGAGTGTGAGACACACATACCAACACACCAACACACCAACACACCAACACATTCCTTAGGTTTTCTTCAAAATTTAACTGCATTTCTTCCATCTACACTGAATAACAATATGATATTTTTTTTTTAGAGATAGGGGGAGCTGAGAATCTAAGACTAACTAGATTATAACTGGAATTTTTCATCACATAGTTGCATCTCCCTGATTTGAAAGTATTAGCATGGGTTGATATGATTGCAAACAATTGGGCTTCATTATTACTATCTGAATTAAGGCTGAGTAACAGTCAGGAAACTTTGGAACAGCCACCAATAGTGGAAAGAAATCAGAGCTTTGGAGGGAGGAACCTTTCCTGCCACCCAGTGGCCAGGAGCTATATTAGGCTTGTGGACCAGAGATTTCCCTTCCTACATTTCTGTCCACACATCTAGTAGAATAGATATTGTTCAAGATATTGTTCAAATAAGAACTCTTTTATTAATACGACAAGTCATTCATACATTGAATGATATTGCCTATATCTTTTTCCAGTTAAATTGCCAGTATTCCACTAAATCAAATAAACATATAATCATGTTAAAAATGATGTGATTGCTAGGCAATTTGCTAGGTAGAAAATGTTATTCTTTTTTTATTCAAAAGTATTCATTTCCATTTTGGTGTCATCCTTATGTTACTAGTCTGAAATAAAAAAATAAATTATATTTGTGTATCAGTGAAAAGGATTTTTAAAAATTATGAAGTATATCTTTTATACTTGGGGATAAAAGTTTTTATTCCATGTTTATTGGATTTCTAAGAGAATGTTCAGATTGAGTTATGTATCGCCTCCACAAAGTTAAAAGTGTGTGTAATGTGGATTAGGGAACACCGTATGCTAAGGACTATTCAAGCAATATTCCATTTTGTTTTGAAGTTCACAACATTGTTAATAGGATGTTACAGAGATCATTGTTATTTAAAAATATGACTGTGCTCTTGAATTATATACTCCAAGTTCAGAATTTTTTATTATATGAACAATTTATCATGCATGGGGGTCCCAAAGAAGTTTGTTTGTTTGTTTGTTTATTTATTCAGATGTTAGAAATACAGAGATATTCTAAATTTTAAATCTGGAATTTTAGATATATGTTCACTTTCTGTTTATGAGTTACCACTTTATTAGCACAAGAAAGTGACTGATGAATATTTTTTTCGTGATCAAGATTTAATGAATTATTTAAAAAATAAGATGAATGATTTTTTTTTTTTTTTTTTGGTAATACGTAATATGATGTTGCTTTATCTTTCTTTCTGCATAAACGGGAATAAAAATACATTTGACAAAATGTGTGTTTATTTTTTCCTGTACGTGCCTTAATGTTAATCTTGTCTATAATGTTAATCTTGTCTATATGATATTATTGATCAGAGCACTTTTGCATCAGCATTAAAAAATGCAAGTCTTCTTTAGCTCTTTATACTGTTCCATCTTTCTGCTCTTCTCATTCCACCTGCTATATTTGCTGCTCAGCCTTCACATTTATTTTGCCAGACAGGAGGAAGAATGCAATACCTTGTCTACTGACAACTGCCAGCTAGATGGTTACATTGATTGGCAGAACAATGAAATGAAGTATTAACCACTTGGAGAATATTGGCATTCAGACAGCCATGTCCAGCAGATAAAAACAGGTTGGTTGGATATTATTCTGGGACAAAAGTGCTCTTATCTCTGCATTAACCAGGAGACCAGGAAATCAAGAATCACTGGAAGGCTTTATCGTACCCTCTAGCTTTCACTTTGGCACTTGCTAAGAGAGAAAGGACTAATCCAGCACATTTTATTAGCAAAGAGGAAGGAAGGAAGGAAGGAAGGAAGGAAGGAAGGAAGGAAGGAAGGAAGGAAGGAAGGAAGGAGGCAGTCATGGCAAATAAAATGAGCAATTCCAACTCCCAGTTATCTTGATATTAGAGTGTTTAAGATAGAGGTGCATAACCAAAAGCCCTAGGCTCTATTTGGTTCCTGAAAGCCTTGGGATGAAACCCTCAGAGACGTCCAAAAATTATAACTGTAAATATGGCAAAAAATGACAAATATTCAAAATGTATGTCTGGAAAAGAATCATATTACACATATTTAATTACATTTAAACAAATGGAAAGGAAGTGAAATTAATTTTTTTCCCCTTAGCTGCACCGAATTATTTTCTAGAGTGTGGCCCTAGTCCTAAGCTTGGTTTAGAGAAAATATACTTGTGTTCTGCTTCTTATCAGAATATTTGCACCTCAGGTGGGGGGCGGGGGTGGGTGGGAAACTAACTTGGTTCTTTCCATTAATTAATGATGAGCTTGAAAGTAGGAATTCCTTTTATTTTAATATATTTTCAGAGGCTAGGTGAAATTCATTTTAGGTGAATAAAAACAGCAAAATAATAATCTTGGAAAACTGTTTTTTACTAACTTAAACAAGACATTCCCTTGCTGCTCATCCTCCTCCACTACCTTTCTTCTCTTAAATGTTTGTTTTGGCATATCTGCCAATGTAATATCCTTGAACTGCTCACATAGCATCATGTTTTGTGAAGTTGTACTTGGTCATCAATCAGCACTTCAGTCAATACTAAGGCATTATTCATTAGAGCATGAAGTTGTAGCATAGCACTGGGCTGCGTAATTTGATTTTCAATGAATTTTAAGCATCCAGGGTATCAGTATGGGCAGGGACAATTTTGCATAGCTGCCCTTAGTCCAGCAACTGGTTATGCTGAATGATTTAAAAAATAATTTGGTTAGTAAGCTTTGTGTTATGGCAGTCACAGGGGATTTGGGTTCTAATTGAAAGGGAAAAAAATCAGAGTAATTTGATTTTAAATTATTGTTCTTGGCATTCAATCATATTTTCTAGAAAGATGTGAATAAGCAAACATGAGCCATTTTAAATATATGATGAAGCTATATGTACTATTCATTCTGTGGCATTCTTAATGCATAGTGAAGTCCAAATAATGAATATACTTGAAAGTAAAAGTGTCTTTTGGGCTCAGACCTATCTTAACCTGTCATTTGTCCACATAGCCCATGAATCTGTCACCCTATAAGGTAGACCACACTAAGAAACAAATGCCATGTGGATCTAAAACTACTTTTATTAGAATAGTTATAGTAACAGAATCTTGCAAGTCTGAATATGCTTCCCTTCTCCCTCACTTTATCGTCATGAATGGGTTCAAGCCACACTTGTCTGATCATTCCCTTGGTAATGGATCTTCCCACTGACCTACAAGGCCATTTTCTATGCCCTCTATGTAATCCCATAATTCCAAACTGCTGAGTATTTTCCCACCCATGCACCTGTTAGAATCCTTTTGAAACTACAGATTGTATATCAATATTCATGCCTATTTCATGATTGGGTTAAGCCAACTCTTGACTACCATGGAGGTTATAGCCTGCTCAGTAGCTTCTGAACTCATAAAACATATAAAAGGAGAAAACATTTTCATAAAAATAAACTTTGGTCTTTTTCATGGTAAGCAGCATGAAACTATTACTATAAAATGTGAACTATTATGGTAGATCAGCCACTAACATTATGTATTAAATTACTAATTATTTGTTCACTGACTGTGGAACATTAACTTGAAGATTAAAAAAAAAATATATCACTGCTACAACTGTCCCCAAACTGCTCACGTCAGAACACCTAGAACACTGCATGGTGAGAAGTTTAACTGATTCTGGAATAGTTGTCTGTAAGTTCATAGTACATTGTTGCTTATAAAACAATGATCTGCATAGAGAAATATTAAAAGAAAATCTCTTCTCTGACCTCATCACAAAATCACTATCTAAAGTATGTAAAAGAAAGCTTTGATAGGACTGAAGTATTTTGGAAAAGAGTGCTTTGGATCGATGAAACTGAATTTGACCACATGTGGGGAAAAAAGAGTTAAGCGTTTGAAGAAAAGAACATCTTTCCAACCATTAAACACAGAGGTAAAGGTTTTGCAATACCCTTGAATATTATTGAAAATAATAATGCTAAGAAATCTCTAACATAGAGCTTCTGATTGAAAGAAGTCCTACAAGTTAGAGTGGAAAAACCTTCTAAAAGAAAGAAAAGAAAAATTCTTAGCTGCCACAGGAAACATTTGGAAGCTGTTATTTCTGCCAAAGGAAGTGTTACCAAGTAGTGACTTAAAGTCTGTCTACACTTTTGCACCTGCCATTTTAACTATTATCTTAAATAGTAAGTGTGCATTTAAATTTGCAGAAATGTAACATGTTTCACTTTGTACTTTATAGACATTGTGTCAGTTTCTGTTCACTTAAGGATTGATTGAAACACAAAGTTTCACTATCAGTGCCTAAACTTTTATATACAACTGTAAGCTAGAAACATCTGGAAAGTTTGGTTTATTTTCTACATCAAATCTTCATAATGTTTGAAGATATTTCAAATAAAAATTGCTGCAGCCAAACAGGCATGAGAGGTTTGACTTCCTATTGGCAGCCTGGAATTTAATGTGCTGTAGCATTCAAATTTTGTTTTAAGGCCAGTCATCAGGTGGGTTAGTGGAACAGGGAATCAGTAACAAAATCAGATATTGTGTAGAAGCAGACCTTGAGTCAGGGGTCAGTAACACTGGATTCCTAATGAGGCTCATATAGAAGTGGGACTCCCAGTAACTCTGAAATCTCCTACCCTTGTACTTCTTCAATTTTGCTCTCACTGTCCTGTTCATCTCTCATTTTAGCATGTGGCAGAGGAAAGACAATTTTGTCTCTACTTATTTTGCCTACTTCATTTGGGTAAGTAGTTTTTAAGACTTCTTAGACAATTATGTTTTTTTAGCATTTCACTTAGCAGATCATGTTAAATTTGCTCTATTGCTTTTTGGAAACATCACTGTTCTTTAAAACACTAAAAGACTTTTTAAAGAGCCCAGTATTGTTATAATGTTGAAAATAAGGCACATCTCAGCCATGTTTTAATCTTCTGATATAAATAAAAATCCTTTCCGTCTCCATTCATGGAAGGATGGAGATTGACCAGAATTTACTCCGGCTAGTACCTATCCTGCCCAGAATCCTGGTGGAGTAAAATATCCAGACACCTTCATGCCCCTTCACTGCACAATGTGACCATACAAATATTTGGCAAAGCAGCATTCATCCAGCCTTATGTCTATTTGCTGAACTCTGAGTTCAGAAGCAAGGCTTTCTTTCAGGGAATGAAAAAAAAAATTGAGGTAAAGAATGCCATTGACAGATGATTTCTTGCGCTTGGGAGAAATAAAAGTCATTTATATTTGGGAACATTCTCTGAAACCTTTGCAACCTTGATTAAGATATGTTCATGATATTTAAATAGTCACACAGTCACAGAAATGACAAAGGGTCAGTTCTTATAGTTTGTTCCAATTGTCTTAATTGGAGCCAGGAAGACTTAAAGTATAAAGGTTCTTTGCAGAATTAAGAAAAGGAAGAATGTTTGCAAGGAATGAGAATGATCTCTGTTCAGCCATTTTTTCCTTTCTGTTTTTACTGGGGATGGCATAACAAAGCTTGCTAATATTTGAAGGAATATTTTGCTGCATAATGATGCTAATGATATATGGGTTAGCAAATTAAAAGATATATAGGTGTGTATGAGTGTGTTTGTGTATGCACAGTGTGTGTGTGTGTGTGTGTGTTAGAATTATTACTAAAATGTTTTACTAATAATGGTTGACTATAATGATTTTAGTAAAAGTAATTTATTACAAATAAAACAATGATTTATTATTTAGAAATAATAAAATGTAGTAACTGATTCAAAGAAGATCAAAGAAATATGGAAGGGGTATACTGAAATATACTCAGTATACAGTATACCTTAGAAAATATTCCCTACTTAAAAGAACCTCTAGTACTAGAAGATGAAGTTAGATCAGCAATACCCACAGAAATATAGCAATCAATAGAAGAAGACTCAGCAAAGATTCTAATCAAGCCATGCCAGCAAATCTGGAGAACAACACAGTGGCCAACAGATTGAAACAGGTCAGTCTACATTCCAACACCAAAAAAGTAGGCTTAACCGAGTGTGCAAACTCTCGGTTTATATAATATCCTTAATTTCACATGCCAAGAAAATAATACTTGGGATCATCCAACATAGATTAGAGCTGTACATGGAAAGGGAGATGTCAGATGACCAAACTGACTCTAGAAAAGGAGAAGGAACAGGAGACATTATTGCTGATGCACACTAGATAATTGGGAAAGCCAAAGAATACCAAAAAAAAGTCGCTATGTGCTTCATTGATTATATAAAAGCCTGCAATTGTGTCAGTCATGTTATGCTGTGGAATGTGCTTAGAAAAATGTGAATCCAGAATTTCTCATTGTCCTCATGCAAAACCTATATTCAGGTCAATTTTCCCATTTTTTTTAATCATTCAATTTTTTTTTTAATTTCATGAAAACATGTATTTCCATGGACATCACTTATCAATACATTTTCATTAATATAATACTGTTTTGTTTATAATTTTTATTAATATAAGCATTTTGTTTCCTTTTTTTTACCACTAATTAAGTGCATAATAAAATTCAAAGAAATGCAAATCTAAAGAGTAACTTTCCACATATTGGTTTGAAAGTGCAAATTAAATATATTCATATTAAAATATGCATCAAACAATTTTTATCCCTTTCTTAGCTTACCATAGCTTATTTTAAAAGCCCTTTTGCCACTCTTTTCCATCTCAGCAAATTTAATAAAATACAAGGGATGAAAGAAAACTCCTTTTATGCAGAGGCTTGAAATTGATCCATTTTGAATCAGGCTGCAGACATCTATCAAAATGGATCTGGGGAAGTGAACTCAGAAAGTCCAAAGTCTGCTTTTCCTTTTCACTTTCTATTTTTGGATTTTTTTGGCCTTACTCTCAGGAAGCATGAAGTGGTTGCTTTTGGCAGCTAATTGTGGGTGTAATGAAAAAACAGCAAATTGTTACTTATTTGAAAGGGAGATAACGTCCAAGGATTTTCTGCCTCAAATGTCAAGATGATTTGTTTGGCAGTTCGTTCTGTTTGAGAAGCATTTGTTCTGCATTAAGTTGTTGCTATCTTTCTTTTCAAAGGAAATGTGCAAGTAGACTGTTCTATGAACTTCACCTTAGTCTGATGGCATAAGAATCTTGTTTGTTTTCACCCCACTGCAATTTCCAATGCCACTGGCCATTATTAGCATGCTAATTGAAATTATGTTGTGAGAACATTCAGCAGCAGATAAGAAGTGGGTAGATCTGCTGCTCGAATCCTGAGCACTAAAAGGAGATAGTGATATATAACTAAAAGGAGATATTCCGATCAAGAAATTTTCAAAGGAGACCATGAAAACTTGTTCATGAAATAAAACAAATTAGCTCCAAAATTTGGTGTGTTACCTGTTTAGATCCACATGAAGCTCTGATAACATTCAGTGGCAAAGATATGCAAAAGGGGGCAAACGCATCTTCACAGAACCATAGACATATATGTTTGTCCACATGAATGAAAATTAACTGCAGTTTAAAAGAAAAGGAAGGCTGATATTTCAATGCCAAGAATACTCCTTCTGTCTTAAAAAAGGAAGTAATAATATTTATTTATTTATTTATTTCATTGGATTTCTCTGCCGCCCATCTCCCCCATAATAGGGGACTCTGGGCGACTCACAAAAAACATTAAAACTATAAATACATCCAAAATTTAAAAGAATACACATAAAACATTCAAAATTTAAAACAATACTAAAGAAAGGAAGATCCAAGCAGATGGAAAATCAGGCTGCGGAGAGCTGGCCACTACGGGGCTAGCTATCCCCCTGCTTGAAGTATTCCCCCACCCCCACCCCAGGCCAGGTGGCAGAACCAGGTCTTCAAGGCCAGGAGTGAGGGGGCCAATCGCACCTCCGAGGGCAGAATGTTCCAAAGAGCGGGGGCTACTGCAGAGAAGGCCCGCCTTCTGGACCCCGCTAGATGGAATTCTTTTACTGAGGGGGTCCAAAGCATGCCCTCTCTGTGCAATCAGGTGGGATGGGTTGAAGACATAGGGGAGAGGTGGTCCCTTAGGTAACCTGGTCCCATGCCATGTAGGGCTTTAAAGGTGATAACCAACACCTTGAATTGGACCCGGAAGCAAACATACCCAATGCAGCTCGCGGAGCAACGGTGTTACATGGGCCCTTCTTGGGACTTCAAGAATAGCCCGCGCAGCCGCATTCTGGACCAGCTGTAGCTTCCAGAAAGTCTTCAGGGGTAGCCCCATGTAGAGCACCTTGCAGTAGTCTATCTGGGAATAACAAGGGCATGAGTGACTGTTTGAAGGGCATCCCGATCCAGGAAAGGGTGTAACTGATGCACAACCCGAAGCTGTGCAAAGGCCCTCCCAGCCACGGCTGCCACCTGCTCTTCAAGCAGGAGCTGTGAGTCTAGGAGGACCCCCAGATTACGCACTGGGTCTGTCTGGGGTAGTGCCACCCCATCGAGCACCAAAGATGTCCCAGATACAGAGGAGCCATTAACCCACAGCCACTCCGTCTTACCAGGATTCAGCCGAAGCCTGTTGTTCCCCATCCAGACCCTTACAGCCTCCAGACACTGAGAAAGGGCAGTCACAGCATCTGGAATATATTCAAAAGGAAATGGAATTTTAATGTGTGACGTGCCCAGAAAAGGAAAATGTACATGAATACGTTGGGGGCATGGAGGCGGCGGTGGTGGCAGCTTTCCATTGCTGTTTATGATGTACACTGATACTAGTAGTTAATGTTCACTTTTTGCAGCAAACAACTCCTTTGTTCACAAAACTCAAAGTTAGCTCCATTGATTCTGATGCCATTTACCTAATATAAATCTCATTAAAATGATACAAGAGCTCAGTAGTAAATATCTGTATTGTTTTGACCTTCAATACACTTTTTATTAGTTTCTTCCCTATCACAGATGTGAGGAACCAAAGACTGCTTGATTCCATATGGACCCTTGAGAAGCAAGGTGGTGAAGACAATCTAACCAGCAGATAAGAAGGAACAGCAAGTGGGTAGGTCTGCTGATCACACCTTAAGCACTATAGAAGTTTTCATGGTCTGCTTTGAAAATTTCTTGATGGGTAATATCTCCTTTTAGTGATAACACTGTTTGTACCTTCTACAGAATGAATAATAATAATAATAATAATAATAATAATAATAATAATAATAATAATAATATTTTTCTCTTTTCTTCTTCTGTTTGGCTTGCTTGAATTTATTCTTCAAGTTTATCCCTGAAACACTGTAATAATTCAGAGTTAGGTTAAAGCTCCTTTTCCATGTCAGATGCAACAGACCATTAATCAGTAATATGACATATGTACCTTTGTCCTATAACAAGTCACTATGTCACAAAACTATATCGAGAAAGTGAATAGACTATGAACCTGACTGCAGTTCCTTTGGAGGAAGAAAATCATTATAGGAATAATTGTCACTTGAGGATGGCTTATATCTTTAATCAACACCTTGTAGATTTACTTTATCCTAGATGATGGAAAATATGCTTTATGGCCTTGATTTGGAGCTGATTCACGCAAGTACATTATTCAGTTGTTAACCTGGGAATTCATGTTTAAATTAATCCATAACCATCTATCAATCACATTATTTATTTTCAAGATAAAACAATGAACAAAACCATCAACAAGAAAACCCCAGTGCTAAAATAAGATAATAAAAATACAAGAATAAAACAATCTTCATTTTAAAAAGAGAATATAAAAAGCAGTCTGGTCCTAAATTGTGAACATCTTCTATTGGCAGTCCATACAGGGTGACTGTGAAGGGGACTGTGCATAGATGAACAAACATCCCTTTATGTTTCAAGGCACTCTGGGTTCCTACTTGGGAGAAGACCTTATGTGCACACCATACCATACAGCAAAAGGTGTGATGCTGGGTAAGGATTGAAAGCATTGTTTCACTGTTCTGTACAAGAAATGACTAATTATTCTGAACAGTTTAATCAAGGGCACTACAAACAAAACCATATAAACAGTTTCCATAGTTTTATCTATGTTAAAGGTCCATGTCTAAAATGCAATAAAGCCAATAATCAACATTGTAACACTTCTGTACAATAAATTCTTTCTTCCTGGCACTTGATACAGAATTAGTTATTTTCTTGTTTCTATTATAGATCCTGTCTTTTTTTTTTTTTTCTTCCTCTGGCATTGGATGGAAGAGTGATTTCAGAAATCTGTTTCTGAAAGCTTTCACAAGTCCTCATATGAATAGTTAACCACTATTCTGAAGACAAACAGTATAGCTTTCACTTAATTATCACTTTTTGGTTGGGGGAGGCCTTCCTGTCATTATTGTACCCCCACTCAAATCCCACAACTTTTAAGTTTCTGCTATTGCAGCCCTGTTCCTTTCCCCATCCCCAGTTCTCATAATCTTAAGGAGGGGTCAAGAAAAGCCCTTTCCATCACTGAAGGTGTCTCAGATGGACAGCAGCGAAAGACTTACTGATATCTTTTCCCACACCACTCTATCACTGTGATGGGCCTACATACCCATGACAATTTCCTTATATTCCATTAGTGGATCAGTGTATTCTAGGTGAAAAGTGCTGTATTAGTTACTTGAAGGCTATATATATATATATATATATATATATATATATATATATATATATTCAGCTCTGAAGTGGCAGGCAGCTGTCAAACAAATACAAGATACTTCATGAAGAATGTAACAGGCTTTTAGAGTCTGGTATCCCAGCCTCATACTGACAAACATGTGGACACTGCCAATACATGTGTTCCTCTTCTAGCTCATTCCATGCTTAGGTCCTCTGAAGTTATCAGCCCCATTTGCCCATGGTAAATTTAAACCAATGCAATAGCATGAAGGACAACCTTTCTCTCTTTGCAATAATATTATTGCAATAATATTATTAATATATGCTCCCTCTTCAAAAAGTCAATCCCTCTGAATGCTGCATTTCATCTTATCCTATCTATTTTGTTGTTAGGAGCCAAGCATAAGGGGACTGTCTGTCAGCAACATCGTCCAACCTGGCAAGACTGGAACTGTTGGCAGTTAGTTCATCTGCACCTTTTTATTTTCCTGTGGGTTGCTTCCAAATAGACTCCATTATCTGTCCATGTGTTGAAGGCTGACTGGCTCCAGACTTTCTTAAAGCTCCTATGCTTGTCTGATCAAGGGAAAAAAATCAGGCACTTGAAAAAGCTGTTTCTCAGCCAAATGCAAATAAATTAGAGAAGAACGCAGAAGAATTACATCTGTGAAGTCAGGCAGGGCGAAAAATGTTTTTGTAATTGCTGGAATGAAAGAAGGGATCTGACTTTCTTAAAAAATTAATGGAAAAAGCCTAGTTTTTAAAATTGTCTTCATCACCTTGCTTCTCAAGGGTCTGTATTGTACGGAATCAAGCAGTCTTTGGTTCCTCACATCTGTGATAGGGAAGAAACGAATAAAAAGTGTATTGAAGGTCAAAACGATACAGATATTTACTATTGAGGTCTTATATCATTTAATCAGATTTATATTAGGTAAATGGCATCAAAATCAATGGTTTTGTGAACAAAGGAGTTATTTGCTGCAAAGAGAGAACATTAACTACTAGTATCAGTGCACATCATAAACAGCAATCGAAAGCCCCCATCTCCTCCTCATGCCCCAACATATATATTTTCCTTTTCTGGGCACATCATACATTAAAATTCCATTTCCTTTTGAATATATTCCAGATATATTATTACTTCCTTTTTTAAGACAGGAGGAGTGTTCTTGGCATTGAGATATCAGCCTTCCTTTTCCTTTAAACTGCAGTTAATTTTCTTTCATGCGGACAAGCATATATGTCTACAGTTATGTGAAGAAGTGTTTGCCCCCTTTTGCATATCTTTGCCACTGAATGTTATCAGAGCTTCATGTGGATCTAAACAGATAACACAACCAAATTTTGGAGCTAATTTGTTTTATTTCATGACCAAAGTAATCCAACATACAATGTGCCATTGTGCAAAAATAGTCACCTCCTTAGATTCAGTAGTTACTGAATTTTACCATCTTTAGCTACAGTAACGGCAAACAAACACTCCCTGTAAGCTGGTGATCAATGTCTCATGTCATTGTGCAGGAATTTGGTGAATTGCTTCAACTGAATAATAATTGAGGGTTTTCTAACAGGAACTGCTTGTTTCAGATCCTGCACAGCATTTCTGTAGGATGTAGGTCAAGGGTTTGATTTGGCCATTCCAAAACATTGAATTTATTCCTCTTCATCCATTCTCTTGTAGATTTGCTTATATTTTGGGATGGTTGGCTTTCTGCATGACCTACTTGTACTACAGCTTCATCTGACAGATGGCCTGATATTCTGCAGAATAAGAGTATTATACACAAAGCAGAATTCATGTTTCCTTCAATGATGGCAAGTTATCTTTAACCAGCAAAGCATCTCCAAAACATGACACTACCATCTTTATAACTGACAGTTAGTATGAAAATATTTTTGAAGAATGCAGTGTTTGAATTCTGCCAAACATAATAAAATCCATGTAACCTGAAAAGTCCCACTTTTGACCCATCTAATAACATTTTTCTAGAAGTCTGGAGGATAATCCAGGTGGGATTTTTTTTGGGGGGGGGGGGAGGGGGAAACAAGGAGCAAGTATCAATGTTCTTCTTAGTGATGAATAGACTCTGACTTGTTAATTCCCATGAATCCCATTTTTACTAGGTTTTTTCATGAATATTGACTTTATCAAGAGGCAGCCCTGCAGATCCCTAGATAGTGTTCTGATGTTCTTCATGATTTCTTGACAATTTTATGTTGATTTTGATAGAATGACTACTATGAAAAATGTACTATTGTCCCTAATCATTACTATTTCAAGACACGGAAGTGGCATGGTGGAACTCCAAAGCTTTAGAAAGAGTTTTGTAACCTTCTCCAAACTTTTCTTCAGAAATTTATTTTGACTGTGGCATGATATGTCTCTAAAATCTGTGTAGTGGCAACTCTGCTATGATGAAGAGAGCCAAAGTTTGTGAAATGTATATAGGGCAGGGTTGGCACAAATCATCCTGGCTTATTTAATGAAGTACTCACACAACTGCCCTCTGGTATTCCCTTTAATTGAATTAATTTTACTGGAGGCAGGTGATTTATTTTCAATATGACATTTCTTATGTTGGAAGATATTTTTAATGAAGTAAATGAAATAAGCACCAACATTTGGCATTATTTATTCATTCACACTCCCTTTCTATCACAGTAGGGCCAACATGAAGTTCTGATAACATTTACTAGAGAATATATGCTAACATTCTAAAAATCTTTATTAAAATATGTGGTGAAATTGATCTGTCTTGCTATTCAATTTCTGCAAAAACTCAGAGACATGATCCAAATACACGATCCAAATATAGCCTAGCCTGTGTTTCTCTGTGCACACAAAAACTCAACACACAGGCACAGCATGTAGCTTCTGAATTGTTTTTAAAGGGAATCCCATGTAGAGTAAATTTCAGAGTATGACAGTGATGCAAGTCGGTGTATTCAGTGCCTCCTGGATCAGGTAAGTTTGCATTTGGGGAAGAATTACAGCTGGCTGAAGGCTCTCCTGGTCACAGCATCCATCTGCTGCTCTAGCAGGAGCTGCTAGGCCAGGAAAACTCCTAGATGGATTCTCTGCTTTTTCAGGGGAAATGCAATCATACCTAATAAGCCATCTGGGATACCTGAAGATCTCTTTACCAAAGGTAATGCCATCTTACTGGGATTCAAGTCTGTTCAGAGTCAGGATCCTCCACTGCATTGCCAACTGAGGTGGAAGTGTATAACTTCAGTATACTAATGATACATCTTCCCAAACTGCTGAATGAGCTCTCCCAGAAGCTCCATGTAACTGCTGAAAAAGAAGAGATGGGAGGAAGAAGGCTGAGCCCCAGGCTCTTGCATTGTAGTCCTTAAGTGCTTGAGCTCACATCTTTCAATAACACCAATTGGAACTGCCCACTAAAGAAAAAGAAGAAAGATTTGATCCTGTGAATCGCTGACATCTTTTGAACTTAATATTTTAGTATACTTAAGTTGATTTTTGAGGATTGTTTTTATGCCAAAAATGTTTATGTCTTGTTAAATTATGTTCCAAAGCTTTGGAATCTGACTATTTTTGAGGAATTAAGGTCATATTGGACCTGAGGTATTAAGAGAATTATTTTGAGAAATTGGAAAAGCAACTGCATCTAATTAAAAAAAAAATACTCAATAGATTTTATAATATATTGCAATGTTAGAGAAACATTAATTTTCTTTCTCTAAGGTAGATTTAGAAATCTATTGGACATTTGACATGTGACATTCTAGATAATTCCCCCCATTCTGTTTTGTTTATTTCATTTTGTGTTAGTAGTTTTTCATGAAATTTTATTTTATTTTGGTATTTCTTTTTGAAAATCTTAAGATAACACATTTAAATTAAAGACTGAAAAAGAATACAAGAAAAAAAAAGCAATCAATCCATCTTATGGCCATGGGATCCAGATAATCCATTCAATCAAGGGCACTCTGAAGCCACACCATCTTTTCTGCAACCCTAAAAAGGTAATCATCCCAGCAGAGCTAGGTTGATGGGTGGCTTCTTAAGGAGGCGGGTACCACTGTCTCTTTCAAGGCTGTGTCATCTTCCCCACTCTCAAGTACATGTTCATCATTTCTTGTACCAAGCCTGATATTCCCTCTGGCCACATGTACTAGTTAGAAGAGACATGGATCTAATCCCCAGGAGGCTGGGCTCATCCCAGCTTATTTTATAAGTGTCTTGAGAGATCCCCATGCCACTCAAATGTTACCTCTGTTATCTGTGTGAGACCCAGCCCAACTCCGAGTGAATAGGAGTGTTAAATCAAATATGTTATTGCTGCAGTCCAAGACCAGTGTATGGGTAGGAATAGTTTTGCCCACAAAAAGCCTAGCACACTGGTCACAGCAGTTTACAGGATGGTTTTTAAGCCCAGAAATTCCCTAAAGGAGCAACTCACATTAAATAAGGCCAGTGGATATTCTTCTGTTAATTCAGTAAGTGTGAAAAATATGCCCTTATCATCATGGCACAGGCTCTGATATAAGCTTGAGCCTATGTTTAGTCATATTTGTTCTTCAGGTTTTAGCAGCATTACTCCAAGTGACTCCTCATATGCTTGATTTTCTAAAGCTCCTTCCTAAGTTAAGGAGCACCTCTGGATCAATGCATAGGACAGGGGCCTTAGGGACTATCCTGTCAACACCCTTCATTGCCTCTGGATTTCAGAGCTTGACTAAATGCTTCACAGAGCTGACCACCAGATTGCTGGGAATTAGACTCTCTGTCATACAAGCGCATGCAAGGAGAAGCAACAAATATATTCCTACACAAATAAAAATCTTACTGTCTCTCTCTCACCAACACACACTCTTATATACATAATACATATATATTATGTGTGTTGGTGTGTATATATATACATACAGAGTAGCAACATATATGCACATCTCTGAATAGAATTTATCTCTTTCTCTCTCACACACTGAGGCAACATATACATATGCACGTGCATACAGAGGTAACAAAAATGTACCTGCTCTGATTTGACCCACAAATCCATCCATCCACCCCTCGAAACACACGCACACAGATACACATACACAGAGAGACTGAGAGAGAGAGAGAGACAGAGAGAGGCAACATGTACGCACACACCCTGATTAGTTCTTAGGATGCAATGCACGCAGAGGCAGAGCCAATATATTTCTTGTTATACGACAGCAGATACAGAAGCTGCTTATTGTCACTGCTATAAGAGGTTCAAAAAAAATCTTTTTTGCTTCTTTTATTTCGGAACCTCTCCCCATATACTAACCCCAAATACTGCTCTAATCCATCCCTTTTATCTCAGAACTAACTTTCTACCTCTACATCATTAAAAAAATTTTTTTTATTAAACTCCTGTAAAACTTTTTTTCCATCCCCTTCTTTGGCAAATTTATTGCTGGTTATAATATGTCAGGATGACTGTGATACGGCAAATAAAAATAATGAAAAGATTCCATCCACAGCTTTTCTGGACTTTCAATTTTTTTCACCAATCCCTGTAGGAAAATATGGTGGATTCATACACAATTATCAACTGCATTCATTATTAGTATTTGGGGGCAGCTGTTTTGTTTAACCATCTCTGTGAGCAAAGTCAGCACATCAGTTTGGCCAAAACAAATACAAGTTTTTAGTGCACAACCTCTAAAGGAAATAAGGAACACAACAAATGAATCTATAGAAATGGTTTGCACAAAGCATGCACTTTTCTGTTCAGTGATTAATTAAATGCTTGGTATGCTTTGTTTCTTCTGCTTGTGTTTTGTAATTGATTCAAGGTGGTTTCACTTAAATATATATTTAACTGTGACCACCTCAGTGGGAGGAAAAATAGTCTACAATGAGTTATGAAGTCTGCAGAATTGCACTATGGAAATTAAAATCTGAACATGAATAAAATTTTATTACTCTCATCTTTCAAATTGGCATGCCTAGACAAAAATCAGATGTTTTCCAAAAGAAGCACATTATAAATTCCTGAGGCTTTTCATACAGAACTTCAACGTTTTTCTTCATGTTCTTTCCCCTCATTCCATTTGCCACATGCAAATGCTATACATACCTTCCACGATGGCTGAGAAAAAACAGCTGGTTCCAATTACCTTAACTATAGTATAGTTAAAAAAAAAAAGGCCTGGTTTTCTATTTAGCAGCAGGGCTTAATAAGTGATAGTTCAGCTAAACCCATGTGCTATAGTCACTTTCATGAGAATTTCACTAAAAGGAATTACTTCTGCATAGACATTGTAGGTTTCAGCTGTAAGAATTCATTCCAAAAATGTGTTTCAGAGTACATAAGGGCATGAATGTAGCACTCTGTCATCTTCTTAAAGCAACTGTGCCTTTTCCCAGGATCACATGGCAGATAGCTACATCAAACTAAGAAAAAATGCAACTTAATTGCCTATGGGTGCTATGTTCATGTTCCCACATGTTCCAAAGCATTTTTTAAAAATAAAAACTGAAGCTATAATCCATGTTTTGCTTTCTATAATCTTTTTATTTTTCCCAGCACATATTCCATACAACCCATTTGGTTTGTATTTTTTAAAGTCTGCTTGAAATTCAGATGCATTTTCATGCATGCTGAAATCCGTAGTCATTTGTTTATAATCTTATTAGATCTCATAAAACAATATTTAATGTTATATGTCATTTTCCTAATGCATACTTAAAAAAAAAACATTTATTTTAAATTAGGAAAATGCACTGCAAAACTCTGACAAATGAATATCAGATGTCAACTGCATTCTGATTTGTTCATTAATTTGTGATGTGTAAATTAGATTGCTTCATTAAGTGTAAACCTGAATTCCAGGCATACTTGTATAAGATGTTTATAATTTTATGGAAACAGGATCTACTTAGACACTGACTTATTTTTAGCCTCACTGGTCCCTTCCAGCTGATTTCTAATTAGATGCTTTTGCCTGTAATTCTTCACATGCAGCAGGATGAGACAACAGAGGTGGAAGAGTCTACTATAGCCTGAAGGAATATCAAAATATCAATATTAATGGGGTTGGGATGGGAAGTTTGAGTTCCTTCTGTGCTTGGATGGGAGTCTACCTGAATATTTTATTTTTAAAAAATTTGCATTCATTTGCATACCCATTCAGTACAGTGACCCTGGTTGTTAATGCTTCCTAGAATTTTTGGTGCCCCATTCATGCACAGTGCTCATGGAAGTAGATATACTCAAAGCATCTGTTACCTCTTTTGTGTTAAAGTAGAAAACTGAACAACTAAAAGCATCCACTATGTAACCATGTGGCATTCAAGTTCTAATTCTGAAATATATTCTGGGCTGCCCATTAGTTGGAAGTTACAGATAAGGCTTGTTTGAAATGTGGGCTATCCCAGTTCTTTAGCATACCTTGTTGGTAGTAATATATATTTTCTTTTGGTAGGCAACATCAAAACATCCAGCACTGGGGACTAAAATGACCTTTATCCAAATCGCTAGCACATGGTTCTTGCATTTGATTAAGATAAAAACTGCTCTGTACTGTCCTTGGTAAAGGTCACGTGGGACTAAATGTCAGACCTTTTCAATCTGTTCATCTGCAATTTTAGCTTCTTTTATTTACTGGAACTGTCTGAACTCATTTAGTGTTTCAAGAAATCTGAATGCTGCATACCTGGAGAATTTTGAACTGATTTATTCCTAACCGCTGAGGTACTATGGAAAGAAAATCACACTGGCACACCTGCCTTCCAAACCCATTTTATTCTTAAGTCTACATTTAAGTACCACCTTGCTTTCACTGACAGTATTAGTGAAAAAGAAATAAAACTCTTCTGAAACTACCCAAATAATGGGAGATACAATATTATAATGCTTATTAGAGATGACCACCTTTGTAAGATTGGCTGGGGTTATATTCTGACACTCACACGTGTACATATACAAAGCTGGCCCAGAAGCTGAACTCTGAAATGTTCTGGGGTTCCTGTTTTCTTCCTGAATCTCATGTCAATGTCATTTTTATATTCCTCAGTTGAAGTGTATTCAGTTTATAAAAGCTCACACCAATTTCCTCACCAAGGTGTGTCCGCAGGGTGTGATAAAAAAAGTCAAGATGGCCATTATGATGATGTGATTAAAGCTCAAACCAGTTTTTTTATCTGCATTTTTATTGATTACTTACATGATCAAGCAGTGTTTTTAAAGCCTGCATTTATGAAGTTGAATATAGTATAAGGAGATACAAGGAAAATTATTTGGAAAATCAAGTGAACAGCTCCATGTATGACTGTGTTTACAATATTACAAATATACATATAGGTATAGAGATAGACAGACAGACAGACAGACAGACAGACAGACATTGAGCTCTATTTTCTGCAATATTGTCTTATGAGCTTGGTTAGGGTGCTCCTGTTCAAACCTATCATGTTAAATGAGATGCTTTATCACAACTAGTCAATTGATTAGTGATGCATGTTGGATCACTCGAGTTTGTAGTTGGCATTATGTTTTTACTAGGAAGCAGTTAATGCTGCATATTTCTTCCTGAGATGGGATGTGACCTCCCATCTTTAATCTCCA
This sequence comes from Liasis olivaceus, assembly GCA_030867105.1. Taxonomy (NCBI): domain Eukaryota; kingdom Metazoa; phylum Chordata; class Lepidosauria; order Squamata; family Pythonidae; genus Liasis; species Liasis olivaceus. The sequence continues at coordinate 33,953,495 of CM061354.1, read as the reverse complement.
TGCAGACAGCCTGTCAGAGGTAAATAGACCACCTGATAACTTATTGTTTGGGAGTCAGATTTTTTTTTCTTGAATATTTGGCTGTCACTATAGAGACAGAGAGCCTTTCAAATGAGATAGATGACAGATAGATAATGGATGGATAGATAGATATTTTACATACCTTCAGAGACAACTAGCTGACCAACTGTTAAATTTTATATTTTGTAGGACAGTTTTTGTGATACAAACCAGGTTCATTCAAAATATGTAGCATTAAAAAAACCAAGTATACGCAAGAGCTATTCAAACAAAAGTTCTCTTAGTTTGATACTTTTGAATGAAAAAAGATGCTTGTTTCACATTTTTTTTCCTCTAATAAAAAAGGAGAATGAACAGCCATTATTCTTTTTTCTTTTACACTGCATGCCAGACATTTTTTTCCAGTCAATTAAAAGATGCCTAACAATTTGCACTGCAATGTACAGGATGTTAACAGATGCCTAAAGAACACTGTAGTGTGTCCAGCTTTGGTATTAATTTTGCTCTGAGACCTTTATTTTGTACTTCATCTTAGATGCTAAAAAAATAGAGTTGGGCTTGTGTCCTTGATAAGGGAACCTCTGTTATCTCCTATAAATCAGGCCTTTCAACTCATGCAGACTCTGACCTTTAAAATGTTAACAGTATACCACAAACTACAGATTCAAGTCTCTGGTCTCATATGCTGCATGCATTGCACCCAAAGCTGGCCTAATACATTTTACTGTTTGAGGTAAAAAACAAAACAAAACAAGATGACAATTCCAATTGCAGTACAGAACCCAGCTGAATTGGCAGCTGATTTTTACTGTGACTGTGGCAATAGGATAGCATTCATCATGTCTGAAGGTATTGGGCTACGCTGGAAATACCTGTGACTTCCAACTACCTTCTGCTGGTCCCTGAGCCTCAGTACCTGGTTGCAGCAGGTGGCTGTCTCACTTTATCTAAGGGTAGGGCTGATTCTGAGTCTATCAATATCAGATATTTATAGGGGAAATTCCAAAAGGATATTAGGCTATAGCATGATGCACACTTCACTGGGAGTAAATGCCAATGAGCATGTATAGTATGAGTTTTACTTGGAGGATGCAGTGAGCCAAATTGAACTGGACTTTGATTTGAAGTGTACAGGAGAGTAACTTCACTTTTGGAGATAAGGCATTGCTCTGAACTAAATTTCCTTGAATCAGATTGAAGAGGCAGTCAGTAAGGGAGGACTACCCCTATACATCTTGAGTTGGGTGAATTAAAGATATTTTCTGCTGCAATATCTGAGGCAGCATAATGTCTTGGGCCAGTCCTCGGCACAACCTGTATTTTGACTCTCCTCCTATTGCAGTTTTAAGAGGTAGAATCTTACTGAATCTGTTGAATACAACTATATATGCATGAAATATTGATCAGTGGCCTGAAAGATCAAGTTTATTTTAGATTCTTATTATTCAATTATGCTTTCATCATTTTTCAGATTTCAACTATCCCATAGGTTATTTAGGCTATTTGTGAACTGAATGTAAAACCTTTGTGGTGATCGGGGATTTATCAAAAACATTCCAGCCTCATGCAGTAATTTACACTGTGTCTGCCCTTTTCTTTGTCTTGCCTTTGCAATGTAGCAGGCCAAGGGTATATAAGCTGTGGTTCTGCCTTTGCTCAGGGCTTTCCAACCAACTGGCAATGCTTTGCTGGGAACCCAGTGTTCACTGTTTTATTATTTGCATGGTAACAAAATTAAGTTGTATCTTCAAAGTTGCTTTAGGTGAACCAGGTTTTGGACACAACGCTTTCTCCACTGAATAACTGGAAAAATGATGAATTCTTGGATTTATTAAAACACATGCACACAGATAGGAAAATTAGGAAGTTCAGGAAAAGAAAATTAATAGTAATTAAAAACAGTTTCTGCTGGTTTTCAAACCAGCAGCCTTCTATTTAAAATACTAAAAGTATTTAGAAGGCAAATATTCTAACAGCATTCATAATAATAGTTGTAAAAGATATTTGAGATCAACAGGGGAGTAAGAATATATATATATATATATATATATATATATATATATATATATATGTGTGTGTGTGTGTGTGTGTGTGTGTGTGTGTGTAATTTTAAAGCTAGTTTTTGTTTTAATGCTTTAAATGTGCACATATTAATTCAATTTCACTTTGTATATTAAGGCACAGACATATAAAAGTATATTCATCAGTAAGAACTGCTCACAGGAAAAAAAGTGATTTGGAATTGTTTCCTGGAAAAAAAAAAAGATGAGGACGCAGCAGCAGGGGACTTCTCTAAAGGGGGTACATGGTATCTTGCTATCCAGACTAAACATCTTGCAAGCTGTTGCCAATGTGTCTCAGTGCAGACAGGATGTATTTAAGCTGGTTTAGAGTCAAGCTGGCATGAACACAGGACAGAAACAATTTAAATGGTAAGTGCAAATATGACCTGAGAAGGAATTACATAGCTGTTAAGGCAGGGTTTCTTTTACAGGATTCCTCCCAATAAGAAAACAGAGCCATAGAATCTCCAAATAACAGCAACAATAATGTAGTTTTATAACAATTTCAACTGTAGTTCAGTGGAGCCAGAAATAAATCAGGACACTTCTACAATACTCCTGACAAATGAGAATATAGGTGTTTGGAACTGCTTTCAAACTGGTTCAAAATACTCAAGTGAAAGTGCCCTTAATGTTAGTTGTTAGAACATGCACAAAATTGGAATCTTGCTCTTTGGGTTGAGATGCTGGCAACCAAAATTAAAGTTGTTGTGAAAGTTAAAACTTTCATACTGCTCTCTGTACATCTAAACAGGTTATTTTCCTAGGAAGGTGATTCAAGTGGAGAATAGCCTCTCAGGCTAACCAAAATGGCCTTTCCTTCCATACAAATTGAGTTAGAGGATACCAAAAGACTTGGTATCATAATATTTAGCAGGTATCTGAGCCTGATTTCATTTGCTTTGAGTTGCCTATATGAAATTTACTTGGTCTTTGAAAAGATATCCCTCTTGGATCTATGCTAAACTGAATAATGGCTTTCAAAACTGTGTTTGCAATTTTCCTGGACACAAAAATCCATACATTTTAATGTGAGATCTATCGTTCCTGCCAGAAACATTTGTTGGACTGCTTCTTTTGGCCTGAAGTTTTAAACTTTACCTAATATGATGCAGCCTTCCCAACCGGTAGACATCCAAATGTCGGCTGATGGAATTATATTTATATCAACACAATCTCACTGAAACTGGGGAGGCTGGAGAATTTTAGCTGATTTTGACTGAAAAGTATGACTTTTATCTTTTGCCTCCACTTCACATTGACCTTTCTGAAAATGCAGATGAATAGATTGCCTTTTGCCCTGCATTTTTCTAGAGATCATTTGCTTTTTGGTTTATGTTAACTATTCTTCTCCATGTCCTCCAAGACTTTAACTGACTGATATACGTATACTTTGCATTGCACTTTAGCAGAAGAACAATTTTATATGTGTGTACAAACAATTTTAAATATATGTACAAACACACACAGTAAAATACACACATAAAGATGTGTACATACATACACAACCGTCATCACTGTATAAGTGAACAAAAGTAAGCATTATGCTTATGAGATAATTCTCTTCTGTAAAATTGAAATTAGGGATGTGGTTTAAAAAAAAAAATTGAAACCCAGATGCTCAATTCTTCAAAAACAAGCTATTCCTTCTATTGACTGTAAATTGAATTGGTGACCGGGAAAAAAATGTTGCCAGTATTGTTTTGGGGCCTTTAAATGATATTTGTAGTATAACTTTCCACTGGAAATTATGTAGGTGGCAAATCAATACATATGGTCCCCAGTTAGGTGATGGGCTGGGGGGAACATACCATGCTAGTGTCACTTTCTTAGATATGCTGGCTGGAAATCATAGAAACAGAATTTTTGAAGATAGGCCAATTTATTTTCATATAAAAAGTGCATAATAATTATTAGTTTTGATTAACAATCAGTTTGAATTATTTATCATTCAGTTAACAGCTATCTCTGACTTTCCTATCTGATTTGGTTCTCTAATAGATAATACAACAGGAAGCCTCTCCCTTGCATGGTATAAATTGTTAGTGCTACCTTATACCTCTATAGGTAAAATTCTTTTTCCAATAGTTAATTGTCTGCCGGGCTGCTCTGCCAATGCTGAACATGTACCTTGTTATAGAAATGCTGATGCAGTATGAGCATGATAAACTGAGAGTATAGAAGAACCGAAATGTTGGATTTTTTAATTTTATGAAGGCCTTTTTGTTTAATCAAGGTCACTGAACCTTGTAGAGATAGCGAATGGTATGGCTGTATGTTGACAACTCATCTATATTTTCCAGGAACAGAGCAATAATTCTAGAACTACCACTTTGGCAAAGTATGTGGAGGCCAGGGGGCTTTCAGATAACATGCCTTACTACAGCTTCCTTCCCATCTCTTATCACTGCCCAGCCTTTCCTTTGATGACTAATTCTGACAAGTGCACTCCTATTGAGTAGGAGTATAAATTGAGATTTGAAGTGAATTATGCTTCACTGTTGAAAAGTTTATGTCATTAAAATGGAAAAGCGGCTTTTGTTACCAATGCAGTTTTTCACATTTGGAATTTATTGATAAACTAGCAATATTCACCTAGCATACAGTGCTGATTCATAGATAGGGTTTCCAGTATTAATCCTGAGCCAGCCAAGATGTTGCTGCAGAACTACAAGATGATGATACAAGAACACCGTCCACTCCAAAACACCTGCAGATTACCTCTTCACATTTTTCTTTGAGCTTGCTGGATTTGTGATGGTCAAATAGTGGTTGAAGTTGCTAACTGACTTTCTAGGTGAGTTGGAAGTAAAGTCTGTGATAAAAGAAAATACATTTCAAAATGGAAAACTTTGGAAATGAGTACTGCTGATTGGATACCTAATACGTCAATTAATGGATATGTGGCTCAACTGCAATTGCAAGCCACCCAGGGTTCAAACCCTGTATAAATACAGGTGAAACTCGAAAAATTAGAATATCGTGCAAATGTTCATTTATGTCAGTATGGCAACTCAAAAGGTGAAACCAATATATGAGATAGACGCATTACATGCAAAGCGAGATATGTCAAGCCTTACTTTGGTATAATTCTGATGATTATAGCGTACAGCTTATGAAAACCCCAAATTCACAATCTCAGAAAATTAGAATATTACATGACATCAATAACACAAGGATTGGAAATAGAACAATATCAGACCTCTGCAAAGTATAAGCATGCATATGTACTCAGTACTTGGTTTGGGCCCCTTTTGCAGCAATGACTGCCGCAATGCGGCGTGGCATGGATGCTATCAGCCTGTGGTACTGCTGAGGTGTTATGGAAGACCAGGATGCTTCAATAGCGGCCTTCAGCTGCACTGCATTGTTCGGTCTCATGTCCCTCATCTTTCTCTTGGCAATGCCCCATAGATTCTCTATGGGGTTCAGGTCAGGCGAGTTTGCTGGCCAATCAAGCACAGTAATCCCATGGTCATTGAAGCAGGTTTTGGTACTTTTGGCAGTGTGGGCAGGTGCCAAGTCCTGCTGGAAAATGAAGTCAGCATCCCCATAAAGCTTGTCTGCGGAAGGAAGCATGAAGTGCTCCAAAATCTCCTGGTAGACGGCTGCGTTGACCCTGGACTTAATGAAGCACAGTGGACCAACACCAGCAGATGACATGGCTCCCCAAATCAACACAGACTGTGGAAACTTCACACTGGACTTCAAGCATCATGCATTGTGTACCTCTCCATTCTTCCTCCAGACTCTGGGTCCTTGGTTCCCAAATGAGATGCAAAAGTTGCTCTCATCAGAAAAGAGGACTTTGGACCACTGGGCAACAGACCAGTTCTTTTTTTCTGTAGCCCAGGTAAGACGCATCTGATGTTGTTTGTTGTTCAGGAGCGGCTTGACAAGAGGAATACGACATTTGAAGCCCATGTCCAGGATCCGTCTGTGTGTGGTGGCTCTTGATGCACTAACTCCAGCCTCAGTCCACTCCTTGTGAAAGTCCCCAACACTTTTGAATGGCCTTTTCCTGACAATCCTCTCCAGGCTGCGGTCATCCCTGCTGCTTGTGCACCTTTTTCTACCACACGTTTCCCTTCCACATAACCTTCTATTGATGTGCTTTGATACAGCACTTTGGGAACATCCAACTTCTTTTGCAATTACCTTTTGGGGCTTTCCCTCCTTATGGAGGGTGTCAGTGATGGTTTTCTGCACAACTGTCAGGTCAGCAGTCTTTCCCATGCTTGTGATTCCTGCTGAACCAGCCTGAGAGACCATTGAAAGGCTCAGGAACCCTTTGCAGGTGTTATGGATTCATTAGCTGATTAGAGGGGGACACTTTGAGCCTAGAATACTGAACCTTTACACACTATTCTAATTTTCTGAGATTGTGAATTTGGGGTTTTCATAAGCTGTACGCCATAATCATCACAATTATACCAAAGTAAGGCTTGATATATCTCGCTTTGCATGTAATGCGTCTATCTCATATATTGGTTTCACCTTTTGAGTTGCCATACTGACATAAACGAACATTTGCACGATATTCTAATTTTTCGAGTTTCACCCGTATATAGGCAGCACCACCTACCATTCTTAAACAATGAGAAGTCTAAAAGGACATGCAGCACAAGTTAGGCAATTATGCAAAGGATAGGTAGCATCTTTGAAGTGATCAACATGGACAATACTATGATGCAATCCCCATCCCTTTCATGCATATTGTCAACGTCACATGCGTGTTCACAAGGCTGGGACTTGAATTGCAATGCCATGACTGTTATCTTGCTTGTTTTGATGCCCCTTCCTTGGATGCCACTGAAACAAATCAACAACTACAGCTGGCAGCTTAAGAGTTATTATTCTATTACATTTTCTTAAAAAGAAGATGCCCATTGCTTCCAAGTCTGCACTCCACTTTTTATTTCCACAATCAGTAGGTGCAATTGTTCCACCTCGTTTCATATGATCAAACTTGATTAGCACCAATTCTCCATCACAATCAGAAACTTTTTCAACCCTGAATAGAGATGTTAAGGATTGAATCTATGAACTTTTGCATGTAAACCACATTCTATATATTAAGCTGCATAATTTCATGAAATTGCAACTGCATGCACTGATAGGTCACTCATTCCAGATCCCACCACACTGGTTTATTTACCATTATGGAAGATATTTCCTATTGAAGAAATATCATTTTACAGGATAGTAAAGCAGATCACCCAAGAGGTATAACAACACACATGTTATCCACTTATTTGCTCCTGGAGACACTTTGGTTATTAATGCATTTGGAGTATGAAACTATACATTAATCACATTACTTAATCTGAATTTCAATTCATCAAAGAATTTATTTGGTAAGGGCTGAATTTATAGAACTCTACCTTTGTATTAATGAGTTTTTCAGGAAAAGAGATTTTATAGTTTACAATTAGTAGGTCCTAAATATATTACATGTAAACCGTGTTTTAAAAGATTTGCCAATAATTAGAAAATGCCAGGACAAGCATTTTTGGATTTATATGCTTTTGTTTGTTTGCTTTTTGTTCTGTCTTTCACTATGCATGCATCACCTCAAAATATCTCTTGAAACTCAGATAAACTTGAAAACAATTACTATATTATTTTAAAGAGTAACATATGAATAGGTGGGCATTTTATGAAAAGATGCAATATTCCAATAAATATGGGGCCTGATTCAAGCACAAGAAGCCATGTTAAGGCCATGTTCTCCCAAGATAATGTGCTGGTTGGTTGGCTTGAAACAAAGAATGGGTGACTCCAGATCCAAAAGTTGCTGGAAACATACATTTTCTCTCTGAAATGTCCTTCCCCCCACCCTCTGTCTTCTCTTTTTGATGTTCCCCATACTTTCTTTTTCTGATACCCATTTCTTTCTCCCAGAAAAATGCTATAGAGAAAAGACAGATCTCTCTTAACTGAACTGGTTCTCACAATGGACTTGAAATCAATGAGAGGGCTTCATATGGTTATAGGTTGATAAGTTGCCTACCCTGATCTAATAATTTCTTTCATTGGTTCCTTATCACAAGAAAGTGACAAGGAGGAGGTATACTGTATAAGAACTGCTTTCAGTTTTCTTTCATATACCAGTGTTGTCAGTACAGAACAGATCTTTTTCTCTTAAAGATACAGTAATTGTTCATCTTCTAACCACCTGATTAAGTGGATTATGAAAATCTTTGACATGATTAGAGAAATAGCTTTCTTACTTTAAAAATATTGTTTATATATTTATTTTTAATAAAACTCTAACATCTTCTATAATAAGATGTTCACTGTAATTAATCATATGCAGAAAAAGAAGAAAAAAGAAGGAAAACAGAAAGTATACATGACATATATGAAACAAAATTATTCTTACACACACAATACACATTTCATACAATTAAATTATTAATATTTAAGTCAGTTTTCTTGACAATAAAAATGGAAAATTAAATCAATAAACTAGTATATACAGTTGAATGTTACAAAGTTTATTTTTACCTTTGTTCTCTTCATTTAGTTATAGTTCACTAAAGTCAACTTTTGATCTTAGATTCAAAAGGTCAAAAATCTCCTTTTTCAACTCTTCAGTTTTCTATTGCTGTCTTCCCCTTTCTTACCATTCATCTACCTTTCCTGCTTTCTTTATTACTTAGCTGTTATTATTATTATATATTATTATTATTATTATTATTATTATTATTATTATTATATAAACATAATTATATTATTATTATATTAGCTGTTACAGAAAGACAGACAGTTGCTAGTAGTAATTGATGTTAGGGGTTAACTTTGCTGTGTTTTACTGAATGCATTTTTATTGGACAGTGACTGAAATAAAGTTTCTGTCTGTCTGTCTGTCTACTTAGTTGTTGAATTGTGTTCAACTGAAAAATGAATTCCAGAAGCAGTATTTCTATCACAAGTTTAGGAGAGTGTTCTTTTCCCCATAGGTGCCCATTAAGGCACTATGAAGTGTATTCTTGTGTATATATCTGAATATGTCTTAAAATGCACTTAACAAGTCTTGTGATCCATTGCTTCTGCCATATAATGAAACAGTAACATATCACTACCATAAGCAAATGTCAGTGGTAGAGCAAAAGAAAAAAAGAAAAAGAAAGAAAAAGAAAAAAGGAATTAGAAGGTAATTACAGGTTTCTTGATATACTTATGTAATTAGTAAATATTTTAACAATACAATTCAGCATTTTTTAACTGCCTAGAATCAAAAATATGTATTCTGTCTAGCTACTAAGCAATACCTTAATATTAATATTTTTTGAGGTTGGTGATTTTAAGATCAACTAAGCATAAAACGTTAGGTGGATTGACATTCTACCTCTTTAACTGCTGACTCAAGAAACTGTTTCTTTGAACACATGAATTCTAACCCTATCCTAACCCTGATCCTAACTCTGCCAGTATTAGTAGTAATAGTAATTACAGTCACTATCATAAACAAATCAACCATTGTTTGCTTGCTTCTTCTTTCTAGTGATTCTAGGTGCAACCTGATCCACCAAAGAACCCAATGGAGTAAGCTTGAATCTTTAAATTTAGCTCAGTGGATTCTGTGACTGTATATAAAACTGTGATTGATACAACCTTAATGATTTCAGTATCAATCACTCCATTTTATTTTATTTGTCATCTGCAGAGCATTTATATATTTATTTGTGAGTTTTGGCCTAACTAGTGCATTGTCCACTGTAAAATTTATCATTTTCTCATAACCAACACAAATATTTTCTTTTCTTTTTTTTTTCACCATTGACTAGTTTGGTAGTACTTGTATCTCATGGTAGAATGATTGTACTTCAAGACCTACTTACTGTATCTATACATGTCTTTCCTTGTTGTTAATGGGCCAAAACAGACCTTTATTTTACAATATCAACATCACTTCAGATAGGAAAGAAGTTTATCTTTTGTACGAATTGTTATGTATGACAGGCACATGGGAGTCTGTAGGCTTCTGATACTTTTGTCAAAATGATGAAAGCAGTAGTGTGCTGCAAGTTCTGCCCCATTTGAACATGAATGTACCTAACAATGCACCTCCAAAAGAGGCGTGGTTTGTATCATGGGAGCACATGCTGATTTCATCAGATTTTGCCTCCACCCTCCATCCCAGGTGCCACTGAATAAATATGTGTATGTCTATTTCACTAGAAACAAATGAATGTGTGTTTCATCAGTCATAATAAAAGGCATTATAAATAGATCTGGAATACTCTGAAACATAACCCTAGTCTTCCCTTCTATTATTGCACATTCCTGTATTTTATATTGGCTTCATGTAACTTTTGGTAACTTGCATATATTTTATTTTGTCACTACAATTTGAAGCAATGTAATGAACTTTGATAATGTTTGAGACTTTAATAAAGTTGTTTGATTGAATAATCATAGTGGTTCATTGCATAAATGGATTATTATTTTAGATTTTTTTTTTCTTAAGGAAATAAGTACCCCCCCCCAAAAAAAGGGGGGGGGGAGATTTAGCTTTCATATACTTGCTGTAGCCTTTGTTCTGTTTCTACTTCCCTCTTCCATTAATTCACAACACTCAATTCTTTTAGTCCCATCTCCACCCTGCCTATATAAGCTTTGACAAGAGAGTGAAAATTTTGGTACAAAGGGTACAGAGATAGTGATGTTTCCAAAGCCTCTTCAGTCCCAGTATAGACTACTATCATCCTCTCTGATCAGTCATAAGTCTTGATTTCTGATTTCTGATTCTTTTTGACTAAAGTTATGATATTTGAGATCCAAAATGTTTATCCACAAACTCTTTTCCACTCTGTTTCCATATTTAAATATTACACTGACCAGGAATTCAACCTTTCAGAAATGATTCTAGGCATGCAAAACAAAACACCTATCTCTGCTTCATTCTACAGTCACATCGTCCTCTTCATATTAAAATTGGACCCTTGTACTCATTGTATGTAGCATTAGAAGTATATCAGCATGGTGGATAGTTATGCTATATGCACAAAGAGATGCAGCATAACTGAAAATCTGGAGCTCAGCATCTTCCCTTTAAATTACAGGCTATTCACTATAAAAATAACCAACAGAAGAATAATTATGTATTTTTGTCATGGACTGACCTTTCTTGTCTTAGCAAGATGAGAAAAAATGCCCTTGAGGTAGTGAATTGATTTATGCTATAAGTTCTGGGAATGTCAGAAAAGTTATTTGTTTACAATCTTTTTATAATAACAGTTGAAATTCATGGGCGGCTGCATGAAGAGCCTTCACAATTTTCCATACATTCAGACCTGGAATGTGGTTTTGTTTATTACAGGAAATGGGACTTGAGAAGCAGAACAAAAAGGGGATTGTGCTGGTAGATGAGATTTTTGTTTAGGTTCTTTGCCACAATCTGATCATTTACAGATGGTTCACATGAGACTGCTCTGAGCTGCAAGGGCCGAACCAAATGTTGATTCCAAGCTGCTTCATGCTCAGGCCTTACTATAGCTCAGTTAATCTAAACAATGAGAAGGAAGTTAGTTATTTAATGCCATACTCCTAATTCTTTGCAGGGGGAAAAAAAACCCCCTCCACCCTCTGAGACCAAAACTGGAGACTGGGGCTTTGTGAGGAATTCAATAAAGCTTGGCAGTTTTATAGCATGAGATCACTGTGTTGAAGATTAAGAGTTAAAAGTAAGGGTCATCTGTTTCTACAGTCAAATAAGACTCCAGGGTCAAATAACTGGATGTCTGTTGAGTTTTAAATCTCAGGGTCATGCTTAGGGGAGAAATGGTAAATTTTGCAAGTGTTTACCTCAATGAAGAGTAAAACTTTTCTTTTAAAAAATGTTAATGGAAGAAAATAGAGAAAATAAGCAAGTAGACAGCAAATACATGCTAGAATGCTTAAAAAATGCTTTGCAGATGTATAGTGGTATGAAAAAAGGTTTTGAAAGATAAAAGCAGCATTAAGATCAACAACTTACAATTGGAAATATTAACAAAAAACAAGTCTAATGTACTTTTATACAAAATTATTCTTTTTACTTAAATTTGGTGCTTTGCACACTGTAATAAATGTACAGTATGCTCTAAATTCTTATCAGCTCTCTAGAAGGTTGTGATAGTTTAATTTTTGATCTTGCCATTCTAAATGTGTATCATTACACTGCAGGTACCTCCTGTTTGATGGGATACAGGCAACAATATGTTGGTGTACAAGGTAATCTCTAGAACAGAGATCATAGCTCACATAGAATAGAATAATCTTGCTTCTGGTAAAAGCTTGGTTGCACTTTGGTACACTAGTCAAAATGTGTCAGAACAGATGAGTTCTGTCCTTTCCATTAGCAGGGAATTCTGTGTATAACATAGGAGCTATTAAGGTTGGTAACCTAATTACACAATACACATTGGTGAAAAATTTGATTGAGCAAAGCTATGATGGGTAGCTCCAGTCATCTAGTGATGTGAATTAATTGGTGGAAATGAGGTCAGAAAATAACACAATAAACTGATTGGGTGGTTCAGAGACCTGAGAATGAATGAGATTATGGCATTTGATAAGTATCTGTTTAGAAAAAGGTTGATTTGTTTCAAATATGTAGTTTTTGCATGTGTCTTCATATAGTATGTAACCATGGCAAAGGAATGAATATAAAAATCATGATTCATGTGGTTGCTTAGAATAAAAGATTGAGTTAGTGAAGAATAAAACAGTGATAAGAAGTTCTGAATGTGAGGCAGACTTTATCTGATAGTGTCAAGAGTAGATATTGAGAAAGAAAATTGACATGGAAGGAAGGAAAGAGATGAGAGTGAAATTGTAATGATTGTAGGAAGAGAAAATATAAGTTCTGTTTTAAAAAGTATTGGAAGATAGATAGATTGATCGAAAGCAGTCCACTTAGACACTCAAATTATGGTCACCTCCCGTAAAGCTAATCCTAAATTTAAAGAATATGCAATATCCCACCCAAAGCCTACCTTTGCCAATGCCTTCCACTGGAAATTCTGATTGATTTCTGGATACTTCTAAAACCTTGACCATCCTTTCATGGAATATTGCAGGAGGGAACACCAAGTCCATATCAGGATTTTCTCATGGGAAGAAGGTCATCCCGTTCCCCATACAAAAACAGGTGTCGAGATTATTCTATGAAGCTGATGTAAAAAAAGTATCTTGTGATTCTGTTATGATTTTTATTGCGACCTACTGTAATGTGTATGTTAGTTATTCAGTGGGGGGGGGGGTGACATGCTGGCAATATAACGGGAGGGCTAAATGCCCAGTCTGTTCAGTGTGTTTGTCTTGTAAAAAGTTACTCATGTAGTTTATGGGTTATGTAGTCTTAACTAGTAACCAAGTAGTGTACCTCTTCTCTGAGACTGTTTTTTAGCTAGAGACTTTGTTGTGGTTAAGTCTTGGAAGCTAAGGTGAGAAGAAGTCTTTGTTATATCCTATATTTTGTATGCAACTTGTATTTTATAAAGTTTTGCATTTTTATCAATAAAGACCAGTTAGTTTATATTTTCTGACTGGATTTTCTTTGGAAAGCTAACTATGGATATTGCATTTTGCACGCTCTCATGCTGATGTGTAAGTTACCTGAGAGCAGGATTTTTTGGGACCTTTTTTTGCTGCACTCTGCGCAACAGACCAAAGAGACTGCTTTTTATTACCAGGTTACTATGTTTGATATACTTTTATTTCAGGAAACCTGGCCAGCTGACAGTCTGTTTTTAAATGGATACAAGTCCCTCTCACTCCAGGCAGCAGTCTCTGGAGCAGGACAAGGAAGATTATGGGGGGGTCTGAGTTTACAAATTCAACCAAACTACTTTCTAAAATTATACAGCTGTTGGAGCACTATGAAATGTGTGTACAGTTACAAGTTAATAATGCCTTATTACTACTGGTCAATGTATTTATTCCACCTCAGCAAAATAGGTTTCAAGTCAAGTGCTTATGGGAAAGCAGAAGTTTACTTAAGCAACCTTATGTTTATTTATCCTTCTGCTTATGTAATAGTTTCTTGTGATTCCAGTGCAAGGCTGGCAATAAATAATACAAAACTTTTTCACTTGGCAATCTAAGGATGTAATGGGGTATTACAAGGGCATGTGTTATTACCAACAGCAAATAGACTAAATTTATATCTATTGAATTGATACAATCAATAGCACTTTTCCTGGTGAATTCTCTCAGGGGCTGGAACAAGGCCTTTCTTGACTGATTATGCTGGAATCTCAAGGAACGTGGTCCCTTTCATCCAAAGCAGGATCAGAATGTTACAACTGGTGGCAGATTCATTGGTAGAGAGAATTGGAGTGTGTCTAATTTTATGGGCAGTATAACAGAATTTGGCTATGTCCATGGAAACTAAACCACACTGGCCTGATAACAATATCTGTACATAAAAAAGATCAGAATTTCCTGGATGTTTTATCAGGTAAAGAGTCATTTAAGGTGGGTCCTAGGATTCTTATAAAGGGTATAGTATAACATGACATGAGCTGTCAGAAGAGAGAAAAATTTGAGAGCAAGGCTTGCCCCTTTCAGCCCTGGTTTGATACAGAATGCCTTATGTCCAAGAATGAATTGACTAGACAATTTGAACTCTATAAGGGGGATCCAGCTTTATAGTCTATATTGGATGTCTCATTGCTGGGGGGCGGGGGGGAAACAGTACAAGTACTTACTACAAGCCAAGAAAAGAGAATTTCCAGGACTTCTTGCTAACAATTAATAGTGGCCCCACAAACCAGGAACCCAGCCTTATTTGGTGCCTGACAGCTTCCCATTCAATAAATTGACCCCTTTAATTTCTTTATCTTATATCTGCAAAATAGAGGACCATTTTACGACATTACCATACTGTATATGCACAAGACTTCCCTGAATCTGACTTAGAGCTCAGTATTAACTAGCTGAGCTCTAAGTCAGAGAATTAACTGATTCCAGTTACAAGTTCCAAAATAACAGGCTTTATAAAACAGCATAAGCCTGATAAAGCTTCAGGTAATTACTGTATTATTGTTATAGTCTTATGCAGCAATTTGGAATGGTAGAACCATATACTTGCTTCCCTGTTCACCAGTATGAATGGCCACTGCACAAAAACCAAAGGATTGGGATCTAGCCATTAGGTACCCATGTATAAAAAGGGTAGTTATTATGAATGGCTGATTAACCATTGGCACATCGGCTTTCTAAGCATAAGCTCTATGCTAAACATCTACAGAATAAATTGGCCATTTGGATCAATTTAGAGCATATTTTGGCACATGAGCAAGCAGGCTTTAGAGCTGGACATTCTATCCTTGAGCATGCTCTCATACTGTGACCTCTAGCCAAAAAATATTTGCCAAGCCAAGCTCCAAATTATATATTGCATTCATTGACTTTAGGTCTGCATTTGATCTCACTTCCAGAACAAGGTTGTGGGGTAAAGTAATAAATAATTCTAGAGATAGATGGCTGCTGTTGTTAATATATAACCTTTATGAAAATTCTAGAATGAAATTCCATTGCACTATGCAAGGCAATTATATTAACAAGGTGCCAACCTGAGGAGTGAAACAAGGGTATATTTGGTCCCTCTGTTGTTCAGTCCATCTCAGTTTGATAATGCCTAATATGTCAGTTTGTGGTAGTTTCATTTCATCTTTCACTGCGTTGAGCTTTCTTGTGTTCACGCTCCTTAAGTTCCATGTTCCTACTGTAACTATCTTTGCAGCTTCAGATTTTCTTTTCCTGAATGGCAACATCAGCAACTAGATTCCCAAAGGCTTTAATCTAGCCACATCACAAACACCATTAGTACTCCAAAAGATCCTCAGTTCTTCCTCAGTAGCATGTGGAGTGTCATCCAGCTTGAGGGGCCCATTATCCGGCACTATATTGTCAATCATTTTATATTTTCTTTCCATGTGGTTTTCTTGGAAAAAATACAGGAATGGTTTACCATTGCCTTCTCCTGCTCAGTACGAATTGTTGCCTTTGCCATTGTCACTAAAGTGATCATCTGCCTCCAGCATCTTCCAATATTGCTGCTGCCCAATAGAGCTTGCTTTAGCTGGGCAGCTAGGGTGACCTTTCCACCTTGGGTGACCCTAAGAAAATATAAAATGATAATATATCAATATATACTCTTGGCATACACTCCTGACATCCTTTGCTCATCCCTTCCAACATTACCTCCTCCCAATATGATGAAGAGGGATGAAAAAAGGATGATCATTCCTTATTTTAAAAAGTATCCAGGCAATTCTGATTTATTCTATGTGGAGCTGTTATTATCAAACCAGTACAATTCAGTTTAACACAATAACCTTTCTACAAGAAATTTATGGGTAAGGAAATGTCATCACCAGATGTCATCATCAGGACTGGTGAGATCATAAGAAAAGATGGGGTTAATTTTTCAGCCCGTTTTTTGGGCTTTTTAAAGGATAAGAATGGAAAGTTTTCTGGTGGAGAGTGGCAAATCACTCCTATTTGTACCATTCAATCTTTTTAATTGTATCTATTATTGTTCAGGTACTTTAACTACTTGTAATAACTTTACTAAATTAAATCCATGACATTCTGAAATTAGGTTGAAGGTTACATATGGTTCTGAGGATACATGTTGCTACATCTTAGAAACCTTTAGACCACTGAAAAATAAAACACATATCTTGTAAAATTAATCTGCAGTGACATTTTCTCTTTTTTCCTGATTTTTAATTCTGATCTTGTAAATTTGTAGAAACCATAAATGTCTACATTTCTTAGTTACCAGTATATTCCCTGCACTTCCCACATGAACTCAGCATTGTGGCTCTTTTATATGCCATGGCCAAATTAACAATAAAACAGTCTATCAGCAGGATGGCATGTTAATATTTTAGTTTGCAAAACTGGCAGATCCTATTTAAAGCTGGCAAAGAAGGCAGCAAATAATGGCCTGCTGAGAAAAGGTGACAGATGATTTCATGCACTGCTTCATGTGTAGCCCAAGAGCACTCTCTGAGATTTGGCTAAAATACTAAAAAGAAATTAGGTTTTCCTGAAATCTCCCTCAAAATCAGAGTGAGGCTTGAATAGATTGAAAAAGAAAGAGCTGTGTATATTTGTTTTACTTCTCTTGATTTTAATTCTAATTTAAGGAGACCTAAACAATTATAATAATAAATTCTATATTATTTATATTATGATAATATAAACAGGGGAAAGACTCCCCCCCTCTCCCCCCACCCCAGATTTATGTTCACTGGTGAAAATGAAGTATAAATGTCAATAAAGCAATATACCATTTCCAAAGGAAAAGAGAGGAAAAGAGAAAATAGGTAAAAATGCCAGCATAGAGTAGTGGTAATGCTACACTGATAATGTCTAATGAAAACAATACAGTATTGCTTTCCAAAAACTTTTTTTTTTTGGTGGGGAGGGGGGACACTGAGGTAGTGGCTTCTTCTATTTACCTTAGTTGCAGATGTCCGAGGGGTGAATATGAATATCCTTTCCTTCACTGTACTATCACAGTAGTCTGTATCACAGTGGTTTATATAAAGACTTTCATATACAGTATGTCTCTCTATAAAGAGACCTTTATATAGACCTTTCTTCAGCCCTCAATTAAACTCAGAGGAAACTATCACGAAGAAATTTCTCACGTTTTTGTTTTTTTAAAAAAATCAGGAAATGTGGATAGGATTGAGGACTACATGGTAATGAACTGTACAAACAAGATGTTAAAAATGTGATACCAGCATTCTCTGTCACTTCACTATTACAAAGTACATTAAAACACTAACAAAATAGATTTTAAAAAAGAGTCAAGTCTCCTTTGAGTCAACCACAACTCCTGATATCTTCATGCACTGTAGTTCTCTGAGCAAAAATGGGGAAGTGGTTTGCCATTGCTCTCTTCCAAGATTTTTTTTTTTTTTAATTTCCCAGTAACCTACAACCCTGGGATTTCCTAGTAGTTTCTAATCTCCAATTCAAGTTCCACACTGACTTTGCTTAACTTTTCAAAGCTGAAGTTGGGCAGGTTCTAAAATGTATAATTCATACATTTTGGCTTCTTGGTCACACTGAAAATAGGGGAAGAAAAACTGAAATCTGGAAGAAAGGTTTTGGCAGAGTATTATATACTACTTAGAACATTAAGAGTAGGAAAAACTATATTCCAGTATTTGCTCATAAATGAGTGTCTTCTTTGTTCATTCCCAGGGTTATTGTGAAGATATAGGGTAGCAGAGGAATAAGTATTTATTTGTCTTCTTCAATTTATAGACTAATCAACTCCATCACAGCTCTGGGTAGTATACAATATTAAACAATTTAAGACAGATGAAATAAAATAAAACCAAACATCTGGAGGAAAATAATTTTATTAGCCAACAAACTAGTCATCACACAAGAAGTCCCCCATCAACTCCAACTCCAAGCCTGGGGAAAGAGCCAGATTTAAAAGGCTCATTTAAATAAGGCCAGCGTGGGGTTCTTTCAAAGTTTGGGGGGGATGTTCTGCCAGAGGGCAGGCACTACAACAGAGAAGGCCCACTTCCTGGATCCCATTAGGTGACAAATCCATGGAACCTAAAGCATGCCAACTCTTTCCAGTTGTATGGGATGGGCAAATCTATAGGAGACAGATAGTCCGTCAGATAATCAGGCTATATGCCATGAAGGGCTTTATAGGTTATGGGCATGCCATGGTACATATGCACCTGGAAGCCTAATGGTAACCAGGAAGCTTAAAAAGCAGAGATATTATGTAGGCATACCATGGCATACCCATAACTGTCTGTGCTGCTGCATTCTGAACCAGCTGCAGCTTTTGAATTGTCTTCAAGGGCAGACCCATGCATAGCACTTTTCAGTAGTCCCATGTGAGATGACCAAAGCATGAGTGACTGTCCTAATGCTCTCCCAGTCCATATAGGGAGGACAAGTGGTGCACTAGATGAATTTGTGTAAAGGTCTTCCTGACCATCTGCTCCTTAAGCAGAAGCTGTGAATTCAAGAGACACCCAAATTGTGTACCAGTCCTGAAGTAGGAAGTGCAACCCCTTTCAAGACTAAACATAGAACATCTCCAAACCCAGTGGTCCGAATATCCACATCCACTCAATCTTGTCAGGGTTGAGCCTGAGTTTGTTCCTCTCCATTCAGAACCACACAGCAACTAAGGCCTCAGCTGAAAAACCAATCAAATCCTTGGAAAAAACCCAAACTCCCCCTGGAACTCTGCAGAGTCCATTAGCCACCTGGGATGGACCAGTTTAATATGTTGTGCTTCCTTGTGGGAGAGGGGGGCAGCACCAATGAGCTGAAATGTAATTAGACAGTGATCTGATCATGGCAACAGACTGATGGTAATATCTTCAACTTTCAGAGCACCTCACCACTGCCCTGAGACAAAAACAGGTCTAGTGTGTGACTCCTGGTATGTGTTGAGGACTTGAGCCAGGTTCATGGTTGTCATGAACTCCTGAGCTGTACCAGAATCTATGGCACTTGGAGACAGATTGAAATCCTCAAGAACTATGAGGATTCTCAAGCCTCTGAGACTCCACATCAGTTTGGTGATGGAATCTAGCAGTTCAAGCAGAAATGTTGCTGTGCAAAAGGGGAGCTGGTACAGCAGCAACAAATCCAACCACTCCTTAGAACTCAGCGTCAACCAGATGACCTCATACATGGTTTTCTGCAGTGCAGAGGTTCTAAAAGCTATCAATAAATCATAGACGACAATTGTCAGGATTAGCCCATGAAACTCCAGGAGACAGTACAGATTCAATCCAGCAAGGTTTATTGGCTTCACTCCCGTTACAGAAATCTCAGAGTGAGAGCAATTCCCAGGGTCACCCCACAAACATCCTGCATTCCTTAGGGAGGTGCCAGTCTCATTCTCTTATCTCTTCCTCTCTGCTCTGGGGATAAGAGCACGTGCTTAACCCCTTTCGCTCTAGCTCTCACAACAATGGCCATATACACCCCCTTACACATACTCTTTGGGTTTGCAGTTGTTGCCAAACCCAAAGCCCAGGTGGGCATATCTCTGAGAAACAAACTCCACTCCAGGCCCACCCAAGTCTTGATTATACATGCCAGGTGAGTTGTCCCACCACAATCAGATCATAGATGAGAGGCAATCTTGGCGTTCAATAACAGCAGCTGGAGCTCAGGGCCACTAAGGATATGATGACTTGGCCTCAGGGTTGAGTGCTGAGGTCTGTAGGGTGGCAGATCTTAGACACTGACCCTGCTGTTCTGTAAATGGCCCACATTCAGTGTCCTGGCATATTTCCTTCTGTCTGTCCTTGATGAAACTGCCTGCCCTCTCTCCCACCACTGACTTCAATCAACTCTTACCACTCTCACAGACTGTGTGGCAAATCCAATCAATCTCACTTTCACCACACTAACATCCCCTGACTGCTCCTGCACACAGGCACTCAGCAAAAACTGCAAAAACTCCCTGCTGTGGCTTATTAATTATCCACACCTATCTACCTACCACCCTCTATTTCTATTTACCACCCTCGTTCCCTCCACTCCCTGCTCCCCACACAAGCATAGTCTGAAATGAGTGGTAGGTCACATTGAAGTCAAGGCATTCCCAGTCCATATGTAGCAAAATATAGAAAGGGTTATACATTGAAAAGTCTGGTGGGACAAATGCAGCAGCAACAGCCTGACCAGGGCATAGATGACAAAAATCAGATACCCTTCAACCTGAGTCTGCTCCTGTTACTTCAGCTCAATCTTAAGTTGCTGCTTATGGGAACTCCCTATCAGAGAAAAAGGCCACTGATGCTTCCTCATCAGGTTCACCCCACTCACACAGATGAGAAAAAGGAAATTCAGTCACACCTCCTCACCACAGCCACCAGCAAAAATACAGTGGTACCTCAAGATACGAATTTAATCCGTTCCGTGACTCTGATCGCAAGTCGAATTGGTCGCATCCTGAAGCAAATTTTCCCATAAGGTTCAATGTAAATACGGCTAATCCGTTCCGCCCTCCGAATTTGGTCACATCCTGAAGCAAATTTCCCCATAAGGTTCAATGTAAATACGGCTAATCCGTTCCGCCCTCCGAATTTGGTCACACCACGAGGCAAATTTCCCCATAAGGTTCAATGTAAAGCTTTATTCTTGCCACGTCCGCTCCAGCCGGAGCTGGTCATATCTTGAAATTTTCGTAAGGTGGGGCGTTCGTATCTTGAGGTACCACTGTATGCAGAACCAGGCCTTTATCCCATTCCATAGCTGTCCAAGGAGCCAGCAAAGCCAAACAAAGCTATTCCCATAGACTGGCACTACTAGTTCTCAACCTTGCTATACAAGCTACATATTGGCTTCCTGGTGAACACATTTCTAGTCACTGCTCCAACTGCTGTTCACCTGAAATAGACTACTTGTTAATCCTTCAAGGTAGGTCATGTCATAACACACATTGCAAGAACTAGTGGAACTCTATTGTTGTCAAGGGTAATAACAGAATCTTAAAAGCTTGCCAGAACCTTCCTTCTGGCTCCTCTTATACTACACAGAATCAAGACATGGCTATTTTGATTTTTTTTCTCACATTCCCTTCCTTCTGAGTTGTCATTTATTTTATGCTTTATTATCTCTTAAAGGTTCTGCTAACAGTTTTTGCATTCATTCACTAACATTATGTCTGCAATCCTTTGCATCACTGCTGCTGCCAGGACCATTTCCAAACAATGGAGATGTAAGATTAAAATTTCTTCAAAGGTCTCTTCTGATGGGTGCATAATTTTCTTCCACAATGTTGCAATTCTCAGCTCAACTCTGGACCCCCACAGGGAAAGCTCTTTCGGGCACCCTCTTTAAATCCCAATTTGTCAACTTGTACTACATTTTGAGGGTTAAGAGCATTTTCAGTAAGACTTCTCTTTGATTCCTGGTGGCTTCATGGAGGTATGCATGTAGGTTTCTTGACATATTCAGAAGACCTGTATGGATTTATTTCTGAGATGTGTAATTACCCCCTCAAAAATATTGACATACATGAGCATGAATCATCATTCTACATCCAGGAATCTCTTCTATTTCACTTATGTGTTTTATTGCTGCTGTTGTTGGCAGTGTTGCCACTGTTAGTGCTACCATATAATTAACTTTGGGCTGGCCCAGAAATTATACTTACCACATTGAGATAGCTATAAACAGCATCCCTATTGCATCATCTTTGTAACTGTGCTGTAATTATGGGCATTTTTTGGATCTTCTATACATCTGGGAGATTTTGCATGGTAGTAGCATCCATTTTTAGCAATGTCCAACACAGAGATATAACTTTTACATATAATCCAGGACACACAATTTAAAAACTTGTTGTATAACCTGTCCTTTTCAAGTTAGGAGCTTGTAGATGCCTAGGAATAAAACCTTGACCTCCCCCAGCATGATTAGGGGCAGTATCCTTCTGAATTCTTAAGAACTCAGATATGAAGTTACTGAACTCCATGTTCTAAGATTCGCCTTTACACTAGAGGGCTGGATAATAGTTAATAATATTGTTTTAAAAGTTTTACCCTAGGGAGTAAGAATCCAGGAAATGATAAGGTACTTAACTTAATATCGCTTCATTAATCTTGCAGAAGATGCTATTAAAGATAAGGTGATCAAGCATATGAAATGCATGTCTTGTTGAAGAAATAACCTGCTTCTGCAAAGATAACTCCCGTTTCTCCATAGTGTATTAGAGGTTATGAAATGGAATCATCCAATATACCTAGATTTTCAAATGGCTTTTGACAAAGTCCCTCACCAAGGTGTCCCAAGCAAACTTAACAGTTATGGAATAACAAAAAAGCAGGAGATAGGAAAATTGCACACCCCACCAAGAAAGAACTGGCATCATATACAGAATCAGCTGCTGAGACTGCAACCAACACTACATAGGGCAAACAGAATGCCAGTTAAAGCCCAAAATCAAGGAACATATAACTGCAACAAAGAACCAAGATCAGAAATACCTAAGAGCTACTCATGGCCTTGAAATGAACCACACATTTAACTGGGATTATACAGAAATAATGGACCAAGCAAACAGCAGAAAAGCCATAGAATTTGTTGAATTTGGAGACTCAGATAAAGGAACCATCAACAGAATGATAGAACTGTTATGATTTACTACCCAATCAGATGCAAGATCAGGTGCAAGATTCACAACAGATAAACAAGGTGGACCAATCAGAACAGAACTAATGTTACATGCAACCACCAATCAATTGGCACTTCTCGAGAAGCATCCAATTATCAACCAACTCCACAGAATTCAAACCTACACAGATTATAAATACAGCAAGGAAACCCCCGCTTCTGGACTGTTGCCCCGATGAAGCTTGGAACACATAGTGAAACATCTGCAGGACTTGTGATCTATGCCTTGATACGCATCTTCCTGAGCCTGGAGAACCCCAAAGAAACTTTGGATAGGTATGTATGCTCCATTCTCACAATGGATTGGTACCAATAGTTGAATTTTCAAAGAATACGAGGAACAAGGGTTCTTTAGCCAATTTTGAAAAATTATTTATAATTTTTATTTCTCAAACTTTGCTAGTTATGGAGTAGACCAAAGTTTAGTCATACTTTCAATAGTTTCCTAATTTAAATCCCATTGATTGCAATTGGACTTTTCAGAATATGAAAGCTTGCAACTGATAACCTATAGATAACTATTTTTCATCAGTAGTTTTTTTTTCATATTCGTATAAAATGGAAAACAGCCTTCAGTCAGATTAATGCTAAAAGTACAGAGTTTGATCAGAAAGTTCAGTCTTTACATTTGCTTGGAACAAGACTATTTTTTAGCTAGAAGCAAAATAATCTATTTAATGTACTACTTCCACTCTAAAGATTATTCACTAAGAAAATAATATATCCTAAATTAGAATACAGATTAATGCTCTGGAAATAGTTCATGTAGTCTTCTCCAAATCAGTGTTCTCTAGATATGTTAGACTACAGTTCTACAACATCCACATGCTGTTCCAATGAATACTTTTAAACAAGCATTGTAGCAAGATGAAAACTACAGGATATATGGGAAGCAACCACTCCAGAAAATTCTTCCTGAGATAATTAGCCTTAAACTGAACATGTAACTACTTCTGAACCTTCAGATTGAAGCAGCTAAGGTCACTTTCATAGTCTCTTGTGAATTTGCAACCATCTATCTCACAATCTCATTTGGGGCAATAACCTAAACAACACACATCCTAGGATGTATGTTTTGGGATGAAAGCCATCTGTTAAGCTTCACTTCCTGTGAAGCTTCTTGTGTATACTCATCCCTAAAGAAACAATCTAAGTTAGGAAGAGGAAGTCATTGCAATCCAAGCTGTGAGGGGCTGCTTACTTTGCTTGTGGACCACAAGGGAACAACAGTCTCCTGTGGTATTTGCTTTGAAATCCGTTTGTGGAAAAAAAAAAAATCTCAGGGAAGCTTGGTCTGGGGCAAAGTGCAGGCCAAAGAGTACTAGTTTAAACAGCCTTTTTTTTTCTTTTTGGAGTGGAGTCGACAATAAGCTATTCTCAATGAAAGATTGTGAGCATCTCTTTATTCCTTGGAATTATGCAGCAAATGTCATAGAACATTTAAAAATCATTCTATATTCTTATAAGGGGTATTATTTTAAAATTGTTCTAAATCTGTCTTGAGAAGCTTGACAGCCCTACACAACAAAACTTTACTTTTGTATACTTTTCCTTATGAAGGAAAAACTGGCCTTGACTGGGTCCCTACAAAACTTTGCTTTCATATGTGTTTAAGTGCCATTGCTATTAATTGCATTTCATATGTATATTCCCTAGCTCTGTATTTCCTATTGTCCCCTTTTATCAACTCTAAGAATTACAATTTGGTAAGAACTTTGGGAGTTCTCTGGAAGCTACATCTAAAGCATGGGGGGGGGGGGGGAGGGCAGGGGCTGTGTGTGGCTGGGCCTGTCTGCTTTTGTACCCCGGCTATGCTCGTTAAAACATTCTTCCCACAGCAGAGCATCTTGTTTCTAAACTGATCAATTCTCACATAAAAGGAGAAGATTTACATAATATAATCATAGTGGGCTAGCCTGGAGATGTGTAGTACAGGGTGGTGGGCATGAACATTGCCTCATGTCAGGATGATTAAATTATATTCTCTACCATCATGAAAACTACATATAAATAGAGGGTCACCAGCTGGTTTAATATCTTAAAGGTTAACAAAAATATTGTTATTTGAATTTCCCCCAGTAGAGAACTACAAAAATGACCTTGGAAAAGGAATGCTACAGTTAGCAGAATATTACTTAAGCCCAGGAAAAGAAGAAAACAGAAAGAAATTTAAACTGACTCTGCCTTAACTGTCTTTGGTATGAGAAGGAGAGAGGAAAAATGCTATCAGGCTTTCAAAGATCTGTTACTATAGCCTGTATGAAAAAGTAGAGTTCTGTTTCCTGAAGCTAGCGACCTTGAAGGGCTGACATCTCCCACTGTTTCAGTGGTATGTTCTATCTCCTTGGAAAGTAACAGTTTCAGGGAGGTTACTGAAAACAGGGAAAATATAAATATTCCCGGTAGTAATATAGCCCTCAAATCGAACTTATGTTCAAGAAAATTAAATGCTGAAATATTAATTATGAATGCTGTAGAATTCAGGAGGGTGAAAACTGTAGGCAGTAAGCTACCTCCTATGAATGAATTAACTACCTGTTACTTTTTCAGATTATAACTGCCATGATCCCTAGCACCGTAGGTAGTGGTCAGATATTATGGCACTTGTCAAAACTTCTGGAAAGTGCAGGTTATCTTTTCCTATCCTACACTGATTTTGCACATCCATGCTATCTTTTAAGGCAGGATGCTGCACAATGAACACAGAAATAAGCTGAATGGGACTCATACTCAAGTAAATGCAAGAACTGTCCTTCAGACTTTATGCCTCATGTGGAAGTCTGAGTTTTAAAATGTACATAGCATACACAAAAGATGAAGGAGGCAGTACCAGCATTCTTCAAAAGAGGAAATTTAATTTATTCATCTATTTTTTTATTTACTTCTTTTCCCAATTTTCCTCAAGGACTTCAAGGTGACACACTCTTTCATTTTTTTCCATACAACAAGAACCCTGAGAAATAGGGATTAGTTCATATGCCACTTGGTGGTTCCATAACTGAATGGACACTCAAGCCTGAGTTTCCGTGGTCCCACTACTTCTCTGGTTATTGTGCATAGTGCATACTTCCCATAGTTGACTGCAATATTCCATTGCAACAGGATAGGGTGGACTCTTAATAAAATTGTTTCATCCTGTTTCTTTTAGTTAGATCATTATGAGAATATATATCATATAGGTGTTGTTTCATTCATATTCCCACAACTGTGGGCTTTCAGTGAACTCTTACACTTGATCACACACTGATCATATCTGTAGATCTGTTGCCTAGAAAAAAATCTTCTCAATCTGAAATATCTTTCTAGACTAATCATTCCAACCTCCTATCTAAAATAATGAAAGCACACATGCATCAGTCATTATAGCCTGATACTTTCACATATATTTTAGATGTTCAATGCTATTTTAAAATTCCAGGGCATGGATTAAAAGAAAGATAATAATTTTGAATATCTGGTTGGCATTCACATCTCATTAAAAGATAATGCCAAGAAAAGAGGAAGAGATATGGTGGGAGTTGGTTGGCTTGTTTAAATCTCTGTCAGATAGTCTCTTAGCCATACAATACACATCTCTACACATTTTCAAAGAATTATTTAAAAATGATGTGATTTCCATATCAATTATGAAAAATATTAAACTTGTAATACTGTCTACTCTGTACAGTATAGCTTGCTAAGGGAAGTAAAAAAAAAAAAAAATCTGCAGCAAAATTCAATTTCATTCTCCTGAATAACATTAAGTCCCTGTTCAAGAAGTAAAATATTGATGACTATAGAGAATCTTTCATCCTAGTGGATCTCAAGGTATGTTTATTTTGTACAGTAACTTCAGTAACATGCAGCTGTCTCTACAGAGAGGGAAGCCAACAAGATATTTCAAGAAGAGTATTTTAACCAAGGGATTAAAGACAAAATTGCATGCTAAAAAAAGAAAGCTGACACAAAGCCATTAGGCCAGGTTTCAGTAGTACAACGTGCAAGACCATCATGGTACCCAAACACTCCTAGATAACATTTGCAAACCTCCCACATACACACACATATTGGCATTCTCACATTAGAGCTCATAAGATACTTTACATTTTATCTGTCTACATCTATGATATCATGTAATGATTCCTGGAAAGGATAATGGCTCCTACATTAAGCTAAAAATTGGTTCTTAAAAGTATATCATAATTTGGATTGAATATATTCAAATACATCAATAAACATAAGGCTTTATTTGCTTGGCAGTAAATAATTACCAATCATTTTTAGGTTCTCTAATATGCTGTAGCAAATCCATTTAATAATGTCAGCAATCAAAAAGTTTCATAGAACAAGGGAAATCTCCATGGCAAAGAAAAATGTAAGAAGCTAAATTTCACTAATTTAAAGATGAATTATGTTAGTGTGTATCAGACGGCATTACAATATTACATAAAATTGACTTATCTTGATATTACAGACATACAGAAAATTAGAGAACTTCGATTGTGAAGTTGTTATTAGTACTCCTATGAAAAAAATTCTGTGTGCATTGTTTCTCACATTTATGCTTTTTCATCATTTTCTATAGGTGATATCTGGTAAATGAAATTATCTTGAAACTCTTTTGATTCTCAAAATTCCACAGTATTTCTATTCTTTTAATTATTTGGCCTAAGATTTCATGTTCCATTAATTTTAATAAAGAGTAATCTAAGCATTCTCATCATTTTTATTAACTCAATGCTTATTATAATTAACAAATTCAATAATTGTATTTTGTTAATATTAATTGCAATGTGGTGAGGGATGATTTCCAAGATCATAACTATAGGAAAAGTCTTAAACCTTCCTCCAGCACATACTGAAATTTCATTACCACTTCCAGTCAGTATTGGTTAGGGTGAGAGATCACTCCTTAGGCCTCTACAGTGTGGGGTGCCACAGGGTTCTACTCAATCTTCTCTCCTTTTTAACATCTACATGAAACCTCTGGGTGAGGTGACCTGCCTGTTTGGGCTTCGGTATTATCAATATGCTATGATACCCAATTATATCTTTTGATCCCAGGCCTGCCAAGTAAGGCTGTCATGATTCTGCCCCCAGTGCATGGAAGTTGTGTGGGTTTGGATGGGCAGGAACCATTTCTGATTCAATCCTACCAAGGCCAAATGGCCCTAGATGTTTTGGCTACCCAGATCTGGGGATATTCCCTCTTTGACTGTGGATGGGGTAGCACTTCCCTCTTCAAAATTGGTACAAAATCTGGGGGTCCTGTTGGACTTGTACCTCCTTCTTGAAAAGCAGATGTCAGCTGATGCCAGAAAGGCCTTTGCACAACTCCATCTGGTGTATCAGTCATACCCTTTTCTAAATTGCGGGACCCTTCAGACAGTAACTCATGCCCTAGTCACCTCGCTCCTTGACAATTGCAATGCACTCTACATGGGACTGCCATTGAATACCACCTGGTGTCAGGAACCTCACAATCAATCGTCAGCTGGATCCAACTAGTTGAGTTATTAGAGCCGTTAACCTAGTTAAAATGTTTGCTTATTCCAGCCATAAAGTAGAAGTGTTATTTTATTAGAATTGTTAGTTAATACAACCTGATTGCTTGTTCCTGTCATAAAACAAGGAGGGGGAGAGAGTTAGGAAGACAGTGGAGACAGATGGGATGTTATCAGGTTTTCAGGAATTGGCAAGGTCAGGCAGGCGTGAGACCAAGAAAACATCTGAAGAAAGGTGCGAAAAAGACTGAGACTTGAAAGCAGAGAGGGGGGTTAAAAAGGAGCCTCTGAGCACAGGGTTTTCAGTTTCAGCAATCTATGGAACACTGTATGCTTCTTCTCAATAAAGAAATCTTTACTGGAACAAATCAGTCTCCAGAAGATTTACTGGCATTGGGAATTGAGCTTTGCAGACTCTGACACCCGGAAGCTTCAACTGGTCCAGAATGTGGTGATGTGAGCAGTAATGGGCAGTCCTTGGTATGCCCATGTAAGACATCTGCTTTGTGAGCTGTACTGATTGCCAGTTTGCTTCTGGGTGTGATTCAAGATGCTGCTTGCTACCTATAAAGCCCTACAAGGCATAAGGCCTGTTTACTTGAAGGACCATGTGACTCCCATGACATCTGCCCAGCTGATTTGATCCTGCAAGGTTGGCACACTCTGTGTTTCTTTGATTAAACAATGTCACCTATCTAGACCCCAGAAATAAGCCTTCTCTGTAGTAGTGCCTGCCCTACAGAATAAAGTTACCAATGATATCCAGATAGCCCCCACTCTGCTGTTGTTTAGAAAAGTCATGAAAACCTGGCCTTTTACCCAGGCCTTTGGTGAAGGAAAGAGAGAGACCCCTCACTTCAGCGTGCTTGCCATCTTTTATGTTTATGTTTATCTTTTATCTTTTATGGATTTTATTGTAATTTCTTTGATGTGAGCTGCTCAGAGTCATTGAAAGTCAGGAGACATATAAGTTTAATAAATTATTGGCTGCACAGTCAGCCAGATGTTTTAGACTGGATTTAGCATTTTTATCCACCTATCGAGCCCTTCCCAAGGACCAAGGACAGGCAGATGTTGTTAATGGTGTTAAAGGTATCGTCACAGAATGTAAGCTGGTCCAAGTAAAGCTGCCTTTTGAAATTGATAGTGATTTTGTCAATTCTGATGGTCTTCAAATGGTACTCCAGATGCTTTGTGTTTGCACCCAAGGTGCCTATTACTATTGGTACTATCTTTTCTTTCTTTTGCCATAGTCATTTTACTTCTATTTGCAGGTCTTCATATTTTGTGATTTTCTCCAGTTCTGTCTCTTCTATTCTGCTGTTTCCAGGTACTGCAATGTCCACTATCCAGACTTTTTTGTCTTTCTTATCAACAGTTATTAAGTCTGGGGCATTGTGTGGCAGGTGTCTGTTTGAATTCTAAAGTCCCAGAGCACTTTAGCTCCTTCATTTTCTATTACTTTGTCTGTTTTGTGGTCCCACCAGTTCTTGCTTGCAGGCAATTTCTTGCAGCTATTCCAATGCACCATTGTTGCTACTTTGTTATGTCATTGTTTGAGTCAGTCTGTGAGATCTTCTAACTAGGTGGTCCATTGTTTCTTCAGCTTTTTTGCATAGATATTGACTAGCAACTGTGTCTTCCATTGTGCCATTGATCTTTGCACAAAGCTCCTGATGTTTCTAGGCACTTGATTATCCTGTCATGTAGCAGGGAGTCAAATGCCTTCTTGCAATCAATCCAAGCTACATTCAAGTTGGTCTTCCTTCTCTTACAGTTTTCCAAAATAATTTTGTCAGTTAGGAGCTGATCTTTTGTCCCTCTGCTGTTTGGGCGGTTTCCTTTCTGCTCAAATGGAAAGAGCTTGTTTACAACTAGATGCTGTTGGACTGCATCAACTACAATACCAGTTAGCAATTTGAAAGTTGTTGGCAAGCAGGTAACTGGCCTGTAGTTGCCTGGTGCTACCCCTTTTGTTGGATCTTTCATTATCAGGTAGGTTTTGCCAGATGTTAACCAATCTTCAATGTCACCTCCTTGCAGTATGTTCTTAATTTGCTTGGCAATGATGTGTGCAGAGCAGTCAGATATTTCAACCAAAAACCATGTAGTTCATCTTCACCTGGTGCTACCCAATTCTTGATCTCCCTTGTCCTTTTCTCCACCATTTCTGCTGTTATTACAAGTTCTTTCATTTCAGCTTCTTTTTTATTCTTTTTCTTCTTCTTCTGATTCAACTGCTCAATCCTATTTTATTTCAAATATATGGACTCTAGTAGCAATTTTGGAAACCTATCCAAATGCTATGACCAGAAAAGGCAGTCTTTAACCATAATTAAAAACAAAACAAAAAACCCTGTATGATGACTACAAATCTCACATTTCAGACATGTTCCCTTCAGGATTTTCAAAGTAGAAGCGATTTTCATACTGATTTCATACAGTTTTCATACTGATGCTTCATTCAGGTAACCAAGCAGGGCATTTTCTTTGCTGCACTATTTGCCATATTTTCAGTTTTCATGCTTGCATATCTAACACTCAAATATAGGGATTTTGTTAGAATATTCTCAAATAGCATTTATTTTAGAGACTGCTGCTCTGATTAGGTTCTGTTCAATAGAAGGCACATTTAAGGATCAAAACTCCAAAACCTCAGGACTGTTCTGCTCACCTGTTTCACTGTCTATTTCTTTTCCTTGATCTTTTAAGTTCATGTCAAGATCCTCCTCTTGGGCGAGCCATTCCATTCCTCAAATCCTCTATTCTTTGTATTTTCATTTTTAGGGAGAAATTATTAATAAGTTCTATTCTCCATATTTGCAAATAGAAGTTATATTTATCAATATATCTTTCAGCTTTGTTCATTTGTTCTAAACTTTTAAATAAAAAACATTTAAAACCTGATTTAAACAAAGAACCTATATTTTACTTATTTATTAAAGTAAATAATTTTTAGCCTCTTTGTCCGTGTGTATGTGCCTTCGAGTCAGTCTTGATTCCTGGTGACAGCCTGGACTAGCTCATTTAGTCTTTGTGCATCTACCTTCCAAACTAGAGCCATCTACCAGATGAAGATAATGGGGCCAGTTCTAGTAGACAATGGCCTTGGCCTTTACCCATTCTAATAATATTTGGAAGAAACTACAAAATCCACAGGAAATGCAGTTCAGTATTTCAGATGCTGGGTTTTCATAATTCATGGACATGCTTTATTTCATAGTCCAGTTGCTTGGACTTAAGGCAGTTTACATGATTATTCTATAATCCTTTTTTGGAATTATCCCAGTGTAGTTTTAACTATTCCAAAAAGCAGCTTTCCTTGGCAGGAGTCCTGGACACAGTTCTCGTAATTGTTTTTGACTTCTTGCAGTTTAATGAGCATACATTCTGTTTCCTATATGGACATTCAGATGAGCCCCCTTGAACAACATGTTTGGCACTGTTTCAGTGGAAATGAATATCAAAGGAAGCTGTTTGCTTTTCCTTCCCTAATTATTTGCTACATATACATGCTTTGTGAACAGCAAGAAAAGGAAAAGAGTTGCAAGGATCTTTCAGGAAGCATTTTTTTTAGGGATTGCATTTAATATTTTACATCGCATCTCCTTATCAGTACAGAAAAAGCACAAAATTAAATAATTCTCCAGAGGCAGGCAGCTTGATAGCACCACTTTAATAATTAAACTGTTTCTTCTTTTTTCTTTTAAAGATCTTGATGTATGATGCTTTCATCCTTTAGAAATGCATTAGACTGACTTGGGAGAATTTTTCAGAAAGCACTTTGTTAATACAATATCAGCTATATTTTATATTGTTGGTTCTCTTTTTTTTTCACTCTATGTGGAAAGCTCACAATATAATTGAACTGTTTGAAAGTCATGCTCCAAATACTTTTCGCTCTTTTTATACATGCGAGGATAAGGGAAAGGAAATTCATAGAAGAAACTGAAGAATGCTATTATTTCATTGTGTTCTTGGTTTAATTCATGAGAGGTGATGTGGAACATGAAAAACACATTTATGTGGGCATGAAGCTTTAGGCAGCTGTCTGTCCCCTACAACAATCCTTTATCACTGATAAATGGTTTATGCTAAAATAAAATTAAATATTTTCAACAAGCTGCTCTAAATTTTGGCTAATGTCAAGATAAGCATATTTATTTGGGAGCACGTCTTGCCGATAACCACAAAGAATTGGATGCAGATCTAGAGGTTTTACACACTTCCATTACTCTGTGTGCCAATGAGCCTTTCACACTCCTCCAATGTAATCTTTGCAGGATGTCCTGGTTATTGTAGAACATCAGATTTCAAACGATGCAGTTCATCAACTAAATGAACAACATAGGGGTTGAGTTGCCATTTTGAGTGTTGCTTTTGGTTAAAGGATTTGTTTAATCAAATGGAAATAAGGATGCCTAAATTTAAATTTTCATGAGATTTTAGAAACAAATTATATTATTCAGTAATGAGATTTGTATGGCTAGACTCAATATACTTTTGCAAAGTGCTTCCATTAAGTCCCGTGTATGGACTTAATACATACTTAATGCATTCACTGCATACATACTTAATACATACTTGATGATAAAGTGACAAATAGTGTTCCACTTGGCCTCATTTCCAGCCTTGTTTGTGATCTCTCCTGGATATCCATACAACTGAAGTATATAAATATACTTTAATTATACTTTATTATGGTATTATTTTGTATTGTACTGCATATTAAATAAAATAGTTGATTGATTATGTGCCATCAAATCATGTGTTGACTCTTAACAACCACATACAGTAGATAGATCTTCTCTATGACAATCTGTCTCCAGTCTGGTCCTTTAGGTTTTCCAATGGTGCACTCATTGCTATTGTAACTGAGTCCATCCACCTAGCTCTGGTCATCCTCTTCTCTTTCCTTCCACCTTTCCCAGCATTAGAGCCTTTTCCAGAGAGCTCAGTCTTCACACAATGTGTCCAAAGTAGGATAATTTGAGCCTGGTCACTTGTGCCTTGAGTGAGAACTCTGGGTTGATTTGTTTGGTGATCTATTTGTTTGTTTGTTTTAGCTGACCATGGTTTCTCAGGAGTCTTCTCCAATGTCAAAGCTTGAAAGTATCAGTACTCTTCCTTTCCTGCTTCTTCAAAGTCCAACTTTCGTTTCCATAGAGGGATTACTATTGTTTACGCTATTCTGATCTTTGTAGATATAGACACACCATGGCATCTGAATATCTTTTCCAAAGCCTTCATAGTTCCAAACCAAGTGCTAGTCTGTGGTATATTTCTTGATGACTTGTTCCTTTACTGTTGATGGTTGATCCTAAAAGGCAGAAGCTATCCACCATTTCAATATCTTCGTTGCCAGTTCTAAGACTGATTGTTCTACCTGCTGTCAGTTTGATCTTCTTTATATTTAATTTAATCCAATTCTTTCATTTTGTTCCTTGACTTTTACTACTAGAACTTACAGATCTTTTGCATTTTTGGCTATCAGAGTAGTGTCATCAGCATAGCACAGGGTACTGATCTTTCTTCCTCCAATTTTTAAACCATGTTAATTTTCTTCCAATCCAGCTTCCCTTAATATATATTCAGAGGGGCATAGTGTAGTGGTTAAGGTACCAAGCTAGAAAGTGGGAGACCATGAGTTCTAGTCCCATCTTAGTCACAAAGCCTACTGGGTAACTTTGAGCCAGTCACTGTCTCTCAGCCCTAGGAAGAAAGCAAGGGCAAACCACTTCTGAAAAATGTTTCCAAGAAAACCGCAGGGACATTGACTCAAATGCACAAAAAACAAACAAACAAGAAAGCAATGGCTGATGTGGGTCTTCCGGGCTGTGTGGCCATGTTCTGGAAGTTTTGGTTCCTAACGTTTCGCCAGCATCTGTGACTGGCATCTTCAGAGGACTGTCCTCTGAAGATGCCGGTCACAGATGCTGGTGAAATGTTAGGAAACAGAACTTCCAGAACACGGCCACACAGTCCAGAAGACCCACATCAGCCATCGTATTCCGGCCATGAAAGCCTTCGGCAATACAAACAAAAAAGCAGTTGATAGAATTGATATAAAAGACTAATATCCATTGCAAAAAAAAAAAAAATCAAAATATTATTGGTTTGAAACTTTGAGTCTTTTAAAAATTTATTTAATCTTAAAATTAAATTAATTTTAATTTAATTTCCATATTGCTTTATATTAATGATTTACCCAAACTGAATGCTTGTTATACTTCTTCAGCTATTTTTTCCCATTATTTGTGTCTTTCCCTCTTTTAAAAAAATTAGTAGAGGTAATAATTTCTTGAAAAAGAAACCTTGGCAAGTTGGTTAGAAATATAAGTGGTCAAAGGTCATATAAAGTTAAAAATCATTCATTGTTTTATGTCATAAACTGAATTTTCCTTGGATTGAAAAAGGGTATATTAAAATGGCAACTCCTCACACTGGGTTGTGAGATTTAATACTAACTTTGATGTCTAGGAAACAATGGTCAGAGAGAAAATTATGTAAAGATTGTTTATTTTTCATAATAAATTATTTTACGTCGTTATCCTTTTAAAGAATTCAAAGCAAAATGGAGAGGGATAGCTGTTGTTATCATTACATTTTTTGTGTGGTTGGATAGGCTGAGAACAAATAATTACACAAGATTATTCAGATAACCTCATGGCAAAAGCCTATTTTGTAGCCCAAGTCTGGCACTCTAACAAACATCTATCTATACTACAATGAGTCTAGGATTGATTCTGCTATTTCCATGTTCCCTAGGCCCACTGTTTGGCCCAGCAATGATTAGCATAAGAGTGAGAAAACTTCTGTATAACATTCAGATGTCATGCCAACAACCCTTACTCCCACCCTCAATCCTAACTGCCTTTTTTTAAACTGAATCCCTCACTAGGCTTGCAAATTACAGTTTTTTGAGCAACTGTGTTTATGACTGATGCTTTATTCTGACAGATTTCATTACCCATAATTCTTTGCCTCATATTTTTGCTCATTGTCTTGCTAAAACAAAAGCTACTGTGCAGTTCTTTTAAAAGCACTATCCAAATGCTCTTTTATGTTATTTTCAGCAAATGCAAGCAGATTTCACTGCCGTGATTTAAAGTCTATCATTAGATTTTTTAATAGGTATGCAAAGTGGATCCGTTGCTCATTAAGTGTGCACTGTGGAACAATATACACTGTCATAGTTATCTTTCCTGATACTTGTTGGGCAAAGGACAATTGCCGAGCAATTAAAAAGAAAAAGAAGCAAAATGATACACCTGAGATCCATCATAATAAGAATATCCTGAACCACTTAGCCTCTGAAGAAACTTTAACTGCCTTCATAAATGGCATTTCTAAGGTATCAGAAAAATATAATATTAAATAAACCTGCTTACACTATGCAGGTGATTACAGTAGCTGCTTGATTTTTGATTTCCTGAAATATTAATTAATACTAAAAGAAATAATGATAAAAATAAGGTACGTTCACAGCACATAATTATATTTCTGTTTGTCTGAATGCAAAGAAAGTTGATTAAAATTACTAACTGAATGAAGCTGATTATTTTTTTGTGATTAGTTCATTCAGATACTTCTTCAGGAATGCAATCCTGTAACATTTTACTGTATATAACTGTCAATTCTACTGAAATCAATGAGACTTATTTCTGAAATACCCTGTTACATAGTATTGCCCTGTTAGTTTTCAGTCACACGCACACTCACTGGATTCAAAGGGACTTATTTCAGATATGATTTTGATTTTGCATTATTTCTGCAGTTGTTTCCTGGGATCAAGGCAAAGTGCAGTGATGATAATACTGAGGTATTACTGATTGTATGAAAAATCATGTAGATGTATCCAGTTCACTATCTTGTTTTCACTATGGCCAATCATATGCTTTAAGGAAAGCTCATCTATGATAACCTTCTCCCATTCTTGATCTATAGCAAGTAGTATCCAACTGGCACATAACGTGAAGTTGCCATAACTCATAGCCATAAATACACATTCAATTGAATTTGTCTGAGTTATTTTTAAAAGCAATTAAGCTAGTGGTCAGCATTTTTTCTATACTGATTCTCAGCTGATCAGATTGATTAGACTATCATAATAACCTCTTCATGCAGTTGCTTGAATACACAAAGGCATGAACCTGAGTAGAGAATAGACAAGTGTTCTAGTCCCACCCATTATTCTCTATAATCTTTGTGTGATTAGTTGGGAACTCAAAGGCAGTTCTACTTTGGTTTGAATATAAGAACAGGTGTTCACATGATCCATTAATGTGTACATTTAATGTTACAGATCACAGAGAACTATATTAGTATTCAGAGCAATGTATTTGCAATCACTTTCAGATTCCAGCTGAATGTGTAGAGGTAGAAAAGAGAGTAGGGGATAGGGGGTGTATATGCAGTTCCTTTCTCTATCTAGTTTCTAGCACTCAACCATGCAAGTGAATGTCTGAAAAAAGCAGATAAGTTCTTGTGGGGAGAGGGAAGTAGATGGAAAAGTATTTATTCAGTTGTTCAGCACATATCATTTTATAAATCCCAGATAAGATGGGCAACTTAATAACCTCCATACTTTTGTCCTATAATTCCCATACTACCATGCCATTCACTCCACAGCACAAAGACAGTGAAGGGTACTGGATTGCCTAAACCTGCCTATTATGTCTCTTACTTGCATATTACATTACTAAAGTGAAAGCAACTATTTCCCCACCACCACCACCACCACCACCACCCCCCCAATGTATTGGTGATTCATATGGAAGATGGAAATTTTTGACTATACTTTTCGATATCTAAAATATTATTTTTGAGATGATGTGATGAAAAGAAGAGACTGAGAGTATTACAAGTGTGAACATATCATAGCTTGTATAAACTTAGTATGATATTGGCAGTTTATTTTCAGTCTCTTTTTTACTGAATTTAACATTTTGCTAACCTGTAAATTTCATAACATTGCTATTCTAATAACATTTGCTGTGCTATTTCCATTAAATGTCAAACTACTATTAATGTTTTACATACAATTATAAAATAGAACAAATTAATATAGTGTCCCTATGCATAGTATGAGCATAACGTGTGTATTTAAAAAAAGGAAGACTATGTTGAGAAATGATGAGCTATTACAGAAGCAATAAAGGATATAAAGGGATTTCTGCCAATTATTATGATCTAAGAAAAGTGTAGGTAAGTACAAATGAGGAAAGGAAACACATCAACAGGACATTCAGCATATAACAGGTTATTTAATGGTGTCAGAATCTGGGCTTCCCAAGACCAGGCCCATAGATATATACAATTTTAAAGGGTTCTGCACTTACATCTTTCAAAATGAAGTTGTAGTCAGGGTTGGCTACTGGAGGGCCAGCAAAAGAAGACTGATATCTGTGCATGTCTTGTTTTAGTAAGTAAAAGAAACTAACTCCCCCACACCCCTGCCCTGGGAAGACAACAAAGGCATCAGAGAGAGGAAAAGGAAAGAGGTGGGGTGATTCTGAGGAAGTATAACTGCATATGTTTAAGCTTTGTTTCAACTGATGAGAACTAACAGTTTAAGTGAGAGATAAGGAACCTTTGGCCTACCAGGTATTGCCAAAGTAGAGTCTATTATCCTTCATCATTGCATAACAACCGAAGTTGCTAAGAGCAACATTTGAAAAGGCACAAACATATAGTAAGATCGTGCAGAGGTTGCTTGACTCACTCCAAAGACTTGATCTGATGCTCTGAAACCAACTTCCTTTACCTCTTATTTCATTAAGGATAATCCACTGGGACATGTTCCCAGGTCTGGAGTACATTTCTTGCTGGCAGGATTTCCTATGAACTGCAAAAAAACTCAAAGCACTTGTGCTTTTTATTTCTATTCTTTTACGAAGAAAGAGGTCAGGGTCCAGCCATTGACATGCAGCCCTGTGCCTTTATATCCAACCACAGTTTCCCCCAGAAAAACTCTGTATTAATATGCTTAGTCTCTACTACTTTCTCCCATTCATTCAGATATCAGTAACCCCAGCGTCTCCTAGGTCATCTTCTAACTCCTCCTTTCAGTCCAGCATAATCTGTCACAGGCATTTAGTATTGTATTTTTCTTTTTTGTCTTTTTGTCTTCTAAAATAACCACTTGGAAGTGTAAGGTGGCTGAGGTCATTTCCCCACCCTTTACTTGCTACCTCCCACTCTGTTTTTGAGGTGATATCAATCCCTTATTACTATTATATTAGCACCCTCATGGCTGGAGGACTCTGAAAAATCCTATAATTGATTAACAAGGGACCATTACCACCACAAGGGTGATACCTAAGTGGGCAATTCTAGTCAATAGCCATGGGGGAGAAGTGGAGCATATGGTTGCTTCGATATGGAGTACCACAGGAGTCAGTCTGTCCTCTTTGCTTCACTTCTATATAAAGCCATCAAGAGAGATCATCTGCCAGTCTAGGGAGAAGTATTGTCTATATGCTAATAATCCTCAAGTATATACTGTCCCTCCAGGTGGATCACAGATGCTGTGAAATTTGATCTCGTGTCTTGAGGCTTTGGGGAGCTTCATGGGATGAAACAAATTGAAACTGGATCCCAGAAAATGACAAGAAGAATGCAACATCAATTCTGTGATTATTGCATCTTTTAGCAATAGGTTTCCAAGCCCAGTTAAAATGCTGGCTTTAATCTATGAATCTTTTACGGCCTGGTTCCAGAAGACTAATTTCCTCCAAACTGTCTGTCTGATGTGAGCATTAAGGATGGTGTTTAGGGTTCCAGCCCTGCATCAGGTCAACGGAATATAGACCTGAAGGCAATCCTTTTCCATAATGCTTAGGAAAACATTGCTCCTTTTCCTAACTGACCTTCTGTAGAACCATTAAAACCATTCTATTTAAATAGGTCTTTGGGTCATGGTTTTTAAGATTATGTGATTTGATGATGATATTAGACTGCCATTTTGTAATTTGGATTTTGTGTTAGCTAGAGGATTTATTTTATTTATTTATTTATATCCATCTCAGGAGGAAGTGACTCTGGGCGGTTTACAATAAGAAGATTTATGATTTTGTTTATGAGCACTGGCTTGTGGTAGTGTTATACAGTAGTTTTGTTATGCTTTTGGCTCTTATTATTGTAAATTGCCTGGAGTCATGGGAGATGGATAGAAAAGAAATACTGTATATGTAATAAATGAATTTATAAATAAACATACAATAAATTGTCCAACACATGAGTGTCTACAGAGGTAATTACAAAAGTAAAGATGGAAGGCATGACCACATTATCTAATACCCATCTCTTTTTAAGATGTGTGATCCATGCGATGCACGTTAAAAAGAGGTGGGGTTTCAATTGCATCTTAAATTTTGTGACCTCTCTGAAGACATACCTGTCCAAAACTATCTCTGCCTTGCCTATCCTTAGCCTCTTAAGTTAGCTGGAGAGTTCTGTTTCCATGTGATTGCATTACCCATCCAATAGACTAGGCATGGATGGCTAATGCATCCCATTCCATCCTAGCCTGTTAGTGACTAGAATAAGTGACTGATCAGAAGAGTTACTCTGGTTTGAGGACTAATTTATCACTATCTGAATCCAGTGGTCCCAGAAGTCTTGCAAAAAGTATTTCATGGATGGCCAATCCTTGGTATTTATGCGGTATGGCTGGTAATGGCAGAGGAGATGATGGAACTGAGAAATCAAGATGCTAATGCACACTGATTGAGAAGTATAAAAAGGCATAAAAAGAGTTACAGTATAAGTGAAGGAACAGAGTGAAGAAGAAGGTGATCTGTATGGGATAACAGAGCAATAACTATAATCATACACATACTGGTCAGGAAGGAAAAATTAGTTACAAGCAGAAATGTAATCATTATGTATTACCAATCTATGATTAGGTTCACCCTTTGTGCAAACCCAGGGTTGTTTGTAGATTAAGCAACTGTAAATCCATCCACCGCTATTTGTATTCCATATTTTTATGATAAGAGTAGTGTGAACTCAGCAACTTGTGATTTATTCAACAAAATATAATTAACAATGTTGTGGCTTTGTGCAACGTGTAAACTAAGCCTATACATCAAATTGGTCAGTAGATCAATAATTTACAGTACAAGAGTTCACCAAACAAAAAGCAGAGAAAAAGAGAGCAGGAATGTACAAAATGGTTCAAATATGAACCAATTTAAGTCTAAAATGGCTGTTTTGAGCATTCCATTCTTTGAAGCACCGTTGTGTTTTATACTTGGAATGAAGAACACCGGTTTCAAGCAATATTATTTTAAGGGTTCTGTGTGGTTCTGTTTGATGGAATGGTCTCTTTCCTCTTGTATTGGACTGTTGTCTATAAATTATCTTGACTGCGCCAGTATACTAGTAGGTCCTGGTCACATATTTACTGCTATTTGCTTAGACTAAGTGGTGTGATCTGGTGGGGATGGATGGAATATTGGAGCAAAACAACAGGCATTTAAGAAGTGCATTACAAAATGAGGTGTCAATCTGGTTATGTCCACTGTTGATAAGAAGACAAGTGGAGAAAAAGGAGGACTGTTGTTAAGGAGATGTAAGAATGGATTAGGTTGTGACTCACTGCTGCTACTTCTGCTGGAGCTGGTGAGTGTAACAGATTTCCTTGCTATGAACAACCCTCCACAGCCCCAATTCTATTGTAGTTGAGTTGTGCTTTACCCCTCCTCTTAGTTTCATATTTAAAGTAGTTTGGTGGGGTAGGTAGAGGTAAATAGCTTTTCAAACCTATCCCTTTTGAGTTTTTTTTTTTTTAAACTCTCCTGTTAAAACCACCATCCAAATAAGGCCTGCTTGCTTTGGGGAGATTAATTCTTCCCATTAGGTATTACACCTATATTAGTAGTAATAATACTGCTACTTGCCAGACACACATAAATACACACACATTAAATAAAACTATCCTTCCTTCCTTCCTTCCTTCCTTCCTTCCTTCCTTCCTTCCTTCCTTCCTTCCTTCCTTCCTTCCTTAGAAAGGCTTAAGTGTTTATTCCAACCTTCATTTGAGGTTAGTTAATACATTCAACATTTTTTTTCCCTCAGAGAAACCATGTCTGGCAAATGTAGGGCAGTTACTTGTAAGTGAATCGGAGGGAGCATCAGACCAAGATCTGCTAATCAAAAGAGGAAGAGAGTGATTGCTGCAAGAAAGCTTGATTTTACTTAAGATGGCTGTTCCCTCTTGGGTCAGTAGTAGTGCTACCCTGTGGCATTCTGGTAAATGAGGCTGAACAAGGGCCCAGTGCTGAGGGAAGGACTGTCCAAAGTGAAGCTGCTCATGGTGACAGCTTTTTGCCCAGTCATCCACTACCTTTTGTTAACAGTTCAGGAACTGAGAGTGAGGATCAAGAGAAAGAGCTGTTGCCTCCTAAAACTGTTGATGGTTTTAGATGCACTACTAGACCACCCATTATCACAGTAACTATACTATGCCACTGACAGCAATGTAATGTGGGAACACTTCAAGTTTGAACTTGAGGTTTAAGTCCTATGCTACACTGCCTGAAATCACTGCAAAGTATGGATTAACAGAAGGAAGGATACTAAGTGCATTTTGTCCACAGGGGTTATTAAGCATCTGCTTAGGTATCATTGATGCATCCTTTCACTGTAGGCATGCATAGGCAACCCATGCTGTCAGTCAGTAACAAAATACCTGCTCTCAAACAGAGGATGACACCTGCAGAGTGACTGAAGCAGCTATCATGGCGAGGAGGGGGGGAGGGGGTAGTGAGGTAGTTCAACATACATTAGGCTTGATATGGCCTTGTACAGAAGATGGCTATGCATTTTAAGGTTTTCAGCATGGTGAAGGATGTTGGATTCTAGCACTTCATTGAGGTGATAGTCACTGACTCCCAGAACCTCTTGTGCATTGCCAGGCAGTTACCACTTCTTCTGTATCACTGATACAGGGAAGAAGTATTAATACTGCTATGAGCAGGAAGTTCCAATAAATACATTGACTTTTTTGTTGTGACAGAACAGTTGAGCTTCACTGAGATTTGAAATCATGACACATTGAACAGAATATTTTGAGTGTGTCTGTTTTGTTCTAGGCTGAAAACAAAGCATATTCTGTATTAAATAGAAAGTAAAACTTATTTTTAAAAGGTATTGCATCGTCCATTTTATTGTCTATTGAAAGTTTCTCAGATTTTCAAAAGTCTATTTGGATGCAAGAGAGATCTGAATTACAATGAAATTAGGGTAATTTCAAGAGAGAGGTAGTTTAGATTTCAATACTTTGTGAACAACATTATATTCCTAATTGAGAACATTATATTTATAACTTGGCTGGCAAATTTGTAGTTCAATTCCACCTGAACTTTCCAAACTACTGTTAGCCTGAGAATAACTATGCAATATCATGCTGGTTATTATATTAGGTGGAGATAATTAAATCCTTTGATATGTTAATGAATATTAGTATAGCAATTTACAATCCAAGCAGCCTTAGGCCATAGTTCTATACACACTTCTTAGGAATAAGCCTGAATACAATGGCTAAGTTCATGTAAGTTCATATATTTAAGCCATCATATGGTTTCTTTCATTTTGGCACTACATGTTTATGAACCCAGCCATTGTGGTTTGTAAATCACTGTTTATGCTTTAGTGTGATGTTAAATGTAGACAGTCTATTAAACTGATATGACTGTGAATCTAATATGACTGAATAAGGTAACAAATTCCTGTGGCATACTGTTTTAGTGGAAAATTATCTCTCTCATGCAAATTAGGGTTACCACCCCATTTATTTCAGCGTTTTGCATATATGCTATTTTGTTCCTGAAGATTCCTACATCTGAAAGCTTGGGCAGAATTTAATGGATAGGGAGATTGGAAAATAATATTAAAAGAATCTAAATATATTGGCTACAGTAGCCACTGTAGCATACAGTAGTTCCTCTAAAAGAATTCTAAACTTTAGTAACAAGGAGAATAAAAAGTGAGAATAAACATGCTAGATCAGCCCACCATCATGTCTTTGTCTTTCTCACATTGAGGGCAAACTTCTGAAATGAGGAGCTCCTTTGATTTCTACAAAAGCTGTGATTTCTGCATCATGAAGAGTACATTCATGAGTACAAAATTTTCCTACTTCAGAAGATGAAAATGCAAGGGAGATTACAAAATAGGAGCAGGGAGCAGTAGCATAATTGTTCTTTTTCTTCTTGCATATAGTTGCAACTATACATGAAGATAGTTTCTTTTTTCTACAGAAATTGGATGAGATATTAGCCCTTCTCGTCCACATTAATTTCCTATTCTGCTGAACATAGGAAATTATTTAGTTTAAGCAACCAGCTGGGTGCAAGCCCACAAACAGATTGTGCTTTGCAAAGGCATCCAGTTGGCAGCTTCTCATGACATACTGTGGTACTTTCTTGGAAACTGCTCGTACAGATTATTTTATCTGAAGGAATAATAGAACCTCATCTGATTGGCTGAGAGAGGCCAAACTATTTGGCTAATCAAAAGCTCAGTTAATACCACATATTGTTTTACAGTGACATAAAGCATGTGGTTGACACAAAAGAACAAAGAATATTAAGCATATGTATTTTCACATATTTTCTCAATGTAAATGTGCAGCAGTGAAAGCAGAACTGTGAACTTGTAGGGAATGGCTACAACTTGCATATGTGCTGTTGCCAGTTTAGTCAAGGTCCCACATAAAAATAGGATGTTAATTTATTTGATTTAAAACTTTGACATCCCATAAGCCATTTTCCTTTAAAAAGCTCAAGGTGCCTATTGCCTTATTTTTCATTTTCTGAGCATTTTCTTCCATCCTTTAAAAAAACGTCTTTCCAATTCTACAGCTAATCATCCAGGATCAATATTGGCTCCCTGATAGGACAAGAAGTGCATACATCACTGCAAAAAATAAGGTCACATTTCCTAACATGTTCTTCCCTATCTTGG
Organism: Liasis olivaceus; assembly: GCA_030867105.1. Classification (NCBI taxonomy): domain Eukaryota; kingdom Metazoa; phylum Chordata; class Lepidosauria; order Squamata; family Pythonidae; genus Liasis; species Liasis olivaceus. Next base: position 33,908,764 of record CM061354.1, on the reverse strand, counting down.
TTAACGTTGGTGGTTTCCCATGTCCTATTGTTTGGTCTTGTTATTAAGAGTTAGTCTCACTTAAGACACCATCCTCATATTCCCCCTCAGTATATATCATCCATCTGAGGATGACATTTGTATCTTTTTGCTACATTGTCATTATTATTACTGATTTTACACATGCTAGTACTCATGGATGCCCATCTTGTTCCTACTTACAGCTTCTCAGGAAAATGTAGGATTTTATATACATTATATAATTGATATTAAGGTAATAGGATTTGAAATAGATGGAATACCTATTCTGTTCCTACAAAATGTTTATGATTATATTTCACATATTCTTGTTCTTTAATATCAATATATGGAACTGATTATTTCCAACCTGTTATCTTTACCTGAATCAGAGGTCACCATTTTGGTGGTAAAGTAGAAATTCAGTGGTATACAAAATTACTTCCAAATGGTCCATCAATTACAAGCAAGCTTCACCAGTCAAGATTTTATAAAACAGCTTCCAAGCCTAAGATGTTATGGTTAGCCTTTTAATTATACTGTAACCCCCTTTTTCACATAAAATAGATTCTTAGTCTGTGCTTCCATCTTCCATCCCTCTATCTAATCCAATGAGTCAGTTTTTATCATATATAGTCAGCCAGATCCTTTTGATCAATGTTTTTGTCCCCATTACCTTTGATATTGTATGTGTAACAAAAGAACTAAATAGCTCTAACTTTAGAAGCCTAAAGGCTGTTTCTTTAATGTTAAATGGATAATGAAAAACTAAATAGAAAGTTTGGGATGGGTTTACATTTGTTCTCAGATTACATTTAAACTTCAAGACAGACTAGGTGAAAACAGAATGTTTTGTTAAACTGTTTTTCTGCTTTATTTCTTAAATGAATTTGAAACTTCAGATTTTCAGGATGAGAAAGTTCCTTTGTAACTTCCAAGTCACCATGCGGTCAGTGCTGTGTGGGAGAAAATGGAGTTGTGATGACAACCCCTTTTAAAAGTGGGCACAGGTCATATAAACAGATGTGGTTTCAATGAATAGAAGATGTTGAATAGCTGCTTTTAAAATTTCTGTTGACTGTTCAAAGTCTCATCCAACATGATTTTGACTGGCAGATGATGGCCCATGAAAAGCATAGAAACAAGCAGGACATAGGAGGTGGCCACAGCCTAATGAGGCCAACAGAAAACAATGAATTATGCAGGAAATGTTAGGAATCAATAATTTATTGCTTTTCTCTGTCAGATTGATACAGCATGTAACTTGTCAGTTGGGAGAAAAAAGACAGGGTTCATTTGATTTTGTAATTAAAATAATATAAAGAAACAAATGTTGAGTTACAAATTTTGGTTTGTGTGTACCTTTGCATATTTTGCAATATGAGAGATTTATGTAACAAATCTGTAAATTAAGGGAAGATGCACACAAAATGCTAAAGTTAGGGAAAGTTGCTCATGAAGTTTTACATTGGTAGATAGAGAATGAGATTCTTTTTAAATTGTAGAATAACATATGGTTGGAATGGGCTAAATTTAGACTGATATGTATACCCTCCCATAAAGTGTCAAGGGGGAAGGAGCTGGGAGATGGAAACTGAAGGTGTATGCTCACTGTGATTTTTCCCCTATTAAATTACAACAATTATATGTATTTTATTCTTTGACTTTCTGGGGAAAAGCAGTTCCTAGAGCATCACGTCTGACAATTTCCATAAGCATATTTGATCCATATTCTTTCTCATCTTCCTAACTGCTTACAAACTGTTTTATATTTGTAGTGCAGGAGGCAAAATTTAATATCAGTTTGGATTGGACTTAGGCTAAAAAGTCCCATTTATAGTCAGTGTAAAAGTCTATCAGAAGAGAAGCTATGGGAGGGAGAGTAGAATGTTTACAATAATCATTTCATGACAACAGGATAGAAAGCAAGGACATTTTAGTAATGGGAAAGCAAATCAAATAGGAATAATGAATTTTAATGCAATAATCATCAAAACAAATGATTTTAATTAATATTTCTCTAAATTAGTGAGACTTTAATAATAACAAATAGAATGGAAGAATGAAACAAGTTTTTTTTTTTCTGTTGTACTTTGATGATCAATCTAAATGTAGTTTACAGTCATGACAGTTCCAAGGGAAACTCCTGCCCCCAAAACCTGTTTATACTTTTTTTGACATATTTAAACTAGGTGGACCATTTTTTTGTTTTGTTACCTCCCTGGGATAAATTGTGAAGCATCTTTCAATCCCAGTGGGTTCAGATTGTTGGTAACAGATTGTTTAGGTATATGTGCTAGTAATGTTTATGTAACAGGTGACCCATCTGCCATTTTGATCTTCCATCTGAAATAAGCATGTTATCAAAATAGTAAAGCTCAGGGAAGAATAACCCATAGATTACAATTTGTCTCACATTCAGCGAAACTCCTGATGGTTTTCTCGAAGAATGTTAACAGTGCAAATTATCAACAGATAATTCTATGAATTACATCTAACTCTGGGTAAATCCATGTTTTGAATTCAAAAGCTCTCTTATTCAGTCCCTGGCATCTGGCATAGCCCTAGTAGAGTGGACAGTGCTGAGCTAGATCATCTCTTTTGAAGTAGCTTCCTATGATTGAACAAGACAAGTGAATTGCTCAGATGAGACAGGAAAGCAGGAAAATAGGAAATGCCCATTTCTTTGATACTAAGTAACATAATGTTGAACAGCATTTAAATATAGTGTTTACTGTTTAAGTACTATACGCATGTTATAATAATTTCTCATGGCATTTTGCATCTCATCAATGTTCTTATTCTTGTAAAAATTATAGGTCTTTCAAATATTGCTGGTACCTTGGTGCTACAGTAAGTCCAACTAATTCTCACTGCATTCTATTTCAAGTAAGCATATTACTATTCCAGATTAAGAGTTAAGAGTTATTTATTTATTTCTTGGATTTATGCCCTACTTTTCTACTTTGGCAAGCATTTATGGCCATTAAAACAGAAAACAAAAACAATATAACATTCACAGCTTAAAATTATCAATCCAATCCCAAAGAAGCCTGAGCCTTGGAATTGTACAGTAAGGATCAATATAGTTGCAAATGATATCCCCCAACAGTTTCATCTAGCTATTGAACAGGATGGGGAAATAAGATAAAATCCTGTGGAATTTTCAATGTCAATGATCTAGGTGCTGAATAATATCCCCACAATCACACTAAAATAGTGTTTATGTAATACTGAAGCTAAAGAGTATTTTTAAGTGGTATGACTGCTCTAGACATTTCCAAGACTATTGACAACATAGAGCAAGTTGATTCACTGTAGTTTCACTGATAAAAAGTCATGCAACTATTGAGATACTGCACATGTGTTCATTGATTTATACCACTGGGAAACTTATTGTGGGGTGTTGGAAAAAGTTATAAATTCCAGTTGTTGGAAGGTTGCCCAGCTTTGCATAAATAGCTACAGGGTTCTGATTTTTAAAACATTGCCTTTTTAAAAAATAAGGGAGCTTAGTGTCTGGAAATGTATATAGCATTAAGTTATATTCCTGCTGGCCCACAAATGTTAAAAGTTTTAATCTAAACTCTTGTTGCTCATAACTATACATAGCAATCTTACTTATTGTCTATAGGGCTTATAAATAAGTGTATGTGAAACTACAGTATTGAAGCCTTTCTGCACAAGTGTGCTACAGTGGAGCTGAAATGCTTTTTTTAGCCCCAAATTCGCACACCACAGGACCAAGCCTTGTCTAACCTCTGATTAAGTCATCTCATTATGTTTCCTCCTGTGCTTGGAAAAATAGTTCAGTTCTCCCAGGAAAGAAATGCATTTGAAGAATCCTTCAAATGTCTGGACATCTCCAAATAATTCTTCCTACATTGGGTTGGGATATTTTTTTGTCAGGTGAGGTCTAATGAATTCATGTTTCCCAATTTTTGCCACTGCTTCCTTTCCATCTTCCACAAAGTTAAGTCATCATGCTGGGCAGCAAAACACCCCTTTATTCTTTCAGAAGGTTATAGAGGTCAGTTGTTTTACACAGAGCTAGGTCCCAAGTATTAACCTTTCTCCTTTTCATCTGGCCAGGTTATGCTGATTACAAAAGACCTGTCTTTATGGCAGACAGATGGATGGTGAAGTGGGGGAGGCCAGGGAAGAAAGCACTAGCTTTTCTTTTCTTTCTGTGAACTTTCCAATAGCTAGCAGTACAAGCACACCTTCTTACCTTGCTCAGACTACAGGGGAACAATTTGTTCAGGGATGATCTTGCTGGAGTCCTATGGACTGGACAACTTGGAATTGATGAAGATCTTAGCTTTGTTAGCATTTGGCCACTGATATGGACTAAATGAAGCAAGGCACAGTTTATAATGGTAATGAGGATATAGACTTATCATCTCTAAAAGTGTTTGCTATTACAATTAGAAGTAATAGGGTCTTAGAATACCATGTGTTGTCCTCTGCATTCTCTACACTTACATTGTTTCTAGGATATTGTTGTAAGGAGAGTGCAGCTGGTCTGCCCTGTAATGTTACAGAAACCCAAAATGTGTAAACATGCATTTGTGACTATGTCAGCAAGAGTAAAGAAAGGATCGGTGATGAGAAAAATGGCTGGAAATGGTATTGTAATTGCAACACACCCAACTCTATGGGATGGGACCACTGACAAAGCTCTTATAACTGATCTCTTGTAATTCCTAGTTTACCAAGAAGAAAGCAATGCATTTTATTTTAAGAAGAATTAGCAGAGATGTACATCTGCATTTTGCAATTTTCAATGGGATTTTATATTGTGACATCGAGAGTGCTACAGACATGCAGACCATACAAGTTAGGCTAGCTGCTTGCTGGTTGAGCATACTGAGATTGATTTATTGTGGTGCTGGGAATAAGGGGATGATAGCAACTTTTGGTAAGGTGATAAGGTACTATTGTTCAGTATCTTCTTCTACCTCACATGCTGATTTTGTGTTGTATGTTAAGAGTTATAATAGGATTTTGGCACTGGACTGAAGTGAGGGAGGAGAGGGGAGCTGCAAACGAGGCATATATAAAAGAGAGATGAGCTGAAGACAGAGCTACTGCCTTTAAGAAAAATATCTAAAGAAATGTCAGGTCTATCAGCAATCTCTTTAGTCCTCTCTGACAAGGCTGGAGGCACTTTTCTATACATGAATGTGTCTCATGCATTCATGAGCTTCTTTGACATTGCAAGCTCTTTTGTTAAAAGCAAGATCATTGCTTTACCCTTCTCTCAGCTGCCATATGGTGTAGTAGAAACAGGCTTATAAAGAGGGAGTGAGAGGTAGAAAGCTGTAGACCGAGAAAAGAAAGAAATCAAATGATAGTCGATGAAACTGATTTATTTTCTGAGCAAATGGGGGCAAATGAGTAAGTCTGACTAGACGGAGAGGGAAGCATAGAAATATAAAACTCTTCACAGAGGAGGCGAATGGGCCCTCTGTTTGACAGCCATGCTTTGCTTGTTCTTTAAACAATGAACTTGAAAATAAATATACACATTTCGTTATCTTTGTAATGCTGACTGAGAATGACGTAAAGTTCAATGGCTTGACAGTGATATTTAATGCTTCACTTCACTCAGTCCTATGAGAAAAAAGGAAAACAAAGAAATCTACATAATATGTTATATGTCAGTAACAAGTATTTGTCTGGCAACCTCAAAATTTGAACAACAGAAATGTCCCATCAGTGGAAACATGAGTAAGAAGCATCACCCAGTAAGTGTTCAACACCAATCATAAATCAAGTTTATTTTTATTTATTTATTCATTCATTCAATTTATTGAATAATTTATTATTCAAGTTTATTGAATAATTTATATTATTTATTGAATCATTTATTATTCAAGTTAACATATATTTTGGTAGCTTTCACTTCTTTTAGAAATGCAATGGGAGAATTCTTGCTGTAATGCAAAAGCAATGCTTTAAATACCAAATAATTACTGAGTTCCTTGGCCAGAGAATTAAGTTCAGTACTAGCCCAATATAATTATTTCTTCAAGTAAAGGATAAAACAGGGCCTATTCCCAGAGTGTGTAGGGGTGTTGGCTACCCTGGCAGTTATACCAACTATATTTTCACCATGGTTAAGAAATAGTATCCCTATACTTATTTTAAAAAACAAAAGCCAGTCAATGAAAAATAGTTGTTAGTAGTGTGCCTTAACTTCTGTTATCTCAGGCTATCATTTCATTCTGCTGAATGGGGCCATGGTCTATTACCTGGTTACCTATTTGGTCAATAGGATAGACTAGAAGATTGAATAGCATGTGGTATTAAATACCATCAGTATCACTATTCTTGGCCGCAGATTCTTTACAGAAGCATAGAATATAAATATTTTTAATTTCTTCTGAGGAAAAATCTGGAACTGATGTTATGGCTTCCTTCCTCCATTTATTTATACAGTTAATGGGTGAAGTCTATATTTTTGTCTACGCTGCCTTATTGAAAGAATGTCTAGCATTGCTGTTGTCTATTCACAGAAACTGTCTGAACACTTTAAAAAGTCAGAACTTGTCAGAGTAATGACTTTGTAGAAAACGCTTTGGACCTTCTGAGGCAATTTGTCTTTATCACTCTGACTTCACAATATATGCAGCTGTCTTCAGGACAAATCTTGCTTCCTTTCAGACAATGTAGCTAACTGGTTAAGTGATATCTCCTGTGAAACATAAAAAGCAGGAATCTTCAGTTCAAATTCTGTTCATGTTGTTTGCCTCGTCTTCTTCCCTTCTTCCCATCTACTGGCGATAGATTGGTTCAAAGCTGCTATGTCCTGATTATTTTCTGTATAGGGTGATTGGCAGGTATATCTTTTTAGCATAGTGTGATGTCATAACATACAGCCAGTAAGGCTGGACCAAGAACTTTTTTTTTTTTTTTTTTTAGTAATCTTGCAAAATATATTGGGGAAGTCACTAGTTCTGCTGCAGCTTTCCATATTTCCAAAATGGATTGATTGCTGCCAGCAGTGCTACTTCTTTTGGCTCATACAAGATTTTTTCAAGTAAGTAAGGAAAAAGGCACTGTATGAATTATCCATGGAAAACATGTGTATAAAATCATATTTGCCTGCCCCTTATGAACATGCAAACCTTAATTAAAACAGAATACAATGGAAACAATAATTTAGCTTCAGTAGATGGGAAATACTCCTCAGCATTCAAGATATTGGATCTATGGCTGTAAAATCATTAATGTGCCTGTCTGCTATGGTAGCTTTGAAAAACTAGCATACCCCATTCTCCATTATATTTGGAAAATTGCTGATGGTAGCAAACTGGTAAAACCTAAATGGCTATTTCCTTTGGAAAAATCAATAATGCCACATAAATGATATTTATTATCGTATCATGACATAATTATAGGCATGAATTTAACTTATGCCTTAAGTGACCTTCAGCTCTTTTTGTCCAACTTTTCTTTGAAGGCTTTTCAAGTTTTTTTTTAAACAAATGAGTTCATTGTTAGATGGTTTTTAACCTTTATATAAGACCTTTGAACTCCTTTTGGAAAAACAACTATGTATTTCGTTGTCATAATGTAAAAGGTGTAGGGATAAATTTCAGTTGACGGGTACTTTAAAAATACTTGTTTAAAATTAATATTTCCTTGTTGTTAAAGCCACCAATATGATTACAAAGAATAACAAAGCAACACACTATTATAACTTGCCCACTCTTAAGTCAGGAATTGTTTATTGATTATGTGCCATCAAGTCATTTTTGACTCCTAGCAACCACATAAATAAATTTTCTCCATGATGATCTTTCCCTAACCTTCAGGTCTTCCAACAGTGTATTCATTGCCACCGTAACTGAATCCATCCACCTAGCTGCTGGTTATTCTCTTCTCTCTCCTTCCATTTTTTCCAGAATTAGAGCCTTTTCCATAGAGCTACTGTCATATAATATGTCCGAAGTAGGATAATTTGAGCCTGGTCATTTGTACCTCAAATGAGAACTCTGGGTTGGTTTGTTCTATGATCAATTTGTTTGGTTCTTGGCTGTCCACAGTATTTTCAGGAGTCATCTCCAATATCAAAGTTTAAAAGCATCAATACTCTTCCTATCCTGCTTCTTCAAAGTCCAACTTTTGCTTCCATAGAGTGTCACAAGAAATACCATGGCTTGCACAATTCTGATCTTTGTAAATATAGACACATCACAACATTTGAATATCTTTTCCAAGGCCTTCATGGCTACTGTACCAAGTGCTAGTTTGTGGTGTATTTCTTGACTGCTTGTTCCTTTACTTTTTATGGTTGATCCTAAAAGGCAGAAGCTATTCACCACTTCAACATCTTCATTGCCAATTCCAAGGCTGGGCATTGTACCTGCTCTCATTAGTTTGGCATTTTTTATATTTAATTTTAGTCCCATTATTTCACTTCTTAACTTTTATTACTAGAGCTTGCAGATCCTTTGCATTTTCAGCTATCAGGGTAGTGTCATCAGCATAGTGCAGGTTACTGATGTTTCTTCCTCCAATTTTAAACCCATGCTCATCTTCTTCCAATCCAGCTTCCCTTAATATATATTCAGCACATAGGTTGAATAAATAAGGGGAAAGGATACAGCCTTGCCACACTGCTTTGCCACCCTGCAGCCAGACTATTTCACCATGATCTGTATATAAGTTTCTCATGAGGATTTCTGAGATTCCCATTTTTTGAGTACAGTGTGATGTGATTGATACAATCGAAGGCCTCTCTATAATCAATGAAGCACATAGTGATTTATTTTTGGTGATTCTTTGGCTTTCTCAATTATCCAGTGTGCATTAGCAATAATGTCTTGTTTGTCAGCCTTTTCTAAAGGCAACTTGAACATCTTGCATCTTCTTCTATGTAGGGTGTTGGATGTACCAAGTTTTATGTCTTAGTAATAAACCATCTTTAATACACATTGGAGAAAATAACTGGGTGGAGGGCAGAAGAAACATTACTCTAAAACCAGTCCATTCCACAGTTTTGCCCAAACTTTGTTCTTTTCATTGTTGGGCCATCACCAACAACATATGCTTTCTGAATGGTGGTATCTTCAGAAGTGCATTTGATGTAGAGCTTCACAACTGGATAGTTTAGAAGATGGTTGGTCCCTTAAATAGCTAGGTCATAAATTGGCACCTTGAAAAAAGACCAGAAAACAATTGTCAAGCAACAAAGCAATTCTGTAGAAAGATTATTTTCTAGACATTCTTCTAGGCTTGCCTTGGTCTGATAAAAAAGAGATGTATATCAACTCTACTGCTGAAAATTGGATAGGTAAGCACCTTAATCCAACATTCTACAAATGTCATTGGCCAAAAAAAGACTTATTGGCCTAAAGTAGTCTTTTCTTATTTGTGTGCAGCTAAGACTGTGCACATAGAAAACGTACATAAAATTTTTAGTCTGTATGCAATAATAAATAAGGCCTGATAATACCTGTAATTTTAGGTTGGAAACATTAACACTCCAACTCACATTAGAATGGATGACACGACTTTGAGTGAAACAGTTTACGAGTGTGGTGACAGTTTTATGTCTCACTATAAGGCATCATTTCAAAACAACTGGACTGACTAATGAGATCCAAGAAAACATAAGACAGACAATTATATCTCAGACCAAAAGGATACAGAAACAGGACCACTTCAAAGCAGAAGAAAGAGCAACCTGAAAAAATCTAAAAAAGTGACAAAACTATAACTATCTTTCCAGAAGATAAAGGCTAAATGCAGTTGTCAGGGAGAGAACACTCTATCTATCTATCTATCTATCTATCTATGGAACTGCTAAAAGACAAAGAAACCTATAACTCCATAAACACCAACTCTGTACAGAAATTGGAGAACCAAATCAAGAAAACCCTCAATGATCCACCCAGGAAAGGACAAATCATGAAAGAAGAACCATGACAATTGAAAAGCTGTGTTTCTATCCTCCCATGCTTCTATGGGCACCCTAAAATACATGCTCCCAACATACCATTACACCCAAGGATATCACTACCAGGAACCGCAACATATAATTTAACTGAAGAAGTCACCAAAAAACCTGGATGCCTCATAGATGGGAATAAACACTCTATCAATTCACCCCTACATTGCCTTCAGAAAATCAACAACCTTCAACTGAAAAAGGTGAAATTATGGTTTCATTTGAAGTTACAGCACTGTTCAGAACTGGATTCATAGATCCAGAACTAGCAAAATAATCGATCGCAGCATACCAAACTTAACAGAATATTTAAATACTCAGACTTATATAACTTACTGACCTTTGCCTCTCCATTACCTCCAGTTTGATGGACAATATGTAAACAAATCAGAAAAATACCCATGGAATCACCCATCTCAGAATTCATAGCTGAAACTATGATGTAATACCTACAAGCAATAACATCCCCACACATACAGTCCAAAATCTCTACACATATGTAGATGTTACTGTCATCATAATAAAAAAGGAAGAGTTAGATATCACACAATACAATCAGTAATATCTTTACAGAAATGAAAAATACAAGAGCAGAAGAAAACAGCAACAAATTGCCCTTCCTGGATATCCTCATCAGCAGAAGAAATAATGACAAAGTCAAGTATCCCAGTTGCTCACAAGAGGAGCTGAATTAGAATATTATTCAGATGACCAAAGCCACACTGCACTAACCCAGAATTCCAAAAAGAGGAAACAGATCCTCTATACAGCATCTTCCAATGTAACAGATGCCCATGAAACTTCATTAAAAAGTGCCTCACTGCACAATTTATTACAGCATAACATAACCATCACAACCTAACCATCATAACCTATGGAAAGGATTACTTTCCATACATCAAAAACATATCTGAGACAACCAGCAGACAACCACAACCTCTTTCTATCACTGTAGCACACAAATGAATAAAATCCCTGCAAAACACTTAAGCAAATCTAAAGACCCAGTGACCAAATGGGGAAAAAAAAACCCTGGAATCATCTACAACATATAATGTAAAGACTGCAACAGCTACTATGTAGGACACACAAGTAGAATATTGGTAGAATGCATTCATGAAAATCAATGGGCAATCAATTTTATTTTATACAGGATTTGCAATATAAATGAATAGAGAAAGAGAGAGAGATTTGCATTTCTCCTATATACATAATGCAAAAAAAAAAAAAAGATTTATTCCCGAATAAGACTTAATCTATGAGAAAAATGAATATCTAATGTTTTAAACCAGCTAAATACCTCAGAGTAGTGGTGTGCAAAGGTACTGACTTCAAACCATTTGAATTTGAAATTTCATCTCTTGAGTTTGAAAGAGTTGTTCTGAGTTCAAAATGGGCTGTTTAGATACTTTTGAAAGTATTTTCAACTTGATACAGAGATGTATTTATTTATTTGTAAAATTTATACGGCTGGACATCTTAAAAAACTCTTGGTGGCTAACAAACAATACACAAAAGTACCTTATTATAAACCATTATAAAACAAGGCAAAAATGCAGTTAAAAGATAAACCATGGTACAAAATGATTGAAGTAACCTATTACAAATTCAAAACAGCTGTTTTGTATTCAAAATGGTTTAGATTCAGATTGTTTTGGGTATCACTATTCTAAGTCAAGAAATCACATTCAGCTTTCTGGAAATTTTCTCCATTGCTTAACAGTCCATATAGTTTAGCATAATTCTCTTAACACTGAATCTATTTCTTCTTGCCTTAGAGATATGATGAAAGTGGAAAAGTTGTGGCCCCATGTAAAATATTCATACAAATAAAGGAAACATTAATCTTGCTCTCTTTTTTATTCTACTTTTCTAGATATGAAATGATTCTCTTGTGTAAGTAAAAGAGAAAAACAGAAGACCAATAGCAGAGATGTAGACCCCAGTACATGATCCCTATTTTTGTAATTGTCATTCAAATTTTAATTTGTAAAAAGTTGTCATGGGTATATGCAGGGAAGCACAGAGGTGGGGCCATATTGAGAAAGGCTGCTCACGCAATGGATGGAGAGAAAAATTAACCATCTAAATTCTTTTGTTCTTACTGCTTTAATCACTGCTATCGTTGTTATACTACAGATTTTGGGCATGTAGCAAGCAGGGTGCCATGAGAACAGTGAAACATGTAGGAAGTATTGAAATAGAGTGATACGTTCACCATACCTGCCCTGAAACTAGCCTCAAGATTGATGTTCCCATACTAATGTTGAAGTAAGAGTTGATTGATAGTTTGGCTGGCTTTTGCAAGTGAAATCAAATGTCTTAATTGTTGCTGCAGATAACAAAATGGGCCAGTTCTGAAATTTCACGTTGATGAGTGGCATCATCATTTATTGTACTGTGTGTGTGTGTGTGTGTGTGTGTGTAGGCAGGAGTAGGGGTATCCATATTGGCAAGAAGATGGATTTCCATTCCCTTGGGTCATAAAGAAAGGAGAATTAGCATGGAAAATTGTATTTGGAAAACATAGTTTGACATTTCCTGTCTAAAAAAATGCCTTTTCCTCTATTGTATAGGATGAAGCCCTGAAATATGGAATTGAATCTTGAGGTATGAAATAACCTGGTTTACAATGGTAAGTGCCTAAATTATTATGTATAATTCTGATTCTACCTGTATATTTTTGCTTCTGTTATAATTCTATTTGTTCCAACAACGATAAATACTGCAAAAAGGCATGAGGAGTTTGAAGAATAGTTTTTCATACTATTTTTTAAGATATATGTTGCTGTTTAAAGACAAGCAAGTAAAAGCTTCCAAATTTGTCCTTCTTTGAAGGGCATTGTATTCTAAGCCACAGTGTCATAAATATTAAATGCTACTGAATTCAATATAAACTAATTAATGAGTGTGTCTAAGGAAATGCAAGGTTTAAAAATAATATTCTAAATCATAATCATAATGCAACCAGTTGCAGAAAGCTGGTAATCTTTTCCCTTAGTCTAAATGAACAAGGCTATAGTTATGACTAAATGATAAAGCGCATGTATTGCAGGCAGAAATTTTATAATTCAATATTTGGTGCCTTAGTATAGGATTGAGAAAGACCCTAGTCTGAAAATCTTTGGAATGCTGCCTCTTGTTTAGCACTAGGGGTGCACAACCTCAGTCCTAAGGCTATACGCAGTATGTAAGTCTATGGATGTGGCCCCAGGAGTCCTTCAAAAAGTTGTTATACATTGTAATTGTAATTAAAATTGATGGAGAAGTGATTATATATGTGGACAGTAACTATTACTAAAGTGCTGGTCAGATTTAACTCCTCACCCCCCAAGATTAGATAGGTAGGCAATACCAATCCAATTATGTGATAAATTATGGTGCAGAACAGAGGAGGGATCACTGGTGTCCAACTGTCCATCTTTATTATGCTACTATTATGTACATAAAATGGTTATGGAATAAGCTGGAATAACTAAAGACTATTCATTTTAGGACTGTCCATGCTAATTATCCACAGTATTGTCCTCAGTGGCCCTGGAAAGTTCTGTAGCTTTTGATATAGTTATTGATATAAATAATGTAGATGGGTATTATTATATCCTCATCTTTCTCCCTCTCCTTTTGCCTATCTTTTGTCCCATTTTTTGCCGGTTCACTTTTTGTTTTGATACTGCTAATATTTAATAAATCAAGATCAAACTATATTTTTGCTAGCTGAATTGAATAGTGGTGTGCTTGCTCTGATCTGGATATAGAGATTGACTGGGAATGTGCTGGATGTAAACTAAACTGGAGATTACTCACAGTAATCTTTCAACATGGAGGACAAGTTGAAATAGTAAAATACTTTTATCTTCCTAGGTTGCAAAATTCATAGGATAGTGACTATAACCATGAAATAAAGAGATGCCTGCTATTGGGGAAAAGCCTATAAGAGATCTAGAAATATTAAAGTGCAGAGATATATAATTACAACATCTGTAGGTATTGTCAGTCCATGATTTTTCCAGTTGTAACATACGGCTTGAAAGCTGGATCATCGGAAAGGCTGAATAAAGGAAAACTTATGCTTTTGAGTTGTGGTGGTGGAGAAAATTATTCAGAATACCAGACCACAAGAAGAACAAATAATTCAATACTGGATGAAGTACATCCAGACTCCTTTCTGGAGGCACTAATAATGAAACTAAAGCTTAAATATTTTAATATTCCACATGAAGGCCTGAGGCATTGGAAAAATCCATGGTGCTAAGGAAATTGAAGATAGTCAGAAAAGAGGCTAACAAAGGACAAGGTGACTAAATACTATCACTGCTGATGAAACATGAGCTTATAAGAATTTGAAAAAGCCATTACTGATACCTATTCCTGGCAAAATTGTGTTTTTGACTATCCACTTCTTTGTCCTAGGCTAATCTATTTATCTGGAGTGAGGACCTTAGCATACCAAATGTAGTTCTTGCTTCCCCCCTAAAACAACACACTCCACTAGAAAACTATGTGCTTAAGGGCTACTAATATACGATAAATTAACTTGCATTAGGACACTCATAGGATAGACCACCAGATAATATATGAATAATTTCATGAAGTCAGGATTTACTCAGTGAAGAAGGGGATTAAACCATGTTAAAATCTCTATCAGGATTTAGCTCCTTCTATATTTACGACTATCTACAGTGGTACCTCGAGTTATGAACACCCCCCCTTTACGAATTTTTCGCAATATGACCAGCTCCAGCCCCAAAAATTTGGCTTGCCGTGCGACTTCCATCTCGCGCTACAAACTGGATCCGCGGCCATTTGCCCTGCTGCCACGCGGTCACGGCTTCCTGTGGGCGAGATCGCGGTAGCAAGGAGACGTTCGGTGAGGCTTGTGGTGTGTTTTGTGGCGTTTGGAAGGTTTTTGGTGTGCTTGTCAGCATGGCTCCAAAGAAAATGCAGAGTGGGCTTGGCAAGAATAAGGGTTTGAAGAAGAAAGTGACGATCGAACTGAAGAAGGAGATTATAGAAAAGCACGATTGTGGTGTTCATGTGACTGATCTGGCTGCGGAGTACAAGATGGCGAAGTCGACCATCTCGACTATTTTGAAGAATAAAGATGCCATCAGAGAAGCTGATGTGGCAAAAGGAGTAACGATGTTAACGAGGAAGAGGACACAAGTGCTGGAAGAGGTGGAAAAGCTGTTGTTAGTGTGGATGAATGAGAAACAGCTGGCAGGTGATAGCGTGAGTGAAGCTATCATCTGTGAAAAAGCCAGGAAACTGCACAGTAATTTACTGCAGAAAAACCCCTCTACCAGTGCAGCAAGTGAGGAATTTAAAGCCAGCAAAGGCTGGTTTGAGAAATTCTGCAGGAGAAGTAGCATCCACAATGTGGCAAGACATGGAGAGGCTTCCAGTTCTGACAAGGCTGCTGCAGAAGCCTACAAGGAAGAATTTGAGGACTTCATGAAGGCAGAAGGATATGTCCCTCAGCAAGTGTTCAACTGCGATGAGACAGGGCTCTTCTGGAAGAAGATGCCAAACAGAACCTACATCACGCAGGAGGAAAAGGCACTGCCAGGGCACAAGCCCATGAAGGACAGACTGACCCTTTTGCTGTGTGCGAACGCAAGCAGCGACCTGAAGATTAAGCCGCTACTGGTGTACCATTCCCAGACCCCTCGTGCATTCAGGGAACACAATGTGAACAAGGCCAGACTGCCTGTCATGTGGAGGGCCAATGCGAGAGTGTGGGTCACAAGGCAGTTGTTCATGGAATGGCTGCACGAGGTGTTCTCACCCAGCGTTAAAAAATATCTTTCTGAGAACCAGCTGCCTGAAAGGTGCCTTCTTCTGATGGACAATGCCCTGGCACACCCTCCATACTTGGTGGATGATATGGACGCTGAGTATGACTTTATAAAGGTCAAGTTCCTCCCCCCCAACATGACACCTCTTCTGCAGCCCATGGACCAGCAAGTGATCTGCAATTTTAAGAAGCTCTAAATAAAGGTGCTCTTCACCAGGTGTTTCAATGTCACTGAGGAAACATCCTTGACTCTGGCAGAGTTTTGGAAGAAACATTTCAATGTCCTCCACTGCATCAGCCTCATTGACAAAGCCTGGGAAGATGTCACCTGCCGGACCTTAAACTCAGCCTGGAGGAAACTGTGGCCAGAATGTGTCACTGAACGTGACCGTGAAGGGTCTGATGCAGAGGTAGTGGAGGAGATTGTGTCCATGGGCAAGAGCATGGGTCTGGTTGTCGATGGTGCAGACATAGAGGAGCTTGTTGAGAACCATGAGGAGGAGCTGACCACGGAAGAACTTGCTGAGCTCCAGAGTGAGCAACAGAAAGTGCTTGGTGAGGAGCATTCCACTAAGGAAGAGGAAGACAGGGAGGAGGTTAGCAGTGCTGAGATTAAATCCATTATGGAACAATGGAATGCGTGCCAGGACTTCTTTGAAAAGCACCACCCCAACATAACTGTAACAAACAGAGTGTTGAACATGATGAACGATAACGTGGTCTCTCATTTCCGGAGGGTTATGCAGCGCAGGAAAAAACAACTGACTTTAGACAGGTTTTTCCCCAGAACTGAGCCTGCAGCTAAGAGGCAAAGAAGAGAGGACTCTCCCTTCAAACAATAACTGCCTCCCCACCCCATTCTCCCTCTTCATACTGTGCTGTACGTACTTTTTTTCATGTTTTTGTGGTTTAAAAATAAAATGCATATGTTTCAGAACTGTTTGTATTTACATTGAACCTTATGGGGAAATTTGCCTCGCGGAGCGACCAAATTCGGAGGGCGGATTAGCTGTATTTACATTGAACTTTATGGGGAAATTTGCCTTGCGGCACAAATTCGGAGGGTGGAATGGATTAACCGTATTTACATTGAACCTTATGGGAAAATTTGCCTCGCGGTGCAACCAAATCGAGTTGCGATCAGAGTCACGGAACGGATTAAATTCGTAACCCGAGGTACCACTGTATAACCATTCTGCCATCAATCATGCTGGAATTAATTTAGGAATTTCTGTGCAGCTCATCCATGGCAGTTTTATGGTGAGAAGAAGACTAGGTTGATAAAGTCTAGCTATCTGTTCTCCTTCCCTGTAAAAAATCCCTTGAAAAATTGCATGACCATTCTAGGAAGTACCTTTAGTATTTCATAAGATCTATACTATGAAGTATGGTAAGTTTGTTCAAAGTTAAAACAATCAACCAAACAACAAAGTGTGAAAAATTTCTCAACCATAAACATAACAACCATAAATATCATAAACATCAGCTCCATTTGTAACCCCAGATCTGATGTAGAAATTTTTCCTATAGAATTTTAATTAAAACATTGAAATGAAATTTTACTGGGTTGTAAAACAGTCTCCAAAATGATATTAAATAAAATAAACCTACTTAATTTATTATGGGATTTTCCTGAAGAGTAAATGAAAATATTCATATGTGAAAATAATGTTTATATATAATTTATGACTCTTAATCAAATCCAGTGCCTACATTGGCTCTTAATCAACTAAGTTTAGAATGGAATGGCATCTTCCTAGCTCTCTTTCATATCTTTTATATTATTTGTTGTCATTTTTTTTCCTTTGCAAAATATTGCAAACCAGCATTTTCATGTGATTATTGAAATGGTAAAAACCCTCACTAAAAAGGAAGCCAAGCAATTCTACCACAGTAATAATATATTGATACTTAATAAGGTTATAACAGTCTAACAATATTGTTCAAATCCACTGACCCAAATACAACACATATTAAAGCAGGCTTAAATGTATTTATGTTACCCAGCATACAGTGGCTTTCATGGGAATGCTCCTTTTATGCAAATTTACTTAGTTTATGTTAAAGTAAATTCTATTAATCTCAGTGCATGTATTCTGATGTAAATGGGCAAAGATTGCAGCCTTAAATGGGTTATGCTGACTGTAGGAGTTTGTGACACACAAAAATATAGTTCACATGGGAAACACGCAAGGACAATTAACTTTCTTCCTTCTCCAGTTCTTCACAGGAACTATGCAGGGAAGAAGGGTGAAAAAGCTTTCATTTAGTACATTCACATTGCTGGCAAGAACAACTATAAAGAACTTATTTCCTTTCACATTATTATGTCTCCTGTTCTCTATCTCTCTCCCTCTTCCTCTCAATTTTCTTCTCACTCCACCCCCACTTTTCTCATCCATGCTGACTTCTATCTGCTGCACTCACCCAAACTTCCTGTCTGATGTTTACTTTCTATTTTCATATCCATGGGAATGGAATTTCTTCCTCAGTAATCACAGCTTTGCTACTGATACTCCTGGGTTTTCTATCACCTTTGACTCATGTTATTTCTATAATAAATTTATTAAAGGAGACATCATTCCAAAGTTTGACCATTCTCTCTCTCTTTCTCTCATTCAGACCCCCCCCCCCCAATTTTACAGCAAAATCTATTTTAAACATTCTCTCTTTTATTATCAAAATAACATGGTTATAAAAATAATGTCATTAAAATAGATTGCCTAGTGTGCAGTAGATACAAAACCACTAAGTAATGAAATGGCAGCTGCTCCTTCAAATAAATATTCTCCCCAGAATCAGTTTTTAGTTTTGCTTTTATTTCAGTCATAGATCAGCATAAAGCAAATAGCACTACAACCATTCCAAAAAATAGAAGTATGATAAATAAAATATATTAGTAAAACAAAATAGAAGATTACTAGCATAGAATTACAGAATATAAAATATAACACCAAGGGAAAAACCTATACAATTGCAATCTGTAGTCTAAAGGCTTTAAGTAGTTAATCTGATAACTATAGATAAATACATAAGAAATACTAGGATATATTAGATGCTAAAACAATTTAAAACTATTCTAACTTGTAATAAGCCTAGTACTTACTATAGTTCTACTAGGATTTGATTAGGATTATTGCAGTTATAAGTAGAATTAGAAGCAAGATAATAAGATAAAACATAGCATAGCTAGAATGGTGTGTATGAGTGAGAAAGAGAAATCAGTTTGAACCAATAGCTAACATGGGATATTTGGGAATGAGTTTTAACTGGAATGATTTCAGCCTTAGCCCAAAGGGCTAATTTAAGGACACTATGAGGTACCAAAACCAAGTTCCTTAAGTAGCTTGACTGAACAGCTTCTAATGGTTCTACATTGCTCTATGGACACATTTGGAAGTCATAGGAGAGCTGTTCTATTACTTTGGCCTCAAACACTTTTATTTGACTGAGTATGTAATTATCTTCTAAAACCTTGGGGTGGCAGCTACACTTCTGATCTTCTCTGTTAGAGACTGAATTTGAGGGTCTCCATGAGCCAGTAGCATGGAAAACAATTCCAAGGTATTGAAGGCTTTGATTTGTTTGATATTAATCCCATTTACTTGTCACCTATAAATGTATATAAAGGGCCTCTTTGAAAAGACTATTATTTTTGTTTTTTGATACTTAATAACTAAATTGTTAATTGTGCATGCAGTACAGCCAATTAATTTTAGTGCTGTCCTCAGTCCAGTGGGTGAAGTAGAGGTAATGGCTGCATCACCTGCATATAGGAGAAATGCAATGGGTCAGGTTTGGAGGATGATATTCTATTTTGTAAGTCTTGCCACTATACCATTGATGCAAAAGTTAAATAAGAAAAGTGGCTGGAATGCAATCTTGTCTTACATCCTTGTAGATCAGAAAGTTGACTCTGACTGTCAACTTAATTTGGATATGGGTGTTGTTATGCAACATTTTAATGAATGCCAGCAACATCTGTCAATAGATGATACTTCCAGTTTGGAATATAGTCATACTCTAGAGACTGAGCTGAAGACTATCTTAAAATCAATAAAATGAAACATATAAGGCCCCCCTGAGCAGAGTACATATTTTTAAATTAAATATTGTAAGAATGAGCATTGGTCCATAGTTGATCTCCCCAGTCTGAACCCAGCCTGAACTTCAGCAAGAATGCTTTCCTGTTCCAATCAATCCATTAATTTACAGTCTAAATGCTTAATATAGAGCTTACTAATAATGCTTAGTAGTCTGACTGGATGATAGTTGGATGGATCGGACCTATCTCTTTTTAAAATATAGGGACAAAAATAGAGGTGCTTCATTCAGAGGGCACTTTTAGTTTGTGATTTATGATTATAAACAAAACTGCTAATACTTATGCCAACTAGTCAGTGCTTGATTTAATCAGCTCCAGAGGAATATCTCCCCCAGAGGCTTTACCATTTTTCAATTGTACAATTAATTTATAAATTTCATTTGGGGGGACCCCAAGCCTGGTAAGTTCTCCTGAACCTCTTTGGTGGCTATAGAGATGTAACTTTCAGAAGCATGAAGAGATCAGTAATAAACTTCCACATGGAAGCTGAGATTGGAACCCCTAATTTAGGGATAAGTTCTCTCATATGATCATAGATGGTACTATCATTGAATTTGGAGGCCTGAATTTTTTCCAGACAGCTTTCTGTGCATCACTACACATCTCTACTCTACACAATGTACATTCATAGATCTCTTTATCTCACTGCAGACAGATTATTAAAGCTATGAGCACAGCAGGAATGATGACAATATGAAGAGTTCAAACACCCTACACATACATAGTTCTACAGAATAAATGCCTTAATACAAGCAGAAATATTTAGGCTCCTGAAAACTAGCTATCATTCAGATTTGGTTTAAAGTACAATCATTCCTCATAATAATGATAATTCATGTTTTATGTTTAACTGTAATGACTACAAATAAAACACATAAAACTACAATAATTTTAAACATTAGTCTGTGTTTCAGAAATATCTAAATTTTCCTTTTTTCACTTTGATTTTTATTTACATTTGTTCTCACCTAGTTTGGGCATCAGAGCTGAGTGCTGTAGCATAGCAGTTTGAAAATGAGCAAAGGAAGACATTAATGATATAGAAGGAGGTTTAGCTGTAGAAGGACACTCTCTGACACAATCAATTCCCTCTGAAAAACTGCTGAACAAATGATAAGGGAGGTTAACTTATATGCATATATTCATTCTATGGACATATCTGCATATGGAAGGGAAATCACAATGGTAATTTAGGGTTATTTATATGAATGTGAATATACCTAAGCATGTATGTTCCCTGCCATATTTTCCCCAGGGTATTTGTTTTAAAATATGTGGATACAGATTCCTTGAATGCCAATGCTATTATGTGGTCAACAGTTTTCTTTATTCCACATTAATGCATACATTGAAGAAGTATTGGTTATGTGTTAAATGGCCTTTAATAAAATATAAGCACTATTTCTGATTAATAAACATGATGGTTATCTACAATCCATACTAATTTTTTTACAGAATATTCACAGATAATTTTCTCCCCGAGGATGAATTAGATAATATGGCACTTAATTCATCAGAGACACTTGTTTAGAATTACCTGTATTGATGGTCCTGTATCTATTAATCAACCAATAGAACTCTGATATAATAGCTTTAAAGAAATGAGGCTGGGACCTCTAAACAGAACTCTGGGGAGAAATGAAGTCTCACTGCTATGAAGTTACTTCATTAACTCCAATTGTTCTGAAGTCCATCATACATTTACAAGATGCAGATGCTTTCAGCAATAATAAAGTATGGATCTCAAGAGTAATGTTGCTGTGAGAAAATATATATACTATATACTGCATAAAGTCAATGTTAAGGATCTAACTTAATTATTATTGAAAGAAATAAGGAAATACTTTTTTCCCTTCCTTTTTACCTCTGGGATGTAAGTTCTGAAATGAAACACTGCATATTTCAGAACAGCAATGAAAAGTCTAATGATTAGCTTATAGATGGATGCCTCCTTTCATGGGGAAAAGAAATAAAAATGATAAATTTGGAGTCAGAAGACTTGTGATGGCTTCCTCTATATTAACTATGGCATAATGCTGTTTATACCCAAAATTTGTTTGTTCTTTTTATGCTATCACTACCACGTATGATCTCCTGGAGTATAATTCCTACCTAAAATATACTTTAATGAAGGCTATGTCTGTTTTGGTTTGATTTCAAGACTAACATAATATTATGAAAAGGATGGACACTTCCTATTTACTTAGACATAAATGAATATAAGTTTGAAAAAAAAAGTTCATAGTAGGAATAAAAAATGTTGCTTCTGGTAGGATAATGTTAGCTCTATTCACATTTTTCCCCCAGATTGACATAATCGACTATCAATAACTGGTTCAGGTTGAAAAGTGTATTTAATCTCATCTCTAACACATCCTCCCCACATCCTCTCACCCTCCCATTACTTCCCACCTTCACTTTATTGAAAGGCAGATTTATAGCAAGGCTTCATTTTTGTTTGCTTGGATACTAATAGAATTCTCTGTGTTATTAGAGTTCCTGATATAGTTTATATAGGCACATCCCGTTCCACTCAACACACGACTGTAGAGAGTAGAAACTGGGCCAGTATGATCTTCTTACAAGGTAGAAGATTTGAACAGAATGACTGAGTTGATGCAATGGGAGGCAGGACAGAAAGGGGTCCGTAATTCAAGGAATCTATTCACAATTAAATATTTTATTGATGTCCTGGATTTAATTTTTTTCTTGTAAAGATCAATAGACAAGATTTAATAAAATGAATGATTTGTTAGTTGTAGATTTATTTTATACATTCAACCTTCTCTATGATTGCTACTTGAAGAAACAATTGGCAGTCTGTATGACTATAGTATTTCTACAGAAAAAGTTTCAATCATACTTAAAACACCTCCCTTTTTCTGAGGGTCTGCAATAGTACTAGTGAACTGTTCAGTTCCCTTTAATTTGCCTCATATGTGGAGAATACATGAGAGAAATCCATTAAGAATTTACTGGGGTACAGCAGAAGCTTTCTTAACTTTGAGGTGGCTGAAGGAAGCTTGTGCTTTTGTTTTTAACTTAAAAAAAGTATCCAACACTGTTGCTCAGAGCAGCAATTCAGTGGTACCTTGGGTCACGAACGCTTCTGTTCACGACCAATTCGGGTCACAAACAGCACCGTTCACAAAATTTTCGCGAACTCTGCATCGGGTGACGAACAGGATCTGCGGCCATTTTCCCTGCCGTGACACGTGGTCATGGCTTCCTGTAGGGAGGGGGACTCTCCCTCCAAACAATAACCGCCTCCCCACCCACCTTCCTGTCCTCCACGCCAGAAGTCGCCTTGAGCAAGGTTAGCGTTCTCTCTCTTCGTACTGTACTGTACTGTACTTTGTTTCATATTTTTGTGGTTTAAAAAAAAAATATGGTTCAGAACGGATTAACCGTATTTACATTGAACCTTATGGGAAAATTTGATTCAGGTTGCGACCAATTTGGGTCGCGACCAGAGTCGCGGAACGAATTAAATTCGTGACCCGAGGTACCACTGTACTCATTTTCTCCCATCTTGTTGCTTTTCTTTTTTTTCCAGGAATGGTCCCTGATCCCATAACATTACATAGTCAGGTGATCATTCTTGGAAGAATCTGAAAGGTGAGAAAAAACCTGCATGTTGCAATAAGCAAATGAGAATGCCTGGTGGCATTTTTAAAACTAAAACAAAGCAAATAAAACAGAGAGAGAGAGAGAGAGAGAGAGAGAGAGTTCCATCAGTTACTTCAAAGGTCCCACAACTTCTCCTGTACATTTTTATAGATATTTTACCTCTTGTGAAAGAGGCTGAAGTTGTCCAAACATCTGTCCCTATAGAGATATTACTTTAAGTTTCTTATTCTTACAGCCTGCATGCATGTTTACGCTATAGTTAAAAACATTTTGAATCATAAGACTGACTGTAATGATTTATTTTTTCATCCCATATAACTGAGTTTATGCTATAAGAGATACCCTTGATGTCATTTCTGATTGGCACAGACATGTGGAACATATTGTATATGGTTTTCTAAAATAACCTTTTGTGACTATATATGGAATAGATTGGATTGAAAGGACAAGGTACATTTTACTGTGCTGCGGGACTGAAATGTTTAACTGAGTTTTTAATCTTGTACTGATGTGTGTTATTTAAATGACAGCTATACAAAGACTGTGACAGAGGCTATTGCATGCAGCTGAGAATGAGAACAGTAAGAAATCAGAGGAGGGGGGCATTTCTTTGCAAAAGTAATGGCCATGAACTAACCAATTGTAGCTGGGGAGGATCAGGTATGCTTTGGCTACAGGTAGTGCTACTGTCTGTATTTTATTCATTTTCAGGTTATATTTATGGTAAAAAAATGCAGTGAAACAGACTGTATTTCCCCTGCAGACTTTTTAATCACACTCTGCTCTGATTCCAAAGAGATAACATAGTCAGGTGTGATTTCCTATTATGTAATATAAGATTCTTTATATAGATTTAGTGCATATTATAACATTCATTTTCTATATTTAAGTCAACATCATTTTCACAAACTGTTTTGACATGCAATATCAGCTTGTATAGGAAATCTTGCCATGCTTTAGGTTATTTTTGCCCCTAGACCTCATGACTATTTATATATATATTGATAACTTTAAACTTCTATGCATAATTATGCTAAGTTGAGAATGCACAAGAAGTTTCAGATGAATTCTCAGCAAGCATGATAATACATTCCAGAGAATAATATGAATGTTCTGTATCTCAAATGAGTTGTCACAAGCATAAAGCTGTTAATGCTTATCTGACTTTATGCTTTATCTTTTTTTTTTTATTAAAAGTTTTACAAAGCACATAAAAACTAACACAAACTAATAAAGAATAGAAACAGGAAAGAAGAAAGGAAAGAACAGAGAAAAGGCAAAATGCAGAAAAAAAGAGTAAAAAAGAAAAAAAAAATAGAAAGAAGAATCTTCCAATTTCCTTTGCAGCAAATATAAGTACAATTGCAAAATTTTGTCTTACTCTATGATTACAAACAAACAAACAAACAAACCCACCCACTTACTTTTTTCTGACTTTCTGACTTCTTCTATATTTATCAGAATTCTGGCTCAATAAATTGACTGCAATGCTTAAATTTATCCTTTAGAAAAAAAATTAAAAATTAATTCATTTGTAGGTAACATTCTTTATGATAATTTTTAACTAATTATTAAAGTCAGTTTTCAGGGAGTATGGCAATTAATACCATGTGGAAAAAAATCTCTTAAAGCTGAAATCTCTTAAAGTTGCTGAATTGTGTTACAAGGCAAAGTATCTTGATTTTTAAGTTTATGTTGTTGATGAACAACACTTTTCATCAGTCTGTGATGGGAACAAAATCAGATTATATTTTAATTGAATGAAGGTCATCCTTGTATACAAAGGGGAGCAGGATAAGCCACATACTTAGTACCCAGTACTATATGGTATCTTGCCCTGCCCCAACATTTGTAATCAAACACCAAGATCTAAAATGGAAATCCTGTGTGGGAGCAGCTGCTCTTGGAGAGATGCTGTCTGGGTTTGGGGTCACCAAGTTGTAAAAGTTTCCCAGTCAGAAAAAACCCTACACTGTTCACACAGATCATGGTCATTATATACTGTGTAAGTCATTTTTTCCTCTCCAGGAGTCTGCATTCTGTTATACATAAAAAACCTAGTTACTTTATTAATCTACTCAAGAAATCACAGCATACAAAAGAAAATGTTTCCATCATTTTATTGTGCTTGCTCTCTCCCTCTCCCTCTCCCTCTCCCTCTCTGTGTTTTAAGATATGCCATTATTTCTGGAATGCCAAGAGGTCAGTAGGTTACTCTCCACATACAGTCTTTTTGCCACTGAGCTTCTGTCATGTTGAACATTTTCCAAAATCTTGCTTGAAACAGGAGAATCTTCAGTGGGGATCAAAACGTCATGATGGTGGCCTGGTTGCATCCCACAAAGTGAAGGTGACAGCCATAGATGCCACTGGCTTGAAAGCTTACTCCAGGGTGGCACATCTGTTTACAGAGTGCCAAACCTGCTGCTGTCACTCTCGCAACAGTCTTTTTATTGATCTTATGGCTGTACCATGTCCATTGGTCTAATGTGTGCAAAATAAGCATGCTAGTACTGCATGACTCTAAAAGAAACTATTGCTGACATTTGCTGTTTCATATTTTTAATGGATGCACATGGTATAGGCATTTAAAAGAGACATATTTCAAAATTAACATACACCCTCAAGGATTTCTGGCATTTCTAGAGCAGCAACATTTAAGTTGGCTGCTCACGTGAGGAAACACTCAAGGAATTCCAGTGAATTTAACTGCATTCAGACTAAAGGACAGGGACTTGCAGGATTTGAAACTTTAGTTTTAGCATTTTGTCAGACTCCTATTGCAATTTATGTGGATCCTTTGAGTAAAGAATAATGTGCACTAGAAAAGCAACTGAGTGTCTGAGAGTATGAGAGATGTTCATGCTAAGCTTGTTTATTGCACATGAAATTACTTTCAGTTCTGATCTATTCCCAACTGCAAATAAATCTTTCAAATCTCAAAACAATTGAATGCTTTTAAATAACTCCACTAACAACAGAGATGAAACCTCAGAGCACTTTCAGTCTTGCTGTCTCCCAGTTTGTTAACAATTGCCAGAAATATAGAGGGAGCTTTTCTAATGGCAGACTGTCTTACTAAGTGCTTTGCTAAAAGCTGACTTTCTTCAAAATAATGAAGAAATTTCTGTTATCACTCTAAAATCCATAGTTGGATAGCTATGCCACTTTGAAAACTTGTATACTCTTTTGTGCCATTTTTTTTGGTCTTTATAAATGCATTACTCAGCTATGGATTTTGGATTTTTTTTCATGAACCAAATCAACTATGACTGCTTTTTATGTATTATAATTCAATAGGTTCAACTTATTAGGAAAACAAAGTAGGATTCAAACATTCCATTGTATCACATTCCAGTCATGGAAAAAAGGAAAGCATCTGGAGCTGCAAAAAGGATGGGAAAATCAGCAAAAACTTGCCATTTCTTCTTTTTTTATTCACTGGAGATTACTCTTACATTCAATGGCTTAAAATTTATTTCATTATACAGTTGATCAGCTTAAATTGATGCTTTGTTTCCTTATGCAAATGTAAACCTAGAAAGCACAACAGGACTGGGAACTTTATGTAGAGTGTAAGATGATTTTAATCCTCTTTGCCATGTGTAATTTTGTTTCTCTCCTAGCTTGCAATTCACATACTGACTGTATATTCTGGAGGATGCAAATCTGATTCTTTTGTCATCACCAACTACAAACACTGACGGTACTGCATGTGAAGAGACCTATTGTAGCCATTCCATTTAATACATATAGGCAATCGTTTACTGCCTTGCTATTTAATATAATACATGTTTACTTGGAAGCAAGGGCTATGAAGTTTATTAAACTGTAGTTAATATTTGTACAATTGATACCCTGTTCAATCTCTAACTTTGGGTGGCTCACATAAAAGCCATGTATCATAAAAAACCAATGCAAAACACCAACAGTAATACAAGAATTATTACGATTATTAAAAACACCACCACCATGACACATGGGGCCACTTATATGCACTTGGTAAAATATCACCTGAAACAAGCTCCATGATTGTCATGGAGTTTATGAACTCCTAGGTCACTCTGCCCTTGGGAGAAGGAGATTGGCATTTTCTATCACTAATAGCCAGGGAGAATCCAATCCCAGCCCTGTGAAGAGATTCCTTAACTCAGGTAGGCAAGCTGCAGGGCAGCAGTCTGGTTGGTATAACAGTAACAGTAACATCTCCAGTTTCCCTCTACAGACCAACCTTTGGTGCAGACAGTCTAGCCACAGGGAAGGTTTTCTATAAGATCATTCCTACCCCGCTTCCCATTCGTGAAGTCATGGCAGTTGAAATACCCAAAACCCAGGTTGGCAAATCTTAGATAACCTTCTACTCTCCAAACACATATAGATACCTCAAATACACACAGGAAGACCAAGAATTGTAAAGATTAATATTCATTTGAAACCAGAACTCTTCTTGTTGGGACTAATAGATAGACAATTAGAAAGGAGTTATGGAAGATTTTTTTTTTTTAATATATGATAACTGCTGGAAGATGTGAACAAAAATGGAAAGACACTGAAATGCCCACAATGGAGGAATGGATGGTGAAGATGACAGAATTAGCAGAGATGGCAAAATTGATTTGTTTGATTAGAGAAAGGACAATAAATACATTTATTAGTGATTGGAAACCCTTATGGAACTTTTGCTGAAAAAAGAAAAAAAATGAACTTGTGATTTATGGCTTTGCTGATTAGAAAGGGTAGACTATGGAAAGAAGGAAATTATGTTGTAATCTTAGAGAGAGAGGGTAAAGTATAAATGTACTTGTAACTGCTGTTAAGAAAATCATAAGCTGCTTCTCCTCTCCTCTCCTCTCCTCTCCTCTCCTCTCCTCTCCTCTCCTCTCCTCTCCTCTCCTCTCCTTTTTCTTTCTTTGCACTTTTTCACTTGCTTATTATTTCTATTTACTTTCCTTACTTGTTTCTTTCACTATTTATATTGTTTTAATACTTTTAAAAATTTATTTTATGAAAATTATATAGACAAACATATATAGATACCATGGCATAAATTCCATCTTTCATTCCCTATTCTTCTACAGCCCTTTTTCTACTAGGACCCACAAGGCTGGCTTTGTATTCCCAATGTTTTATTTTAAATTCTTTAATAAAAAGTATTTTGCTGAAGACCAAAGATGTGGTCATGGGTTCCCCTATTGCTCCTGAGTAAAGTAATCTATTCATAGAATATTTTGAATTCAAACATATTTATCATCAGACCAAGTATTTTTAAAGAATATATTTTATTTTGTTGTATTTTATAGATGACTGTTGTTTCATTTGGATGGGCAGTTGTGAGCAGCTTAATGTATTCCAACAGCGGATTAATAAGAAGCATAAGACTGTTCTGTTAGTCCTCCAAGTTGATCTGTTCCAGGTGTACTTTTCATACCAATGGTTAAATGTTCAGGATCCATGATTCAGGCAGGGAGGGAGGGGGAGAGAGACAGACTGACTTATATAAAGCCCACAGACTAAAAGTCTTCCTTTAATATTTGTTAGCTGCTACCTGAGACAATGTCAGATAGAGTTTACGATATGGGTAATTTCATGCTTCTTCCTTTTTCCACTCTATGAATATAAGTTGTAACTCTTAAAATGAATTTCCAAAGCATGATTCATCAATGACTTTCATGTCATTCTCCAGCCTTCTTGTCCTAGTAAATGCATTTGCACTTGGGGAAAAAAAAGCTGGAATTAGGCAATATTTGCAATAGAGATATCTAATATCATAAATAATGGCACTGTCATAGAGATGTATAATATATAATAGATACCATATTTTTCCGACAATAAGACGCCCCCATATACAAGATGACCCCCATTTTTCCAACCCCAAATTAAGAAATCAATATTTTAAAGATAGTGCAGAACACATTTTTATTTAGTAATTAGTTAACATTGACCTGATACACTCGGTGGGAGGAGCTCCAAACCGTCTCTCTGCAGCTCTATTTCCAGGCTCTTTTGCATAACTGATTACATTCAAGCACGAGTGAAACTAGCTTCTCTTTGCAAACAGCCTTCTCTAATTGGTTTGTTCAGCATCAGCTGATGCCAGTTACATAAGACTCGTGATTGGAGGAAGTCTGTTTGGGAGACAAGCTATTTCACTCGTGATTGGAGGCTCGTGATTGGAGGAAGCCCCAGAGACAAAGTATAGGCAGTTTTGCCACCGTGCCGTTCTCTCCTCGCTGACTTCCTTAAATAAGACGCCCTTCAATTTTTAGGGTAAGGATTTTAGAAAAAAGTATCGTCTTATAGTCGGAAAAATATGGTATATATATATATATATATATATATATATATATATATATATATATATAATATCTTTATTTATTTATTTGTTTGTTTTTCAAATTTATATATGCCGTCCATCTCACTATACAAGTGACTCTAGGTGACTATATAAATCTTATCTTAAAGAAGTATCTAATATCATAAAGAGTGTAACAGATATCTAATATCATCAAGAGTGGCACTCACTCTTTAGCAGTGAATAAACTTCATAATTCATATTTTTTTAACTCTTGGTTAATTAATAAATGCATATTTTCAGTGAGAAAGTGTCACACTTCCATGGACTCTATATTATATCTGTCTGGATTGACTCCATGAAGAATTCCATAAGTACATTTATTATTTTACACTGGTCATTGACACAAGATAGTGAAGAAGATGAAACTTGCTTTGGCATTTCATAGAGCTAAGAAAACTAACAGAGTACTTAGCTGTCTCTGTGTCAATTTTTTCAGCTGCAAGTCTGGCTCTATCCTCATTTTCAGGGAATTAAGTAGAAAAGCCTACTTAAATAGGTGGTTTATTGTCTGCAACAAGTTCTACATCTTTTGCTATATAACATTAAACCAGTTTATTTTCTGAGAATAGCTTTTTTTCATATTTTCATGGTTTGGGTTTTTTAATATAATTTTTTATTAATAATTTTAATTACAACAGAAATGAATACAAACTAAACTTAGAGAAAGAGAGGAAAATTTAAAAAAGAATAAAAAGTGCAGGAAAAAAGAAAAAGAAAGAAGAAAAAGAAAAGAAAGAATATAATAAAGAAAAAGAAAAGAGATATATAATGAAGTGATTTCAACCTTCATCACAAGTATAAACAAATTTAGTAACTCTTCACCCCCTATAAGGTTACAAACAAATATCTCTTCATCCCATATCTATGTATAGCTATATCTTTTGCTATTTATTGCTTATCTATAACGAAATCCATAAAACATAAACTTTTCAATCCTGGTATCAGCAACAAGGCCACAAAGATTTGCCAGAACTTTGCAAAAAAAAAAAAAAAAAGTCTTATTTTAATCTTGATCACATAAACCAACTTTATATTCCTTCCTTTTACTTCTAACAGTCTTAATCATTAATTCAATCAAATATTGTTGTAGGATGTGAGTTCTCTTCAATTATTCTTTATCCCATTGCACAGATTTCTTCAAAAATTAACAAGATTTAATAAGCTTATTTTGTAGATCCAATAAGAAAACATTTTCCAGGTTATTCTCTTGGTTTATCATTTATATTTTAAAATTTTTAAAACTTCAGCCACTTTCCTTTGTATATCCAATAAAGCATCTTTTTCCAAATCATTCTCTTAGCCTGTTATTTGTAGTTCCATTTTTGGTACTTTCCATGTCTTGTCAGATAAAATGTGCTCCACATCTGTCATTCTTTCCTTGACATCTTTTTGACAGTCTATCCAAAGAAGCAGACATCATTACCCACAGTGTTGATATTATAGTTACTAATTTCTGGCTCCATTCTTCAAAGATTTCTTTAATATTTCCAGTGTTACAATGTTTTGTGTCCTTTTGTAAGTCCCAGTATTAACTGACATCAAGAAGAGGCCTCTATTTTTTTTCTTCTGCTTCGAATATTTAGTCCATTTTAGTGTCCAATTTCTAAAATCATCATTTATCTTTGTTGTGGCTTACAATAGCCAGGATAGCCAAAATAATCATGTTTCCCATGAGAAGCTATTTATTTATTTTCTGTGAATTCCAACATTTTGTAGTAAAAATCAATATTCCAAATTTAATTAATTAAAAGTCAATATTCCTTAATTGGTTTATAACTTTCTTAGATCAAACTCTTATTTAGCTTTTCACTGTTTATTTCAAATTCTTTAAGTTCTTAAGCTTATAATTAATTTTTCTTCTACTTAGAGTTGAAAATAATCTCACCCAATGAAGACTTTTCACACTTGCCATTCCAAAGGTCTCTAATAGCTTTAAGATGGCTAATAGACAATTTCCAAAGGTGATTAGAAAGTGAGGTTTTCAAACTTAGTGTCCTTTAAAAGTCTTCACTGTGGTTGTGAGCAAGATGGCCGATCCTGTTGTCTCCCAGTGCTCAAACCCACAGAAGACCACTGTCCTGCAGTCTCTTATAAGGAGCAGCCATACGGAGCACATGTGGGTGATCTCCCATCCTGTCCTTATCTGGAAGGTACCAAGGAACCTTCCAGATAGTCTTTGCTGCAGCTTTTGTGGATCCGTCTTCATTTCACTATTCTTCCCCTGGCAATTTTAAGGTTTGGGGTTTTGTAGGCAAACTAGTCTCATTACTAATTGGCCTTCTTATGGTTATAAAAATACTATCCAGGAAAGCTACCCAAGCTAAGCCTTCTTATTGGAAAGATAATGAACCTGACAGGTTCCACAGCTCCATGAAGTATTGCAGAGAAGAACTGCAGGGATAATCTGGTTGAGTCTATTCCCTTTTTAGGTTCAGTCCTTCTGAAATGCTAACACTAAATATAAGCTGAAGACAGCTAATAGAAACAATGAAGTGTAAAGGCTGGAACTTGGAAAGAATGAAGAGGGATACTGTCCAGTCTAAAGTGCCTATTGAAGTTATGCCTTTAAACTTCAAAGACAGACTAAAAGTATCCATCAAAGAAGCTTGTATTTATGCACAAAAATGTAATGTTATATATTTCTATTTTAAAAAGAAATGATTAAGTTCTGTGAAATATTATCAGTTCAACATTGAAGATAAGCAAGGAAGGCAGAAGTGCAGGAAATAAATTAAAATACAAGGTAAAAGGAGCAGTAAAATAACAGAACAGGTAAAAATGTTGAAGTGACAGTACCATAAACAAAACTGGGCACAGACATCTTAGCTTGAACATGAGGAAGCCTTGCCTAACTAGGAAGACTATTGTACTGACACATTACATAAAAAAGGATATGACACATATGCATTATGTATTTTGAATATTCCAGATATGCCAGGTACATTACTTGACACTGTAGGCCTAAAAAGACCATTTTGTGTGGAAAGAACTGTTGAGTAATAGAAACCTGAGAACAATTCTCAGATTAAGTCACTAAGTGAGTTGTTGTAAATAGATGATATCTATATTTGAATCAGGTTCAGTTTTTGAATTGCATTCTGAATGACCTGTTTTAGTTTTATAATCGGGTTTTTCTTCCTTTCTATTATATGATGCTATACCTAACGTGTTTGTGAGAATATTCGTATTCTGAATGTAAGAGGATGCACACTGATCCACCTTGACCCTCAATTTTTCTTTACCCTAATAACATACAGTAGGTCCACAAGTTTTGTAGAGCACCTGACTTACATTCAAGTAAACATGAGTGGAACACCTGTTCAGATCTTGACAATAATATGGCAAGGTCAGGGTTTAATGGAGTGAGTGCCAGTGGGTTCTCTATCAGCTATTCTGTGGTGTTTTTTTTTTTTTTCTTCAATGTGTGATCAATAAGATAGCATTTCTTGGTCAAATTCATTTTTCCTATCTGTCCATCACAGAAGAACATAGCACTGTTCTCTCTATCCATCTCTCCTTGGAACAATGCATAGCAACTCAGTGGCACATGTAATTTATAGCCTGTTTGCTGATTCCCCCCTCCCCCCGATATATATAGGTTAGTAGTATTATTGATTTGTTTTTATTTAAAAGCTGCACCCTGCTCTTCTAGTGTTTAAACACAATTCTGTGCAGTTAACAATGTAGGCTATAGTAGCAGAACACAAGGATATATCCAGGACTTAAAGAATGTTGGTCAGCCCTCTTTGCTTATCTAATGATTCTTGCCTATTCCTATTCCTATTCAAGGTTATCTCCTTAATTCTCTGCAGTAGAACACTTTGCATAAACATATTTGTTTAGGAAAGCAGGTAACTGGGAACAAAAGATCCTGATTACTACTATTCCTGTATCACAATGCATAATTAATTTTTAAAAAGGAAAGATACCTTTATCTAACAATGTTTTCTCAACTCTTACTCCCTGTAACCCATCCTTTACTTGAGATTCATTGATGACATTTTCATGATCTGGACCCAAAAGAAATAATCTCTAATCAAATTCCATCAAGACCTTAAGTATTTCAACCACCATCAACCTTAGCCTCAACTTATCTATAGAACAAGTTCACTTTCTTGATGTCCTGGTAAAACTACATAATGGACACATAAACACCATGTTATGCAAGAAACCTACACATCCCCATGCTTACCTACATACTTCCAGCTTCTACCCAGAACACACGTCAAATATTATCTATAGCCAGGCTCTACACTATACACTATAATCACATTTATCTTGACTCATTTGAGAGAGATGCTTAACTGATAGAAGCAAGCCAAACATTCAAGAAACTGAACTATGTATCCAACAAAATCAATAGATAAATCAATAGAGCTAGATCATTCCTTGTGGGCAGGGACCTATTAAAAGACAGACTACAAAAAGAAAACACAGAATGCCATTGGTTGTCCCCTACAGCTCACATCCCAAGCCACTTAAACACATAATTAGTATGCTACAATCCAATAACACTGCACTTTCTCAGGCACTTGCTGGCAAACCCTTACTTGCATACAGACCACCAAACCTGAAACAGATCACAATGAACAACAAGAAACAACAGGACAATGATGTTAAGATGGGAATCAGACCCTTCAGTAAACCTAGATGTCCACTTTGCTGCCACATTTACACCAACAGCACCATCACAAGCTCCAGCAAGTTGTCACACAAGATTAAAGGCACTTTCACATGCTGTTCCCCTAATGTGGTATATACCATCATCTGCCAGCAATGTCCCTCTGGCATCTATGTAGGCATGTAGACTTTTTCCACCAAAAATAATGGGTACACATTTGACATCAGGACTCAAAACAAAAACAAATAGCAGGCTAGGGGCTATTTCTTCCCATCCACTGTACCCCCATATCTGATAAATATTAGCAGGGTCCCAACTCCTTTCTATTACTTTACATATATAAAGGGAAATATCTGTAGTTCAGAGATTTTTTTAACTGCACATGATTAAGAATCGTGATTTTCTAGGATTTTCATACATATGAAAATTCTAGATAGATAGAAAAGTCTCTTTCCCATAGTTATTTGTCCAGTAATAGGGCTAACACACTTGCCCCTCTCCCCATGAATGCAAGCAGAATCTTACCACTTTTTAAAAAGGGCTTCTCTTTCCTGTATTCAGGCAAAGATATTTAGAATTAGCTAAGTTAGATGCCAGAATGATTGTTTTCCCTATCTTTCAATTTAATACTCATCTGAGCTAATTCTTTCCTCTTGCTTTGAATGCCTATTTGCTGAACTGATTTTCACTGTTTATGAATTTTGAATGCAAGTTCGAGTTAATTTTTCCTATAATACCAAGCCAGAAATAGCTATTTCCAAGTAGAAAACCAGAAGTGCATAGGCTTGCTTTAAGTAGATTGCATCTCAATACAAAGATCCTTTAGTCAAGGTCCTGACTGTATGCTTCCATACAGTACATGCAAGTTAAATGCATGTGGGAGTAGGAGCTTTCCAGAAACAGGACTTATCTAGAATTTCACACGTATTAACCTGTTTTTCTCCTTTATATCCTTTTTGGCTTGTGTACTGGATGCAATACATATTTTTAAAAATTACAGATTTAAAAACACATGTACAGCTTTCTTTTAGTTTGTATTAGTTTTTACTATTGCAATTATAATCTTTAATAACATTATTTTAAAAAATAGATGTCAATAAGAAGGTCACAAAGTTATATAGCAGTTGAAACTGTCAATTAGGTAGCTCATAATTTTTTATGGATCATTTCAATTGATTTTATGATGACAAAATTTCCTTGCAATGTCAATGAGCCATGAACAATCATTATAAATCATGTGGAAGTACTTCCACACTGAAGTATAAAAGGCAGAGCTGAAATCCTAATTTTTCTAGAAGATAGCCAGTATGAAGTTAATGTTTCTCCAAACCGTTGCCAATTATTTATTTATCTTTTTCAGAATACCATAGCAGTAGAATACTAAGGAATAAGCTGGAATTCTTCAGTGAATGAAGAACATTATGGAAGTTCTTTCCATTTACTAGCTAAAGAGAAATCTTTCACCTAATAAAACCAGAATATATGGCATATGTATTACTGGAGCTGAAAATGTAGATATTTGTTCTATTTTCAGTAGTATAAATTTTTAAGGAACTGTACATTTTTTTAGAGATTATGCTCTGTATACTGACACTAATTTTTTATATTCAAATACACTTTTCATAGTGAAAGAAATTGATGATGCAAGTCAACAATATTTCAATAGTACATTAATTTCTTTTTTATACAGCAGCAAGTTTCACTCTCCTTCATAACCATCTGACTCACTTCAGATAATGGAACATAACTGTAGTAGACTTTCTCATAAATAATTTAATGGGAGGTGCATATGATTATTGGTATACATCATATACCAATGCATTTCCTAAGCCTGAAAATTATCTTTAGATTTAAAAAAAAAAAATAGCACCTGATTATTTGAATGGAAATCAATCCATGTTCATACTAATTAGATGAGTTTCTATTACATTGCTATTAATTGTGCCCATTATACTGTGTGTTTGGTCCATATATCAGTTTATTCAGAAAATTGTTGTCGTCATCATTATCATCATCCTATGTTTAAACTAAACTTCAGATTCAGACTTGGTGTACTGATGTGCCTACTCATCATACTGTCTGAGTT
The DNA here is from genome assembly GCA_030867105.1 of Liasis olivaceus. NCBI lineage: Eukaryota > Metazoa > Chordata > Lepidosauria > Squamata > Pythonidae > Liasis > Liasis olivaceus. The sequence goes on along the minus strand of CM061354.1, from coordinate 33,872,212 downwards.
ATAAGTAAAATATATCTATAATGTGGTAATTCATCTAGCAAATATTCATAGATGTGGAAAACCTTGCCAGCAAACTAAAGAATAGTATTAGAAGAAAGAAAAAAATAATGTAGAAAATGGAACTTTTTCTGACTAGAGAAAAAAATGTTTAGACAAAAAAAAAAAAAGGATATCATTAAACGCAACTTTATCTCCTGTAAATTTTACTATATAATTGTCAGGGACCACCTTCCAGGAAGAAATTACGATGTTCAGCAACTTAACCTATAATACTGCCCAAATAGTGGAATTCATTGCTCAGGTCTTAAATGCATTCTTACTTTTGTTATTCCATCTAAAACTGTATTATTTTCATAAGGCTGTTATGGAATATCATATAAAGGCAACTAATGTTAGCTTTTTATTTTAAACTCTTCTATTAATATATAGCAATCTCTTCAGATAAGAAATTCAGCGTAAGCTAAGCAGGAAGCAGTGTATTGGAAGTCCTTTTGGCCTGCACCCACCTTCCACAACTATAAATCAGGTTTTTGTTTCTTCTAACACTGAACAGGGCACTTCAGATTCTTACCTAACTCACTGTCTCTCCATAATGGAGGAGCGCATACTACAGGCACTTAGTTGTAGAGAGTTTTTAGTAACTCAGCTTTTCTATTTTTTATTTTTTCCTACATAAAACTTATGGCAGGGTAAGATGCCCTGATTAGGACAAAGGTTTAAAGTGGCCTTAATTTGCCAGCACCATGCTATATGTCATGTAGACTCTTAGAAGCTTCCTGCCTACTTAAGATTCCTGACCACTGCCTTTAAGTGAAAGGGCAGATCTCTCAGGCAATGGAGCAGATTGTTGGATATCACTGGAGGTGTATTTATGCAGTGCGGACTGAGATTCTGTGTGTATCAAAGAACAGTTGGAGGAGGAATCTGCCCCTGAGGACCCAGCAGGAACAAGCCCAGGATTAGAAAGAGAGATCTACAGAGCAAACCGGCTGGTGGAAAAGGCTGCATCCTTTGGAAAGGACAGACCTGACATCAGAGATGACAGCTTGAGAAAAGCGCTTGAATTTCAAGAAGCTGAGAAAAGAGATACTGTTCCCTTTTCCCATTCTCCTCTCTAGGCTAAAAGCAAGCCCAAGAAGGGAAAGGACTGCAGCTGTCTAACAGATCGAATGTATCAAAGTAATGATAAGAGACACCTAGGTGAAGCAGCGAGGAAAGGAGTGAGTGAGACAGTTAGGAAACTATAAAAAGCTCTGTATAGAAACCTATGTAGAATTTTTCAGCTAAGGGCATTCTATATTAGAAGGAAGCACATTTTTTTTAATTTGAAAAGCACTATAACAGTAAGCATCGCTCTAATTTAGAGAAGAACAGTGGATGTTTCTGGAAAGTACGTTCCTGCCCCTTTTCCCATCTTCTGAAAAAATGTATCTTTTTTTTTTCTTTCATGAAAATGCCAACCTCAAGGATACTGTCTTAACAAAAGTTATATTTCCAACCTCTATGTGCATTCTTTCCACCAAGCAAAGTACCTGCTAACCCACAAAAAGTAGTTTCAGCACAGTATGGTTTGTGGGGTGGGGGGTGGGGGGTAGGGAAACAAACCTAATTCAGATATTGACAAGCAACCCACTTCAATAATCCATTCCTGCAAATCATGTTTGTGTTTGTTTATTCAATTTATGTGGCTGCCCATCTATCCAAGAAACTCTGAGCTGCAAACAAACAAAAACAAAGGATTACATTAAAAGAAAAACCAACTAAAGCCACACTGAGGCTCAATAAAAACACAAACCATTAGACACGATCACCACACTGGAACTCCCAACTAACCCCCTGCCCCCAATGCTGGGGAACAGCCAGGCTTTGTGCTGTACAATAATTCTTCTGGCTAGCCCACATGACCACCAAAAACTCCACAATTCTTGATGTCTCAACAGATTCCAAATACTGTACTAAATACTAAGTACATAGTCAAGAAGAAACAGCTTGTTATTCAGAGACCTAAATGATTGATACCAATTTCATCAACTTATTTAAACTTCCTATAAAAATATGTTACTGGCTTTGGAACCTGTATTGATTCCACCAAAACCTCCAGGATACCCACATACCTAAGGAAATCCTCAAGTAGGACATGAATTCATTATCATTCTCTTACACTTTGAGTATTTGGTATTTGCTTCTGAAGCTTGAAAGCCATTGTAACTAGTAGCCTTTGATAGCATTATCATCTCTGAATTTAATTCCTCTTTAAGATAATCTAGAAAATAAGACATATCTAATTCTCAAAGTGATAGGAAAAAAATAATGCTGTTTTTTTTTAAAAAAATGCTGTTTTTTTTTTTTTTAAATCAATACCAAAACTGACAGATTAAAAACTTCAGTGAAAAGGCCAAAATTCAAAAGATAAAAAGCTTTGGAGATATTAGATAAGGTCCAAATTACAAATTGGAGATGTAGCTAGTATGTATTTCCTGCATTTTTACTGTAGAGTAAGTAGAGGTTGGCATAGAAACTAATCACATATTTCTCTTCAGTAAGAATTTAGTGTAATCTATCAAAATAAAATCTTTCATGGAATGAAAATTATTATTGCAATCTCTAGACAACACCTAGATAACCCTGGCAATAAATAATTATTGGAGTCTCTAGACAACACCTAGATAAGAGCAGAGCTCAATTTGAAGGAGACTTTCTCTTTTTTCCCCATCTCAGTGTTTTTCCTGGCTATAAAATATTACATGCAACACTGAATTATTTGGGAAGTTCATATAGAAAGTATGAAATAGTGATGAAAAAAATATTTAGGCAAAAGTTATACATTTGGGATACCTGTAGATAAATTGCCAAACTGGGGGAAATTATGCTTGAGAACAACTCAAGATTTTTAAAAGAATCACTATAAGGTTTGAAGACAATATTCCATCATCAGTACATTAGAAAAAAAAAAATGATAATTGAATCAGTTTCTTTATGTAAATTGAGGGAGGAAGAATGATCTTCTCTATCATCTCAAGAAACAAAATGTCTTGACCTGGTTCTGGAACAAATGTATGTCCATATTGATTTGGATCATACTGTGACTGATTCACATACTTCTAAGCAAAGAGAATTCCTATTCTGATCAGGAAAGAAGAAAAAGAAAGGAACAGAAGGCTTTAACTTTGTGCCTCTTGCTGCTCTGCTGGGTCATATCCCTTGTGCCTGCAATTTGAATGTATTTGTTTATATGTGGAAAAAATGATAAATTTATCCATTAAAAAAAAGGCTTTTTTTCACTTGAGTCACTATATTTTCACATATTTTGAGAATAGCTGCAGAAAACTAGAAAAACAGATCAGCAACTAACGCTGGTCAAAGAGGCCCTGTTTTTGAGAAACCTCCTTCAGCCTGACAATATGAAAAACTTTACATTTAAAAAAGTTTACGTGCAAAAAATTTAATGTTCAGGATATAACAGCATTCTTACGTATTCTGATAAAGGAAGTACAATCTTATTAATTCTCATGGAAGAGGTGCTTCATACAGAAATTACCTTTTGAATGATTAATTAAGCTGGAGAAAAGAGGAAGGGGTATATAACCAAAGTGAGAAAATTCTGACCCCTATTCTGAGATAAATTCTATGCAAAAGCTTCTTTCAGGATGGAGCCATAGACCTCGATTCTAGTTTCTGTCAGCAGAATTCTACACATAGAAATTTGGTAGATTAAATGATTTTTCACCAATTACGTTTGCTTATTTTTCAGTTCCCTATCTTTTCCAGAGAATGATGGATTCAGATGAAACAGCATGAAATGACAAAAAGTTAGAGAGGAAACACAGAAGTTTATTCCCTCTTTCTACCAGAGGAAGATATATTGGATCACTGTATCTTCTATAAATAGCAGGAGGTTTTAGAATAATGATAATTTTTATGATTATAATTATTTATGATCCAAGTCACAGATAGTAATAGAAGTGAAAGTTGAATGATAAAAAGAGTGATTGCATTTCATTTCGTATTATTTCACTTGTCCTATTGTGCTGGTCAGGAAGGCGTTACAAGTTTTTGAAGCATCACTGAATCTTATAGAACTTCATGAATAATACAGTACATGTTTTGGGTAAATGTGCTGATCTTCAAGTTTCTAAAACCATACTGAATGTTATCTACCTTATTATCACAATCTATTAATAACATAAGCAGGGAAATATGAATAAACTCTTTGCTTCTTTTCTCTCCCCTAACCAAAAAAGACCACATTGTTCAGAGTCATTTCTACTTTCCAAAAGCTTTCTCATAACTGCAAGAGAAGAAATAGACATATATATTTTCACTCTGTTCTCAGGAAAGGGGTTACTGACTCTCAGCTAAAATTATCTCAGGTTAGGAATACAGGTAGTCCTCACTTAATGGCTGTTTGTTGCCAAGCACCTGGATCATGATCATGTGACTGTGCGGGCGCTGTGACAGTCGTAACTTTCATATTGCTGACAGCACTAAAAAAAGTGACTTAAGATTGGTGCCCAAAGTAATGACTATCACACGCCCCCATAGCCACGTGATCATGATCCAGGTGCTTGGCAACCAGCTCACACTTATGATGGTTGCAGTGTCCCAGGGTCACATGACTGCCATTTGTGACCCTCTCAGCTGGCTTCTGGCAAGCAAAGTCAGTGGGAAACTGCATGATTCACTTAATGACCATGTGATTTGCTTAAAAACCACCACAGAAAAGTTCATAAAATCGGGTCTGGTTATGTGATGATTTGCTTAATGACAACATCACTTAGCAACCTAAATTCTGGTCCCAATTGTGGTAGTTAAGTGAGGACTACTTGTAACTGCATAGAGACAAAATGTAAGCAAAGAGTAAATGTCTGCATGTTACATAAATGATAAAAAATTATCCAAAGAATAAACAACAATGAACAACAATGATATTGTACATAGTGGATGTACCTGAAAACAATCAAGGCTACTGTATCATGTCTGTCTGTCTGTCTGTCTATCTACCTACCTACCTACCTACCTACCATTCATGGGGGGAAAGCATGATTTAACGCAAGAGAGGAATTGGAAATCTTTAAAAACAGCAAGGCAAATATAACTGGCACAGTGGAACTTGGTGGAGAGGATAGAACCAGCAATATATGGTTATCTCTACAGAAAGGCTAGCGAAGGGCTTATGAACATGGTATAGTCTGCAGTTAAAATTTGGTGCAGAATCAAGTAATCCACAACAGAATAAAACCTCATTTTAATGGACTAGTTGGGCAAGGGAGTGTCTTGTTATTCCCCAAGTCTAATAAGTCAGAGTATCACACTGATACAAATTTTGTAAATTACATAATTCACCTTTTTGTTTAATGATGTCATTATGCAAGTGGTGCACACTAATCATTTGAATTTTTTTTACAAATGATCTAAATACTTCCATTTTCATAATGATATCATGCAAATTACACAAATAATGCCATTTGCATTATTTGTGTAATGACTTCATCATCCACATTACATACTTCTTGTCATTTATTTAATGGCATCATTATACATGATGTAAAATGCAAAGTCCATTGCATTGAGCTTGGGTAACTGGTTTCACTGTAACTGGCCCTGAAATTTAGTACTAGGACATCCTATTTCTCTTCTCCACATATAGCAAAATGTGCAGTGTGATGTTGGAATCAAGAATGAATTCACTCCTAAAAAGAAAATTGCAATAATGGGATTAAAATTGTCCCCACATTTTAATGCATTATCTGTTCATCAAATAATCAATTGGTAACTGTGTCCTGGAACAGCTGTTCATAAAGTCAAATAGAGAAGTGTTTTTGGACTTAAAGCTCAACGAAACCCTTTTGGATTCAGACTGATGTGTGTAATTCAATCAATTGGAAAAAGTGACTATAGTCCTATTTAATTTAACTTAGATGTAAAATTGTTAAGACAGTTAACCCTAATCATAATTCATCTTCATCTTCAAAAGATGACATCAGAAATTGGTTAATAAGAGTAAATCTCATGCATGGGGATCTCTTAAAGTAGTAACAGCTCATCTTATATGTATATCACAGGAAATATTTGAGGGATGGAGGGATAATTCAAAAATGTACAGGCTGGTTAGCTTAATGCCAAACATATGGAGAGATTATATACTGGAACAGCTTTCAAAAAAAATTGACAAAAACCAATGTTAAGGAGCCTTGAACAAATTTAATAGTCACGGAATAATAATAAGATTTGTCTTTCAGGATTGGTAATTGATTAAAGAATAATAAGGATAATGTTTTCTCTATAAAACAATGGAAGTATCTTCCAAGGACTTTATTTATTGTATGCATTCGTTAAAGTTATTCGTAAGTGTTTTAAGAAGAAAGAGTGAGATGGCACCAAAAGAGAATACTGTTAACATGGAAAATGCAGATAAGTGAAATTGTTAAATGAAAGTTAGTGTTAAATGAAGCAAACTGGGAAAAAAATCCTCATTTCACGGATATACTGATGAGGTGTGAGCTGGTGGTGACTACCCAGGAGAAGTTGGTGATGTGAAATGGATAGTTTGATGAAAGCATCAACATTAAGAAATGTTGCAAAAAGAAGATTTCATGTTGAGAATCATTAGGAAAGAAACTGAAACTTTATCGTAGAAATGTATGTATGCTTTCACTACACTTGGAATACAACACATTGTTCTAATAACACCTCAAAAATATCTTGTTGAGTTAAAGAAAATATAGAAAAAGGCAACCAGAATTATCAAGGGGCTGAAATAATTGTCCTGTAAGGAAATTTTACAGTTCTGTCTAAGCATAAATGATGAACAGTGCGGAATTTTTGCTACTCTCTGACTTCTTTGAATAGTGGAGATATACAGTATACTAAAAAAAAGTTCTCTTTAACACAGTGCAATGGTAAAAAAGTGATGGATGATAACACTGGTGACTTAAAAGTAGATTAAACCAATTTATCGAAGATACTCCATATTGACCCAGATATTCTGAATAATTATCAACCAGTCTCCAACCTTCCTTCTTTGAGGAAGTTTGTTGGGAAAGTAGTGGGGCTGCACCTGCAGAAGACTGTAAATGTGTTTTGGTCAGGTTTGGCATGAAGCCCACATTGATCACACTGGTGGATGATCTCTTCTTCTCTTTTGGTGTGTTTTTTTTTTTTTTTTGTATCATTCTTTGTTTATAAATGTTTTTAACAATTGTAAGCCACCTGGAGTTGGTTGTCGTCATCATCATCATCTCTAGTGAGACCAGGATGAGGGATGTGCAACTCTTCTGGTGTTGCTTGATTACAAATTGGCCTTCAATATTATTGATCATGGTATTTTTCAAGGCTATCTCTCATGGTTGGGAACAGGGGGCATTGTCCTGTAGTGGATCTATGTCCTTTACGGATGGCACCAGTCAGTTGTGCTAGGGAGGAGAGATTGGCCCCTGGGCTTCTTAGTTGTTCTCCCTGATTGTATTCAACAACCAATGACACTTCTGGCTGAGATAATTAACTGGCATGGGGTTAGGTATCATCAGTATGCAGATGATATCTTACATCTAATCTTAGGTTCACCAAATGATGCTGATGGTGCTGTCCAGGTGCCTGGAGTCTGTTATGGTCTCAATTGGGAGAAATGGGTTAAGGATTAATCTCCAAACATGGAACAGCTCTGGGTTTATAAACTGTCCAATTCCAGAGAAGTACTATCTATTTTTGGATGAGGTGCTTTTCTCCCCTGTCCCCAGAACTGCTTCATAAATTGTGGGGTCCTCCTGGACTCACAGCTCTTCTTGAGGGGCAGGTAGGAGCTAGGGCCTTCACGCAGTTCCATTTTAGAAGCCAGTAACAATCCCTGTGGAATGGAAAACTTTACTCACAAGAATCAGTCACTTTTGCTTGGATTATTGTACTCTACATGGAGCTTCCTTTTAAGGGCATTCAGATGCTACAGTTAGTCCAGAATGTAGTCTTTTGGGGGAGTACTTTCTCCTAGCAACATCTGCCCACCTGGTAAGACTGAGCAGGGCAGGCTTTTTCGAGGTCTCTTGTCTCAGGGATTGACTCCCGCAGAGATAAGAAAACCATGCTTTTTAAGGTTCAACAATTGTCTGAAATATGAAAACAGCAGATGTAATTTGGGCCTCTGAAGGAAGTGAGTTCCATAACACAAAGACTACCACAGAGAAATCCTGCATTTTGTCTGAGTCCTATGAACCTCACTGAGATGAAGGACTCAGCAAGCCTTCTCCAGATGATCAGAACAGGCAGGTGGAATGTACTTTATGAAATATTACTTATACATTTATCTCTGTGCTGTGGTAACAGTAGCTAATAAGAGCACTTAAATCTGAACAATTTTTTCTCAATTTATCTTTCAGCATTTCAAGTTTTATAAAACAGGAACCAGAGACATCTCTTTTAGCCTCTCAAACTCACAGTGAGAAAGATTGCTTTTGATCACTTACCCATGATGATTCAGATGCTCTAGCTCAGACCAGGCATTTAGCCTGCTTTCTGAAATGCCAGGTAAGTCCACTCTGTTGCCACTTAGCTTTCAGGCAAGGTCCTGGTGAAAAGTTCCAAACAATATAGTTCAGTATATTTATTTAAGAAATACCTCCAAGGATGAAACTAGGCAATTTCAGATTCTGTATTTCATTACTGTATAAGAGTAATTCCACTAGATGGTCATGTGCATTAGCTGGAAATATGGAATTTTTTTGAATAAAACAATAATGAACCAAAGGTATGACCATCTGTAACTACAGTATGTACAGATCTAGCCAGTTTACCTTGCTCTAGTATTATTTTAAAAATAAGTTGTGGCAAATAATATTGACCCTATTGGGTGCTGGTGTTCCATGTCAATCCAGGAATTGCTATGGAGCTGTTTGTGGCTACCTGTATTAGCCTTTATGAGTTTTCTCATCCCTGAAAGTTGTAATTTGGACCCTTGTGAACTATGCAATGGTCTCTGCACTTTGGCCCTGAAATTCAACCCTAACTGCAACACATACAACATATATTCCACATGAATATCCTAACTATGTTGTTTAGAACTATTATAAATTACTAGGAACACACAACTAGGAACAAATAAGTTTTCTTTGTAGCTGTTCTTTGCCTGTGTGCCCCTTGCAGCACTGGGAACTTTCCAAACCCATTCTACATATTATTTGGTTATGGTGCAAACTGTTTTATTTCATATTAAATTTTGGAGAAAAGGACTGGAGAGAATTAAGACAAAACTAAGCAATTGACACTAATAGTTACAGTTGTTTTACCCCTGTAATAAACAGAATAGGAATGTGATATGATTCAACCAGGCCTGCAAATCCTCATGTTCTTTCTTACCTTGAACTCTTGAGAAATGGCAATCATTACATTATATCAAAGAATGAATAAAATATGAAAACTTTATGCCGAGATTAGTATGACAAAATTCTAAATGATGTGCCCGTACAGTGTGCATGCTACTATTCCAGTGTACATTTGTTAACTTATCTAAATGGAAGCAACAAAATACATCATGTGAAAACAAACAATCAGTTATAGTACAATAAAGCATCTTTTGGGGCTTTAGTCATAACAATGCTTAAACCACTATAAGTACTACCAACAGTATTAGACACTAGTATTTCTTTGTGTCGAGTTTTATTTTTAAAAATATCTTCTTCAATGAAATTATCCATATGCCATTCTGTGAATGCTTGACTTGTTCTGCATTTGCTTAATGGGTTTATTGTAGGGATAATTTTTGTGGGTGCATAGCAGCAGAACACTCTAATAAAAAAGGTGGGTGGATTTTGCTTAAGGAATAAAAGTACTCAGCAACAAAAAAGGTTGAATATTCTAAAATTACAAAATCATACCAAGTAGGATTTAGGGTGATTCAGCCTAGAGTTTATGTATGTCAGATTGAATTATGCCATATTTATAATTCTAAAAAGAATTTCTACTTCACTAAGTGAAAGCTCAGTATGTCTGCATAACTAAACTGACCACACCTAGACAAACATACAACATTTGTACTAAAGAGATATTGTCTACATATCTTCCAATCAATCAATCAATCAATCAATCAATCAATCATTACATGGCTTATCCTTTGCATTTTTCACTCTTATAATCTGTGGGTATAAATATGTTATCTTTTAAAAATAGTATTGATTGATTGCCTTTTTGTTTTTATTATTGCCTGATATCCATCAGATACAAAAAGATACTGATTTTGTTTTATTGAAATTACATTGGAAGGTAAGACCATAAATTGACCTCCATATAGTTTATTTGAGATAGTTTACCTTTTCATTAAATCACAGACATGGCCAGCATCTTATAGAGGATAAAGTAATACAAAAGTTTCATTTGAACTAACAGGGCCTTAATAAAGCAAGAGTATAAATAAAATAGAATCAATTCCCTTCATTAAGTTTAGCTACATTGGCACAACTTTGCCAGGACCTCGGCAAATTAATTTTGATGATGACTCTTTGGAACTTTCATTCTTTCCAATTAAAGAAGCAACACAGTGACTGTTCCAGGAGTGATCAATACCTGGTAATTCTAGATGTGGAATGTTGCCAGGGGAACCTTGGATAAAGAGCATGCATGTGCTTGCATTGAAACAGTATCAGAAGTAGGGCTTAGACTGTCAAGTGTCCTGAGACATCAGCTCCACAAGACTGTTTAATAGAAACAACTCCATCTAGATACAGCAGATGGCAAGATGGAAAGCAGGGCTTTCTACATGATCTTTGTTAAGAAGAGTTCCACTTTATTTCTACATAATCTAAACTCTTTCCATACATATGAATATTATCATCAGTTTATAACTTTAATAATGGATAGCTGAGTTTGTATCTTCCCTTCTTACTCAACTTCTAGCACCCTTTTTTGTTATTTCTTTTACATTCTAATTCAGAAGACACAGAACTTGTCAGGCAGATACAACATATTACACCATGATAGGTTTGATGCAATTGGTTTGGTTTTCTGTGTAAACCCAGACAATGGTATATTCTTTGATAAGATTTGTTTAAGTAACCAATGTCTTAGTATGTTGAATATATTTAGATCACGATGTATCTAAGTCACTGTATTAAAGATCTTAAATAAACCACTTGGGGAACTTTCTCTCTTCCCCTTTTGCTAGATTGAGGAGAACATATTTAAGAAAAAAATATACAGGTAAAACTCGAAAAATTAGAATATCGTGCAAATGTTCATTTATGTCAGTATGGCAACTCAAAAGGTGAAACCAATATATGAGATAGACGCATTACATGCAAAGCGAGATATGTCAAGCCTTACTTTGGTATAATTGTGATGATTATGGCGTACAGCTTATGAAAACCCCAAATTCACAATCTCAGAAAATTAGAATATTGCATGACATCAATAACACAAGGATTGGAAATAGAACAATATCGGACCTCTGCAAAGTATAAGCATGCATATGTACTCAGTACTTGGTTTGGGCCCCTTTTGCAGCAATGACTGCCGCAATGCGGCGTGGCATGGATGCTATCAGCCTGTGGCACTGCTGAGGTGTTATGGAAGACCAGGATGCTTCAATAGTGGCCTTCAGCTCCGCTGCATTGTTCGGTCTCATGTCCCTCATCTTTCTCTTGGCAATGCCCCATAGATTCTCTATGGGGTTCAGATCAGGCGAGTTTGCTGGCCAATCAAGCACAGTAATCCCATGGTCACTGAAGCAGGTTTTGGTACTTTTGGCAGTGTGGGCAGGTGCCAAGTCCTGCTGGAAAATGAAGTCAGCATCCCCATAAAGCTCGTCTGCGGAAGGAAGCATGAAGTGCTCCAAAATCTCCTGGTAGATGGCTGCGTTGATCCTGGACTTAATGAAGCACAGTGGACCAACACCAGCAGATGACATGGCTCCCCAAATCAACACAGACTGTGGAAACTTCACACTGGACTTCAAGCATCGTGCATTGTGTGCCTCTCCATTCTTCCTCCAGACTCTGGGTCCTTGGTTCCCAAATGAGATGCAAAAGTTGCTCTCATCAGAAAAGAGGACTTTGGACCACTGGGCAACAGACCAGTTCTTTTTTTTTTTTTTTTTCTGTAGCCCAGATAAGACGCTTCTGACGTTGTTTGTTGTTCAGGAGCGGCTTGACAAGAGGAATACGACATTTGAAGCCCATGTCCAGGATCCGTCTGTGTGTGGTGGCTCTTGATGCACTAACTCCAGCCTCAGTCCACTCCTTGTGGAAGTCCCCAACACTTTTGAATGGCCTTTTCCTGACAATCCTCTCCAGGCTGCGGTCATCCCTGCTGCTTGTGCACCTTTTTCTACCACACATTTCCCTTCCACATAACCTTCTATTGATGTGCTTTGATACAGCACTTTGTGAACATCCAGTTTCTTTTGCAATTACCTTTTGGGGCTATCCCTCCTTATGGAGGGTGTCAATGATGGTTTTCTGCACAACTGTCAGGTCAGCAGTCTTTCCCATGCTTGTGACTCCTACTGAACCAGCCTGAGAGACCATATCAAGGCTCAGGAACCCTTTGCAGGTGTTATGGATTCATTAGCTGATTAGAGTGGGACACTTTGAGCCTAGAATATTGAACCTTTTCACACTATTCTAATTTTCTGAGATTGTGAATTTGGGGTTTTCAAAAGCTGTACGCCATAATCATCACAATTATACCAAAGTAAGGCTCGACATATCTCGCTTTGCATGTAATGTGTCTATCTCATATATTGGTTTCACCTTTTGAGTTGCCATACTGACATAAATGAACATTTGCACAATGTTCTAATTTTTCGAGTTTCACCTGTATACAGACAAAGAAAGATATAAATCAATAAATGTTTTTAAAAACTATTTATGACAAAGGAAAAAAACTATTTTTTTTTTCCAGAACTGGTGTACAGTACCAATGTGAGGCAATGTTTAGGATGTCTCATATTCAGCTGAGACTGAAACATTTTAGTATGCTAATTGGTATAAATAAATGTAAATTTTGAAATAATTACTAAGTAAATACAATATAAGTAACTATTGTGGGGAAGACAGTGACTGAGGCTTAAGTAATTAGGGCAAGTAAACACAAACACAAACAAAACTATCACAATTAACAGAAGTAATGAATGAAGCAAGTATTAATATGCCAAATAAGAAAGGAAATGGCTATGCTGAAAGAGTAGCAGCTGCTGCTGTAAGATCTGGGAGGAGGAAGGAAACACAAGCAATTTCTATTTTTCTTCTGAGAAAGGCTGCAAAGAATGTTTTGTGAGAGAATGAAAAGGAGCAGCCTAGCCATTTTCAAATAAACTCAGAACAAAATTGAGTTCAGAGGGTTCATTCACTACTAGTCATTCCTCTAGCTATGCAGCTTCCTAGCTTCAGACTTTCCTTCTTCAGTCCTTTTCTACTTCTGCCTGTTTGCTAAGCAGCATCATACTGACGCCCTCCTTACTGCTGAGGCTGAGTCCCAGTCTACCAGCTAAGCACCCTAAGTGACCATCAAATATGTTCCAACAACCCCAAGTAACCTCAGAAGAAAATGTTGAGAGCTCCAGGAACCTTGTGTTAGGCAGCCCCTCACAACCCTTAGGGGAAGACTTGGAAGACAAGCTCAACACCTGAGAAACTGAGGGGAGTACAAACAGAATGGAGGGAAAAAGATCTCACCACATCAAGAACAAAGGAAAGAATAATAGCTATCTGCTCTTACAAGGCATAACTGATCAATAGCTCTACAGTTAGGGAGTAGCAGGAGGTGAAGCCTACATTTGCATTCTAATTCAGGGCTAAATAACAGGAGGCTGGTCTGAAAAATTTATGATTGTGGAAACTGTGCTCCCCAAATGCTTCAACGCTTCCAGGCACCTAGACCAGCAATAGGAAATGAAAGAAGTTGTAACCCAATAGCATCTGAACAATAACAGGTTTTCTGCTCTGTAAATGTGTTGGTGTGGATAAGCATTTCTTTCTCTTGGATTATGTAGAGGTTTCCCTTAAACAGTATTTGTTATTATTATTTTCCATCAACTGCTTTTTTTCTAGTTCATTCATAACTAACTCTTTGCTATTATTTCCCGTTACATGAAGTTGTGCACACTTTTTGTGTACTCTTCTTGATTTCCTTTCAGGAAACATGGAGCTGAAGGACTGGAAACATTGTCTGCTATTTTGGATCCCTACCTATTTTACTTAAATCGTACTTAATATATTAATGTCTTACTGGAACTTGTAGTCTATGAATGTTAGTACTGTAATTTATTGTTGATTATTGTTGATTTGGTTTTTTTAAGATCTGTAAACCACTTAGCATTCTTTTGGACCAAAGAAAAGAAAAATCACATAAATAAATCTCATAAATACATAAAGTGCTTTCCACACTAGTTTAAAATGCTGGAAAATGAATTAACTTGTTCACATAATAGCATGAATGTGAATATTCAACCTGTTGACATGCAATGGGACCTAATTACCGATAAGTAGAAAAGAAGGCAAATGAGGAAAAATGGGCCATCCTTAGAAAAGATAACACTTATAGAATAGCTTTAAAATATGTAGAGTGATCCAAAGTGACCTCTGTAGCAATGTAGTAATAAACTGCCATTATTACTATTAGGATTGACTTTTGACACAGATTCCAAAGGTTATTTAAAATGCTTAGAAGTAACTTCCATAGTCAGTTCAGTTATAGCAGCAGTTTTGCTCCAAGTTTTTCCGGAGTTTGTCGATTTCTTGCTTGCTGGCTTGCTTGCTTTAGTGATTTGAAGAAGAGCTCTGCATTCAAATGAATGATAATGAGAACTGTCAAAGAGGCAGTAAAATTGAATCCTGTCCTTTGCTGCTAGGCTGAGAGCTGCAGGAGTTAATTGTGTGAATGGTAATGAGACTGAGCAGGCAGCAGATGCTCGCGTGCCTTTACAATCCAAATCCCACCAACAAATTCCTCCCACTGAAACTTTCAGGGATATCTTGGCACCCCGGAGATGCTGATAGACTCACTCTCAGCCACTTGCCACCTGCTAGAACTATTGTTTACATTTGAAAAAGAAAGGAAAAAAAACCCCTGTTACGATTGCCAAGTTGATTGCTGTCTTCTGCAATGACTTTATGGCACTAGGTTTATCATAGTGAGGCTATTGAAACATCTGACTCTAAAGAAAGCATGCAAAATTCACCTATGATTTGTTCTTAAAGCCTTCCTACTTTCTTCTCTTTTTGATTCCCATCAAGTATGGTCCCTATTGTGGTTTCTCTTTCCTGAATATTTGCCTAAGGAATATAAATGTTTGCACTTTCTGTCTGTGTATTTGTGAATATATAAGAATATAGCTACTACTAAATAAACTATTACTTATTAACAAGCATCCTGCAATGATTATTCTTTTCTTTGTATACTATATCCTAATTAATTCTATAAAAGAAAACAGAGGAGACAAGGGGAAAAGCAGTATTAAGGGAGGAAACACAGTGCTTTTTGTCACATAACTTTAGGATATAGGGTCAGACATGACTTCTGCTGTTGGGTCATCAATTACTGATCTTCCAAAAGAGCCATATCTATTCACTTTGTTTGTATGGACCACACACCATATGCTGATACACAAAATTTGAAATAAATTCATAGTTATAACAATAATTCATTGTTCCATTCCATACATCCATACATTCACCAGGTTGAGTTAGTATCTAACCTACACCATTCAGGAACTAGGAAACCTCTAATTCCAACCATTCACATGAAGTAAGCATCCATGCTGGTTGGTTGTTTACACGAAGCTGTCATTTATCACTTCATTGTGGGAAGACAGGGTCATGCAGTTTCTCCACCATTTTATTTGAATACTTGTATTGGAATACTATTGGTCAACAGCCAATATTTTACATGATCAATTAGCTATGTACAAATATAAATATTAAATGTATCTGATCTAAAGAAATAAACAGCTTGGAACTGTTGTTAAAATGAACATAAGCATTTATTAGAAGATGTGTAGCTGAGAAGCAAAATTAAGTAATGTGACTGGTCTACCCATTTCTGATTCATGGTGTGGGTAAATTATAAACATTTCATTTATGTGGATTTTAAGAATACATGGGAAAATAATAGGATAAAAATAATTGTTATGTGGTAAGCTATACTAACAATGAAAAATATCATACATGATTTTTCATTCATGCAGAATTATAAATTATCCATAGTCATTTACAGTTTTCCTTTAAAATAGTAGCTTAGAATACTGAAAATCATTTGTGTGGGAGAGCAAAATTGTCAAGATGTATTCTGTATCTCTTTTAAAAGTTCTGAAATTCTGTGATGTCTCAGTGTATACAAAGCCAAGGTCAGATTTCTAGATGATGAATTTATAGTATGTTGTTTCTTAAGAGTAATTTTTATGCTTCTTGGCATATGATTCCACAGACATTGTAATCAAGGACAGATTACGTTTCTATGCCTAGGTGGCTAAGAAACAAGAATTAATACTGGCCTTTTATATTAGGAGTGAATATCTCACAGTGCATATGAATTATACATTTTCTTGGACTACATATTGGTCTGTAGTGTCATTTCTTACTGAAGGCCAAGAAGAAGAAGAAGAAGAAGAGGAAGAGGAAGAGGAAGAGGAAGAAGAAGAGGAAGAAGAAGAAGAAGAATGCTCCCAAGGATATCACACTTCTCCCAGTTACCAGTTACTTGGGTGGAATCACATAAGCATTTATTTCAGTGTATTCATAATTTTTTCCTAAGTTGCATCTATAACTGGAATGTGTTTAAACCCCAGCCAAATAGTGAACCAAATCTTCTTATAGGGTTGTAAAATTGTGGCAAGGTTTATAACAAAGAACATGGATGACCCTTAGTCTATATAGCAGCTGACTCTACACATGCTTAATGGATAGTAAATTAATTCAATTTCTGGAGTTCCACAATACATTCTATTATAAATTAACCAAACTGCTTAGTCTGCACATCATGATAAGTCACAAAAACAAAACAAAACAAACAAGCAAAAAAAAAAAAAGACCAGGTAATCAAGGTAACAACTAACCAACTTAGGCATGCTGTGCAAATTAATCAGCTAGGTCTTAAATGGACCTGCTTTGGTAGGTTGTGTGAGTACAGCTCATGGGAAGCAATTGGGAAATCTTCTGTTGAGATGCTTGGAAGAAGGTGTTGAGCACAGGGCTCCCCATCAGTGCTATGCTTTAGTGTACAGTTCGCGGTTAAACTAAGCCTGAAGTTTTGTAATAATCTTATTAGGATTTGCCATAGCTATCAACTGAATATTTAAAGTTGTTTTGGTATTTCTCTCCTGTCTTGAGTCAGCATCATTCAACTTGAGCAGATAATTAGAGATTCTTCCAAAGAAAGGAGAGACAGAGTACTTCTAATTGAGTGCATTTGTGAGATACCAAACTAATATTTAATAGAATCCAGTAAACTGGGAAATGGCAATCATGCACAATGATTTCAGCTGACATGTTGAGACTGATGAAACAAGGCACCATAGAAATAGAAGGAAGGCTGTTGTTTTTTTTTTTTTTAAAGATAGGGCTTCCTTCATTAAACATTCTAAAATATGAACTAGCAATGTATATGCTTAAAATTCTGAATGCCTCTTCAAAATACTCTGCTCATTTTTATTAAAATAATTGTTTCCAATCAGGCACTGCTACACTTAGAAACATAATCCTACTTTTGAAAGCAATCAGAAAAAAGAAGAATTGAAATGATTATATTCCACTCTGTACCAGAATACAAAAAAACCAAATACATTTACTGTTTGAACTAGGGAGATCAAACAGGGTAGTTTCATTTACATTCTGTTCAACCACATTCACAGCAAATTATTTTCATGTTTTAAAGTTTTTCATGCAAGTCAGAGAGGTCCTGAACCTTTGAAAGGATTGCTACTGAGAGAGCTGGCTCTATTATTACAGAGTTTGAGTTAGCTGCATTAGACATGGATATGTCCCTTAGTTACCTCCTGAACTGAGACTCTGGCATCATTGGTACCTGATTTTTGTTGGTGTACTTCTAGTGCATCACAAACAACAAAAGTGAGAAAATCCCACTCTGCACAAAAACAAGCAATCATAAGGGCAGTCACCTCAGTGTGGACACTTCATATGAGTACAGCCATTATTCTAGTATATTGGACCATTTATGGGATAATGAAAAAGCAAACAGGGTGAGAGTATGAAGGAAGATTCAGCTTCCAGTTTGATAGGTTCCTGTGTCTGAAATGGAAGGGAGGCATCTTGTCTTTCTTTCTGGTATTATAATGTTTTAAGTTGGACTTGGATGATGCTACACTATATTCTTAGAATCATAGTTGAGAGTCATCTACAAGGTTATCTAGTCAACCCTCCTAGCTTACACAGAATCTGCGAAAGCATTTGGATAGATAGGTATCAAATCATTGTTTGAAGTATTCCAGCAGCAAATTTACTATTTTATGAGACAACCTCTTCCATTGGTTGGTGGCTCTTACCATCAGGAAATTCCTCCTAACATCTAATCTGATCCTGCTTTTTGTAGTTTCAACCCATTAGTTCTGGTCCTGCCATTTGCATACAGAACAAGTCCATTCCCTCTCTTCTCTATATGTATATCCCCTTAGATATCTGAATATTGCTGTTTGTCAGCCCTTTGAAATAGATCAGGTTAGGAAATAGACACCACAAGAAATACTACTACCTCTGCTTTATTGATGTAGGCTATAATAATAGAATCTTGAAAACCTGACAGTGTTTCCCCTTCTTTCTTATATCAAGGACAGGCAACTTTGTTTGTTTTTAATGCTTTCTTGTTTGCACAGACTGACTCATATTTTGTTTAATGGTCTCCACATAACTTCTCCAAGGTCATCTTTGTGCTTCTCTCCATGATTAGATTTCTCCCTAGGGAGATTTCCCTTCTTCTGCAGTCTGGACATATTCAGTTCCTTTAATCATTCCTGATAGGACTTGATTATCAGTTTCCTCACCACCTTAGTAGCATTCCTCTTAAACTTTCTCCAGTTTGTTGATGTCCTGTTAAGACTATGTTCTAAACAGTTTTGTATCATTTGCAAATGATAGCCCTTCATCCAAATAGTTAATAAAAAGGTTGCACAGCATATCACCCAGGTCAGAGCCATGTGACATTCCATGTGATTCAACTCTCCAAACAGATATGGAGACATTTATGAGTACTCTCCATATTTAGTCATTCAGATAATTATGAATTATCTAACACTTCTATACCTGAGTTCTATTCTACCATTTTATTAATGAAAATATATGAGAGCCCTTGCTGAATGCTTTGCTACAATCAAGGTACATTATTAGGGCATCTCCCTGATCTATTAAACTAGTAACTGTGATGAAAAAGAAGGAATACATACATACATACATACATACATACATACATACATAGTCTGGCATGATTTCTTCATGAAAAATCACTTTCCTAAAGTATTGGATCTGAACAACCCAAGTAATAAACAGTTTATCTACAGAGTCATGTTAGGAAGTTGCTATCATATATTAGATATCACTTTCAGCACAACATCTGACTCAAAGATTGAGAGGAAGTTAATTCCCATTTGACAATGAAGCCCATGCAGATATCAGAAGACTATAGCGAAAACATCCTTCAACATATATCACCTAGCTGTTCCAGAAGACATTGGGGCCTGAAATAATTAGATTCCTTCCTATAGAAAGACTATGGATTATATGAAGTTTGTTTGTTGTTTTTTTAGTGGGGTCTGATGTGAGAGAATTATTGTTTAATTCTATGATGTTTATTTTTTAAAACTTTTTATTCTTATTTGGAAATATAAGCCACTTAGAATTGGTCTATAAGCGTAAATAAATAAATATAGTGGCTTATAATAAAAATAAATAATCTATTCAACTGTTCAGGTCATGCTGGCTATTTGTGAAATTAAAAAAAACCTGAATTCAAAAGGAAACTACTTAAGTGATATAATGTATAGTTTCATCTGGATGAATACAGTGGGAGATTTTACCTCGATTACTTATATTCTACTTCATCAAGCTCAATTCCTGGTGAGTTCATGAACATCAGTGTAGTTTCCATGATAACAATATGGAAATGGTTTGCTGCTGCTTCTTTCTGGATTTTTTTTCCCCACTTCTTAGTCTAGTATATAATGTATCCCTTCAAAATGCTAACCAGATCTAACCCTCCCTACCTTTTTGAGATTAGCCAGGATGCTAGCCAGCAAGGCTCAATTGCATATTTGATAGTTAAAAAACCTGTTTCTCTTATATGAAGTATCTTGCCTAAGCTCTTCTTGACAAGGCTTTCCATAGATAAGATCTTACATTTCTCATACATGTTCTGCTTGCATGTCCATTACATTCCATAATGTGTTCCTCTGTAATCTTGAAAGTCTGATAGATTGAGAAGCTTGTCATATAGCAACAAACCATAAAAAGAGTTTTGCTTGTCAAGTCAAAGGGCCATCTAGTCTAGTGATCCTTAATGACCGATCAGATTATAGAGAGTAAGAAAAACATTAGAAAACAGATGTTTTGAGATTTTATTTCAAAACATGATACATGATTTATTTCATGATACTTGAGGAGCATTAATATAATATAGAAATAGTAAAACAAAAATCATCCTCACCATAATTGGAATGGATTAGTTTTAATAGACATTGCAAAGAATCTAGAAGATAAGGATATAACTTTATTTGATTAAAAAAAATGAAATATGTTGTGAAACTGTAGGTTTAAATGGTCTGATTGTTTTGTAAAGACAAAATTTAAAATCAAATAATACATTAAATTATGCCACGTTTGTACAATCCTCTTTTCCAGTCATCAATTATCAGAAAAAGGGCAAGTGATAAGATTTTATGTTGTGTGAGTAAATTTTCATGACAGTTTTGCAAAGCTGACTTATATTCACATAAATATTAAGTTGAACTATTCACACATGCTAAAACTGCCTTGAGCTATTTAGTGCATTTATAGCTGTTATAATCCTGATCTCCTATATTTATTATGACTTCAAGGAAGTAGTAGAAGTGGTAGATGGCAGAAGAGAATACGAAGAACATTTTCCCCAGGAAATCTTTGTTCAAAATAAATGCTTCAAACATTGCCTGTGCTTTGATGTTCCTAACAGGAAAGGGGAAGATCAGGCAAATTATGTTTTAAACCATTTTTCTCTTTTTATTTACAGTGTCATTAGAATGGCTTGGCCAACTCTAATCTTACCTTACCTTTTGTCATCCTATGGCCTGACCTTCTGCAATGGTAAACTTGTATGGTTTTTTTTGCTAAATATCAGATCATAAGCAAAATAGACTATCCCAAAGTAGGTAATAGTTTCCATGTATTTAAGAAAGGTATATATATCGAGAGTGGCTGGATAGCGTAATGGTTAGAGCACTGCCTTTGACGTAAGAGACCAGGGGTTCAAATCCTGGCAAATACCTACCTTACCAGTAGGGGTCCTTGAGCAACCCCCCCCCCAATGTTTCACCTGCCTACCTCAAATATGAGAGTGACATGAACTAAGACAGTCATGCCAGCTCAGACATCACCCAGATTAACATGGTCCACATCAGATGTTGGGGAACCAGGACAATCTGATGATAAGTGGGCTACTGGAACAAACCATACATGGACAAGACAAGAGAACTTGGAATTGATGGAATGTTACTACAACAGCAGACCTAATGAGAGGGGATATATGAAACGTATGAGAGAACTATGGATATGCAGAAGACCTCCATCCACACTGAGAAACAACTAGTTACCCAGCGCTTCAACACAGTGAAGAGGAAGCTGCTCTCACAACTTGATATCGACCAACTCCACATTACAACCCGGACTCAAGCAGACCTGCAAGAACAACTGAATGTGCAGCCAACACCTGAAGCTGGAACATCACTGCCACCCCCTCCATTACAGAGCATAGCAGCTGATAGGAGGCATAAGATCATGGATAAACTAGCTACAATCAACCCTCGAGACCGATTACCAAGGTTCAGTGAAGAAGTACCATCAGATAGTATGTTAGAAGATGCCAATAGAGCCCTCCAGACAATCCCTACTACCACCATAACTCAAACCAATGAACTGGTATATGGTACAGCTGCTGTAATCCTGGAAATCCTTGGCTACATGATCACGAAGGACAGCAGTACATACCCACCCTGGAAAATTACTTTGGAGGCTAAGATGAAGGCAACTTGGAGAGAAGCCAGTCAGCTGGTGGAACTAAAGAAGGGTGTGGAGATTAAGGACAAGACTCAGCTACTGAAAAAATATATGGGTCTGACTCCATCTGAAGCTCTAGAAACTGATAAACAAAGGCTCACAGCACTGGCTGCCAGGCTAAGGAGATACACTAGAGAAGCAGAGGCCAAAAAGATAAATGCCCTGTTCACCAAAGAACCATCCAAAGTGTACTCCCAACTGCAGTGCAACCACACAGTAACAGCAGAGCCACCAGCAGCAGAAACGGAACAGTACTAGAAGAACATATAGGAGAAAGAGAAGATGCATAACACCAGTGCAAAGTGGCTGCAGGACCTGAAAGCAGACCACAGCAATCTCCCAGAACAGGAACCAGTCACCATCACAGTAGCAGACATCCAACAGTGGATCAAGAACATGAAGAGCTAGACAACACCTGGCCTGGAGATGATCCACACCTACTGGCTAAAGTGCATGAATGCTTAGCAGCACAGATGAACCAGCTGCTAACAGCAGGCTCCCACCAAGACTGGCTAACTCAAGGAAGGACAGTGCTTATCATCAAAGACCTTCACAAGAGAACAGCACCATCCAACTACCGGCCAATAACCTGCCTCCCCACAACATGAAAAGTCCTATCAGGCATCATAGCTACCAAGTTACAAGACCATATGGGTCAGTACATGAGCACAGCTCAGAAGGGCATGGGGAACAACACCAGAGGCTCAAAACACCAGTTGTTCATAGATAGAACAGTTGCCTGAGACTCATGGTCTAGGCAGACCAATCTAAGCACAGCCTGGATTGACTACAGGAAAGCCTATGACTCAATGCCACACTCATGGATGTGTGAATGCTTAGTGCTATGCAAAATCAACAGGACACTCAGGACCTTCCTCAAGAACTCAATGGGACTGTGGAAGACAACACGGGAAGTCCACTCAAGACAGCTGGCACAAGTGGCCATCAAATGTGACATATACCAAGGTGATGCACTGTCTCTGCTGCTGTTCTGCATAGGCTTAAACCCCGTCAGCCAGATAATGACAAGGACTGGATATGGGTACAAGTTCAAGAGTGGAATCACCATCAGCCACCTCCTCTACATCAATGACATCAAGCTGTATGTTAAGAATGAACGAGACATTGACTCACTGATCCACCAGAAACAGATCTACACTGAGGACATTGGGATGTCATTTGGACTGGAAAAGTATGGCTGAATGATAATGAAGAGATGGAAGGTAGTTAAGACCGATGGGGTGGAACTACCAGTGGGCCACATAGCAGACAGAGACCAGCTACAAGTACCTTGGTATTCTGCAGTCACATGGGAACCATGATGAGGAGGCAAGGAGGACAGCAAAGGATAAGACAGGTCCTGAAGAGACAGCTGAATGGGAAGAACAAGATCCATGCCATCAACATGTATGCCTTGCCAGTCATCAGATACACTGCCAGTATACTGAGCTGGCCAAAGGAAGACATGGACACTGCTGATGTGAAGACCTGGAAGCTCCTCACAATGTACGGAGGTTCCCACCCCAAGACCAACACCCAAAGACTGTACACCAGCCGGAAAGAGAGCAGGTGGGGTCTGATGAGTGTCAAAGCCACTGTCCTGGATGAAATCCAAAGGATCAGTAAGATGGCACCCAAAGATTTGCTGCTGAGAGAATGCCTCAGGCAGTAGCAGACATGGGAGGAAGTTCAAGTGGAGGAAGTACCATGGTAAGACAAGCTCCTGCATGAGATGTACCATCGACAGATAGCTGAAGTAGCTGACATTGGGAAATCCTACCAGTGGTTGGAAAGGGCTGGACTACAAGACAGCACTGAGGCACTGATCATAGCACCACAAGAACAGGCACTAAGCACCAGATCCATAGAAGCATGGGTCTACCACACTAGACAGGACCCAAGGTGCAGATTGTGCAAAGAGGCCTCAAAGACAGTCCAACACATAATGTCAGGGTGTAAGATGCAGGCAGGGACAGCATACACTGAACGGCACAACCAAGTAGCTGGCATTGTATACAGGAACATTTGCACGGTGTGTGGGCTAGATCCCCCCAAGTGTAGTTGGGATGTTCCACAGAAGGTCATGGAGAATAACAGGGCTAAGATCCTGTAAGACTTCAAGATCCAGATGGACAGGCAGGTATTGGTCAATCAACCAGACATTGTGGTAATAGACAAGGACCAGAAGACAGCAGTGGTGATGGATGTATCAATGCCAAGTGGCAGCAACATCAGGAAGAAGGAGTATGAGAAGCTGGAGAAGTACTAGGGCCTGAAAGAAGAACTAGAGAGGATGTGGAAAGTAAAGGCCAAAGTGGTCATAGTGGTGGTAGGAACACACTTGGGGCTGTGACCATCAATACCTGGCCCATACGTGTTATACAATACACTGCTGGAATTATTAACTGGACAGAAGTTGAACTGGACAGCTTGGACTGAAAAACAAGAAAACTCATGACTATTCACTACATCCTGATAATGATATTGATAGATCATACCTGCCCCACAGAAATGGAGGCAGAGGTTCATTTTAGGTCAAACAAACTGTCAAAGAAGAAAAGTATGCATTGGCTGATTATGCAAAAGACAGTTAAGGACAAGCACTGATGCAAGTTAAAAACTGAAACTTACTGAATGTACAGGAAACAAAATGTGAATATCGAAATAATGTAATAAAAACACAAACAGAATGCTGGCAAGGAAAAGCATTATATGGTCAATTTCTACAAAAGATTGGGGGTAAAGTGGATGAAGACAAAACCCGGTGATGGCTTATAACTGGAACATTAAAACAAAAAGAAACTGAAGTCTTGATTTTGGCTGCTCAAGAGCAATTTGAACTAATGAAATCAAGGCCAGAATTTAAAAATCACCAACTGATTCAAAGTGCAGATTCTGTAAAGTAGCAGAAGAAACAGTAGATCATATACTCAGCTCATGCAAGAAGATCACAGAAACTGACTGTAAACAATGACATAGCACAATCACCAGAATGGTTCACTGGAACATCTGTAAAAATGATCATGTGTCAGTAATAAAAAATTGATGGGAACATATTGTTGAAAAAGTAGTTGAAAATGAGCAGGTTAAAATACAGTGGGATTTCTTAATACAAACTGATAAAATTTTGGTGCATAACACACCAGATTTAACTGTAGTTGAAATGAGAAAAGGGTGGATAATTGATGTGGCAATACCAGCGGATAGTAAAATAGAAGACAAAGAATTGGAGAAGATCATAAAGTATCAGTATCTGAAAACCGAAGTTGAAAAATTATGGCATACACCAGTAGTGGTGGTCCCAGTGGTCATCAGCTTGGATGGCACTTAGAATATCTGCGTATTGACAACATTTCCATCTGTCAACTACAAAAGACCTCACTGCTTGAATCCGCAAATATATTATGCCTGTAAGTTGCAATAGCTCAGGTTCTTGGGTCGATGTGAATGAAAGCCAACACCAGCTAAAGAACTGGCAGCTGTGAATTCACATTGTTGCATATACAGTAATAATGTGCCACTGTGAGTTTCAGGATGTACATAATGTTGAGTGAAAATGTATAAGAAAATTAGAATAATTTAAGTCATTATCTAGAGATGGAACTTCTGAGTCCATATTCATTATCACAGAAAGGAAATTCTATGTATAATTAGATGAGGGAATGAAGAATATATTGCTACATTAAAATGTGAGGTTTCTCAGTTGTTTGTATGGTTAGATCTCAATTCCAGTTTTAGAATGCTATCATCAACTTTTTCTTCTTAATATATAATAATTTATATTCCTAGCCACTGCCAAGATTATCTTTCCAAAGGCTAAAATCAAGATGCTGTATTATATTATACGATTGTAAATCTGAAATTCTGTGCTGCCAGTGAGATAAAATCTTAAAGGATAAAATCAATCAGGCAATCTTACCTTTGGTAAGTGGTAGTCCTAATCCAGACTCCTTTGCCTCTGTATGTCTGCAAGCAATGTCCAATTATTAGAATTTTAATTTTTTCTCTCACCACTTACTTCTTATATGTAATTACATTTTTTAATGCAGCACTGAACTAAGAAGGAAAAACTGGCTGAACCTTGCAGTAACCATTATATGTGCTACTTACATTTGCATCTGGATTTCCCATTTTTCAAGCCCTGTTGTAAATATTGTGCCACATTATCTCTAGATGCTGGTTTGGAGCCAGAGGAGTTTCCTTTGATACAGGAACTTGGCAAAGTTTCCAGTGTTGCTGCTTTGTATCTTTCATGCTATATATTCCTATGAGAAGCCCCCTTATGAATGCCATAATTTTCCTCTCCAGGAGGAAAATTCTATGCCAGTTATAAGCATATGGCTGTTGTCTCCTCCATTACAATGAAAATATTTTCCAAAAATCTAAATTCATTTTGGAAACTCATGTCTTTCACATTCATTACATAAGGTGTCAAATTACATCTCTTTCCCATAAATCTCGATTCCTAAAGCATGGGATGACATGATATAACATGATGTGACATAACACAATGCATCAGGTAATATGCAAAATACAAATTTATTTTTTCAAAACAAATGATTATTGATTGAATTGTTTTATTGTTCTGAAGCATTGAGTCTGGTTGTAACAGAAACATTATCTAGTGGTTTCTTGCTATCTAGTTTTGTTCTGATGTATTGTTTTGTTTTGTTTTCAACATCCAGGGTTATTATAGCAAAATAATAGCATACTTAAAAGCTTACAAAAGCAGCCAATTTTAATGTCCATAAGAGGCATATGCAAAGAAGAAGTATGTGCTAAGATAAAAATTAATTAAAGTGCTAGAAATTGGTAGTTTGCAAAGTAGTGTTGCTGATGTCAGGAGGGCTTCTAAGAGTCAGCTTGCTTGTTTCACCTGTAGAATGCTTGAGATTTAAAAAAAAAAAAACAATTCTGAAGAGAAAGTTCTGGGGTAAAAAAGAAACTGTTTTAAGTCAGAATAAATCATTTTAAAACATTCCCAGAAGCTAAATGTTTCAACTCGTATAAAAATATATCCCGGAAGGATGCAATGGCAAACCACTTCCTGTACTGTAGCCAAGAAAAAAGAAGCATGCATATGGCCATAAAGTTACCAGAAGTTGAGCACAATTAAATGGACATTTTACTTTTACCTCATATGTGCCTAACAACATCCCATAATAGATGCTTGTGTAAAAAATATCTGCTCTTGGTACATGGAATTGTCTCCTTTCTTTATGACCTCAGTTTACCACATAAAAAATGTAAATTTTGAGGATATCCAACAAAACTCTAAGGAAATGAAATGGAGGAAAACTTAAGGATGCTCTGTTTGTAAACATAAGACATGTAAAAATAAAAATAAAAAACCTTAAACCTTCAATGGAGAATTTTTAAGTTAACTTTATAATTGCTTCTAGGTTATGCTGAATGCAGAATAATGTAAAGATGCATTTTTCTCCTAATTTTAAAAATAATACTAATTCACAATAAGCTAGTTTTTCCACAAATATTTGTCATATTGGGATACTATGAACTAAACCAAACTATAATGGAGATATATTTGCAGTTATTGTTGTTGTTGTTGTTATTATTAGGATTTATTGTAGCTGCCCCACTCCAAAAGACTCAGGGTGGTTTACAACATCCAAAATACAATTAAAAATAATTTAAAATATAACAACAAATAATAATTGAATAATAAAGTTCAAGGATCAAATTCTTGCTTTAGGATATGCTTCAGGTATGTTTTGTTGCTTAGCACTTACATATGTATTCCCCAAACATGTATCGGAAAATTACTGAATGTGAAATAGCAGAAGAGAAATAGTTACACTACAGTATTGTTCAGCTTCCCTGCATTAACTTAATTATTATTCTTAGGAATAGGAGAATATAGAGACAGAGTTTAAATATTTTAAGACTCAACTCTGAAATTAGTTTCCACCATGAATTAGTCACTTGACACTCTTTTAAAAGGTGACAATGAAATATTGTATTATTACCTGACATTTAAAAGAACCTTAAAATATTCTCAGTTATGAGTAATGAAAAAAGGAAAGGAAAGCAAACAAGAAATTGTATTCCAAGATTTTAAAACAAGAAATTGTACTTTGAAATTTTAAAACATGCTTTGGCAATATACAGCAGAGCAGCACAAATGGGTGCTCTTGAGCTAATGGAATTAAGTTATTTTTGAATTCTTTCTATCCAACTTAGAATGGACACTAATTCCTTGGTCTGCTCTTCTGGTGTTTTAAAATGGGTTCACTAAAGCTTGAATTGATATAATTATTGGCTTGGATTGTTAGTGATTTAGGCCAGATGGCTATATGTTTCTAAAGTCCCAGTTGCTTGAGTTAGGTTTTTGAGTTTGCCTATAGGGTTTGGAAATCTGAACTTTGAAAAGACTGCAAACTTCTAAAACAGTATTATTCATGGGGGGCACAGTGTTCATCTGCATGACTCACTACTAAATACATTCATTATAGTCATGTCTATTCTATGCAATTTGATACACGACACTGGTTTCTGAAAAAAAGAGGAAGAGACAATTGCATATAAACTGCTTTTGAATCCTTAAAAAGGAGAGTTCATACTGAGACTCTTCTGCTTTCTTTATTGCAAGAAGCCTCATAGTGACTTTGGCTGAATTCTGATGAGAACAACAGCCCTGGAGGTAGAGGGGGCAGGAGGGAGAACCAGAATTTTACAATTACATTTAGGCCATGTCTGCAAAGAAGGGGGAAAAAGAAAGAAGGAAGGAAGGAAGGAAGGAAGGAAGGAAGGAAGGAAGGAAGGAAGGAAGGAAGGAAGGAAGGAAGGAAGGAAGGAAGGAAGGGGAGAGAGAAAGAGAGAGAGAGAGAGAGAGAAAGGCAGGCAGGCAGGTGGGCAGGCAGGCAAGAAATGTTGAAAATATTATCCAAACTAGCAGATGAAACAATCAAATAAATAAAAGGGGAAAAAATGGAGAGGGGAGCAGTGGGCATCTATAATGATGAACCTGAAGGAAAATGAATAGGAAAAAAAATCCTTTCTCATCCTGGAAAAGAATATGTAAATTTCTTTATCCTGAAAGCAGAATGAATCTCAATTATATTTCTAATATCTAAAAATTTGCATTCCCACCTACTCAAAATATTTAGGGTAGAAATCTCGCAATTCATCATGTCAGCACTGCATGGCAAATCTGTATCTTTTGTAATGTTTGCATGTGTCATTGTGTGTTTTTGTATATTTATACTTTTTCAAAAAATAAATTTGTATCCTATTTTTCCTCCAAACTCTCAAGGCTACATGCATAGTCCCCACTTTCACTACCTCCAACAATACTGTTTGGAGTTGAACCAGAAGACAACTGGCACAAAATCAAGCAGAGTGTTTTTGGGCTGAAGGCCTATTGGAATTTGTGTCTCTGCAATTGTTGTCCAGCATTTTAACCACTATACATAGTTGTACTATGTGCACTTGGTGGGTGCATGTAGAGTATAAGCACACATCCATAGGGTTACCTTTTGCTTGAAAGAGAGAGAGAGGGAGGGAGGGAGGGAGGGAGGGAGAGAGAGAGAGATCCAAGTGAAACCCAAGAAGTCATTTCATAAGGTCAGGGATGGAAGCTTGATTGGATGGAAAAACAATCTTGCACCAGACTAAGATATTTGGCATGACTACTAGATCAGGACTACAAAAATATGGATGACCCCTAGATGGCAGCAACGTCATACAGAATACTCTAATTCTTTGTAGCCATCTAGGGGTTGTCCATAATTTTGCAGCTCTGATCTGCTAGCCCTAAGAAGAACAAGTGTGTTTAGGAGATACTGTCAAAAGCCACAGGTAAATATCAGAGGACAGGCTTGATAAGCCCCAGCCCAACCTCTGTTGATCAAGCAATATAATAGCCAGACATTTGCAATCACAAGACATTTCAAAATATTCCTCTGTTAGTGGCACTGCACCTGTGAACAGTAAATGCTATTTCAAAATAGTAAATGCCATTCAAAAATGACATTGCATAATTATCTTGTGTTTAAAGAGCAATCTCTGCTTTCATTGATTAAGAATTTTGACTTGTCCCAACTCCCAATTCCTAGAAGTGTGCTGGAAACATTAGGCAATGGAGCCAAAATGTAGAATTGCCAGGACACCAACATTAGAAAATAGAAGGCAATCAAAGTTTGCTACCATGATGCAATTTATTCTTTTGTGTTTGTGAAGAGCGGAAAGAGATGTACTTTTGGACACAGAGAAATTATGAGGACAAGAGAAAGCGTCTGCTACTGGCTGATAAGTGAACACTAAAGAATAGATAGTTCTTGGCCAGAAGAAAACATTCAGTGGTTGGTGACCTCTGTGTCCATTAGACTTCTAAACATCCTTGTGCTGATGCAGCCTGATATTCAAATTGATCTGAAATAAAACATTCCAGATCAAATTGGATTCAGAAAGATGGAAAGACTCCAGTTGAGTGGAATACAACTGGAAAAGCCAGCTGTATTCCACTGAAATAATGTAGCTACCTGCCAGGGCAAAATAGCTCATCCTTATACATTACAAAGATAATTAAAATAGCATGACTTAAGTGGACAAGTCTATAGCCTACATTTGAACTCATAACAACTTCAGATTGAATAAGAAATGGAACAAGCTGGCCTTCTCTCATCCACATTCTCTGTGGATGCAGTTCATGTTCAGTTACAGAGCTTGATGTACTGAGTAATAGAAGGAATTTCTATGTGAATTCA
Source organism: Liasis olivaceus (assembly GCA_030867105.1). Taxonomy (NCBI): domain Eukaryota; kingdom Metazoa; phylum Chordata; class Lepidosauria; order Squamata; family Pythonidae; genus Liasis; species Liasis olivaceus. The sequence goes on along the minus strand of CM061354.1, from coordinate 33,841,254 downwards.
GTTAGATTCAGGTCCCACAGATAGGAGATTTTTACTCATCTTTAGCTGAACAAAAGCTCCTTTTATGTTTTGCCACTCAACATGGTAAACCTGGAACTTAGATACAATGCATAAAGAACATGGGGGTAGGACAAAGATGATGACTCTACTGCCTTCATCCTCCTCCCCCCTTTTCAGATGACTATGTGTGAGTTGAAATATCTATATACATAGCAACTGGACAATTGATACATACACCACACTCATGGAAAATATTCATTTTAATCTGTTCACAGAGAACTAATTGTGCCCGGTTACTAGCTAAATCTTCAATAGCCTTGTGATGAAGATGTACAAAGTTCAACTTTTAGTTAGATTAGTAATTCAGTTTATTGGTTCACATTACCAATAAACACACACACACACACACACACACACACACGATAATATAAAGTTCATAGCTAACAGATGACAATAGATTATTGAGTCCAAATCAATGTGCTTTAGTGGACATGGAAATCTTGTGCTCCCATTAGATCACATACATACTGCATCCCATCTGTATCATTCATAAATAGTTAAGCCACAGTCGTGTGTAAAGGGATGCATACATGGATCTCAAGATCTACTTACTGTATAAATGACTTGAACAATTATTTCAAGTGTGGTTTTCCACACATACATTGCAGGTTCTGTGCTAATGCCCAATAAATCATTTCTGCTCTGGGGAACATTTATTTTAGTATTCTATATTTTTAAAGTCATGGTATTAATTTCTGCTTTAAAAAACTTTAAATAACTTCACAGAGCAAAATATAAACATAAGATATAATTAGCATACAGCAAAATAAAAAGGTAAAACTTTATCAAAAGTTGGGGAGAATACAAAGATAATAATCTGGTATATGTATATATTTCTGGCACTGAACTGAACTGGTCTCTCCAGACATAGTATCTCCAGAAAGAAGTACCTGCCCTAGGTCACCATCATCTGCCAAAATTTATTAGGTGGAAATATTTGGAAGAGTTCCAGAAAATACTTTTTAAAATGTTGATTCACATTAAAACATGACAAAGCCAACCAATTTACAGTTCAAGAGTTCAGACAGAAATACTATTAAACAAACTGAAACCCAATTAATATTTTAATTGCTGATTGGTAATCATTATTTAGCATAAACCATAATTTTGAACTGTTTTAAAAGCTCGTGAGCCAGGAACCTTGGCTTATACCACTGATTCACTTTGGTATGAGCCAAGTCATTCCTGAACTCCTCTAATTCATTTAAGAGATACTGCCAAGGTTTTTCTCAGCTGCTCACTCCTGCCTATAAACTATACTATAACTATGAACATAACTATACAAAAGAGAATATATGAGGTATGAAGTACCTATACAGTTTGGAACAGAAGAAGCTGCCTTATTGAGTTAGATGATTCTTCTAAATCAGTTTCATCTACTGCAGTACTATCAATGCTGATTAATAGAAGTTCTCCAGTGTTTCAGACTGGAGTTTCTCCAGTCCTATCTGGAGATGCCAGGGACTGAATTGAGACCTTCTGCACAGAATGTATGTGTTCTACCCATCTCAGTAGAATGAACTGGATTGTCCCCAAATTCAGCAAGACTCACTCATAGTAGCTTTCCCAGTCATCGAGATGTGCTAGGATTACAGCTGTGAACTGTAGTTCCAAATTTCAACAAGAAAGCAGCACTTGGCTGACCCTTGTCAGGTCTTACAAAGTAAGCAGAGTTTGGGATGGGTGGAAAATCAGAACTTTAAAATCAGTTGCCATTGCTACAGACCATACTGAAAATTTGTAAAAGCTAAATTTTTAACCTGAAGTTAACCCAGTTAACCCATTATCATCAATCAATTTTCTCCTGTCTCTGAATTCTGAAAGCAGCAGTCCAATATATTAAAGCAAAGCTGCCCTAAATGATAAGGGCCTATAAGAACTGAAATTTGGTTCCATTGAAACCAATGAGAGCTTGTCTTTAATGGATTAGAGCCAATGGGAAACTGGTATTGTGGTACCACTGGTGCAGTGGTTAAGCTGCTTGACTAGATTGGGGAGACCCATGTTCAGGTTTACCTGTGCTGGGTGATTCTGGGCTAGTAACTTTCAGCACAATGTACCTCAGAGTGTTGTGTTGTAGGGAAAAAAAGCAGAGGGAGTGCGATGAGCACCATACTGACCTCCTGAAGGAGCATATAAATCTAGCAAATACATAAATAAAATAAAATAAATTGTCCTTTGGAGATGGCTTCCTGTTTTTCTAATATCCTGTCCCAAGGCTTATTTTAAACTGATTTCACATATGGGCAAAAAGGTTTAGCGTGTCAAAGACAAAGGCTGCTTTTAAAACAAAGATGAAGGCAAACCTTCTGAAGTTGCAAGGACTCTACTGCAGTAAGAAGAAAGAAAAGCCTTATGTGGAAGATAACATACCTACAAAACAATGTCAGATAGAAAGAATATATGTAGTTAAGGGTTGAAATGTTGGGCTCTCGGGACTTTCTGAGCTTAGTTGTTTTTTTGCAGACATTTCATTTCCAGGCTATGAAATGAAACATCTGCTAGAAAGCAACCAAGCTCAGACAGCTCAAGAGCCCAACGATGTCAGATGGTGCATAGGCACTTTCTGTGGCCAGGTAAAGGAGAAAGCTATGGATGGCTTTTTCTTGATTGTATGATGAGGGGAAGTGTATGGTTAAACATCAAAGGCTCTTGTGGGGTAAGAGAGGTAAAAATCAGAAGGAGCAACTTCTTGAAAGGGCAAGAGGACCAAGAGAGAGGGAGGACAAACTTCTTGATTAAGCAAACCTACTCAAAAGGTTTGGTTTGGTTTTTAACCAAAACCTGAAGTACCTATATGAGGATATTAGTGAAAGTTCTCATTAAAATTACAAAGAAAGAAGCACATCCCAGCTGAAATCTTCATAAAAAGGGGAGAACATGAAGTTGATTTTAAGACATTCTTTAGCAATTTGTTTCCTTTTGTGGTATTGGTGGGGGGCGGAGGGGGGAAGCCGCTCCCGCCCCCCGCCTCTCTCTCTCTTTTGGTCTATGAGCCTGTGTGACTTCACTGTCCTTTGATTTGGAAGCAAGCTGATTGGCTGGAAGCAATTCAACACATCCAGCCGGGCAAAAGCTTTGTCTGAGTTGAAGTGAAGTTCCACCGATTTTTAGACGGGAGTCAGCAATCTGGGCTGTTGAGTCGCCAGGAGCTGAGGAGGGCGAATGTAAGAGGGTCTCTTCGGGAAGAAACCGCGCCGCCGCCGCGCAGCCTCGGCTCCTTCCCTCGCCACTCGGTGAATAATAGCTGCAGCGGAAGGAAGAAGCCTTGATGTGAGAAACCTCTTGGACGAGAAGAAGCGGAGGAATCCAGGCCGGCTTGCTACGGGATGTATATCGGGAGCTCCGACACCTCGGTCTCGCTGTAGGCAACTTTTCCTGAGCGAATACGCGACTGGGACGTGGCATCCGTTTCAGAAGGAAGGTTTGCAAGTGCGTTTGTTTTTCTCCCAAATGTACGTTGGGTTTAAGGGACCGAGATTAAGTTGAGCGAATTGCTTTGTAACTTGTTGGCAGAAAGAAACCGGGAGCTTTTGCCGATGCAGCGTTTGGTTCGAAAAATGCACTTTATGCTTCTCTTTGCACTGACCACCGTCATGTCCTGCTGGGAAGGCGCAGCGGGCAAAAATCTGAAATACAGGATTTACGAGGAGCAGAGAGTTGGCTCGGTCATTGCCAGGCTTTCCGAAGATGTCGCCGACGTTTTGTACAGGTTGCCTAATCCCTCTTCGGTGCGGTTCAGAGCCATGCAGAGGGGGAATTCTCCATTGCTGCTGGTTCGGGAGGACAACGGAGAGATCAGCATTGGAGCTAAAATTGACCGGGAGCAACTCTGCCAGAAAAACTTAAACTGTTCCATAGAGTTTGATGTGATCACTTTGCCCACTGAACATCTGCAGCTCTTCCATGTCGAGGTTGAAGTGCTGGATATCAATGACAATTCGCCTCAATTCTCCAGAGCTCTTATTCCTCTTGAAATCTCGGAGAGTGCAGCTGTAGGTACGCGGATTCCTTTGGACAGTGCTTTTGATCCAGATGTTGGGGAAAATTCCCTCTACACTTACTCGCTTTCTGCCAATGATTTTTTTACCATTGAAGTTAGAACAAGGACAGATGGGGCCAAATATGCAGAGTTGATTGTGGTGCGTGAACTGGACCGGGAGCTAAAATCAAGCTATGAACTCCAGCTAACTGCCTCTGATAATGGCGTGCCTCAGAGAAGTGGATCATCTCTCCTAAAAATCAGCATTTCAGATTCTAATGACAATAGTCCAGTTTTTGAGCAACAAACATACATTATTCAACTTTTAGAAAATTCACGTGTTGGGACATTACTTATTGATCTCAATGCCACTGATCCAGATGAGGGTGCCAATGGCAAAGTTGTCTACTCCTTTAGTAGTCACGTGTCTTCCAAAATTATAGAGACTTTTAAAATGGATACTGAAAGGGGTCAACTAACTCTTCTCAAACCAGTGGATTATGAGACCACCAAATCTTATGAAATTGATGCTCAGGCACAGGATTTGGGCCCAAATTCAATTCCAGCTCACTGCAAAATTATCATTAAGGTTGTTGATGTGAATGACAACAAGCCTGAAATCAATTTAAACCTGATGTCTCTAGGAAAAGAGGAAATTGCTTATATTTCTGAAAAAGCTTCCATAGAGACTTTTGTGGCCCTTGTTAGGGTGCAAGATAAAGATTCTGGGCTTAATGGAGAAGTGGTTTGCAAGCTTCATGGACATGGGCATTTCAAACTTCAGAAGACCTACGAGAACAACTATTTCATCTTAACAAATACTACTTTGGATAGAGAAAAGCGATCTGAATACAGCCTGACAGTCATAGCAGAAGACAAAGGAACCCCAAGTCTTTCTACAGTGAAACATTTTACTGTCCAGATCATTGATGAAAATGACAACCCACCTCAATTCCAGACAGACAGATATGAAATTGTAATTTTGGAAAATAATTCTCCTGGTGCATATATCACTTCTGTTACAGCTACTGATCCCGATCTAGGAGATAATGGGCAGGTGACCTATACTATCTTGGAGAGCTTTATTTTGGGAAGCTCCATAACTACCTATGTTACCATTGATCCCTCTAATGGAGCCATCTATGCACTTAGGACTTTTGATCATGAAGAAGTAAACCAGATTGTCTTTATGGTTCAAGCTAGAGATGGAGGGAGTCAACAGTTGGCTAGCAATACAACAGTGGTACTAACTATTATTGATGAAAATGACAATGCCCCTTTGATTGTTGGGCCAGCACTGCACAACAATACAGCAGAGATTTCAATCCCTAAAGACGCTGAAAGTAACCATTGCATCACAAGGATAAGAGCCATAGATAGAGACTCAGGGGTGAACTCAGAGCTAAGCTGCTTATTAGCAACTAGTAGTGAGGAAGGCCTATTCGTAATGGATCCACAGACATGTGACATTCATCTTAATGCTAGCATTGAATCTGTTAAATCAACAGAATGGGAACTTACAGTGGTTGTTCAGGATAAAGGAAGTCCTCAACTGAGTACCAAAGCACTTCTGAAATGCAGTGTTGTTAAAAATATTCATCAGCCTTCAACTACAGAAGCAACATACACCAGGCAAACTTCTCTAGATTTTTCCATGATCATAATAATATCCTTAGGAGCAATATGTGCAGGTTTGTTAGTGGTCATGGTGGTCTTTGCTACAAGATGTAACCGTGAGAAGAAAGACACCAGGTCCTATAACTGTCGTGTTGCAGAGTCCACATACCAGCATCATCCCAAAAGGCCATCAAGACAGATTCACAAAGGGGACATTACATTAGTGCCGACCATTAATGGTACTTTACCAATCAGATCCCACCACAAAGCTTCACCTTCATCATCTCCAACACTAGAAAGAGGGCAAATGAGCAGTCGACAAAGCCATCACAGTCACCAGTCTTTAAATAGTCTGGTGACCATCTCATCAAATCATGTACCAGAGAATTTCTCTCTTGAGCTTACTCATGCTACTCCTGCTGTTGAGGTAAGAACACATAGATTGATTAAAAGTCATTCACATAAGCAAGCAGCTCCTATGTCCATTTTGTACAATAGTTAATTTGCTATGTATTTACTGGGAATCTATGTTGCAGTTTCCTAGTACTTATGCATATGTGTATGAAATATTGTATAGATGATATTTCCATTTCTTATTATGCTGTTTGTGTAGAAAATATAACAAAATATAACAAAAAGCTGTATGATTTTATTTTCTGTATGAATCACAAAAGCCATGAATAATAGGGTAACCAGATCTTGCTACAAAATTCCAGATGACCACTAGATGGGGGCAAAGCATATCATTTTGTTGTTACCTAGTGGTCATCCAGAATTTTGCAGCCCATATCTGTTAGCCCTAATTTGTAGTTATTAGTGTTATGATACAATATTAACTAAATCATAATGGGCTACCAGTAATATTACTCCAGTTAATTAAATATCTTTATTCAGTGGAATAGTCTACATTAATCTTTCCAGTATGTAAAAATCACATGTTCTTCTCTGCTTTCAGTATTTCAGCATATTTTATAATGTATTTACATATTCAAAGGGCACAAAAGAATGAAGAAATATATTACTAACAGTAGTGCAATTTTAACTACATCTGTTCTAACAGCTTGTGTCAACTGTGCATGCAAATTGTTAATGAATGTGTTTAAGGCCCTGAGCTATAGCTCAGAGCAGTTAAATTCAGCTAATTTTCTAGTCCCACTGATTTCAATGGAGTCAAATCTATTTATGGCCAAACACTTGAATTTAACTAGCTTAAGGATCAGAGCACAGTTTTTAGTTGTTTTGGATCATAAGGCTAAAGTATATCACTGAAATACACTAAGATATTTCTTACTGTCTTTTATTTTGGACTGAATTGTATTACTTCTTTGCAATCCAGATAGGCTCTGGCAGGTTATTTCAACTGCAAGTTCATGGTTTAAAAAAGGAGGAGGAGAAGGAGGGATTAATATAAATGGGTTTTCTTGGGCAGTTATATGGGCATCCTTTGTCAGGATTCATTTTTGTTGTTACTGTGTGTTTCATAACAGGTGTCTCAGCTTCTCTCAATGCTTCATCAAGGCCAATATCAACCAAGGCCAAGTTTTCGAGGCAACAAGTATTCCAGAAGCTACAGGTGAGGATTTTCTTTGATCAAAGTTCAAAGTAGCATTACCAGAGGATATAGGTTTAGCACCATGAGCTAATGAAGCCCAGTTCAATCCACTGTCTCTTTTGTTTTATCACAGATATGCCCTTCAAGATATGGATAAGTTCAGCCTGAAAGATAGTGGCCGTGGTGACAGTGAAGCAGGAGACAGTGATTATGATTTAGGGAGAGATTCTCCTATCGACAGGCTTCTTGGAGAAGGATTCAGTGACCTTTTCCTTACAGATGGGAGAATTCCTGCAGGTAAAAATTCAGTGAAAATTAAACAGTTTATATTCAATAGCTTATTTCCAGTATTCCTAGACAATAATGCAGACAACAGTTTGCACTGGTGAAAATAAACTCTTTATCTTTTTCTTTCTTGTACTAAACAACATAAAAAACTTACTCAGGACCTTAAAAGTTATAAATATTTGCCATATGAAGTCTTACCAGTTTGCCTAAAACTTAACAATCACAACTCTTCTGGAATAAATTGCTATCCCATGAACTGACTTTTTAAATTTTCCCTACAGTAAATGCATTGAATCCTTTAAATTGTAATGAAATCAGTTTAGTATGCTGAACTGAAAATGGAGCAAATGTTGATTTGGTACATAAATATGAGGCTGAGATTCACTGTGTATGTACCACACCTAATTACCTATTCTGTTTTAAGGGGCTTGGGTTGCAAGATGGGGTATATTGAAAAGGACAGTCTGTGCGTGAAAGAGGATATCACATGTTTATGGCAGAGATTTGTTTACCACATTGCTTGGAGTAAAGCACTGTTTTATTATGCTACTGTTAAATCACAAGTGAGCATGTCAATACTTGGGTTTCTGGGCACCCTTCTACTGACCCCACACCATTCCCAGGACATTCCTTTACTGGGTATGGCCAAGTTATTGGCTCTTTTTGGGAGGTTGGAGATTTGGAGTGTTAAAAACATTTCACTTCTCATGGCCTGAACATCCTTGCCACTCCCATGGTACCATGACAAATTGAGCACCCCTATGACCCTCTGAGGAAAAATAATAATAAGAAGGGTGTGGTCCCATCTCAGTTGTAAAAGAAACACCCATCAGGGCTATAAACCTTACAATGGGAATCTTCCTACTTTTTCCCTCAAAGTGCTTTATGTATAAGCCATTGTATGGCAACAAGATGATATAATTGTCCTGCAGTCCAATCTTATAGATTGAAGATACTGCCTTAAATTAGGCATGCATTAAATGATTAGTTATTACTACTAAGCTGGATAGGTATCAAATGAGTTGCTCATGGAAATATTGGTCCATGGAGTCTATGTTGAAGATTACAGATATATACGGTGGTATAGCATGATAATTTTTTTCTGTATGTTTTAAGAACACTCAAGCTGTGCTAGGGTATCTGACCAATTAATTTTTGTTAATTAATTGGCATGAATTAACAAAAATTCCTGTCACAGCTCTAATTTATGAAGTTGACGAAGAACTCTGGTTTTGATGGCATTTTTTATTATGTTTTCTGGGTAGCAAAAGTTATGGTAAAAATATTTGAAATAAGATGTAAATAAAGACAATTAAAACAGTTTCATATAACTACAGTACCAAAGTAACACAAGGAATTAAACCAACATATTTCTAGTTTAAAATGCCAAATATAATCAAACAAATGATTAAGCCCATGATTGGACTAGATTTATACTTTAATTCATTTTAAAGGGAAATGAAATGAAATTTAGTTTTTGTCCTTGTCCTCACATACTTCTCTGGAGCATAGCCTCAGAATGCCACTCAAAGGCCAAACCTTTGACAAAACTGGGCACCCCTATTTTAAGATGCAGTGAAAAATAATGAAGCACTGATTTACTGAATGTGTTTCTTGAGCAGAAAATATATGTATGTTCGTTCAGATTATTTTTAGATGAAGTAAGGTTTTTAAATATTCAGAGTAACACCTTGAATTGTGCCTGAAATCTTACAGGTTTTAATACCTGGCTTCATTTTGCTTTCAGCAATGAGATTATGCACAGAGGAATGCAGAGTCCTGGGGCATTCTGACCAGTGCTGGATGCCACCCCTGCCTTCCCCGTCTTCTGATTACAGAAGCAATATGTTTATTCCAGGAGAAGAATTTCAGTCTCAACAAAGCCAGCCACCACAGCAGCAGGTGCTGGAGGAGGACCATCAGGAGGTTGAATCATCTGAAAAGAAAAAAAGTTTTTCAACTTTTGGCAAAGACAATCAGAATGAGGAAGAAGTGGGTGACATGAGTACCTCATCTCTCCTCTCTGAAATGAACAGTGTCTTCCAACGTCTCTTGCCTCCTTCATTGGATGCTTACACAGAATGTAATGAAATAGAGCCTCCCAGCTCACTAGAGCGCAGGAAAGGACATTTGCCAGCCAAGACTGTAAGCTATCCACAAGGGGTGGCAGCATGGGCAGCCAGTACACACTTTCAAAATCCTGCAAACAGCACTGGGCTTACTTTGGGAACTCATTCAGGGGCCCAGCCATCTTCAAAATGGCTACCTGCCATGGAGGAAATTCCAGAGAACTATGAAGAAGATGAGTTTGACAATGTGCTTAACCACCTCAGTGATGGTAAACATGAACTCATGGATGCTAGTGAACTGGTGGCAGAAATTAACAAGCTGCTACATGATGTCCGGCAGAACTAGAGTGTCTTATTTCATAGCATCTTAGTTTTCCATATTTATGGAAAATGAAGGGATGGGAACCCAGAATGAGAAGAACTGGCACTGCCAATTAGTAACATTTATCATAAATGTGTCTGTGTATGTTGAATCTTAAAATACTGTATTTTCATATGTACACAATGCAAGTGTGATTATCTTTAACTGTATTTTAAAAATACATTTGTATCTTATATTTATGTGTAATTTAACAAATAAATTTTATTTTTGTACTCCCATGGCAAGCATGTTTTCCTACATATAAGCAGTTGACACCATTTGTGTCAATGTTCAGTATTTCTATCACAAAAGTGTATAAATACTCAAAAGCTAAGGGATGCCATTTTCCATGGGTTTCTCCAAAAACGTTTAATGTTATGATACAAAATCAAATCAATTGAAATTTTTTCCAAATGGCAATTTTAATAATTAATGATCTAAGATCATATTGCAATGTTTCAATTCTTATAATAAAGAGTTGTCAACTCTCTGGAAGCCTAGAAGTTCTTTTTATTTTCAAGCTGGGATAATTTATTCTCCTATATAGCAGAAACATTATTCTGATTATAAATCATGGCCTAATTCCCAAGTGGGCAAATAATTCCAAGAATGAAATTGTGAATGTTTCACTTCTGTGTTGTTTTTAATTTAATTTAATGGAGCATTTAGATTGGAATTGGTCCACTGAAGTTAGTTGTAATGCTCTGGTTTGGTAAGTTTCCTTTCTTGTATTAGGTCTAATTTTCTTTCCACTCTAACCATGCAATGTGGCCTGTTTTTTGTTTTGCTTTTTTTAATGACAACAAAACATATTTGCATTTGCTCCATTATTGAGGTACAAGGTATAAATGATGCTAATTTTAAACTAGCATTGAGGCTGACACAGTTGATAGACACAGTTGTCATCTATAAAAAGCCAATTTTAAAATTAACAAGCTATCCCACATATACGTATGTTTCAGGTTAATAGGTTCCTTCTGAATAAATAAATATTCCTGGTGCAATAATAACATTTTCTAAAAATACTGTATATTGAATATGTATATTGTATTTTTCACTGGAAATAAACCTTTGGTCAAGCAAGCCAGTTGCTAGCTCCAACAGAATTTAAACCTGCTAGGGCTAGAATTGACAACTGGCTGGAAAACACTTGATATGACCAAATGAGTGGGCAAACATGACTTTTCTATGTAGAGGATTTTTTTTTTCTTTCAGTGTGGTGCATTTTGCAGGAAGGAATAGAACGAGACAGCTGCTTTTGGCTGTCATGAGAAGGCAGAAAATTATCAGCAGTTGATTTGAATCATTATAATTACATTTTTCCACAATGGTGAAGAGGTTCTTCTAGATCTGTAGTTCTTAAACTGAGGTTGATTAATCTAGGAATCAACCAGATTAAGTTGGAAGTAATCTGGGAATACCCTGGGGGTAATGGTGCAATTTATAATTTTTTGTTTGTGAGTCATTGGGACTGGTACTGCCTACAGGCTTATGTAAAACAAGAGTCTGATTTTTTTGGGGGGGGGTGGGGAGGAGATAATGACATTATACAAAACCCTGAAGAGGGGTAAGTAGGTCAAACAGTTTAAGAATTACTGGTCTAGAGTGTTCTGCTTCAAGTGTCAAAATAACATGACTGATCTGAAGTATTCATGTACAGTGTCATTTTCTGCTCTACTTCAGGCAGTGACAGGACTTGGATCAGCCTTGAAATTTTGCATAATTCATATTTCCCCATATTTTTAATCTACTTATATATACACATGTGAAATGAATAGTCTAGATCAAAGCTACCTGTGGATATGAAGAGGGGAGGATTAAATCTTTTCCTTCAACCACTTTTCTTGTTTGATAGTTTCCTCCACATAGTTCTGTTTTGAAAGGGTCACATATATGTTCTCATATGATTAATTATACTTACGGTCACATGGGAACTGAGTGTCAGTCTATGTCATGTAGTTAATATAACACAGACACACAGCAAGGTTTTATGGCTGCATGTGGAACACAAATGAAAAACCTGAAATTGTGAGCAAATTATTAATTCACAGGCATTCCCATATTAAATATGTTCAATTTGTTCAATTAATTTTAATTAATTTTATTTACATCAAGTCTTTTCTGTTGTGACCACATCCTCTTATTTGGTCTATCTCCTCCGATTTCTGGGATGCCTTGTCCAGAAAAAAGCTGCAACATCTTAAGCAATACTGGGTCTTATATCCCTTAAGGATTTTCTGGTTTGTTATTACGCATAAACTTTAGCAGGAGTGTATAAGAACAGTTGGCCTCCTTGTGTGCCATCTGGGTACAGTGTCTAAGAATTAAAATGACTCTAAGCTTTAAACTTGAAACTGCAGACTATACATACATACATACATACATACATACATACTTACATACTATTTCTACAAATCAGTTAAGCTCCATACCTTTCCAGAATCTGTCTTCAGCTTGCAGCTTTTTCTGTGGTGTTATGAAGAGGAACTCAGGGTGCCAGACAATGATATTTTTATCCTTATGCATAATTTTGCTGAACTTTATTTCTAGAGCCAATGAAACCAATGCTTTTCATCAGAGCCAAGTATGTAAGAATTTATCCCTCTGCAAAGAGATGATAGAGGGAAAGTATCAAGACTAAAAGCCTTTTTTTCATTTTGAGCTTCAAAGCAATTTTCCACACTCATATCATTGTAGAGATAAGTTGTTGGAAAAGGCAGGATAGCCAAAACCTTATAGGGAATTAAATGGCATTGGAAGAGTTATCTATTTACCAAGGGAGAAAAACTTCTACTATTCCTCCTCCTCCTCTGAAAATTATATTGGCAGTAATAAGTTCAAAATGAGATTCAGGAGCTACAGTTGAGATGTGACTGAGAAAATTACATTTGAATGAATTTCAATAAATATATTAAGCTCTTAAATAGCATTTGGGAAGTAGGCAAGGAATCACTAAGCGAAGAAGGAAATGGCTGTATTTTTCATAAGCATCTAGCTTTGCAGCATATTTAGTGGCAGGGAGTATGAAATAAACACAGCAGGGATTCAGTGGCAATTCCCAGCTATGTAAAGATAGAAAACACCAAGATACCGAAGGAGGAACAGAGGATGCCAGCAGCAAAATGGAGGCATGTGCAGGCACCTACCAGCCACAAAACACAAAGGAGAGTGAAGAGAATCGAGACGAGATGTAATTTTGCCAGCAACTCTTTTATCACTAGAGCAAAAGCTGGTTCTATGAAGCTATACTGGCATGAAATTTACTGCCCCATTGATGATCCCTATTCTGTCACTAATGCCTGAATTCTCTGCAAGGCAATTCATGCTGAAGTCTAACAGATTTTATACACTGTGAGCTTGACCTTGTGAATATATCAGAATAAGGGGAAACACAAATTTAATATCAGTATCACCAAGGATGAATTAAGGCTGGCTCACTCTTGGGCTGGGAATATTATGAAGGCAATGTCATGGGGACATGGTAGAAAATATGTTGCCAAGCGTATGCTTGTACCATGGTTAAATGCAAGTGGCCTAGGTGCTGCTTTATCTTACTCTGATACACCTAGGTGACTGTATGCGGTGAGGTCATTGTGTGATGGTATGCTAGGAACAAAGAATAGGGAATATAGATCTTCAAGTAACCTCCAGAGTGGCCAGGAATGAGAAGCAAAGCAGCTCCTTAGAGTTAGAGCACTGTATGCTATTTTATTCTCCTTTTTCTTTTCCAGAAGCAAGAAAGAAAGACCAGGTAGAAGTCAGTACTTTTCTTGCCTTCCTGCTGAAGCTGACAGATGAATAAATGTCAGAGAAAGGGAGGGGAGGTGGGCACTGTATGCTGCTGGGATCATTATCCATAGCCTTGGTGTTTCTTTTGATCTTTCTGCATGGAAGTTATGGTGACCCAAACATAGTGCAATATACAAAAAACATTAATAGCTGGTCACAGAATATATGACCCTGAAGATGAGCATGTGCATATGACAGCTTAAAGTTTCAAACAATTCAGCTTGAATATTGTGTGTGCCAAATACACAGTGAATTAGCTAAAATCATGACCATACACTGTGAAGTTATGACACTTAACTTCCAGAGTCTAGGATACATATTTTCTCTTCCCATATAAATTTAGCTTTTCCAAGAAGAATAAATACCAGAAATGCCTCCAGATCTAAGCAAGTGTATTGGATTACATTCAGTTTTCACAGTCTACTGGGATTAACAGTTTGAAGTGCAAATGCTTAAAAGACAAACAGGAAGGAGGAGGAAGATACAACTTTTCCTTTAAACTAATGTTGTCCCACTCAGATGACACTAATTTAATAGTGATGATATCTGGCCATTTAAAATGTATTATCAAATAACGTGACTATTTTCCCAGGCTGGAAAATATAGTTGTTTCCTTAAATACTTTGCCACAGATTTCATGAAAAATCTATAAGTGTAAATATCAAAATACAGAATTCTTACATTAAAAAACAATAATACTTTGTATTAATCACCAGAATACATAGACATACATACCTCAGATTTTGGGGAGATTACACAGATTATGTTATTGCTATTTTTTTTTTCAGGCATGAAGAAAGGAAAGAAAGGAACTTATTTCATATCTGCTTATCATTTGGTATGGGTATGGTTGAACCAATTGAAATTGAAGCCAAGAGGTAGAAGACTAATTGTCTTGTTAGTCTTATAAAATAAAAACATAAAAGCAGAGATGGAACTCAGCATGCCTGGGAAACGTTTACTGATAATCCAACACAAAGCATCCTACTGTGATTGAATTAATGAGATATTGCCAATATAAGCCAAAAAATCTTTGTGGTGCCTATGACAAGCCTGCCTTCAGACATGATGTCTTGGTGACTCTTCACTATCCCTGTATAGTACTGGTGGTTTTACCAGAAGATTGGAGAGAAGGAATTGAATAGTGGTATGTACTTTGGTGCTTAGGTACACAGAACACCATATCATTTTACATTTTCTGTAATGGTTCAGCATTGTACTGCAGAATGAAGCAAACATTTATGTTCGTCACTAAAATGTCATACTGGGATTATATTTTGTTCTTCCTTGTCCTTGGAACACACCTGTGTAGGGTAGGATGATCATTCTCATCTTCAGTCCATTTAACCTTGAGGAACACACTCTAATTTTGAGATGGTCTCAATGTCACCTGGTATAAACAAATATCTATCTATCTATCTATCTATCTATCTATCTATCTATCTATCTATCATGTGTATGCTGCTCAACTACCAATGACTCTGCGGAGCTCACAACAAGTAAAACAAGAGAAATGCCATTAATAACTAGTGAAAAATAAAAGATGGCAAATGACAAACCAGTCAGGGAAACAAAGCAAAAGGGCTTCATTCTCTCTTGCCAAAGGTTTGGATGAAGAATGAGATCTTCAAGGCCATTCGCAACAACAGCAAGGTGATCTCATTCTTGACAGGACATTTCAAGATAAGATATGCTTGTTCTCCTTGTCCTTGGTAAGTCTAGTGAGACAAGACCATTGAAAAGTAGGTGTGTTTAATTATGGTTCAGAGCCTATATAAGCTAGTCAGAAACCACCATAGGATGGAACTTCGATAAGACTTAACTGGGAGGATGCTGCATATTTTCTGGCTTTGAAGAGTTTTATTCACCTATGTTTTGGTGTTCTTTAACTGGCATAAAGGGTGTAAGATCTTTCCTTCTTTGTTTTATTGTATTTTGTATTCTTGAATATTTTTAAATTGCTGCCTTGGGTAAATATTCTTTGATTGCTATCTTGGGTTATGTTACTATGTTATTTTCTTATACTGCCTTGGAATAAAGCTCTAAGTACTTATACTGTGTAATCATTGCTTCCAAATCCAAAAGAATTGAGGACCTAACCCAGCTGGGCTGAGGACAGTGCAATCCATCATGCAGACACCCAACAAAACAATTTGTATATCTGAGAGCTGGTGTAAATTTAAATTCTCATAAGCTAGAGCTCATAGGAGAAAGTTGGGTAGCAGATCTGGAGTAGCAAAGGTGTAAGCTTTAAAAATACCTAAGAAGACCATGGGAAGAAGATGCTTGGAAATGGAGGTGATGACTGCAGCTAAAATGGTTAACATAAACTGTCCTAGTGGTTGTTGAAGATGGACTATTGATTTTAGTCCAAGAAAGAGTAACTAATGATCCTTAAATGGATTAGGCAGTGTTTTCATTGCTGAAGATTAATTCATTCATGAAACATCTGAAGTCCACGAAGCAGTTGAGAGCATGATCTGAGCGACAAATGCTGAGGAGATGCAAGACTTGATATACTCATCACAGAGAATGATCAATGGGGTTGAAGATAATAGAAGACAAGGAGATTAAAAATTTGAATTAAAAAAAAGCGGGGGAGGGAGACTGGAATGCTGTTTTGTACTGTCTTTCAAACATAACCTTTGAACTCTTAGATGTACCTGTGACAGTGCCCTTCACAATGACCTATGTCCAAAATCCACTGGTCCAGTCTAAGCAGTGATTATTTCTATCACACTATTTTGGATAATGACATAGGTCTATGAAAATGCTGCTATAGTTGGTGCATAGACAGGAGTATTTATCCCAAATATTGCTTAAATTGAGAATTTCTGTGCCAAAAATTCCTGATATAAAATACCAAGAAAGGTTGATTTTATTAGATTGCACTTATGGCATACATGATATTTTAGGATTTATTTTTTAAAATTTTCTATGAACTCTTGTTTATTAAAAAAAAATACTGCACTGTTTCTAAATATTATTATTGAATTAGCCAATCCTTCTCCTTTAGCTAATTCTCTTTTAATCCATAAAGCTCATATAAAAACAGAAAAACAAATGTGAGATTTTGGTTAGATAACATTTTATACTTATTATTTTAGTTTAAATTAAGAATATAGTTCAAATAAGCTACACTGAAATTTGATGATGATAATGATGATGATGATGTGGATAATGATAAGTTTACCATAGAACAAATCTAAAATAGAAATCTTAGAAAATCCAATTTCTGCTCCACATATTATCAGTAGTTTAAAATTTCACCCTATTTCCACATGGCTCATACTTCATGTTGCTCAGCTATAAGAGGCATATTGTCAAAGATGGGTTTACATCTTTCAAATGAAACTGAAAAGGATAGTAGAAATTTTGAAGACTTATACTTTGGACTTAGCAACAAAGAGCTGAAATCCAAAACTAAGCAAGACATTTTCTATGAACGCTGATTCAATTTGTGCAGTTTTTTGCGGCTATCCTGTCATAGCTATGGAGAGTTGTGTCAAAAGGCAGTTTGTGCCAATGTGGCTTCAATGGGCTTCTGTGCTTAGTAAGTGCACGTTTATTGCCAGGTAATGATGAGAAAAATTATACTAAATTAGGTAGCTTAGAAGTGACTGAAAAGAACCTTTAAAAGCCATATCACTGGCATTTCAGATGCATCCATTCTGCTCTTCCCATATGCTATTACTGTGTTCTTTTTCAAATTTGATATATAAATACATAAAAAGTTTTGATGAAGAGATGGCTGAACAAATTTGGATATCTTAGGTTAGTTCTTAAGGCCACTGCAAAGTTGGGAGATCATCTCATATAGCATGAGATGTGATATTCTCATACACTCTGGGTTACACACATACCTCCATACCTACACACCCCAAGTCATATGAAAATAGATGCAAATATGCTATTCCAGGCAACATAGATGTAGAACCAATTCTACTATTTTCCTGTACACCATTTCTATACAGTAGCCAACCTGCGATCATGCTCGTTGGCCTACCTCTGAAGCCATGCTTGTATGTTAATATCTACCATTACAGATGAATTTTGTTATATGTTAATAACACACATACAAGACTTCTGAAATACATATTAGGATTGCATGCTCTTCAAAAAGAATTTGCAATAATAGCACATCAAATTGCTCTTATTCATTAAAGAATATGTATACAAGACCTAAATAAAGAGGGGCTGTGATTGGATGAGGTCCAAAGCATTTCTGCCAAATCATTTTTGGATATTGCACAGCCTTAAAGTACCTGAAGTTTAAATCTGTATATAAAGCTTGCGAGGTGAGACATTTTAAATTATATGTTTTCCTCTGTGAATGTGAGTTTTGAATAGTTATGGTAACATATGTTAACACCTTCATTCTTATATTCAGATTCACAATAAACTGAAAGCAATTTTATAGAAATATAGTTCATCATACATTATGGTACACAAAATGAGCTTTTCTCCTTCATATCCATACAGAACAACCATCATATGGGAAGCAGTCTGTATTTTTACATTTCAGTGGTACAGAGCAAACAAATTGTGCAACTTTAATCCTGTTGTGACTAAATAGACAAATATATAGATGGGGAAGGAATTCATGCAAATCTGACAAAGTGTTGCTTGAGGGACTATGTAAAACAGTATTCCAAAAGTCAGAGATAATCAGGTGCAGTTTTTATAATTTTATGAGCATAAAGTCTTTAAGGCTTTAGTCTAGAACATTTCTTCTCTGATCTTTGTGATGTAATGTTTGAACACCAAGCATTAAACATATGCAAAAGTGTGTGTGTGTGTGTGTGGGGGGGATATGTGAAAAAATAAGTAACTTCCAACTAATACCCTTTGATTTAAAATGTTGTGCTCTTTTTGAAATATAGAAAGAAAAACTCCCTGCAGGCACAGTTATTATTTCCACAGCTTGTACCTTTTAAACAAAAATAAAAATAATACTTTGTGGGGAAAAATTCATTTCATTATGAATATGGTAATTTTTTCATGTCTAATATCAAACATAAAAAGACAACATTAGAGATGCAAGAGGCAAAATCAGGTTTATTAATAAGCATCATAGTACTAATTCAAAACAAATCTGGTCCCTTTATGATCTTTTGAGACTATGTTTATCTTGGCTCAGTTCACACAATATGCTAAACCCTGTAGCTTTTGTTTTGTTTACATAATGTGCTGTGCCAAAGCAAAGAAATCTTATTATAGCTTCACACGATGGCCTGCTTCACATACAAGATGATGGCTGGGTATACACAGCATACTGAACTGCAAATTATCCAACTCCATTTTGGTGTACCGTAATGTGCATTGTGAACCAAGCCATGCTGGATTACTTATCCATGCCTGGCAGAGCATGGTTTTCAGTAGGGGCTGTGCAAAATGCTACCATGAAGCTGGGTCTGAGAATATATGGCCAAACAACATGCAAACATTATGCTACTACACAATTCCTGTAGGCATTTTATAATAAACTGAAGATAAACAGAACCATCCTCTGAATATGTTCACTGATTTGTCTCATCTATTTTGCTTATTGGATAAGCATCCAGCGGTAATTGCTTCTTGATTGTGCATGTGTCATCCTGGTAGATACTGCTTGGGACATATTAGGCCTGTAAGATACTACTGTATGTGCTGTATCAGACATTACCAGCATTGTTTCTTGAAGAAGCTTGGCAAACCATTGGAAGTGCTCATGCTCCATAAGCTCTTCGGAGAGGAATCTCTTTGAATTCTGTGTCTCATCCCTGGGACTGCTGTCTGGTTGGAAGCCAAACATATGGTGCCTGCTTTGCGGGCAGAAATCCTCAGACTGGCAGGCAGAATCGTTGTTCACTCTGCTAGCTCGTCTGCCATTTCTGTGGTTAAGTTTCAGGGAATAAATTCTGTTCAAGCTCCTTCTGTTCTAAACATTTCCTTTTTTCCATTTGTTAGTTAATACCTATAACATTCAATTCTCTTCCTCAATTCTGATTATCAAGTGCTTACAAATAGACCAAAAGAAGACATGTAATTTGAACAGAGTCAAAAGGCTCTATGATGTACAATCTTCTTCCAATTAAATTATTTAATGTTTTTTCAAGTGAAAGAAGTATATTATCAGTTCTATATGGCATTAATGCTATACATTGGCAATGCAAGCCTGCCAGATTTTAGAAACAGTTCCTGTTGGTTTTGAATATGGAATGCTGAACTGCATTTTGTGTCTCCCCAGTGTGAAAACCTGGTCCAAGGAAACTTCTGTGTAAAAACCAAATGTGGCCTATATGGCTTTAAAAGCAGCAGAAACAAGCACCAGCGTAAAGCAAATGCAAGCAAATTTGAGTACAATAAGATTTGCCTGATGGGTTGTGTCAGATTAAACTCTGTAATAAGAGAGGAATACCCCTCTGATAAATTGCATATGAAAACATTCTTCTGTAGAGAAGTCTGTACAGTAAGTTTGTATGTGATTTTTTTTCTTTGAAGATTTACTTGTGGTGCACGAGCTACATTAAATAAGAAATGATTGTCAGTATTCAAGCTACCTGTAACCAAAGAGATCTCTATTTTAAGAACAGATGTAAAGCGGAGTAGAGAACTCAGTATCTGGTTTCAAAATATGGTAATGTTCCTAATTTGACATAAACTTCTGCATTTTGGAATTATTGATGGACAATCAAGAACATCCTCCAGATACGGAACTGGATATTGCTTTGTAATAACTATGATGTAGCACTGTTACATTGTAGCAGGAGTGCACAGCTTTAGGGCTCCAATCAATTGCCAAAAGGAGATTGTAGATTTTGCACAAACCAACTTGTACATCCCTTGTACATCCCATTTCCTTAATACAGACCATGATGTACTGTCTTGAGGAACCTAAAGGAAGAAATTTTGGCCACCATGACTAAGAGTGGACAAACTACAGACGTATAGTCACATGTGTCTTACAGCGTAGTTTCATGTGTTCCTCAACCTAGTTTCAAATAGTCTTTTGCTAGTTACCAGTTCAATCCTTTGTCAATAAGGATTGTTTTGTCCCCTATTTGTAGAGGAAGAAATGGGTGGTGGAGGAAGTAGTATACACACACACAAACACACAAACACATATACACACACATGTATGCATATCCTTCCATTAGGGTAAAGTTGCGTATTTATGATATGGCATATATTTGAATTCTAAAGAGAACTGACTAACAAGTAAAGCAGGCAAGAGCCATGCCTATATGTTTTTTTAATCTACTCCATACCAGCTCTCTCTTAGTTGGTTGTTGAAAAATTTGCCCTGTTCATCCTGACTTTATGTCTCTTTGCCTACATTGTTTTGGTGTCCTTTCCAAACTCTTTTTCACAATTATATATTCTTTGCCTATCATCATGGTCTGATTTTTTTTTTTTTTAAACCCAGTATATACTTAAGTCAAAGGGTAAATACATGCATGTACTCTCTTATTAAGTCTAAAATGCAGGCTATTGGAAACTATGCAGTGGAGTTCTTGTTGTATTACACTACTTCTGAATATAACAGAGCATTATATTATTAGGCGTGAGACTTTTCAGGAGTATCCAGAGTTCAGTCTTTAAAGGCAGTGTTAAGAGACTAGGAAGGGGAGAGAGAGGTGCTGTGGCATGGGGCCATCCTAACCAACCATAATCATAATAGTAATCTACTATTAGACAAAGAGTTCTGCAGACTAACATTTCATGAATAAGTACAACCAATCTCTTATAATAGATAGAAAAGTGAAAATTAATCCAGACATTTAAGGTTAGACTTAAACAAACAGACAAGCCCTCTCCCCCTTTTAAGACATATTTCTCAGTTAAAGTACTCTTTTCAACTAGCTAATAAAACCATATGCAAAGTTAGATTTTCTTTTCAGCATCATCACAGCCTGGAGTGAACAACATTCAGTTTATGTCTGATGAATGTGGTAAAATAGCTAAGTTCCTCCCCACTCCCTCACCCCCCGCCCCCCATTGACCAGCTCTGCAGCTATTAGTATGTGTACTGGATAAATATACACACAAGCAAGAATACAGGCATTTTTCCCCCCATGTTAGGGGCCATTTATGCCAGCATCTTCTCCAGACAGAATATATATTGCAATCAGGGACTTCTCTATCTTATTGATAAAGCTACTAATAAGTTAAAATCTTGGTCAATGTCAACTAGTGTTTCAAATAACCTCTATCACTATAAAGTGCTGTCTCTGAATGCCAAGGTTGAGGACAAACTAAATGGAATAAAGGCAGATGTAGTCAACATGGTTTATATTGCAAAGACACTTAATATATTTATTTTGTAACTGACCAAATTTTTTAGCAATTTGATGTTAAGAATGATCATGACATTGTCAATAGATCTCATGGGGTAAAAAAGCTACTTGGTGATAAGCCACTACAGTAAGATCTGTGCCAATATTGTCTATTATTGCTTATTGTTTATTGCTTTATTGTTTTAATTATAGTTTTATATTTTTTGATTTTGTGCACTTCCTAGAATTTCTGGATAAGGTAGTTTATAAATTATATAAATAAACCTATTTTTACAAGCCTTGGGCTTCCCTTCTCTTCAGAGAATATCAGGTTGATTTTTATGATCACATGGACTTCCTAAGAAATCCTGTGAATGTTGCTAAGGTGTTGGACTAGGACTGGGATTCACATTCAAATCTACATTCAGCTATGGAAACCCATTGGTGATTTTTGGTCAGTCAGTCTCTCTCTGTCCAACTTTTCCTCACAGTGATTGTGAAAGTAAAATTAAGGGAGACCCCATGTAAACTACTTTGAATTCCAGAAGGAAAGCCAAGATATAAACCCCTCCCAAAATGCAATAATACAATACAGTAGGAAATGCCACTAAACCAGAAATCTGCCTCAGAATGTTAATGGTATAATGGAGTGGATTTTAATGGACCCTCATACAGCTACTTTGTGCTTAAGTTACACATTCTGTTTCTTCCATGCTATGCAAGTGTAGACAAACCTGTCATTTTTGGGTTGCACATTTTATTTCCCTGAGGCGTCACTTTTCATCTTGAGTTACCTCTTGGCCAGCTCCATATTCTAATTTCTATGGCAAGGTCCTAGATAAAAAAAGCCCCTGCCTTTCTCTAATGACTATAATCTTTTCCAGCCAACTCCAAGATTGTATGTGCTGCAGGAAATAATAGTTGATGGTGTGTCTGTTTGTTTGCTCATGTATACACATACATACACATGTATATACAAACACACATGTACACACAGAGAGAAACTCAAATTTATCTCTATTTTTAGATGACAACACATCCAGGTTCCCTGACAGATAGAATTCAGAAATTAAAATACAGCAAAGCTATGCAGCATTTATATCAATACATCTACAGATAGTTTTGTATAGTTTACTAATTTTTAAAGAATCCAATAAAAGCCATATCAGATACCAGTATTTTATAGGAAATGGATTCCCAGAGAATCAATATACAGTAATAGAGTAAAATCATTTTCTTCCAGTATTGAGCAGCTTAAATGCTCTAAGTCACATGAAAAACAAAAGTTGCCATACTGGCCATGAGAAAAACTGTGAAATTCCTATTAAGGCAATACATGTATTAAATAATTATATGTGATTTAATAAATAGGATGCATCTTCATTCATCCAACAATTACTTCCAGTCCTGTGCTCTATTAATTTTAACATGGATATTCAGTATATTGTGAGAAAAATATTTAGGTCTAGCGCAAATTCAATAGTTTAATAGTTTTCAATGGACAAGTTGCCCAAAATTTCCTGATAACAATCTTAAGAAAAGTCATGCATAGTTAGCAAGACAGGTAATTGCCTGGAATTTTGGAAAAGGCCATAAACTTTTAATAGCATCTCCTGAGGAACTGTAACATAACACTAATTATATTAAGTTTATTTGTTATTTCACCTCTGGTGAGGTAATAATCTGGAAAGCAAACAGACATTGCTAGGATTCAGATACAGTATACTGCAGAATAATGCAATATAGATCAGCGTTTTTCAACCTTGGCAGCTTGAGGATGTGTGGACTTCAACTCCCAGAATTCCCCAGCTAACATGCTGGCTGGGGAATTCTGGAAGTTGAAGTCCACACTTCTTCAAGCTGCCAAGGTTGAGAAACACTGACATAGATATTAACTGAGTTCAGCTCCTTTATATGATAAGCTGTAATTTTGCTATGGTGATTTCAAAAGTTCACAATTCTCTGATACCCCACAAAGCAGACCTTTCTAACTGCGTTCCTGAGTAGAATATTTATTACACTGAGAAATCCCCTCATATAAAAATATATAAATATGCCTTTGAGGAAGGCCTGGTGCAAATTGTCTCTAAAGAGAGTATTACTGCTGTTTTCTGCAAACTTGGCGGCAAAATGGTCTTGTTGTTTGTTTTTTTATATTTAAAGCAACTAGTCCTAAGTAGGTCAGATGCCAAAAATAAAAGTAGAAAGGCTGTGATGGATAATAAAAATGACTGCAAAGTGGAAATAAGCACCAATGAAATCTGGACACTAGCTTGTTTGAACTTAAGGTCCAATGTTAAAAACATAAATAATAAATTAATAAACTTAGAACCTGTAAAATGTGAGATAAAAAGCTGTTCTAACTGGGAGAGAAAGTAATAACTTAGTTCAAATTACCCAGAAGAATTAACACAGAAAACATATTTGTGATCTGCTACAGCAGTGTCTCTCAAACTCAGTGACTTTAAGATGTGTGGACTCCAACTCCCAAAATTCCCCAGTGTTGAAAAACGCTGTGCCATAGAAAACAAAAGACTTTGTAACTAAGGTAACTAAGTAACTGCTTTGGTATCAGAAAAATGTTCAAGAAGTTGAACAGGCAAGCCACTGTGGGAAAAAATTCTATAACTGTGGCAGATGCCCAGTCTGTCATTGGCAGAAATCAGTATGTTTAATTTAATTTTTTTTTCTGCTCTCATATTGAAATGAAACTGGTTTTTCAGCATTTTGAGGCACTTCAACAACTGCTTAATCGGAAATAGAAGAAGGGTGAGCATGTGACAATAATATCACTGTTACAGCTTAAAATTCTTGAATAAATTATTGCCTAATACCATTGCATTGGAATCACTTGCTGATATGTACTTAGTCTGATTAATCTGAATCACAGAGTAGGAAATGAATTTATTCATGTAATCCAATGCTGCAGAACACTTCTATCCTGTTCACTGTTATTTAAAGGAAATTAGAGTCCTCTACCCTGTTAGCATCAGGGTTTTAATACAAAGCGAGTAGCTAATGAATTCTGAAAGTGTCAAATATTTTAATATTTTAGGAATGAGATTTTGAATACAGATATTCTGATATAAACACTGAATTGTTCAGTTGTAGGGACATATATTTTAAAAATAAGCTTCTCTTCATAAACTGTAAAATAGCTAATGTTAGGTGCACCAGTAAACTGGAACAAAAGTATATACTATTTGCGTTGTTTAGCAAATTTTAAGTCAAACTTTTCATAATCAGAGATTTGACTATTATTTCATGTTGTAACTCTTTGAAGATACATGTTCTTACATGGATATTACTACTTCAATGGTTTCTGAGTACAATTAGAATAAGAGATTTATTTTCAGATCTCATTTTAAATAATGCAGCAGCATTACTTTTGTGATATTCTTCTAAATATCAAGCTGCTTTTCATGTATTAAAGATTTATTATAACAATAAGCTTGAACACTTCAAAGTCAACAGTTGACCTAAGATGTGAAATAATATGTTCATACACTAGTACTAGCAAGTACTTTGATGATGTCTAAAAGCCTGTATAAGAATCAGAATGCTGAAAATTAGAAACATTTGCACACAACCCAAAATTTGAGTTTTTATATGCAGCATATTGAATTAAGTCAATATATGTCAAAATGCACAATGGATAGATATGTTTTACAATATTTGTAGAAATGCCAATCTGAACTTTTTCAGGGCATTCATGAGGATGGACAAAGATGAAAAAGAGCATTAGTGAAGAAGCACAATTATTTTATTGGACAAAGAACCTACCTTTTTAAAAACAGATTGTAGCACAGTGTTTCTCAAACTTGGCACCTTTAAGATGTGTGGACTGGGGAATTCTGGGATTTGAAGTCCACACATCTTAAAGTTCCCAAGTTTGAGAAACACTGTCATAGCATATACTTATAATAATACTTATTATTATGACTGTTAGTACCAGACTTATTTTCCTCTCCTTCTCCTCTTCCTCCTCCACCACCACCACAAGTTGTGGCAATCTGACAGTCAGTCTTCAATACTTCCCCAGGACCATGTGATCACATTGTGTCTCTGATGAAGGATGGTACAGTATATCATATTTCAGTATCCTCCTAAGTGCACTGATATCACAACAGAGCATACAGTATGCTGGTGTTGGGTCCAGCCAATTGACCCTAATTACCAGGTTCAGGACTTGGTGCGAGGTGAACAAAACACCAAGACGAAAATCAGACTTTTTATCCACTTTATTTCAGGGCTCTAAATAAGTTGGAGACTCCCAGCGAAAGGAGGGAGTCCTGTTTACAGATTTTACATAGCTTATATACATTTTCTTCACAGGATCTACGTGACAGTTTAAACAAAGAAACCGGTTAACTTCTTACAAACATCAGGTCACTGTGACTTCAACCAAAGATGGACATCCTTCCAGCTATACATTAATTATTACTCATTATCCATCTTAAACTTATCTTAACCCCATCTCTCTTCCCCTTACCCTATCAGGATAATAATATTACAGGCATATAGATCTTGCATGTCCTGTCAGTTGGCCCAGCCCTGGCCCCTTATCAGACTGCCCACAACTGGTCTCTCCCATCTCTGCTATAGGGTCAAGGAAATCACACATCATACAACCATTCTTATCTTCAAGGATACAATGAAAGCATTAAAATAGTATAGCTATATTTAAAGCTAAAAGACTACAAACACAAGCAAGGGGTTACAAGAAAGTTACTATCTTTAGAAATTGCATGGGCATGTCATTGGGAAGAAATATATCACTCTTGACAAGAATGTTATTGGGAAGAAATATGTCATTCTTGACAAGAACACTGAACACAGTTCCTATCACAGATGTACCCACTCTCATATGCTAGCCCCCCACCCATTTCTTCATATGCAGGTATAACTTCCATATACTCAGGTCCACTATCAAATTCAGACCCCATCACTGGCTCCCATGTTTTTATTCATCTGGCAAAGCTCCTGGAAGGATAGTGTGCCATGTACATCATTAGAAGCATAGGGAGGCAGAATCCTTTTAAAAATCAGAACAAAACATAACCACCCAAACCACTTGGAAAGCCTCACTCCAAGAGTCAAGAATTTAATCTGTATAAGTGAAAAAAAGTGAAGAAACTGTCTCCCTATCTTTATATTATATATATAATATAATATATATATCTCCCTATATTTACCGCATAGTGTAACTAATATGAGCCAGTTTGGTGTAGTGGTTAAGGCATCAAGCTAGAAACTGGGAAATCATGGCTTCTAGTCCTGCCTTAGGTACAAAGCCAGCTGGGGGCAGTCACTCTGTCTCAGACCTAGGAAGCAGCAATGGCAAACCACTTCTGAAATCTTGCCAAGAAAACTGCAGGGGCTAGTCCAGGCAATTGCCAGGAGTCAACACTGACTCAAAGGCACATGTACAAACGAATATGGGTAATAAATTCATGATAATTATTTATTTAATATACAGTATTTATAGTCAGCCTTTCTTCTGATCTAGACTCTGAACAGCTCACATGGGATTCCCAATAGTTTCCATTCAAGGATTATGCAGGTTTAGTCTTCATTAGCTTCAGTAAGTTAGTTATCTCATACACCCCCATCATAATTCCCATCTGTACTTCTCTTGTACTGCTTGGATAATATATACAAATGCCCCCAAAGTAGCCCAACCCAAGAATAATTTTTACCAACCAAAATGACTTAGCTTCCTCTATGTTCTGAAGAAATAATAAAAAATACATTGCATTTGGAAAGTATTCAGACCCCCTTCACTTTTTTCAATTTTGTTATGTTGCAGCCTGATACTACAATCATTCAAATTCATTTTTTTCTCATTAATTTGCACTCAGTACCCCATAATGACAAAGTGAAAACAGTATTTTAGAAATGTTTGCAAATGTATGAAAAAGGAAAAACTGAAATATCACATTGGCATAAGTATTCAGACCCTTTGCCACAGTACTTGAAATTTAACTCAGGTGCCTCCCACTTCTCTTGATCGTTGCTGAGCTGTTTCTACACCTTGATTGGAGTCCACCTGTGGTAAATTAAATTGGTTGGACATGATTTGGAAAGGCACACACCTCTCTACATAAGGCCTCATAACTGACAATGCATACTGTATCAGAGCAAAAGCCATGAGGTCAAAGGAACTGCCTGCAGAGCTCAGAGACAGGATTATTGCAAGGCACAGATCTGGGGAAGGCTACAAAAAAAAAAAAAAAAAATTTGCTGCACTGAAGGTTCCCAAGAGCATGGTGGACTTTGTAATTTTCAAATGGAAGAAGTTTGGCACAACCAGGACTCTTCCAAGAGCTGATCGCCCTTCCAAACTAAGCAATCGGGGGAGAAGAGCCTTAGTAAGAGAGGTGACGAAGAATCCAATGGTCACTCTGACTGAGCTCCAGAGATCCTGTGTGCATATGGGACAAAGTTCCAGAAGGACAACCATCCTTGCAGCCCTCCACCAATCTGGGCTTTATGGCAAAGTGGCTAGACGGAAGCGTCTTCTCAGTGCAAAACACATGAAAGCCTGCTTGGAGTTTGCAAAAAAGCACCCGAAGGACTCTGACTGTGATGAACAAGTTTCTCTGGTTTGATGAATCCAAGATTGAACTGTTTGGCCTCAATTCTAAATGTTATGTCTGGAGGAAACTAGGCACCGTTCTTCACCTGCCGAGTACCATCCCAACAGTGAAGCATGGTGGTGGCAGCATCATGCTGTGGGGATGTTTTTCAGCAGCAGGGACTGGGAGACTGGTCAGGGTGGAGGGAAAGCTGAATGGAGCAAAGTACAGAGATATCCTCAATGAAAACCTGTTCCACAGCGCTCAGGACCTCAGACTGGGCCGAAGGTTCACCCTCCAATATGACAACGATCCTAAGACAACACAGGAATGGCTCAGGGACAACTCTGTGAATGTCCTAGAGTGGCCCAGCCAGAAGCCTGACTTGAACCCTATTGAACATCTTTGGAGAGACCTGGAAATGGCTGTCCATTGATGGTCCCCATCCAACCTGATTGGGCTTGAGAGGATTTGCAAAGACGAATGGCAGAAAATCCCCCAATCCAGGTGTGCAAAGCTTGTCACATCATACTGAAAAAGACTCAAGGCTGTAATTGCTGCCAAAGGTGCTTCAACAAAGTACTGAGTAAAGGGTCTGAATAATTATGCCAATGTGATATTTCAGTTTTTCCTTTTTAATAAATTTACAGACATTTCTAAAATTCTGTTTAAAAAAAAATGAATTTGAATGATTGTATCAGGCTGCAACATAACAAAATTAAAAAAGTGAAGGTATACATGTATTTCTGAATACATGTATGCTGGACAAACATATCTCTCAATAATTGCCAGCCTTTTTGATAATAAATCTGTTGGCAACTACTGACGCTAACACATAGATTGCCACAGTTAATTGGAGAAAGCAGCACACAGATTGCCAAAGTTTAATGGAAGGACACAGAATTCGATGTTCTCAAGACCTCAGCAAACAGATGGTGACAATAGAAAGCCTGTGATTGTAATACATAAAAAGGCACAAAGGAATAGAAAAGTAGTTGTGGCTATTTTCTTGACTGAATCAAAGTTTTTGTGTTTAATGGATTTGGCTTTGACAACACTACCAGCTTCAGATCATGATCTAGCAGATTGAAAATAATGGCACTGAATCCCTTTAATCTCTTAAGTGTTTTGCACAGCACTGCTTAACACATTTACTTGGAAATAAATTCAACTTATTTCAGTAGAATTCAACAAAGGGGGCTGGTGAATCATGTGTGGGCAATACTTTTACTATCAATACCCACATTGCTTCAGTATATGTTGGAGGTGTAGGCCAATTGGTGGATGGGAAATTATCTGAGATGTAGTCAGAGACTAAAGTAGGTGGGGGTCACAATTCTCTCTTGTTGACAATCTTTTCTTCGTTACATCATTTCTGCCATCTTTATTTTTTATTATATCCTCCTCCCTCCCTCCTTCCAACTATTTTCTCCAAGTAGCAGACTGATAGAGAAGGATTGTTCTTTTCAGAGACTTGAATTGTTTGCTTAAAGGGGCATTTGAAATTAGGTGAAGAGTTGCAAGTTGTCTAGCTATTACAGCTATCAGGTGAAAATGCATCTATAGGTAGGACTGTACTGTAGTGCATTCTAATTATGTGTTGGTACCAGCAGGCCATTTAGAGAATTGGAGGTGCCTCTCCATCTTCCTTGTATTTTTTTAAGTGGATTTATAGTAGAGTTAGTTATTGATTACTGAATTTAGGGCAATCATTATCTTCATGGTCAAACCAAAATTAAACACATCTATATCCACTTATTTCAATGGAAGCTTACTTTGACTCAACTGTACTGTATGTAATCATTTCATCTAAAGTGTCCAAATTTTATTATTATTGTTCTTTGTACAGGATGCATATGTCAAGATTGCTCCAGTTCTTGACTTTACAGTTTCTGTGAACAAAGTTATTCGTTTCAATGGCTATTAAGATCTGAGGAAAGGCATCATACAATCAGAATGTTAATTATATATTTCAGTGAGGTCTACAATGTTTCAGAAAGATAGAAGTGATTGTTGATGAATGACACTTATCTATTCATCATACAGGAACAGGATAAGTGTCTTCAGCGTGCATATCAGGAAGGTGGTTTGTGCTGGAAAGTGATTTGAGAAAGAGATAACATGCCACTTTGGTCTGTACAAGAAATTCTGTGATAGTAACATTTCCCCCAGAAACTGTGATCACTGTAAAATAGTGATCTTTTGATTATGCTATGAACCTCCAATTTGTGCGTAAATATATCTTTACAGAATAATATTATAGAAACTCTGCAATGACATATTAATATGGGAACCATACCCTAGAGAACGTAATAGAAACAAACTCCTTTGCACTTGCAAGTTGATTCACTGGTCTAATGCTGGGAAGGAGAGGGAAAATGTCTTATTACTGTTTAAATCTTATTATTTTTGGCATTACATTCAGAAAGAATGAAAAGGTCACAGTGCTCCATTTCTATTTAAATCACTGCAACATGAATATGGAAGAATGCATACAAATAATCTAACCCAAGTTTCTCAACTCAGAGAAAACAGAGTGAAAACTACAGCTCATGTCAGTCCTTGATATCCCTTCTAGCTATATCCCAAACTGAGTAACAGTCAAACATTCTAAGCTTGAGTGAAGTTGTCCTCAATTTGTTTTTTTTGTTTTTTTGAGGATAATGGAAAGCCAACACCAAAAGAAATAAACTGCATTGAGAAGATACCAAATTATTTCTTGATCCCATGAAAAATGATGCCAGTAAGATAGCAAGATGTCATTTTCCTTAATGAAAAGAAGGCCTATACTGCTGAATCATTTCACTGGTCCTTTCTTCACTGCTGAGTTAAAGTGCTATACACCAATCCTTGAACAGCAAAAAATTGTATGATACATTTGCTGTTACCAATGCTGATCCCTAACCTGTCACAGGTCCTTTGCTGCCAGGTAGTGTTGTTTGTTCTTGCTGTACGAGCAGCAGGTTAAGAAAAGGAAATGGCAGATTCTCTTGACTTTATCTCCTTTTCCACCAAACTTAATATGTCAGCACCAAGATAACCACTAATCACACCCTTAATATGAGCTGGGGAGGATGGAATTTTAACAATGGCTAGATAGGTTTAGTCATCTGTCAAATCTGCTCTAAGTGTTCTGTGCAGGTACAAAAGGAGTCTGACTAACAGCTGATGGTTGGATTGTTTTTGGACATGGAATTACTGGGATTACTGTCCTACAAAAACACCAGACCAATGGTCAGAAATATCCTGAAGACCACTGGAATACAATCCCTCAGTCAGCAGTTATTCAGACTGATCCATGTCTCTGATCTGTTGCATTCATGGAGACAAAAGTGTTTCAAGGAACAGGACTCTTCCTCTACTCAAAGCAGAATGCCCCTTGAGGACATTGCCCAAGGAGCATTTGGGAGAGGACAAATTCAAACCAGCCCAACATAGTCAGTAGGTTCTGGACTGATTCTATCTCCTAGGACCATCGACAGATTATATCCACTGCTGTAGCTACTTGGCTGCTTATGGGTGGGGGCTGGGGGAGGTGATAAAGTACTTTAACACCCAACAGCAAAGGATACTTTAAACTGCTTCATGGGTTGGACACAAGATGAAGGCAAAATAGGTTAAGAAAAGTTGCCAAGGGATTTAGTACTGTGGTTAGGTGGAAGGGGGAAAAGCCCATTGACTCTATTCTATAGCTATATTCTTAATTTGTTTTTTAAAATTGTTTTGCTTTATAATATACTTGGAAAATTGTAATTGGGAGAGTGACTGTGACAGTGAGTGAAAGACTGAGGGAAGAGAAAAACAGACTTCATTCACATGTGACTTATAAATGAGAAAAAGTCCCCAAAATAAAGATTTTTGATAGCAATTTGGATGTATAGCCAATATAATATAATAACTAATATCATAAAATGGTTCTTTGATAATACTATAGGAAAAAATATTAAGAAGAGGAAAAAGGGAAAAAATGAAAAGGGGAAAAAATACCTAAAGGTCTTCAAGATAAAAATGGCTACTTATTTTTTAAAAGAAAAACATTTTTTTCTCCTCTGTAATTTGTTTTTATTTTTTTAAACTGCATTCTTTTTAGCCACTAGAAGCAGAGCAGGTCACATGAAAAATAAAATAAAGACTGAGTAGTTTTCTGAAGCCTTTAAAAAAAAAACATTAATGTAGAAATAGAATTGGAAGAGAAGGCTCTACAGCATGCACTTGGAGTGAGTTGTGTGGGTTGGCAAAGGGTTTCAGAAACCATCTGTTTTTTAAAAGCAAAAACTTTGTTCCATAAAGTCTTCCTTTCCCTTCTTTCTTTCTTTGTTACAAGTGTTTGCCAAGATTCCATTGCATTAAAAAAAAACAAAAACCCAGCATACTGTAGTGTAAGGCATCTGGAGCCCTACATTTATGCTGCTCACTTTCAGACCATGGAATAGGGTAAAAAGCAATTCCATGCCATAGGAAAGAGTGAACGTTCTGAAGAGAAAAGCTCTTACTTCTTTTTGTCTAAAACCATCTATATTTTCAAGCCATTAATAAGCCTGTCTCTGAGGCAAGGTCTCCAAACCAACATCATGAAATGTGACAACATTTGGATGGGGTCAAACATTTCTGTTGCAAAGGAATTCTAATATTTTGTTCCCTCCTTCCTGAATGACTTTACTATTCAGCCATAGGCTGTCCAAAAAAAAAAAAAAAGGCATTGAACAAACACCCTATCCACCCTTTATTTGTAAAATCTTTACTTGTACAGATATTTTCTCTTTGCCTGCTACAGGCACAGTTTAGTTTTTGTAAGTGATTGTACATTATTCCTCCATGTTCAGAAGAGAGGGTTTATTCTGTTTGGTGATTATATACGCATTGCCATTCCCCAGCCCCAACCCAGACTGAAGTGCTGTACCCCAAAAAAAATGTAGCAGAAAGAGCAACAAGAAATCTTAATCCTGGTAACCTATGCTTAGCTGTAATGTTTACAAGCATCTTTCAGGATAATTCTTAAATATTAATGCACATATGGAATGGTTTGTCTTTACTGCAAAGATGCAGTATATTTTTCCTCAGCAAAAGGTCAAGAGTACAAGAGTCAAGGAAAAGAGAGGAGTCATTTATTATAGTATAAATAACTCACAAGAGGTCATTAAAAAAAAATAGATCCCTGTTACCTATAATTTAAGATAGAAAAATATCAAGTGCCTCTGCAGTACACCTAGGATGGCCATTTAGAACAATAATCTCAACTAACACAAGCAATTAAAATGCATTTCCTTTTGGTTCAATTTATCTCAGAAGATAAGTAGAAATTTAACACAATTAAATGTCAGAAATCCATAAAGGTTTTTCCAAAATGAATTTCCTTTCTTCCCATCCCTTCATGCAAATGTAAATAAAATACAAAAATCATTAAGTGTAGAAGGGGCATTAAAAGAGTTTCAGATCACATAATACATTAGATGATAACAAACGTGTTAAATTGTTAAAACCTGCAATCTAGGAATATGCGGAGGTAAGATAAACCAGTGCAGTGCAGCATTTTAGTTAATGGCATATTTTACAAATAATACATTATAAAAATGCAAGCGCTTTTAGTCAGGTTAGAAGTATTTCAGATTTGCAGCTGTATTGGAAATAAACATATATCAAATCTCTGAAAGAAAATCAAAGCTTGTTGTTTCAGTGTGCTCTTGCAGAAGGAGAAACAGATACAGAAGCAAGAGAATGTAAGTTAGGACGAAAATCCATTCTAGAAAGTAGGAATTTGAAAGGATGGGAATAGTCACATACCTTTTTCCCAACTGCTATTTATGAAGTACACATCACTTCTGGCCCAAAGATGTTGAAGGAAACAATGTAAGCCTGACATGGAGAAATCTAAAATGAATCTGTATGGGTAGCATCTCAGAGTATCTTTACCGGTCATTCAGTCATGTAGAATAGGAATAGATCAATCTATTTCATTTTTACTCGGTCCCTCATTTTTCCAAACTTAATTTCTTTTGTCTCCTTCCCTATTGTTTTTTAATTTAAAATAACAAATTGTATGAAAATATATATGTGTATCTTCTTAGATCAAAAAGCAACTTCTGTGGAAATCTATCTGCATTTTATCACCACAACAAAACTCTCAGGAAGTTTGGTCCAAGCGAGAGTGATTGGCCTAATGTCATCCAGTGCATTTCCATGACTAAGGGTAAACTTGAAATGAGGTCTCCCCAATCCCAGTCTAATACCTTAACCACTAATATACTTTTTTTCCCCATAAGATACTTTTTACAAACAATTTTCTCTAATGTAATAGTACTTGTATTTTTTTTTCACTAAGCACATCATCTGAGGACATATTAACACAATTTGGAAGTGTACACAGTTCAAAGGCTATTGCATTTTGATCCATAAATTGGTTTGAGAAATAAGAATTAGATAAATTTGTATTAAAATGCACACCAAACACATTTCTTTACCATTTTTACATTGACCTAATTAAATCAGAATAAAACATATTTAGAATGCACTGATTTCAAGGAGGAGATAAGCAGTAAAAGAGGTCTCATGTTTTCAATAAGCCAAAAACATTATGCTAGTCAAAAAACAAGATGATACTCATTCCTTGGAGTGGTAGTTGAATCCTGCTGGAAATGATGTATATTCTTTCTTGAACTTGAGAACAGAAACCTAGCTTTTGGGGGTGAAAGGCAGTTGCAGTTCATTCGTGAAATTTTATGAAAGATTCAGATGATACCATTTTGTACGTGTAACCCCTTTGTATTTTCTCAATCAAATTTCTTTGATTATGTGCTATCTAGTCAGTGTCAACTGTTAGCAACCACATAAATTGATTTTCTCCATGACAATCTGTCCCTTACCTGGTCTTTCAGGTCTTTCAACTATGTACCCATTGCCACTGTTACTGAGTCCATCCACTTTGCTGCTGTTTGTCCTCTTCTTCTCTGTCTTTCTACCTTTCCCAGTATTAGAGCCTTCTTCAGACTTTGCATAATGTGTCTGAAGTAGGATAATTTGAGCCTGGTTATTTGTGCCTTGAATGAGAACTGTGGGTTGATTTTTTTTTTATTATCCATTTATTTGTTTTTTGGCTGTCCAGGGTATTCTCAGGAGTGTTCTCCAATGCCAAAGTTCAAAAGCATCAATACATCTCCTATTTTGCTTCTCCAAAGTCCAAATTTTGCTTCCATGGAGTGGAAGCTTGCACAATTCTGATCTTTGTATGTATAGACACATCACGGCATCTGAATATCTTTTCCAAGGCCTTCATGGCTGTTATATCATGTACTAGTCTAAGGCACATTTCATGACTGCTTGTTCCTTTACCGTTGATGGTTGATCCTAAAAGGCAGAAGCTGTCTACCACTTAGATATCTTCATTGTAATTCAATGCTTGCTTAAATTAAACTGCATTTGGTATTTGGTTAACCATTTATCCAATTTAAGAAGATTCTTCTGGAGTTCTTTGCAATCACTTTCAGTTTTTACTACTTTGAAACTGGTAAACTTGGCCAGTTCACTGGTTATCTTTAATCAAGATTATTTATGAACAAAATAAAAAGCAGCAATTCCTGAAAATTCCTGACAGATTCTTGACAAATTCCATTTCTTACTTTTCTCTTTTGAGAAAATTGACCATTTATTTCTACACTTGGCTTTCTGTTTTTAACTAATAAGCAGTGAATACAAAAACAGATATTCTTGTACATTAAGAGTTTACTCAGCAGCCTTTGATTAAAAACTTTGTCAAGGACTTTTTGAAAATCTAAGCATACTATTTTGACTGAATTATTTATATCCATTCTCAAAACTCTAGAAGTTTGGGGAGGCAGTATTTACAAGTGTGGAGTTTATGCTGTTTTATTTCAGCCAGACATGTTCCTTTATGTGTTATTTTTTTCTTCCTTTCATTATCTTTTCTACAAATTTTCCCAGAACAGATGTTTAATTGACCAGCCATTGATTTCCCAGATTAGTCCAGGGTCCCTTTTAAAAAATTACTGTAGTGCCAATTTGGCTACCCTCAAGTCCTCTGACATTGAGCCCAATCTGAAGGACAAGTCACTTATTTTTGCTAGGAAATGAGCAATTTCACATTTTAGTTCTCCAAAAACTCAGGTGGAGGTCACCAGAGCCTGGTGATTTGTTACTAAATAAGCTCTATTTTTTCTTGCTACTTTAATTTCCTTTACATGTTCTGATTTTCTCCCTGAGAAAGTCAATACAGGTTCCTGGTATTTGTCATATATCTTTTGTAGCAAAGACAGATGCAAAAAATTCATTTATTTATTTGCAATCCCCAGAAACTCATTAACAATCCTTTCATTATGTTGTTGCCTAACTGCTTTCCCAACCTCTTTTTATATCCAGTTGAACTTTAATTATTATGACTTTAAATAAATTCCAGCCACTGTTAAAAGATTTGGCCCTCCTGATTTTTTTCCTATTGGTCTCTTTTTCACCAGTTCTCTCATTTTTTAGAAGTTTCCAGTACTGCAGTCAGATATTAGTGGTTTGGACCCTGCTGGCAGATTTCCATTTGTTCACTGTTTCCTATTTCCTCTACAAGACTTGTACCTCATTCCAAATAAGATTAATAAATCTAGGGTTGCTATCTCTCTGATCACTTCTAAGATGATCTTTTCTGAGATATGATAATTTAGGGTATCAAGAAATTTGGTTTCTTTGTGGTGGACTGAACATGAATCTACCCAGTATATAAAGATAATTGAAATCCACCATTATTACAATAAGTTCTCCCTAGTTTCTGTCACAATCTCAAGATCACTTTCAGTATCTTGGTAATATCATATCCCTGGATGTAGTTCATATTTGTGGCCTGATATTTCCACTCACAGTGATTTTGAGGAGGAATGTGGTCTTTTCCAGTATGTTAAATGTTATACTGTCCTTTATTTAAAGGAGTGTAACATCTTCCCAAGTGTGTTCTTCTCTGTTCTTTCTCTAAACATTATATCTAGAAATGACCTTACCCAACTGATTCTTTTCATTTCATCAGCTTTCTGTTATACCCATTATGTGCATGTTCTTATTTGCAACTAGGTACTCTTAATTATCCCATCCTGGCTTGAAGACTTCCAGCACTTGGATAGAAACATCTATACACTATATTCTTTTTTTTTTTTTTCAAAATTATTTATTTAGTATTTACTGAATTAAAATTATATGGCTGTCCATCTTGTCATAGTGACTGTGGATGGCAAACAACAGAAAAACACTATACAAAATAGGACCAAAACCAACCAATACAGTAAATAAAAACTATAATGGTCACCAAGGTAAAACAAATCTAATAACTCAGAAATACCCCTCAGGCTCCAGCTAACCTTCTGACCCCCAACTTTTAGCTTTTCCAGAGATCAGTTTAAAAGCTGCTCTGCCCCTTTTGGTATTATGTGCCAACAACTTGATTTCATTTTGGTCCAGTATCTGTTGTATAGCTTTAGTTTGTTCCAGAAAGTCCTCCAATGCCTAACAAATCCAAAACCATCTGGTGATACTGTCTTATCTGTGATGGAAGGCATGAGCGAGGAGGATTCTGGAAGCTTCAAGGTTACAGGGTAGCGGGAGAGACATTCCAAAGAAAGCACCTCCTCAGGCCCCAGCTGGACTGTGTGAAGGTCAAGAGAAAGAGACTGGCCCCTCCCTACGGGCATAATGGTTATAGTTGCTGTCATTGGGGGATTAAAGTTAGTCTGGCAAGATTCTGTCTCTTAGGTGCAAGCTAATAAAGAAGCTGAGCTGATTTCTGGACTGTCTTGTGTGATTCTTGGGCTGAACCTGACGACAATTTCACCAGAGTCACTCTAATCCCTCAATGACAGCAACTATAACCATTATGCCCATAGGGAGGGGACAGTCTCTTTCTCTTGACCTTCACACAGTCCAGCTGGGGGCTGAGGAGGTGCTTTCTTTGGAATGTCTCTCCTGCTTCCCTGTAATCTTGAAGCTCCATTCCAGAATCCTCCTCGCTCATGCCTTCCTCACATTATCCATGTATTGACACCACTAGCTTAGCCTGGTTGGCCCTTTGTGTGGGACTGGTAGCATTTCTAAGAATGTGTTTAGTAATTCTAGACTTCAGTCTACTTAGCATTCTAAATTTGGACTGGCTGACTACATTTTCTAATATAATTGGTGCCAATGTAGAGACAATGCCTGCTGTCTCTTCCTCATCACTATCCAATAGCTTGTCTGTATGGTGCTTGATGCCTGCAATCTTTGCATCAGGTAGACAAGTCACCATGCAATTTACATAACTGGCACAAATCCATATGGTTCTAACAATCAAATCATCCACAAGCAACAGCTTCCCATCTCTTGGTGGAATATCCTTGGTGTGAGACAATGTTGGTTTATCACCTAAGGATTGGGTCTCTCCTATAAAAATACATTTTCTTTATCCTCAAGATGATATTCTCCTTCCATGAGATCCTCATTGTCCATTACAGCACAGTCCTTGGAGTGGGATAAATCTATTACATTTTACAATGTCTTGTCAACCATCTCCAGTTCAGACACCTTGATTTCAAGGATACAGACTTGTTCCCAGAGAGGATAGAAGCTTAATGTACTGAGTACTCATGACTTATGCCCAACAGGTAAGCAGTCATACATTTGACACACTCTGCAAGAAATGGAAAGCATCCTCTCTCCTGCTAGTTCCATATTAGTTAGGGTTGGTAACTTGGCAGTCTTCTCATTTAGAAAGTGTTTGGACTAAAAGATAGTCCCTATGTAATACTTTGAGAGAGTTTGAATCCTTGCCTTCCTCAGACAAGATAAAATTGCTAAATTTATCTTGATGCTTGGTCTGTGGAGATGGAAACTCAGCGTTCCTCGCCTCCACTGAACTTCTTTCCAAAACGCCTCTTTTCCTGTTTGCCTTGTGGTTCACATGCTCTGATTGTTAGGTCCCAATTGCTTCTCCTTTGCCAAGAATATACAGTAGTTGCACAGTGTCATTTTACTACTAGCACTACAACTCTGGCATTTTAAAAGCCTTTCATAGTTCTCAACAACAATTACTGTGGGTTGCTTATGGCTAGTCACAAAAGTCCAACTTAACAGAAGACAATTTGTTGAAAATTAATT
This sequence comes from Liasis olivaceus, assembly GCA_030867105.1. Taxonomy (NCBI): domain Eukaryota; kingdom Metazoa; phylum Chordata; class Lepidosauria; order Squamata; family Pythonidae; genus Liasis; species Liasis olivaceus. Next base: position 33,801,585 of record CM061354.1, on the reverse strand, counting down.
CTGCTACCCTGACTAGTTTTCAGGCTATTCTATATGTATGTACAGTATGTATGTATGCATACATTTATTTCTGGGGAGGTGGGCAACTGGTGTGCAACTACTCATTATTTTTTTATTTTTCAAGAACACCTGCAATTAAAATCCAGTTACTTTACAAAACTGTTAAAAGTTAAAATAATTTTAAAAGTAGAGTTGCTTAGTAAGGCTAAATGAAATATCCATGAGCAAAATAGTCCTGGCAAATAAATTCATTCAAACAGGTTTGTTTCCTAGCATACATAGCTGAATAGTTAGTTGAGTTGTTCACTATCTGTGATCTAAGGAAATGTGTCTGAAAATGTATGCTAGCTAATAGAAATATTTTAAACACTGAAGTAGCATTGAACATCAGTGTTTGGATATCACTGGAAGCAAGAATGCTTTTAAGTCATGCCGTACAGTTTGACTTTATGGATCACTGTCTCACTTAGGAATAATATCATACTATGAATTATGCCTTTCTTCCATCAATAATTATTAATTATGCGATTGCTGTTGTTATATGAGCTGGAATAGTTCAAGCACACATTATAAGCCATTAAACATTAGAATCAAATGGAATGCAGCACCTTTGTAAAGTTTTATTGCTTCATGATGTATTAATCAAACCGTTGCAATCCACATGACCTAACGGGTTGCAGGGCAAAGGTATTAGCCCACTGAGCCTGCTGATGCAAACCTTATGTTAGGAACCAGATATTGAGTACATGCCACAAAACATAATTTCTCATATTGTTAGATTTCTGCTTATGTAGAAATAAAGCAGTTTCATAATTTCACAATTACAGAAAGTCTTTGCTAATGGAACATTGCCTTAATCTTATATTTGAAAGGAACATATTTGCACAGAGCAATTTTCAAGGATCAGATATACTTGGATATAAATACCTTTGACAGAATTGCAAAATAAAATTGCTTTACTATAGCAAGCACCACACATTTCTTCAGAAAAATACCTAGCCTCTAGATTTGTAATGCATCTCTTTTACAATGCCTTTTTAAATATTTGGTATTACAAATGATTACTGCAATGCCAATAGTATAGTGTGTCTCTGAGAAAGGTTGACATGTAAAGGGACTACCTGGGAGATTTGCATTATTAATATATGCCAGAATCTGGTGAGGTGACTGAAGCAATATCCTGCAATGTGATCTGGTATTTTCAGCTTGTGGAGGCCGTGGAAGTGAATAAGGTTTTCCAAAGTATAGGTTTGTCATCTGTGGTTTAGACCATATTCAGCCTAGCCAGTTTGGGCATCTGGGGAGCCAGTATCCATGGATATTAATGAAACTTTGAGAGAAGGGGAAGTCCCATTTGCCTTAAAGAAAGTTCCCTTCTCAGAAGTTCATATTTTTGTCTAGCTTCTTAAAAAAATCTTCTCCCACTCTCCAATATTCTTTTTCTCAGGAAGATTTTGGACACTGGTAGTGAATCAGCTACATATGATCCTAGATAAAGGAGATTATCTAATCTCCCCCAATTAGGCTTCAGAACTAGGCATGGGACAGAAATGACATTGGTTATTCTGTTCAATGACCTTAGTTTTGATCTAGATGAAGGGATAGAGGCCTTCCTGGTCTTGCTGGACATTTCAGTGGCATTTGATGCCGTCAGCCATGGTAGTACCTGAAATATTTGTTAAGTTTAAGCTTGGGACATTGTTTCCTGGTGTTTCTGCTTATATTGCTGAGTCATATGATTGTGGCAGTTTAACTGAAGGTATGAATCCAAATGATAGTCATGGGGGAAGAGCAATTGAATCTGTACGGTTGCTCCAATATGCGGCAACAAAAGGCTTGATCTTCTCCTCATACTATTTAACATCTACATAAATCTGCTAAAAGAAGTCTTTAGTCAATTTGGGATGAAATACCTATGACAGAATGGAGCAACTAAACACAATCTGCCATCCAGTCACATGACCTCCCAGGCATACAAGCTGAATTTAAAATAGGATTTAAAGCAGTTTTAGCTGCTGAAGAAATGCTGGTTCCAGGGTGGACTGAAGAAACTGAAGGGGTTTCTGAATGATTAGCAAAGATGGAGGACAATCAAGTTTCAAGGCATTACTCTACCTTGCAGAGTTTCCAAGGAAGATGTCAGCCCCCACTAGGTAGACCAGACCAGAAAATCAACTCCACATGAAGACTAGAACTACTTTATTAAGATTGGCTTAATAACAGAATCTTGCAAGTCTGATTGTGCTTACCTCTCCCTCTTCTCATATTCCAGTGAATCAGGGAGTTGTCTTCCTGAGTTTCTTCCAAATATTATCTTGTTTCCCAGAGCTTAAAAAACGTTTCAGTCCCTTTGCTTAAGTAAAGACTCTTGCATATTTTCATCAAGGTCATCTTCCTTATTCTCTACAAAATAAGAGGATTCAAATATCAAAATTCTGCTAACCATGAAAGATCGGCAGCTAAGTTTTATATGAAACCCTTGGTTAACTAAGGGGAATTTACCCTAGCTACAAACATCACAATAATTTAGGCACTCTGATTTCAGGAGAAGCATTATTTTTCATCCAGGTAAACAGTTAATCCCTGAGTGACACTGCAGTTAGAGTTCTAAAGTAATTTACTGTTTTTAAGACTTTCTGATCTTTTTGTGGCAGTTATGCCAGCAGAAGGGAAGGGAAAATCTAAAAATCTGTGTAATCTGCTTTAATTGCAGGCCACTTGCAAAGTCATGTAACTATAAAACTCAAACTATGCAATGTTACTAATAAAATAATTTTTTTTTGAACTGGTTCACCAGACGGTTCTTGTATGCTCTGGTATCATCTATTAAGTTCTGAGAATCCCTACACTCTTGTAACAGTGTCATCAATATGCTGGTGATACCTCACTATACAGTACATTATCACCCAAGGTCAGGCTAGAAATGCCATGGAAGTGCCTGAAGATTATGCATGGGACAAAATAAGCTGAAATTGAGAAATGGCAAGAGGAATTAAATCAGAATATAATATATTTTCATATTACAAACAAAAAGTACCCTGATTTTTCTGTTTGTTTTAGTAACTGCTCTGAATGGGATCTTATTTCCTTTGAAAAAGGTAGTTACAGGATCTCCTTAGATTTCTAAGTCCAATTCAGTGGGCTGGACTTAACCTTCAAAACATTTATGGCTTGGGGCCAGTCTGTTTTAGGGACTATCTTTTCCAAACAGATTCTGCTCATCCTGTTCAGATGTCTAGGAAAGGGTATTAACTCTTTGTGAGAATAGAGTTTCATGGCCCCAGAGATAATCCTTCTTGGTATCTTAAATTATTTGGAACTCTTTGCTTTCAGAAGTATGCATGTCCTCTCCTCCTTTAGGTTTCCTTAAGGCAATCAAAAGTGTTATTTTAAAGTGGGAATTTAATTCTTATTTTAAATATGTGTTTCTGACCTTAACGTTGGGTTGATGATTGTTTTGGTTGCTGGTTCTTTAGTTTAATGTTTACACTGGTAGATTTTAGTATTTAGTTTTGTAAACCACATTGTAGACACATTTTAATAACGAAATAAATAATAACACACAAATATTGTACTGTATTTATTACTAAATAAATATATACAATTACATAATTTCAATAAACAAACTATATTTTAGCTGGACCACTTGAATTCTATACTAGGTGATATCATGGCAAATATATTTTATGGTTGAAGACTGAAAAGTTTCTCAACAATATAAATAGAACAAACTGTGAGAAGGACCTGTATTTTTATAATACTGGGGGAAAGTATTATATATTAAGCTTTTTTTTTGTACAAGTGGAATGTATAACAAATAATCTTTATCAATGTATTGAGGAAATTGTAAAGAAACGTTTAAAAACATTTATTTCTCAAAGATGAAAACTAATAAATGTGATTCAACATTCTTGCCCTTCAAATGTTCTTGGAAGTAAAACTTTGACTTCTTAACAAGAACGTTTAATTCAATAATGCATGAGGTCTTCTCATCACATTATAACTTGACACGTAAATACAGCATCTTAACAGCGTTTTTTTAAAATTTGTGTATTCATTGTTATGCAAGGAAATTAAACTAGCTCAGAATGTTCTTTCATATTCAATTGAGAAAGTTGCAGACAATCTCAGTTTATTCTTTTGTTACCACAATGAATCTTGGTGACATAATGAAGCATGAAAACATTCAAGATGAAAGGCATGGTATTTTCCTAAAATGAGAAATGTGTGAAGACATTTGTTGAAATTGATGCCCACTCTTTCCCATATGATTACAAATGAAAAATAGTGGAAGAGGACTAAAAAAAAACCTGATAAGAATATTAGAATTGTCTATAGAGAAATGGGTGAGACTACTGTATCTTTTTGCAGAAGTTTTATACTGGACTCATATGAGATGGGAAGTCTGAAACTTGTGAGTTTCAAGGAGCACCTCCTTCACACAACCTGGAATCTTCCCAGATTACACTACTGAAATCCAGCTGCAAAGTGGTTGATTTTTTAATATAATTTGTGGCTTTTTTTTTTTTTTTTACAAAAAATACAGGTAAAAATAAATGTATTAAATCTATTAAATGTATTCATAAGAAAAAAATGATTACCCTAAAAACTTCCATTCTGTCCAAAGAAGGATGGTATTTTTGGTTTTTCCCTCACAAATAACCAAATATGTTGACTGCTGCTCTCAAGTTTTGTTTCTTGAGTTAAATCCTATTGAGTAGGAATCTTTTTTAGGTTTGTAAAAAATGCTTCGTCAGAGACCTTCTGGAACAGGAGATAAATCTTTGGTACATGTGATATGTCTTATATAGAAATGCACAATGATTACTGGCAGCTAATCTGACTTCCTAGACCTTTTAATCCCACCCATTGCTTGAAATGACAATAACTGAACCTGAAATATCTTCCATGTAAATTACATGATCTTCTGTTGACCTAACCTAAACTCCAGGATGTAATTCAAGCTTAATTTAAAGCATATAAAAATAGATTTAAGAAAAAGCAGATCCAGTGAGCCATGAGAGTAATTATATTGTGAAGAATTGGTAACCATTGAGAAGATAGCGTTATTAAAGTTTGTCAAAAGCCTATTAATTACAGTTATTCAGAAGTATTTGAAAATGTCAAGAATGTAAGTTTTCTGTTGATTCTGAAAAGATATTTTCCATCTGGCTCCAGGCATAAAAACATGTTGAAATGACCTGCGTATTTGAAGCCTCAGTTGAATAAATAATAATACAGCATTGCTACAGGATATCATAAACCCATTCACTCTGGGCTTCATTCAAAGGAAAATTCTATATGAAGATGGAACAGAATCCCAAATCACTAAACATAGCATGTCCTCCTCCAGTGTTGATATTACAGAGCTATTCACACCAACCTCATCCTACCATTAGTACACAATCATCCAGGGCACACAAGACAATTTTTACCTGGCCACAACATGCAGCATTATCAGGCTCCATGCAGTAGCACTCAAGATTTGCTGGATGATGACTTATGGCTTGTGCACAGCACCCAGTCTTATAGTTTAATCTCAGCTTGCCCCTCGCCTGCCACTGTAAAGTGCCTAGCAGTTTGTGGTCTCTTATTTTATCTTATTTACACTTAACATATATTTTATATGCCTTTTATATAATTTTAATGCTCCCTAAACCTTTTTATCTATTTATGCCCCAATACTGTCCTTTACTGTCTGTATTACTTCCCTGTACCTTATGCTGGTCTACGATTGTGTAGAACCAAAGAAAACTTGGAATTGTTGAAGTGGAAATAAATGTACTAAACAGTGTTTTAGGAATAATGGACTTAGATGTAAAAAGAAGTGGTTTAAAGCATGTGGTAATAACTGGAAGGTTGCATCCTTACATCAGCAGTAAGCATCATTCTGTATGGCATCATTCTTATTTGTCATAAAGATTCTTATCCAGGTGAGCCATGTCTGTGAGTTTCTGAGAAGTCTTATGCTAGAAGTTGAGTTAAGCTATGTAAAGTCTGGAAGTCTGTAATTTTCTGCAGAGTCCTGCTTAGGGGAACATGAAATTACAGGAAGGTTTGACTTACAGGAAATAGGTCTATATAGTTTTGCAAAGAGAATTATTTGGCCATTGCCAGTATCTGCTTTAAACACCTGGATATTAGCAGATGTTCAATGTCAATCAAATTGTCTACATAGCAGAAAACAAAAGATGTAAAAGCATAATCCAGTCAGTAGAAATCCATATTGTTGAATAGATCATGAATTATTGTGTCAAATATACATAATACACTTAGAAAATTAATCTAAATTTAACAGGTAAAAAAGAACCTGAGGAGCTATGTTAAAAGGTAAAACCCAAATTGTGTGTGTGTATACACATACATGTGCATGCGCGCGCACACACACACACACACATTCCAGTAATTTAAAAGACAAGAAGCTAGCCAGGGAAATATGGAGAATTAAAGTATTTGGCAACAGGTAAGATGCATGATGAAAGACATTCCTAAGGAGATTGAAAAATCACAGGAAAATGTATAGTTAAGGTAGGAATACTCAAAGCATTTGTAAAGGGATTTTAAATGTGGTTATAGGATGACAGAAACATTTGCAGAAATAATATATTCACAAATCCAACTCTATTAAAAAAAATTGAAGTATGATAGATAATAGATGAGCTGTCAAATAGGAGAGCACCAGGAACATTTGAAATACTCATTGACTTGTTTAAAATATGAAAAGAAAAGACAGTTAAACCATTAACAACACTACATCAACCAAAATAGAACAAGACTATAGCTTAGAGAGTGGAAAGTATCACTATATATACTACAGTGAAGAAGGGAGAGGAAGACACTTTGCAAGTATTATTGAACTATTATACTAAATTTTCAGACAAGCAATGTTTTGGTTAAGATCTTACAAATAAGAATGTAGCCATATATGAAGAAGGAAATGGAAAATGAATAGGAAGGTTTGAAAAGAAGGCTGATAAACATGCAATCAGATCTCTTATTTAGGCTGGATAATGGAGAGAGTAACAGAATATAAGCAGGATGTTTACTTTTATTTATACAAATCTTTGTTTATATATATCAGGCCATAATGTGGAATATATTAGAACTGGTGAGTATGTCAGAATACCTGGCTATAAATATTCCTCAGAAGAACAATGAATAAGAAGTTAAAGTAAGAACTGAGTTTGGAGAAACAGCAGAGTTCAGATTACAGAAGGAAGTGAGGGAAGGATTAGTATCCATATCTGTTTCAGATATACAACAAATATTTATAATAATGACAAGATTGGAAAGATGATAAATCAAACTTGGAAGCTGAAACTTTACAAATTGAGATATGCACACAATGCCACTTTGTTAGCTGAAACTAAAGGAAACTTAGAAGAGCTCATAATGAAAGTAAAACAGGAAAGTGTGAAAAACTTGGGCTAAATGTTAAATATTAAAAAAAAAATGTCAGTGTGCTTAGTGAACTTAAATGGGTGGTGAAGAGCTGAAAGTTCTATATAGTGACTGTACAGCAGTCATTATATTGGCTCATCAAACCAATCTTTTTTAACTATACCTTTTTAATTTCTAATACATTTCTGGACTAATAGCAGAAATAATTCAACCGTTTAATTCACTATTTTTATCAGAAGCTTAAAAAAATATTACAAAGCTAAACACTCCTCTTTACCTATGAAGATGTATATATTTTGTAATTCCAAGCAGAAAGGAAAATTGAGGTATCTATTGGACTATCATTTTCAGTTAATAAGTGTTTCCTAGAGTTAATAGGTCACTGTTGTGCTGTCCTGTTTTAATAGCAAGCTGCTAACTCTGCTAACAACATAAAAAAAGAAAGAAATCCTTGACACTGCACTTACTTAGGACTCCAGAAGTGTAACTGAGCATGAATTCATATCAAGTCAGCACAATTTATTTTTGATATTACCCCATTTCTCCAATGTCTAGTGACTTGGCTGCTGAAAAGATCAATACTGGTATATAATTTTTTTATGAGCAGGTTTTCTTATTATCTCCTTAAATTCAAAAAGACGTTAACTCATGCTTGAAACATTACAGTGGTGCAAAGTAAGCAATACTAGGAAGACGGAAATCATAGTAAATGTAGAGAACAAGCTTTCATGAATACACATCTACAAAGAGGCTCATGGGTATGCAGCAGTGTTGAATTATTATTACACTGTGGAATTTTTATTTGACTTGCCAAACTATAGAACACAGCTGAGCAGTCTAATATGAAACTAACTGGCAGGCATATTTTTCTTCTTACAAAACTTTTGCTACTCACATTAAGATTTTTGCTTTGTTCCAAATACTTACTGATTGCTGGGGAGATGGGTGAAAAAAATGTTTTCTTTGCAATTGGAAGGAAAAATACAGATCACAAAAAAGAGTGAATCAAAATGCATTTACTTGTCAATGTCTGCATTTTATTGCACTTTGCAGAGCAGTTCTAACCAATAATCCTAGCGCTAACCAAAAATGAGTTTATTTATTTATTTAAATTTTTGATTACAAAAAGAAAAAAAACACACAAAGTGCTTTAACAAAAAGTGAAAAAATACAAAGAGAAGGGTTAATATAACAATAAACAATTACAATTCTATATTTGCTTATCCAAAACAAATATTATTCAAGTACATACAGTATATATTTCTAATATATTTATATGACTATCATGTTCTTTTTAACCTACTGTATTTTGTATAAATGAGTCCCATATTTCATTATACTTGTCCATACAAAGTCTACATCTATAGGCAATCACCTCATAAGTGGCAAGAGCACTCAGGTCTTCAATCCATTGATTAAATGGGCTCATCCATATATCTTTCCAATGCTGCAATATCAGTCTTTTGGCCATAGTAAGGTCATGGAGAATCTATTTACATTGTCCAGATGTCAAATTCCATGTACTAGGTATATAGTTCAAAAGAATATTATCCTCTGAAAATTTTAGCTTTTGTCGCACACATATTAATATAGTCCACTATCTTCTCCCAAAACTTAATAAGTATAGAATGTTGTAAAAACATAGGTTTTAAAGAGGCATTGTCCTTATTATATCTCCAACAAAATGCTGTTTTTGACAATCTTTCTATACAGACATAGTGGAGTCCAATAAATTCTAAATATTATTTTTTGTTGTTTAAGTTGTAATTTAAGGTCCATTGACACTCTTGCTATAGAAGTTAAGACACTCTTCCATTGTCTAGGCAACACAGAAACCTCTATTTTTTTATTCCACCCATCCCTTAACATCTGCATATCAAATTGATTTATTGATAACAAATATCTATACAAACTAATAGTAGGGTTTTGTTTTTAATTTTAAAGGATTTAACAAGTTGTTTTAATATCTCAGGTGTCTCAGAAGCTGAAAATGCTGCTGGTCCAAACAATGTTATTAGCAAATGTGGTAGCTGTAAATATTTATTTATTTATTTATTTATTTATTTATTTATTCATTCATTCATTCATTCATTCATTCATTCATTCAACTTGTATGCTGCCCATCTCCCCCAACGGGTGACTCTGGGCAGCTCACATTAAAAACACAGCTCTCACCGAGATGGCTAAAAACTATAAATAATTAAAAACATATTAAAAAACCCTAAAAAACCTCCTCTGGTTTGTGGTCCTAAAAAAACCTGTAAGATGCTGTGGGGGGGAGACAACCCATCATCCCACCAGCCATCTCCACAGGTGCGGGCCCCCCTCTGGCCCTCAGGCCTTCTGGCAGAGCCAGGATTTATTGCCATTGGGTTACATCTGATAGATAATATTTATCCCTTAAGACAAAGTATATTAAAAATTCATCTTCATCATCTATCAATTGGTCGAAAGTCAATATCCCCACTTCCATCCAATTTTTCCGTATCACCATCTTTTTCCCAAATTTTAAAGTTGGGTTTCCCCATAAAGTCAATTTGGCATGGGAAAAAAGGTCGAATCTTTTTTTTTTTAATTGGACATTATGTTCCATAGCTTTCTAACTGATGAAATTGTTTCCAGAGATAGTAGAGTTTTAGTATATTTAGATCCTAATACTGTCCACTGAACCAAAGGTATATTCCAAATTTGCCCAAATCGGAAAATTAAAGCCACTTGTTTGCTTCCAGTATTTAATACTTGACAATAGGTAAGCATGATGATATAGTTCCAGATTTGGAAGACTGAATCCTCCCCCATTAGCTTATAATTGCATTTTCTGTAAAGATATTCTCGAAATTGAAGAACCCCATAGAAATTTTCTAAACAAATAATTTATTTTCTGAAAATATTTTCCCGCTATAAAAACTGGAATTCCTCTCAGAATATAAATTAATCCGAGAATAATGTTCATTTTGAGTGTGTTTAATATTAGGGCATACAATCCCATAACATTTAGGAAATATGAAAAAAAATGTTATGGGACTGTATGCCTTAACATTATATTTTTCATATTTCTAATCAATACTCTTAAAAGAAAAAGGTCAAAATACTCTAAATTGGACGAGCATCTTGGAGGAAACTTGTGAAAAAAAGCATGATAGCTTTAAAATATTGTACATAAAGCTGAATAGCTTAATCTTTATTTTACATGGAATGATGTTTCAAGACTTGTCTCTGACCTTCCAATACTTAGCTTCTTACAGAATTTGCATTATTTTGTGATATGTCCCATGTATGTATGTATGTATGTATGTATGTATGTGTAGAGATAGGGAGGGAGGGAGGGAGGGAGAGTTGTGTGATATGTATATAAACAAATGTACTATACACTATATATGCACACAGTGTGTGTGTGTTTATGCACATGTACATTCAAATCAATTGTGATTTCTGGTGTCTATATGGACAAGTCCATGCAATTTTCTTGGCAACATCTCTGGGAGTCAGGCTGCATATAAATTAATAACAGTGTCAACAACAACAATTTTTGAAAGTGTTTTGCAATTGCATTCTTCCTAGGGATGGAAATTATTTGTTATTTGCCTGGCCCAAAGTCACCCAGCTGGCTTTGTACCTAAGGAGGGACTAGAACTCACAGTCTTCTACTTTCTAGCCTGGTTCCTTTAACCACTACACCAAACTGGCCCTCATATACCCACAAAGACACACACGCATATACTGTATACATGCATACATACAACACATCTGTTATTTTTTGTGTGTGAGTTTTTTGTTGCATACAATTTCTCAAGCTCAATATTCAGATAAGTGTGAAAACTTATCCCAACAACATTTCCCCCCACTATTTATGGAATTTGTATACTACTAATATCCTTTTATTTACTACCACTTTTCTATATTATTATTCCCTGTTCATTGCTTTAGTTTAACCTGTCATCTTCTTCAATCTTGTCTATTATGTGCAACCTGATTTCCTCCTTTGTTGTTCCTAAATTTTCACTCTACCTCTTTCTTTCTCTTCCATTTGTCTTTTGCATGTTTTTGCTTCATTACCATTTTAAAAATGTTAGCAATGGTATGGAAATAACTACCTAATCCCTGAATCATGCCAGTAATTTAAAACTGTGAAATTATTATTGCCATTCTATTGCTTTAGTGAATAGCTTTCTTAACCATACCAGTATAGCATATTGTGCCATGAATAGAAGCCTGTGCTCCAATATATCTCAAGTATGTAAAGTGTCATGACATAGAACAACACACACTCTAACTTGAAGGGATATCACCAACACAGATTAGTTTTAAATGACTGAAGACAGAAACTTGACTGGCCAAGATTCTGATTCGTATATTGAAATCCAATGCATGATTATAGAGCTTCTTTGAAACTAATCCAATTACAATTTTGTTTATTGCTGATACATGCACCCCCATTGATAGGGTAGAGTAGTAGTTTCCTACTTCCCATCAAATGATGACAAGTGAACATCTGAATAGGACTACATTTACATTTAACTTATGGTTTGGCTCCAAGATCTGGAATTCTTGTTAAAATATGTCATTCTAGAACTGTAATCAATTTATTATGACATTGCATAGATATTGGTTCCAATTCCTCAAATGGGAATATTTTAACATCAGAATAAGAGCATCAGGAAAGCTCATACTTTAAGATCTAATTGAAAGAAGATTCTCTTAGCTGATTTAGGAAAGCAAATATAAATTAAAAGAGATTTATTACTACTTTCATAAGGTAATAAATTATAATTTATTATGTTTAATATTTTATCAACTAATTGTACATGTATAATATACTTAGTTGGAAAATCTCAAAGTGCTTGATTCTGATGTAACAGCAAATCAAAGCAAATTTTTCAGAAGAGAGTGCCATCAAAGCAATTAAACTTTTAACCATAGTTCTCATCTTCTTTATTACTTGTCATACCCTTGATGGACAAGTAGCAAATAGTATGAACCATCAGGAAGTCATCTCTATTGTATATGTGGAAACAATAGTCATGTGTTATTACAATTCACCAGGGGAACACAAGGGCACCAAACCTCAGACTGATAAAACAAAAGCAAATATTCTTTTAATAAAAATTATCTGGTTTAAAATGGTTACTGGTCCATCTAGGCTGAGGAACATTGTTGTCCTTGAGGAGGACATACAGCTGCAAAACATGAAAGTGATTATTTGCCTATGTGGTCTAGAAGTACTGAGTCTTTTATTTTGCTTCTTAAGAGAACACAGATTGACAAATTTTAAAACCGAGGTGAGACAATTTATGGCTTCCACCATGTTGCTGATCTAGAACTCCTAGTAGTCATAGCCAGAAGAACTCATTGTTTTATGCTTGCCTGGATAGATTTAACAATGCAACTGTATCCACTCAAAAGTAAGTCCTACTGAATTAACTGGAGATTATTTTCATATCAGTGGATATATTTCCAATGCAGTTTTAAAAGATCACCTTCAAAAAGAACTGATGGTTAGAATACTTACATGTAAGTAGTAATAGCCCAGTTACTATAAGTAAATGACCATATTAACTGTTTTCTTTCTTTTTTCATAGTGATACATTCATTTTAAAATCCAGTTGGAAAGTTTGATAAAATGGATTCCAGGTTTTATAAGTCTCACATCAGTAGGACTGAACAGTTTGAGCATCGCCTTGAATAATTCATTCATGGAGGTTTGAAGTTTCATCAGATTGTAGATTGAGCAAAGAAGCTTGTCTCTGTTCCTCAGCTGGCTAACATTACATTTTGCAGCTTTCTATTCCAAAAGTATGTTTCTAATTAAGCTTTCTAATAACATTTTTCCTATGCAGATCAAACAAGAGGGAGATTTTCTTTTAAGAATTCCTTTTTAGGTCTATTAAACACAAGTTCCTTCTCCAACTGAAATCTATGTAAGGCTTTGAGAAAGACAGCTTAAAGTGTGCCATTACTAAATAATGAGTTGCTGTTTTATTTCTGGGAACGGATAGAGGCCAACATCTTGATGTTAAGTGGGAAATTCTTGCCAATGCATTTTATATCATTGCAGGGAAAGTTGGGAAAAAGAATCTTGTAAAAGAACAGAAATGTCTTTATAAGAGGATGTTTTTCCATACTTCTTATAATATATATGGGTATGTATGTATGTATGCATATATGCCCTTGTGTTTTCAGAATATTGATTCCTGATGTCAATAAAATTCCAGGAATACTGCAGGGAAAATATAAATATTTTATATTGGCCCTCAACCAATATTGATCATGCTGATTGGAGTTTATGGGACTTAAGACTGTTGGAAGAATGAAGCTAGATTTCAAAGTGCCAAAAAATGGAAAGACAAAGGAAGAAGGAGAAGGAAGAGGAGGAAAGGGAAGAGATGAGGAATCTGCAGCTGGCAGTGTGTGTATATGTGTGAGTTGTGCAAGGCTGCTGAAGAACTCCTCTGTAGCAGAGAAGGAGAGTGGGAAAAAAAGGCCTTGGCAGCTGCAGAGAAGATTCCAAATTAATTTAATTGTAGCAGACCCAGCCAGGGGATGTGGGGGGTGGGGGCAGGGAGAAAGAGAGGCAACAATCCAGTTTGGTAGTGCCAAACTAAGGTCAGGTGGGGAAAGTTCAACAGAAAGTTTGATTGTGTCCCTAGAAGGGGGAACCCAGCCAGAAGAAGGAGGAAGGGAGCGAAAAATTATTAGTCTCACTTCCTGTTCAGTTCCAAATAGCTGAAATCTCTATATCATTGCTAAAGTTTAAAAAATGGAAGTGAAGCCATGTTTTCAGTACTAAAAATATTACTTACTAATATTTACATACTAAATCAAGAAGACAAATGGACGAAAAAGAGAAGATAGAGCAAGAATTTAGGAACAAGAAGGAAAGTAGGTTCTAGGTAGTAGACAAGATTGAAGAAGAGAAGTTTAAACTAAAGAAATGAACAGGGAATGATAATACAGGAAAATGGCAATAGATATAATGACTTAATTAACCTACATTCAAATTAGATTTATATTGGAGAGGATAGGTAAATGATGAGCATATAAATGAATGGCTGAATAGCTATGTTTCAGAACTAAATTTATATGTCAACTAGTATTTCAATATTTTTAGCTTTTAATCACAAATTCTGGAATAAGGAATGTGGGAAGAAAGGGATTTTTTAAAATAGTGATTTAAGAATTGGAAATTATGTAAGGTAATTCTGCCTGTCTTGCATAACTCACAAAAGTTATTATTATGGGTAGACATACCTTGGCATCCATGGTATGGAGCATATTGCCACGAAGCTCAGCTATGACTTGTAATAGGGAGTCCATGTGCATTTCCTCTAGAGTGATCAACATGTTAAGCCACACATACAGAATCATTATGAACCAACTGATAAACATAATAGATGCTTATCTCTTTGTATTTAACTTTTTATTCTAGATTCCCTCCCCAGCCCACCCTATGATTTGTCTAAATATTTAGTTATTTATTAGATATGATATAAATCATTTAGGAGATCTCAGACAGAAAATCCAAACTGAAGGTATATCTTTGGACTGTTACAACATTTTGGTAAACCTCACATACAAACTTGCAGACGCTACCATAGGTTCTGACAAATTATTGTTGACTTAGACAATTTTAATAACACATTTTTTGCATTTAGCCATATTCAACAGGCTTTAATTAGAGAACATGAATTATTTAATATGTACTGTTGCTTTCTGTAAGCCTTCACTAAGGGAAAAAGCCATGTACAGCTAAATTGTTCTCTAGGATTCTCTCACTGCTTTTAATGTTGTCTTTTTGGTACTCATTTGTAATTGCATCCTTAACACCTTGAATTAAAAATAATTTCTGACTTGAAAGGTTCCTTGAATGGGGTAGCTTCTTAACTCAGTGGTGTGGTAGTGTTATGCTCTGTCATCTATTCAACATCATTCATGGAGCTCTGATTATGTATGGGATTATGTTTGGGAGTTAAGCATGTGGATGGACAGGGCCAAAAAAAGTGAAAATATTATTGTTTTTTTAAATACTACTTTCTGACACTTGGTAGTATACTAAAAGGCCTTGGTGGGAAGAAGAGGGAGTGAGAGTATTTGATTCAGTTACTGACAGGTCTGCCTCAAATAAAGTGACCCTTACAATCAGACCAGCATTAGTTCTAATCATAGCATCTTGGGAATGGTGGGGATGAGAATTTTAAAAGAATTCTTAGTTCAATATTTTGCTCACCTCATGATTCAGTTGTTGATCCTCGATATTATATGAATAAGTTTATAGCTGTGTTATCAAAATGACTAGTTTAATTTATTTTCTTTGATGGAAAAAATGAGTGAATTAATCTGCTTCTCTATGCCCTCTACTCCTAACAGTCATCTCTAATCCATTAAGGAAGGAATGTTGCAAAGAAGCTTTGCAAAAATATAATACCACAACAAGAAGAATGGTGGCATTATTCTTTGTTTCCATGATTCCTGCTTCATTTTACCCATCTACCAGTAATTTTCCATTGATTATCTTCATTTTCTCTTGACCAAAAAAAGTTATGGGTAAATATATGATCAGAACTTAAAGCAGGAATGTTTGAAATATTTTTCTGATTTCCTTTAAAACTGGCATGCTTTTTCTCTTAAAGCCATCTAGGTTCTATAAATATTTTCTTGTTGAATGTTGAATGTTGTTTTGCTGAAAAGAAACACACACACATACATTATGGGCATTACAAACGACAACATAGAATTTAAAGGCATGCAGATCAAAATGTGCCTGCATAAATTTCTGTAAATTTTAGCATGCTTATTCCATGTAAAGTATTCTAATTTCCCCATTAATATAATTCCATTCTAAAACAATAGAAACATTGTAGCTGCTTATTTAAGTTTCTCCCATGCTAAATACTGGAAGGGCAGTTTTTCTGAATGTTGTTGGAGAATCAGGTACCCACAACAGAGGAACAATAATAAAACTATGAAACAGTCCATTCATTTTAGCATGGGCTTGATCTTAAGCTATAATACTCTTAAGGAGCCTCAAGACTTAACAGCTGGATAACAGAATATAGACACATGTAATGCAATGGCCATAATAGTACTACTGCAGCTTTCATTAAACACTAAAAACTAAATGTTTCATTAAACATTAAACATTAAAGGTGAAGGGAATATGGGAAAGGCTCAATATCTTCATGCTACTAACTCTTCTACATGTACTAATGTCTGATCCAGAGCTATATCTATGCAGGGAAGAGTAGGCAGTGACAGCACCAATAACATCATCAGCCGTCATGGGTGAAAATACTAATTATTTGTGCTCTCATTGCATTGGAATATCAGCACGATGGCTCCAGGACCTCTGTTGTCACCCTTTATAGCTATTTATTGCCCTGTCCATTGCAACAAGTAGAATATATACAAATTCCCACATGTTGAAGGTAATTCTTCATATGTTTGGGTAAATGCCTTTAAAATATTATATTTAGCCAGGATTTCCAATTGTAGGATTACTCTTAAGCAATGCAGAAAAAGACATTCAGAACTTTTGGTCAGGGTCAGTGTGGAGCTGGTGCCTATGGGGAGATTAAAGGTAAAGCTGTGCCTATGGGGAGATTAAAGGCCCTATCTTTTCTCCATGCTTTATATTCATATTCATATTGTATATAGGGCTTTTGTTGGCATAATATCATGATCTCTGTTTTAAACTCCTGAAGGATAGGAATTTGAAAGACTGAATTACAACTTTTTTCTCATTTCTTGTTTTACTTCTATTTGAAGAAACCATATGAAGAAGCTTGAATATAAAAATAAAATCATGTGTTCCTTAAACAAGTTCCAGAACAAGTTATGTGGGGTCAAAAGGTTAATACATTTTATTTGCTTAGTCCAATATAGTGTGTGTACTACCTGCAAGATAGTGGTTATTCAAACTCTAATAATATTCTATTGGTAATGCATTATAATGTAGGGCTGCCTTGAAATAATTCTGCAAAGCAGGAAAGATAGACTGCTAACTAAGATTGATGAATATAGTTCTATTCTAGTCCAGAATGCAGCTGTATGGGCAGTGATGGGCATGCCTTGGTATCCCATGTAACATCTCTGCTTTGTGTGCTGCACTGGTTGCCAGTTTGCTTCAATGTGCAATTCACGATGGTAGTTGCTACCTATAAAGCCCTACATGGCATTGGGCCTGGTTACTTGAGGGACCACCTGTCTCCCATAGTATCTGCCTGGCTGATTCGATCTGGCAGGGTTGGCATGCTTAGGTTCCTTTGATTAAACAATGCCATCTACCAGGACCCCAGAAGTGTGCCTTATCTGTAGCAGTGCGTGCCCTATGGAATGAGGTTCCCCCTGAAATTCAAACAGCCGCCATCCTACTGGTGTTTCAAAGGGTCCTGAAGACCTGGCCAAGCAAGTGTGATTGAAGCTCCCTTTTCTTCTTTGTTCCCATCTGGGTTTATTATCTCTGCCATCTTTGCTTTTGTTTTTGTTTTGTTTTCTTACTTTAATGTTTTTTTAAACAATTTGTAGACTGCACAGAGTTGCTAGGAGTCAGGTGGCATATAAATTTAATAAATTATTGTTATTGTTCTATTGTGCCAGAGCCAGCTCTTTGTACAAGCTGAATTTGTAGTACTGCTTTTAACCTACTTAAAAAAAAAAAAAAAAACTTGGATCCAAATTACCTTTCCTTCTACTTAGGTTCCTATGATCTCATCTCTTCCTCTTCACCACTTGTACTGAGGAGGGAATTATCCCTTTAAAGATCTCTTAAATCTGTTACATACTCACCTATCTCTTTAGCAACCCTTTCTATAGAAACTTTCTTTTTTTATGCAAACAGCTTCTCTTATAACTATGTTGAGCATACTCCAGTGAGCAGGCCATAGTAACAAGAAAGAGCCAGATTTAGTCTGTGATAAATTTTAAAAATACACAGACTAAGCATTTTCACATGAAAGCAATATTAATGAAAGAGTAAAACATGAAACACATGTAATGATTGTCTGAAAGAAAATCATGTACACATGAACATATAAATAATATATGACAAATCTAAAATGTGGCTATATCAGATGACAGCATGTATATAATATTCACTGATCTCAAAAAAGCGAAACTGGATTGGATTGGATCTGCTTAGTGCTTGGAGTGAAGACCATCAGGATATCCAGGGTTGAACTTAAACAAATGAAGTGATAATCTGGAAGAAAGCAATTGCAAACAACTTCTAAATTGTTGCCAAGAAAACTACATGCAAGAGTCAAGCTCAACTTGAGGGTTTTTTTTTTTTTTGCTTTAACATGCTAAAATAAAATGGAGATATAAGGATAGCCACAATGTACCCAAGAACTAATAATAATATCAACAAATATAACAGTCAGAATAAGCCCTGACAGTATCTTTCTAAAATTTCCAACAATTGAATGGACTGTTGGAAATTAATGAATGCCTTCTATTATATGTTATATCATAAGTATGCAAAAACTCTATTGAATCAAAACAAGGATCCACCTAATTCTGTATCTGTTCCCATCAGATGTTCTAGGGATGCTTCTGGAGTGCCACAATCATCAGTGTATCTCCTCCTCTTTGTTTCCCATATCACTGGTCTTGAGAAGTTTCATCACTTCTAAACATACTTGTTCACGCCTATTTTTATTATATATTTCACACCATAACACGCCTCTCAGTATCTTTACAGTGCAGATCATTGCACCAAAGATTGCTATGTAAAGTTTGAATTTCAGTAATCAGTGCTGTCACAGTACTGCCTTAGTATTCAGAGCCACTCAGAGCCTCTGGAAATGGAGTGACATATAAGTTCAATTAATCAATCTTCAGGCCAATGGATACAATAACTCTTCTTGTTTCTAATGGAACTAACACATTCATTAGCACTGTTTTAATATTTGCTATTCTTTTAATCATGTTTTGGCTGCTTGTTGTCCTGAGACATTCTTATGCTGCTCCTTGTTCTTCTCCTGTGCAGAAAATATGTGAATCTTTATGAAATAGCTAAAAAGTGCTAATTACCTTCTTATAATAAAGGTAGTAATGAAATATACATTAGAGAAATAATATTAGCAGTAATGATTTATTCTTAGAATGATCAGTATATTTTAAAAAGAAAAATCTATTAAATATGCACCTCAACACCTGTGTATCTTTTTCACACTTTCCCATGTATGCTACAACCCATATTATTATACATATGGCAGAAACACCTGCTCTGCACAGTATGAGCTGTTCCTTAGTGCCATTGATTTCAAAAGGCCATACTTACAAACCCTATGTTGTCTTTCTTTTTTAAAAGCCATTGCTGATTGGGCAAGTTAATTACTCTATTATTTTTGGCACACTTTACAGTGGTGCTATTATTACCCTACAGATTCTATGCTAATTCTGAGCTTGGGATGAATGTGGTTGTCTGTGTAATTCCTTGAAAGTGTGCTTGTGTGTAAGAGAGAGGGAGGGAGGGAGGGAGTGAGGGAGGGAAAGGAAAGGAAAGGAAAGGAAAGGAAAGGAAAGGAAAGGAAAGGAAAGGAAAGGAAAGGAAAGGAAAGGAAAGGAAAGGAAAGGAAAGGAAAGGAAAGGAAAGGAAAGGAAAGGAAAGGAAAGGAAAGGAAAGGAAAGGAAAGGCAGGCAGGCAGGCAGAGAGAGAGAGAGAGAGAGAGAGAGAGAGAGAGAGAGAGAGAGAGAGAGAGAGAGAGCAGAGTCCTCACAGTATCCTAAAAGATAGTTGTCAAATGTCAGTTTTTCAGTTATGGGAAAGAATACATTTGTACTAATTTCTAATATTGCTTTCCATCTGGCACAGCTTCTCCCAGAGGACTTGAGCTCTTGATTGAATGCTGAGAAATTCAACTCTGAGTAAGCCATGAAACTCTCAGATCATTCAACTAATTTGGTATTACTTCATAATTTTAACTGTGATACTTAGGCCAATATAATTGAATTCTCAATTTCCAGATGAGTTTCACAGAACTTACAGGAAGATCAGAGCTTAAGAAGACGGACAAGGAAAAGGAGACCTTCAAACTTTGATGAATGATACCCCAGCTCAAGGTCCCAGAAACAGCAGATTCAGTCTCTCTTTGAGAAAAAAATCAAAGCATTAATCAGGCTGTCAGTAAAGCAGGTGTTTTGATGCCTTTATGGTTCATTTTTATGCAAAATAATTGTGAGGTACAGAAATCATGGGGGATTGCAAATAAATGGCACTGACAGGGTTGATCCCACTAGGCGAGGGGGCCAAAACGAGGCTGTCTTTTCATATTATGAAATATATCTAACAGCAGCCTCTTTAAGCCCTAGTTACACAATGTGCTGTCAGTGAGTCTAGGATTTTTCTTTCATTTTTTTTTTCTTTCTTTCCTGATATGCCAGAGGCTCTTTTCTATTCTTTCATGATAAACTGCTCCAGCAGCCATAGCAGGTTTAGAATGTTAGAGCCATTGCTCACACGATTTGACAAAAGGATTCGGTTTTAAAGGGTTTAAAGGACATTGAACACACTATCTACAATCCCATTTCAGGATAACTTCTTTCCCTTTGGTTTTCATTACTCAGCTGCAGCAGCAACAAATACAACATAAAAATGTGTCAGTGTAAATTTTCCACATTTGGAAGGGAAAAGAAGCACCAGGAGAAGGAAAAAGGAGGTGGAGAAACTGCCACCACTGCTATGGCTTAGATTAGGCTTCTGATGCTTACAGTGGCAATGTACAAGCATGCCCTCTAATCAATTACATGAATCATACACTTTATAAACATCATTTCTTAAGGGTTACTGACAGGTTGGTATATAGATCATATTGGAATATAATAAATTTCAATGCCATTGGTGATTATGGTAATAATGGTGCTGGACAAAAAGTGCCCTGGGCATCCACAGGTACTGGTCCATACAGTATGGCAAGACAGTACTAGTAAATTCTGTTTATCATTTGCAAACCATTCAGCAAGAAATCTTTTCAAATGAATTTGTTTCAGTTTGCAAAGACTATATTTTCAGAAATAGGTGAATTTGGTCCAGAAACTTTCTATTCACCAATGACAGTCTCCTCCAACTGTATTAAGCAATTGATTGGATTTTGTCCCTTTTTTATTTAATTAAAATATATTTTAAAAGTTGCACAGCTGGCATTTTCTTTGTACAGACAGCCTTGAGACCACTTTATTTAAATCTTTAATGAACCACTTGTGCCATAAAAGAGAAGAACAATGCACCAGAGGGCAATCGTAATATTCCTTTTGCTGAATCTTGAAAGGAAAACTTTGCACCAAAGTTATGGGGAAAAGAAAAGCTTTCAGTTTAACTTAACAACACAGGACATAAGATCATGTCTTCTTCATGAAGGGACTTTAATTCGTTAAATGAAAATCCAGCCAAAGTTAGCTGCTGTGTGCAAATACTGTGCATGTCTCTCGCTCGCTCTCTTTCTGTGTGAAAGAGAATTAAAAAAAGATATACATTTTTTTACTTGCACATGTTAACAAAGTTGAAATCTTAGTTCAAAATTAAGCTGGAATACTTAACAAATACTTTGCTGAAAGGGGTTTTGAGCCTTTGTTGATATTTAAATAATGAAGTGACCCCTATAATCTGCTGACAATAATGAACCCATATGCATACTTTAGTCATTAATCATGACAAATATATTTTGACTTCTAGCAACAAAAAAGTGCTAGAAGTGCCCCCAAATTTTCATCTGTTCATGCTCAGGAAGAATTCGTAGATATTCTTTCATAGTGAATATGCCTATTCAGCTTTCCCCTCAAATTTTCAGAGCAATTGCATATCACCCTTGCCACCAAAACGGAGCAAACAAAACAAAAGAAAAGAAAAGAAACAAAAAACCTGAGGTACTGACAAACATGCGGGTCTACTTTTTTTTTCTTTTTACACAGAAAGAGGATATTATCATGATGTGATGGCTTCTTGAAATCAGATTAAGTTTATAAATGTTATTAGTAGGGCACAAAAATGTTTCAACACAAGTGTTCAGAATATGTTTATGTAGTAATGTGGAATCAGGAGGGAAAAGGGGATCCCATTCTTCTGGGCTTGAGATGTAAGGAAGGCCAACACAAAGCAATGCTGTGCTTCCATTATACTCAAAATGCCATAGTTACCCAAAGAATACAGCCAGCAAGTTGGAGGATTGCATGGAAAGGGGGCAAGGGCTCATGTGGCTGAGGGAAGGAAGCAGGATAAGGAACATCCCAAGAAGCTACCTGAAAAATAGGTAGAAGAATGAAATGTAAAAAGGATACGATGGTGAAAAGGTTCACACAAAATTTAGGGCCAGGATCTGTTACATTTGAGCCAGGGAATAGGGAACTACAAGGCCTGGATACACACTATAAGCATTGTCCGACCAAGAGAACAATATTATCTCAAGAGTTCATTGGTTCAGAGCCTGCTAGATAGCTATATTGATTGACACATGACTTGCACTTTCCTGCTCATTATGTACTATGGCTTTAATCTGGTTTTGATTTGGTTTTAATGGGGTTGTTGTTTTATTGAGATTTGCATTTTGTTTATTGCTTTTCTTGTGTGGTTGTTTTAATTATGTGAGCTGCCCAGAGTCACAAATGTGGGGTGGTCAGCCATACAAATTGAATGAATAAATAAATGCATAAATGGCATCCTTCTCCCCAATAACTTATCTAACCAAGTCCTGGAACATACAGCTGAAATGATGGCCATAATAAATAATTAAAAGTGTATATATAGCACTTAAAGGAATCTTAAAGGAATCTTGAACAAATATTTTTTAAAGGGAAGAATTGTGAATCAACAGCTTCAAGGGCACTAAGCCAGCACTGACAGGCTTATGGACAATTTATTTTCAATGGCTTTTCTATGAACCTGTCATTGGAAAAAGTTATTTGGTTATCACCTTCCAAATCTTCAGATATTCAAGGCCCTTGATCCTAATGAGTGAAGCAATACACAGAAAGCAGCTTAGATTAATTTCCTAACTGCAATATCCCAAGAATGACAGATGAAATTCTTGTCAATTGAAATTTATCCATTTGCACTTTGGGATTCTTATTTTACTTTAATTACAATAGTCATCTATTGGTACAGCTTTATCACTTTACAATGACATTTCCTTCATGTTGCTTTCTGATTGACTGATATGACCTTTAGCTAAGCGCTTGTAACTGTTGATGAGCAATTTCAAAGCCCCTTCTTGAAGCATACTAGTCAAAACCATAGATTTCCCATTATGGTATCACAGAGCTGCGGGGCACCACTTAGGAAACTGAGAGCAACTTCCTCAGTTCAGAAATCCAAACTAAGTATCTATGAGAGATGACTGTCCAGTTTCTGGTTAAACACATCAATATAAGGAAGTATACCATTCCCACGGCTGAATAGCACTTTTAGACACTTTTTTTCTTCTAACGTTGTTCCTCAGAACTACCTTCCTGTAATGTGTTGTGATGCAGTGTTCCTATTTAATGATTTATAAATAAGCAGCACACGTATGCACACTAGTATCCCATTTTGTCCTGTTTTAATTACAATTTTTTCTTGTTCTCCTCCACACATTTATTCCATTCTATGCCACATAATCATTTTGCATAATGCCTTTTTATGAAAAGTATTAACAGCTATCCAAAAGTATTAGCAACTATTGCTCACTCATTGCCATAGTATCTTGAGTCATCTAATTGACACCAGCACAATACCACCACTCATTAGCTTGAACTGGCACAGAAATATGATTTTTGTGTTTGTACATTTAATAAAATGTAAAACTCTGATTTATTAGATGTATTTGTACATAAGTTCATAGGATCAGACACTTATGTGCAAACGTACTGCATCTACACAATGACAACATGTAACCATATATATGGCTAGATATTTATTTTGTGCATTAATCATGCAGACTTGTTATTTGAGTCTCAGCATGCTTATCTTTGGGTAGCTTCTACCCTTTGAAGGAAAATGCTTAATGGACCCCTTGTAATGTAAATGCTGTGAGCATTTGTTGTAGCAAAGCAAAATTGAAAACTTATGTGTATAAAGTTTAAAGGGACTTGAGCCCCTTGCTTAGTTTGTCTTTCTCTGTTAACCTACCTAACAGAGTTTTTCTCAAAAGGAAAAATCATGCATAGCAACCTGGTGTCTTTGGATGAAGTCTTTTCAAACATACACATGACTGTGGTGTATGCACAAGTCTTTCTACTTGACAAATCTCTATCCTTGGCAAAGGTCAGATTTCAAGCATGTAAATTATAGGTCAGAAAGCAACCAGAAAAAGGTTTTAATTTCAGAAGATTAATTACACTTCTTACTTTGACAAGCTGCTCAGACTAAGGTGTAAGCATTATGCTAGGCTAGACAGACTGGTATAACAGACTGGTTCTTAAATCAGCTGACTGAGTATTTAGTTAGGCTTCAAGACAGTCTTGAAGGAACCCTTAAAGAATTAAAAAAAAAAAAAACTAGCATGCTAGGGTTATTTATTTGTTATTATTTATCTACCTAGTCCTCCAGGGACATACAACTAAGGGCAATTCCAACCAGCAGCCTAAGATGCTTGTCTCTCAAAGCTGTTCCTGGTTGTTCCTGAAGTTGACTTAATAAATTCCAGCATTGGTTTGGTTATGAGTCCAGGGTGGTGTTCAGTCTTGATTATAGTCACCTCATGCAGGTCATTCTCCTTCTTCTTTTCTTTCCCATTTAGTGTTGTTGGCTGGCCCTAGAATGGATGGGTCTATCAGTGTCTGCATTTTCCTTTAAGGAATTGTTTCCTACTCATTAGCTTCCATTCTTTTCCTTTGCTTTCCCAGATATTTGCACATGTAAATGCTTTCAAACCCCTATCCCATGCTTTCTGGTTTGATACTAATGCATATTCTTTTTCTCTCTTATTGTACCATTGTTACTTTGATGTTACAATGATTAAAGCAAAAGAAACCTTTTTCTTCCCTTTCATTCCTTCATTCTACTGGGAGTCCACAGGAACTATGTTTGATGGTTCAGATTCATAGAAGCAAAGAAGTAGCATTCATTGAAATTTTGTAGTCTCATTCCAACATGTTGACATTGTGATTTCAGTATATATTTTAAAAAGAGACAGGGGAGGAAGGGAACTATTACAGTACAGTATGTCAAGGGTGAGAAAGAAAGGAGAGTATGCTTTACCCCGCATGAGCAGAAACCAAAAATAATGCCCACTGGGAGAAAATAAGAGTGGAATACAGATGTCCAGGTGGAAGAGGGGTAAAACATAGTGACCAGGAGACTTTAATGGATGTCATGGTCATTATGTGGCATTATTGGATCAACTGGAAGAAGAATAAGATGAAAAAAATGAAGGAAGTTGTCCAAACATAGTAGCCAATCAATGTAGAATGAAATGGTCATATAGGGCAGTGACCAGACACTGGAAGAGAGATGTAAATGTTGTAGTCAATCAGAACTGAGGATGTCACTAAACTGGAATGAAATGCATTAGAAAAATTGCTCAGAAAGACTTAAGGCAGCTCAGAATGGAAAACAGTAGTTTTGACATCAAACATCACAACATGGGCAGGAAGTTTGCAGTGAACTGGAAGTTGATGAAACATGATGTTACCAATCAGCTTTAAGGAAATTATGGAAGATGGATAACATATTGATGATGTGGCAAGAAGAAAAAGTGTGATCTGGCTTGGATCAAACTAAAAGGGCTCAAATAAAAATATAATGCAATAATATAAGACAGAGTTGATGATGATGATGATGATGATGATGATGATGATGATGATGATGATGATTTTAGATTTATAACTCAACAAACGTGAGATATAGTGAGTTGAGAGAAAGCAATTAGCCTTAAGTCATTCAGTGAGATTCTATGGTGATAGACAAAAATCTGGTCCCCCAATCCATCATCTGAACCACTATAACTACACTTGAATAACTACAATATTAAATATACCAAGTGGGCATTGATAGGGTTGTCTTTCTTTCAAGTAGCTATCATGCTGATATCATGAAAGTAGAAAAGTATTGGAATGTTGCATTATCTAAATAGGAATGCTATACAATTGTGGCTATGTATGTCATTTTTCTGTGCCATTGTGTTCTGTAGAGTTCCATTTTGTTTTTATGTTTTATTCTTCTAAGCAAAATCAAGAGGACAACAATCAAGTTTATATTTTTTTTTATTAAGTTCAGCAATGAAGATATTGTCCTTTGAGTTGGTATCAAATTCAGTAAAACTTAGTAAAGTTACTTTCCTATTACTGGGTGGTTTTCAGATCTTTGCACTGAATACATAATGATCTCCAGCCTATTTAGGTTTTGGCATTAAATCTAATATATATATACAAAAATTCCTCTCTCACCCCTATGGGTGGTATGTGTCTTCCTCAATCTCGGGTCCTCTACCAGAGGCCTGGGAGTTTGAGGGTTCTGCGCAGTATCTTAGCTGCTCCTAGCACTGCACTCTTCTGGACAGAGAGCTCTGATGTTGTTCCTGGGATCTGTTGGAGCCATTCTCCCAGCTTAGGAGTCATGGCCCCGAGTGCTCCTATCACCACTGGGACCACTTTAGCCTTTACTTTCCATATCCTCTCTATTTCCTCCTTCAGGCCTTGGTACTTCTCCAGCTTCTCATGCTCCTTCTTCCTGATGTTGCTGTCACTTGGCACTGCTACATCTATCACTACCACGGTCTTCTGGTCTTTGTTGACTACCACGATATCTGGTTGATTAGCCAGTACCTACCTGTCCGTCTGGATCTGGAAGTCCCACAGGATCTTAGCCCTGTTATTCTCCACAACATTCTGTGGAATCTCCCATCTGGACTTGGGGGGGGGCCTAGCCCATACACTGTGCAGATGTTCCTGTACACAATGCCAGCTACTTGGTTATGCCATTCAGTATATGCCATTCCTGCCTGCATCTTACACCCTGCCACTATGTGTTGGAGTGTCTCTGAGGCCTCTTTGCACAACATGCACCTTGGGTCCTGTCTAGTGTGGTAGACCCCTGCTTCTATGGATCTGGTGCTTAGTGCCTGTTCTTGTGCTGCTATGATCAGTGCCTCAGTGCTGTCTTTTAGTCCGGCCCTTTCCAGCCACTGATGGGATTTCCCAATGTCAGCCACCTCAGCTATCTGTCGATGGTACATCCCATGCAGGGGCTTGTCTTGCCATGGTACTTCCTCCACTTGAACTTCCTCCCATGTCTGCTGCTGCCTGAGGCATTCTCTCAGCAGCTCATCTTTGGGTGCCATCTTAGTGAAGTACTCCTGGATGCTCCGGGTTTCATCCAGGACAGTGGCTTT
The DNA here is from genome assembly GCA_030867105.1 of Liasis olivaceus. Taxonomy (NCBI): domain Eukaryota; kingdom Metazoa; phylum Chordata; class Lepidosauria; order Squamata; family Pythonidae; genus Liasis; species Liasis olivaceus. The sequence continues at coordinate 33,773,887 of CM061354.1, read as the reverse complement.
GACACTTATGAGACCCTACCTGCCCTCTTTGTGGCTGGTGTACAATCTCTGGGTGTTGGACTTGGGGCGGAAACCTCCGTACATTGTGAGGAGCTTCTGGGTCTTCACATTGGCAGTATCCATGTCCTCCTTTGGTCAGCTCACTATACCGGCAGGGTATCTGATGACTGACAGGGCATACATGTTGATGGCATGGGTCTTGTTCTTCCCATTGAGCTAGATCTTCAGGACCTGTCTTATCCTTTGGTGATACTTGGATGTTGCTGTCTTCCTTGCCTCCTCATCATGGTTCCCATGTGACTGTGGGATACCAAGGTATTTATAGCTGGTCTCTATGTTTGCTATATGGCCCACTGGTAGTTCTTCTTCATCAGTCGTAACTACCTTCCCTCTCTTTACTATCATCCTGCCACACTTCTCCAGTATGAATGACATCCCAATGTCCTAACTGTAGATCCGTGTCAGGTGGATCAGTGAGTCAGTGTCTCATTCACTCTTAGTATACAGCTTGATGTCATCCATGTAGAGGAGGTGGCTGATGGTGATTCCACTCTTGAACTTTTACCCATATCCTTGTGATTATCTGGCTGAGGGGGTTTAAGCCTATGCAGAACAGCAGCGGGGACAGTGCATCAACTTGGTATATGCTGCACTTGATGGCTACTTGTGCGAGCTGTCTTGAGTTGACTTCCAGTGTTGTCTTCCACAGTCCCACTGAGTTCTTGAGGAAGGTCCTTAGTGTCCTGTTGATTTTGCATAGCACTAAGGATTCACACATCCATGAGTGTGGCACTGAGTTCTAGGCTTTCCTGTAGTCAATCCAGGCTGTGCTCAGATTGGTCTGCCTAGACCATGAATCTCAGGCAACTGCTCTATCTATGAGTAACTGGTGTTTTGAGCCTCTGTTGTTGTTCCCAATGCCCTTCTGAGCTGTGCTCATTTACTGGCCCATGTGGTCTTGCAGCTTGATGGCTATGATGCCTGATAGAACTTTCCATGTTGTGGGGAGGCAGGTTATTGGTCGGTAGTTGGATGATGCTGTTCCCTTGTGAGGATCTTTCATGATCAGCACTATCCTTCCTTGTGTTAGCCAGTCTGGGTGGGAGCCTGCTGCTAGCAACTGGTTCATCTGTGCTGCTAGGCATTCATGCACTGCTGTTAGTTTTTTAGCCAGTAGGTGTGGATCATGTCCGGGTCAGGTGCTGTCCAGCTCTTCATGTTCTTGACTCGCTGTTGGATGCCTGCTACTGTGATGGTGACTGGTTCCTGTTCTGGGAGATTGCTGTGGTCTGCTCTCAAGTCCTGCATTCACTTTGCATTGGTGTGTTATGTGTCTTCTCTTTCTCCCATATGTTCTTCCAGTACTGTTAAGTTTCTGATGCTGGTGGCTCTGCTGTTACTGTGTGGTTGCACTGCAGTTGGGAGTACACTTTGGATGGTTCTTTGGAGAACAGGGCATTTATCTCCTTGGCCTCTGCTTGTCTAGTGTATCTCCTTAGCCTGGCAGCCAGTGCTGTGAGCCTTTGTTTAGCAGTCTCTGGGGCTTCAGACGGAGTCACGCCCATATATTTTTTCAATAGCTGAGTCTTATCCTTAATCTTCACACCCTTCTGTAGTTCCACCAGCTGACTGACTTCTCTTCAAGTTGCCTTGATCTTAGTCTCCAATCTCATTTTCCAGGAGGGATATGTACTGCTGTTCTTGATTGTGTAGCCAAGCATTTCCAGGATTACAGCGGCTGTCGCATATACCAGTTCATTGGTTTCAGTTATGGTGGTATTGGGATTGTCTGGAGGGCTCTGTTGACATCTTCTAGCATACTATCTGATGGTACTTCTCCACTGAGCCTTGGTAATTGGTCTTGAGGGTTGACTGTAGTGAGTTTATCCATGATCTTATGCCTCATATCAGCTGCTGTGCTCTGTAACAGAGGGGGTGGCAATGACGTTCCAGCTTCAGGTGTTGGCTGCACATCCAGTTGTTCTTCCAGGTCTTCTTAAGTGCGGGTTTTAATGTGGAGTTGGTGTGCTGTTGTAGTACCATTCCATCAATTCCAAGTTCTCTTGTCTCGTCCATGTATGGCTTGTTCCAGTAGGCCACTTATCATCAGATTGTCCTGGTTCCCCATCATCTGACGCGGACCTTGTTAATCCGAGTGACGTCTGAGCCGGCATGACTCTCTTAGTTTGTGTCACTGTCATATTTGAGGTAGGCAGGTGAAGCATTAGGGTACTTGCCCAAGGACCCCTAGTGGTAAGGTAGGTACCAGTCAGGATTTGAACCCCAGTCTCCTGTGTCAAAGGCAGTGTTCTAACCACTACACTATCCAGCCGCTACATACATACATATATATACACACACACAGAGTACTGTGCAAATGTTTTATGCAGGTGTGGAAAAAATGCTGTAAAGTAAGAATGCTTTCAAAAATATATATTGTAATTGTTTATGTTTATCAATTTACAAAATGCAAAGTGAGCGAACAGAAGAAAAACCCAAATCAAATCAGTATTTGGTGTGACCACCCTTTGCCTTCAAAACAACGTCAGTTCTTCTGAGTACACTTGCACATAGTTTTTGAAGGAACTCAGCAGGTACTTAGGTTGTTCCAAACTTCTTGGAGAACTAACCACTGATCTCCTGTGGATGTAGGCTACCTCAAATCCTTCTGTCTCTTCATGTAATCCTAGACAGACTTGATGATGTTGAGATCAGGGCTCTGTGGGGGCCAAAAAATCACTGCCAGGACTCCTTGTTCTTTACACTGAAGAGAGTTCTTAATAACATTGGCTGTATATTTGGGGTCATTGTCCTGCTGCAGAATAAATTTGGGGCCAATCACACGCCTCCCTGATGGTATGGCATGATGGATAAGTATCTGCCTGTATTTCTCAGCATTGAGGACAGCATTTATCCTGACCAAATCTCCAACTCCATTTGCAGAAATGCAGCCCCAAACTTGCAAGGAACCTCCACCATGCTTCACTGTTGCCTGCAGACACTCATGATTGTACCGCTCTCCAGCCCTTCGGTGAACAACCTGCCTCCTGCTACAGCCAAATATTTCAAATTTTGACTCAGCAGTGCAGGGCGCCTGCTGCCATTTTTCTGCACCCCAGTTCCTATGTTTTTGTGCATAGTTGAGTCGCTGAGCCTTGTTTCCACATCAGAGGTATGGCTTTTTGGCTGCAATCTTCCATGAAGACCACTTCTGGCCAGACTTCTCTGGACAGTAGATTGGTGTACCTGGGTCCCACTGGTTTCTGCCAGTTCTGTGCTGATGGCACTGCTGGACATCTCCCGATGTCAAAGGGAAGTAAGCATGATGTGTCTTCCATCTGCTGCATTAAATTTCCTTGGCCAGCCACTGCGTCTACGGTTCTCAACGTTGCCTTTCTTTGTGCTTCTTCAAAAGAGCTTAAACAGCACATCTTGAAACACCAGTCTGCTTTGAAATGTTTGCCTGGGAGAGACCTTGCTGATGTAGTTTAACTACCTTGTGTCTTGTTGCTGTGCTTAGTCTTGCCATGGTGTATGACCTGTGACATGAAACTGTCTTCCACAGCCTCACCTTAGTAGCAGAGTTTGGCTGTTCCTCACCCAGTTTTAAGCCTCCTACACAGTTGTTTCTGTTTCAGTTAATGACTGCTACATATGAAATTGATGATCATTAGCACCTGCTTGGTATAATTGGTTAATCATACATCTGACTCTAATCCTACAAGATCCCTGACTTTGTGCAAGTGTACAAAGTGTGCAAGGGTTAGAATTGATGCTGGTTTGAAGCCAAAGGGTAGTCACACCAAATATTGATTTTATTTACATTTTTCTTCTGTTTGCTCACTTTGCATTTTGTAAATTGATAAATATAAACAATTACAATATATATTTTTGAAAGCATTCTTACTTTATCGCATTTTTTCACACCTGCCTAAAACTTATGCACAGTACTGTATGTATGTGTGTGTATACACACACAGACACAGACACATATACATACATACATACAAACACGTGTGCATATACATATACATATATGATTTAGGTGCCACCTGACTCAAACTGGTGACTCACAATATAACAAAAACAAGATGAAAACATACAAAACACATCTAACAAGGGGCTTCATCCACCCTCACCCAAGGCCAGAGAGAACAACCAGGTCTTCAAGGCCTTCCAAAATGCCATCTGGATTGGAGCTACTCTGATCTCAGGAAGGATTTAATTCCAGAGGACAGAAAACATGACAGGCAATGATACTTTTGTATGGTTATTAATTTTGCCATCTGATTTTGACTCTAGTAATGTAGTATGTGCTTATTGATTAAAATTATTTGATGTAAACAGTGTCTTTTAGTATAGTGTCTATAAATCTAGAATAGCTAGATTTATTATTATGTAAGGTTTTGTACCCCAGAATCTATACTTTCCAATGAGACTCTAGACCGAGGTTTTTCCAAAGAAAGTTCAGCTTTTTATTTCACCGAGAGAAAAGCAGGGTGGACCACTCTCTGTCCAACTGGCAGAGGGACGACAGAGAACAGCCACACCCTAGAACAGTTTACAACAGCTTTTATACCTTTTTGTCATCAGGAAGCATATAGGAGGAGGGCCACACACACAAGTGTGCCCGCCTTCTTAGGTTGGCATAACATTAGCTTAAGCAGCATAAACTAATAGTCAAGTCTCTAGTCCTCACTTGTTCCAGGGCCTCCTCATATAAGGCATTGCTATCTAGCTTGCTCAAATCGTGCAGAGAATGTGGTTGCATAATGTGGTTAGAAGCAAGAGCAGGTGCAAAAGTTCAGGCATGCTCAGGAAATGTGTCTCGGAGCTGGGAGGGGGAAAGGGGAAGACTGCAGACATTTCCCCTTATAAGGTTTTCTAGCCCAGGCTAAGGTCTAGCCGTGGGAGGTACTTCCTTATTTTTGGAGCTCGCTCTATGAGCTGTGAGGAGGAAAGGGGAAAACTGTAGATGGCTCCCCTTTGCAGGACCTTTGATATGAGCTAGCAAGACATTTAGCTTTTAGCGTAACCACATTCCCCCCCCCGTTTCCTCTTATAACCTATTACCATCAGCCTTACTTTTACATGCTCAGTGTCTTGTAACTTTCATGAGTTTCCTATTTACGAAAGCAGCCTGCCTATTTTCCTTAATAGCATCTAGACTGACCCTTACACAGTCACTAGGTCAGCAAAAGCTTGAGGTACAGAAGCAAAAAAGCAACAGGTTTTTTCAGGACCTCTGATACAAGCAAGCAAGACATTTGGCCTTTAGCTTAACCACATCTTCCCATTTCTTTTTGTAACTCTGCAAACTGTTAAAATGTCCCTTTACAATCAGCATAACTTTTATATGCTTAGCACCTTATAACTTTTATAAAATCCCTACTTGCAAAAGCATTCCTAGTTTCTTTAATAGCATCTAGACTGACCCTTAGCCACACAGTTATTAGGTCAGAAAAAGCTTGAGGTACAGAAGCAAAGAAGCAACAGGCCGTTAACGCTTCCTACAAATACAATGAATCATATTAAAAAAAAAAAAAAAAACTTTAGCAATCTCAAAACAAATTAACTAATGAGTACTCTGTTTTTAAGCAGAACTCCTTGTTCTGGTTCTGAGCTTTGATACTCTAAATCACTTTATGGGACTACAATTCCCAAAGTACCCAGATAATACAATAATTGCAATCCAGTTACAGGAGTATAGTGTTTAGTATTACCCAATTTGCTATTTTGGTATTTCAGATGCATAGAATATATTGAAATAGCATACTCTACAGTATATTGCACAATGCTGCTAAGTAAGGTGTACAAGTTTATGTACAAAACATTTACTAGAAATAATATTTAAATTATGAAAATGCAAGGGAGACATCCACAAATGTTTGAACAAAAGCAATAAAACATTGGAAATGTTGCATCTACCATTCTACTTTCTTTTAGGTTTATAATGCACCCATTTTATATTTAAAAGGATCATTTGAAAAATAAGCAAAGAGCATTTAGTTGAGTAAAGTCTATTCACAAAAGAAAATGTGTTAAAAGAAGTCAAAATGATTTGTTTACATCAGTCTATTCTAAATCTAGCCTGCTGCAGCTGGCTTATAATTATTAGACAAACTGGACAGAACTTGATCCATCTCTAGTAAACCATATGTAACAGGGCAGCTTGAACTCAACTTTACAATGTAGTGTTACTCTTTGCAGCCGACATTTGCATAGTTATGTTGCCTTTAAGTAATGCTGGATTCCTTCCAGAATCCAAACAGTATTACAGCTGGTCTCAATTATTCTAACTACACTGACTACACAGAAAATAGCCAGCTTCTTGGCTTGATTCTGTGGCTTAATGAATTAGTTATTTAATAATTTGACAGGAGTGCTTGTGTTGTGTTTGGCCATGTGTTTCTGTTTAATCTTATCTTTAGGACTGTGTTCATACACTCCTGTGGTGCTCATTGACTACCACTGTAGTTTATTTACATGTGCTAGCACATATTGGCAGGATATAAAAGATTATCTTGATTGTTCAGAAGTTCTTCTGTCTGCAAACTTAAGCTTGGATGGATGACTCTATTTTGCCAGCAACATAACATTCACAGCCCAGCATGTAAGATATACAATTTTTTTCAGGTGCCAGATTCAAAAGGGTAATGCCTTTTACCATAAAAAAGACATTTTTAGAATCATTAATTCATTGTTGATAGACCAGAGTTTGCAAAAATTACACATTTCCAATAAATTTGTACCTGACACTAAAGTAATTTGAATAATAGTGTTCACATTTACATACATCATTGTAAAGCTAGCAAACTCTGAGTATATTCAAGACAATGTTGTTATTAAACTGCTATGCAAGGATAATCTTAGAATAATCCATGCTTCCCTATCAGAGCTTTGTCTGTAACAAATCACTGAAAGGATTTTGTTTCCAGGCAACCCAGGCACATTCAGTGTAAAACTGTGAATTCTAGATGACCATATGAAAATGAACTATAAAAATGAGTGCTACAGCACTGGATAGGAATCCATGAAGAACTTGAGGAAACTACAAAATAAATTACTGATTGATTTATGAAAATGTATACATTGTCTTATCTTGTAGATTCATGACATCGTATAATTCTGCAGAATTAGCTCTAATTTAAATTGGTTTCCGATTCAACAATTTCAAGCTAGCTGAAAACTAGCAATCTATCTAGCCATAGTTAACTAGCTTGCTAGTCTGATTTTGTTGTAGAATAGCATAGGCCCAGCATCATTATAGTTAAGTGAACCAGCAGGTAGACAGTGAAGGACCAAGAAATGGAAACAAAGAATTAAGGAGAGAGAAAGAAAATCAGTGTGTCTGTAAGGAAACCATTGTTTCCTTGCCACAAGTTTTCATCTGTACCTTTTTTAGATGCCTGCATTCCATGTAATGTAAATACCTTAGCCAGTCAGTATGCACCATGAGTTTATTTTATGAATGTATAAAAGTTATAAAAGTCTGCTGAAAATGTGGGCATCTATTCCTCTAAAACATCTGTTCGTCCAAGACAAATCCAGTGGCCATTGTTAAGAACTTAAATAAACATAAGATTTCTTTTTTATTCTTGTTGGTATAGTTTAATTGAATAAAAGAATTCAGTTTTCCACAACAATGGGTACTTGATCAAATTCTTTGCTGAAGTCAAGATGTATTATGCCACAGCTTTTCCATAATTTGTTAAAAAAGTTACACAATCAAAAAAATGAAATAAGACTAATATGACAAAACTTGTTCTTGACAAATCTGTACTGACTTCTACTAATCACTGTGTTTTTTTTCAAAAGCTTATAGATTAATTGCTTTATGAATTACTCTAGAATCTTCCTAGGTGTTGATATCAGTCTGTAGCTCCCAGGGTCAATCTTTTCCAGCTTTTCAAAGACAATGAAAACCTTTTGCCTCCTTCAGTTGTTTGGTACTTTATCCATTCTCCAGAATTTTTCAAAGATATAGAAGTTCAGCCAGACCAACAGTGAGTTCCTCCAGTACTCTAGACTGGAATTTGTGTGATCCTCAGGATTTCAGTTCATTTAAATTTAATAGGTAGTCCCTGACTATGTTTACATCAAGCTCAAGCAAACTTAAACAGCTTTTCACAATTGCCCTGTGGAATACATACCATCTTCTCATGGAAGACTGAATCAAAATAGGAGTTGATAAATTCTGCCTTTTCGTTTACCTCTTCACTATCTGTACATTCTTTTCCTTTTGTTTTGATCATATGTGAGCTAGCTCTTTCTGGTGTTCTTAATACCCTTCCCTAATGCCAGGTCACTCTGAGCTTTAGCTTTTCTTACATCATTTCTACAAATCCAGACAACCTAGATTGGCACCTATTAGTCTACATAATTTATTTTCCCCCTTCCCTTTCTTCTTCACCTCTTTCTCTACCTCCTTCTTTGGTCCATCTTCAGTTCCTTTTCCCAATAGCTTCTCTTACCAAAGGCTTACCTTAGTTTTTTGAAAGGGTTTCAATATTTTTCTATTTTATTATTCTTTTATTTTATGGTTTTGTCTCTAAAATGAATTGTGCCATAGTGGAAAAAGCTGTAGTCCAATGGTATAGCATTTACTTTGCATACAGACAGACAAAGATTTAGTTCTTTTACTTTTCTAGAAGTGGGAATAAGATATTTATTTATTTATTTTTATTTATTAATCACATTTATATGGCTGCCCATCTCACAAGAAGCAACTCTGGGTGGCGTACAACAATCAATAAAACAACTATAAATAAAAAAAAAAATTGTTATAAAAATATAAAAAGTTATGATTAAAAATGAAAAAAAAAACTAAAAATTTAAAATATACTAAACCACTGGCAAAATATTGCCAGTCAACGTATAAATACTAAAAAGATAAGAACTAGTAAATATTAAAAATAGTACTATCGTAAAATACATTTTCCCTGTTTTTTTTTTCCTGGATTGTCGCATGTTTTGTCAAATCCCACGATAAACTCCAAAGCAATGATTTTCCCATTTTGTATTTGCAATCATAGCAATATGATTGGTGGTTTTCTTTAGGCTTAGTAACAAGTTAAAGAACAGAAAGCAGAGAGTAGGAATACACAGACCATTTTCACAGTGAAGAAACTTGAACAATAGCTTATAATTTCTTCATAAATGTCTGGACCAAAGAGTGATCAGGAAGATGACCAAGTCTGCTGATTACACCAATGTTTGGTTGCTGGGAAAATTCAAATTCTATTCTGGGAATCACAATCAGAAAAGGAATCCAAAATCAAACTGTTAGTACTATAATAACTTGCTCAGAGCAATATGTGTCCAAAACTAGAATTCAATGTGTGTCTCTGATAACTGCAGCTGAAAAAGAATGTTGCAGAGGGAGAAAAGACAGAAAACAGAAGCCGAAAAGATAAAAAAGTTGGAGCAAGTCACATGCATGGAATAAATATACTCTCTGTGAATTTATAACTTAGGAAAAAGGCAAGCAAAAGGAGAGAAATGTATAAAATTCTGCATAGTGTTGAAAAGTAAAGGTTTCCTCCTCCCTCCCCCTGCTCCCTCAGGTAATACAAAAAACACAATACAAATCAACTTAGTGAAATGATATGGAATGCTGGCCACTAGCTTGAGTGACTGTCAAAGTCCATGGGGCAAATTCATGGAGATAATTCTATCAATGTACTGATTTCCATATAAATAGCATGTCTTGGAGCATTACATGAACAAGATGATGAACTTGTACTCATCTTCTGCTTGTGAGCTTTCCATATACATTAAAAAAAAACTGGGTAGGTAGGCTTTTGATCTGATCAAGCATAGCTGTTCTTAAAGGCTTATTAGGACTGCTTCCTTCTTCCTTTTTTTTTTTCTCTAATCACAGAAAATAACAGAACATTCATCAATAAATGATGCTGAAGTGCAATCAACTTCATGGCATGGGCCCAGGTTACCTGAGGAACCGACTTGTCCCAATTACATGGACCTGTAGGCAGGAAGGGCAGGCTACGGACCCCATCAGCCAAGAAATTTTGACTGGCAGTGTCCAGGAGAGCCTTTTCTGCCACTGCTTCCACCCTCTGGAACATCTTGCCCCCTGAGGTTAGACTAACCCCGTCTTTATGGACCTTCCAGAAGGGCATTAAGACCTGGCTTTGCCAACTTGCAGGGGACCTGGTGGGGGTTTGCACCACTGAGGGTGGTTGGTAGCTTGAGGATGCTCTCTGTCTTTTTAGCCTTTTATAAAGATTTTATAGTTCTTTTACTTGTAAGCCACTTAGAGTCACTTATACAGTGTGGGAGTGTGGAGCAGGGGTGTGAAACATGGACTCTCATCCCCAGAGGAGCGAAGAAGAGATAAGAGGATGAGACTGGCCCCTCCCTGAGGAATGCTAGTGATGTTTGTAGTTTGACCCTGGGAACGGCTCTCAGTCTGAGAAGATTCTGTAATGGTGTGAAGCCAATTAAACCTTGCTGGATTGAATCTGTATTGTCTCCTGGAGTTTCCTGGGCTAAACCTGACATCAATCTTCTCAGACTCAAACTACCTTCCAGTAGAAGGAGATACATCATGGCTACAGATCCGCAGGGAGCGGCTTTGACTCCAGAAGTGTTGGCAGCCGCATTGTTACAGCATCAGCAGCAGGTAGATGCACAGATTAATAACCTGCAGGCTGCTATGGGACAACTAGTACAGCAACTCGGACAGGTAGTCCAGCCACCACCTCTTCCACCGCCCGTGTTACTGCACTCACCTGGCAGCATGCCTGAGAAGTACGGAGGCGAGGTGGAACAGATGAGAATCTTCCTGGCACAATGTGACTTGTTCATGGACGGTAGACTGGGAGAATTTCCTACAGATCGAACAAGGGTGGCTTTTGTGATGAGCTTATTGAAGGGATCTGCGGCCAAGTGGGCTACTCCTCTCATAGAGATGGGAAATCCAATACTCAACAACTACCAAAATTTTGTCACAGCTTTCAGGGGGCACTTTGGAGACCCAGTGAGACGATTAACTGCCTGTTGGGACATCCGCAAACTCAGACAGGGCGACAGATCGGTAAGATTATTCATTGCAGATTTCAAGTTATTAGCGGGAGATGTTGAGTGGAATGATGTGGCTCTTATAGACCAGTTTAGAGAAGGTTTGAACCCTGAAATCCGGTCGGAAGTGGTAAAGAAAGGCATTCAAAATACTCTGGATGACCTATATCAGCTTTGTATAGTAGTGGAAGCCAGGTTCGTGGAGTTGAAACAGTATGATCCGTTAACTCCCTTCGTGGCTCCTCAGCCTCCCTTGACTACAATGTCTTCCCCTCGTACATTAACATCAGACCTTACAGCAGGGGAACCGATGCAGTTGGGAGCTGCTCGGAGAACGGTAGGAGGAGAGGGAAAGGAATTCAATATTTGATTCACTGGAAGGGTTACCCTGAAGCAGACCGTTCTTGGGAAAATGCGAAGAACGTGCATGCCTCAGAGCTGGTAGTTGCTTTCCATAGGCGTTTCCCTAACAAACCCAAACCTCGAGAGCTGTCCGGAGCACCAGCAGTTAATCAGCAGGAAGAAGAAGGAGGGGACAGCGCGCTGGAAGAAGGTTTGGTGGAGACTGTAACGGGGGAGCAAGTGTGAGCTGGCAGCCCAAGGCCTTCTACTTCAGGGCTGCAGATAGCAGGAGGGAGGGGGGCTGATTCTATTAATGTTGCAGCTGTTTTTCAGGACCCATCGGAAGACGGTATGGAGGAGGCAGGAGGCGCAGAGAGCCTTTCATCATCTGACATGGCGTCCCTCCCACCTTTGCCAAGTTCTGCTGAGAACTCAGAGGGGGAGGATGAAGATGGAGGGAGGGGTGTGGGACTGTGGAGCAGGGGTGTGAAACATGGACTCTCATCCCCAGAGGAGCGAAGAAGAGATAAGAGGATGAGACTGGCCCTTCCCTGAGGAATGCTAGTGATGTTTGTAGTTTGACTCTGGGAACAGCTCTCAGTCTGAGAAGATTCTGTAATGGTGTGAAGCCAATTAAACCTTGCTGGATTGAATCTGTATTGTCTCCTGGAGTTTCCTGGGCTAAACCTGACATACAGTGAGATAGGTGGTGTATAAATTTGAATAAAATAACAATAAATAAATGAATCCCATAATTCCTGACAATTTTTCATTTTGGAAAGGGCTGGTGACAGTTAGTGTCCAGCATTGTCAATGATCACAAATTCCACACCCCTGCAGTAGGTAATGCACAAAAGGCTGGCTATAAATATGGTAGCATTTTCACAGTATTACTATACTTTGATTCATTTTACATGGATTGCCAAGATAACTCCAAGGTGCCTGTAGACAGAAATCTATCTATCTATCTATGCACCCATGCATGCATGCATCCATCCATCCATATCCCCTCTCACCCCTGTGGGTGGTATGTGTCTTCCTCAATCGCGAGTCCTCTACCAGAGGCCTGGGAGTCTGAGGGTTCTGCACAGTATCTTAGCTGTTCCTAGCACTGAACTCTTCTGGAAAGAGAGCAGTGATGATAGATAGATAGATTTATAATAAATAAGATTTTGCTTATTTTTGCATGCATACAATGTCATATTGTTGGCTGACAACTTGAATTATTTCAGCAAATGTTGGATAGATTGTATGATGCAATGAGGAGTATATCTCTGAAAATTAATGCATCAATAACCAAGGTAGTTTGACATGAAAAATTAAATGAATGATTGTAAATGGCAAACAGATTTTTAAAAAATCTTAATAGAATATTTATTAAAGATGAGAAAATGGATGGATAAATTTTAAGATAACAAATGCTGATAGAAAGGCAGTGGGTAGTATCTGGTCTGATGCAAGGAATGGAAGTTTGTTGAAAGTGAAAAGTGTGTAGGAGTGTTCTTCTGCCCCATTTGTTATATAGAACTGACAGTTGGCTGCGTCAGAGAAATAAAAAAATAAGCTGAATGCAGGGAATGGATTACTTCAGAAGTAAAAAGATTTGAGAATAAGAATGAATAACGGCTGAATGAACATGAACTGAAAAGTAAAATGACCAGTAGAAAATAAGTATATTGAGGTGGTTTGGTCATATACAGAAAACGAATGAGGACAGAATTATGTAACAAATGCATGAAGAGTGAACAGATTGAGTGGAAGGTGAAGATGGATAACATTATGATTCAGTGGAATTGATCAGTTCCTCCAAAAGAGAAAGGTGAGAAGTCTGAATAACAGAAGGGAATGTATGATGTGATATATGGATGTGAGAGAAGCAAGAATGATTTGCTTTAAGGGTACAGAAAGGCATAGTGAATGTTTGGTATAAATGATGTTTAGCTATGTGTTCTTCTCTTTGTTTATTTCATGACTGAATTCCTTTGACTGATTATTTCTTATGGGGTTATCCTGAAAGGTCGTAATACCATAATTGGTATGTATATACACACATATGCTGGCATGTATATGGAGAGTTCCATGTGAGTTAGAACTCTGCTGTGCCAGGAAAAGAAAAGCCATGAGACCTAATTTTGTAGTCCCTCGTGTATTCAAGAAAATTAAACACAGTCTTTTAATAAAAATTCCAAGGTGATTTTCAATCAGTCCCTCCATGTGTGGGAAAAGATCTAGCCCTTTAATCAAAATCTACTCATTCAGCAAGAAGATACACTAGCTGTGCATGAATAAGCAATCTTCACAAAGTTATAACAGATTCCTGACTGTGTAGACCATATACTGTATATGCTTCCTGAGGTATACTCATAGGGAGGTATAAAGGGAAGAGTCTAGGGACAAGGTGTCATTAGAAATTGAGCCAGAAGGCATAGTCTTTCTCCTTTCCATGCATTTAGATTATGTTGGGAGATAATTATAGGAAGCTTCTATACTTTTAAATGACAGGGAAAAATGGCAAAGAAATGGGAACAGCTACAATATTAAACTTCATTTTATCTCTGAAAGCACTGAACCTCTGTCATTCTCAACCACAGTAATTCCTACAGTATAGTTCAATATTTCTTAACCTCAGCAATTTTAAGATGTGTGGACTTCAACTCCCAGAATTCCCCAGCCAGCATTCTGGGAGTTGAAGCCCACACATCTTAAAGTTGCTGAGGTTGAGAAACACTGATCTAGTTTAATCAAAATATGTGGGAAGGTAGCACCTTATACTGGCCTCAAGAAACATTTTCAGTTTTATTTCCACCAATGTAATAAAATAGATGTACTCATCCAATTTTGCAATGTATGCTTTACTAAAAAATAGAGATAGAGATGTCTGTCAAAAATCTGTAATTTTCAGTTGCTTTGCAAATATGTTTGTGTATTTGTATGTGTGTGTGTGTGAGAGTGTGCATATGTGTGTGTATGTCAGTGTGTGTGTGTGTGTGTGTGTATACAAAGCTTCCCTGGATTCATGTCACTGAAATTATTGACAGATTTTTACTGATTTGTAGTTTACATGCTTTACTGCCTCCTTTGCCTCTTATAATATTCATACTTGTGTTTGAGCAGGCTGTTGTGATTTATACTGAGCAGATGTTGGAGCAGACCTTTGTGAATTTCAGAGTCAGCAATCAAAATTTAGAGATGGAAGTAGGCAAGCATCAAGCACTCACTAAACTCAGAGAAGAAACTCCGTGCATGAGTGGAACACAGGCAAAGGGAAGGGAAGGGAAGGGAAGGGAAGGGAAGGGAAGGGAAGGGAAGGGAAGGGAAGGGAAGGGAAGGGAAGGGAAGGGAAGGAAGACACCCCCCCCCCCCAAAACCCTCTCAAGGACATAAGTAAGACTATCTGATAAAGAAAAGAAGAAATCATTGAAACAGGATGTAGGGAAGATAAACAGAGTAAGGTAAACAATTGAAACTTCAGATGAGTATGGTTCCAAATTCCTAACTGCTTTGTAATGGTGGTTAGCTATCTGTACTGGTTTCAAAGTTTGGGGGAGCTTTCTCATTCAGGGTTATTTTCCACTCATCACTACTTTGACTGCTGCCAATAATTTATCCTGTTGCTGCCAGACTCCAGTCTATAACGTCCAGAAAGAGGGAAACTGAATGGAGGCTTTGTACAACTTTCTTCAGGTCTTCTTGTACGAGTGGTAAGCATCTTTCATTCATTTCTTCTGTACATCCTTCTTATCTGTAGAAGGCTTATGACAGTGGGGAAACACAGCTTGCAGATACAACTCTCCACCCTGTTTTTAAGACTCTAAAGAACCACCAGGTCATGTCACTGAAATTTGATGGCAAAGTGTCATAGAAATAAAAGCAAAGTAGGTGCATTTCATGTATTTTACATTTTAAAAGGTGAAAAAAAGTGGCCATACCTATCCAATGACATTGATGACTTTGCCACTCCCCTCGAAGCACTTGACAATTAATTTACAAAATGGAGATATCACTCTGATTCATGTGAACAGATTTCAAAGTTGCTAGAACACTACTCTGGTGCATAGATGCAAGTGTAAGCTTCTTAAAATTTAATTCCTATGCAAATACAAAGTCAGCAGTTGCAGAATCTTGCTCCCATCTGATAGAGCCTATCTGAATATTTTCTCTGCACATCTGTTTTAAGCACAATGATTAGGGATCAGTTGCATGCCACATATTCAGTGGAACATGGACTATTACCACTGGTAAAGTGATAATGTTCCTTATAATTTCAGAATTTTCCCACTAGCATTGCCATTACTAAGAATTCTGGGAATTGAAATCTAGACATACAGAAGGTTTCAGAGCAGGAGAAAAAATACTACAGATCCACAACTCTTACTTTTTTACCATTTAACTTTTTCAATTCACAACTCTTACTTAGTTTTTAGTCTTTTTATCAACAAGGCTCCGGAGCTTTCCTATAGGGTTTGTTTATGGTTTCACAAATGCTGAATTTATTATTTTCGTAAGGTAAACAGAAGTACTGCAGATATAAAAAGGTTCTTTACATTTTATACACACTCAGGGCAGCTTACCTGGGATAAAGTTTCTTATTTATGGTGATGCATTTGCTTTTCTGCCAGTTTTACAGTTACTGCAGGATGAATCCATTGTCAGGGCTTCAGACTAATTGAATTGACCTGGGTCATTCTGTGAAGAAGTGTTTTTGCTGGGGTAGCATTATTGGATAAAGTTCTAGATAACTGCAAGTTTTAAATCAATTGGGTGTCTTTACAGACACAGAAGGTACACAGTGGCAGATAATAAAGCAGTAGATTTTATAAATACATATTCTCTTGCTTCCATTTTTCATAGAAAATGTTTCCAATTACTACCTGTTACTAATATATAATCTTGCCATAGTTTACCTTCCTTGCTTATGTGTAGGAAGGTGCAATTTCATAAATCACCCTTCACTTCATTAATACAGATGCATTATTTATTAACACATATTATTATTTTAGTAACTGTTAGAAATGTACAAACATTACAATGCCCTAGATTCCTTCCTTATGTCACTGCAACCATTGATTCAGTTATTATTTATTCTAAGGATAGCATATTTAAGCTGCAGTTTTAAGTCTTGTAGCATGTGTGTATCTTTGGGAACTGGGGAAAAGGCGGAACATCTGTGATACTGCTAACTTATCTTGTCTGGAGAATACATTCTATTGCTGTTCTAAAAGGTGATCCTTTAAGGTCATCACGTAGTCCTTACCGCAGTGTCCCATCTCTAACAGATCTTTACCTCTTCCATATTCTATGTGAGAGGTGAGCATCACAATTTGTGTCACATGTGGCTACACTGATATGAATGGTTGTCTGATTGAAGAGATCAATCTGATCTGAGAGAAAACTAACACTTACTAAGTCAAATATTCTCCCTCCTTACAGTATTTTATGTGAATAGCAAAAGGTTTTCCCTGTTTGTATTGCAGCTGCCACATTGGTAGCGTATGTTTATTTTTCTTTATCTTTCTGAGAAGGCCCAGAATTGGAATGGAAAAGTTTGGATTATCCAATGTATCTCAGGGAAATAAATACCCCACCAGAATACCTGCCAATATTTCCTCCAATATTTTTAAATGTTCAGTCCCTTCCCCCATGTTATTATTTTTTTTTTTCAGTCTTTACTTTTCCCCCCACCCCAGCTTTTGGCTGACAAAATGTTACCTACTCCTTATGTGGATACTTTCCTTCACAGTATTTTTCAAATACTGATATCAGTCCTTCCAGTCATACAACCAAGTGATACTTGTGCAATTTCTTTCCGAACCCCATGTAAAATGACCTGATCTATACCGCTCAGTGTAATTGTATTTCAACAAAGGTCAGCAACATAGATCTAGAAACTATGAGACTGCAGCCCTCCATACCAATGGCCCCATCCTGTTCCAGGAGGTACTGTGAATGGTTCCATATATAAGGAAATTAATATGTAATATATATTATTGGAAAAGTATTCCATAAAAAATATGGAAGTTGCATCACTGCCAAATGACTCAATGGACTTCCACTTATTCATTATATAACTTACTTGACCTATGTGATAAGTAGCTGCAATAAATGAATAATTACCTAAGCAGTTAATTTATATATCTGATCATGTGTGAGTTATTCCTTAAAGGTTCAGAACTTTAACAGTTAACACAGATCTTTAAACTTATTAACTGTATGAACTGTATGAATAAATGTATTAAGAATCAGGCGTCTAATTCAAAGAAGGAAAGATTTTCTTCTGAATAAAGCAAAAAAAAAAAAAAGGAAAATGAAGACTGTATTTTAACACAGCATGTGCTTTGATCTTATGTTGATTAGATCATTTGGTGTAAATTTGGATATATGTCTGTGGAATGTAGTTTCTCTTATATCTTAACAGAAATTTATTATTGGTGCTCTCTCAGCTTGGTTGTTTGCTTGCAGACATTTCATTACCCAACTAGGTAACATCATCAGTGGTAGTGAGTGTGGGGTTTGCTCCCTGTTTATATGTAGTGGCTTGCCCTGCCAGCATTGGTGGGAGTGTGGTTTTCTCCTTGGTGGTTCTCTGATTAAGGTACTGTTTTCTGCTTGGTTGTTTGGCTGGTGTTAATCCCTGCTTCTCTGAGTGTTGGCTGCTGGAGATGATGTGTTCTGGTCTTTTTGTTTCCTTCTTAGCTTTTTTATTGTCTCTTTTGAATAGTGTGGAAATGTAGTTCAACTCTACGTCTCTATTGATGGCTGATTTGTCTGAATGCCATGATTCCAGGAATTCCCTAGCATTTTTGGATTTAGCTTGGTCTAGGATACTCACAGTTTTCCAGTTGAACCTATGGTTGAGTCTGTCCATGTGTTGTGAGATTAAGGAGTTTCCATCCTCTGAACTAGAGAAGGTTCGAGGGAGAGCAACTAAGATGATCAAGGGGCTGGAGCAGCTTCCCTGTGAGGAAAGGTTGCAACATTTGGGACTTTTCAGTCTAGAAAGGAGGTGAATGAGAGGGAACATAATTGAGATATACAAAATTATGCATGGTGTGGATAAAGTGGGCAAGGAGAAGCTATTTTGCCCTTCCCAAAATACATGAATCAGAGGTCGTCCAATGAAATTGAATCTTGGAAGAATCAGGTTTTATTAAATCAGATTGATTAAAAATCAGAATTTTTTAAAAAACAGGTAATTAAATTTTGGAATTCACTACCACAAGATGTGGTGCTGTCTACCAGCTTGGCTGGCTTCAAAAAAGAGTTGGACTAATTCATGGAAGTCATGGGGATCAATGGCTAATAGCCTTGATGGCAGTGTGATTGCCTCTGAAGACCATCTGCTGGGAGGCTAGTGGGCTTCTTTGTACAGTTGGTTAGCTACTGTTAGAACAGACTACTAGACTAGATGGGCCAGGGTCTGAATCAACAAGGCATTACTTATGTCCTTATCTTCTTATGTGTAACGATGGACAGTACCCTGGTCTACACCTTTTCTATCTTACTAAAAAAAATGTGAAAACTTTGATCAAACAAACTTTTGATGGATAGCACAGATTAATATCTATGGGCCCACTTAGTGATAATTATAGCAATAAGAATGGTACATGATTAAAATAAAACATGTGTGAAAATATATGAAATGTCCCACAAATGTTTCACATTGAGCAAGGAATCAGGCAAGGATATGTGACATCCCCTTGGTGGTTTAATGCATTTATGGAAAATAGATAATGAATTATGTTACAGGTGTGTTCACTGGGAACATAAATATGTGTATACATTTGTACATATCCAATACCATGTTGTTGTCTGAAAACCTGAATGATTTGTAACAAACATTAGATAGAATGTATGATGCAGTATGGTTCTTAAAATTAATGTATTGAAGTTCCAAGTAACTGTGTTTCACAGGGAAAATGTAAATAAATAGTGAAACATTAGAGCACCTAGGTGAATGTATGTACCAGGGTAGAATGTTTACTAAGGAATGGAAAACAGAAATCTTTGGAAATGCAGATGCTGGTGGAAAGGTAGAGGAAGCATATCATCTGTGTGAGGAGTGATTTTTTTATCAGAAAAAGTGAAAATGTCTTCATATGTTTTTGCCTTATGTCTTGATTTTGTTGGCTCACTATTTTTATTTCTTTTCTGCAATTTGCATAATTTATTTCATTGGATGAGAATACGTTGACAGTTATGTATGTTAAAATATGCTTTGTGTACATGCGTGTATACACACACACACACACACGCACACACACGGCAGTACCTTAATGGCAAGATTGATATTCTCGTTTACTCTTCCAAGATATCAGGCATAGAGACCAAGATCTCAATAGATTTCATGATCTCAAAATAACAAACCATTTCTAAGTTATGTATAAGATATGAATAGGATTGTACTGTATAGACATACCTAGCAGTAACTCACATAGAATTGAATAGTTCTGAATAGCCATGCATAGGACTACACAGTAAATATTATATAGGTAGGTAAGTAGGTAAGCCTTTATTGTGGTCTTTGACCAACATGTGTTTATACACACACACACACACACACACATACATACATTAAGAAAATGGGAATTAAAAGAAGTTAAAAGAAACAGGAGAAAAGGAAAGGCAAGGGGAGGGGAAAAATTTTAAAGGGTATCAAAAGAATGCAGTTTTAATAGACAATATTGTTGTCTCACTCTCATAGCAGTGAGGCAAAATTTGGCTACATTGTGGGTAGTGGTGGTTTTATGATCTGCTAAAAGATAGGAGATGTATCATTGTTCATCTCTCCCTGGAAATTCCTTTATGATGGGACATCATATATATATGTACACGCACACACGCACATATACATTTGAGAGAATTCACTTCTGATTATATATTTTCAATATCTCAATTTCAATTTTCAATCATCTCCTTCATTATAGTCAATAACAGAAGAAGGTATAATTCAGTAACAATTTATAGGGGGATGGAAGTGAGATAAAGGTAGCTGAGCAATTTACACAAAACAGAGGAGAAAGGAGAGGTAAAGTAAAAACAGCAGGCAAGAACTGGATTACTAGGCCATATTTAAAGTTTGTAAGGCAGCAAAAATTGCAAGAGTGCTTAACTGAAGTAAGTAAAAATCTATATTGCTGTATAACACTCTAGTAGACTATTAAAATAATGATATATTTAAACATTTAGATAATTTAAAATGTGATAAAATGCATACGTGCACTATAAAATAATAAAGTTCTACCTGGAATACTTTGAGTATAATTGATGATGCTTACTTAATACCTACTTAGTTATTTACTGTAATCATAATTTAGAGAGAGAGAGTGAGAAGGAAAATAAAAATAAGATAGTCCAAATAGACTATTGAACTATCAGGTTGACTCTGAAGTTGTTACCTAGTTTTAACTGCTATAGTGACAAATTTAGCTACTGCATGGGTGATGTCACAATTTGAGTCTGAAAGGAGGTAGTAAGCATAGAAATTGTTCATTCTCCCTGACGCTTGCAGTTAAAGGGCAGTTATAATATTGTTTCGAAGATCCTTGCAGAAGTTACAGTAAGGAGAACATACTGGATTATTTCGATTTCCCCAGAGTCACAGGGGCATGTATGCTGGGGCTAGGGGGATGTTGGCATACCTGCCATATAGAAACGCTGGTGGAAACACATTGTGCCCAAAGAAACCCTTTCCCCAACTTAGAGGAAATGAGACTGTAGAAGAAGCTTGATGGTTTCCAGGAACCTGTATCTAATAGGATTCTGGAGCTGTGAGAAAGTCAGCTGACTTCAGACTGATATTCAGTATCACTAAATCTTGCAGCACCAGCTTTTTGGGCTGAGTCTAGTCCAAAACTACAAAAGAGTCTCCTGGCAATCCAACAGTTCGTAGTTTTTGCTCTACTGCCAGGGTCCATCCTGAAAGGTAGTTATTAGATAGGGCTAGTGGAAGCAGCCCAATGGGAAAGGATCTAATCCTTAACCTATAAGTCACAACTAATTTCCATGTCCTAAATTCAATTTTAAGCATCCCAGCCTTGAGCCTGAGGAATGCATTGGGGATATCCCAGGACATGGCAAGTAAGAATTATTGTCAGGCCTAGCCCAAGGAATTCCAAGAGACCATGTAAATTCAGTCCAGCTATGTTTATTAGCTATAACCTCTAGCAAGAATCTTCCCAGACT
Organism: Liasis olivaceus; assembly: GCA_030867105.1. Classification (NCBI taxonomy): domain Eukaryota; kingdom Metazoa; phylum Chordata; class Lepidosauria; order Squamata; family Pythonidae; genus Liasis; species Liasis olivaceus. The sequence goes on along the minus strand of CM061354.1, from coordinate 33,752,320 downwards.
GAAACTCCAGCTCCCAAGCAATGCCAGCCACAACACTGTGAATTCCTCAGGGAGGTGCCAGCCTCATCCTCTTATATCTCCCACGCCACTCAAGAGATGAAAGAAAATGTTTTTCACTCTGAACCTGGCCTTCATAATTCCATTCCATCACAATTATGTATTTTAAGTCAGAATATATGTATGAATTTTGTATTAAAACACATACTTGAGTATGTATAGCTTTGAACTTTTTTGAAAAATACAGATTAATAAGAAATTGATGCAAAATGACACATTTCCAAAAATAACAGAGCTATCCATTCCTATTCCAATGTCACTAAGTCTCTAAATGTTGCTTAGATTCCTATTCTTCTACTGAGCATTTGTATATGAGCTCAGTAAGTCAAAACATGAGTTGCCAGCAAAGGTATAGTTATTTTTATAAATAACTAAATAGAAAATAGAAATGCTAACACACACAGTGCTAATTCACTTTCATAAATGTGCAAGAAGGCAATATTAGATCAACTTTAAAGATGTTAGTTCCTGCTGGAGTTGCTAATCATTTTCCTGTCCTTTTAATTCTTGTACTTTGTTATATACTGATGAACTTGAACATGTGTATAGCTAAGAAAAAAGTCTCTTTTAATCCTTTAGCTAGTACCAGCAGATATGGTGATCTGAAACTCTGCTTTCCTTGGATTACAAAATGGGAATAAAGCACTAGTTTGGGAAGTGGGTAGCCACATATCCTATTTTACAGAGGATAGTCTTTCATTTGAAAGGTGTGAAATGATAGTATTGTAGTTGAAGAGGTTTGATTTAAGTGGCTTCCATTTCAACTCTGCTTTAAAGATAAATAGATTTTGGGAGGGCTGTGCCTAAGGAGGTTACCTTATCAGGCTTATAGATATAAGAGTTATTACAGTGTTATCCTCACACCTACCTTTGGTCAGCTGAGTATTGGACTGAAGGAGTGAAAGAAGAATGGAGCACAGTACCTGTAAACTTTTTTAGTGGTATCTAGACATCAAATTGTGAGTATAGAATTGGAGTACATAATCAAGAATAAAGGATTTTTTTTTAACCTGCAAAAATTAGCATGATTATCTCTTTGATAATATTAAAATAATTAATGGAAATCAATAGAACCAATAATATATATCAGGAAATGAATAAAATCAATAATATGTCAAATTAAATGAAAGAATATAAGTAAAACCTGAATATATCAGACCAAATTAGCCAATGGCCTCTTTCTTGCAGTGGACATCTGTATGCTTCCAAACTAAGATAGCCATCAGATGGATATGCAAACAACAACTTATCCTCATTGTCAATCACCTAGCAATTAAAATGTAGTGGCAAACTATCTATGTTTCATTCTTTTAGTAATCGGGGTTATTAGCAGCCATATAGTTAGCCTTGTGCAGATGTTTAGTCTCCTTTTAAAGCCATCTGAATTTGCAGCCATCACCATGTCCTATGTAGGTAATTTCCATAAATTAATTTAAGGTCTGCTTATTAGCTCTGTACATAAACTAAAAGAAACTGCATCACAAGTCCAGTTGGTCAACTTCTGCTCATAACTTATAAAACTAAAGAATTTGCCTGCCTCTGTAATTTGCAGTAGAATTTCAGTCTTGTGTAAGACAGACACATAATAAATTAAACCCTATCAGTATACAGGAAGAACCCTGCTCATGATGATAGACATTAGCCAGATTTAAAGTGGCCATGCAGCCACTGTGGTGGGGTTATTAGTGACAGTTGTGTCAGCAAAAGAGTCAGTGCTGTAGTAAGCAAGTCTTTGTATCTCTCCATAAAGCTGAATTAAGAGTTTGCAAAGCATTTTCATCAATAACTTTATTGACAGTCTGTCTCATTCACCCACCCAACAAAAATTGTTTCTCTCAGCTATAGAAGCTCTGCTATGGAAGGACACTATTTATTTTGTACTTACAGCAACTCAGCCATGTGTGAACATACAGAAAATGTTTTCCACGTTACCTAGCTTTCACATTTATCAATGGGATGTCCCATTCTGATTTCAGCTGCCACTTCAGCTACCATTCAGTATGGTATCTGACAATGTAATAATTTTAATAATCATATCTGGCAGTTATGTTTTCTGGGTAGTGAGTATTTTAGCAAGGCTATGCAGATATTATGATCTTGGTACTGAATTGACATTGAATTGATATATGCCTCCTGGTCATGTCATATTATTTGTTAGCATAATGTACTCTCTCACACACACTTTATATGTAAAAGTTAGAAGAGGAGGCAGCTGAGGTACCAGATCACACCAAAAATTAGTTTCGCATTATCATAAACTGTAATTATACCAAACCAATGTATATTGTAGAATTTGACTAAGTTGATGTGATTTCTTTCAATTTTTGTGTGCATTAATCATGATGTTTGCACAAGATACTTTATTGTTAGATAGCCTTCAGCAAATTATGTTCTCCACATCAAATCCATTCCACATGGATATGATGTGCATCTGCAGTCAGGCTGGTTAGTTTGGCACATGAGGTAGAAAATTCCACAAGAGCCTTCTTCCACTACAGGCAATAAAATGTATGTTAATACCAGTTCACATAACTAGAATTCACTAACTTTTATCTTACAAAAAGTCTGCTATTTGAGGTGGCCACTTCACTCCATGTAAAGCTAGGCCTGATTGCATATTTTATTTTACAATTATTTTGTAATATAATTGTATTATGCAAACTTAAAAATAGATATATTCAAATGTATATAAACATTAAGAGGTAAACAGAAGCACAGAAATAATCAGAGCAAAGAAAATGGGAAATGGAAGAAGGATGAGGAGAATGAGCTTTGAAAGTATGCTCTAAACAGGACAACTCCTAAAACTCTTACTATATTACTCAAAATACTGTTTTTTTTGTCTCTTTATTGAAAAAAAAATGAATTCAAATGTTGATAAATAATGCATATCAACACTCCTTTGCTTCTAATCAGGTGTAGATTTCTCATTCCAGCGCTGTGCCTATGCCTGAAAATCCCCTTCCCCCTCAAAAAAGTTTTAAAATAATTTTATTGAAAATTTTTAAAATGAGGGTAAAAACTAAAACAAACTAATATAAAGTAGGAAAGAAAATGAAAAATAAAGAAATCAAAGAGAAAGTTAAAAGTACAAGAAAGAAAGAAAAAGAAAAAAAGATACAAAGTGGCTTCTGATCTTTACAGCAGTATAAAGTATAAATTTATCCTATTTTTCTAAAGTTACATCATGACTCTTCTTTCTATAATCTATCCTGTCTAATTACAAAAACCATAAATCATAAGTTCATTTTTTTCTGTTTTACACAAAAAGTCCATGAGGGATTTCCAGTCAGCAATAAACATAGCTATTGTCTTTTCTCTAATCAAAGAAGTCAATCTGGCTTTCTCAGCAAGTTCCATCATCTTCACCCACTATTCCTCCATTGTAGGTATTGCTGAATCTTTCTATCTTTGTTCATACAATAATCTCATTGTGATCATCATATACAAAAAAAGTTCCATGACTTTCTTCCAGTTGTTTATCCATCAGTCCCAAGAGGAAGACTTCTGGTCTCAATTGTATATTAATCTTTAAAATCCTCTGAAACAGTGTATGTATTTGAAACCAAATTTTTCTAGCTTTTTTACATGTCCACCAAGCATGATAAAATGTCCCTTCTTGTTCTTCACATTTCCAACATAAATTTGAAATGCCTTTATACAGTACTTTATAGACAATTTCTCTGGGGTCATATTCCATCGGTACATCATTTTGTAAGAATTCTGTTTAAGATTATAAAACAATGTAAATTTCAATCCTTTCAACCACATACTTTCCCATTGTTCAATCTGTATAGTATAACCAAAATTTTTAGCCTACTTTATCATACATTGTTTCACTTGTTCTTCTATTTCAAATTTCAATAAAAGTTTGTACATTTTAGCAATTACATATTTATCATTTGCACACAATTCTATTTCAAAATCGGTCTTACAATATTTAATACCATAAGCTCTTTTGTCTTCTTTAAATCTTTTTGATAACTGTAAATAAGAAAATAAGAAAAAGTTGTTGTTATAGATTCCAAATACTGGGGAAATAACCCAGAACAACATGTGTATCAATTAACATGTAGCCACTGCAGTCGGTAACGACTGAGTGCACAAAAAAAAAAAAAAAAATGATCTGAAAACTTATTAAATTTGTTTGTATCAACCCAAAACACTGTATTATGACAAGCCAAGCTACAGGGGTTAATGTTCTAATTCATAAATTACAACTTGAGCAGTAGGGTAATTATATCCTTATTAAATATAACTTTTGTTGTATCAGACTCATTCTGAAATAATAGGAAAATGATTTTACATTGTTTAATGTGACCCTCCATTGATGTACCAGAACAGGAGATTCAAGTTCATTATTCAAGAGGTCACATAGGTAACGATTATAATTTCATTAACTTCCTTCAACTTCCTCTAAAGACAGTTTATCCAGAATCTTTAAATGCTGTAGAGCTTTAGAAATCGTTACTGATTTGAACCAAATAAATTAAATAACAAGTGCTTAAGCTGAATATACTTCCAAGAAGCACTGAGGTAAATCAAGTTCATTTCTAATTCTGCAAAAGTTTTAAAATCAGTTTTCCCAAAACTGAGTTTAAAAATATTAGGAATAGCATTAAGATTAACATCCCCCCCCCCCAAAAAAAACAAAACAGATTTTGATGGACACTACTTTTTATAGATAAAAAAAACAACAACTGGGATTATCCCGCTATGTTTATTATTATTTTTTTGTAGGCAGATGGCCCAAAATTATATCGGTAATATCTGCAACCTGTATTTATATATAAATACTTATACATAAAAGTCCAAAGAGGAGCTGAATTTTTACATCCCCTTTTCCAGACAGTAACAAAAGCTTAGATAAGTACCCAATTATAAACCTGAAAGTAAGACATTAAACCCAGCTTTCTTAACAGAAAATTGTAGTTTACAAAATGAAAATCTCTCAGGATGTTCTTTCCAATTAAACTTATTCAATATCTTCATTTCATTTGAAATAATATGATGGAATAAATATAGAAAAGCCCCTCAAAACATACATCAACATTGGAGCTATATTTATCTTAATCAAATTAATCTTACCTCAAGAGAATACTGGGCCATCTGTCTGGATCTGCTTTCCTGTGCACAAAACAGGGTAAGTTCAATCTTATCAGCTGAGAAGGATTGCTGAACATTCTTATACCAAAATGAATGCTCAGAACATAACCTAACCTAACCTAACCTAACCTTTATACTTTTCTAAATTGCTACTATAACCTTGTGGCATCAAGTCTCGTTTAGTCCATTTTATAAAGCAGCCATACAGGATCCCAAACTCATGAATAAATGAGATAAAATTGTTTTTTTTAATAAGCTGCTCACATAAAGGGCTAGTCCCACTAGTCCCACCATATCTAGAATCACATGACTTACTTTTCATTCTTCACAATCTACTAAGGGTACTGTAGAACTTTAATGCATTTATTTAGGAATCAAGCATTATTTTTGCACATATATGATACATATATATATATATATATATATATATATATATATATATATATCCCTCTTGAAGACTGTTCATGAACAATCTTTTCATATAAACCAGTCATTGGTATATCACTAGAAGAGCCCTTAATGTTAATTACTATAGGCTGTGTGATCAGCCAGTACTACTTTGGTGGTTTGGTACAGTGAAAAAAGTGAAGTGAATTAATTACAGTAGCCATGCATCTACTCTGTGATGGGTACCATGAAAGTAATCTACATCAAGACATTTAAGTTTTCAGAATAAGGCAGAGACTAATTTCTGGAATTATTTCCAAATCCTTTACCAGCAATGTTCATCTGTGGGCTTTTTTTCCTGTGTAACAAAATAACATGTTCATATCTATGTGTGTGTGTTTCTGTCATTCCTTCATATTGTATCCTGAGATCTTGAGGTGAGATCTTGAGGTGGTTCCCTTGCTAATCTAATCTTTTGTGTGTCATATGCTTTTTTAACTTTTTTTAATAATGATGCCAGACTCGATCGATGTCAGGTTCAGCCCAAAGAACTCCACGAGACAGTACAGGTCTAGTTCGATAGCTTTTATTAGCTTCCAACCACAGACAGAATCCTGCCAGACTGAATCTAAACTCCTCAAGCCAGCAAGCAAAACCCTGCGAATTCCTTAGGGTGATGCCAGTCTCATCTTCTTAACCTTCCCACACTCTTACTGGGGGCTAAGGCAATGCTTATCTCCCTGACTGTGGCCTTCATCGAAGCATTCCATCACAACAGGGTCCCTATTGCCAAGGGTTCACAGGCCTGTTGAAAAACCATGTTTTAAAGGCTAACCTCACCTCGGGGGAATGATGTTCCAGGGGCAGGTGCCATAGCAGAAAAGGTTCATCTCCTAGGTCCCATCAGATGGAACTCCTTAGCAGATGGGACCTGCAACATAACACTCCTTTCGGGCCTGATGCCAGATACCATGATTTTGGTCACTTATTTTCCCATACTAACTTTGGGATAATTCTGCTTTGTTTTCAGAGTTATCCTGCTGATTGACAGATCTACAGAGTCCCAACCCACTTACATGTGTGTGTAAATCCACACATCCACACCTCCTGTATATATAATATACTGTTGGAATAGAAAAAACTACAGGCTAGATAAAGTATGAAAACCATGGCTTCTGGAATTATTTTCAACCTCTGTATAGCCTGGCTGCAACCTGGGTCATGTGAAGAGTGGAAGGGGCTTAAATAGAGAGCCCAACCCATATAGGGGGGCATACATGAGACCTGTTTTTTACCCTATGCTAAGCTTGTTCAAAATCTCGGCTCCCGGACTCATAGCTCCTGATAGAATAGCAGATGGACTGTGGTCAGGAGACTGCCTAGAATTGCTGGGAGTCAGGCAGCATATAAATTTAATAAATTTAGTAGTAGTACTAAATAGTATACTAAGGTAGTAAATTATTACTATTACTATTATTATTATTATTGTTTTTGGTCACACAGCCAGATTCCAATGCACCATTATTCCTACTTTGTCATGCCAATATTTGTAGTCAGGCTGTACAATCTTCCTGCAGCATCTAACTACTGTAGGTGGGCCACTGTTTTTTCAGCTTCTTTGCAGAGGTGACATTTGCTGTCTGTTGCTGCCTTCTCAATTCTGGCTTTGTATGCATTTGTTCTTAAGGCTTGGTCTTGTGCAGCCAGAATTAGCCCCTCTGTCTCTTTCTTCAACTTTCCTGCTCTTAGCCATTACCAGGTGGTCTTGTTATTGCTTTGCCTGCTAGTTTGTGTGTGTGTGTGTTTGTGTGACTGGTCATGTAATATTTTGCCTTGCCATGCCTCTTTTCTGTTCTTCATTTGATCTTTCTTGTAGGCCAGTTTGGTCTCTTTGGTATTCAGTAAGCCTTCATGGTGTACTAACTTCAGTGCATCTTCTTCACTGTCCTTCAGATTCTTCCAATGCCCTTTTTTCTTCTTCAACTGTCTGGTGTACTTGTAACATTCCATGCCCACCTATGCTCCTTGGTAAGCAGAGTCTGTTAACATTGCTGCGTGGATGAAGGGAATGATTCATTGTCATTCTTTTTCTGGTCTTCCTATCCAGGGCTTTTAGTTCAGCTCGAGTCCAGTCCACCGTTCCAGCTGTATATCTAATGACTGGAAATGCCCAGGTGTTAATTGCCTTGATGGTATTTCCTCCACTGAGTTTGGACTTCCTTTACTGTCATGATGTATTCACTACTAACCTTCTTCTTGATTTCAGTGTGCTTGATGTTGTCAGCTTGAAGGATTCCCACGTATTTTTAGTGATCTTCTTCATCCAGATTTTGATGTAATTTCTATAGGGAATCTTGATTCCTTCAGTTTTCACTATTTTCCCCTGTTGATGGTAAGAGTGGCACATTTGTCCAATCCAAACTCCATTGGCTGTATATTTGGACAGTGTTGAGCAGCAATTCTGTTTCAGATGGTGTTTTTCCATACAGCTTCAGATCGTCCATGTAAAGGAGGTGGGATAACCTAGCAGATGTTTTTGATGTTTGATAGCCATGGCCTGACTTGTTCAGTATTGTTGACAGAGGAATCAATGCAATGACAAACAGTAGTGGTGATAGTAGTCTTCTTGAAATATTCCTCTCTTGATGTTAACATCTCCCAGTCTGTTGCCACTGACCAGCAACTGTGTCTTCCATTGTGATCTTTGCACAAAGCTTTTGATGTTTCTACTGACTCCTGTTATTTCTAGGCACTTGATTATCCAATCATGTGGCAGGGAGTCAAATACCTTCTTGTAATCAATTCAAGCTACATTCAGGTTGGTCTTACTTCTCTTGCAGTTTTTCAAAATAAGTTTGTCAATTAGGAGCTGATCTTTTGTTCCTTTGCTGTTTGGGCAGTTTCCTTTCTGCTTAGATGGAAGAGCTTGTTTTCAACTAGATCCTGTTGGACTGCATCAGCTACAACACCAGTTAGCAGTTTGAAAGTTGTTGGCAAGCAAGTAATTGGCTTGTAGTTGCCTGATGCTGCCCCTTTTACTGGATCTTTCATTATCAGGTAGGTTTTGCCAGATGTTAAGCAATCTTCAGTGTCACTTCCTTGCAGTATGTTGTCAAACTGCTTGGCAATGATGGGTGCAGAACAGTCAGATGTTTCAACCAAAAACCATGCAGTTCATCTTCATCTGGTACTGATCAATTCTTGATCTCCCTTGCCTTTTTCTCCACCATATCTGCTGTTATTACAAGTTCTTTCATTTCAGCTTCTTTTTTATTCTTATACACCTCCTTTATCCAAGGTGCATTCTTGTTATATTTATTTGGGTTATCCCATAGCTGTGCCCAAAACTGCACTGTTTCTTCTTTGTCTGGTGTTGACTGGTTCATTGCAGTCTCTCCATTGATGGACTGGTAGAAATGTTTCTGATTCAACTGAAATTGGAGATTCTGCCTGTAGGGTGCAATTCAAGCTTTGTATCTGCTGATCTTTTTTGCAATGGCTGTTATTTGCTGCTTTATTATTTCCAGTGCTTCCTTGATCTTCCTTGTTTCTAGGTGATATTTCTTGATCAGGTAGTCTTTGGTCTTTTTGTTCTAGCTTGCTTGTATCTGATCTTAGCATGCTGATCTTATTTTCCAACCTGATCCTCCATTTTGGTGGTGCACTGTTTGGCTTTTTTTCTTGTTTGTTGATTTTGCATCCAAGGTATTCAGTTATAACTGCAGCTGTGCTGTACATTAGTTGGTTTGTTTCTTGCAGTGAGTTGGTGCTTATATTTGATATTACAGTATTGGCACCTTTTAATACTTGTGCTAGCTGTTTCTTTGTAACAAGCTTCAATGCAGGCAACCTTATTTTTTTAGTTAAAGGGGTTTGCTCTTTCTGAGGGAAAGGCAGAGGAGAGGGTGCCTAGTTTGGAAATGAAAATGATTCAGTAGTTATGCTGGCTTCCTCTACTTCCAATTCCCCTGGTTTGTCTCTATAGTCTGAGCTGCTTCTGGCAAGGCTTTGGTTTCTTTGCCCTGGGTAGACCTCTGCAGTTCTTCCAATTCTCCTTCTGTGAATACTTTATTTTGTATTATAAATCAGTATTGATCTGCTAGCCTTTGTTCTATTATTTCTGATTCTGGATGTTGTTCTTTCCAGAACCAGTGCATTCTTTTCCCATATCCTCTTCTCATTGGACTTGATTTGTAATAGTAGATCATTATTTCTTTGTTTTCAGTCTTTGTATATTTGCAATGGGTAAACAACTTTTCTTTCATTAGTCCTGCAGCTGCTGGCCCTAGTTGCTCAGCCAACAGTCCTGAATCCTTTAGCCCACTTGTTACCAGATGTCCAGGAACTAGAATACCTAGTGCAGACCTTGTTGCCCCAGGCGATGACTGATCTGGTATAAGTTTCTATAAGTTATGTCTCACCATATTGTTTATGGGAGAGACACTCTTTGTCTGGATGCTCTGATGAGACCTGTCCAGTATGGTTGAACTTCTGGCATAGCTCTCATGCAAGCCCCACCCCCGCCCACAGTGCATCACTGAGGGATTATTATTATTATTGTTATTATTTATTACCCTTTACACAATTATGTCTTGTGAACCAGCTTTCCTGAATCAGAAAGTTCTGTTATGAGCCATTCATTCCTTCCCCTTCTCATGCTTAGGCTTGTAATTCACCATATATGAGGCTTATCTTGAAGACCAACTGGAAGCAATGATCCCATAGTACGGCTTTCTTAGTGGTAGTACAATATGTTTCCCCTGTAAATATTGATCACCACTTCCCTGATCAGATTTTGCAGAGAGGTGGGAAATCTGGCTCTGGGAGAAAGTGTTTGGGTGATATTAAATTTGGGGTCTGTCCTGTTGGATTGCACCATTATTTACATTGCTTTTTGATTCTGTTTTTGTTTTCATCTTTGATTCTGCTGTATACCACTCAGAGCCATTTGGAGCAAAGTGGCATAAAAACATCAGCAATGTAAGCAAGTAAATTGGCAGCATGCCTTCTCCACGCGAATAGGTTGAGGGATATTTTTTCTTATTTTTTTTCTACAGATACTAACCATATTCAGTCCGTCCTTCCTTCCTTCCTTCCTTCCTTCCTTCCTTCCTTCCTTCCTTCCTTCCTTCCTTCCCTTTATATGCCTGTCTGATTTGAAGAGAGTCATTAGTCAGCTTCTTCTCCAACATCAAATCTAGTCCTATTAGTTCCATTCTTTTTTCATAGAGTTATCCTGAGTCCCAAGCTCTCTTGGATAACCCTAAAATTCCACTGGAGTGGAAAAAAATAAAAAGCATTAGAGAGTTCTTAAGATTGTCCATCAACAGTTACAGCTGAACAGGCACATATGTCATTTAGTTAAATTTATCCCTATGATGGTGCACTGCATTCTAGTTTTATTTAATTTTAGAAATAATTTCTGCATTTGAATCTAAACATATTAATTAGCTCAGCAAATTTGATACAGATCTGAAGATTCCTTTGTCTTCTTTTATGGTGATTTGTCAGTAAATAACCTAGGTTTGCCTAAGATTGTGATTTTGGGAACCTCCCTGTCCACCACTAAAATTTTTACCTGTTCTACTATAGCAGCTAGTATTTCATGAACATAAAAGTTGCTATCTGAGCATATATTGAACAGTTTAGTATGCCAGTGGAGAGATGTCTACAAAATCTCATTGTTGTAACTATAAAAACCTGATCCCAACATTTTCATATTAGAGGTTTTTTAATTCCTTAGATCAACATAAATATTCTGCCATAAAAAATATAACTGCTAAAGAATTTTATACACCAAATGGGCCATTATTACATGACTTTAGCAGAAGACTTTTTCATCTGTTATTTTGGTTTAATGCAGGAGCAGAGAATATTTTCTGATTGAAGAATGTACTTGCTGCTGATATTATTGTTATTATTTTCTGGCTTCAAAAAACCTAGGAGTCATGTTGATCGGATAATTCTTTTTCCCTCACTATTTGACAATGTGACATGTTTCTTTTTTTTTTTTAAAGTAAACTAGGTAACATAAACCTAGAAGAAGCTTAATGCATCTCCTTTGTTTGCTATTTGTTTTAAAAAATGGAAAACAATGCACTGAATTTGAGTGGTTTACTACCAAATTCCAGTTGTACAATTTTGGGGGTTCAGGAGGGTATAGGAAAAGATTGTGGTCTGCAGATAATCATATTGTGAGTTACCTACTTGTTTTAGGTATAATCATCAGATGTCCACTCTGGAATAGTATATTAGTACACTCACATAAAGTGAGTTATCTAGTTTTATAGGTCATCTAATCCAACATCTTGCTTAATGAAAGAATCCAACAAACAACAAGCCAAACAACAAAAGAAAAAATAAAAGAGAATTTAAATTATTTTCATTCTCAAAAGTACATCTCAAATCTGCCACAAAATATATAGCTGTTTTTCTCCCTTAAAAAATATAAAAGTTTACAGAAAGATTTTTTAAAAAAAACTTAACGTGAACTATTAAGGTGCCTGTAGTCATCATATGCTCTGTTTTATTTTTTAGGTAACAGTCTAAGGCACACAACTTTGCTGTTTATGCTTAGCATCATAGGTTGACATGGCAAAAAAGGGGGAAAATGTTTATAACTTTAACTACATTCTTTCACTTAGAACTGGTGATTAACACTAGGCCTGGAGTCAGAAAACTTTCAAATGTCTTTCATTATAACCTGACTGGGTGGCATGGAGGAAATGGGATCAGTTTCTCTATTCTTGTCACAACTACTTGCAGGATTTACTCAAAGTGGACCTCACAAACTGAGATTACACTGAAAGCTATTGATCTGTTTTCAGAAGAATTGTGCAATTCTTGAGAGAAATCGTTCCAAGTAAAAGAATGGTAACAGAAATGAAGCTGTTTAACAGCAAGGGGGAAAGTGCATGAGTTAGACAGATCTGAGGTGATATACTTTCAGTTTTGACATATGGTGTAATATTACAACTAAGGATGGAAGAGAATAGTGGATACATTGGAAAGAAGTTTCATCATCTATAATTTAACTCCTTATGATTTACTCCCATCTGATTCCTTTCAGATTGTTCTTTTCCAGCAGTTATCAATATGGGCAACCAATGGGCATCTTTCATATTTCTTCATACTGTGCTCCTACTTGTACTCTGCTGGCCAGATGAAAAGGAAGTTTGCTATTTTAGACCATTCTGCTCCTTTCTCCTGAAAGTATGCTGATCTCTCTAGAACAAATTTGAAGCACAGAAAGGAAAAAGGCATAAACTTCCTTCTTGGACATCACATTTTACTCCCTTCTTGCATTCATACGCAGGTACTTGAGCTAATACACTGTACTGTCTAAAAAGGAAGTGGTCAAAAGATGCAACACTTGAATTCACAATTTAGTTTCTTTGTATTATGTGTATATGTGTGTGCATGCATGTGTGTGTTTCAGGGGTTGGGTAGAGAACAATTAGTTGTCTGGAGGTATTTTCCCACTGTTAAAACTGGATCTTTCCTGGCTTGCATCTAACTGCAGCACAAACCTGTCCCAACAACCTTTTTTTCTGCTGCGTCCTTTACCCCAGCCCATACTCTAGGTATTTTAAAGACTTTTTAGCTGTACTGGCTTTAAAATACTGTTTTCTCCTTTACCCTTTCATAGATTTATGGAATGGATAAATTCTGTTCTGCTTCACTGACCAATCTGTCCATGCAATTAGGTGACCCCAAGGCATCCCAGCATCTATTGGCCACTGAAGGATGGTCACTGTCTACCAGGTCCATTCTACCTTAGGCAGGACTCAACTCCATTTCTGTCTAACTTGGCTCTTCTCCTACACACCCCGTCGCCACTCCAATCTAAACAGTGGCAACAGGGGGCTGCATGAATCAGCAGAGAGAGAAGTTCTCTCTTTGCTGCTTAATTGTGCAATTCTCCCCATATCTGTCAGATATTATTTAGGCTGCCTTTGAAAAACAGGTTTATCAATTTTCTGTAATAGCACTAAGGGATCAAAGGAATGTGTCTATCACTGATAGTTTGAAGATACTTGAAAAAGCACTTGTGCAAAATCAATGTGAATTTTGACAGATGGCTAAATCTGTTGGTCAAAACAGATACCTCCTACCCCACTTTCCCATGTTAAGGAGAAAAAGTGGTAGATGTTTTCCCACAGATATTTTTTGGAAGGAGAATGAAACAAAATCAGAGGAATCCACCAATCTCTATCCTTAACAGGCCCTGCACATTGCAAATAATGACAATGCCATTTGCCTGCATGGTTGCTATCATTGTCATGGGAACAGTAAATTTTATGGCAGTAGAGTTTTCTATCAGCACAAAGACTGCTGGATAGCAATTTAACTCATTCACAAGGATAAAATATAAGAAAAGAATATTATTAGAAAACATGGTAACAATAGTTCTTTTCAAGGTCACATGAGGAAAGAATGAAGTTTCATCTTGTGACATTAACTAATGATCACTTCCTCATTTCACTCCTTCTGCCATTATCCACTCACTGTAGGGATAGATAAAAGCAGGACTATTGCTTTGCATACCAAATGTCTCAAATAATTTAGGATCCCTAAAAAATCAGATGGAAGGCCTATTTGTATGCTGGAAGTTCTCCTTGTAGATGGCAATGGGGCTAGGTTGATGTAGATCAGTGGCAGAAAAGGAGCAAGAGATCTATCTGCTTCTAATTGTGTGAATTATAAGAAGGATAAAGAATACAGCTGGGTTTACATATTGATATAACCTTTCTTTTTCTTTGTAAATAACAATCTGGTATAAACAGGCACATTTTCATTTAGACCTCATCCTTTCAGAAACAGTTTTGAACTTAAACATTTGGAGACTGTACTGATATATATATATCCACTCTTCATTAAAGCAATCAGATTAAACACCTTGTAATTTATGATCATTTAAGATACATGCAATAAGAATTCAAGCAAGCTTTGTTCTGTATCTTCCCGTAAGCTTTATTTCTTTGTGGTGACCCCCAAGTGTGGACAATGTAAGATGTGATATATCAACAACTGGTCATTAAAGTTGTGATTTAATTCAAGTGGAGCTTTGGCAATATTTAAGGAACTGTGTTGTTGGAACTAAACTGCTGAGTAAATAAATGATAGCATCCCTCTTCAGGGGATCACCTAGCCAAGTGTGACTTTTCAAACTCTTGTAGATTTTGCTTGTATGACTGTGAATAACAGCCACAACAAATACAGTACCTCATCATGATATGCCAAATATTATGGAAAACTCTATAGAAAATTGTATGGTTACAACATTCAGAGTCCCCAAAAGCCAGATAAACTTGGTTAAAGAAAGCAAGAACAACATAAGCACGCATAAAAAAAGCAGCAAGCTTACTCATCAGCTGCACCAAAATAGACAAAAATGAGAGGAAGAAGAAACAAAAGTACAGTCATAGTTCCAACCATTACTGAGTTTCCAGCAGTAATTATGCCGGGCGGTGGGAATAAATAAAGTGCTTGTTGAGTCATTTCAGCTGTGGATGGTCAGAAAGAAATAGAAAGTTGTGAATGAGATGAAACATACATGCTAACAAGAATGTAATGTTGCTGCATTTTGTGCATTCTGGAAACACTCAAGTTTGACATAAGCTCTATGCACAGAAATATGACTGAATTCTGGTGACATAAATCTCCATGTCCACTTCTCTATACACAAGTCTTTGGTAAAGATTTTTACCAAATTTAGTCTAAAGATTTGCAAGAAGTACAATGTTTTTACATCTTAATAGGATAGGGAATGCTGATAAGGCTGGGTTCCTGATCATGCATAAAGATGAAAATTGAATGGATTGCTTACTTTCCTCTTGCTAAATGTGTGACCTAGCGATGTGCTCAGAAATCTATCTTATGCAAATACAGTACATTATTGAATTCTTCCTGCCACCTAAGGATTTACTGAACTATCCTGAGATTTTCACTTCTTATGTTTATTGTGAAATGTATGAAAAAAAAGTTTTTATCTTTGTATCTTCATAATCTTAAAAAGGTCAAAGTTGAATATGTGATATACAAACTACTGTAAAAGATGCTGAGAGTGGCACCAGTATACTTGAAATGCATGATATTCTGTATGTACAGTTTATAATGAGGATAAGAAAATGTAGGATTGCAATAGACCTAAATAAAATGAAAAGTAAAATTAAGAACTAGAAAAGAGAACTGCAGATTGGCTTGCAAAGAGAGATATGATTTAACAAAATAACAAAAAAACCCACAAACAAAGCTATATCCAACATAACAGTATCAAGATGTTGCATCTCAGCCAGCATCTTTAGAAAGTAGGTAAGACATTTATTTACTCGATTCATTGCTCACTGAAATTCCAAGGTTCTTCATGGTTTACAGTTATAATACATAGGAAATAAAATATCCACAGTAAAAAAAAAAAATCAAAATTACACAATTATAAAATCATAAAAACCAAAGAACATAGTACCTCCATTCATCATTAGTCATCACAGAAATGGGAGACTATCAGCAGTTTGTCCTGGGACAAAAGAATTGAGCAGGTTGATTCTGACTGGAGAAGGTATTCAAAGTATACTTTGGTACCAAGCTATATAAGGCTTTATAGGTAATAACCAGTACTTTGAATTGTAATCTGGAAGCAAATTGGAAACCTATGCAGCACTTGGAGCACAGATGTAATTTCTTCATGGTGATGAATGCCAGTCAGTAAATGGCACTCATCACCATGACTTCTGTGGCTGTGGCATTTTGGACTTTAAGGACAGCCCCATGTAGCACACATTGCAGTAGTCCAGCCACATGTTGATGAGGGTATGATTTACGCTTGTGAGCTCCTCTCATTACAGTTAGGACACCTTGGCTATGGCCTCCACCTTTTTATGAAGCAATAACTGTGAGTTCAGGAGGATTCCCAGTCACAGAAGTGCCATCCTTCAAGAGACAGTATTAGAGCTCTCAGAGAACTCTGTCTTGCTGTTCTCTCCAGCCTGTTCTGTCCTATCCAGATCCCAAAAGCCTCCAAATACTGAGACAAGACATTGATGGTATCTTGTGATGAGCCTGGGTGGTGGTATAAAGATGGATATCAAAACCATACTGATGATACCATATCCCAAACTGGAAGCTGACCTTCTCCAGCAGCTTCAGGTAGATATTACAGAACAGGGAAAAGAACCAAACGCTCTGTTATCCCACAGGATGGAGACAGCTTAACTGATCTGCTGTATCCAATGTCTGAAATATGCACTTAGGAAATAGCAGAACCACTATACACCTGCAGGTGGCTCAGAAGGATACCATGGACAAGCTGCTGAGAGTGAAGGGTCCAGATAATCTTCTTCAAGTGTACTTTGTAGTTACCCCATGCCCATGGTCTCAATGAACCTTTCTAAAGAGACGTGAGAGATGGGTAATTCTGAAGGATGCTGGATCCAAGGAGGGCTCCTTAAGGAAGGATACCAGAGCCTGCACAAGACTGCACAAACCAATTAATGTAGGCATGAGTGTGAACTTAGCTCAATACTAACTTCAAGGATAAAAGAAAGATTACTGCTGTTCAAGGCTTCAATTCAATGAAGCTTTGACTGAATTATCCCTGAAGAATGAATCAAAGTGGGGATCTGCTTTGAAGCAGTGAATCAAATCAAACAGCTTCAAAGCAACTTTTTGAAGTGCTTTGCAGATGTGATTGCTTTTCTACTGCTTCAGAAGTTGTCACAGACAATATTCAATGTTGCAACTTAAATTCCATATATGGATAATGTGTGTGGAGGGGCTGACAGGTGTGAAGGGCTCTCTGACATTGACATGAGTAGCCAGCCAATCAGTTTAATGCCTCATTAAACTCTGCTTATCAGAACTCTAGAGATGTCAAAGCTAACACTGCACTAGCTTTCACTTTTACACTGTGGTTTCATTCATTTTTAAAAGTCTCAGTTTCCTTAATATGATCATTATAGGAGAACAGCCATGTTACTCCATGGTAGCAAAAAGTCAGTAGCCTGGTAGCACTTTTCTGACTAACAATCTGATCAGTCTAGCCATTCTATAGATCTGATGAGTGAGTTATGTCTCACAAATGCTTATGCCATTTCATAGAATGTGTGAACCAGAATAGGTGCTATCTGACAACTCCTCATTTTTTAATGTGGTCACAAGCTGTAATTTTGCTCTATCTTGTGCTGATGCAATCTCATAGTCCTGCCAACCCAAACTGTGAGATCAACTTATCATTTGGAATATAGATTCAAGTCTGTTTATTTTTAAATTCAGCACAATTTGGCAAATTTAAATCTCTTGACAATAAGTAGGGAAGACTAACACTTACAGGAACTCACTCAAACTGGCAGTTGAAGGTGGCAACTTTACTTTATCTTTGTCGATAACTTTATTTGTGGTTCACCTGTCTCTGTAACATTGTATAGCCCTGTGCCATTTTGCTATCTGAGTATTGTCAGTAATCCTAGCTATAGGCAACTAATTCTCCAATAATGAAAGTGTTTATTTCTAGGAGAGGGCAAGCTTGCCAACAAGATATACTGATTATCTTGGCTGGCTGGAAATTTCAGTGAACAGAGATGGCAAAGCTTTACCATTTCACAAGAGAAAGTCAGTGCTTATTCTTCCAAGTTCTGGCCTGTCTGGCCTTCGACTCCTTACCAAGAGGAGCCATACTTACCAAACAGTTGTGTCAATCTTCCTGGCACTCAAAAAACCTGGTAATCAGAGGCAGAAAAAAGGGTTGCTGAGCCATAAAGGAAGCCCATGGTTATTTTCTGTGTTAGTATCATTCTCAGAAAAGAAAGCGTAAAGGTAAGAACAGATTTATTAAAACAGTTTTTGAAAGTTTGATGCAGGTAGAGCTTAGGGTTACTAGATGTCCAGCAGAAGGAGGACACATCGTCCCACGTTGTCCTCATGTCCTCCGTCTGGCAGGCACAGCCTTAAAATCAAATATTGTCTGGCTTTTTGAGTGTCTTGATTTTTTTATTATTTTATTTTTGACTGTTTTTACAACAGGACTCATTCAAACTTTTGTGTATTGTGACCTTGTAAATTGTCTGCTTCTTCTTTCCCTTGTCCATCAACAAACTTGATAGCCTAAATTTACAATATTTAATTTATTTCATGATTCCAGCAATCTTTCTTCAATCCATCCCAAACCTATGATTGCTGTAGTCTCTAGATCCCCTGACTTGTAATACATTTCTATGGTGAAATTTGAAAAGTACATCATCATTGATTCTATATTATCACTAGCATGTATTCTTGAAAATAAAGATTTGTTCGAAAAATAATGCTATTGAAAAAAACAGTCTTTCTGATGCTGGAAAAATAATTTTATATACAGGTGAAACTCGAAAAATTAGAATATCGTGCAAATGTTCATTTATGTCAGTATGGCAACTCAAAAGGTGAAACCAATATATGAGATAGATGCATTACATGCAAAGCGAGATATGTCAAGCCTTATTTTGGTATAATTGTGATGATTATGGCGTACAGCTTATGAAAACCCCAAATTCACAATCTCAGAAAATTAGAATATTACATGACATCAATAACACAAGGATTGGAAATAGAACAATATCAGACCTCTGCAAAGTAGAAGCATGCATATGTACTCAGTACTTGGTTTGGGCCCCTTTTGCAGCAATGACTGCCGCAATGCGGCGTGGCATGGATGCTATCAGCCTGTGGCACTGCTGAGGTGTTATGGAAGACCAGGATGCTTCAATAGCGGCCTTCAGCTGCACTGCATTGTTCGGTCTCACATCCCTCATCTTTCTCTTGGCAATGCCCCATAGATTCTCTATGGGGTTCAGGTCAGGCGAGTTTGCTGGCCAATCAAGCACAGTAATCCCATGGTCATTGAAGCAGGTTTTGGTACTTTTGGCAGTGTGGGCAGGTGCCAAGTCTTGCTGGAAAATGAAGTCAGCATCCCCACAAAGCTCGTCTGCGGAAAGAAGCATGAAGTGCTCCAAAATCTCCTGGTAGACGGCTGCGTTGACCATGGACTTAATGAAGCACAGTGGACCAACACCAGCAGATGACATGGCTCCCCAAATCAACACAGACTTTGGAAACTTCACACTGGACTTCAAGCATCGTGCATTGGGTGCCTCTCCATTCTTCCTCCAGGCTCTGGGTCCTTGGTTCCCAAATGAGATGCAAAAGTTGCTCTCATCAGAAAAGAGGACTTTGGACCACTGGGCAACAGACCAGTTCTTTTTTCTGTAGCCCAGGTAAGACGCTTCTGATGTTTGTTGTTCAGGAGCAGCTTGACAAGAGGAATACGACATTTGAAGCCCATGTCCAGGATCCGTCTGTGTGTGGTGGCTCTTGATGCACTAACTCCAGCCTCAGTCCACTCCTTGTGAAAGTCCCCAACACTTTTGAATGGCCTTTTCCTGACAATCCTCTCCAGGCTGTGGTCATCCCTGCTGCTTGTGCACCTTTTTCTACCACACTTTTCCCTTCCACATAACCTTCTAGTGATGTGCTTTGATACAGCACTTTGGGAACATCCAACTTCTTTTGCAATTCCCTTTTGGGGCTTTCCCTCCTTATGGAGGGTGTCAGTGATGGTTTTCTGCACAACTGTCAGGTCAGCAGTCTTTCCCATGCTTGTGATTCCTACTGAACCAGCCTGAGAGACCATTGAAAGGCTCAGGAACCCTTTGCAGGTGTTATGGATTCATTAGCTGATTAGAGTGGGACACTTTGAGCCTAGAATATTGAACCTTTTCACACTATTCTAATTTTCTGAGATTGTGAATTTGGGGTTTTCATAAGCTGTACGCCATAATCATCACAATTATACCAAAGTAAGGCTTGACATATCTCGCTTTGCATGTAATGCGTCTATCTCATATATTGGTTTCACCTTTTGAGTTGCCATACTGACATAAATGAACATTTGCACGATATTCTAATTTTTCGAGTTTCACCTGTACATATAGGTCTAAGTACTTTTTTTTTAAAGTTTACCAGTGTAATTTTTGTTGCAGATGCCAAGAGAGTTAAACAGTTGGCAAGTCCTCCTTTCCCCCCCCCCCCCCCCATTTCCAATGTCCATGTCCTCATCTGCCTGTCTGGTAACTCTAGTAGAGCTACCATATCTGGGCCTCAAAAAAAATCCAGATGACTACCAGATGGCAACAAGGAATTAATTTTCTCTTTCTCTTTGCTGCCACCTTAGAGATTTTTGCAGCCCAAATATAGCAAACTACAGTAGGACAATTTCAACATTTGTTCAGCTAATTGCTCTATAGGTTGTTTACTAGACAATCTGGAAGGTGCAACATTGTCCTTTCCTCATCTTTACTACCTATACCCTAAAAAAGGCACAAAAGGGCTATTTTGAACATATGCTGTGATAAATCCCTTGAAGGTATCCAACTGAAACTTAGCAGAATTGGAATCCCCTAAAGGGTTGGTCATCCTTGTTATTTTCATACAGCATGACAAAAAGGGAAACAATTTCATGTGTTTTGAAACTTTCCCACCATATCCTTTGGACATTTTTCTTTTAAACTGAATCTTGAAGCAGCTTGATTTGTTGGATTAGCTTTCAAATTTACAGATTTGTAACAAATCATAACCCCTTGAAATACCCTTCTATCTGAATTGACCTGATTTGCAAGTTCTAATATCAAAGAGTAAATTTACTCATTAGTCTGTACAATTAATTCATTTGTCTTATTCTCAGTTAAGTGCATATAAGGAGAATATTTGATAGTCAAATTTAATGCTATGCTAACACCCAGCTATTTATTTTATGGATATTTTGTCCTCTAAATACATGTCTAATCTTTTAGGTTTTTTTTTTTTTTCCGAGTAAGAGAGCAACTAAAAACGTTCACTGCATAATTCCGTCACAGGCTTCTCCATCATTTCTCACCCACACTCTGAATTATCTGTGTCACATAGCTAAACTGATCACAATCCCAGAAAAAAAAGGGGAACATTGAGTGTAAAAAAGATAAACATTGGAGGTCTTCAGATAATATTCCTATGTAAATTTCCCAGTTTTCCAGTAAAATATATAGTGGAGAACATTTGGAAAAGACTAGTAAAGGTATTGGTCTAATCTTAATAGAGCTGATGTGGCCCATAAGTTAATATTTAATCAGTGAAAACGATAAACTGTTGCTTCCAAAGGCCCGAAACCAAGAGAATTTTCAGGAAGGTTATGTAAATCTGATACAGTCACATTGCAAAAGAAGAAAGGAAGGAAGAAAAAAAGTGCTTTAAGAAAGAATTCTGTCACACTGAATTTGCACCTGATCTGCAAAGTTACTAATGTCTTTAAAACTTAAATTCAGCTAGAAGTGTCAGAAACACAGCAAGTTTTAGGTCTGTCTAACAGGAATATAGATAGTAAAATGTAAGTTCCTTTGGCACATTTTGTTTTGATACTGACTGTTTTTACAGTTCACACTTATTCTGACTACAGCTTGACCTTAAAAAACAGTTAAAAAAGCAGACTGTCATACTTAAATAATCCTCAGGCTTGTGTGTCACATGAATGCTAAAGATCGTGGAGGACAAAAGATGCTTAGGCCCTAAAGTAATCTTCCACTGCTGTGTCTCTAATAAAATGTCCACACCCTGTAGAGTGGACATAGGCCATGTAAACAGATGTTCACTAAGAGAAAATGTTCCACTGAATAGATGAATTGTTCTGTTGATGCTCAGCACAGAATGACAGTTCAAAGTTGTAAAGAGGGTGCCATGACCAACAACACAGCCAGTCTTTTGAGTACAGACTCCAACAGACTGATTCAGAATTATGTGTTTTGCCCTTGAGACTGTTTGAATTCAAGAATTACTTAGTTAGACATAAGTGCATGTCCAGATGTTGAAAGAATGTTCCATTCCATGCAATAAATCAGAAGCAGATAGAAGCTATTGCTTTTTTAATAAGAAGCCTATGATAGTTCTCGTTTTCTCTCCCTCTCCCTCTCCCTCTCCCTCTCCCTCTCCCTCTCCCTCCCTCTCTCTCTCTCTCTCTGATATCTGTCTATCAACTTTCCATTACATAACTATTTGGCTAAAGGGCTAATTTGAGATACTTTTTTTTTAAAAAAATCCTAATTTATATTCTGGCTGAACTATATTTTGAAATGTAGCAACAATTAAAATAACAGTGGGCCTAGTAGGCAAGAATTTTGCTTTGATTTCCTAGCAGAAATAATAGTTTTACACACAAAAAACCTCTACTCTCTCTTCTCCCCCACTCCCCTGAAAATAACAGTGGACAGCAGGATATTTTGCTTGGAGAAAACTGAAGAGTTAAAGAACAAAACAACTTTCATTGGAAGCAGTGGCTGCCTTAAAGTTATTAAGTAACAGCATCAAATACTTCCTTACAACTGTGTAAAAATGTTGGGTTTGGACTTTTATTGGGTATACACCCAAAACTGCCTGAATGTTGTTAGCATGTTTTCTTCATCAAATTGTGGTTTTCGTGATAGTATTTAATATATCTCTAACCTCCCAAGAACAGAAGAGGAAAAGTTAAAGTTCAAATCTAAGCTTTCATAATTACAGTGTTTCATGCAAAAAACCAGAAATGCTTTGCTGTATTTTGCTGCATCCAGAGTTTTGGGTAGCTAGGCTACCAACACCAGGCTGTGACACAGATTCTCTCAAACTACTTCTATCTTGTGATGCATACATCCTCAGTGAATAGATTAGATGGTTGATCTTGTGCCTTTCTTGTTCTGCCACACGCTTTTACTTTGGACCACATGTCATTAATAGAGCTAATGGGATTTTGGCGTGGAACCAAAGAGGAAGGGAGGTGGGGGAAGAAGGATGGGAGGGGGAAGTGCTGAATGAGAGAGCGGCTGCCTTTCTCTATTCCAAAATGATGTCAGTCTTCTTTTTAGTACTCCTTGATGGGACTGCAGGCACTTCTATATACATGACTGTGTCTCATACATTCATGAGGTTCTTTGACACTACGGCTTCCTTTGTTAAGAGATAAAAATGCAGGCCGTAGCCCTGGCTTTCTCTCAGCTGCCATATGGCATTGTGGAAAGAGGCCCACAAAGGAAGGAAGGAAAGAGGGAGGGAGGGAGGAATGGAGGGGAAGAAAAAAAGTCCAGAAACCAAACTACTAGCAGATGAAATTGATTTATGTTCACCATTGGGAAAGAGGATGGGGGGGGGGGGCGTAATGAGAGGGTTTTTGGAATATAAACCTGTTCGAGTGCAGGCCAACAGGCTGCTCAGATGACAGCTCTGGCAGACATTAAACAAAATAACATGGCAGAAAATAGAAGTGCCATTGTTTCATCTCACATCTGAAGCAAATGTACATGAAATGAAATGCTTCATACATGAACCAACTGCTGTGGTTTTTAAAAGCAGGAGGAGATTGAGGGAGATTTCCAAAGGTAAAGGCATTAAAAGAAGTTTAAAACATCCTGATGCCATCCATTTTGTGATATTTTATATTTTTCTATATTCAGACACTTGGTTTCTTCTCTTTACTCCACTTCTTCACTTGAGATAAACTTTGGATAAATTAGGCAACAGTTCAACCAATTCAATAAACTGCTTAAAAACAACAAAAAAACATATTTAAGTGGATGACTAATAGTTCTGTTTTATTTTTGAATGGCAGAAAGCAAGATAGTGGCAAAACAGAAATAATTTTGAAAGCAAAATAATGTAATTTGGGTGCAGAGAATTAGACACAGTTCATTAATGAAAAAAATCAGCCTATAAGGAACTTAGTCCTCTAAAAAGCAAAATATAAAACCTAATATTATAATGAAAACTGATACAATGTATCATCATCATCATTTTACTCAGATGATGATGATGATGATGATGATACATCCACTCTTGAGGTGTCTGTGTAGGTTTATTTATTACAATCAGCCTAAATCAATGCAGTGCAGGATGAAGACCTATTCACTGAAGGTTATGGACATAATCTACCACATTAGTACAGTGTGGTTTCTAGATAGATGTTTTTCAACTTTCCAGTCTAAGGGTAAGAGAAAGTGACTGGCTCAAAGTAACCCAGGTGGCATATGTGCCTAAGGAAGGGTTAGAACGTGGGCCTCTGTAGTCCTATTCCACACCTTAGCCGCTATGAGAACCACACTAGCGCTCAGTGTTCATTTAATATTCATGGGTATATCATCCAACAAAAGTAGAGCTGTTTTCCCCCCAAGTCATGCAAGTCAGGATGTGCTACTTCCAGATAAAACTGGGATGTGATAGGCCACTTTGGAATCCAGTCTGTGCATGAGTGCGTTGGATAGTTTTAGTGTTATGACTATTGAGAATCAGTTCTATTCCTACTGAAACAACTAAAAAACACGTGCATAAATGTTTAGGTAAAAGGGAACTTATCCAATGCCACTTTGTTCGTAGTTAGGCATCATTGCTAGAGAGATTGATTAACACAATGAAAAAACAAATATACTGCTATTATCTTGACATCCCTTGTCCAAAATTTCAATGGCATTTTGCAATTTCAAAAATATTTAACACTTGTTAATTATGTACAAAAGAAGTTTCATATATTAATTCATTGGTTATTTCATATTAACAATACTGAGATTTTAAATGTATTACTCTTAGGAATGCTGTCCCAAGAGCCACTGGGTTAGTTACATATCCTGCTCTAAGCTAGAGAAAGGAAACCAAGCTGTGAGGGGAACTTTGACACTGGATTCTCTCTCCTTCCTCCTGCTGGCTCTTTTGGCTACTGGGAAATTCCCTAATTAGAAATAGAAAAGTTGTGTGTGTGTGTGTGTGTGTGTGTAGGGGATGGGAAGTTGGTTGCTCAGGGGCTTATGACAAGCAGTGTATCTGAAAGATCTTAAGCTTTTTATATTGCAGCCCCTGAGATTAATGATTGGCCTTTCTGAAACCATTAATATCATCACTTATAAAATAGGAATGATGACAGAACTTATTTGATTCAGATATATTTTGAAATCTTTTTTTCTTTTAATGTTGGAAATTCTTTTTTCTGTTCAGATTGCAATATTCTCATGCTCCTATATTTATGCTTATACCTATATCTATCTATATCTTTATTTCATCTATGTCTATCTATATAGATAACACACATATGAGAATATTTTTTCCCAATCTGAGTCACTATTTTTTATAGCAAAATGACTACAATATCATGTACTGGATTGTACCTTCAGTTTTATACCTAGAATGGCAATATTCATTATGCACCACATCTATATTGTCAAAAACATCTAGCATGTTGAATAATATACTACTTTCAGAATGGAATCCGTAATGCAATATGTGTTTTGACACTGGAATAACTTGTAACATATCCTAGTAGTCCTGCTACTTTTGGGCTACATTTCTTTCAATAGTTTATTTTGCTGGAGTTCTTGCCTTACAGAAGGAGAAGAACATTAGATTACACAGACAGCTGAACTAAATGGCCTTTAATTAAGTAATGTTTATGCTGACAATTTTTAGTTCAGGACAAACCAGCAACACATTAAAACACTAAGCAAAGTATATTTGGTCTGCTCACTGATAATACATAAAAGTTATCCACACTAGTAATTTGCAGTATCATCCAGCATATAACACTAATACAGATGATCTTTATATTGCCACAGTTAGGGCTGGATGAGGTTAGAAATCATTAGTGCAGACAGCCTCATAATTATTGATAAAACCAAAAGAGTGTCATAACTGGTGAAACTGGAAATCAGTGGTATATATAGCTCGTGGATAGAATTATATTTCATGTAAAAAAAAAAGCATTAACAGGAAAGAAATTAAAGGGACCTACGTAACAAGACTAATTATTCTTGCCTTTTAGTATGGGTGTGGGAACATATTTAAGAACCTACAGGGAAAATCTTTTTAAGGTATATCATCCATAAATATCTGAGTTTAACAGCTGGTTCTGCAACTCAGGACCTAGGAGCATGATTAATATGAAAGGATGTGATATGATATTGTATGATATAATAAAGTATATAATATAATGCATAATAGTAGCATCCTATTGGAAGAATGGTCTGTCTAGAAAACTGTACCTTATTATCCTTTTTATTCTTTTAAGACTTTTAAAGAAAATGATAATCCTTTTAATTGTTTATACTGCATTTATTCTTATGTTCTTTCTTATGATGTATTTATACTCAATTATTTTATTTCTTTTCCTCCCTCCCTCCCTCCCTCCCTCCCTCTATTTCCTTACTCCCCCCCCCCCTGAGATTATTACTCAAGAGCAAAATAAACAAATCAATTGGCAGCACTCAAGGGACTTAGGATAAAAGGGTGGTATATGAAAATAACTGAAGAATGAGAGTGAGCTAGATTATATTTAATTCTAATGGTTATTTCAATTTAAGAAATATATAAAACAATTGTCATTAATACCTTATTTTAAGTTTTCATAAATAGCAGAACCAAATGGAAAGTCACATCCTTGTTGTTTCTGAGCTTAAAATATCAGCAAAAAGATAAATATTAGTTATATAAATGTGAAAGTTAATTTAATAGACATGGAGTTTAATAGATTTGTGAACAATGTATTTGGCCGGGGTTCATACAAATAAAAAGTTAGGGAGGAAAGGAAACTTTCATCCACTTCCTTTTGTGAACAGGAGGTACAGCCCGGTCAGTTGATGCACTTAGACAGCTGAATATCCATATGAATGAAGGGGAAAACAAAGATTAATTTTTCCTGTCTAATATAACTGTAAAATGCAAAGAATAACCAAGAATGGCACAGTAACTTCTGATATTTTTTATTTTATTTAGCATCATTGGCCATGAAACCATCTCCCTACTTTTTCCCAAGAGTGGCCTATGTGTTGGCAGCTGAAACCTACTTTAAGACTCCTTGCTTTTAATCTTTTGAGACTCCTGCATTTTTAATACACAGGAAGAGTTTGACAAAAGGAAAGTAGACCCAGAAGCTAAACTCCTGAAAAATATTTGAAAGTTCTCTGTCATATTTTTCTGATCTTCTTCTACCTTCATGTTTAAGCTTTTAGGAAGGGGGGAAAACTGGGAAAATCTTGAACACTGTAATTAGAATGCAACATTACTTGCTCAGAAAACTACTTCCAAGTAAAAATATATAAGGTTTCAAATCCACCTATCTATCTTTCCGTATCAGAATGCTGACTCTGAAAGTCTTGGCCCTGGTAATGAAATTTAATTTTTAATGGGGCTGATATAGTCAGTTATTAAATACAGGGACAGTATTCTTATTAAAAATAACTTAAATAACAATAACAGTTTCAAGTTAACTAAATTTAGCATGCCTATAGATTAACTACCTTAGTCATGTTGGTCCTTCCCATTTTTTGTGCCATGAAGTAAGAAGGGTTAACAATTTTGCCATTTTATCCACTAATTAAATAAAGCTATATATGATTAAGCATCCTAATACTAACCTTTTATGTAGTGTAACAATATTGTGGAACTAATACCTCTAAAATAATGGCTGTCAAATGATAGACCACATAAGTTCTCAGCAGCAAATTTGCAACTGATTTCTTAATTGGAGCCACTATGCAAATTGTGATGAAAATGCATTACATCTTCTTAGGATACATCCAAGCAGAATAACAAGGAATACACCCAAGTTGGTTCAATGAATTCTGATATACATTATGGTTACATACTAAAACTATACTTGTATGTGTTTATTAAATCAAAAATTGGAACTGAATGACAGAAAGATGTGATACAATGAGTTTTGATTTGGTGAGGCACTACAATAGATGCTATATTATTAAGACATGTTGCCTTTTTCTCCTCATGCGAAACATCTCTAAAGACTAAGATAATCCTACGCATACTGAATTGACATTAATAGAATAATCTTCATTGAACTCAGTGAGGCTTACTGACAAATAAAAATATGTAGCTTGAATTATTAGGTTGCATACCCATGCAATTGTGAGTTAATTAAATTCATCATATGAAATGCATGTTTGCTATTTTAGTATTTAATAATTATATAGAATCCAGGTATCAGAATCATGACATACAGGGCGTTATGGTTAAAATTTGTTGTTTCTATCATGACCTTGACTCAAACCTCTACAAAGGAACATTTTTAGTAGGCCTGTACAAAATCTCAAAGGGGTGCTTCACTTTGCACAGTTATTAAACCTCAAAAGACAGATTCCTTAAGAACATATGTTAGCTGGATTTCCAGGATGAATAAATGCCATGGGGGACAATTTTCATCAAGATTTGATCATGTGGAAGAAAAGCATTAAATCCCTATTTAATTTAAAAGAAATACAAACATGTCCAAATTTAACTTGTCCAGTTTTCCCCATACCTGAGTGCATGTTGCATTAAACTTTTCTAAGATATATAAAAACATATCAATGTCTTTATATCTATATCTATATCTATATCTATATCTATATCTATATCTATATCTATGCATCCTTACATGGTTAAGAAGGATCCACTTTTATCCTATTGGCTGCTTGTGCAACCTTATAGATAATTTGATCTTCAAAGAAGCAATCCTAATGTGAATGAATTGATGTACTGGTATTATACAATAAAATGGACTGCTTCTTCAGTAGAATGAGAGAGAGAGACAGAATCAATGTCTAGATAGAATTATGTTGCATTTTTTCATTCAGAATGATACCACAGATATACATTCACATAAATGTTCAGTATCTTCATAGATATTTCTAGTGTGCCAGTGTTCTATTTTCCTTCTCATTGAGCTGAGGCAACAATGGCTGATACATTACCTGTAGCAAGAACCAGACATAGGCCAGTTAAAAATAAATGTGCCATATCACTATGATTTCATGATCTATAAAATGTTTCCACCATTACAATAAGTTGCCATTATTTATGTCAATGGCAGGAGTCCTGTGAGCCTAACTCAGTAGCTGCTGAAAACTCATATGCATTAATATAATAGCCATGACATTAAAGAAGAACTAGTGCTGTAGAGAAAGTGTTCTAAGCGCGCCCCATTCTTCACAAGGCCAATTATCTTTTCTTTATCTTCAACCTTTGCTGAGAAATAACACAGCATGGAACAAAACAAAAACAAACAAAAAAAATGGCAAGACTCAGCTACAAAGTAAAGTTTTATATGACTGCTTCCTTTTAGGATGTAGTGACGATTCCTTTATCACTTCATCCATAACTGCCAGACACTAAATAAATGAGGAACAGAAAATAATCTGTTTAATTTAAAAACACGCCTTAGGCATACTTTCATATGCTTTTCAGCTCAGTTCTCATCAGGTTCCCAATGTTAATGATTCATTTAAAGACACTTCCACTAAAAATAGAAAAGTGCTGTTTCTGTCAAACCGAAGCAGCATGGTACTTCATCTCAACCTGAAGCGCTGGGTTGGACTGTGCTACCTTCTCTTCTCCATAGGGACATTGAATACAAAGTACAGGTTCTGGAAATAGCTTATTGATTTTTTTTCATATATTCTTTATTCTAGAATGCTTTCTTCATTTGCCAAATTGATCCTCAGTTCCTATTATATTTATTGACAAATATTTACTGAGAGCCAAGTGGTGTAATAGTTAAGGTTAACTGGTTCACACTAGGACTGAGAAGATCCAGGTTCAAGTGCCCCCTTAGCCATAGAATTTCGCTGGCTGACTTTGGTCTTTTTCAGTCCATCTTAACTTATAGAAATCCACATGTAGTCTGGCTTTTTCCTGGAAACGTGTGGGTTATAAAACTAACAGATAAATAATTAGAAAACAGTAACACTTTTGTTATTTCTTCAAAGCATACAGACAGTACCATTATGTATAAGGCACTAGCTGAAATCTGAATGGAATTTGGATGACAAAGTCTATTTTCTTTTGATCTAATATGCAGCCTTTTCAAGGAAAAGATACAATTACCTCCAAAGGCAGAAGTTGCCAAGATATAATGGTGATGTAACTTTATTTCAGTATTATTTTCTATAAGAAGATCCTTTTTCTCTTTGTTTTATCACTTGCAGCCTACCATGTCAAAATTATTTATTTATTTAAAAGACTTATATAGCTCCCATTATGCCCGTAATCACAAGCCTGGATGGCTCATAAGACAATAAAAACAGCAAAACAAAAACAAACAAAAACACATCTCCAAAGTGGGTAGTAGTAGCAGTAGATCTCATTTTCCTCTCTCAAGGGATGGCAATAATCATTTAAGGATGACAAGTTTCTTGGAAGTGTAGACAAGTTTCTACACCACACTTTTAATTGAGCTTAATAGGTGACAGGACATATTAAGGGGGTGTTAGACTGTGTGAGAAATGTATTGTATAGATATAGTTAAGGCAAATGAAGTTGATATTTAATCTAAATCCTGACCTTACATTTTTTACATTTAGGCAGATGTGTTTGTTTTGTCAACTTTGCAGATGGAGAGATGTTGTAAGCTGTGTAACACCGTTAATATTTTCCAAAGTTTCAACAGCCTGAAATGGGCTTTTATAGATTTTTCTGTCCACCAATAACCCAGAAATAGCATTTTTCTTGTTCCCAAAGAACAACAAACTGAATTTTTAAAAGTGGGCCTCTGCTTTCCTACATATGGAATACAGACAAACTGTCATTATATTCTGATGTGGTAAACTGAAAAGTAGCACTTAATGTTTTGGCAAAATGAACTTCCTGATATAAAGGTATTCTAAGTTGCATATGATCAGTAGACTGGAGCTCATGGTTCTGAAAACTGAATAGCTTTAAATCATGTGAGAAGCCAGTACCATCTTGACTCATGTATTCTTTTTATTTCCATATCTATGAGAATGGAATCTATTGCTGGGTATTCAGCTACTTTCTCTCCCACTGTCGTGGCTCCCTTTTCACAGAGGCCTGACTTTTTTTTAATGATGCTTAACAATAGCATTAACAGCCTGGAATTCCATTCCAATGCCATTCATTTGAAAATGGAATGTCATACTGTTTCTGATTTTCCTGCACACCCAAAAAATGTTATATTTTCCTATTCATAACATCTGCCAATTGTGTGCTAGCACTGCTGGCAAAATTTCAGGAGCAACTGAGTAAATATTGGAATAGCAGGATATTAGAATAATAATAAAAAAAATGTTTCATGTAGTATTTAAAACTACAGCTGGCATAAATGGCCTTTTAAAACTTTCAGAGCAATTGGGGAATAGATGATTCTTTGAATTTCTCTAAGGGAAGTAAACTTTGCAACAGTTTCACATGAATAGGAATCCCCTTTAGCTGTGACAGAAGCAGTACTACTGAAACAGCCCAGTGAAAGAGATCCCTTGTGATGTTTTCTCCTAGGACTTAATTGAAGTGTGGAAGCCAAGGAGGTTGTATTCCACTGGAGAAATGACTATATAATGAAAGACAAAACATTCACACATCTGCCTTGGGTTCCTCATAACTTTGTGTGCAACAGCATAAAGCCCACCCATGAGAATTGGTCCAAAATTGAATTTTCAGGCATCAAATTGAAAACTGCTTAAAAATACAGGATATAGTTTGAAAATAATTCAGGGTTTTTTAAAGAGCTGTGCTTCACAATTGCTTTAGGGGTAAAAAATGATTGTGCTTCTTTGGACACTTCCTTCTTAGGCTTATAATGTCCTCAGCACTCACTCTCACAAAGTTTCAAAGGCAACTTTTTTTTATTTTTCAGGATCAATTCTAAGTATGTTAAGTTAGGTTTAAAATTCCATTCACATCTTAGTAACTTATACTGATATGTACACCAAAGAACTGGTGACCAGACTTCATGTTATGATAGCTAGCCTCATTATTGCCAGTCTGAAAATAAGACAGCTTTTCCCAACCTTCTTCCCTTCCAGATACATTGGAAACTCCAGGAGTTCTCAGTCATCTTATTCTCACTTCAATTTTCTTATTTTAAAAGGAATCTGTTGCAGAGTACAATGGGATTGTTTGAATGTCAGCAATACTTTACCCATTTTTTTTTAACTTACCAAAATCTCATAAGAGTGTCAGATTATGAGTACTCATATTAAAGTAGTTCAGTATAAGATAAATGTATATAGTATCCTCGTTTTAACTATCCTAAAAAACCAGACGTGACAAAGAAAACAATTAAGGAGTTTGGAGTGCATATGTCTGCAAAGAAGAAAGATAAGCAGAACAATAATATTAAAAGTTTTGGAAACCCTTTCTCCATGTGTGGATAAATAAGATGAAAGGGAAAAATAGTGACAGATGTTGGGTATGCTTTACAGCATATATAACTATATGGACCTTAAACAGATGTTTTCGTTAATATGTACTGTTGAAAATAAGCAGAATCCAAGATATCTAATAGCAGCATGAAAATGAATGAAAAATGTATCATTACTTTGAGCTTCTGAATGAACAATGGGATATACATCTAGCAAATAAATAGATTTAAGATCAAGATTTAAAAATTTGAGTGTGGCTGCATGTTGAAACATTACTCATATGAATCTGGAAAACTAAATTCTCTTAGCTATTGTAGATGTCCGGCTACACAAAGGAATTCAGTCCCAAGACTGAATAAGAACAGACTATACTGCGAGAAAACTGGAGGAAATACACTTCAGGACTAACTTCATTGTTACAAAACAGGAACTGCAGAAACCCTGCCCAACATCTATTAAAGTTACATGACCTACAACAGATGGGAAAAAAAGTATTAATTAACAAAACAGTACCTCTGGCATATACAACACCAATCACTTTAGCAAATATAATCCACTCAGTAAATGGTAGCTGTTTTATGGAATGGCATCTTCATTTGATTGTTGGGTATAGAAAGTTCAGAAGATTATGCTTTGACAACTCCCATTGTCAACTAATAATAGTCAAAGTTATAATTAACTAGCTCCGGTAATTTCACAGGGAGTGTAGCAGACATACCAGTATTATGAGGAAGGTGCTTCTGGTTACATGCTGATGTCAGCCCACTCTGGGAATAATGTTTGTCTGCACCTTCTGTTCTGCCTGGCAATTTCCTTGAGGATAATGGAATGCAATTAAATTAACTGATATTAATATCAAACCTCGGAGTTGATTGTGTCAGACAATCAATATGTTACAGCTACATGACACAGTGCTGTGATTATTGTAGTAAATATTTGAGAGGGCACTAAGATCACTTCCAGGCGTTTAGAGTAAGAATCTACAAGACTTACAAGAACTGGCATTTTTTTCCTTGATATAGAGTAGTCCCCCCCCCCCCCCCGCAACTCCAAAGTTAAAATGGGGACTAAATCAAGGTTTCTTGGTTATTTCTCATGGACAAGTAAGCAATGGGCTTTTCTGTGCCATGTATGAGTGAGTAGACTCCAGCAGGTAATGAGCAGTTTTTCTTTTCATCATAAAATACAAGTACAGCATCAGACATTAGTAATTCTTGACATTCTGGAAAGCGACCTCATGCTCTTAAGTCTAGGGCCAGAAATTCCCTAGCCTAGCAAACTATGAAGTGGTTTGCTTATGGTTGTACGGCATACATAACCAGAAACTTTTATAATTTTATATTTTATTCTGAAAGAACGTGGACCACCAAGTCATTTTTTGCCTTATTTATTCATATCCATTTACATTGCTTTACTTTCATTGCAAACAAAATGACTTGGATAAAGTTTGAACTAAGGCCTAATTATGTAGTGAATCACTGTTATTCTTTGCAACACCAAGCCCCCAAAATGGGCCCACCATTTTAGATATATTCGGGAAAATTATAGTTTTAGAACTGTTCTCAGCTGTTTTGTCCTTACAGCTTACCTTGATTGTTTCTGTGTTCTGAATATTTTGTTCCCTTGCTTTAAACAGATAGCTTACAGCATGAAGCCTGCAAGATTATATATTTTGTTTTCTTAGTATCTTTTCTAAGTGTCCTGTCTGATCTCTTGCTTCATCTTTTTTTTTAATGAATTCAGATCTTCAAAGAGATCAGTGTACAATGCTTTCTGCTACAAAAGCCAATTAATCTGTTGCTCTTTTTGATGGTATGTGATTCCTTCAATTTTTAGGCATTAAATAATTTACATACAAGAGCAGAAAAAGATTTTGTTGCCTGTTAGGCATTGCTTTAGCTTTTAAAAAAGCCAAACCAATGTTTAATTAATAATGCAATTCCATGTGGTCTTCCCAAGTTAAGTAATAAATCAGATTCCAGAGGTCAACTGGAAATAGGAGAAAGATTTGGGCCTCAGATTAAAACCATAAGCTTTGCTCTGGAAACATTTAGAAAAGCAAACCCAATGGTAAAAGCTATGAAGGGAAGAAAATAGAAGTATTCAGGAGAAATACATACAGAACTCATGATTCAATATGGTTTGTAGTTTTAAGGTATAATAGATCCAAGGCAGCTTTGACTTTGAAGAAATCTAGATTAAAATTCAGGTAGACTGTAATGTGATGCGAATAAACTATTAGCTGCTTTTCTTTTCTTTTCTTTTTTTTTTTTTTGCTTATATCTAAAATATGAGATACTATATCTTCCAGTTCCTTTTTTTTTTTTTGCTTATATCTAAAATATGAGATACTGTATCTTCCAGTTCCTTTTTTTTTTTTTTTTGCTTGTATCTAAAATATGAGATACTGTATCTTCCAGTTCCTTTTTTTTTTTTTTTTTGCTTATATCTAAAATATGAGATACTGTACCTTCCAGTTCCTTTTTTTCTTTTTCTTTTTCTTTTTTGCAAACAATCAAAATGTATTTATGGTCCAAGACCAAACGCGATAAAAGACCAGCATAAATACAATAACTATAAAAATAAATTTTAAAATTGTAAGAAAATCCTAAAGCAATTAGCAGCTAACAATTAATACCATGAGGGAGGAACCAGATGGTTTTAACAGCTATAGCTATTAATAAGAATTTTGCAACCTTCTTAGAGGTTAATGAAGAATGGTCACCCAGGAGAAGGGTAACAGCCTCCTGGTTGCAATGGCAATTGGAGTTATTAACAATTGGAAGTATTAAGCCTGATCATTAGGTGTTCAATGAACATTTTAATAGCACATGTGAAACAGATTCTACCTTTGAGTCTGAATAGAAATAACTTTGGCTTTCATATGGAAGGCTGATATATCTATTAATTGCTGCCCTAATAGGTAGTGGCCCAATTCAAGACAAAGTCTTTGAAGAGTATCCCGAAGCTACAGCTGGTCCAAAATGCAGCCACACGGACAATTTTGAGTAGCCAAAGAATGGCGCATATAACACCTTTACTATGTGAGCTGCATTGGGTCCAGGTCTGCTTCTGGGTCCAATTCAAAGTGTTGGTTATCACCTTTAAAGCCCTACATGGCGTGGGTCCATGGGTTACCTGAGGGACCGTCTCACCCCCGTCCCATCAACCCATCCCACCTGGTCAGCCAGAGAGGGCATGTTGCAGATCCCGTCAGCAACAGAATGTTGGCTGGCGAGGCCCAGGAGGAGAGCCTTCTCTGCCATTGCCCCCGCTCTTTGGAACATTCTCCCCCCAGAGATGTGGCAGGCCCCTACCGGCCTTCCAGAAAGAATTAAAGACCTGGCTCTTATTCTTGGATCTATTTATTTTCTATTTATTATTGTAATTTTGCCATTTTAATTGATCGTAAATGCCCAGAGTCATTCAACAAGATGGGCAGCGACAAATTTGATATATAAATAAATAAAATAAATAGTCTCGAATGTGGAGCATGTAAGATGTTATAGAAATATCTAGGGACAGTCCAGGGAAGAGGAGCAATTGTGCTATAAAAGGAATCTGGGACTTTGGCTCTGACATTTTGGATATCTAGATCCCAAATCCTTTGCTTTAGTTCATCCAGGTTTTTATCAAGTCCTAAAGCATGTAATGCTGATAAGGTAAGACTGCAATATGCTAAATCATCATTAATTTGTCTTCTTAGGTTGGAAGAGAACCTATCCAGCAAGGTGAGATGAACTAAGGAAGTTCCCCAGTAGACTTGCTTCAGCCAAAATCTAAGATAACAATCTTAATTGGGCCCCAAAGGAAATGCAGCCTAATTCTAGTTATGTTAGGGCATTGGTAGCTGAATAAAGAACTTGTAGTAATATTTTCAAGACTTTGATTGGATTCCTTCTAAACTAGGAAACTTCTTATAAATGCTCAACTGAGCACCATATAGCATCAAACCCAGAACTTTAGCTTTAAATAGTTTAATAGCTGCTGAGATATAATTGTTACCAAACTGACCCACAAATTTAACAATTGCAAAGGATGCTTTTGGGGCTTTTACTAGACGTTTTCTTGCTTGAGTAGACCAGCAGGTAGAAGATTGAAAACACAGACCTAGATATTTAAAGGATTTAGTTGCTCAATTAATTTGCCATTAATTGTCTATCTAATTGGGGCCTTAAAGCATTTCCTAGAGAATACTAGTATTTTTGTTTTGGAGTAATTTATTTTGAGGTGCTCTCTAGAGCAGTAAAGTGACAGACCTTTAAGGCATCTTTGGAAGCCTGCTTGGGTTACAGACAGTAGGGCTGCATCATCAGCATTAAATAGAAATGGGTTGGTGGGCAAATGAGCGGGGATGGAATTCTGGCTTAGCAAACATCTCAACAATATTATTAATGCAAAAGTTGAATAATAGTGGGGCAAGGATACAGCCTTGCTTTATACCTTTACTAGTAAAAATGGGTTCAGTTAAATCCCCAAGGATATTATCATTTACTTAAGTGGTTAGACCTTGGTGTATTATTATTATTAGCCTAAAAAAATGGTGGTCTATCATTGAAGAGTAATTTTCTCCAGAGTTGTTCTTGTGGAATAGAATCAAAGGCTGCCCTCAGGTCTGTAAAGGCTACATAGAGGGCTGAGTGTAATATTTCTCAGTTAAGCAACATAGGATGATATATTGATCCATGATTAAATGTTTAGACCTGTAGCCAGCTTGCTCTGGGCCCAAAATGTTTTCAGAGGACATCCAGAAGTTTATAATATAAAATTCTAGTATATATAATTTACTAATTACAGATGAAGGGGATGCAGTGGCGCAGCGGCTTAATGACGCTGAAAGTGCCGGCCAGAAATGGCTGGAAACTTCAGCGGTTCAAGTCCAGCCTCTCGCGTTAAACAAGGTGAGATCTTGTTTCTCTACCCGCAGCTTCTGCCAACTCAGCAGATCGAAAACGTACGTGAGTAGATAAATGAGTACTCTCACTCCGGTGGGAGGAAAAATGCTGGCAGCGACTCTACAGAGAGACGGGACCACAGTTGCCAGTAAAAGCGCGAAATCGCGCTCGCCCCGAAAAAGGGGCGCGAAGCAACGGAAATCCCACCTCCTGGGCTTGCCAAGCTGGGCTGGACGCTCTAGGAAGTAGGCTCTGGCAAAGGCTACTTCCGAAAAACAGAAAGATGCAATTGCCTTGAAAACCGCTAGGGGGCGGTCACTGCAGGGTCAGTAATGACTGTGAAGCAGACAAAAAAAAAAAAAAAAATTACAGATGAAGTCAAGCAAACATCTTAAAAAAATAAAGTAAAAAAATAAAAAAATATCAGTAGCTCCAAGCTAGGTATAAAAAGAGTGACATTCTAGGTCCACAGCCAGAAGTTTCTTGATAGATAGATAGATAGATAGATTATAGATAATAGATTGTATAACTGACTTAGCCAATATTATTTGAACCCTATGCAGACAAAATAGTGATTTATAAGAATTGTATGAACTTTAAAAAGAATATAAAAAGTTAAAAGTAATGGTTATGTGATAATATCTGAAAAATATAACAACCACAAATCTGTCTACATGCAAATGTGTCTTTAAAATAAAGCTTGAAAAATTACTTTTCAGCAGTAGTAATGTTGGTTTTTATATACCTTGTTGATTCTGCCAATCATACAGACTCCTTTTATATTAATACTTGGTGATAATGAAGTTGGTTAAATCTATAGTACAGGTAGTCCTTGTTTAACAACCACTTGTTCAGCGACTATTCAAAGGTACAACAGTGCTGAACAAGGAGACTTATGACAAGTTGTCATAGTTGTGGCTGTTGCCGCATCCCCACAGTCACTTGATCACAATTTGGGCACTTGGCAACTGGCTTGCGATTATAATGGCCACAGTGTCCCATGGTCATGTGATCACCATTTGTGACCTTCACTGCCAGCTTCTGGCAAGCATAGTCAATGGAGAAGCTGGCAGGAGGTTGCAAATGGCAATCACATGACTTGATGTCACGCTTTATGACCATATCATGTGGTGATGAAGTTGCTGGTCCCAATTACCATTGTTAAACAAGGACTACCTGTATAGCAATATATAACTGTGAAGGGATCTACATTATAAGCAATGCTATGCTGGGGTACCATAATTTTTGAGTATGTACATAACAATGAATATTTGTATTTACAAAATTAGCAGAAGCTATGTGTTATTTCACAGTGTTGTAAATGCAGAACTAGACAATACATCACACACATTTAGCACCTATAGTGATATATCTCCAAGTACTCCACTTATTCCAATTACTCCAATTATATGATTTGAATGCAAATCTTCATACGTATCCAAAAATGTCTAGATAAAAGTTAGCTGTGGTAGTATTCAGAACTTGGTATTTTCATTGCTGTGCAGTATAAAATAGTTGCAATAACAACAAAAATAAAAAGCACAATTTTCTTGCTTGTAAATCCCTTCCCCACAGGGCAACTTGAGCAGAAAATGAATGCTATAAATTATTCCTTTAGAGATTAAGCCTTAACCAATCCTAAGGGTTAATCTGTAATATAATAATTGCCAGGTGAAGGTGTTTCTTTGTTTTTCCTTTTATTTTCTCCCTTTCTCAGCAACATCATGCTTCATTGTGTTGCTAAAGAAAGTGCAGCTGCTCCATGTCCAGAGCACAGGCAAGCAAGCTCTGTCCTTCTGGCTATTCATACAGCTGGACTCTGCAGCCATTCTCACTTGTACAGACTATCGTACCGCAAGACTGAGACTGACTTTATTTGTAGTGCATGAAGCTGCAATCACTCAAAAGAATGATCATAAAAGCAGCCTAGAGAGAGAAAGAGGTGTGTGTGTGTGTGGGGGGGGGGGAGTACTGAGAGAAAATAAGACCAGGAGGATAGGCTGGGAATGAATCATGTATCTTGCAAGAGAGACAAATTTAACAATGCTGAGATAAAATATTTGTGTACGTTGGATTTGAATGTTATTTAAAATAGAGCCTTGAATAATGAACCAAATAAATTGGACTGTTTGTTTTTTCATGAATAGCATGATTTCCATCCATTGCATGATGCAAACATCTAGCTGTATGCATACAGAGGTTTTCTGGGCACTTTCAGGCAATATTGGATAGCTGTTTTTGATGATAATACATAGCATCCTATAAATGAACATATTTACATTTATATATTGGATATGGACATATTCTGTGTTTTGCCATGATTCCTAGTGAGGCTATGTTCTCAGCACTTTATATTTGATTTGGGAAATCTAAAACAAACATAATTTGGAAGAAAAATATAAATAAAATCACCACTATCATTACCCCAGAAATGTGACAATAATTAATGTAATAGTTGTTTTAAAAAGAATGATTCCCTTCAGGTCTTGATGACTACATGGACATATCCATGTAATGCTACATAACCATTTCCATATTGTTGCCAAGAAGAATATATGGACATTTCCATGTATTTTGGCTTTGGCAAAAATATGGAAGTGGTTCTGTAGCATCATAAACATCTTGCTTACAGCCTAGATGTTAACCATTTGCACTTTACCTTCCTAGATCCAGACTGGGAAGACGGAGTGTCATAGACCAGCCAAGACTACCGTATTTTTCCGTCAATAAGATGCCCCCATGTACAAGATGACCCCCATTTTTCCAACGCAAAATTAAGAAATCAATATTTTAAAGATAGTGCAGAACACATTTTTATTTAGTAATTAGTTAACATTGACCTGATACACTCGGTGGGAGGAGCTCCAAACCGTCTCTCTGCAGCTCTGTTTCCATGCTCTTTTGCATAACTGATTACATTCAAGCACGAGTGAAACTGCCGATAGCTTCTCTCTGCAAACAGCCTTCTCTAATTGGTTTGTTCAGCATCAGCTGACGTCAGTTACATAAGGCTCGTGATTGGAGGAAGTCTTTTTGGGAGACAAGCTATTTCACTCGTGATTGGAGGCTAGCAATAGGAGGAAGCCTGCCTGCAGAGACAAAGTATGGGCAGTTTTGCCACCGCGCGGTTCTCTCCTCGGCTGACTTCCTTGAATAAGACGCCCTTCAATTTTTAGGGTAAGGATTTTAGAAAAAAGTATCGCCTTATAGTCGGAAAAATACGGTATTTTGCTAGAAGAATTCTTTCAGTTTCAAAAGAGTCCCAGTTTGCTGTTCCCAGATTTCACTGTTTCATGGAGCATTTAGTAATGATATATGACCTGCTCTTCATTCCGTATACCCCATCTACTTTTACTGCTTATTTTTTTTTAAAAAATTCACTTATTTATCCATTTATTCTATTTATATACCACCATATTTTAATAAAAACTCCTGGTAGTCATCACGATCATTGTTGCTACAAAAATAAAATACCCACAGCAAATTGTTTTTTTTGTTTTTCTTAAAGTACACATTCTCCATCTAATGGGCATAATCCAATTACTAAGATCATAACAGGGCCTTACAAAATAGGGCAGTATATAAAGATAGGAAATAAATATTCTCTTTCTGTCAGGCCCTGTCAATCAATCAACATCTTAGTCAACCAAGATGATACCAGTTCAATCTCTAAATGCTTTCAGTGAGCTCAGTGTAAAGAAATTTCTTAAACAATACCAGATAGAGGCAGTTATAATTTCAATTGAAAATAAGTATCTCCTATATTCAACTCCTCACTTCCTGAAAGTGGGATATTACTAGATGTTTTTCCTGAGATGATTGCATTGGCCAGAATGGAACCCTGGAGAAAGTTAGGTGCTAAACCACCTATTGCTTTATCTGTCAAAACCAGCACTTTAAGTTACACCTGGAAGACTAAAAGGAACCAGCGTAGCACAAGTGTAACTGTTCCTGATGATGTATGCCAGTTATCACATGGGCTATTGCATTCTGTACCAACTACAGCTTTTGAATGGTCTTTAAATGTCACCCCATGTAGAGTACACCACAGTAGTCCTAGTAAGTAGTGATAGTGGCATGAATTACTGCGGAAAGTTAGCACTTCTAATATATTATTATTACATTATCTTATATTGTTGGTAAGCCATTTTAATGATTGTTATGGGGTTTTTGACAAGTAAATAAGTAATTAAATTTTACTTTCTTTTAAGTGTTATAGGGCTAGCAGCTAAAATGTGAAAAATGGGGCAAGATAGATAGTATCACCTAATGGCATTCTAATAGTTTAGATTTTTAGGAAGACATCCCAATCTAGCAATAAAACTTGTTAGACATTATTATTATTGTTGTTGTTATTTGATGATGATGTTTTTATCCTGCCTTTTTGATCTACCTGTGGTCAACTCAAGATATAAGTGGAAGAAATTAATGTTCAGAATAAAAAACTGCCCTGTAGAAGGAAAAGGAAAGAGCTAGCCTAGGCATAGGAGCTGCAGATCCTGCAACCTATGATTGGATGACCATGTCCAATGGCAAAGGTTAACTGGCACACTACAGCAGAACTATAGAAGTAGTGCCCCAGTCATTTACTGCAAAGCACTGCTACTGCCCTTTGCCAACCTCATAACATTGCGAGAGTTAAAATATGACAACTTCTAGGTGGTGATTAGAGCCAAGAAATTGATTTATTTTTGGCTCCCATAGAATGATGGGAACTTACTCATAAGTGAGGGTTAGTGAGAATAGGAGGAAACAGCTGAAATGGGACAAGGAAAGCTGAATAACAGTAGAGATGGAGTGTGTATAATTAGTGCTAGGTGGACATTAAGGACAATGCAAAACATATACTGAATTTGCCTGGTCCACATATACTTTGTATCAGCTAGTGAAAGAGAACTGATAATTAGCATCACATGTACTGTGGAGGAATCATGATTGTTCTAAATGCCTCCTACCTGCATGTACATAAGTCATGGCCTGAATACCTCTATCTTTGCTTGCCTGTTTAATATAAAAGTCAATGTATCTAGACACAATTGCCCTAAATGCTAAACCATCTTTCTTGTATACATGTCATGATTACTCACTCATGACTTATATGCTTCCAGAATTGTAACCTTCACTATATTAATGGATGGCATGTGATTCACAAACTGTATATCTCCATAAACTACAATATTGTCAAGGACACTGATAATGGGCACATTTGCAACTCTCCCCATTCAAAGTGGGATGCAAGGTCAAATTGTTAGAATAATTATCAGCTTGATTGACATACACACTTGTCAACAGCTAATACCCTGCGTTACAAAGTATTCTCTTCCCAGACACAGGGACGCCAGATTCCTGCCTACCCCTATCTGTACTCCTTATCAGTTGTAAATCATTCCTTGCCAATGGTAAAATGTGTACATATACTAATCAATAATGTCTGTAACCCTATATAAGAACTTGGTTGACCAGTCTCTGGTACTGTGTGCACTTAATAGCAGAAGACCAGTAACTCACTGTAATTTTCAAGCTTTAATAAATCAACTGTTGGATCTTCTCCAATTGTTCGTGTGTTCTTAGGTGAATTGTTCTACCACAGAAAAGAATGGAACATACCAATAAAGTTAATTTCCAAAATAATAAATTTCATTTATGAGTTTCATCAAGTAATGAGCACATAGAAGAGAGAGAGGCTTTGCTCCTTTAATATGGTGAAAGAACCCATCCACACACATTCTTTATGCTACTCCTAGATCATCATGGACTTGCTCATCTGATGATATCTGCTTTTTTGGAAACTTGTTTGTTTTTAATTGTACTGCTTATGAACTTCTAAGTCTGTGATTGGGGAGGTATATGCGAGTTGTGAAATTAAGCAAACAAATAGATTGTGGGTAATGTGTTTTTCTGCTGGCTTTGTTTAAGCAAGCCCTTACTGCTCTGGCTGAAATATTCTAAGGAAAAAAAGCAACCTTATCAAGAAACCCAGTATTTATCAATCTAGACAATAATTACTCAATTTTATAATCCCTTTTTATAAAATAAAAAATAAAATAAAAACTGCCCTACTTGTGTTTATAGTATGTAAGTGGCACATACCAAACAGTTGCCTTATCAGATCTTCCAATTTCTGAGCACCATGAAAACACTGTCCCATCCTAACACAAGTTTATTTATCTGTTACTAATTTAAAGTCATAGAAAAAAAGACTTACGTAGAGGTTCTTCATGGTAACCTATAACCATGGTTAGAGAAGTGAGGCAAGCACCTCGTTGCAAAAAATTCCCCAGTTTTCTTTCCAGAACCACAGCTCAAAGAGAAAGAATGGCACCTTCACAACATAATGTTCCCCACGACGATGACGATTTTGCAAATTGCCAGGTACATGGACATCATCTATGGAAAATATATGTGCAATATATTTTCTTTTTCTTTTCTGTGGACTGGGACAAGGAATATTTGTTATTCCTGAGCTGTGTAGTTTGGGGTGGATCATTGTCTGAGAATTTTTTGAATTCTTTTATTGGCCAGCTGTGTACAAAACT
Organism: Liasis olivaceus; assembly: GCA_030867105.1. NCBI lineage: Eukaryota > Metazoa > Chordata > Lepidosauria > Squamata > Pythonidae > Liasis > Liasis olivaceus. The sequence goes on along the minus strand of CM061354.1, from coordinate 33,708,181 downwards.
GATTGGGAAAGTTCTCAGCACTTTGAGGCTGGCAAAATGAGGATGATGGAATCTTGGCTTCACGTATTAGTTTGTGAGGTATTGGAAGGATGGACAGCAAAATGAAAACTACCTTGCTGAAGAGCCCTAAAACAACTGTTTATACATTTTGCAAGGAGAGTGTGTATGTGTGTGTAGTTTGTAGGCATATGTATATACACATGCACAAACATCTCAAATTAGGTGAAAGGATTGAGTTCAGTTGCTCTATCTCTAACAAATTATAGAACACAATTTGGAGCAGTAATATTTTTGTCTATTATATTTTGTCAAATATGATGAATGGTGGGGGCAAAAAGACAATGGTTTACATATACTAAAACAAGTGACAACATATTTCAGAAAGTCTACTGTTCAGAAATGATTTTAATGCAGCATTGATCTGGATCTAAATTCCATATATGATAAACCTATTTGTCAGCTCATCATGGTTCTGCCTAACACAACTATAAATGCAGGCCTATATGTCCCAAACATTGATGCACAACTCCAATGGAAAGTCAATTATACTCTCTACTTGTAGAGTGTTGTCCAGTACCAGATCTAGAAGGCATTTGTTAAATATACCATAACAGATTTAAATGAAGTAAGTAGCCTTTTTTCCCAATCTTGTGTTTCCAAGGATCTGAATGACTCAATGGATGACACTATTCTGGTATATTGGGTAATGCATTGTTCTTATCTGCATGCTGACATGGAAGAAGACACACCCTAGACTGAACCTATTCCCAGTTGCTGACAAAGAAGACTCCTTATGGCAGGTTGGGCTTCAAACTGCAGGTTTGATTCATAGAAAAGAATTATGATTTGGTGATTGTTAATGTTATATTTCTGGATAATCACTTCGATGAGGAAGCATATGTGGTATAATAAATTGATCAGTGTTATGTGCTATGTTTGCAGGAAAATAAAGCAAATCATAATTTTAAAAATGTAATGATTTATAACTTCATTGTGTATATTAAAGACTGCTATCATTGCTTCCTTGAAAACAGTTTAAGTTTTCTAACTTGAAAGAATTCAACACTATAAAAACACACAAGGACATACTGAAAAAATCAGGACAAGCAAAACAGATCTGTACAAAGAAAGGAAAAAAGAGGGGGTGGAGAGTCTGACTGCTGTTTTGTGTATGTGCACGCACAAACACAATGTTTCTTATATGTGTTTCACAGCCTTGCTCCCCTTGTGATTTCCTTTCTCTGTCTGAAATGTGCATAACAATTAAGAGCATCTGTGATGTCAGGAAACATAAATAATAGGAAAAGGAGTTCTTATTTTTAAACCTCTTTAAGTTGTAAACAGGTATTGATTCATTCCTCCCTAACAGCTGACTAGTTATTTTAGAAATTTGATGCTGAACTTTAGTTACTTATTTTGATGTGCATGAATATATGTGTGTGTGGTGTGTGTATTGGTGTGTGTGTGTGAAAGAGAAGGAAAGAAGAAAATAATGGTTTTCATCATTATTCTCAGTTATAATGAGAAAGGTAGAGGGAAAGTGGTATGTATGTCTCTGTATGTATCTCAGAAGAGACTTTGATTTGGAATGCAAAATTCTAAAAGTCTAGAACTTTTTGTAACAGCTTGGATGTTTTCAGTGTAAGTAAAAATGGAAAACTTTCTGTGTCAATGAAGATTAAAGCCACCCAGACTTGTGGCAGAGAGAATGAATATCTGTTTAAAGGAAAACAGGACCAGCTGGTGCTAGTGCCTAGGTTTTTTGTTTTTGTTTTACTTTTTCTTTGGCCTGTGTGCTGGGGATGAGGAGGCAAGAAATACGGATTGCGAGGAGCAAAAGACTCAGCACTGGCTCCAGCATCAGTCCACCAGCTGCCACTTCATTGTGCATTGTGTCCATTTCCACGGTGTAGCTTCTAATTCAGTTTTACAGTCAGGAAAGAAAAGGAAGCAATCACTACAACATCCATCACCAACCATCATGATAAATAACCTGTTGTTTGGCTCACATATTTAACCCAGTCAAGAAGCTTGAACGGAAAAGGAACTGACAGAGAGCTTGAGACATACATGCACAATGAGGAAGAAGAAAAGTCTTTGGAACTCAATGTATCCATCCCTGTCTTTAATATGGAAGACATTCAAAATAATTGTACTAAGTACAATATTGTCCATTCTGAAATTGGGTTTCACTGGATGTTGTTTGCTTTCATTGCTGTGGCAGTGTTAGAACTTCTTTTTAATTAACAGGTTTTGACTGTATGGTAAAGTTTCATAGTCACAGAAGATTTCAGAGGGACAGAGCACAAAAGAATATAAACAATTATTCAGTTTCACAGTAAAAATAAATTTAGGGATGTGATTATCATTCTGCTGAGGATCAGCCAATGAAAATTCTGAAGAAAATCAATATTGCAAAATGGATCATTGTTCTGTAAAGGACATTCACATGTTATACAACAGCAAACTGGGATATGCTATGAACAACATAAATGTTTGATAGGATTCACTAATATATTCCAGTTTTCCACTAAGAAAACATGTAGGTAATCCATTTCACGTGCTATATTTTTATGACATTTTTTTAAAAAACCACTCTATCATCTGTTTGTATCAGATAGAGGGCCAAAAAGAGTAGAAGGATAGAATAATCAAAATTCATCTGAAAAACAAACAAACGAACAAACATTTTCTTTTTCCCAGGTTGTAACATCTGGCAGGAACATTATTGTATTTACCAGCATTATTTCATTCAGTTTCAAAACTCTACTGTGAGATAGGAATAGGAAGTTAGGTTGAAGGGTGGAGACTTCCGCAATATCACCCACTAACTCTATGACTCAGCAAGGATTTGAGCTCAGGGCTGCATTTCCCTGAGTTTTCTGTTGGAGCACAGACTTGTAATAAACCTTTGAACTTCAGTTTCTGGGTCAGAATATGTGTTCACTTTTCATACATAATATGCAGCACCATTTCCTCCTGTTCCTCCCTATTTTTTACTGAGCAATCACAGTCCATTTTCTTTATCACTGGATTTGAAGTCTATTTGCAGAGCAGATCTGAGACGAGAAGAAGGTTGATTTACCCTCTCTCCTTTGTGATCATTCTCCCTTGCAAATGTTCTCTCTGTTCCAACATTCATAGTGCAAAGAAAATATGTGCTTTTCCCTGTACAGTGTTTGTTTTTAAAGTTAAAGCATGTATGGATTTGAACATCTGCATTTTTGTGTTTCTATTATGAATGCCTGAAATTGGAATGTATTTTTCTCTGTGAGGATGAGAGTCCTGGGCACCAGATGTGGGTGCAGCCCAGATAGTTCAGTTTAAACTAATCATGTGTTATTTTTTTAAGGCTATGAGGAATATGATAAGAGAACCACTAACATATCTTTTTTTTTCAATACACGCACACATATATTTTTGAGTGGTTATGTCAACATAATTATGTTTTTCACAACATAATAATCAGAAGTATAAAAAGGGTTTTTTTCAAAAAGAAATATCTAAGATAGGACACCTCTCCAGATTAAATATGAACTGAATTGCACAGTAGTAACCCTGAAATGTTTTGTGCTGGAAAATAAAATTGGATGAAGACTGCAAGGAAGGCTGTAGATCTGACTTGTTTTTCTATACTGTGGAGTAGCCTTTGGGCCTTTGGGCATCTGTTTAAGTCATATCACTGTCTATTTTTTTTTCTTTTTAAAAACAAAGGCCAAGTTTTGTGCTTCACCACTGAAGCGTTTTTTGGACAATGAATTTTGACTGAAGTTCATGTTTATGTTTGAGAAAATGAAGCAGTCATTGGATGAGTACAAGGGTGCCATCTACTGGACAAGGTATGCAGCTACTTGAGCCAATGGCTTTGTGAAAGAGACTATTTTTTTTGCTTATAGATAAGAAGAGAAAGGAAAATGATGAGATATCACAGGGGACTCCCATTTGACCCACTTTTGCTACAGCATAAACAAGATCATTCAAAGGAAATATTTTGCTCCCTTTTGACTATAATTTGCTTTCTTCTTAATATCACCATTTCATAGATGTGCTAATAATGACATGCTGAACTAAAAATGTGATGTTATAGAACTTGTGTGACAGTTCAGCTGCCCTTGACACAATCTCTTCCTTTATGCTTTGGGCCATCACTAACCTACTAACCTTAGCTGGGGTCTAAATAAGAATAATAAAAAGCAAGTAGAAATGATATATGACATGTGGAGAAATAAAACAGTTTTGTTTCTTTATCATATACATTATATATCCAGTGAATCTTTTACCACTGCAAGTTGCTTCCCTTTGGGAGGAAGTGTATACTGCATAGGTAATGCAAGCAAACTGAAGCCACAGAAAAACTGTTCCTGTCAGCAATGCTGAGCTATATTGTTGCAGGTACTACTGTCAGGATATGTTTACAGAATGGAGCTGCTACTTCTGCTCTCTCTTTAGTCCACTGAAAACAGAGAGTGCAATAAAGAAGAAGAAATTAGAGAAGAAAGAAAGGGTTAAGGGTGAGTGCCTTGGAAAAAAGGAGGAATGAAGAAGGGATCAGGGAAAGAAGGGATAGGACTGAATAGCAGCTGTGCCACGTGCCTTGCAACATTTGAAAGTAGAAAATATTCACTTTTTTTTCAAGTGAAAACCAGGACCACCTTTATCATTAGGCAGAATGAAGCAGCTTCATTAGGCAACAGATTATGCTTATAAAAAAAGGCAGAATTGTCTTAGTTGCTTAATCTGTTTTTCTTATTATTGTATGTTTAGCGGCAGGAATGGATAGAAGTAATATGAACATCTTTCACATTTGCTGAACTAACACTGATTTTGGATCCTGTGGCTAATTATTTTGAGCACTATGCAATTTGAGTTTAGGTTTGGAAAGAGTGTCACTTGCCATTTCTATGCCCCAGGCAAAAAGGTGTCACTAGGGAGAACCCATAGTATTAAGGCCAAATGCTAAATAGAAAGAAAGATAAGGAATGACAGGAAGAATTGTACTTGATTCTAAATACACTGACTTGGAAATAAGTCATATTGATTTTAATAGAACTTATTTTCAGCTTAGTAGTGAGGCTAGCAGAATTTGAAGATTAAATACTAACTGTCCAAGTCCCATTCTAATGGCTCTCTGCAGGTCAAATTTAGATTCTATCAGAATTTAGGATTAGTTCAAAATGATATCCCTCTGCTATGATTCTATGCAATCATGCCTCATTTCTTTCCTCATTCAAACGTTTATCTCAGATATTAAGGAAAAACCTTTCTAAGAAGGACATATCCGAAGTAAAGTTTGGAAGATGATTTATTACAAGGCTCTTGACATTCAGGTACAGAAAAGGATTACTTTCCATAAACTGCTGCTACCAACCTGACCTATAATAAATATTGGTGTGATGAAGCTTCTAAGTTTGACTGATGCTGGGTACTAGCCTAACTAGAAAGTTTTCCAAATCCTGTTCCAGCAGGGAAGTGTCTGCTTTTGCTTCTTAATTTGTGTTTCTGCTTTTTCTGCCTCTTGTCTTCTAAGTATGTAAAGAGAAAGAGTAGTAGCCACCATTTGCTTTGCAGGCTGGTTCCTAAAGAAGAACCTAGATGTCCAAGTTGCTAGAATATGACATTCCTGTTTAGGAAGAGGACCACTGAAATAATCTTGTCCAGAGACCCCAAATACCTAAAACCAATACTACGCCTAGGCACCATCGTGCTCTTGATTATAACTTGAATTCAAGAATATTTGGGGAAAAGTGGGATAAAATTCATTCATCCATACAACTGTTACCCTGGACATTTTTTTCTATGAACATAACTAAATTTACTTCTGAATAAAATGAATGGGAGGGGTTGCCCATTTACAAAGTAGTTACAATGGTAGATAGGCCAGTGACAAACAATCATTTACTAGAAGTCAAAGTGTGTGATTTCTATCTCCTCCAGGCTTCCAAAATTTGTTCCACCATTCATCCTTGTCTCTCCCTCCCTTCCTCCCTCTCCATCTTTGTTTCTTAAGCCAGTTGGTATTTCCCAAAAAGGAATGAAACTGAATGCAGTATTTATTTTTATTCTATATGAATATTTACCGGTAGTCCTTGCTTACTGACCGCCTTGTTTAGCAACTGTTCAAAGTTATAATGGTGTAAAAAAAAACACACACAAAAAAAAGCTTTGTGACCAGTCTTCACATTTATGACCATCGCAGCATCCTGTGGTCATGTGATTGCCATTTACTTCACAACCAGCTTCTGACAAGCAGGGTTGATGGAGAATGCAGAAGTAAAATTGCAACCACGTCACATGATGTCTCATTTAATGACCACAGTGATTCACTTAATGACCAAATACTAAGTGATATTGTAAGCCCATTGAAGTCACATGATCTTCTCCTTAGAGACTGCGGCACTTAGTGGCATACTAGGTTTTATTTAATTAAAAGAAACAAATAAAACAAATAAAATTAATTTGGTCAGAGAAAATGTCCATGGGCACACTAGCACCCATTGATATCTTCATTGACTATCCCTGGTATGTGGTCTTAGAGAAGCCAAAGTAGGAGAAGAATCTTTATTGTGTACCAAGACCAGTACATAATAAAACACATGTAGCATTTTACATGGTATAACATGGTTTATGTTTCCACATATGTACAACTAGTTGAGAGAATGGTCCTATTCCTCACTGCAGTAGCAGTTTTCATTTATCAGAGATTTAAAAACAAACAAGCCACATTTAGGCCAGTAAGTCATTCATATATTAACATTTATCTCCAGCTTAAGAAAATACAGTTTTGACTGCCAAAACATTTGCAAAATTATAAAATATTACTATGACATTCAAATAACTCTCACATTATAAACAATCCCCATTTCCTCTACAATTAATTATATAGACCATCTGTCCTCTAATTTGACAAGCCATGGTCCCAAGTTTGGTGTCTTTAAATTCAATATCAATATTAGGAGGAGGGAAACATAAAATTTATTTGACCTGCAGGGAAATTTATTAAAACAGGAGTAATAGAAAGAGACCACATATTTGTATAAAACAGGCAATCCACCAATACAGGATTCACTGTTTCAACTGTTTCCATTTGAAAGAGGCAGAAGCACTGAGCATAGGATATTCATGCACGTCTTCTTTCCATTGAAGCAGAAGGCAAAGCATCAATAAAGGCTCCCCAGTATTTATAAACTAAAAGATTAGAGAGATAGTATACTAAGGTAAAGTTTTACTACAGTTCACAACCTCCAAACAGCATGAAATTTCATTTGAAGATCTACAGACAAAATGTTGATGTCCTTTTTGCCTTCAGAAGTGTAAGGGATGTAAACAGAAGGGTAAATAGGTGGACTTGCAAAAACCAGAAATTTGTGGGTTCAAATACACACAGTGATACACAGAATTTTAAACAGTAATATTCAGTTGAAACCAGAACTCTTCTTGTTGGGACTAGTGAATGAACAATTAGAAAAGAGTTATAGACTTTTTTTTTTTAAATATATGATAACTGTTGGAAGATTATTATATGCACAAAAATGGAAAGACACTGGAATACCCACAATGGAGGAATGGATGGTGAAGATGACAGAATTAGCAGAGATGGCAACATTGACTTGTTTGATTAAAGAAATGAGAATAACTACATTTGTTAGTGACTGGAAACCCTTTATGGACTTTTTGCTGAAAAAACAAAAACAAAAATGAACTTGTGATTTATGGGTTTGATTATTAGAAAGTGTAGACTATAGGAAGAAGGAAATTATGCTGTAACCTTAGAGAGAGGATAAAATATAAATGTACTTGTAACTGCTGTTAAGACCAGAAGCCGCTTCTTTATAACTTTTTCTTTTCCTTTCTTTTCTTTTCCTTTCTCTTCTCTCTTTCTTTCTTTGTACTTCTTTTTCACTTACTTATTACTTTACTTTACTTACTTTTCCCTTTCAAAATTTGTATTGTTTTTATTCTTTTAAACATTTCTGAGATAGATAGATAGGTAGATAGATAGATAGATAGATAGATAGATAGATAGATAGATAGAGTATGCCACATAAATATCTGCTGAGGTTATTTGGCCATTCAGTAGCTTCCAACACTTTACATGGACATAATTTCATGAGGTTTGTTTGTCAGTAATCACTTCTTTGAGTTTTGGTAAATTTATGTTAATGATTGTATCTATTTGCCTTGTCTACTGGTGGCCTCTTTTTCAATTACCCTTGATTTTTCCAAGCAGCAGGGTCTTCTCCAGTGACTCTTGCCTTCACATTATGTGTCCCAAACATCTATCTATTATTAATGCTTCCAGTTAGCATCTGCTTTTACTTCATCTACTATTGAAATTTATTCTTCTTGCAGTCCAAGGCATTCTCAGTAGTTTTCTCCAGCATCACAATACAAAGGCATATTTTTTCCTTTGTTCAGCTTTTCTGATGATCTGGCTTTCATAGTCATATGTTACAAATGGTAGAATCTGACCTTGATAATATGTGACTTCATTGTCAGTTTAAGATCTCTATTCTTTTGTCTAGACTTTTCATAATATTTCTCACAAGTAGCATTCATCTCTTCCTTTCATGGGTACAGTAACAATCCATATGAATACTCTATGAAAATAAAGTTTGCTATTATTTTAACTTCCTCACTATCTGTTTGTCTTGGGTTGGTATTCCCTTGTGACATAAGCTTGTTTTAAGACTGAGCAGCAGAATGGCTTTTGCACTCTCTTCTTTCACCTTCAGTAAGAGATTTCTTAAGTCTTCTTCATCTCCACGCATCAAAGTGCTATCATCAGCATATCTGAGGTTGTGATGTTTCAATTTCTATTTCTTCTAATCCAGCATTTCTATATCCTGCATATCAGTTAAATAAGTAATGTGACAGTATACAGTCTTGGTGTACTTCTTCCCAGTTTGAACTGTTAAAACTAATGTTGCTTCCTGATAAACATAAAAATCTTCAAAATGCAGATGAGGCGGCTTAATATATCCATGTGCTTAAGGGTTATCCAAATCTGATGTGGTCTCCACAGTCAACATTTATGTCATCAATAAAGCAAAATTCACCAGACTTCAGTTTGGAAGTACCTTGCCTTTGCTATTATCCATTGGATGTTAGTAATGTAAATAGGCTGCCTTTATCTATTCTGACAGCAGTATGTAAGTCTGTAGTTTTCATTCCATGCTTTGTTGAAATCTAGATAGCAAAATGTTGCATGTTACTTTACTAGCATGTGAGATAGATTAAACTGTCCAACAGTCTAAACAATATTTAGCACTGGTTTAGAGAGGTTGATTCCCCTACTGGTTCAGATGCCATTTTGGAAAATGTCTAGTTTTAAGATCCTCATGAAAAGAGAACAAACATCAAAGAGAAAAGAGACAGAGACAAGTGCCATGTCATAGAAGTCTGAATAAAAGAGAATATGAAAGAGAATAGACAGTATTGAAGGCAATTGACTTATTCCAAAGTCTTAGCTCAAACAGAAGAAAAAAAAATCTTTGTAAGCTTTGGCAAGCATGATTTCAACTAAGTGCAAGTGATGAATGCTAAACTGAAGGAGATATTGTGGAAAGTTACAAAACAAAAATCTAAGAAACAATTATTTCTGTCAGGCTTCATACCAGGTGCAGCCATGTATCTTGACAATACAGACATTAATCTACTTATCAGAAACTGGCTTACTTGACAGAAGGCTCACAACATGATTTGGCAAGATTAGTTTTTTATCTATACAGATTTGGCCACTGCAGTACAGAAAAATTAAAGCCTTATATAGATCCATGTTCTAGCATTTAAATTCTAGGCTTTTTCCTGCCTACATTTCTGAATCAATGGGTACTTTGCCATTCTCATCCTTTGTTCTGGAGCTTTATTTTAAGAAAAATAAATTAAAATAGACTTTCTACCAGTTCCAGGATGATATGATAACTCAACAATGTTGAAATCAAGACTATATTCCACTGATTTCAGGTGGTCTAAGTAAGAATCTGGAAGAACACAGTGTCTTTATTCAAATATTCTAATGCTATTGTGACACAATATGAAGTGAAGGAAAGGGAGTGCAGGATTATTCAAGCTTAGCTCAATGCTTTATTACAAGGCCTAAAGGAGCCCCTATCCTTGATATAAGTACTGTTGAATATTAAGTGTAGGCACCTAGGTCAACCTGTTTGTATTATCTTGTAATTAAAAAGAAGTAGACATAACTTCCTCCAATTATGAATGCATATTTATCATTTCTGTATAGTTACTTAACAGATTTAAATATATGAACCTGGTGGAGGATCAGCTCCATGAAATAGTTACCTTGAAAAAGCTTGATAATGACTCGACATTACCTACTATGGAAGAATGGATGGTGAAGCTGATGGAGTTAGCTGAGATGGCAAAATTAACAGCTTTACTTAGAAAAAAAAATTGACTAACTTCAATGCCAGTTGGAAGCCTCTTTTGGACTTTTTGCAGGAGACAGAAAGAAAAATAAAATTATGATATGTGGATTTGATGATTAGTTAAATTAATAGCTTATACAAAATATGTATGTTAAGATGTAGTTTTAGAGTAAGAGATTACTCTACATCTCTACATGTATGATTTATCTACATCTACTGTATAGAAGTCAGAAGTCATTCTTTTTGTAATTTTTTTCCTTTACTTTCCATCACTTTTGTATTCTTTCTCTAACTCTCTTGTTCTCTACTTTTCTCCTTGATTATTAGTTCTTGTTTGATTTTACCTTTATGCTTTTTATAACTTAATAAAGTTCTTATAAAAAAAAAGAAAATCTTGATCATATGTACAAACATACATGTGGGATAGATCAATAAATGTTTTGAAGTCAAGCACACAATTCTGCCTCTCAAATTTATGATTGCATATAGCATATGGGATACACATATATAGCAACTCTTGTTATGAAATGTCAATTTCCAAGAATAATGACTTTAGCCAAGAAAAGAAAGGCTTGCAGATCACTGGATATTGTTTTGAAGGTATTTGTGACTTCCTAGATGATTTAAGGCTGTACTTTAGGAAATTTTTCATTTTTGTTTTTGACAGAACAAACATTTTAGAAAAGATCACAATTGTCTCATCACTGTCTTTTCCATATGAAGACTATGGGAGTATCTAAACTTACCATTTAAGCTGCTCCTATTTTGTGCTCATGCTGGCTTGACTTTAAGTTAGTTTAAGAAACTCCTTCCTAACTCAGATGTTTTGGCAACAAAGAAAGTAAAGATAATAGCAATAGTAATAGGCTCTTTGGATGCAATCCCAAAACATCTGGAGCACTACTTGAAGACCATCGGCATTGACAAAATCACCATCAGGCAATTGCAAAAGGCAGCTTTACTTGGAACAGCTTACATCCTGCAACGATACCTTTAACACCATCAAACAACAACATCTGCCTATCCCATGTCCTTGGGAAGGACTTGATAGGTGCATGAAAATGCCAAATCCAGTCTGAACATCTGTCTGACTGGGCAACCAACAATAATAGCATCAGCTAATAGCTAATTCTTTCCATAATACAGTATTTGTAGACTTTCATTGGTATGTGCATTCAACTTTGTTTTAAGTGCCACTCCACTTTAATGAAGAATGCAAAATAGCACATATTTGTATTATTAGTGTTACCATATTAGTTGAAAAATTGATAAATCAGCACACCATGGACAATAATAAGTATGATGAAGATGATCTGGAACAATAAGGACACAACAATATAACTGCAAACAGTCACAGAGATAATCTTGGAAAATGTATGCACAAATGGTTACAAAAACATTAAGCATGCATTAAGCCCAGGAAACAGAAAACGTTAGAAAAAAGGTCATACTGGCCCTACCCTAATTCACTGGGGTATAAGAAGGAGGGAAGGGAAAACACAGTCAAGCTTTCAAGATTATTTTATTATGGCCTATACCAATAGAGTAGGGTTCCAGTCAAACCTGTGGAGTCTGTTTCCTGACCTGGCCTATCTCAAAGGGCTGACAATAAAGAAAACCATATCTAACTTTATCGTTATGAAGTAGCCAATCAGCAAATTGGCAATCTGCTCTTTTTCCCCTCCCTTCCCATCTCAGCCATATTACAAATGAATTTTACCAGAAATGAGTTACAAATGAATTAGAATAGAAACAAATGCTTGAAAGAATGCTAATATTATATTACAAATGGAGCCATAAAGTCGACTTAAACCTTTACATCAGTTTTATTACATGGGAAAAAAGTTATACTTGCTGAGAAAGAGACATAAAGTTTTATTTTGAAAGGAGGAATGCATCCTCTGTTTCATAAATTAAAGCAAAAACTATACATAAATTAGAACAAAAGCATCCCTTATCTCATTTGAAGCAGATGCCTCAGATTTTCACATATGCTCTAGATCTATAAAGTTCTGCTCAGAATTAAAAATGATTCCAAGCATGACATATGGAAAACATTAGAGGATCTGAACAACAACTCTACTTGCACATCTGTGACCTATAACATAGGAAATAACCATTTGAATTGAAATACCAGTTCCTACCTGGCTATTTAATATGAACACTCCAAGAATTACTTCCCTTCCTGAATGAATTGCATTGTCTTACACAGAAACAAATGTGTCATTACTTTAAAAGGAAACAAGGTTCACACATGTGTGGGCTTCCCTGAGCTATAACTTGAGGGCAGAACCACTGCCTGGCATCTTTAGCTGAAGAGCATGAAATATATTATTAACAAGGTCAAGTTTCATATATATGTTAGAGTCTTAGCATTCCATGATGTAATCCAGCACCATGTTGCTGCTACTCCTGTTCAAAAGATCTCATATTTTTTTTAGTAATCCGATCCATAAAATACATATTACAGAGGACATTTCTTTCTCCTTTTTATCTTGCATCAAGAAACTCATTCTAAAATGCCTTTTATTTTATTTCCCATATAATTAAGTTTAGGACTGGTTTTCTTTTGTTTTTTAAACATATGGGAAAGTTTAGAAATGTTGACAGTGATGAGGAAAGGCACCCATTGCTTATTGCAACCTAGTACAAAACTAAATTCTGCGAACACCAAACTACAATTAGTTTAACATTAGCAGATATTTTAGGTCTATGATTGGCATTTGCTTTGTTGCAATATGCAAGTAGAAAATTTACACATCTTTGATTGAATTTTTTTTCCCGGGCATTGCTCATAAAACATTCTTAAAACTTTGAGTGCACCTTTCAGCAAGTCAGTTGGTAACTGAGCTATAAGGTGCTGGTGTTATATACCTCATTTGATTCTTTTTTAGGAATGTCTGAAACTGTTCAGCTACAAATTATGTTCCATTTTCACTCACTATTTGTTCTGAAACCTGAATATGATCTGCATAGCTGTTATTGAAGTACTGAAAATACTTCTGGCCCCTTTGAACATGCATCTATCACAACTAAAAAAAAATATTGGATCTTTCCTAGTTTCTCTTTGAAGCATCTCAGATACGATGGGAAGACTTTCAGACTCTTTGAGAAAACATGTGTCAAAGGCATCTCTATCTGATGTGGATTTCTCAGATTGTTTATCCTTTAGAGGAAAATGAGGCAATCCATCTGCGTTTGCGTGATCGTTTGTCTTTTTTTGAATTCTATATTCTATCTTTGTCTTCCAAAGAAAAGCTGCGGTAAATGGAATCTCTTTTATGGATTGAATAATATTGTTTGAAGTGTTTAACTCCTCAAACCAAACTCAGCTCTTCACTGTTTATTTGTGCATATATTTTTTTTTCTCTGCAGCTGGGAATGCATATGGTACAAAAGTTATTTAGCACTTTTAAAAATGCTGCTCCGATTCATTCTGCGATATAGCAGAATCAGTTGTCCAGTTGCATCAATTTTATTATTCACTTCTGATGCAGCCAAAGTGTCTCATTTCACCTTTTATGTTAGAGATTTCCAACTTAGCTATCCTTGTTTCAGATACTTCATATATAGCCTGTATCCTGCATTGCTTTTTAAATAATGTTTTGTGCATCTTAGCAAATGGTTCGCTTTTCTCTGATAGGCTTTCTGAATATGACCCACTGTGTTGAACTTTGGCAGGTTTATCCTTTAAATATACACTGAACTTTTTTGCTTTTTTTTTTTTTTTATATCACACATTCATTGCTATGGCCATGTCTTTTCTACTGATCCAACATAGACATTTCAGTCAGAAGTACAGTAGGTTGTTCTGCAGACTCCGTACTAAAAGTTGTGAATTATACAGGCAGCAACACTAGATCACAAACATTTATCATTAATCAATAAATCATAACAATAAAGCAATAAACTATAGTTCTAATATATGATAGATTTATAAACTATATATCAATTTATAGTTAGATATATCTACATATCGATATCAATCAATCAATCAATCAGCGAGGTCTCTTGTCTACAGGTTCTCTATACCCAAGGACAGTATATTAGCTGGCATGTTTGCTTTAGATTAGCCCTCAAGGCCTACAGAGCATGACTGCTAACTTGCTTTTCTGGTTTTCATTCAGCCTGAATAATATGCAGATGCTTTTGAGACCAAATTGGTAGCAAGCTACAATCTAGATTACTGATAAGGTAGATAGGGCAGCAGTTTAGGAAACAGCTTGAATGACTATATAAAAGCATCTGGGATCACCCAGGGGATCACCCATTAATAAAAGCATCTTAGGGAAGGAGCTTTTAAGAAGGAGAAAGTCAACATTATAAAAGTATAAAGTGAGCATTTATGGGGATCTAGCAACTACTTTCAAAAGCTCTTCAAAGTCTGCCTCATGTTCATTTAAAATAGTTGAGAATTTATAAATAAAATCAGATGATGAGGAAGCACTGACACTAAGAGCAGACTTTCACACATACTCATATATCACATATATTCATATTCTTATGGTGGGAGCCCAGCAATATTGTGGCGCCCACTCTCTGGAACATCATCTCCCAACAGACTCACTCTGGCCCTGCTGGCTGTTTGCAAGGCCTTAACGGCCTGTTTTTTTCCATTTAGTCTGGGCCCCTTATGGTGTGGGTCAGCCTGTTTCTTGGTTATGTTAATTCGGATAATTGTTAGTGTTGTTGTAGGTTGGTTGCTCAGCTTCTACTTACGTTACTCATATTTCTGCATATTGTTTTTCTTCTGTTTTTAATTGTTAGCTGCCCAGACTCATGTACGTGAGATGGGCAGCCATATAAATTTAATAAATAAATATATTTAAATATTTGTTTTGGGGATAATAATATCACAGTAGTCTGTGGATAACCCTTCATGGATCACTGCCTTGTCGTGGCGAAGGGGCTTGTGTAACTCAGTGAAGCCATGAGCTATACCATGCAGGGCCACCCAAGACGGACAGGTCATGACAGAGAGTTCTGACAAAATGTGGTCCACTGGAGAAGGAAATGGCAACCCACTCCAGTATCCTTGCCAAGAAAATCCCATGGACAATGTTAAAAGGCTAAAAGATATGACGCCGGAAGATGAGCCCCTCAGGTCGGAAGGTGTCCAATATGCTACTGGGGAAGAGCGGAGGGCAATTCCAAGTAGCTCCAGAAAGAGTGAAGCAGCTGGGCCAAAGTTGAAAGGATGTTCAGCTGTGGATGTATCTGGAAGCGAAAAGAAGGTCCAATGCTGTAAAGAACAATATTGTAGAGGTACGTGGAATGTAAGATCCATGAACCAAGGCAAGCTGGATGTGGTCAAACATGAGATGACAAGATTGAACGTCGACATCTTGGGAATCAGCGAATTGAAATGGACGGGAATGGGTGAATTTAATTCAGGTGACCATTATATCTACTACTGTCGGCAAGAAACCCTTAGAAGAAATGGAGTTGCACTCATAGTCAATAAGAGAGTGGGAAAGGCAGTAATGGGGTACAACCTCAAAAATGACAGAATGATCTCAGTGCGTATCCAAGGAAAACCATTCAACATCACGGTAATCCAAGTCTATGCCCCAACCACTGATGCCAAAGAAGCTGAAGTTGACCAGTTCTATGAAGACCTACAACACCTTCTAGAACTAGCACCAAAAAAAATGTCCTTTTCATCATAGGGGATTGGAATGTTAAAGTAGGAAGTCAAGGAGTAATCGGAATAACAGGCAAGTTTGGCCTTGGAGTACAAAATGAAGCAGGGCAAAGGCTAATAGAGTTCTGTCAAGAGAACAAGCTAGTCATAGCAAACACTCTTTTCCAACAACACAAGAGACGACTCTACACATGGACATCACCAGATGGTCAATACCGAAACCAGATTGATTACATACTTTGCAGCCAAAGATGGAGAAGCTCTATACAGATGGCAAAAACAAGACCAGGAGCTGACTGTGGCTCAGATCATGAGCTTCTTACTGCAAAATTTAGGCTTAAATTGAAGAATGTAGGGAAAACCACTAGACCACTCAGGTATGACTTAGAGCATATTCCATGTGAGTACACAGTGAAGGTGATGAATAGATTTAGAGGATTAGATTTGGTAGACAGAGTGCCTGAAGAACTATGGACGGAGGTCTGTAACATTGTAGAAGAGGCAGCAACTAAAACCATCCCAAAGAAAAAGAAATGCAAAAAAGCAAAATGGCTGTCTGATGAGGCTTTACAAATAGCTGTGGAAAGAAGGAATGTGAAAAGCAAGGGTGAAAGGGAAAGATATAAGCAACTGAATGCAGATTTCCAGAGAATAGCAAGGAGAGATAAGAAGGCCTTCTTAAATGAACAATGCAAAGAAATTGAAGAAAACAATAGAATGGGGAAGACTAGAGATCTCTTCAAGAAAATTGGAGATATCAAAGGAACATTTAGTGCAAAGATGGGCATGATAAAGGACAAAAAAGGCAGGGACCTAACAGAAGCAGAAGAGATTAAGAAGAGGTGGCAAGAATACACAGAAGAACTATACAAGAAAGATCTTAATGTCCCTGATGTCCATGCTGGTGTGGTCACTGACCCTGAGCCAGACATCCTAGACAGTGAAGTCAAGTGGGCCTTAGGAAGCATTGCTAATAACAAAGCTAGTGGAGATGACAGTATTCCAGCTGAGTTATTTAAAATACTAAAAGACGATGCTGTTAAAGTGCTGCACTCAATATGCCAGCAAGTTTGGAAAACACAACAGTGGCCACGGGATTGGAAAAGGTCAGTTTACGTTCCAATTCCAAAGAAGGGCAATGCCAAAGAATGCTCAAACTATTGCACAATTGCACTCATTTCACATGCTAGCAAGGTTATGCTCAAAATCCTACAGGCTAGGCTTCAGCAGTACGTGAACCAAGAACTACCGGATGTACAAGCTGGGTTTCGAAGAGGCAGAGGAACTAGAGATCAAATTGCCAACATTCGCTGGATCATGGACAAAGCATGAGAGTTCCAGAAAAGCATCTACTTCTGCTTCATTGACTATGCAAAAGCCTTTGATTGTGTGGATCACAACAAACTGTGGCAAATTCTTAAAGAGGTGGGGATACCAGACCACCTTATCTGTCTCCTGAGAAATCTGTATGCGGGCCAAGAAGCAACAGTTAGAACCGGTCATGGAACGACCGATTGGTTCAAAATAGGGAAAGGAGTACGACAAGGCTGTATACTGTCACCCTGCTTATTTAACCTATATGCAGAGTACATCATGAGAAATGCCAGGCTGGAAGAATCACAAACCGGAATTAAGGTTGCAGGGAGAAACATCAATAACCTCAGATATGCAGACGATACCATCCTAATGGCAGAAAGTGAAGAAGAACTAAAGAGCCTCTTGATGAGGGTGAAAGAGGAGAGTGCGAAAGCTGGCTTGAAACTCAACATTAAAAAAACTAAGATCATGGCATCTGGACCCATCAATCGCTGGCAAATAGAAGGGGTAGAAATGGAAGCAGTAACAGACTTCATTTATTTGGGCTCCAAGATCACTGCAGACGGAGACTGCAGCCATGAAATTAAAAGACGCTTGCTCCTTGGGAGGAAAGCTATGGCAAACCTAGAGAGCATATTAAAAAGCAGAGACGTTCTTTGCCAACAAAGAACCGCATAGTCAAAGCTATGGTTTTTCCAGTAGTAATGTATGGCTGTGAGAGCTGGACCATAAAGAAGGCTGAACGCCGAAGAATTGAACTGTGGTGCTGGAGAAGACTCTTAAGAGTCCCCTGGACTGCTAGGAGGTCAAACCAGTCAATCTTAAAGGAAATCAACTCTGATTGCTCATTGGAAGGATTGATAATGAAGCTCAAGCTCAGAAACTTTGGTCACCTAATGCGAAGAGAGGACTCTTTGGAAAAGACCCTGATGCTGGGAAAGATGGAAGGCAAAAGGAGAAGAGGACGGCAGAGGATGAGATGGCTAGATAGCATCACTGAAGCAATGAGCATGAAATTGAGCAAACTCAGGGAGGCAGTGAAAGATAGGAAGGCCTGGCGCAATATGGTTCATGGGGTCACGAAGAGTCAGACACGACTTAACGACTGAACAACAACAAGTCTGTGGGTAGGAATGCCATTTGCTGTCCACATGTTACAGTTCTATCTAGTTATAGTATGGAGAAAGCATAATCTACTCCTTGGTTTCTGTGTATCTCTGTATATGTGTGTGTGAATTTTTGCTAAGTGCCGCAATGACACCGTACATTGCTTTTTTCAAAGAAGGTAAATACTTGACATTTTTCACCTTTTATCAGTTATTGATGGGAAAAAGATTTCATCAAAATGGAAAGTGCAAGTTGTTCTAGCATGGGACCTCTTCATCCATTAAAGCAGGCAATCAGGACAGCATGATCAAACCAGACAAATGCTTTAGTAAATAAACTGTGTAACCTCAGAGAGAATATATATTCCATACTGTGTGAAGAAAATACAATATGGCAAGTTCATATTTTTTTAATGATTTTAAAATATAGGATTATGCCACTGTGTACCTTAGTAGAGCTAATATATTGTAATGTCTGAACACATTGGAACTTATTACTTAGTTGATTGAACTGATTTCATCTAACAGAAATATGTCCATTTTTGTTTGCGGGTGGTTGAAGATTTTGTGCTGATGTAGCTCTAATATCACTAGGAGACTTGATATGAAAACACTGAGTTAGTCACTTCACTGAAGGGAGTTGTTTGGCCACTGCTAATATACTAGTAAAATCCTAGTGTTTACTTGACAACAAGACCAGCTTTTGTAAATTTAAGCCAGATTCTCTTATTGTGTGAAAAGGGAAGCAGGGACCCTGGATGGTGGGTTGAAAACTGCAGGACTTAATTATCTGAATGGTAATGAGGCTGAACAGGCAGCAGATGCTCACGTGTCTTTACAATCCAAATCCCACCAACAAATTCCTTCCACAGAAACTCAGAGGAATGGCTTGGCACCCTGGAGATAGTTATAGAAACAGTCTCTGAGCCACATGACACCTGTTAAATCTATTGTTCAAAACCGAGCAAGATTACTTTGTCACACAATGCAGAAGTTGTTTACTGTTGTTTGACTTGACAAAGGGTATTCCTTCACTATCTTATCATTGTTCTTTGCAATGCCCCTTTATAGAATTAGCTATGCTGTGCAATAAAAATGCTCAATCCATTTTAAAGCAACATTTGACTCTTTAAAAGCAACACTTCCACTTAGCACTATTGATAGTACGTTTCATGCAGAAAACTGAGCCTTCTTGATGATACATGTATCACCAGAGCCTCTGAGTTTTCTAATTAATCTTTTGTATCACTCGTTGAGATCTGCCCTCTTTCTCTCTTTTCCTTGTAAGTGTTTCAACTTTTAGCATCTGTTCCCTCCAAGGCCTTATCATTTGTGATTGCATTTTAATGCATTATCATTGGGGGAGAAGGAGGGGAATTTTTCTACATTTGAATTATGGCTGGATAAGTTAAGTCCAGTTAAATGGCACTTCACATTTACTTCTACTATTCTCCAAGCAAGACTAAGTCAAAAGAGAGAAAGGGCTGTATGCACACATTTGCTTTTACATTTTTTTTTTCTTTCTGCTTTTACACAACTGCTTCCTATACCTGTTTTGAGGTGCTTCCCTTTTCTCCAGGACCCCAAATACAAAAAGGAATATAATTAATAAAAATATGCCATGGTCTTTATATTGTAAGCAAGATTATTTTTCCTATTTTTTACTAGAAGTAAGAAGAATTTACACTAGAGTTGTATCAATAGAAGAAACAGATGTAAATTAAAAATGATCTAAACTTTGTTTTTAATGTCTCTGATTAGAGGTGAAATAGCTGGCAGAAATGATATCCCTGAGCAATTAGCCTTCTGGTAGAGTCAAATTTCCTTGTTTCTCCGATGAAATCCAATAAGTTCCTAGTTTTAATTTCCTTCCCTTTTGTGCAGTTATGTCAGGTTACCTACTCTGATTCATAAAGTCCCTAAACCAAATGCACATCTCTGTTGCTGCCCAGTGCTGTGGGTGTAAAGGTTAAGATAATGATAACCTGTATGCTTTTGTTCAGAGAATACTAGCAGGAACTGAAGTGTAATTGAAATTTTATTTATTCATAAAACTGAACATTGCAGCAATATGAGATCATGTTATTTCCAAACAAAGGAAATCTCCCTCTCTCTCTCTCTCTCTCTCTCTCTCTCTCTCTCCCTCCCTCCCTCTCTCCCTCTCTCTCCCTCCCTCCCTCCCTCCCTCCCTCCCTTCCTCCGCCCCTCCCTCTGTTTTGGCATTGCCGAACTCCAGACCAATCTTTGGTAGCTCACAATGTAAATAGAACAAGATGAAAATACAGTAAATACAAATGAAGATGATGTGCAATCCGGTGATGCAACACTGAAAAACATATGCAGTAAGGACCTCCATCCACCCTAACTCAAGGCCTGGGAGAACAGCCAGCTCTTTAAGGCCTTCCAAAATGCCATCAGGATGGGAGCTGTCTGGTTTTTAGGGGGACCTCATTCTAGAGAGCAGGTGCTGTGACAGAAAAGTCATGCTTTCTATGTCCTGAAAGATTACACCGTTTGATTGAGGGAATTTGTAACATGCCCATTCTGTCAGGTCTTATTGACCAGTAAGAAACTGCAGGAGACCAGCAGTTGCTCAGAGGCTATGCCATCCTTTTTCTCACAGCTTCAAAGTGATCAGCTTCATCCTTCAAAAAGTTTGTAGTTATGATTTCCTTGTAGGAAATTTGACAATGAGATCAATTTGCTCAATGAGATCCTTTCTTTTTCCTGCCAATTTGCCCAATAAGATCCCCCCCCTTTTTTTTCCTCATTCTGTAAGACCTATATGGCTCCAGACCTGAGGTTCTAAGACCTTTAGATTTTTTTTATTTTTTTTATCCCACCTTTATTATTTTTATAAATAACTCAAGGTGATGAACATTCTTAATACTCCTTCCTCCTCCTATTTGCCCCACAACAACAGCCCTGTGAGGTGAGTTGGGCTGAAAGAGAGTAACTGGCCAAAAGCTACCCAGATGGCTTTCATGCATAAGTGAGACCAGAACTCACAGTCTCCTGCTTTCACTGACTATTTGATCTGGGCATCTGGCAGGCATCTGCTGAAGGTTCTGCTTGAATGTTGTGGCAGAAGGGGTCCCAGTACAGTGATTCTATGTGGAACCTCCCCTTCTATGGAATAGCCAGTCAGATCAAATTGATTTGCACTTGAATTGGAGACAACTAGGAAATACCTGATGGAGGAAAAATCCCAGAAGAATGTAATAGCAAAGAAAACTATATGGACTTGTCTATGAATGCACTAAAAGTTGCGCTTATACATATACATAAGATAGTAACTTACCATTTGCATTACTTCCCTCAGTTAGTATTATTTCATCATATAGGAATATTTCTTTTTAATGGGCCTGGCTGTTCTTGTCTGGCCTTGCTAAGTAGGTGGGTATGAATAGTACTTCAACTACTATCAAAAAATACCAGGACTGTACTACCTGGGAATATCAGGAATGTTGATTCAGTGCATTCATAGACAAGTCCATATAGTTTTCTTTGCTATTACATTCTTCTGGGATTTTTCCTCCATCAGGTATTTCCTAGTTGTCTCCAATTCAAGTGCAAATCAATTTGATCTGACTGGCTATTCCATAGAAGGGGAGGTTCCACATAGAATCACTGTACTGGGACCCCTTCTGCCACAACATTCAATATTTAGCCATTCAAAGATGGCTAAAATCTATAAATAATTAAAAAACATATAAAAATGCCCTAAAAAACCTCCTCTGATTTTGGCCCTAAAAAAAAAAAACCTGTAAGATGCGGGGGGGGGGGGGGGACAACCCACAGGTGCGGGCCCCCCTCTGCCCCCCAGGCCTTTTGGCAGAGCCAGGATTTGATACCCTTCCCGAAGGCCATGAGGGAGGGAGCACACCGGACCTCAGGAGGCAGGATGTTCCATATGAAACCATATGAATTCCATATGAAATAATTGAAAGTATAATTGCTGCCTTAGTTTAACAATGGGCTAGGTGTTTATTTGAAAGGGAAAAGTGTCAGTAATTTATTATGTGGTTGATATGACTGAAAAATAAGTGCTGTTTGTAGGTTTATTTTCATACACACACACATACACACACGCACACAAACAGCACTTATTTTTCAGTCATATCAACCACATATACATAATAAATGTTGGATTCCATCCAGCATGAATCTATAAAGCAACATCCACCTCATTATGAGAAAAGATTGTAATACTTTTTATTGAAGGAATATATATATATTCCTTCAATAAAATGTGTATATATAGAGATATAGATATAGATATATAAAATATATATAATCTCACATGTATCTCACATATATATCTATATATGTATATCTATATATCAATATATATATCACATGTAATAAAAAGGCTCTGTGCTTAATCTACTTTGCTATTAGCAGGAATATATAGAGCGGCTGGATAGCATAGTGGTTAGAACACCACCTTTGATGCAGGAGACGGGGTTCAAATCCCAGCTGGTACCTACCTTACCAGTAGGGGTCCTTGGGCAAAGACCCCCTAACGCTTCACCTGCCTACCTCAAAATATGAGAGTGACATGAACTAAGAAGGTCATGCCAGCTCGGACATCACCCAGATTAACAAGGTCTGCGTCAGATGTTGGGGAACCAGGACAATCTGATGTTAAGTGGGCTACTGGAACAAACCATACATAGACGAGACAAGAGAACTTGGAAATGATGGAATGCTACTACAATAGCAGACCTAATGAGAGGGGATATATGAAACGTATGAGGGAACTATGGATAGATAGAAGGCCTACATCCACACTAACTGAGAAACAACTAGTTACCCAGCGCTTCAACATAGTGAAGAGGAAGCTGCTCTCACAACTTGAGATAGACCAACTCCATATTACAACCCGGACTCAAGCAGACCTGCAA
Organism: Liasis olivaceus; assembly: GCA_030867105.1. Taxonomy (NCBI): domain Eukaryota; kingdom Metazoa; phylum Chordata; class Lepidosauria; order Squamata; family Pythonidae; genus Liasis; species Liasis olivaceus. The sequence continues at coordinate 33,684,822 of CM061354.1, read as the reverse complement.
GAACAAGCAGATGTGCAGCCAACACCTGAAGCTGGAATGTCACTGCCACCCCTTCTTTTATAGAGCACAGCAGCAGATATGAGGCATAAGATCATGGATAAACTAGCTACAGTCAACCCTCGAGTCTGATTACCAAGGCTCAGTGGAGAAGTACCATCAGATAGTATGCTAGAAGATGCCAACAGAGCCCTCCAGACAATCCCTACTACCACCATAACTGAAACCAATGAATTGGTATATGCTACAGCCACTGTAATCCTGGAAATGCTTGGCTACACGATCAAGAAGAACAGCAGCACATACCCATCCTGGAAAATGAGATTGGAGGCTAAGATCAAGGCAACTCGGAGAGAAGTCAGTCAGCTGGTGGAACTACAGAAGCATGTGGAGATTAAGGATAAGACTCGGCTACTGAAAAAATACATGGGCCTGACTCCATCTGAAGCCCTAGAGACTGCTAAACAAAGGCTCACAGCACTGGCTGCCAGGCTAAGGAGATACACTAGAGAAGCAGAGGCCAAGAAGATAAATGCCCTGTTCTCCAAAGAACCATCCAAAGTGTACTCCCAACTGCAGTGCAACCACAGAGTAGCAGCTGAGCCACCAGCAGCAGAAACTGAACAGTACTGGAAGAACATATGGGAGAAAGAGAAGACGCATAACACCAGTGCAAAGTGGCTGCAGGACCTGAAAGCAGACCACAGCAATCTCCCAGAACAGGAACCAGTCACCATCACAGTAGCAGACATCCAACAGCGGGTCAAGAACATGAAAAGCTGGACAGCACCTGGCCCGGACATGATCCACACCTACTGGCTAAAGAAACTAACAGCAGTGCATGAACGCCTAGCAGCACAGATGAACCAACTGCTAGCAGCAGGCTCCCACCCAGACTGCCTAACACAAGGAAGGACAGTGCTGATCATGAAAGACCCTCACAAAGGAACAGCACCATCCAACTACCGGCCAATAACCTGCCTCCCCACAACATGGAAACTTCTATCAGGCATCATAGCTGCCAAGCTACATGACCATATGGGCCAGTACATGAGCACAGCTCAGAAGGGCATTGGGAACAACACCAGAGGCTCAAAACACCAGTTATTCATAGATAGGGCAGTCGCCCAAGACTCAAGGTCTACGCAGACCAATCTGAGCACAGCCTGGATTGACTACAGGAAAGCCTATGACTCAATGCCGCACACATGGATCTGTGAATGCCTGGCGCTATACAAAGTCAACAGGACACTAAGGACCTTCCTCAAGCACTCAATGGGACTGTGGAAGACAACACTGGAAGTGAACTCAAGACAGCTCGCACAAGTGGCCATCAAGTGCGGCATATACCAAGGTGATGCACTGTCCCCACTGCTGTTCTGCATAGGCTTAAACCCTCTCAGCCAGATAATCACAAGGTCTGGATATGGGTACAAATTCAAGAGTGGAGTCACCATCAGCCACCTCCTCTACATGGATGACATCAAGCTGTATGCTAAGAGTGAACGAGACATCGACTCACTGATCCACCTGACACGGATCTACAGCGAGGACATTGGGATGTCATTCGGACTGGAGAAGTGTGGCAGGATGATAGTAAAGAGAGGGAAGGTAGTTAAGACCGATGGAGTGGAACTACCAGTGGGCCACATAGCAGACAAAGAGACCAGCTATAAATATCTTGGTGTCCCACAGTCACATGGGAACCATGAGGAGGAGGCAAGAAAGACAGCAACATCCAAGTACCACCAAAGGATAAGACAGGTCCTGAAGAGCCAGCTCAATGGGAAGAACAAGATCCATGCCATCAACATGTATGCCCTGCCAGTCATCAGATACCCTGCCAGTATAGTGAGCTGGCCAAAGGAAGACATGGAGGCTGCTGATGTGAAGACCCGGAAGCTCCTCACAATGTATGGAGGTTTCCACTCCAAGTCCAACACCCAGAGACTGTACACCAGGTGCAAAGAGGGCGGGCGGGGCCTGATGAATGTCAAAGCCACTGTCCTGGACGAAACCCGAAGTATCCAGGAGTACATCAGTAAGATGGCACCCAAAGATGAGCTGCTGAGAGAATGCCTCAGGCAGCAGCAGACAAGGCAGGAGATTCAAGGAGAGGAAGTGCCATGGCAAGACAAGCCCCTGCATGGGATGTACCATCGACAGATAGCTGAGGTGGCTGACATTGGGAAATCCTATCAGTGGCTGGAAAGGGCCAGACTAAAAGACAGCACTGAGGCACTGATCATAGCAGCACAAGAACAGGCACTAAGCACCAGATCCATAGAAGCAGGGGTCTACCACACTAGACAGGATCCAAGGTGCAGATTGTGCAAAGAGGCCTCAGAGACAGTCCAACACATAGTGGCAGGGTGTAAGATGCAGGCAGGAACAGCATACACTGAACGGCACAACCAAGTAGCTGCCATTGTGTACAGGAACATCTGCACAGTGTATGGGCTAGACCCCCCCAAGTCCAGATGGGAGATTCCACAGAAGGTTGTGGAGAATAACAGGGCTAAGATCCTGTGGGACATCCAGATCCAGACGAACAGGCAGGTACTGGCTAATCAACCAGACATCGTGGTAGTAGACAAAGACCAGAAGACAGCGGTAGTGCCAAGTGACAGCAACATCAGGAAGAAGGAGCATAAGAAGCTGGAGAAGTACCAGGGCCTGAAGGAGGAAATCGAGAGGATGTGGAAGGTAAAGGCCAAAGTGGTCCCAGTGGTGGTAGGAGCACTCGGGGCCGTGACTCCTAAGCTGGGAGAATGGCTCCAACAGATCCCAGTAACAACATCAGAGTTCTCTGTGCAGAAGAGTGCAGTGCTAGGAGCAGCTAAGATACTGCGCAGAACCCTCAAACTCCCAGGCCTCTGGTAGAGGACCTGAGATTGAGGAAGACACATACCACCCATAGGTGTGAGAGGGGATTTTTTTTTTTTTAATATATATTCCTTCAATAAAAAGAATTACAATCTTTTCTCATAATGAGGTGGATGTTGCTTTATGGATTCATGCTGAATGGAATCCAACATTTATTATGTATAAGTCAAAGTTTTTAACAGTATCTAGATCTCTTTTAATTTTAATTTTTATAACATTTTAAAAATAACTATTACAGCAGAAACAGCATAGAATAGATAAATCTGTTTGCAGCAGTAACCCAAGTGTGCAGATACCATCCATTTAATTAGTGCATGTTAGTTTGAGATATTGCTAAATAGACTCACATTTACAGCCAGCAAGGCAATTTTTTTAACAAATACAGAAATTATACAGTCCTATTAACAGTATGATCTTAAAGATGATAAAGATGCTGATTAGTTGGCTTCAGAAAACTGTCTTAATATTCTTTCAGATATTGTCCACTATGCATACCCACCTGGGATTACTCTATATTTCAGGGGGGAAAAGCTTATTATAATTATTTATGTTTATAAATCATTCATTTGCTCATTTAATCCAGAATTTCAAAGAACTGTATCCATTTTCCCTAGAATAAAATATTAAGTCATCTATATTTTTTCTGCAGCTTGCAATTTTGCATGCAATTATTCAAATTTTTTTTTTCTTAAAAAAAGTATTCCAGGATTACTACTCCTGACATTTTTGGGAGTTGGATGGGAGAGACAGAGTAATTAATTTGCGAATTACTTAAATGACTTGCCAATTGAGCAGTGTTGTCTCTTCTGCTTCATATACTTTTCTAGATTTGAATTGCTTGCCAGCATAACTTGCATCATTTAATAATCAAGATAAAATTAGTCTGCCACCCCAACCCCAGTTTTTCATATTTACTAATCCCTTTTAAGACTTTACTAGATCAACTATGTATTTTGAGAGTGAGATGTGTGTTTTACTATTTAGCATTCTTGTCCATAACTCAAGCTGATTTTTTGCTCCTGGCAAGAGGCTGAACTGTCATTCACTGATAAAATCCTGTAATTAACTGATTGTGGAGACTGTGTTCTGTATGCTAAGCTGGTGCCAATATACATAATTTGAAAATTGAGACATACATTTAATATATAGGACAACCCTCCAAAAGTAGTGTAGTCTAAAAATTTTGTGATTCATGCATGAACCTACTAATTGAATTTTTCAATTGATAGATTATGATTTAAGATTGTTACATTTTTATAGCAACACATTTTTCATCTTTTTTTCCCCTTTTAATTGCGTATTCCCAATAAAAAAATACAGAGTCAAGCAAATCAGTTTTTTTAATAAAGAAAATTAAACATATATCAAAACAGATTCCAAGCATAAAATGGGAACATCTGTCCTAGACTGATGGTAAGTGTACATTTTAAAAGACTTGATTTTTGACATCCTAGGCATCAGAGAACTGCAATGAGCTGGCTGATGCCAGTAGTCTGATAGTTAAGAATGCCAAGGATCTGTAGACTCTAATAATAAAAGTAAAGGAGTACAGTGAAAAAAGTTGGACTAGGTTTAAATACAAATAAGACCAAACTAAAGACAATGGCTACAATAACCAGCCTTAGAATTGGCAATTAATATATTGTAGTGGTAGATGGCTTCTGCCTTTTAGGATCAACTATCGACAGTAAAGGAATCAGCAGTCAAGTAATATGTTGCAGTCAGACATTTAGTAGAGTAGCCATGAAGGCCTTGGAAAAGATATTTAGAGGCTGACACATAACTGAGGAGAAGATAGCAAACATTTTAGAAGATAGTATCAATGGGATCTTGACAAGTTGGGGCAATGGGCGGAAATCAGCAAGATGAATTCTAATAGAAATAAATGCCAAGTCCCACATTTGTATAATAAAAATCAGTGTAGGATGGAAGCAACTACATGTGAAAACGATCTGGGGGTCCTGGTACTTCATGTACTGTGTACTGTGTCTGGGGGAAAAAAACCCCAATAAATGCAATACTAATCTGGATCAAGAAAAGTAATAATTACTCTCCATTCTATATTGTTTGGATCATACCTAGGTTACTGCATTCAATTCTGGGCACACTATTTTATGAATTACATTGACCAACTGGAGAAAAGGAGAGTAACCAAGATGATAAGGGACTGGGAAAGAAATACCTATGAGGAATGATTGGAGTTGTTGGACATCTTTACTTCTAAGTATAGAAGACTGGCAGGAGTCATGATAACTGTTTCAACCATCTGAAATGCTGTCAGGTAGCAGACAGGACAAAATTACTCAGAGTCATTCCAAAAAACTTTACAAGCAAAGAAGTAGATTTTGGTTAAACATGAGGAAAAAATATTTCTAATGATAAGAGATATTTCAGCAGTAGAACAGATTGCCCTGGAAAGTGGTAGACTCTCCTGGAGTTGAAGTGGTTAAACAGAGGCTGGATACTCCTCTATTGAGATGCAATAGAAGAGGAGTCCTGCACTGGGCAAACATGAATGGAACAATTCAATTTCATGATTCTATAAGCATGAAATAATTTGTATGATTATTTCATATCAAAATATGTGGGTGTTTAAATTTTATGTGAAAAATATATTTCAGGACAAAACCATGAGGACTTCGTAAAAACTGCAACTTTCCAACATTTTACTTCATCTGAAAATGAGCAGCTACATAACTGAATTTAGTCTATTACAGCTGATACCAGATGATGCATCCAAAACAATCTCAGAGGTTTTATTTTATTTTTTTTAATAAGAAAAGCAATTGTGTCTCAACTTAACTGAAACTACCCTAGCAGCTGAATGTCTTCATTTGGCTAATACACAACACATTTATAAATATTTGTAACGCAACTGTAATACAGTATCGTAATTATTTTGATGATGATGATGATGCTACAGCATATTTTTTTGTATTATTTGAATGGGATAGTACTTTGGCAATCTAATACTATCAGATGAGCCCATCAATCTCTCCACTGCAAGCATCATTTTTTCAGGAATGATAAATATTCTTTTGCTGACTGTATTTTAGCTTATGAATTCAGACATTAGAAGGTAAAAAACTGGGCACAGCTATTTATTACAAGAAAGGACTTACATGTTTCTGTCTTGTATGTCCATACAATCTCTTCGACTAAGACTTTTCTGGGAGTCCTGGGATTTTATTCATCCATAGGAATGTCTAGCTGAATAGAGAAATGGGACCCAAAATCAAAATTTAAAATCAGGCAGCCTTTATTTCTTTTCCTAAATTTATACTCAGAACTAAATACATGTCACTATAGTTTTGGTAATGTATTATCTTTTTCTTTTTTATTCTGAGATATAGTTTATTACTTCACTATTAAACGTTTGAGAGGGTGCATGGTTTTACTTTGGTAGTATTTGCTATTGTAATATTCAATAGAGTTTGGGGTAACCTTTTTATTTCATTTTTAGAAACAAATATGGGGTTTACAGTCTGTGCCTTGATATTTATTATATTTTAATATTTTAATGTTTAATATCTTTCCTATTCGACATTCTGTACTGATTAATCAGGTGCAAAACAATCAATTGAAATTGGATTGCTTTCCTTGATGTGTTTTTCTTTTTAAAATATAAAGATAGAAGGTGTGGAATCAAAACCCAGGACCCAAAAGCAAATAATCAAGGCTTTACTGCAGCATTTATTAAGCAGTACATACTGAGGGGACCCAACCAAGGGATAGTGAGAGACACCCCTGCAAATAAAAGAGATGCACTGATATTTATACATTTCAGGACAGGGGAAGGGAAAAATGATACATACATACATATTCATATGATGATACAGGCATACATACTGTAGGTAATAGGTCTTGAGTTACTTCCTGCCCTCTGCTATCAGTTTCAAAGAGAACTATTGTTCTAAGAGAAAATCTACAAATCAAAGAGAGGGCCGGTTTAGAGTACTAAAATGCTAGGACAGATTCAGGAATTGACATAGGAATGATCTGATAAAATTGGTGTAAGCCATCTCCAAGGTTATTGCAAATTCCTTATGTTGCAATAGAATTCACGCATTCCCATCTGAAAACTTATTTTCTTCACAAAGGTATTGGAACTGTTACATGGATTGGTCTTGCTTACACAACGGAAATAGTGCAGTAGAGTGTTTCTATTATTCCTTACCTTTTTAAAAAATCAATTTTGTGCCAAGTACCCAATTTCTTATTACACTTTTACATCACTAAGAAAAGATCTATACATTATTTTTGCTGAGGAAAGGTGGGGTTAACAGTGCAAATTGCCACAAAAACCCATTAATACATCAGTAGAGTATGGATGGTAGATATATATACGTATATATTTCCACTATACCTACTAATGCTCCCTGATCTAATTTCAGTTGACACCCTGGCTCTTGTAGGGTGGTCCATCCCTAGAGTTTTTTTTTTTCTTTTTTTAAAGAAAAGACTGGACAGACATTGGTCTGGGATGGTATGAGGATTCTTGCCCTGGGCTGGGTTGCCCTGGTTGGACTAGAAGATATCCAAGGATCCTTCCAACCCTATATTTCTAAGTCTTTGAATTTTACATTGTATTTCTCCATTCAAAGAATGGAAATCGTACATATTTTCCACCCTATTTAATGCATTATAACCTTCAAAGTGTTTTAGGACAAATATACAGGTAAAACTCAAAAAATTAGAATATCATGCAAATGTTCATTTATGTCAGTATGGCAACTCAAAAGGTGAAACCAATATATGAGATAGACGCATTACATGCAAAGCGAGATATGTCAAGCCTTACTTTGGTATAATTGTGATGATTATGGCGTACAGCTTATGAAAACCCCAAATTCACAATCTCAGAAAATTAGAATAGTGTGAAAAGGTTCAATATTCTAGGCTCAAAGTGTCCCACTCTAATCAGCTAATGAATCCATAACACCTGCAAAGGGTTCCTGAGCCTTTCAATGGTCTCTCAGGCTGGTTCAGTAGGAATCACAAGCATGGGAAAGACTGCTGACCTGACAGTTGTGCAGAAAACCATCATTGACACCCTCTATAAGGAAGAAAAGCCCCAAAAGGTAATTGCAAAAGAAATTGGATGTTCCCAAAGTGCTGTATCAAAGCACATGAATAGAAGGTTATGTGGAAGGGAAAAGTGTGGTAGAAAAAGGTGCACAAGCAGCAAGGATGACTGCAGCCTGGAGGGGATTGTCAGGAAAAGGCCATTCAAAAGTGTTGGGGACTTTCACAAGGAGTGGACTGAGGCTGGAGTTAGTGCATCAAGAGCCACCACACACAGACGGATCCTGGACATGGGCTTCAAATGTCGTATTCCTCTTGTCAAGCCGCTCCTGAACAACAAACAACGTCAGAAGCGTCTTACCTGGGCTACAGAAAAAAAGAACTGGTCTGTTGCCCAATGGTCCAAAGTCCTCTTTTCTGATGAGAGCAACTTTTGCATCTCATTTGGGAACCAAGGACCCAGAGTCTGGAGAAAGAATGGAGAGGCACACAATGCACGATGCTTGAAGTCCAGTGTGAAGTTTCCACAGTCTGTTTTGATTTGGGGAGCCATGTCATCTGCTGGTGTTGGTCCACTGTGCTTCATTAAGTCCAGGGTCAACGCAGCTGCCTACCAGGAGATTTTGGAGCACTTCATGCTTCCTTCCACAGACGAGCTTTATGGGGATGCTGACTTCATTTTCCAGCAGGACTTGGCACCTGCCCACACTGCCAAAAGTACCAAAACCTGGTTCAATGACCATGGGATTACTGTGCTTGATTGGCCAGCAAACTCGCCTGACCTGAACCCCATAGAGAATCTATGGGGCATTGCCAAGAGAAAGATGAGGGACATGAGACCGAACAATGCAGTGGAGCTGAAGGTCGCTATTGAAGCATCCTGGTCTTCCATAACACTTCAGCAGTGCCACAGCTGATAGCATCCATGCCACGCCGCATTGCGGCAGTCATTGCTGCAAAAGGGGCCCAAACCAAGTACTGAGTACATATGCATGCTTCTACTTTGCAGAGGTCCGATATTGTTCTATTTCCAATCCTTGTGTTATTGATGTCATGTAATATTCTAATTTTCTGAGATTATGAATTTGGGGTTTTCATAAGCTGTATGCCATAATCATCACAATTATACCAAAGTAAGGCTTGACATATCTCGCTTTGCATGCAATGCATCTATCTCATATATTGGTTTCACCTTTTGAGTTGCCATACTGACATAAATGAACATTTGCACGATATTCTAATTTTTCGAGTTTCACCCGTACATGGAGTCTGTTTTAAAGTAAATACTCATAAGAATAATTCATAGGTAACAGCATGCAAAAATAGCAACCTTTTGGAGGAAAAGTACCTAGACTTTATATAAATGTAACTGAATTCCTTTAACGAGATAGAAGAAAATGGGCTAGAACAACTCCTAAATGAATATATGTGAAGCTGACATTATTTATACATTTACAGGGTGAATAAGAAGTAACGCTAGTTCAGCTGGAAGTCAAGGGATTTGAACACTTCTTTCTCTGTTTAACATTTCCATTTGTATTTAAATCATTGACAGCAGTATTTTCTGGATAGTGATAAGTTAGGAGTTTCTGTCTGTGACTAAATGTTTGAACTGTTTTTATAGCATCCATTTACACAGCTTTTCATGCAAATGGATCTTTGCACAAAATCTGACCAGGAATCGCGGCATGTTTTTTTGAAACAGCTTGGCCCCAACAGATAAAAATACTATGTACTTATTTCCTATAAATCTGAAACATCTGAAATGACATTACCATGTACCTTAGATCTAGTTGCATTAGCTGCTTAAATGGAATATAGTCTTGTAATATAGTTTTAAGTGTTTTTTTCAATGAAGTGTAGACATAAATGTAACAAGTAAAATAAATGTAATAAGTAAAATAAATACATACAATGGTGGAGTTTGCATCATGATGTCACAGTCCACATATATTTTGGAACTATTTTCCAAAAAGAAGCCATTAAACTTAAAGAAAGACACCTATGGAAAAAAATATATCAAACTGCTTGAGAATCAGTAAGGAAAAAAAAAATGTGCTAGGATTTTTTTTTTTTTTTTTTAGAGGAGCTCATCCTGTGCTTTGTTTACTACCCAATACAATAAAGTAGAAATGGATTCTTCCCTCTGGTTTCTGTGGTTTATTGATTTAAGATAATCCAGTTCTTATCTGCAGTAAACTTCATTAAATAATTGATTAAATGTATCACTAAAATTATAATTTATAAAAGTGAATGACAACACAAATTTGTTGTAAGGATGAACATATGGGCCCAATGCATTCAAATGGCTGTCTAATTCTGAAATCCTTTTTACAATTATTTGTAAGCATAAATGTTAGACATCCATTCTTAACTATAATAATTCCCAAAAGATATGTGGATTGTGACATCATGATGCAAACTCCACTGTTCTATACTTGTGTTGAAATGTTGGGGTCGCTTTTGCATCTTGACATTACAACACTTACCTTCCCTGCAGACACTAAGTTACACCTAGCTATATATAGGATTACAGTCTGTTTTATTAATATCACATTCTTATTAGATTGAATACAAACTTAGTATTATAAACTATCAACTTATTATGAATAGTGGGACCTAAGATAACTTAAGTCATGGGTAACTTAGCAATAAGGGGACATGGTGGCACAGCGGCTTAATGACGCTGAAAGTTGCTGGCCAGAAATGGTCAACACTTCAGCGGTTCGAGCCCAGCTCTGTGCAGTAGAGTGAGCTCCTGTCTCATCCCCAGCTTCTGCCAACCCAGCAGCTTGAAAGCATCTGCGAGTAGATAAATGGGTACTCTCACCCTGGTGGGAAGAGGAACGCCGGCAGAGCCTTGCATGGGAGCCAGTAATGCAGAAGCCGTGTATGCCCGAAAAAGGCATGAAACAACGGAAACCCCGCCTCCTGCGCTCACCAGCTGAGCTCCACTCTAGGAAAGAGGCAATGGCAAACCACTTCCAAAATACCTGGCCTTGAAAAATGCAGGGACTTGTCCAGGCAGTCGCCGCAGAATTGGTCACGATTGAGTGCGGATAAACCCCCCCCAAAACTTAGCAATAATAACTGAAATCTAAAAAAGTAATGGATGTGAAATTTCATTAACTAATACAGATCCACACTAAGTATGAGCTACATCTGGGTCTAATTTATTGATTTCAGTATTGTAAAATCTTCATTTTTATTTATTGGAGCAAATAATCAGGACTTTTGTTTCTTATTATATAGCTCAAGCTAAAGTTCTAAATTTTATTAGAATATTTGTATGACATTTGTTGAATTTCACCCTATTAATTAGAAAATTATGAAACATAAGTCTTATCCACACAGTTTACTGTTATATATAAAATATTAAGAGGGTGCCATTGCTCAGTTTCTGTATTTTTGGTGCCAATTTTTTTTCAGGATAGTTCTCTTATACATCCCTTTTTTAGAACAAAAGTTTTATAATTAGATGCAGTTGGTAAATTCTATTTTTCACATGCAGAAATGATTATATGTAGAATCTGTCTGATGGGTGTGATTAATTGACCTATTTTAAATAGGTTCAAGGATTGTTTCTAATTATTTTGTAGTCTGATCTTTGACCAGGAAAAATGGCTGAATTGGAATTCAGCTGTTTCCCAGTTGAATTCTATGCACACATTCCAATCTTACCATTGTTTATCAGCATTATTAGAGAGTTGGGCAGCTGGGGGGAGGGGTCAACTTATTTGCAAACCAAACATATATTTAAATATATTTTATATGCAGGCGTGTTAATACTTAGATAGCATTGAGGAAGCAAGGCCCACCTGAAAAGTTTGAGAAGTCTGCCTCTCTAATCTACATAGCTAGACAAATTTTTCTGTGACCATGCAAGAATTACAAACTGAATAAAATTAGTTTACTGTATTTTTCATACAGCTTATGAACTTGTTACTGTGATAACATCCAATGCTATGTTTGTAATATATATAACAAAACATATGAGAAAGGTTAGTATTTATTCAACATTTCTGATTAAAATGAGTTTCAGGCCATGTTGTGTGGCTCATGGAAACTGTTTCTCCTTAATATGGTTGTCATTATTTAAAACAGGTAATTCCCTTAATTCATCCTTTTTTTTTTTTTTTTGTTAAAGTGATTGTAACTAATATAGTAACAAACCAGCTTGGGTAAGATAGTCAAAGACCCATTTCTTGAATCTATCATGAGACCATAATGCCTAGGAACTGTTTAATGAATCCCTTTGTGGAACAAGTATGCTGGATGACAACATGAGATTGATTCCGCTGACTCTCTTCCCACCAATTTAAAACGTTTCATCAAAAGTGAAACTGAGTGGCACTATAATACTAACATATTGATGTAATTCTTAAATTCTTAAGACTTACATCCTAATTAAAGTAGTTGATTGCTTATTACCAAAACAAAACAAAACAAAAGAATGGAACTGTTAGGAAATTTAGTAGTGCATGATAGTAGTGCATTAAATTCCAGAACTGGAAGCAGCATGATACAGACACATATCTCTCTCCTTGGTCCACCGTTTTTCTCCTTACAGCCTTCTGATACAAGCTTAAATAGATTTCTTGAACATAAGTAAGCCTTAAAGTCAATGGCACAATGCAGGCAGAAAAGAGGAAATTGTAAAACTGTAGCAGAGGCAGCATCTGGATAAAGTGTTAATGGTCAGGAGATTGAGCTATTAGCAGCAATTACGGAAAGTGCTAGACACAATGATTTACAGTATTTACTGAGTTACAGGAACTTAATAAGTTTTGTAAAGTGTAAGTAAGAAGAAATTCAAACAATGCATGTTTGTAGTCAGGTAAAGGTCAGCCTCAGTTGAGCTCCATCTAATAGACTTAATCTCTTAAGTAAGTAGCAGGAGAAGGATGTAATAATGTTGAGGATGTACTGAGGTAATAGTGGAAAAGCAGAACTCAAAGGCAGAAGAACAAGAAAGAAGAAAATATGGAAGTAGGCTTTCCTTTTCTAAAACCCAAGATGGCCATGAGTAGATATAGCAATATAAGTAGCATAGTCAGGGAAGGAGAAAGTAAAGTAAGGGAAAATGAGAAGAGGTTTTTCTTCTTAAAGCATAAAATGTAACAAAATAGAAGAAATGAAAGACACACTATAACATTTCCATTACAATATCAAGCTAATCAAGCAGTTGACAATCAGATTCAGCTGCCACAAATTAAAACACTATAGTATAGAAAATACAAAAATAAATACAAAAATATTTTCCCCACCAATAATTATCTAGGCATTCGCACATTCACTGATAACTAAATATTATTTTTCAACTGAGAACAGAAATAAAAAAATCCTAGTTATTTTGACGTATGTATACAGACATTAGTTTGAAATATGACAAACCTTGACTGTCAACAAGAACAAACCTTAGCTGAAGTAAGGTTTAATATTATTTATTATTAAAATATTATGTATTATCTACTAATATTAATTAAATAGATATTATCTATTTATTTATATTTATATTTATTTATTATCTATTTATCTTCCAATGCAGAAATTGTATTTACTGGAAGAAACTTGAATACTGTACATTGATGAGGGACAGTAATATCAACAAACTTCAGTTAGTTAGGATATCAAGTAGATTTGATAGTGCTATCATTTATAAGTGTTTATCTCAGTGGAATAATTTCTTTTATTTCATACAAAAATGCATATCCCACTTAAAATAATCTTCAGATACTGCCATGGTTGTATTTCATTGCAATCTGAAGAACCATAAGCTTTCTATAATACTGTAATTCTATAAATTCTTCTTGGTAGATTCACTGATTAAATATAAACAAAAACAAACTTAATTAAAAATATACATCAAACTTTATTTTTTATACTTAAATTGGAGGAATTTAAGTTCCTGATCCACAAACTGTATTTTTTGGTTTCAGTCAAGGAGGCCCCAAATTTTAAAAATGAGCAATATACAATATTAGATTGTGTTGCAAGAATCTGGACAACAAAGATTGTCCCGATTCTTGCAATGCAAACCGTCATCTAGTGGTTGCTCTGATTTTTTTGCCAGTCAGATTTGATAGTCAGATTTGATAGTCCTTATAAAATTCCCAATACTTTTGTTGTAAATGCTGGTCTATGACCATAATAAAGATTTGATTTGATTTGATTTGATTTAAGGTAAAACTCCATGATAAGTAAGGACAATTTTTTTTCATTCTCTTTATGTCTATTCAGCCTATCATTTTATTTGTTTCAGCATCACGCCATCAGATGGGTCACTTAAAACCCATTAAGGATAGTAAAATATATTTACTAATATATGCTCTCTTTCTAAGAATATTACCTATGATTATTTTTTAGAAAAAGATTGTCCACAGGTAATTTGTGAACTACCAATAGCTCTTTGGAGGGGGGCAATAGTGCACTAAGACCTTCATCAGGAAATCTGCTAGCTTTTCTGAAGAAATCTTTCCTTTATGAAAGAGACAGTTTGGTGTAGAAGTTAAGGCACCAGGCTAGAAACTGGAAGACCATGAGTTCTAGTCCCATCTTAGGCATGAAGCCAGATGGGTAACCTTGGGCCAGTCACTCTTTCTCAGTTCTAGCAAGCAGGCAAGGGCAAACCACTTCTGAAATCTTGCTAAGAAAACTGCAGGGATTAGTCCAGGTAGTTGCTAGGAATCAACACTGACTTGAAGGCACCAAAAAAAAACAAACAATGAAAACTCATTTATAGGCTGCAGTTCATTCCTATTGTACTGAATATGCCTTTCAAGTTTCACATTAAAATAAATATCAAGTTTATTTCACACTTATTATTTTCTAAGATGCTTAAGTTATCACAGAAATATTATTCCAGAATTTTATAATTTTTGATGAAATCAAGTGTTGGAGATACCTGCCTTAATAACTCTTAAGCCTATTCAGTATCTATGTTCAATAGCTCCAGTTAATCAGAGAGACCAATTTTATATGATAATGTCCTATGGACATGTCATCTTTCTGCACCTCAGGGAAATTGTATGAAATAAGTCCAATAACTGCTTTGATTATGATATAATTGTCCACATACAAACCCTAACCCTAACCTTAGCCCTGAATTCCAAGTACAAGCTGTCCTTGGCTTATGACAGCAATTGGGACCAGAATTGCCATTGCTAAGTGATGCAATCATAAAGTGCGATGTCACATTACTACACTGCTTAGTGACAGCAATTCCAGCAGTCCCAGTTGCCCTTTTTAAGCAAGGACCTCACAAGACTGCAACTTCCAACTTCCTGCTGGCTTCCCCATTGTCTTTGCTTGTGAGAAGCTGGCAGAGAATATCAGAAATTGTAATCATGTGACCGTGGTTTGCTTTTCTTGCACAAAGCCATCATGTACAGGGGATGCTGTGATGGCTGGAACTCTGAGGACTGGTCATAAGTACCACTTATTTAGCATTGTCATAGCTTTGAATGGTTACTGAACAAATGGTCATAAACTGCGGTCTACCTGTATAGAAGTCCAATGTTATCATAAGCAACCTATTAAGAAAACCTTTCTGAAAATGAGCTCCTAATTAAATAGAAGACATTTTAACATATACTGAACTTGAATCCTTATGAAAATGTATTAAGCAAATTGAAACAATG
This sequence comes from Liasis olivaceus, assembly GCA_030867105.1. Classification (NCBI taxonomy): domain Eukaryota; kingdom Metazoa; phylum Chordata; class Lepidosauria; order Squamata; family Pythonidae; genus Liasis; species Liasis olivaceus. Next base: position 33,669,274 of record CM061354.1, on the reverse strand, counting down.
CTGTTCCAAAATTCAATGCAATAATTTATTTAGAGGAGTGGTAGCCACATGATCTTGCCAGTTTTGTGAGAATTACAAAAGCAATATTGCAGGCCAAAGTCTGGTTTGGGCATGCGTACGATACCATGACACAAGTAGAAAAGGGGAAAAGTTTGCATCAGGACGCTGAGTTACTGCTTTCATCCATGTAGTCCTCCTCCCCTCCCCTTTGTGGATTCCACTGATTTGCTCTTTATTCTTATATTAGCATAGATCGTCTGCATTCTCTCTGTTTAGTTTAACTTAAAGAAATGTGGTGGAATTATAGGCTATATAAATAGAAACAAGAAATGTGAAAAAAATGATTATAAATAAGACAGAGTGAAGTAGATAGCCACATTCTTATATATGACTTCATTTTTTTCCCCTTCAGCTGAAGGGGTGGAGACTTATTTTATCCTGTTTGTATCACAGCATTGTGATGTCCTAATGTGGCTAAAGAAAGCACTTAAAGAGATTGCTTCATGGCTTCAACAAGGAACGAAATATTGTTTAAATTCTTTCCCCAAATGACATGAAGTATCAGGGAACTATGGCATATAATTTGTTACTATATTGCCTAAGATAAAAGGAATCTTTAGCAAACATGATTGGCTGGAAGAGATTCAGAATTAGGGAAAAAAGGGTTGGATCCAGAATAAATTATTATTTAGTCTCATATTAGTAACAACTTATCTAAGTCATGCTAAATGGGGCCAAAGCAATATTAAGGTGCTGCTTAATTAAAATGTAACTGTATAGTGTGCAGCTACTCTTCGAACTGCTTTTACAAACAAAAAATATATTGGAGACTGCCAATTGAACAGACAATTTGGACTGCTAACAAGCTTCCATTGGATATGTGTTTAATGGAAAATGGAAAGGAAAAGGATGTGCTTATCTCCAGTGATATTATTCATGCCAAATTTTGAAAGACAAATCCAGGTCTTCAACTGAGCAGGATGAAAAGCCTCCTCCCAGTGTAAAAAATCAGAATTAAAATTATGATATTTATCATTGTCCTCATCCTTATCAGTCATAATCATAAACATACTGTAATAGTATGGTAGTGCCAGTTAGTCATAACAATCGTTTTTAAAGATAGGAGGAAGTTATAGGTAGTTCTGCATACATTTATTGTGGGCTTGAAATAATGTGCTTTAAAACTTGGTTTGGTGTTGAACTGTCAGATTCAAAATGTGATATGTAGAGACCTCTAGGGACTGAAAATGTAAACTGCAGCCCACAGTATGCAGACTGAATCAGCTGAGTACAATAAAATCACATGGGAGCTCTGGAAGAGGCAATCTGGAAAAGCAAGGTAACATTCAGCCTTCTCTTAAATTTAAGTATTCTTGTCTGTCGGTTAGAAGTTTTTCTTCCAAATGTGGTTAATAAAGTCAAGGATAGCAATTGTATTTACCTGGCAGAAACAAAATAATTATACAACACCAGCCCTTGCTTAGGTGAAATGATTTGCACAAACTTGCAACAGATTAGCAGAAATGTGATAATGGTGCAGGTGTTTTTATCACAAGTCCTAATATATGCAGCTAATTTCTGAATTCCCCAGAGTGGTTTCTATTTTCACAGACTGCCTGGGTTTCCATTTCAGTGGAAGTCAAATGCTTGGGAGTCAGTCGAGCCTGCTTAGCACCACAAGTGATCGTGCTATGAACTGTCAGTGCAAGAAAAAAGTATAACATTCCATGCAGTGAATAGGTTTATACAAAGTCTTATCTAAAGTCTTGTTTCACTTCCTCCCTAGTTACCATTTCCAATTTATCTAAGTATGGGAGGAAAGCTTTTCATCTTCAAATACAATGCATTATGTTAACCCCATCATGAATATACATCAGTTACATTATGAAGTAGTAATGTATTATAAAGCAGCAGCAATGCAGCAAGAATTCATGAATTCAGCAGATGGCCCCATTATCATGATAACTTGAAATTATATTAACTCTTCTCCTTTGCTTCCAGTGGTATTTCCAGCAAACTGTGACAACAAGAAAATGATGTCAAGGGTGCAATGATGTAATTGTGTACGTGCTGCAGTTCTGCGCTCACATCAAGTTATCTGACATAAGTATGAGTCATGGCATGCACATGATTATGTCACTGGATATATCAGTGCCCCCACTCCTACCTCTTCCTGTGGACACCCATATTTGCTTTTATAGTGTTAGGGAACAAGATGTGGAAGAATTAAAGAGTTAACTTCCAACTCATCCATGTGGGGTTGTTTTGTGTTTATTTTTTTAAACTCTCTTAATGAAAGTGATGAGAATGAGAGTGATTTTAAAAGAAAAAGATAAAATAAATAGATTGGCAGATGGGATCAGGGTTTTGTCTCTCAGTCAGGAGTTAACTTACAACTCAGCCATCCATGACACTGTTGTCTTCATCCAGGAAAGGTTCATAGTTTGGGTTAGCATTTTCAGTTCAGTTCCACCAGCCCAGTTTGCAAATACTAAAACCTGGTTCAAACACGCTGATTTTGTTCTTCCTCTCATGACAGCTAATTATATTCCAATGTGATCATAAATTACAATTTACATGACTAAGTTTGCTTAGGATCAGGGTACCAAAAGAAGAAATTACAACACTATCAGAAAAGGGGAAGGGACACAGAACTGCAGCCTCTATTAGGACAAGCATTAGAAATTTCTGGTTATATTTCATTGGTGGATATTCTTAATGTTGTACATTCTGATTACAGATATGCCACATGTACAATTACTGTTAAGGTGTCATATATTTTAAATAATTTCCATTTTGGAAGAAAAATTAATTACTAATTAACATTTGAAAACAAAAGAACAGAATTATAATTGTAGGCAAATACAAAAGAAAAAAAAGGTAAATTCATTATTTTATCAATGGAACAACTTATGTGTCTTCCATATCACAGTGTTGCTATTATTCAAATATATTATTGTTAAGTCCAAGTTAAATGGAAAAGCTTATTGGGTGAACTTTATTTCTACTAACAATGACAGATGTAGAAACACCCAGAATCTGATTATCCATTCTATCAGAGGGATATGTAAAAGTTGCCCAATTACTTTCATAAATAATACTCCTGAGTATATCTTCCTGAATATTATTATTGTTATGATTATTAAAAATGTATACCCTGCTTTCTGTTTATACAACAACTCAAGATAGTCTACAAATATTAAAACTACATAAAATCAAACTATATAAAATCAAGTATAAAATAATACAATTAAAATCAATAGAAAATTTCATATTATTAAAATAAAAACCAGTCAACATTATACATCTCAACATTTGTTTGTAATAAGAAAGTTTTTCCCTCCAAAGGTAGTACTTTAAAATTTAGTTTTTTATTGACCATTCTGCACTTTGTGTACCGTTCTCTGCCCGTGCTCATTCCACTCTAGGGTAGTTGTTTACTTAACTGCTTAATGCTTTATAATTAAGATAGCATTTAAAGGAACCTAATATAATATGTAAGCAGCTGATTTAAGAGAATCACTGTGTTTGAAATAGTAAGTTTGAGACCAACAGCCTTCAGTTTTACATTGCCAAAAGGGCTGAGATACCCATAAAATATGCTCATAATCTCACACTTCAGATGTGCAAAAACACTTTTTCATATTTTCATATATGGCATTTCTTTTCTTCTAAAATTACAAGGAACATTTAATAAAAAGCATTAGGAATTAGACTTTTTTGAAGAAAATCTGTGTGCATGACATCATGAACATTGTACCCATTTATCTAAAACTTTCACAATTCCTTTTTAAAACTATTTATTTATTTGTTTGTTTGTTTATTAAATTTTTCAACCGCCCATCTCCCCCCAATGGGGGAACTCTGGGTGATTCACAACAAACATTAAAAACATAAAATATATAAAAACATAAAACCTTAATTAAAAACATTACTAAAAAAGAGAAGGAGAGTCCAAAAGGATGAAAAATCTGAGGCTGAAGGCAGAAGGCCTCTATGGGCTAGCCATCCCCATGCTTGTATTCTCACCCCACCCCAGGCCAGGTGGCAGAACCAGGTCTTCAAAGCCTTATGGAAGGCCAGGAGTGTGGGGGCCAATCGCACCTCCGGGGGCAGAATGTTCCATATTAAATGTGAAGTTCTGTTAAATTCTAATTATTACATAGCATAGTTATGTTTCTATCATTCTAAATCAACTAATCTGTGTCTCTATTCGTTGTCATGCCAAATAAGCAAGTTATCCAATTAAGGGATATTTTAGGAAGTTTCCCTCTTCTAGTAACATTACAAAAGCTATAAGACTAATTCACCTTTCAGTTCTGTAGTGCCATATTTTAAATTCCCATTTCTCATGATAATTTTAAGATGTGCAAATACTGGTAGAAAGGTAGTGGGTGATATGTGAGGAACGAATGCTTATTGAAAGAAGAGAAATGGTTCTGTGTATAAATGAAGGGTGAATGAGTTAAGATGATGGAGAGGACTGAGAAAGTTGGATAGAGTTAGATTTCAACATGTCCAATTTTAAGTACAATTTTGCACATGTAAATCAAAGTAATGCATCATTCTTTGAAATGATCAAACAATGATCATACAGTAATCAAATGGTAGATGTATAGCTTTCTAAAGAATATCAACTGGCATTGTTCATTTGACCCAGTTTGTCACCCAGAGAATTGAACACCTTTTGAAGAAGAGATATGAATATTTTGTAATCTAACAGTAGAAAATAGGAAATAGCTTCAGGGAATAGTTGCAAGGATTTTTGCTACATGCCAGTAATATGTTGGTAAGATAGAGTGAAACAAAAGCTAGAAACAAGTGTTTCTAGCAGCACTGCCTCTTATTCCAGCTGATGAAGTTGCACTTATAAATAGCAAGTTTCGATGAAATTTAAGTTTCAACCAGGGTGTCAACAATGTAAGATACCTGAACAAATATAAAATATCTGAATGAATATCTCCCATTGTGTTTACAAGGTATTGTATCCAGAAACCTGATTTCTATAAGTAAATAAATGGTGGAATAGGGAAACAAAAGAGCAAATGTATTTCCTAGACACCTTGGAATTATGTCATGGAATATTAATTAAACATCCTGCATTGTAGCTGCTGAGTACAGTGCTATTACCAATGGATAGCTATCCATCTTTCCCACCCATTGTGTTTTATAAGTGGTCAGGCAGAGATTAAAAAATAGAGTAGACAAATTCTCTACTCAGCATTGGTTTGAAGTGAAATATGAAATAGCCACAGCACATGGTAACACTTCTTGCTTAACCTACTCACATCTGTACCAAGCTTACAAGCAAGCAGACTAAACAGCATCCCTAGGTATGGCCTTTATTTTGTTGCATTGTATTTTATTTTCATAAACTCGATATAACAAAGGAAACTTCAGATCTGATGGTAAAAAAAATACTTCTAGCAACTTCATTGTCTTAGAATTCAGGTTTTTCAGTAACATAGAGACTATGGTGTAGGGAGGAGCAAAATGAAAAATTTCCAAATTTTTCTTAATAATACATCTGCATTTGTTTCCCAGTGATTCAGTACTATACAACATTCCACTCATGGTATGATTGCTACTTAGTAGGCTGCAAATTGGGAAGAGCACAATGAAATGGAATTGTCAGAGTCACATAAAATTGATTTTATCTTTCCTCTTGAATACACCAAGAGTGTTCAGTGAAAAGAGAGAAGAGGAACTAGGACCAAGTGTTTTATAAGAAATAATTCCTTATGAACACCTCACACTAATTCTATGTTCATCCTGCGATCTGGCCTTGTGTTGTGACATAAATATTCTCAGTGCATCCAAAGTTTGCTGTCTACACAAAATGTTGGTAATGACAGCTACTGCAGTGATGCACGGCAGTCTGTCCTCACTATAAAATTTGGAAAGCAGATAATAACTTGGTTGGCAATCACTTTTGCTGATAAATATGATGCTCAGTTCAGTACCTGCTGGGATATGATTAGATAGCATATAGTTATCACATAAATAGTATTATTTTCAAGCAGAATTTTATAGCACTTGTCATGTGCATGATAAATTAATCAATAAAATCTCCTTTTCTTGGAGTGTATGATTCTTTGCATTAACACTCATCACTCTTTAAAATTGCTATTGTGTTGCCATGTTCTTCACAAAGCAACCTTGTACATGCAAACTCAGAAGTAAGTTTCACTGAGTATAATAGGAATCAATCTCTGGTAAATATACAGAGTTGTAATCTAATAATTATAATTTCAGTACAAACAACATGTTATATTAATTAAGGAAAAATATATATTTTACATAATATGGAACTGACCAATTTTCTTAAGGACCTATACTATATAAAGAAAAGTTAGTACCTTTTTACCTAATACTATTTTAAAAAACTAATGTAGCTGAGGTCATTATGTGTAGTTTTCATGCTTGGACATTTGCACCTATGTTTTTGTAATAACTATATTTTACACTTGCCTGGTGAATTAAAAATAAGCTTTATCTTCACTGTCTCACCTTTGGCAGGATTCCTATAATGACTTAAGAAGTCTTCTAGAGTCATCCAATCATCATGTGCTGAAATAACTGTAATGATGTCAAGCTTGATATGACCTTCACAATAACTGGATGACATTATAAGTCATTAGTGGCCTTTAGTCAATTCTCTCTGATACTACTGCTAGAGGTTCTTCCAACATCTGTATTAATTGAATAATGAAAAATCTGTCACTCACCACTATTTAGTGCCCAGAGCAGTCTGTTTTAGCTATTTTCATATACTATAAGAATTATCCTGGCTGCTAAAATTAATAGGCTGTAAATCAATAATGTTCTGAACTTGTGATCTGCACAGTGCATTTATAATGTTCTGCTTTTACTAAGCTCATCTGACCCTGGCTACAATAGAGTTAGTGGTTGTATTTTCACAGAAATAATTTTTCAAAGCAATGAAGTATTTCCATTAATATTCAATTACATATATTTGAGCCAATCTGCCTTATTCTTATAAAAATTCAGTTTCAGTTGATGTTATATCTGACCAAAAATGACAACTTTCATTGTTTTCCAACAGCCTTGATTGATCCATTAAAAATGTTAGCATGCTACTAATAGTAAAAACATTTAAAAGCCATCCTTTAAAAAAGCATGTATGAGGTATGAGGTCCCAGGAACATGAACCAGCCTACAAGTTAAACTTCATGTGAAATCTAGAAATTCTCTGAAGGCCCTAGATAGTCTAAGGAAAACTAAGTTCCCCACTCTCAGACTTCTATAGCAAGCTGACTAATTCAGTTTAACTGGAATTAAACTGGTTAATTTCAAGAAACAAATCTCCAGAGTTCTGATTAGTAAGATTAATAAGGAATAAGTTTAAAGTGACAACGCAAGAATTTTGACAAGTACTCTACTTTCATATATAAGCAGATTAAGGTGTCAAGGCTCTAGTTATCTTCTGTTTCCATGTAAAGTAGAAGAGACTTGTCTCTTTGGTAAAGGTAGAGCAGCCTGCACCAGTTGGTTCTTTTGGGAAAGGGTGCTAGATATTTTCGATATAGAAACAAGCTGTCCCACTTCCCTCACAGGCTCTCATGATAGGAGGAATGTTTGGAATCAGTCAGCCTTTCATATGATACTGCAAATAGAATTTTGACAGTCGTACTACTACTGTGAAGTATTATTTCCAGTGGAAAAAATCTCCCTCCTTGTACCAAGTATTTGGTTTCTTCTTCTATGGAATTATCACCAACCAAGTAAGTTTCAGTTGATTCATTTTCTTGGATGGCTGGTGATCATATTGGAAGACTGATTACATTTTTTTGTGGAATACTATGAAGACCTGAGATATGACTCACTCTAATGGGTAGCAGCTCTGTTTTCTAGAAGCCAAGGCAACGATTCATTCTGTATCAGATCAGGCACTACATTCACTACATATGAGGGGTAGTGGTGATTGTCCAATAGGAAGTGTATCCAAGTACAGTAGTTCAGCTCTTTCAAAAAAAAAAAAAGCTGTCCACCATTTTATTGCTCTATTGCATATTATGGAATTGGTGAGGTTGGGACAGATGGGCCTTTCTACGTTTTTGGCCTTCAACAGTTGTCCAGTCTTGCCACATCCTGATACTGATTATAGAAGAATTGGCATACTTATTTATAGATTAAGTATGTGCTGCCATAGATAAATATATACTGTAGATATTGATGGCAATGAACAAGGATAAACAATTGTCCACAATCCAATTGTTTTACATTGTCTTTGATTCTCTTTGATCAAAATAGAATTATGCATTTTTAAAATTAAAATTGCTATTATACTAAAACATATTACACCCTCACCCACACACATTTGTATTTGTGCACATATGTGGGGAAGGCAGAAATGGTGGATCAACTCCTATAGGCAAAATCCTTCTGGTAGGGTCTTATACTCAATTTTCCTCCCACTGACTCTAATGACTAATAGCACTCATAGTGTAGATCCTATATATCCCAACCTGTAGCAGGAGAATAAGGGGCTTAAGAACCTATGGATTCTCAACCATCTAAAATGCCCTAATAACAATTTAAGTAAAACAAAAAATTGTGAGAGGTCAATTTGGGCATTTCACTTTCAGCAGATTCTAAATTGATAGACTAGCTAGGGGTGGGGGTTGAAATAATTAGTATCTAGCTTTCCCCAGGAAAATTTGCAGTGCAAATAGACCGGAAGTTCATCTACCATCTATATATTATATAGTGGCAAAGATCTCACTGTAGCCTATTTTTATTGTATAAAAAGCCTGGTATACAGATAGCAGTACTAATCTCTTTGCAAAACAGCAGTGGTCTCTTTCCAGAAGCAGCCATGTGGCCATGTAATTTAGCCAAAAAAAAAAAAAATAGAGAAGACCCTTTGGCCACCTAATATGGAAATAATGTAACCCTCATTCACTAATTTTAGCAATTTTAAATAAAGTATGAAGTGGAACTCTTTCCATAAAAGTGAAGTGTAAAACTAACTGACCGTAGTCTGCTGGCCCTTAAAGGTCAGGCTTAGTAATTGGCCAGAAAAAGTGTCTTGGGAGTTTCCAGAAGCCTTAGGTGCAACGCTAGTGGACATGTGTCACCCCCCTACAGTGGGTTGTAAGAATAATCCTGGAAGGCTGAAGGAACAGCCTCAGCCTACACAACAGTCTAATAAAAGAAATCTGAGTCCAAAGGAGGGACGGGTGGGGAGAAAGCATCTCAGAAGGGACCCTTTTTGGTTCTCTGAAAAGTAAAGGCAGGGGATCAGGAAAGTGCTTTCAGACTTGGAAGATTCTGTTACTGTAACCTTACAATAAAGATAGTATGAGTACTCATGGTTTTGGTTTCCTGTCTAGAAGACTACCTTGAAGAGGCTATATCACTTCTGCTATTTTTTGTATTTATGCTTCAAATACATGAGTAGAAAAATAAAGCCTCTGAAAAATTAAAATACATAAGTAATAGGCATAATTGTTCTAAATATGTGTAAAAGAAGATTATTTTAATTAAACAAAAATAATAAAATGAGAGGCTGGCATGCTGTAAAACTAAGTGTTGACCTCTAGCATTATCTTTATATTCAAAATGTATTTGGGCACTATATAAGCACTTTCAGTATTTTAGAAAATAAAAATTTTCAATACCCATACAAACCAATCAAATCAAACCAACTTCTCCCTGCCCAACATTGAGAGAACAATATGCGGAACCAGAAGTAATTATAGGAAGTATCTCACAAATTTAATTTCTAATATAACAACAACAACAACTGTGGATAAGAAAGACAAAAAAGTTTAGATAATGGACATTGCAATACCTGGAGACAGCAGAATAGAACTGGAGAAAATCACAAAATGCAAAGACCTGCAAATAGAATGACTGTGGCAAAAGAAAGTAAAGATAGTACCAATAGTTATAGGTGCCCTAGGTGCAATCCCAAAACATCTGGAGCACCAGTTGAACACCATCGGCATTGACAAAGTCACCATCAGTCAATGGCAAAAGGCAGCTTTACTTGGAACAGCTTATATCCTGCAATGATATACTCCTTTATATCCTTTAACACCACCAAACAACATCTGCCAATCCCAGGTCCTTGGGGAAGACTAATAGGTGGACTGAGTCCTTCCCAAGGAGAAGTCTGGTCAGGTCCTTTAGAGGAGCCAGATGAAGAGTTTCTCTCCCATAAATGATATGATGAAATATAACTTACAGAAAACTATACTGGATCGGTCATTGTCCAGGTCAACAAGGACAGTGCTAGGTGTTGGAGTTCCTGGACATCTAGTGACAAGTGGGCTACAGGACTCAGGACTGTTGCTTAGCAACCAGGTCCAGCAACTACAGGACTACTAGAAGAAAAGTTGTTTACCCATTGCAAATATACAAAGACTGAAAACAAAGAAATAATGACATGCTATTACAAATCAAGTCCAATGAGAAAAGAATACCTGAAAAGAATGCGTCAGTTCTGGAAAGAACAACATCCAGAATCAGAAATAACAGAACAGAGGCTAGCAGATCAACATCAATATATAATATGAAATAAAGTATTCACAGAAGTAGAATTGGAAGAACTGCAAAGATCTATTCAGGACAAAGAAATGGAAGGCTTGCCAGAAGTAGTTTAGAAGTAGAGATAAACCATGGGGAGTTGTCAGTAGAGGAAGCCAGTATCACTATTGAACTATTTTCATTCCTAAACCAGGCACCCTCTCTTCTACTTTCTCCTCAGAAAGAATAAAGTCCCCTAACTGAGAAACAAAAAGAACTAAAACAAAGGAAAAGACAACGTAATAAGGTTGCCTACATTGAAGCTTGTTACAAAAAACAAAAAACAGCTAGCACAAGTCTTAAAGGTTGCCAATGCTGTAATATCAAATATAAGCACCAGCTAACAATATTATGATTTTGGAAAACTGTAAGAGAAGGAAGATCAGCTTGAATGTAGCTTGGATTGATTACAAGAAGGCATTTGACTTTCTGCCACATGATTGGATAATCAAGTGCTTAGAAATAACAAAGAGTCAGTAAAAGCATCAGAAACTTTGTGCAAAGATCAATGGCACAATGGAAGATGCAGTTGCTGGTCAATGGTGATAGATTGGGAAAGGTTAACATCGAGAGAGGAATCTTTCAAGAATACTCACTATCACCACTACTGTTTATCATTGCATTGGTTCCTCTGTCAACAATACTGAACAAGTCAGGCCATGGCTATCAAACATCAAAAATATCTGCTAGGTTATCCCACCTCCTTTACATGGACGAACTGAAGCTGTATGGAAAATGACTATCTGAAATGCAATTGTTGCTCAACACTGTCCAAATATACAGCCAATATATTGCAATGGAGTTTGGACTAGACAAATGTGCCATCAACAGAGGAAAAATAATGAAAACTGAAGGAATCAAGAAACCCTATGGAAATAACATCAAAAGTCTAGATGAAGAAGATCACTACAAATACCTGGGCATCCTTCAGGCTAACAACATCAAGCAAGCTGAAGTCAAGAAGAGGTTTAGTAGTGAATACATCAAAAGAGTGAAGATCTTAAAGTCCAAATTCAGTGGCAGATATACCATCAAGGTGATTAACCTGTGCATTTCAAATCATTAGATACATAGCTGGAATAGTGGACTGGACTCAAGCTGAACCTGAAGCCCTGTATAGGAAGACCAGAAGAATAATGACAATCAATCATGCCCTTCATCCACGCAGCAACATTAACAGACTCTAGTTACCAAGGAGAATAGGTGAGCATGGAATGTTGCAAGTACACTAGACACCTGAAGAAGAAAAAAGGGCATTGGAAGAATAGCTGAAGGACAGTGAAGAAGATGCACTGAAGCTAGTATACCATGAAGGTTTACTGAATACCAAAGAGACCAAACTGGCCTACAAGAAAGACCAAATGAAGAACAGAAAAGAGACATAGCAAAGCAGATAACAACAAGACCTGGTAATGGCTAAGAACAGGAAAGCTGAAGAAAGAGAGAGAAGGGCTAATTCTGGCTACACAAGACCAAGCCTTAAGAACAAATGCATATAAAGCCAGAATTGAGAAGACAGCAACAGATGGCAAATGCCATCTTTGAAAGAAGATGAAGAAACAGTGGACCACCTAGTTAGCTGCTGTGAATAGAAGTAGAACAACTGCGACAAAAGAAAACAAAGATAGTACCAATAGTTGTAGGTGCCCTAGGTGCAATCCCACAACATCTGGAGCACCAGCTGAACACCATTGGCATTCACAAAGTCACCATCAGTCAATTGCAAAAGGCAGCTCTACTTGGAACAGCTTATATCCTGTGACATTACCTTTAACACCATCAAACAACATCTGCCTATCCCAGATCCTTAGGGAAGACTAATAGGTGGGCAAAAATGCCAAGTTCAGGCGAAACATCTGGCTGACTTTGTGGCCAAGCATAATAATAACACCCCTTCGTGGATCACTGCCTTGTCGTGGCGAAGGGGCTTGTGTAACTCAGTGAAGCCATGAGCTATACCGTGCAGGGCCACCCAAGACGGACAGGTCATGACAGAGAGTTCTGACAAAATGTGGTCCACTGGAGAAGGAAATGGCAACCCACTCCAGTATCCTTGCCAAGAAAACCCCATGGACAATGTTAAAAGGCTAAAAGATATGACGCCGGAAGATGAGCCCCTCAGGTCGGAAGGTGTCCAATATGCTACTGGGGAAGAGCGGAGGGCAATTCCAAGTAGCTCCAGAAAGAGTGAAGCGGCTGGGCCAAAGCCGAAAGGACGTTCAGCTGTGGATGTATCTGGAAGCGAAAAGAAGGTCCGATGCTGTAAAGAACAATATTGTATAGGTACGTGGAATGTAAGATCCATGAACCAAGGCAAGCTGGATGTGGTCAAACATGAGATGACAAGATTGAACGTCGACATCTTGGGAATCAGCAAATTGAAATGGACGGGAACGGGTGAATTTAATTCAGGTGACCACTATATCTACTACTGTGGGCAAGAAACCCTTAGAAGAAATGGAGTTGCACTCATAGTCAATAAGAGAGTGGGAAAGGCAGTAATGGGGTACAACCTCAAAAACGACAGAATGATCTCAGTGCGTATCCAAGGAAAACCATTCAACATCACCGTAATCCAAGTCTATGCCCCAACCACTGATGCCGAAGAAGCTGAAGCTGACTGGTTCTATGAAGACCTACAACACCTTCTAGAACTAGCACCAAAAAAAGATGTCCTTTTCATCATAGGGGATTGGAATGCTAAAGTAGGAAGTCAAGGAGTAATCGGAATAACAGGCAAGTTTGGCCTTGGAGTACAAAATGAAGCAGGGCAAAGGCTAATAGAGTTCTGTCAAGAGAACAAGCTAGTCATAGCAAACACTCTTTTCCAACAACACAAGAGATGACTCTACACATGGACATCACCAGATGGTCAATACCGAAACCAGATTGATTACATACTTTGCAGCCAAGGATGGAGAAGCTCTATACAGACGGCAAAAACAAGACCAGGAGCTGACTGTGGCTCAGATCATGAGCTTCTTACTGCAAAATTTAGGCTTAAATTGCAGAATGTAGGAAAATCACTAGACCACTCAGGTATGAGTTAGATCATATTCCATGTGAGTACACAGTGAAGGTGATGAATAGATTTAGAGGATTAGATTTGGTAGACAGAGTGCCTGAAGAACTATGGACGGAGGTCTGTAACATTGTACAAGAGGCAGCAACTAAAACCATCCCAAAGAAAAAGAAATGCAAGAGAGCAAAATGGCTGTCTGATGAGGCTTTACAAATAGCTGTGGAAAGAAGGAATGCGAAAAGCAAGGGTGAAAAGGAAAGATATAAGCAACTGAATGCAAATTTCCAGAGAATAGCAAGGAGAGATAAGAAGGCCTTCTTAAATGAACAATGCAAAGAAATTGAAGAAAACAATAGAATGGGGAAGACTAGAGATCTCTTCAAGAAAATTGGAGATATCAAAGGAACATTTAGTGCAAAGATGGGCATGATAAAGGACAAAAAAGGCAGGGACCTAACAGAAGCAGAAGAGATTAAGAAGAGGTGGCAAGAATACACAGAAGAACTATACAAGAAAGATCTTAATGTCCCTGATGTCCATGCTGGTGTGGTCACTGACCCTGAGCCAGACATCCTAGACAATGAAGTCAAGTGGGCCTTAGGAAGCATTGCTAATAACAAAGCTAGTGGAGATGACAGTATTCCAGCTGAGTTATTTAAAATACTAAAAGACGATGCTGTTAAAGTGCTGCACTCAATATGCCAGCAAGTTTGGAAAACACAACAGTGGCCACGGGATTGGAAAAGGTCAGTTTACGTTCCAATTCCAAAGAAGGGCAATGCCAAAGAATGCTCAAACTATCACACAATTGCACTCATTTCACATGCTAGCAAGGTTATGCTCAAAATCCTACAAGCTAGGCTTCGGCAGTACGTGAACCGAGAACTACCGGATGTACAAGCTGGGTTTCGAAGAGGCAGAGGAACTAGAGATCAAATTGCCAACATTTGCTGGATCATGGACAAAGGACGAGAGTTCCAGAAAAGCATCTACTTCTGCTTCATTGACTATGCAAAAGCCTTTGATTGTGTGGATCACAGCAAACTGTGGCAAATTCTTAAAGAGATGGGGATACCAGACCACCTTACCTGTCTCCTGAGAAATCTGTATGCGGGCCAAGAAGCAACAGTTAGAACCGGTCATGGAACAACCGATTGGTTCAAAATAGGGAAAGGAGTACGACAAGGCTGTATACTGTCACCCTGCTTATTTAACCTATATGCAGAGTACATCATGAGAAATGCCAGGCTGGAAGAATCACAAGCCGGAATTAAGGTTGCAGGGAGAAACATCAATAACCTCAGATATGCAGACGATACCATCCTAATGGCAGAAAGTGAAAAAGAACTAAAGAGCCTCTTGATGAGGGTGAAAGAGGAGAGTGCGAAAGCTGGCTTGAAACTCAACATTAAAAAAACTAAGATCATGGCATCTGGACCCATCAATCCCTGGCAAATAGAAGGGGTAGAAATGGAAGCAGTAACAGACTTCATTTATTTGGGCTCCAAGATCACTGCAGACGGAGACTGCAGCCATGAAATTAAAAGACACTTGCTCCTTGGGAGGAAAGCTATGGCAAACCTAGAGACCATATTAAAAAGCAGAGACGTCACCTTGCCGACAAAGATCCGCATAGTCAAAGCTATGGTTTTTCCATTAGTAATGTATGGCTGTGAGAGCTGGACCATAAAGAAGGCTGAACGCCGAAGAATTGAACTGTGGTGCTGGAGAAGACTGTTTGAACTGTGGTGCTGGAGAAGACTCTTAAGAGTCCCCTGGACTGCTAGGAGGTCAAACCAGTCAATCTTAAAGGAAATCAACTCTGATTGCTCATTGGAAGGATTGATAATGAAGCTCAAGCTCAGATACTTTGGTCACCTAATGCGAAGAGAGGACTCTTTGGAAAAGACCCTGATGCTGGGAAAGATGGAAGGGAAAAGGAGAAGGGGACGGCAGAGGATGAGATGGCTAGATAGCATCACTGAAGCAATGAGCATGAAATTGAGCAAACTCAGGGAGGCAGTGAAAGATAGGAAGGCCTGGTGCAATATGGTTCATGGGGTCACGAAGAGTCGGACACGACTTAACGACTGAACAACAACAACATAATAATAACAATGTCACCTAAGTCCCACTGATTCTGAGCAGTTTACAAATTGTTAAAATGTTTAAAAACAAGTAACCATATAAGAAACACAAAACAAACAAAGATGGCAGAGAAAACAAAGCAAGATGGTTTGAACTTAGCTAATATGTCCATGGTAGCCATTTTGTGAATAGGTAAGTTTCTCCCTTCAGCAGCCTTTTAGAAAGGCTGTCTTTGATCTATTTGCAAAATTAGAAATACACTTATCACTCTGAAATATCCTCTGTCATTGCACAAAACAACTGAGAATTTCATGACTGATATACAACCTGGGGGGAGTAAATAATATTTAGAAATGAGAATTATCTAAATGAGAGTATTAATTCCTATTAAAGAAAACAGCCTGTTTTGTGAAAGCGATGCCTGCAATGTAAGAAGAATATATGGTTGCTATTTTGCATTTTCTAGTATCTTGACTGAGATCTCATTTATTGGTGTTATTTGAAATGCTATTTCTAGTCATTTGTCTTATCTTAAAATCATTAGGTATTAATACAAGGGCTACTGTATAGATAGATAACTCAATAGCTGATTTATTCCTTAAGGCTCTGTTCACTCTGAAGCTGGTTAGTGATTTATTCTTCTCCAGTTCTGAATCTATGCTAAATGCAGTAGTATGCATTTAGCCAATTTTTTCGATGCATTACATCACTGTGTGCAAGACCCAAACTTTATGCTAGCATCAGGAATTGTCTCACATAATCTATTGGCCAACTCTATTTTTATTCTCCAACTTTTTGATGAATTTGAAATCATTATTTAAATATTTGCTCTTTTTTGTAAAAATGGTGTAAGGAAGGGACATTATGCATGCAGAATGTGTATTGAGAGTCTGAAGATAACAAATGATACATCAAGAGCAGCCTAATGTGGTTTTACTGGAGTAGAAACAGTGGTAATAAATCACCTGCCAATGTTGATAATAAAATAGGGCATTGGCCTCCATCAGCCACAAGAGAAAGGTTAAATGTTATTCCTCACAATAACCATGTGGTCTTCATAACTGACATCTTCAATATTAAATCCTATCATTTCCCCGCACAGAAAGTATTTGATCTTTATAGTTAATGGAATATTCTTTATAAAACCCAGCATTTGCAGCCCTCTAATATCCTTGAAATACTGTTGTGCATTTTATGGCTATTATATCACATAAAAATAGCTGTTCATTTTCTTATAAGAACAACGTGTTATGTAGAGGGCAGAAAGGAGAATCTCAGAAGCATCTTTCATGATCAGTATTAGCCTCTGATTATTTGTACCCATGAAAACTGGTCTGTGTAATTTTCTCCTCATAGTGATTCTTAAAATTATCTGCTATGAACAAGGCCTATGTAATTTCTCAGTCATTTATTAAATCTGTGGAATTAGTTCATTGTCTAAGAAAGTGGAAATTAAACCATTGTCATAATGAAGCCAATAATTGTTAGACATATTTATTGTGAGTTTGTGTGATAAGAAAGATTAGGTGAATTTACTATTTAGATAACCCCAGTATTAGCAGAATTTGAAGTTATGGATTTAAGAGGCTAGGAAAAAATTGGACACAGCTTATTTATTAAGCATGAGTTCTGCTGAACTTTTAAAGCAGAATTATATTTGTTACAAGAAAATGTAAAGAAGAATAGTAGCATAAATATGGCATAACAATAAGTTAAATAGCTTGTTATATAAAGAATTAACAGAGGAACATACCTTATTAAAACTGTCAACAAGTATAACAGTTTTTTATGTTTCACAAGCATATGTTTATAAGCTACAAGAGGATAATATAATGTAATATGTGAAATAGCTGTCATAGCATTTTTTAAAACAAGTATTTATTAACTTTTTTTAAAAAAATACATAACTTCAGAAGAAGTAGTGGATAAAAGAATAAAATGTCAGTAAATAAACAGGGAGTTTTCAATTGCCATGAAATTTGAAGCTGAGTATCTCATTAATTAAGTACATTGTATATTTCAGTATATTTAAAATAAAATAACTGGATATCTCTATAAAATTCTGAACAATATATTACCATAATTATTATTATTTTCCAAAAATAAATGTATGTAATCATATACTGCATATTTGTGGGAAAACAAAGGAAAAAAATAAGAAAAATGAAGAAAATAAAAACCAATTAAAATATTATTGGAAAATTATTTGATTTCAGATTCCCTCTGATTGTATTCTGAGTGATAATGATAACTGACATCTTTATAAGCATGGGAATTATTTCTGATTACAATCCTTATGTCAATTGTTTTCCCCTTAAAAACCATACACTGATGGTCTGCTTAAATTTGGTCAAGATTTGTTTTGTTTTGATTATTGCCATTCCTGCACATTGCCCAAGTTTGTTTTCCCAGTCTGATGTTGGCAAAGTATCTTTTCCACTGGTGAGCCAAATTTGTCTTTGAGCTGTCAGCATATATCTTAATAGACTGTGAGTTTTTTTTATATTTATATGTTCTGGAACAATTCCTAATAAAAAGATCTTGAGATTTCAATTCCAACATTAAAAAATATTAATAATAGTACTTTGTATTTTTTTCTAGTACTTTTGAGTTTTTTTACATGACCTCCATATATGTTGAAATGTTCCTTCTGATAACAACATTTCCAGCATTTTTTATTATATGATTTGTCCAATTTTGCATTTATTGATGGAGTTATATACCATCTCTAAAACATTTTTGTACCAATTTATCTCTTAAATTATAGCTGGGGGTAAATTTTATTGATTTTTTTACATAATTCCTCCCATTGTTGAATTGTGATTATTACTTTGAAATTTTGCATCCACTTTATCATCCATTTTTTTTACTTGTTCTGTCTCCATGTCATATCTTAATAACAGTTTAATGCATTCTTGAGGTGGTCTTGATTCTGTATAAGTGTTTTGAATTCTGTCATTTGTCTTAAAGACCCTTCTTATTTCTTAAGATCACTTTTTGTTTTCCACCCATTCGTGCATACATCAAGCATGATGAATTGGCCTTCACCAGATAATTCTTACTGTGTCTTTGGTCTATTTATGAAGTCTGGATGTGCCATAGTGTTTGTTTATAAGCAGAAGTCTTTATCAGTCATAATTACTGGGTCAATTTTTATGTATAAATGTTCCTCCCATATCTAAGGTAAAGTGTTTATGCAAGTGAATTAGTAAAGATGTTTATATAGAAATATTAGATTACAAACAATAGCACTGCCTGAAAGTAATCTGAGAAACCATAGATGAGTGGAGACCTTAGCAATGTGCAATAACATTTTTAAAAAATCAGATTAAATTGATATGTTCAGCAAGAAAGGCTTCAGACATCATTGCAGTACCAATTTTGAACACCTACCTGGGAATTCTGTGATCTTAATAAATTTAAAGATTTTTTTTTTTCCTGTTCCCAAAGCAGGATCTTTTAAGGCATTGTTGTTAACTTGAAGCCTTCGAAGTCCTGTTTTGCAGCCCACCAATTGCCCCCACAATTTTGTTCTGTCATTCTTTATTACTGTTACCATCCTTTACCTAACACTGTTGTCATTAAAATGGGGTGCCACTTGTTGCCATTTGGACCTTAAGAATTTTAGCAATTGCTCTGGCAGAGGACTTCATTGTTGATCAGAGGGCCTTCAGGATTCTTGCCAGAGTGCTGCTAAACTCTAGACTATACACCCTACAGGTTAGGGTGCCAGAGTGCTTAAAGTTGGCACTGCAATTTGTCACAGAGTCTTTTCAGAGCAGCTGGATGCTACTCTTTTGTTAGGTGCCTTTTTAAGTGCTGCACCTATAGCATAGGATATGATGAGGGGTAATGGGGATGGTAGAAATGGAGGGAAAACTGCCTTTCATATTGGGGTTACGATATCTCAAGGTGATATGTAGGAATTTAATCCAGAAGCTTTTGTTTTCCTCAGTAGAAAACATTACTACAAAAATTAAAACTGAGGTTTATTATTCAAAGGACCTGTATCATGGGTCCCCAGCATTTTGGATATCTGGGATTTTGGGAATATAT
This sequence comes from Liasis olivaceus, assembly GCA_030867105.1. NCBI lineage: Eukaryota > Metazoa > Chordata > Lepidosauria > Squamata > Pythonidae > Liasis > Liasis olivaceus. The sequence goes on along the minus strand of CM061354.1, from coordinate 33,649,554 downwards.
AGGCATCCTCCTATATTGTTGCCTTAAAGGACATATTCAGTCACAAAGTACACGTTTATTGGAGTGTAAGCCATAAAAGCTTTCAACTTTAAATCAATATTTTTTTGTATTTGTCAAAGGAAGGAAAAAGTTCAGTTTTTGACCTTATAGTTATCCTGGCTGATACTTGGCATAGACAAAAAATACTTTTCAGATACCTGAATCATTTATTCCTGTGATGTTTCTATGGTTTTTCTTTTCCCTTTTTAAACTTTTAAAAGATGTGATAAGGATACTTAAGATCAGAAGGGTGTGCTACATACTAAATGAATGCTGATGAGTTACAATAATCATTTGAGAGAGATTGGTAGCCTCATCTCTGCATTCTTTTGCCTCAAGATACCCACTGCAAAAACTCCCGTCAGGTTTGACACAAATTAGCAACACCATTTGTATTCTAGAGATCAACATCATTTATCAAATGTGAACAGAGAGTGAATTATCTTCCTGTCTCTGACTGTGATCTCTCTAAGGTAAAGCTGAAGCATATGAAAATGTCAGGAGTCTCAAAATGATACTGATTGTATTGTGAAGGCTCTGTGGTTAAAGTCTCCAGTGTGTCAATCACATCTGTGAACCTTTATTTTTTTTTAATTAAGTCTTTTTTCCCCAGCTTTTGAACATTTGACATTTTGTAAAATTTTACAAAATGATCTCTGAAGTCTCCGTACATGTTTGTTTGAAGAAATGGCACGTTCCCTATGGGACTTACAAAAGCTGTATCTCAGGAATTAGTTTATATTTTTTAATGCCTGAAGATATTCCACTTTCAAGTTAAAACTGAAAAGGACATCTTTATATTATGCATCGTACTGTACGGTCTAAAAAGTAGCAAATGTTTGGGAAATGAGACTGATTGGCTGAAGGATACTGACACCCCCCCACCTTTGGATTTTAGGACATTTCTAAATTGTTTATGTAATCATTCCTAGTTATTTTTGGCATGTTGTTTGGCAGTTATGTTCTGCTGCTCATTCTAAATTCCTGCTCAGTAATATTCTTGATACATTTAATAAATATTTGACCCAGGTGCCTGACCAGCAATACTGGCTGTGCAGCTAGTATTTTTAATTATAACACTGATTCCCAGAGCTACTACATGCAAACCTGCTTCCAGGAAAGAATGTCTGATAACAGCTTAGTAACAAACTGTATCTGTCCCTCTTCTGCTGAGTTAGCAAAATTCCAGCTTGGCTGTAAGAATGAGTAAAGTCTGAAAAAAAGATACAGAAAATAAAGTGGGTAACACTGTGATTTGTTCCTTGGGAAGAAGGCAGCTATAAGTAGCTGTCTAGTCCAGGTTTATAAGAAAAATGGAAATTGAAGATAAGGTAGTTGAGGAATTCATATTTCTTGGTTTAGACTGGCAGTAGCCAGCAGGCAGAATCTCAACCCAGGATCCACACTTATCCCAAAGCCTTTTTTCTTCCAGAAGACAGCACTTCATAACAACATTTCCCCTGCTCTGTCAGCTATTGAAGAATCCACCTGCTATCTAAGATTTAGCATCTGAAGACATTCCCTGAGAGGAACTCTTTTCAAGTGACCCCTGCTCAGCAGTTACCCAACTCTACATTTTTCTTAACTAGAAAAAGCATGAGGCATGTGAAGAGCTGGCATTTAAGAGAAGTGCCTTAATGCAGCAGCTGAATGCACTTCAGCTCACCCCATAAATTCCTCTTTTATGAAAGTCTGGGATGGGCAAACATAGCTCCTGATGCCTAAAGATCTTAGGTAAGTGAAGCTGTGCAGCTACAATAGAATTCTCTCCCAACTCTGGATTTTAAGGCTCAGCATGTTCTGAATAAGTCTTAAAACAACACAGAAACAAGTGGAAAGCCTGCAAAATAATGATAATCAAGTCTTCAGTGTAGGCGACTATGACCAAACTAGATATTATAGACATCACGCACAATGGTGATGAGCTGAACAAAACTCCCTACAAAACTGTTATACTGCAACTATTGTTATTTCTGTGAGGTCTCCAGGAGAGGTGAATCTGCAATAGCAAACAGAGGAATATTCAGATCATCCATCTGATTTAGTCATGAGTAACTACAATCTTTCCTCATCCCTGTGTATGGATTTAGCATAATTAACACTAAGTCCTGTAGTTCCATTTCTGGTTTATGTCAATGCTTTGTTGAAACTTGATTTCTTTTTTTTTCCTTTCTTTTTCATGTATTTCAGATTGATGCCAGAACATGTTTGACCCAGTGCTGTTATGAAATATTTTTTGTCCACTGTGGGTCATAAAAAGGCAATTTCTTTGTATGTATGTGTAGAACTAAGTAGTTACTTTGAGCTCATAGCTGGTATCCTACATGGTGGTTCTTGAATAGATCAGGTGTTTGGTGGCACATTCCTTCCTGACCTGCTATGCTGGCTGGGGAATTCTGGGAGTTGTAGTCCACTCATCTTAAAGTGGCCAACTTTGGACAACACTGTTATAAGCTGTAAGTAAAACAGTTTTCTAGGAATTCTGCACTGTGGATGTTCTGACAACCTTTTTGGTGAGAACAGCAAAATCAAAGAAGAGCTAAATGTGGTTGCCCACAGAATACTTCCATTTTATAGGCAAGGTTAAAGGGAAAAATGATGCTTACTGAAAATTGCATTTTTTCCCATTTGCATCTATATATTTGGCTTTGCTTGTTAAAGTTAAATATCATCAGAGAACATAAATGAATTTCCTTCATAGTTTACCACAACCTACTATGATATATTTATGTCCATTCTAATTTTAACATGATATCCAACTTCAATAAATTCCTCTTCTGTTTTCTTATGTTTAGAATTCTGATGCCTTCTTCAGGAAATCTGACACTTCCTGCTGTATTTTCTTTAATAATATTTACATGGTGCAGCTTAGGTAAAAATATTCTCCTCTTTCAAAGTATGAACTGCAGAGATGCGTGAGAGGTGACCTTCTCTGAGTTTCAGAACTATGCAGCGCTGAACGGGGTAATTTGGATAGTAAGCCTCTAGGAAACACTAGATATGAAGGCTAAACCAGGAAGACACACATACGCACAAACATGCACAAACACGGAACCAAAACTAAAAACCAGACAACAGCAAAAAACACATCTTGGAAGAATTATTGGTATTCATGGTGCCTGCTGACTATACAGTATAGTGTTATTCAGCTAATGTGGGAAATTAAGAACATGAGCTGGAACTCCTGTCTTAGAAAGGCAAATATTCATGTGGCTTGAATTTCATGTTTGAAAAACAGCAATTGAAAGATGTATCTTGCTCAAAAGGAACAAATGCAATAAAAAGGGATGAGTTGCACTGCATTTTAAACATATCAGCACAGAAATCTCAAACAATTGGAAGCATAGTTAAGAGCATCTGGGTTAGCAGTAATTGTTCTCGGTGTCCACTAGCAACCACACAACCAAAGAGAAAATGTGAATAATGCTTTCTTAAAGCAAACTGCAGATCAATCAAAGACATGAAATAGGAAAGATGGAAGTCCTTAATTACCCAACATCTGTTCAGAGACAAATTTTGCCAAGTATGATCCTACCAGGAAATTTCTGATCTGCTTGCAAACAGATTTTTCCTTTAGCGGTGGAGGATGGCAGAAAGGGATTGGCTATTTTAAATCTGATCCTAATTGATACAAATTATTAAATTGAAATAGTGATATTAAAGGCTATTAAAGCTGAATCTAATCAAATATACAATATGGCTTAAAGACAGCTGACTGTAATAAACTAAGGACTATGATATGACAAAAGAAGCTAATTGAAAAAGAGTTCAAAATGGGGATCCTGTGTGTGTGTGTGTGTGTGTGTGTGCATGCATGCATATATATTTATCAGATGCAAGCAAGATCAAATGCAAGCAAGCTAGAACAGATGAAAGAAAAGAAGCTGGAGAACAAAAAGACCAAAGAATACCTGGTCAAGAAATAGCACCTAGAAACAAGGAAGATCAAGGAAATACTGGAAATAATAAAGCAGCAAATAACAGCCACAGCCAAAAAGATCTGTAGATACAAAGCTCAGATTGCACACTACAGGTAGAGTCTCCAATTTCAGCTGAATCAGAAATGTTTCTATCAATCCATCAACGGAGACACTGCAATGAACCAGTCAATACCTGATAAAGAAGAAACAGTGCAATTCTGGTGCTGCTATGGGGCAACCCAAAGAAATACAACAAGAATGCAGCTTGGATAAAGGAAATGGATAAGAATAAAAAAGAAGCTTGTAATAAGAGCAAAAATGGTGGAGAAAGGGGCAAAAAAGATCAAGAATTGGTCAGCATCAGGTGAAGATGAACTGCATGGTTTTGGTTGAAACAGCTGACTGGTGATCAGATGAGTGATCTGGGTGACTGGTCTCCACCCACTCATTGCCAAGCAGTTTAACAACCTACTGCAAGGAGGTGACTTTGAAGATTGCTTAACATCTGGCAAAACCTACCTGATAATGAAAGAACCAACAAAAGAGGTAGCACCAGGCAACTACAGGCTAATTACCTGCTTACCAGCAACTTTCAAATTGTTAACTGGTGTGGTAGCTGATGCAGTCCAACAGCATCTAGTTGAAAACAAGCTCTTTCTATCTGAGCAGAAAGGAAACTGCCCAAACAGCAGAGGAACAAAAGATTAGCCTCTAATTGACAAGATGATTTTGGAAAACTGCAAGAGAAGGAAGACCAACTTGAATGTAGCTTGGATTGATTACAAGAATGCATTTGATTCCCTGCCACATGATTGAATAATACCTTTAACACCATCAAACAACATCGGCCTATCCCAGGTCCTTTGGAAACACTCGATAGGTAGATAAAAATGCCAAATCCAGTCTAAACATCTGGCTGATTGTGCAACCAACAACAACAATAATAAAAATCAGTGAGAGGCAGAAGGATATGGAAAACTAGGTGAGTTTGATAGTGGAATTAATGGGAAAGTGGCGAGCACCCAGCCTTGGAGGAGTTCAAATAGAATCTATTGCCATCTACTGGAGATGCTTTCATTGGGATTCCTGCACTCTGTGTGTGTGGGAGGGGGAGTTGCCGCAGTGACTTCAGTGACACCTCTCCATTGAATGATTTCTAGCCAATACCTTTGCATAATCTTCATAGGTAGATAATACGCTACAGAAGAGAGACTAGTTTTTCAGACACAAGCTAGGCTGCTTTGCCAGATGTATTTATTGCTGTGTTTTTTATTGGTCATGACGTTTGTATTCATGACATTACTTGGTGCACAGCACAGCGACATTCCACAGAAACACACACACACACATACACACACTGGCTAGTAAGAATGTGCTAGATATTTTACTTTTCTAAGTATGCTTTCTAATTAACAGTATCAATGATAAGAAGTTAATAGTCACATGCAATTTTAGTTATAGAAATTAGTTATAGAAATTAAGAAATTTAATTAGAGAAACAAATGAGATTGTACTAATGTTTTCAATAATGTCTCATATCACTTCAGTAAGTAACACACAGAGATGTAAATATTTATTAAGAGATGTAAATATTTACTATTAATAAAGCATGCACTATCATTTTATTAAAGTAAGAAAAAGATGTTTGGTAAGTAGTACAGCTAGTTATAGGATGACATGTTTGAAACTTCCATTTACACAGGTTATTGAACTATTTGCAACCATGTAGGGTAGGGTTCCTCAACTTTGACAACTTTAAGATGGGTGGACTTCAACCCCCAGAATTTCCCAGCCAGCAAGGCTGGCTGGGAAATTCTGGAAGTTGAAGTCCACCCATCTTAAAGTTGCCAAGGTTGAGGAACCCTGATGCAGGGGACACTAGGCCCATTGGTAGCATCTTCCTCATACGATATTGTTACGGGTGGGAGCAACGCAACATTTATTGATGACGAGACTCTCACTGGGTCATTCAGGGAGAAGCTTTATTTGCGCAAAGGTTCAGTTTGGACTCGCAGGTCCCTGCAAAGAACTGAACCCCGAAAAGGAGTTCAGCAAGCCTTTTTATCATTACAAGAGCCGTTTCTCCCCAATCCCCCCCTCAGTGCCCTCCCCATGCCTTCCGTACTCCAAATTTGGTCAATTGCTGGTAGCTAAACCACAAGTCCTTGTCTTCACCGGTCGTACCTTGTTTTGGGTACATTTCGGCCTTGTTGTCTAGAGCATTGCTATCTGAGGAGGGAGGGAGATAAGAGCACTCAGCACCAGCAGAAAGGAAAGTTACAGAGAGTTACATTTAAAATGTAAAACTTCACAAAATACCAGTTTCATACAAAATATAGGATATAACAAAAGACTTCTTCTCATATTTGCTTCCGAGACTTATCACTGCAAAGCCTCTAGCTAAAAAAACACTTCCAGAGAAGAGGTTCACTACTTGGTTACTAGTGAGGACTACATAACCCAAAAATATAGGATAGGACTACATAACCCAAAAATATAGGATAAAGATCAGAATGAAGTTACAAATAATTTTCCATTTGTATCCTGCCACCTCATTCCCCCCTTTGAAAGTCCTTTGGCTTTGCCGAAGGGCTTTCACTCATCAGAGTGGGAATGGGGTCATAATGCCACAGAGCCATTATTTGAGTTGTTGCTTCCCTTTTGGCTATGAGGGAGAGGGTACTTGTGATAGTGCGAATAAAAATAGGTAAAATGCAAGGAATAAGCACACAGCCAACAGCAATTATTCCAATAAGTGCAGCTATAGCTTGGAGACCTGGGAGTTTGGGAAACCAGGACCCAAAGAGATTTTTCATATTGAAACCCTCCCATGTCTGAACAGGGACATGGGCAACTTTGACCATCCGGTCAGCAATTTTCTTAATAACCTTTTCAATATCTTTTATCACATACACCTTCTTCCTTTACTTTTATCTCTCCTACTTTCTCCACTCCCTCCTTCTTACACACATACACATACTCAGCCATTGCTCATCACATATCCTGTTGCCCACATCTGCTTGCTCTCTTTCCCTTTGCATACGAACCATCAAAACCACTATAGAACAAGCATTTACATCCATTCTTATTGTATGGGTGATGCCAAATCTTCTGGTTGTTCCTGAATTAGGTCACTACCGGTGGACCTAATTAGTCCTTAAAAAGATTTGCTGGTGAAGCTAGAGAACGCTGCAATTTTAATTTAAGTCCATCGACCAAGGAAACTTGCCAAATGTCTGGGGGTTCCTTCACCTGCCCGATCCTGGATCTGTGCACCCAAGCTTTGATGTAGGACTTTCACAGCAGTTGGCATGCTCAGTAGGACTTGCTTCGGTTGGGACCACTTCAGATCAGTGCAGGATGGGAACAGCTCTAACCCACTGGTCTGGCTGGGCAATGGGTTGTACGTCAGGAGTGACTGGCAAGGCATCTCGGACCTGCAGGGAAACAGAGGATAGAACGTGCGCCAGCTTCTGCAAGTATTGAGAAATGTTCTTTTCACCAGTCCAGGCAGTTTGTACTTCATGAGATCCAAATGGTCTCCCATAAAGCATTTCAAAGGGGGACAGTAAATAGCCCTGATACGTGTTAAAGCAAGGGACAGTATTTTGGGCCATGGCAACTGAGTCTCCTAACAAAGCTTTGCAAGCTGAGCCTTTAAAGTACGATCCATGTCTTCAGCCCCTTCTTCAGGCCAGTTGACTCCAAACGTTGGCCATTCTTGTTTACAGAAAATCTTCAGGGTATCCGGGTCGCACCTGGGATCCCCATAGTCGCCACTGAAGGCAGCTTTAAAGTTTTTCAGCATGCACGACAGAGGGGTAACTTTGCTTCCTGTGTTCCCCATGGTGTGGGTCTCCTAACGTGTACCTGATGTTAGACTTTGGCAAGGGGTTCTCCTGTCAGGCCTCGGTCCGGCTCAGGGAAACGGCGAGACAGTCCTCCCAGCACTCGCTGGCCTCCTTTTAAAGGACCTGTCCCCTCCTGCCTTGGTCTCCCAGCAAACGCTGGCTCTTCCTTTTAAAGACCAATCCCTGCTACGGAGCGTGCCAGATTTCCAATCCCTTACTCCTTTAGGAGAAGGGATGTTCCCAACCCACTTGCCTATACACTACAGCCGACCTACGGTGCCGGACACTCAACGGTCACCAATAGGAACTGCGACTGTTTAACCACCCACACAATCCTAGAAGGCACCCACTCTTGGGCCCTTCACCCCCAGGAGGACGCGCTTTTCCTCCTCTTCCGCCTCACCGGTTATGACGGGTATTCCCCACTGAGTATACTCGCCTGGTCTGGTCGCTAGTCGGCCCACTCACTCCTCTGTTCCTCCGGCCGGCCGTCCACTCACTCCTCTGCTCGTCACCGTGAATGGGTCCTTGGATCCAGGGGAAGGCTCCCTGCTCTCTGCGGCGTCCGCTGGTCCCGAGGCACAGGAGTCAAGGGGTCCTGCCAGCTGGTTGCGTCGAGCCGCCGGGCGTCGCTGAGTCTCAGGAGGTCCACTGGTCCTGCTCAAAGGGCCGGGAGAGTCCCATCTGGGTCGCCAGAAATGTTACGGGTGGGAGCAACGCAACATTTATTGATGACGAGACTCTCACTGGGTCATTCAGGGAGAAGCTTTATTTGCGCAAAGGTTCAGTTTGGACTCGCAGGTCCCTGCAAAGAACTGAACCCCGAAAAGGAGTTCAGCAAGCCTTTTTATCATTACAAGAGCCGTTTCTCCCCAATCCCCCCCTCAGTGCCCTCCCCATGCCTTCCGTACTCCAAATTTGGTCAATTGCTGGTAGCTAAACCACAAGTCCTTGTCTTCACCGGTCGTACCTTGTTTTGGGTACATTTCGGCCTTGTTGTCTAGAGCATTGCTATCTGAGGAGGGAGGGAGATAAGAGCACTCAGCACCAGCAGAAAGGAAAGTTACAGAGAGTTACATTTAAAATGTAAAACTTCACAAAATACCAGTTTCATACAAAATATAGGATATAACAAAAGACTTCTTCTCATATTTGCTTCCGAGACTTATCACTGCAAAGCCTCTAGCTAAAAAAACACTTCCAGAGAAGAGGTTCACTACTTGGTTACTAGTGAGGACTACATAACCCAAAAATATAGGATAGGACTACATAACCCAAAAATATAGGATAAAGATCAGAATGAAGTTACAAATAATTTTCCATTTGTATCCTGCCACCTCAATATGATATATCACAACCTTGTTTATTATCATGATATACATCCTACCTTTTAAGATATAAATCCAATAGAAGTGTTTTGCAAGAAAATTAAAATTACAAATAAAATTACTTGTAACAATAACAATAACAACAACTTTTGGAATCCTTTCCAGAGGGCAGATGGTACCGATAGCCTCTCTTGCCATTAGTTCAGCCAGACTGTATTGTGTGATAGTTTTGTCTGCCTTCTTTCTACTTCTCCTCTGGAATACATAAGGAATTGAATGTGTGATTTGTTGTTGTTGTTTAGTCGTTAAGTCGTGTCCGACTCTTCGTGACCCCATGAACCATATTGCGCCAGGCCTTCCTATCTTTCACTGCCTCCCTGAGTTTGCTCAATTTCATGCTCATTGCTTCAGTGATGCTATCCAGCCATCTAATCCTCTGCCGCCCTCTTCTCCTTTGGCCTTCCATCTTTCCCAGCATCAGGGTCTTTTCCAAAGAGTCCTCTCTTCGCATTAGGTGACCAAAGTATCTGAGCTTATGTTCACTTAAATATATATATATGTATGTATGTATGTATGTATGTATGTATGTATGTACACACACACACACACACTTCATATTGATCTGGACTGCTGGTGACTTCATGAACATATCTGTATAGTTTTATTGGCAACAATACCAAAGTGCTTTTATAACTTTACAGTCTAGCTTAAAATTTTACAAAAGTCAGAGACCCTTTATTAAATTTGCATCTTCTTATGCTAACTATAATGCCACTTTGTTAGTGAGGTTTTAAATGATCTTTGTAGAATTACTAATTTCAAAACTTATTAGATGATAGTTATATATGCATTGGCAGAATTATGCATTGTTTCATGCAATATACTGTGCATTAATATTAGGAGTAATCCAGGTCTTACACAGCAGTATTTTACAGTATCACCTCTTCAAAACTATTATTGGCTTAGCTTGTGAGAATAACTTTAACTTCAGTGTATGCAGCTTTTTTGAAGCACATTTAGCTAACAAATAAGCCTAGTGGGTCTATAAATACTTTATAATCTCTATAGTTAATCCCAAATAAGATTATATTTGCTACTTGTATACATCTTGATGCACTTACAGTCATGTTTTGTATCGAGGATTAAAACTTAAGTGTGAGATTGCTTAGTGATTGTTGCTGTAATAATACCTGGATTACAACTAAGGCTGTTTTCCTTTTCTATTTAAGATGAGCTTCATTGACAGGGTTTTCTTTAATTAAATCTAATCCTGAATTTGATATTAACTAGTTATAAAACTGTTAAAGCAAGCAAAGCAAGGAAGCATAGTGTGGATTTTAATGGCAAACAGAGAAATCTTTTAAACAAGTAATTTCAGATTACTTTTACATTAGATATATTTCTATATAGCCAAAAATTCTAATAATTTGTTTTGTAAGGAATATATTTTGATGTGGGATGCAGAACTTTTCATCCTGTTATTTAATTTGTCTAAGATTGCCACTTGATTCCATTTAAATTGCAGTTAAAATAGTCACATCATTTACACTTGGGTATCCCTCAAAATGGCTGCTGAAAGCATGTCCTGTGCTGTATACTGAACTGGCCAATCAAGTTGCAAGAAATCTAGGCAATTTTCCTCTGGATATATTTTCTTTTTATAATTATTCTTTCTCCAACTAACTTGTGTAGGAGACTGAAAGTGATGGTGAGAAAAGAGGTTATCAGTTTGGCTTTTACTACTGGTTAACATCAGTTATGACAGTCTAAATACATATTAGAATTATCTCCACCTAAAAGTTTACTGAAACCCTCAGAATGCTTCATATAAAATGGAACCTACAGCACGAAGTGCATAATTTCAATCAGTTTAAACCAATGCATCCAGAATACAACGCATATTGTATTTGTCATAATGAACAATAGAAGAGTTCTGCTGAGTCATATAAAAGTCTATCTGATCAAGCATTCTGAATCCAACAGGCCACAAGAGCTTCAGAAAATGAAGGTGTTTTTAGTTCTATTCATTTATTAATAAAGAGAATATCATGTGAAATCCCCTAGACATAAAAGCACAATAGACCCTGATGAGAGTTATTCTTAAGTTGGAACTAATGTCTGTTGAAGGATATTTATTGAATGAAGTACTTGGTGTACTGTCATGGAATTTGTGTTTAATAGGAATAACATTATTACTAATTTGTTTAATTTCCAAAGGTAAATTTCCTGAAAAATTCTAGCATTTATGCTTAGAAAAGTGTCTCCTGTCTCGGGGTACGGGGGCGGGCAGGGAGGGCAAAATAAAATACTTGCAATCATTCCATTATGCAGCAACCCAACAAATACAATTTTTCTAGAACTATGTCATTAGAATGAGGTGGAAAAATATTAGATATATGCTTGAATAGTTCTCTATATCAGGAATTTTCCACAAAGACCAAATCAGCATATGAGTATAATTTTAGCATTGTCGATGATGACTGACTTTCTTTGTGCAAGAATTTTCAGACTGCAGTGAAGTTTACAGATATCTACCTATCTGGAAGACCTGAACCTAATGCTAATTTTGAGATGGTGGATGAAAATACAAGTATAGTTGTGGTCATAAAACAGCAGACCTTGGAATAACTCTGTAAGAAGAATTTAAACTGTACCATTTGAGAGTACTTCAAATGTGCTTAGACATGGCCATTATGTACATCAGATAGGCCTGCTATCTATAGCACGTGAGAAGCATTGCTGTATCAGCAGCATATAAAACAGCATTTCCATCATGGTAGCATAATGTAAATAAAGATCATGTACTATGTGAAAGTCAGATAAATTTAGATTACATTTGTGAAGTGTAAATTTGCTTTTCTTTCCTTCCACTTGGATAAAATGGCAAGCTGATATAAGTGCAAGACTTCAAAATTTACAAGTCACATTATCATTGAAAAACTCCATTACCTCACCCTTCATACAATGTATTACACTGCAGGATGTATGCAAAGTGCTTTTCTTCCACTATTTAATCATGGACAGACATTCATTACAGTGAGAGCAGGAAGAACTGTTCACTATGACTTGTTTAACTAATGAGCTTTGCTATTTCTGCCCTATGTTTCAATGTCTCTTCTTCTATTAGAGTCACCATACATCTGGTATTGTCTGTGTATTGGTTTGCAGCAGGAATATAAAAAGAGCTGACATCTATGAGGTTGTTTTTTAAGAGGTTGGAGCAGCTTTGAGCAACCTGCACCCTCACTTCCCCCACCTCCTTTCTTTCTGTGCCCAAATGCAATCTCACTGCTTCTTCTTTCTCCCATTTCTTTGCCTCCTCCTCCCATATGCTTATTCTCCAATTATTTCTACCCTTTGGCTTTGCTCTTTTGCATATATCCACCCATTGTGATCCTTCCTCCTCTTATTCCCCTTTCCTGCTTTCCTGCCTTACTTCCTGCCACTCCTCCTACAGCTAGATCTGGCCCTTTGAGATTCTAGCCCACAGCTTCCGTTCCTGCCCCCTCTATGTCAAATCTAACCCAATTGTCCCCTTTCCTGTTCAACAGTCTGTGATTCTGCCCTCTTCTCTCTACTGTTATTTTATTATTATTGCCACTACAGAGAGTGGTCAGTAAAGAGGATGGAGGTCAGGAGGAGACAGTGAGGAATGAATGCATTTATGTGTTAAGGTACTTTTTTTTTTCATGTGTGTAAATATAGGTGTCTGAATGCACACATTTGAGTTTTTGGGCTTGAGCAAGGCTGTATGTGTTGGACTTTGATGAGGGAAACCTTGGTTTTCTACTGAACAACAAACTTGCAGCATCATCTTGGATACTTTTTCAGGCCAGCCAGCCACAGGAGTGTTGTAGAGACAAAACAATTTAAGTGGCCTTAAAAAGAGAGGCTATACATTCAAAAATGAACAAGCATACTTTTTTTTTTTTTTTTTGAGAAGGAGAGTTATGAATAGCACATTATGTAAAAAAAAAAAAACAAAAAAACAACCCTCCAAATTGTCCTCATTTGGAGTCTGAGTTTGTTATCCTTATTTAAGCACAATTTGCTGAAAATACTATTAAATAAAATTCTCTGCCTTTGAATTAGGATTGACTCCTGGCAACCATAGTATAATATTTGAGAAAGAAGTATTTATTAAAGAAAGTGGTAAATGTATTCTTTTTTTTTTTAATCAGTCTATTATAGCTGTGACCTTTATTTTCAAAACAGTGCTCCCATGTGGGAGGAAAAAACCAAAACCAAAACCAAGGCACCAAATATGATATTTAAATATTTATTATATTTATTCCCTATATAAGATGATGTTATTTAGAATTTAGTTATTTTGTTATTAATTGTCCCTAAGTATTGAATGGGGAAAGGGCGGGGGTTGCATGTAATAAGGGGGTGGTGTGTAATAATAATAACCTCATTATTTGATTTTTATTTTTTTTTTTTGGTAAAAAGACCTAGCTGTATAATCTTTCATAATCTATGAAAAGAGGTGGGACCCCAGACCTGGATTGATAACCTCAGTCTCTGAAAATCTACCACATCTTAGCATGACATTTTAAATCTGACAGGAAAGCAAAATGATTTCAGATTGGGAAATAACTTCATTTACCGTATTTTTCCATCAATAAGACGCCCCCATGTACAAGACGACCCCCACTTTTCCAACCCAAAATTAAGAAATCAATATTTTAAAGATAGTGCAGAACACATTTTTATTTAGTAATTAGTTAACATTGACCTGATACACTCGGTGGGAGGAGGTCCAAACCGTCTCTCTGCAGCTCTATTTCCAGGCTCTTTTGCATAACTGATTACATTCAATCACGAGTGAAACTGCCGATCGCTTGTCTCTGCAAACAGCCTTCCTCTAATTGGTTTGTTCAGCATCAGCTGACGTCAGTTACATAAGGCTCATGATTGGAGGAAGTCTGTTTGGGAGACAAGCTATTTCACTCGTGATTGGAGGCTAGCAATAGGAGGAAGCCTCTTTGCAGAAACAAAGTATGGGCAGTTTTGCAACCACGCGGTTCTCTCCTCAGCTGACTTCCTTGAATAAGACGCCCTTCAATTTTTAGGGTAAGGATTTTAGAAAAAAGTATCGTCTTATAGTCGGAAAAATACGGTAATTGAGTTAATATTAATTCAATTTTTAAAATGTAAATTAAATTAAAGTAAATTTTGTTTTTGCCCTTACCCCATTACATTTTTGGAGCATGACTTCTCACCACTCCAGGTGTGGACCTCAATCTGTAAAAAGAAGTATTTACTTGATCAGTTCTCCACCCCTACTGTGGTTTGTATCGGCCATTAGTCTAACATAGACCATGAAGTGTTGTCCATGACAACAGAATCACAGCAGGTTACCAGAATGAATGCTAGCAATATCCCTACCCTACCCCAACTATCCAGCTGCAGCAGTAGATGCCCAAAATCTGCAGTAGAGAGTTTCTGACCAGACCATGGCCAATCCACTCTTCAAAGAGTAGCCCAGCAGACAAAGCTGAGAACAACAACAACTCCAACAACAACAACAACAACAACAACAACAACCCCCCCCCCCTACTCCTCCTCCTCCTCCTCCTCCTCCTCCTCCTCCTCCTCCTCCTTCTCCTTCTTTTACTAAAGTATTCATTTACATGCTAGCTCAGTACTTTTATCCAGGACTGAATAATAGTTAACATATGTTTTATCAATAATATCAATAATATGTTTTATCTATGTCTTTGACATAGCTACAACATGAAAGAAAAGGAGCTACCCACTGACCCCCCTCCTTTCCTAGTGGTGGCCAAATTCCAGGCTTCTACTATTTCTGCCCTACAGGTCATTATTTCAAGGTTAAATCCAAGGACATTTTCTACTCTCAATCTCCCCGCAATTCTGTTTCACTTTTTAATACCAACCCCCATCCACCCAACTGTCTAGATTTTTGCTCTCTCTTGGTACCTATAGAAACATACAGAAAGGAAATGAAAATACCTTTGGTTCCAAGACATCCCCAAGAGGTTCCTAGAGGAGCATTCCAATTTGACATTTTCTAGAACAGCATTTTTATTAAGCCCTAGGTGAAAGCAGATGATACAATCCTAGGCAAATTTCAGGTGAATTGCAAATTACTAGTATTAATCAACAAAGCTTCCTTAACTTCTAATGTAGAATAT
Source organism: Liasis olivaceus (assembly GCA_030867105.1). Lineage (NCBI taxonomy): Eukaryota > Metazoa > Chordata > Lepidosauria > Squamata > Pythonidae > Liasis > Liasis olivaceus. Next base: position 33,634,255 of record CM061354.1, on the reverse strand, counting down.
CTGAAGATGTCCTTTTTCATATAAAACCATATCCCACATTTGAAAACTAAATTTATCATTCTTATGCAGTAACATCAGTGACATCTGGAGATGTGCATGTGACGTTAAGTGTCCCCCTGGACACTGTTGGACCCTGGTAGCATAGTCAAAATAGCAGTCAATACTGGCCCCATGGTGGATGAGAATTTTGAGAGTTGCACTAGCTTGCTATACCTACCTAACTAAAATAAGGACTTTGCCTCAAATTATTTTTTCATGAACTTCATTAAGCTCATGTTTTATAGGAGTTTATAATCTACAGGATTGGGCTTGATTGCATATTTGCATACAGCTGAATTTAGGTCCGTTGCATCATACATAATGCGGGAACTCTATTTTAAAACTACCCTTTATACTTGATTATAAAATTCAAGTTTGAACACATTTCATTGCTTAGTGGGCCCACAGAATATATAATGAATCTGATGCTTTTTTCCTACAACCAACTGGTTTTTCAATGCTTTTTTTAGCACTTTAATTGCAAGCAATTATTTTTCAGATTTTGGCTGCAATTTGAAATACATCCAGCGTAAATCAGTTGGACTTACTTCGGAATACACAACAATAAATGAAACTGACATTAGCTGCATTTGTTTTAATCATGCAAGAGCAAATACATTCTGTATAAGAAAAGGTTATTCTTATACCTTTATCTGTTATAACGAGTAGCAGATTATGGTGGTTTCACACATAAAAACAATTTTTTTCTTACACTGATTGTCATGATTGTGAAAATGGCAGTGAATATTTGGACTGCAACTTTTTTCCACTTTCTACTTTTTATTAATAGTGACAATACATTCACATAAACACCAAGGAAGCCCAATGCCTCCTGAAAACATAATATTTTTATAACTGTGACATCTGGTGGCTTCTTCTGAAACTGCACCGTTAATATTTAACTCCCACACTATCCTGCATAACTCACAATTATCTTTCTGTACTTTGAATACTGTAGGTGTTCCCCCCCTCCCCTTAGTTAATATGTATGTCATGTTTGACTAAATACAGGACATGAGACTCTGCAGTTATATTGTTAATCATACATGCAAACTATACAGCACTGAAAATCATTTTGCACACTTTAAATAACAGCTATCTTTGTTATATATATCATGAAGAAACAAAAGATAGCAGTTATAAGAAAAAAGCATTAAAAAAGAAAAAAGAATCCAATTCCCAACGTACCTCAGTCTCCTCCTTAAAGTGACCTGAGAAATGAAATATTGGAGCAGATATCAACTCATTAGTGTCCCCACTTGTCCATGAACCTGTTGGCTGGATGCAGTTTCTTCCAACATCCATCTTCCAGGAAACATTCTGGATTTATGTATCTCTGATTCTGTTGAGAAGTGTGAAAACACCTGCTGGAACTTGTTGCAGCAAGAAGGTCCAAGATACAGAGGGCCAGGAAGATGATGAACATACACTGGGGAAAAAGTTCCAATTTGAAATGTGTAATTTATTCTGAGATGTTCCTATCATCATAAGCATGCCATCTTTAATCAGAAATGACTGTTGGTTAAGTATAATTTTCAAGCCTTCCAACTAATAAATTGGGATTTTTCAGCATCCATATTGATTTCTCAAAATGTAAATGTTAATATAGAAAATGTAAATTTAACTAATCCATCCTTTTGTCCTACTTGAAGACCATTGTTAATTTGGAGAAGAGGGTGGAGGTTGTGCAGATACTGAAGAGTTTTCATTAATTACTGTTACAAAAAGACATCTCATTGGCTGTAGAAGTGCATTTTTTACAACTATACCAACATTTTTCTGCTTCTGCTACTTCCCCCCCCATTTTCATTTAATGTGATGAAAAATAAATTGCATTCTGCTTTTTCCCCAAAGAGAAATGTTCATGAAACTATCCCAAATCAGACTGTATTCTTCCTATCCATTTTTCATTAGCATATTTTAGTTATTGCAGAGGCTTGTTAAATCTCATTATCAGGGAGATAGATTGTTTCTAAATATTGCTTTACTAACACTGTGAAAATATTGTGTGATGTATGTGCATTTATATAATAAAAAAAATCTTGGTTAGGAAGCCACTCAACAAAGAAAAATAGTCAGTAAAATATAGTCAGGAGTGGGAGTAAGGTAAAAAAAAAATTACGTTTAGTGAATATAACTTTATACAGTTAAACTCTATTCTAAGTCAAAGTGATATCATTGAACTCAAGGAGAAATAGGTGATCCTCAACAAGTCCCACAAAACTAAAAACAAAATTAATTGGAAGGCATTTTATTGTGATTGACATTGATATTCTGCATTGCTCTTGGCTCAAATCTCCTTAAATACTTATTACTTGCTGTTGTCTCCAAGGACTTTCTACTTGCAGTAGCCCTCAATTACAAGACCAGCCTTCATTTGAATATATTGACTTTTTTTTTTTCCTAAGCTTTAGGGGAGAATCAAAATAATGAAGTGGCAATGGGAATGCACTTCAAGCAAAAACAGCTGCTTGTGGCTTTTTCTGAGTCCAAACACAACTTTCTAAAACATATTCTGCTAAACAGTGTCTCTGTGCTAAATACAATAGCTGATCTGACTGTAGATGTCATGAATATGGAATTTTCATTTACAATTGAAAACAGTACTGGTACTAATTTTTAGAAAACTTAGAACATTTATAAAGGCACTCATCTTAAATACTGTACATAAATTTGGGTGGTAAATGTATTGGTAGTGCTGTTCAGACATTATTTTTATTCAATCCAAAATTTATAAAGCCAACTATTTTAAATACATAACTCTGGCAATAAATGTATTGTTAATGCTGCTCAAACATTATCCAAAATGTGAGAACTGGTGAGCAGCCCTTTCCTTTCCGAGTTGCACTGGAGAGGTTAGGGAAGAGATTGTCTTCATGGTTACAGTGTAGCCTTAGATGCAGTCATTTCTATGTTAGATAAATCCTGATAGTGAAGGGATTCACTCATGGGAAAGTGATCACATGTACACAAGGCTGCCCTGATGCAACAATTTGCATTACCTATGAAACTCTGAATAAGGTTTCTATTTTGGTTTAACGTATGCATGAAATAAAATATATGTCACTCTCTCTCAGCCCTAGGAAGAAGGTAATGGGAAACCACTTCTAAAATCTTGCCAAGAAAACTGCAGGGACTTGTCCAGGCAGTCACCAGGAGTCAGCACTGACTCGAAGGCGTATGTGTATATATGGGTGATATGTGTCTTATTCAATCTTGGGTTCTCTACCAGTGGCTTGAGGGTTCTGCACAGTATCTTAGCTATTCCTAACACTGCACTCTTCTGGGCAGAGAGCTCTGATGTTGTTCCTGGGATCTGTTGGGGCCACTCTCCCACCTTAGGAGTCACAGCCATGAGTGCTCCTACCCCACTGGGACCACTTTGGCCTTTACTTGTCACATCCTCTCTAGTTCCTCCTTCAGACCCTGGTACTTGTCCAGCCTCGTATACTCCTTCTTCCTGATGTTGCTGTCACTTGGCACTTCAATATCTATCACCACTGCTATCTTTTGGTCCTTGTCTGCTGCCGTGATGCCACATTGATTGGCCAGTACATGCCTGTCTGTCTGGATCTGGAAGTCCCACAGGATCTTAGCCCTGTTATTCTCCATGACGTTCTGTGGAATCTCCCATCTGGACTGGGGGGATGGTGTCGAGCCCCTACATTGTGCAGATGTTCCTGTACACAATGCCAGTTACTGTGTTGTGCCGTTCAGTATATGCTGTTCCTGCCTGCATCTTACACCCTGCTACTATGTGTTGGGCTGCCTCTGAGGCCTTTCTGCAGTCTGCACCTTGGGTCCTATCTAGTGTGATAGACCCCTGCTTCTATGGATCTGATCTTAGTGCCTATTCTTATGCTGCTATGATCAGTGTCTCAGTGCTGTCTTTTAGTCCAGCCCTTTTCAGCCACTAGTAGGATTTCCCAATGTCAGCCACCTCAGCTATATGTCAATGGTACATCCCATGCAGGGGCTTGTCTTACCATGGCATCTCCTCCGCTTGAACTTCCTCCCATGTCTGCTACTACCTCAGGCATTCTCTCAGCAGCTCATCTTTGGGTGCCATCTTACTGATATACTCCTGGGTGCTCTGGGTTTCATCCAGGACAGTGTTTTTGATACTCACCAGACCCCACCTGCCCTCTTTTCGGCTAATGTACAGTCTCTGGGTGTTGGACATGGGGTGGAAATCTCCATTCATTGTCAGGAGCTTCCAGGTCTTCACGCTGGCAGCCTCCATGTCATCCTTTGGTCAGCTCACTATTCTGGCAGGGTATCTGATAACTGACAGGGGGTACATGTTGATGGTATAGATCTTGTTCCTCCCATTGAGCTGGCTCTTTAGGACCTGTCTTATCCTTTGTTAGTACTTGGACATTGCTGTCTTCCTTGCCCCCTCATCATGATTCCCACGTGACTGTGGGATAGCAAGGTACTTGTAGCTGGTCTCTATGTCTGCTATGTGCCCCCCTGGTTGTGTATCACTTTAGTATATCACCTTGGTATATAATATCTTGTATACTGTACAATATGTTATCATGCAATGATATGTTGACTGGATAGCATGCTAGAAATGCTTAGTATAATGATTTTCTTCTTATATTCTGGAATAAGGAACTTGAGCCATTTACTGTCTGATCTTCTTTGAAATCAACCCCATAGACTGAAGTGGCAAGGAAAATTCCTGGTATGAGGTGGAAGAAGGTTACCTGAAAAGGCACAACATATTGCTTATTTGAGAGATTATGCTGTGGCAGTACTGAGAGGTAAAGACAATACTTTTCTTGCATGCACTGCATCTGGAGACACGCATTCAGCTCACTGTTCAGAGTTATGGAAAATCAATATTTATCCCTCAGAATTCAGATATTAGAACACTCCACTGCCCACTGTGACATTTTCAGTGTCATCTTTGCCAATAAATCTGTCAGATTTACACTGACTTCAATATTATTTTAGATTCAGCCTCAAGAAAGAGAGGTGTCCCAGTATTCTTCCCATGTGGTTAAACTGAATCAGTTTTACTCAATAATTCCTGAAGATGTAAATAGGTTGCTTTATCATCTGTCCTCTTGATCTTGACATGGTTTATAACCACTTCCAGTGAGGCTCTGGAATCTGATCTGGTAAATATTATTAATTACTTTCTGAGGGAGAAGTTTTCTACCTCTTTAAAATATACACTTACTAGACTATTTCTTACGAAGCTATTCTTTGTTCCCTTGAATGTAGGCAAATAAAGCCCAACCCATACCCTTACATGGCTGGGAAGGTAAAGAAGATAGTGATTTCTCATCTTTAAGCAGTCCTAGATAATATGTATTATCTAGGCTTATTACAAACTGATTTGAAACTGCCTTAGTAAGCTCGATAGATAATCTTCCCTTGAGAAAGTGGAGTATGACTATTGGTTCTTCTAGACCTTTTAGTGACCTTTGAAATCACTGATCATGGACAGTTGTGGACTGACAGTTTTGGAAATTGGAAGCTCTGCTTTGCAGTAGTTCTGCTTGGATGGTAGTTCTCGGGGATGGTACTGTTTGCATCGATTAAACCACTAAGTCAGTACTGATGTATAAAGTCCCTCATGGCTGCATTTTCTCTGATGTTTAAAAAAAAAAACAAAACTATGGATGAAATCAATGGGAGAGATAATATGGAGACTTCAAGTTGAGTGTTATCCATGATAATCAAACCCATTTCTCTGTGTCAGTAACATCAGGCAATGGCATGACTGTCCAGATGTTTGCCTATTAGGAGTATGGGCTAAATGAGACAAAATACATTAAAAATGAATCCAGGTAAGATGGAATCCTCATTCAGAAGGAATGAGACTTCCACCTGAGCTAAATCTGCCTATTCTAGATGAGATCACATTATCATAGGAAGAACATCACAAAAATGATTCTAGATATATCCTAATTACTCACCAGAAACACTTTTTATCAGCTATGACTGATAAGCCAGCTGCTTCTATTCCTAGATAATAATTCCTCAAAAGAAATGGTAGATTTACCAGTAACTTTCAAGATTTATTTCTCTAATGTACTGAACTTATGATGCCCTTGTGTGTCACTTATAAATCAACTTGTATAATACTACAAGTTTAGCAAAGAACTCCTCAAAACTTCCCCAAAGCAAGATAAAGAAAAAAAGAAGCCTTGTCCTATTTATACCATTTTCTCACTCACTTTCCTACTGGAGCTTTAAAAAAAAAAATTAAGAATATCCCCCAGTCTCCAAGAGGGGCCCACCAATGTTCTAGGTAAGGGTTCGAAAAACTAAGGCCTTGCAACCAGTACTGAGGTACAGCTTCTGCCAACATTTCTCATCATTAGATGTAATGCCTGAGGATCCTGGATCCAAATGCAGCATTATCTGGATAAACCCAGATTTTGCTCTTATATCCTAGAAAATCCCATATCAATATATATACATACATACATACATACATACATACATACATACATATATATGTGTGTGTGTGTGTGTGTGTGTGTGTGTGTGTGTATAAGAGCAGGGTTTATATTTTCAAAAAAGATACAAAATTTAATATATTGGTGGGTTCCACACTGCTGTTACTTGGCTGATTTTAAAGCTCAAGAGTTAGGAACAGCACCATCAATTCTTCTGTATCTTTTCATAAGATAAGTATGACTAGATGCAAATGTGATACAGGTCTCAAAATGCTATTGACCAGTGATAACTGAAGCTCTGAAATAAAGTTATTCTTGGTATTTTGTTCCATTGTAGGCATATGAAAGGGAAAACCAACCTGTGCTATTTGTAATGCTAGTGGGAGCCTACTCATATGAGGTGCATTTATTTCTACATAAATGCTCTCTAAAGGCAATGTTAATGCCTGATTGAGTGACACAGAGAACTTCTCATTCAGGCCTTTCAGCTTTAAAGAATTGTTATTTTCAGCTGCTAGATATGAACTCTTGGACTTGTAACATTCTCACTCATTATTTTAAAATGTGTAAGACTAATATAAAAAAAGAAAGAAAGAACATGCTTTAAGACTTTTCATTCCTATTATATGAAAAAGCAACTACTTTCAAGGCCAGTAAAGCATTTTATTTTCCAGTTTTGTTTGCTGATGATAACATTTGCAAGCATCATTTAAGTTCTGTTTGCTGAACAGATAAAGGTGCTATTCGGGTTCCATGTGAATTAAAAATTAAAAATCATTTGGGTCATAAGTTGCATTTTTTACAAAAGTAGAATAGCAGTGGTTCTTGCAACTCTACTTCATTTGATTTTACACAAGACTGGGTTGGGGAGGAGCAACCACCTGATTGTATTTTGAGGGAGTTGTGAAGATGATAGGAAGTTGATATTTCTTTGTGGGAGGACACTCTCTACTGGCATAAAATTGAGCAGTTTATGGCTGAGCACACTAGTTCTCTAATATGGCATGTGATGGGCTTTCAGATGTTGGAATGCATATCAGTTTAATGGTTTTGGTGTTTTCTGTGGGCATGAAGCAGATGACCATACTTGACTATGTAAAATTGAAACATTATTTCACCAAATAGCTAAAGTTCTTAGAAAAATCAACAGTCAGTTATAACAACTAAAATGTAGATTGCTGACATTTGATGCACATCCCAATATATGATTACATATTGCAATTATGTGGCAATTCATTATGTGGCAATTAGATAATAATGACTAAATTAAAACAGTTACATATTTATTCTGCATCTGATCTCTATTTGAAATCAGTAGATGGAGCCCTCAACCACAAATTATAATGGATGTGTACATCAGAGGGAGAGAGTTAAATAGAATAGACTTGAGCTCATTATAGCTGAACCAATTGGAAGAATCTTGGGTTTGAGCTGGCAAATGAAGTGTAAAATTCAGGATAGTATACTAGCTAATCTAGTATATACTTCTTTCATTATTTATCTGCATCGAAGCAGGGTTTATTGAAAATATATTTGAAATAAGTCTCATTCTGGACCGCTTGGCTGATATCACTCTTAAAAACTGTAATATGCATGTTGGGGAGGAGGGGCAAGATGGCACTGGAATAGCAGTCCTTTTAATGAGCTCTGTGTTCAGTAACTTGCAGAAAACCTAGGATTATAATTATGCTGTTTATATGACCCAAACTTTACTGCTGAGATGAGGTATGCCTGTTGAGATATGAGCATGTAAGAAATGCTTGCATGGGCAAATCTAATTGCTTTAATGCTTATAAGCTGGGTCAGTGATTGTACCATCATTGGTGAGACAGTAAACAAGAAAAGTTGGAATAATCCTGTATTCTTTTTAGCCCAACTGATTTGATAAGGGTAGAGCTAGAAAGGTAGATCTAGAAAAAAATGAACCAAATTATATTTATCAATACTCTGAACAATAAACATAGACAGGGAGGGATGACCGAAGTCAAAGTAATTCATGGCTGTAGAGAAATAATAGATTGGAAAATATATTTTCTCTATTTTAACATCAGAACATGTTGTGATCCCATGAAGCTGACTGAAAGATAGCAAAGTACTTCTTCACACAGAGCACTTTAAAACTAGGGAACTCAATCCTGTGAGACCACTGCCAATTTGGAGAATTTTAAAGAGATTACACACATTTGTGGGGAAAGGACTATCTGTGGCTACTAGTTATTACAACTTTATATTACCTGAGAAGGTATATGAACTGAGGGTCCTATATAGTCAAGATGTACAGTACATCTGGAATTATCACAAGCATCCAGTTACTTACTATCAGAACACATTGCTGGAAAAAAATGGGCTTGTTGTCTGATCCTCCAGGACCCTTCTTATGCATGTATGCTCTAACAATATTTTTGCATTCCTAATGTCGAAATGTCATTTCTAGTGCAAAAGACAAAAAGAGTTTTGGTGACCAACAGATTATTTAATCAAATGCCCACACTAAAATAAAATAGAATGTCCTAGTTCAGTCTAAAAATGGTAGCATCTTTCACAGAGAGAGACTGATTCAGTGTTCATCTGAGAATTACTAGACCATGGAACTGGTACTTCTTTACAGAAACAGGTTTTTTTACACTGTGATCTAGCAATCTTATGCTGGAGGTCGAAGCACTCTATTTGTGCACATAGCATGACCAGAATCTGACCTCAACAAAGATTAGGGAAGCAGATTTTATAACTATAATACAAAGGAATTCTATTTATAAGAAATATGTTGTAAGGATAATCAAAGTCTAACATCTAGCTAATAATATTCTGTTAGAAGAGTCCAAGAGCTTGTGCACTTGGGAAGAAAGGCAAAAAGAAGTGACCTCAAAATAGCAATCTTTTAGATGATGAACAGTCATGATTTGATACTACCATGCTGGTGGTAGATAAAGAGTGACACAGAATAAATATTTAACTCTTGGTCTAAATCTTACTGCTCCCTTAGAGTCAGTAGGACATGGGATGCTGAAGAGTCAGCATCACTGGATTTGGATCTCCAACACCTTATGGGGGGGGGGGGGGGGAGACCTCAAAACCCAAAAGTGAATAACAGAAAGTTGGACTTTTTATTGGACCTGTTCATAGTTCTCCTCATGACATTACAACATTATTTAAATTATGCCTTTAATTTATTGTCATATGAGAAGAAACTGGCAAAAAGTCTGAACATGAAGGAAAGCTATTGCTATTAATGGAGGAGGAAACTAGAATCTAAGGCACACCCTACAGATAGAGGAAAAAAGGGATACTGAAAAAGAGATATTTTAACAAAGTGTACTCTTATTCAAATAGCTTTTTTTCCCCTTTAGCTTTTGGCTGTGATGTTATAAGCATAATGTTTTACTCTGGTTGAGTCTAAGGTATGGATTTTTCCCAAACAAGCTAGTTGAACATGTCATATCTATACTTAATTTAAAATAGTGAAAGTGACGGTCATTTAACATATGAAATTAAGGATAGGCTTCCAAAAAACTCTGCCAAATCATTTCAGCCTTAACCCAAAACACCCCTGCTATTTCAGTCCTGGCTTTCTGTGAGTAGCATCTGCCAATCGGATTGAACTGAGCCAAAGGGTATGGTGGCTAAATTATATGCACAACCTGCATTAAAAAAAAAAGGCCTTTGTACAAAACAAGATGTAGCACCTGACACAGGTTTCAAAATACTCACATATTGCTACCAAGTTGAAAAATGTATTACCTTGTGCTCCCTGCTACCTGAATTAATTACTGCTCTTGTGGTACAACTCCTCATTTGCTTTATCATTATTCCTCGTAACTCTAGTGTCTAATTTAGCTTTTGACATAATTATGATGGCAGAGGGCCAATGTTCAATTAAGATACATCTCCTGCTAACTAAAGGTTTAATTCTGCATCTTGTATATAGGCTTTAACAGGGTTGAAATTGTGTGTCTTCTTGGCTTAGATCCAACAGCTGCAGCTGCTGCTATTGCATCCCTTCTGTCTTGAGGTTATTATTATTATTATTATTTTTAAAGAAACATTTTCTTTAATACATCTTTATTCTGCTGAGTGGAATAAAACCAACCTCCCCTAAACTGCAGTCTTCAAAGGTGCCTTAGAAGAGGTTGGAATCAGAACTTTAAACAGCCACCATTACTGAACTGTAACATAATCAGTACATAAATGATAAGGTTGTATCATACTCAGAAAAATCCACTCTTACACATAAGGAAAGGCTGAATAATGAGGAAAGGACATCTAGTAGATCTCTTGAGTTCATTTTCCTTTTCAAATATATATCAGGCACAAATTAACTTACCTGAAAGTGCAGTTGTTAAAAATCAAGACCATGCAACAACATTTAAGTGAAATCACAGAGATAACTTTTTTCTGACTCTAATTGTATGCCTGTGAGACAAAGTCTCTCAAGGACGAAAGGATAATTTTGAGGCCTCCCATTTCAGCTCTACAGATATGCCTCCAACTCAAGGGGAAGGAAATATACAGTATTCTAGCCTTTAATATAGGTATGTATTTTTGCTTCCATTAAAATAATTTTAAGAACCCCTCAGATGAAAATCTAGAACAATTTTAAATTATGCAAGTTAGCAGGATTGTTCTGTTAAGATATTTAGTTGTGAGATGTCACATATTTATCTGTGAAAATGCAAGGCTTATATTAGGAAAAAGCAGAAATGGTTTATTCTTCTGTGAGTATGCTTCACCCAGCATTATGTTCTGTGACTTGGAGTATTTATAAAATCAATAGCACAGTTGGGGTATGCAGACTTTGCCAAATTTTACATTTAGTTTTACTAAAATCACATCAAATGGATCTTCATATAATTATACAATCATACCAAAATAATTCCTTCTTGTGAGGTGAATTTTAATCAGTGTGAATGTTGTTGATATGCAGTGGTAACCTGTTTTAATCAAGATAAAATAAATGAAATTAAACTAGTAGCAAACACTTACAATGGTATGAAGAAAACTCAGAAATGGAAAAAGAACCAGATGCTAATGAATATCATTTTGCAAATATATAATATGAAAATCATAACTTCATATATATCTAACATTGTGGCCTGGTTTTCTAGAATTTGGCTAAATATTTATTCAGGTTGGGTGCAACAAAGAATATTGGAAGCACCTCCCAGCACATTTCCAGCCACATCCCTTTGGGAACTTTTTGAGGATAATTTGTCCTTGAGGGAGGGAGTGTTTCCAGCGGCCTTTAAAGAGGCACTGGTTCACCCCCTCCTCAAGAAACCATCACTGGATCCCACTATACTGGACAATTTTCATCCAGTCTCCCACCTCCCCTTTTTAGGGAAGGTGGTTAAGAAGGTGGTGGTGTTGCAGCTGCAGACAATCCTGGAGGAAATGGATAATCTGGACCCCTTCCAGTCATGTTTCAGGCCTGGATGTGGGACAGAAATGGTATTGGTCACACTCATGGATGATCTCTGGCAGGAGAGGGATGAAGGTAATGCATCCATCCTCTTCTTCTCTGGGAGGAGAGGGATGAGGTTAGGTTATGCATCCTTGCTGACCTCTCAGTGGCTTTTGATACATCAACCATGGTATACTTTTGGGTCGACATAGGGAGTTAGGAGTGGGCGGTGCAGTTCTGCACTGGTTCTCTTCCTTCTTCCAAGGTTGATCCCAATCAGTGTTGATTGCGAGAGATCCAGCCCACAGCCTCTCCATTGTGGGGTGCCACAGGATTCGGTACTCTCTCCGCTTCTTTTTAACATCTACATGAAACCACTGGATGAGGTCATTCACCACAATGGGATGAGGTATCAACAATATGCAGATGATACCCAGTTATACATCTCCATCCCGGGTGACTTAAGTGATGCTGTAACCCCCCTTTCGTGGTGCCTGGAGGCTTTGGGGGTTTGGATGGGGAACAACAGGCTTCAGCTGAACCCTGATAAGACAGAGTGGCTGTGGACTGGGGGCCTCTCTGTATCCAATAACTTACCATCTTGGTTTTGGAAGGGGTTGCACTGCTCCGAACAGACCCAGTGCATAATCTAGGGGTCCTCCTGGACTCATGACTCCCGCTTGAGGAGGAGGCAGTCATGGCCAGGAGGGCCTTTGCCCACCTTTGGGTGGTGTGCCAGTTACACCCCTTCTTGGATCAGGAGGCTCTCTGGTCAGTCACTCATCTCTTGGTTAGACTATTGCAATGCACTCTACATGAAACTACCCTTGAAGAATATCTGGAAGCTACAGCTGGTTCAAAATGCAGCCACGCAGATGATATTAGGTGACCCTAGGATGGCACATGTAACTCCTGATGTGGGAGTTGCATTGGGTGCCAGTTTGCTTCCAGGTCCAATTCAAGGTGTTGGTTATTACCTTTAAACCCCTATGTGGCATGGGTCCAGGTTACCTGAGGGACTGTCTCATCCCCATTACATCAACCCTTCCCACCAGGACAGGCAGAGAGGGCATGTTGTTGGATCCCATCAGTGAGAGAATGTCGGCTGGTGGGGTCCAGGAAGACAGCCTTCTCTGCTGTTGCCCCCACCCTTTGGAATATTCTGCCCCCAGAGATGTGATAGGCCCCTACCCTCCTGGCTTTCCAAAAAGGTTTAAAACCCTGGTTCTGTCAGCATGCATGGGGTGATATGGACTCTACTCATTTCTGGGGATGGTTAGCCCCCTGATGATGCTCCCTGGAATTATTTGCCAACTCTCCATCTTTCTTGGAACCTATTTATTTTTAGGACTGTTTTTATGTTACATTTTAATTAATTTTATCTCTGCTGTAAACCAGCCAGGGTTGTTTCAATGAGATAGGCAGTGACAAATTTGAAAATAAATAAACAAATAAATAAATAAGATTTTTCAATTCAAAAAGAATTAACTGCATTCTGACGTCCAGCTTGGAAAAAGGCAGATGAATTTTTCCTCATTGCACTGTAATAGTTGATTGATTGATTGATTGATTGATTGATTATGTGCCATCAAGTCATTTTTGACTCCTAGCGACTACATAGATAGATGATAGATAGATAGATAGATAGATACAGATAGGGTTGAGTTTCATATAAATACCATTTATTTATTCCATTTTGATTCTGATTCACCTTTTCTCAACTGATATGAGAATGAGTATTCCAGAAGCCACCCAGAAGCAGTCAATAAAAATTCAGTGAATCGGTTCTGAATAAGAAAAAATATCAATCTCAGAATAACTAATGTTACAAAAAATATCCACAATAGTAAACAACAAAATATAGCAAAATATATCCAGGAAGCTCAAAAGCTTGTATAAATTACAGTATTAACTTGATAAAGCCAGTGTTTGCATTAGATAAACTTCTGGACAGCATACCATAATCAGGAAACAACAGTAAAAACGTCTCTTCTTTGAATCTCTGCTTAATGTGCAGATGGTGACCCTCCAGTGGTAGGTCAGTCTTAATCTTCTCTTCAAGGACAGATCTGAACAGGGCCAAATTTCATGTGGGAGAAGAAGCAAATAAAGCATTGAGTGCAAATAAAGCATTGAGTGATAAAATGAGGCAGATCATGGGAGAGGATGTAAGAAGAAGGAAGGAAGGAAGGAAGGAAGGAAGGAAGGAAGGAAGGAAGGAAGGAAGGAAGGAAGGAAGGAAGGAAGGAGAGAGAGAGAGAGAGAGAGAGAATTTTCGAACCAATTCATCCCTATGAAAGTGGTCAGCAGCTTGGAATGCCACTGACTGCTCTCTTGTAACTTCCCTCAAACCTCCCTACTGCTCACATGACCCAGAAGGCAGCTCACCCTGTGGTTCTTATCACACATAGACACAAACACCCATGGGTGCAATGTGGGAGACCAGAAACATACATATACAGCACATATACACCCTCCCTGATTAGACTTACACAAAACGACAACAACAGAAGCAACACATATGCAGGCACTCTGAATAGATACTCATAGACACATGTTTGCATATACAGACAGGCAATAGGCATACAGTATATGCCCTGATTAGTCCCTGGAGACAAAGTACACAACATTTTACTTCATTACAAAGAAGAAAAGAGAGTTGGCCCCACGGCTTCCACTGGCAAAGGGGTTGGAAAGAATTCCAGAAGCCATCCTCCATGAGCTTTTCTTGCCTTGTTAACAAGACAGTTTATCCTGCCTGAATTTGTGCTTCACTGTTACATTCATTTATATTTTGCTGGAGGTTTTAAAATGAGCTTGGATTAGACAAACAATTATCCTTATTCCAGAATTCTCCCCTAATCTGCAAAACAAACAACGGACAGGAGTAGCAAGAAAATTATCATCATTATATGGAAAAGAAAGGCCAATAATTAAAACATGACTAACCAAAAGTTCAGGGACTACGAGTTATATAATGATAATGGTATTATCAGAGCATATTGGGATCAGTAAAGTAACACCTTGTTACTTGGACACATACATAAAATTGTACTTGTGGAAAGTAGAAAGCCATAATTATATTGGTAGACTTAGCTGATAGATGTCTCAGCGTTCATGCAGCAACTGTCAATCTCTGAACCACCAGGCAAGCAGCAAGGGGCTTACAACATACTGTGGGTGAATAAATTCTACTGCGTTGCATATATTTATAAACTGTATCCAAATTTTCCTTAAAAATGCAGCAACAATATTAAAATCAATGACCTTTGACAGTTATCCACAAGAACAGGGGCTTTCTAATAAACCTTGGAGAATGTTCTCTTTTGGAATGAGACTGTCAGAACATGACAGTTCTTTTTTGTGGTGGTTGTTTTTGTTGTTGTTTTCAAAGTTGATACTTGTTGTTGTTGTTGTTGTTTAGTCGTTAAGTCGTGTCCGACTCTTCGTGACCCCATGAACCATATTGCGCCAGGCCTTCCTATCTTTCACTGCCTCCCTGAGTTTGCTCAATTTCATGCTCATTGCTTCAGTGATACTATCTAGCCATCTCATCCTCTGCCGTCCTCTTCTCCTTTTGCCTTCCATCTTTCCCAGCATCAGGGTCTTTTCCAAAGAGTCCTCTCTTCGCATTAGGTGACCAAAGTATCTGAGCTTGAGCTTCGTTATCAATCCTTCCAATGAGCAATCAGAGTTGATTTCCTTTAAGATTGACTGGTTTGACCTCCTAGCAGTCCAGGAGACTCTTAAGAGTCTTCTCTAGCACCACAGTTCAAAGGCATCAATTCTTCGGCGTTCAGCCTTCTTTATGGTCCAGCTCTCACAGCCATACATTACTACTGGAAAAACCATAGCTTTGACTATACTACTATGGTTGATTTGTATTTTTCACTGTTGGGACGAGGGGCATTATTTAGCTGCCTATGTTTACTTGCTATTATGGACTATTAATGTATTTTTTCTTATTTATTTTTCAAAAAATGTGTTGGCTTATGAAGCATACAGCTAGTGTACTTTGACTATGTCTCTAAATTTTCGGGTCTCATCATGGTAGACTTCACAGTTTTGTTTCAAACTAACAATTTAACATACAGTCAATTCCTTATTTGAAAAACTGCTCCTAGCACACACACTGTATGTATTCTAAGATGTATGTTGCATATAGAAAAATAGAGTTTTTCTTAATTTGCTATTCTTCCATGTACAATTCACCTGTTTGTGTAAGGGAATGCAGTTTTTCAGGACAAAGAATCTAGGAAAATGCCATAAATTTGCTTCATGCCTATCTGCATTAGGACATCATATGCTTCTGATTATTTTATTTTTTTTAACAAGGAAAGTAATGGAACAATACACATTTTATTTATCAGGATTTGTTTTCAGAATGTGTCCTGAGAATTTGGAGCTTTCTTCCTAATCAGTTATATAGTAGCAGGGGGAAAAAAATGCTCATAGCCAGGCATTCTATATCTGTAATATTTTAAGAATGAAAATAGATTTGAGTTTCTAATCTGTTCCTCACATTAAGCCCTACTTTACGTCCCCTCACCTGACTTATCTCTGAAGACACATTTTCTGTGTTGCATTAGAAAGTCTGATTGCACTCAATAGAATTTGCTTTACTGAAATAGTACTTGAACTATTACCTCTAGATTCAAATATTCCTGTGATGATCCTGTGTTGTGGGGTAGGGTGGGGGTGGGGAGGGAGAAAGACTGACCTTTACTTGATGTACTATTTATGAAAGAATTTCCCCAAGTCCTGTGGTATAATCACATAGATGCAAGAAATTCACAAAATGTAAACGTTATGTGAAGCCACATGACATTCATGTTTGACAGCTGCTTCTCAGACAGGGAATATACATCCCTCTGCCTCAAACTGCATATTCCTGAGGAAAGGCGCTTTTTTAGAAAATAGCTAAAAAGAGGGATTTCGCACAGTTCTTGCCACTCAAGGTAGACAAGCTTTTGGAAGTTGCAGTTGTCCAGAAAGAAAAAGACAAGCAAGAAATTGTGTATGGTGGTAAGGGAGAAAGGGAGAGCTAGGTCCAACCTCTAATTAAAGTTATAACTTGCAGGAAGAAAGGTTTTCTAGATGATTAATTGGCACAAAGATAACATCTGTTCTAGGAAGTTAGAAAAATGTAGCTAAAACTTGTGCTATGATTAATTAATTTTTCTTTTTATTTAAGTCCAATTTACTGTCTCTACTTTTTATACAAGCTTACTGTTTGTGTGTTTTATATACTTCTTTACATCAGAGTGGCTTCTAAATAGTAGATCAGTTGACATCTGCTGAAGAGAATCTTTTATTTTCATGTATATTTTTCTACTTGCGGTTCTTCAAAAATGCTGTAAGGGAAAAGTAATGGGAAATGGCAGCTTACTGACAAGAGCTCTTTCCTGTCCTGCTCTAAAGTTTGTGGTACTTTTCTTAACTCCTAGACATGTAGGCCAAAATTAAGCTAGGAAAGTAGGACCAGGGGATTCTTGGTCTCACCCAGGCCATTGTTTTGCCATCTAGCAGCCATACAGATATGTTTTTTTCAAAGTGACAGCCCAATGCTGCCTCCTGCCATATCTCCGTCTCCCTCTCCCTCTCCCTGCCCCACTCCTATTTCCCCCCCCCCCTTTTCTTTTTCTTTCTTTGGCACAAGTATTTAAAGAATTTCTGAAAGAACCAACCACTGGATTAGCATTTCTTTATGCTGGATCTTACAATGACAATTACTTTCTTGTACTGGATTTTTTTACAGATGGAAGATGAATGGCACATTGCTACTTCAAGAAGGCTTATTACAGAAATGTAAAGAAGAATTAAAATGTTTCTTTAAAATAAGTTCAACTTCAGGGATCCCAGAGACAACTATATGGAAGAAGAGTAAAGCTTACACGAGAGGAATTCAGCAAACCCAAAGAAAGAATACAATAGACAGAATTTACAGTTGGAGGAAAAATAATATTTTATTTCATTTATTCAATTTGTATGGCTGCCCATCATTTAAGAGACTCTGGATAACTCAAAACAGGTAAAAATAATCCAATAAAGACAAGTTAAAAACCAATATACAACATATAAAAAGTGTCCATAATAAAGGAGTTAGAACAGATTCACAAAACCAACTCAAGACAAGAAACATTAAGAGAGCCAAATAAAGTCAAACAACAGTTAGACTTATGGAAATGGAAGAACTCCAAAAGAAGATAAAATATGTCAAACAAAACCTTTTTGAGAATTCTAATAAACCATAAAAACTCTTGGTGCATCAAATCAGAAAAGAGAAAGATTTTGTTTGCACTCATCTGAATAATGTTTCTTACACAGTTCCTCTTATGGAACGTTGGATTGTTACTTTGATGATGGAGCCCTTGGTTAGTGTGGGTTGTTTTTCTATTGACAAATTGCACAATTTGTGATTTTGACAGTACAAATGTACTGCAACAACCCAGAACACCAGAAAAAGGAAACAGATCACCTATACAACAACTTCCAACAAAATGGATACCCGCACAACATTATCAAAAAGTGTCTGACTATTGAACCCACTATAGCACAACACAAACCGGGAAAAGGAAAAAACTACCATACATCAAAAACATCTCAGAAGCAGCCAACAGACTATTACAGCCTCATGGCATCTCTGTAGCACACAAATCAAGTAAAGCCCACCAAAACATCTTAAGTAAACCAAAAGATCCAGTAGCCCAAGAAGAAGAAACAGGAGTCATCTACAATACACAGTGTAAGGACTGCACCAGCCACTATGTAGGACAGACAGGTAGAAGACTAGCAGAGCATATCCACAAGCACCAACTAGCAGTCAAAAGACACAATGAAAACTCTTTAATCTTGCAACACATGGACAGACTCAACCACTGTTTCAACTGGGAAACTGTTAGCATCTTAGACCCAGCTAAATCCAAAAATGCTAGGGAATTCCTGGAAACTTGGCATTCAGACAAATCAGCCATCAGTGGACACATAGAAATAAACCATATTCACACACCATTCAAAGAGACAATAGAAAAGCTAAGAAATTAACAAAAAGACAAAAAAAAAAAAAATCAAAATTCATTCCAAGCTGTAATTTAAGGGAAAGCTGGTATGACATGCTTTATAGATGGTATGTAACTCAGTCAATGATTGCCCAGATAGACAAAGCACATAACAACAAATGTTGGAAATGCCACAACAAAAAAAGGAACATTTTACCACATGTGGTGTTTATATAAAAATGTCACAAGTACTAGAAAGAAATACATCAAAATAATTTAAAAAATGCTAAAAAAAAAGTATTGAAACCACAGTATTAGGTATAATTCCTGAAAACATAAATGAAAAATATCACAATTTACTAAGATTTAACAGCTGCAAGAACAAACATGGCACAACACTTAAAACAGAAACCTTGCCAACAATATTAGATTGGGAGACTAACATTGGAGAATATGCTAACAATGGCAAAATTGACAGTTTATATACATAATAGAAGTTTAACCAAATTCAAGCAGGAATGGCTCCCTTATATGCAACATGTTACATGGCAAGGAAAATTTAGACTCTTGAAATATGGTTTCTAGGACTTAAATAGAAACCAGCAATAATCTTTAATGGTCAATGTAATCCAAATTGTGGTCAGTGGTTGAAGACAAAAGTGGAAGGGAAGGGGAGAATGCATTATTTAGAACATCTTTTCATAATGCTTTTAATCTATATTCAGCAGCTATTTTTTTAATCTCATTTCTTTTTCTTTTTTGTATTTTACTATTTCAACAATAGAAATATTTCAGAAATAGTGTCTGAGATGTGAACAGCCCTGATTTCTTCCAACACTGTTTGTTTTGCATGTAAGTGATTAAAGTTTATAAAGCAAATGTTACATTATTTCTTTTCCTGGAAAAAAAAAAAAAAGATTAATCTCTTGTGACATTGGTCTGTCTTCCCAAAAAGAGCATACGGAGGAGAGACTGATTTCCTAGCCAAACACCTCAGTGCTACAGGGGTAGAAGTGATGCCATAGTAAATAAGTTTATTGTAAGCACAAGTTATAACATATAATTATCATTACATAGAATGAATGAATAGTAGGATAATAAAACTGTGGAAGGAAGGAAGGAAGGAAGGAAGGAAGGAAGGAAGGAAGGAAGGAAGGAAGGAAGGAAGGAAGGAAGGAAGGAAGGAAGGGTGTTCAATGTAAGAAGGCTAAAAGAAGATAAAGCCAAAAGTGCAAGTAAGAACTTAAGTATGTCTTTCTAAGTTTAAATGCAACAAAGCAAAAGTAGCAACCTGATTGCTACCAATTGGAAAAAATACTGTAAGAAGATAAATTAATTGTTCAAGGTCTGAGCCCTTAAGCTTACTTACTATCAAAATTTGGCCCTAATTATATATGCTATATAAGTCATTTCCCTTTTATCATCTCTCTCTCTCTCTCTCTCTCTCTCTCTCTGCATTAGAAGAGTGAATAGAAATGAATGAATGAATTTAATGAATGCATGAATATAAATACATACATATATACATACATACATAGAGAAAAGGATATAGAGAGACAGGAAAAGGAACTAATTTTCAAATACAGAAAGATATTTTTATACACTTCAGACATGGGTGAACTTCACTGTTCGGAGTTCTCACTTGAGTAGCAACTCGTGACTCTTGTTTCTTTGGCCATGGTCAAAATTGTGATGACTGAGTAATGCAGACATAGTGTACTGGACTTCACTTTTCAGTTCCAAAGCAACAGTGATTAGGAATCAATTAATCCTGCCTCTCATGGAGAAACAACAATAGCTACAAAAGCTTCTGGACCGGGTTGGTTCTTTCTATTATGTTGTTCCTGGAAGTGGGGTGCAATTTGCCAGTTGCTCTTGGATTCATACCTAATGGATGAAGCCAGAGTATGATGGTTTTCCTCTTCAGCCACAGGCAAACTAGCAATGAATTTGAACCTAAGTCTGTTTTCCAAGTTTTATAACAAGTTGATATCTAATAATATTTCCTTGAAATGTGGATCTAAATTCTCATGTTGCAAGTGGGTTTGGGTAAGAGAAAAATGCATACATAGAGAAAGTAAATTCCTGTGAAGTTGGCATGCCCAGTTCATAAATCAGTGTTTTGCTGTTATGCCATACTAAGTCATTTTGTAGCTCCTGTCACTTGTCACTGTTCATTGTTTTTTACAATATGAGGATGTGAATGGCTTGTATTTTGGCTTCAGTGAAAGAACAAAAGCTCTTAGATAAGAACAACGGCTCCTTCTATCCAGCACCCTTGGTCAGAGGTTTAGATGTAAACCAAGTTTTGCTGGAAGTATTCCTTCATATTGCTGGCAATGTGTGAATTAACATGCCAAAAGTGCTTTAATTATCAGAACAATTAGCATACACTGTAAATTGAAATATAAAAAAATCACAATTACAAATGTCATTATGGGGTGATTTCTTCTTTCTATGTAGGATTTTAGAATTTGGCACAGTATTTCATCTTATTGAATTTCTGTGTATTTTAATCTATTATTATTGCTGCATGCAATATTGTATTTTGAACACATTCCCTGCTGTGGAATTAGATGTGCAGCCACTGTAGCATAATGAATATGCTGCCTAACAATGGGAATCCTCTAAAAACACAATAACATTTTGAATTTCATCATTATGAAAGATTAGGAATGTACATTTTAATTCTCCTGATGTTAATGTGAGCATGTTGTGAGCTGAAATATTTAGGGATTTGGTGCCAGCTTAATTAAAACTATTCATTGTCTTGCATAAAAAATATGATTTGCACTGAGTTCACATATTTCAGAATTAGATTTGCACTGAATCGCATCAAAGACCATCACTGAAAATACTTAGGAATGATGTGAAAGTCCTGCTGCTTAAACCCACTGGGATCTAAACAGATTTGGTCTGAGTTATTGTGGCACTATTCATTTCATGGCAACTAATTTTCAGGGAGAGATGCCTCTTTGAATCTTGCATTGCATACTGATACACAGTTTCAGCTGGGATTGAAAAACGTATAGTTAAAAGATGGCTTGCTTGGTACTAGTTGAGATAAATGCCTTAAAACAATAATGAAAGAACAAGAAACTTCACCAATCTATTGCATGATGTAGTCCCACCACATCTTGTGTTGTCTGTTCTTTTACACATATCCTAAGCACTGGTTTGGTAGTTTGTGTGGATGAATCTCTTCCTAAAGGTAATGCTGTTAGGTGGAAGATCTACTGATCTGAAGCATATACAACATTCTTACAAGCGATGTAGGAAATGCCTTTTGCCTTATGTTGTGGCATTCTGTATCTTTTGCTTCCCTTTCAACAGATTTGGAGTGAAATAAAATATACTCCATCCCTATTTTAAACTTTCTCACAGGGATCTTAAAGGTTCCAGGACAGCTTGACTTCCTTTATTACTTAGAAAGACTATTAGAGAGATAGAGAGCATATTAAACTATTTTATGATGAGTCATGCAACTGGTCCATGTAACATTTATTGTTAACTTGAACTGGCATTATATTTTGTGATACCATATGAAAGTTATGACTTAGCTGTTATTTTAGCTGGAACTACCAAGCACTGAACTGAATTAACCCGCATGTGTTCTACTCTTGAAATGTTACCTTGACTAAGACTATCCTGTGCATTTAGTAAGTGAGTGATGATTTGAACCATAATTTTACAATACACGCAAAGCCAATATATAGTCCAATACTGATCAAAAGGTTCACAGCAAATAGACATTGTTCTTAAGCTAGGATGGACAATTTTTTGGGGTTATGCTTTTTTATATGAATGTATTCAATCTATACTGTATCACCAAACAATCTAGAATAAAGTTTGAATTAAATACTAATTTTAAGAACATTGCAGAATGAAATTCACAAATTTGCCTGTTAGAGATTTTCTGAATTATGTGAATCTAACCAACACAGTATTTAAGCTATGGTTTCTAATTTAACATATGCAAATACAGCCAAGTATAGTTTATTCAATAAATTGTGGTTGAAATCTATATCTTTTTGTGTTTTGTCAACCCAATGCTATTTATATTAAGCACAAGTAAAGCATAAAAATGAATCTATTGCAAAAGTTATGTATAAAACAAACTGGATTAGTAATAAATCACAATATGCACATGTAGGGACAAATATGGATTTTTTTTTTTAATGACTTTGTAAACTTGATGTGAAAAGTTAGAAAAATGAAATTATGGTTAGTACTGAGAACAGAACAAAGGCAAAATTAACAGATTTATCTATCCCTTGTTTATTTATCAGGAATGCCTGTTGCAAGTGAGGAAGATAGAAAATGGCACATATTTGATTTTCAACATACATCATTCTGATTCTTTTTTAAAAAGCTGTGGCATGGCAGTGGTGAAACTTTTTTTTTTTATCTGCTGCCACTGCTTCTTCAAAGTGCCATTCATCTGAGTTTCTGAGTCCATAAAAATGTCTTATGTCTTTAAAGACAAAGGTTTATTGTGTCCAGCCAATGACTAATCTAGTAGCTCAATCTCTGTTAAGTAGCTGTATTTAATTCTAAGCAAACTCTTCCAGGAATTCAATATAAATTGTTACTGAAAATTACTCTTTCATTAATTAAACAGATGCTCCGCAAATGGAAAACTATATCCCCACTGACATTACACTCTTAGGATGCAAACAGGAGAAAGCAACATAGTGATAGCATTTGGGTGAAAATTTTAAAAATGGCAAATAATTCCTTGCTCATTTGTAAAACATTTCTACAGTTTTCACAGAGAAATGAGTTGGGTCTGAGTTCTATAATCCCAGCTATAATAAATTATGTTTTTGTGTGTGAAATTTAGTTGATAGAGCATAAATTGTGGCTTGTATGTCCCAGTTGATTGAGTAGAACTCACAACTTGATATGTGGGGCATATAATCCTGTGCTATCCCAATTATGGTCTTTTAATAGTGGGAAATAATTCTTGGAGTTCAGAGATAGCTTCCAGAGATAGTTACTAAATACCGGGTAAGACTTGATAATGGATTCACTTGTGATTCCTGCATCTTTGCAATCTGTAAGATATGTCTGTTTCCCTTTGGAATTTGGATGTCATGATTATAAAGCTGGATTTGAGCTGAGATGCAATATTAGATATTTGAATCTAATTATGATGTAAAGTCCCACAAGCATGTGTGCATGTGCAAGAATTCCTTGTGCTCATGGTAAATGAACAACAATTTCCACATATTTTATATGTTGGAAGCTTTCAACATGTGTTCTTTTTCAGGCATGCTTAAATCTATACATCTTTCTCTCTTTGAAAAAAAAAATATGCACTTACCCTTAACAATACAATATGGGAAGTCATAAAACATTCAATGTATTAAGTGATTCTCAGCCTTTACCTTTATGTGAATCATTAAAAGCTCTGTGGTGGTATATTAGAGAGGTAGGGAACTAGGGAGACCCACATTCAAGTCCACCCTCAGTTGTGGAATACATATTCACTATGTATATTGGCTCCATCTACTTTATATGGAAAATTTGTAGGATATATTTGGCCTTCAGCTTCTGAAGAAACAATAAAATATAACAAACAAGGAAATTAAAAAAAAAACATGTAGGCAATAAATTGCTGTTAAAAGAAATAAAAATCAGAAGTGTTGCCAGCTGTGACAATCTAGGAGACAACCCATAAGTCCCAAACTCAGATCTATAGTCCCGCTGTTTTATGGTATATTATGAAGCTTTTGAACAATGAGATCAAGAGCATTCCTGAGCTATATTGCAAATAAAATATTTGTATCACTTCCTTTCTTTCACAGCATTATGTGATAATTTATGTTGTCATATAATACTATTAATACTAACAAATATGTATTTTGGGTGTTGAAAGGTCTGATAGATATATAGATATATGTAGATATAATATACAGTATATTAGCTGCACAGAGAACAGGAAGGTACATATTCTAAAAAACAGAGATGTGTTTGCATTACCACTAGGTGGTACTATAGTTCTTTGACTGTTGCAGGCAATGTCCTTTCAACAGAGATCCATGAAAAGTGCTATGCATCACTGATAAATGTCTAATCTACTCTCTGAGCTTTCCTTTAATATTCTTTTCATACATGAGAATGCTACACAAGCATGTGTGATTTGTTACACTACTGCTACTTGTAGTGGAGTTAATAATAACACATATGGCAGTCTTCCATCTCTGTAAGACAGAGAATCCTAGCATCTCTTTGGATGGGTTGGATGAATTATAATTATATTTGCTGTGGTTTACGAAAACCTACCACGGACTGGTAGCTGGAAGTATTTCTTCAGTGGGTGACAGTTTCTCTTCATTATCATGCTTCCACAGAAGGCTGTTTCCTTTGTAGGTTATCATCTGTAGCATCAGAATTCCAGACAATTGTCAGGTTTTCCATTAAATGTTGTCTCCAGTGTCTTGACATCAGGAATAAGCAGGGGGGATTAAAAAGGAAAAGGAATTAAAACAGCCTTTCCACCTGCATTTCCATGTGTTTCAGTAGCAGGGAAAAAAAATTAATGAACTGGGAATTCAGGAAAATAGGCACTTTATAATAATGGAAACTGTATACAGCAGTCAGAACTGAAGTAATCTTCAGACTTCTTGTGAGACACTGCAGGCCTCTTTGTGTGGGTGGGTAGATAGGGGAGGTGATGGGAAGGCTGGGCAAGGCCTGGCTAAAACTGCAGGAGATTAAGTTAATCTGTACTCCTTGTTGCCAGTATTAGCAGAGCTATATTTATTAAATCGCAGAGGGACCTTCCTGAAAGCTGGCTGAGGTCCTGTTATACTCTCGTTCCCATACTACTATACTTCAAATCCCCAAACAAAACTGTCTTGGAATCAGGCAGAAATGGATGCTGTGAGTCCATATTATTATATCTCTCCTTTTTCTTTCCACCAAATAAATGTATTAAGTACCATTATCAATAAATCAACACAAAATTCAGAAATAACATGTAGGAGGTGAGTAAGGGTACTAACATTCAGTGTTGATCTCAGTACCAGCAGACCTGCCCCTGTTGTCCCAGGTGTCATGGTAGACTTTGACCTTGGATGCAACAATGAGGATTCTGGTGAACCCAGCTATTGAGAATGTATGACTTCTGGCCTACTCATGGGAATATCCTTCATTGTTTCCATACATTGCCTCTGGGTCTCTTTTAATAACTCATGGCAGGCATGGATGTGACCTTCTGGATAAAGGATTCATAGAATGGTTTGAAATGTGAGGAGTTTGGAATAAACTGATGGTTGCCCTGTTGTGCTGTGACTACCTTTGGTGTTGAGATTTTATAAATTCACTGTTGAACAGTGTTGATAACTTGCTTTAAGACTGTAACTTCCTTACCAGCAGATTGTTTCCTGCCTTGAAGATTGCAATGTGAAGTGCCATGCTTGGTCTGCACTGAATTTCATTTTGCTTTGGGCAGCCATATCACATTGCCTTAGTTGTGTGTCAGACTGGACAGGGCACACTCCTCCATTATGAGGAAGTTTATTTGCAAGTGTTGACTTTTTTTTTTTTAAGTGAGTGGGTGGGACAGCACCACTAGATATATGGGGTATACCCATATAGTTGCACAGAAACTTAAACAGCTTTTGCTGGGTGCTGAACCCCGTAGCCTTTCAATCTTTAGTTTTGCTGAATGGCACAGACCAATTTGGAATGATTTTCCAGCGCTTAAACCCGGGTACTGGACAAATTCAGCAAACTGGCCACTCTAGAATGGAGAAACATTATTCGATAATAATGTTGGATGATAAAAAATCTTGTTAAACCTAAGTGTGACAGCATTTTCAAAGATGGTAACAATGCCATTATGGAAAATAAAAAACTTTCACAAGGCGATGTTGTCCACTCACAGGGGAGGTCACAGAAACTTCTCACCTGTCCATTTGCACCACAGCAGCAAAATTCACTGGCAGTGCAACTTGGCAGAAATGACAGCATATGCTGTGAATCTCATTTTGTGTATTCATGCCTGGAGCCAGACTTTCTTGTTTAAGTAGCGGTGAGTTCATATTGTTCATCTGAAAAAGAATGGATAGCATCATGTGATTATGGAGTCAGATGCCACATCTAATCAAGAAAGTACCCTATTGACCATCCCTAAATGCCTAAATAAAATGTATTTATTGATTTATACAATTTCTTCCCAATGCAATCAAGACTTTTGCTTCCTAGAAGGTGTCTGATTCTGTAGCAGTCTTTGGAACCAATACGACCAACACGAAATTAATATGGAGTTCCACTTGAACATTCTGAGTTACACTGTTACCCATGGATATAGCAGTGGGATTGCTGCTACTCAGCCAATAGAAAACACTGAGGTTATATGCTTGTAGCTTCAGTATCCAACACTCAGTGTGAGGTTGTGGCCAGAAGAACAGGTTATTGAACATGTGCTCTAAATATATGTGATCTATGACTACTGTGACCCGTAAATGTAGAACTGAAAATGTGATAGCTTCTCCCAATTGCCAGAGCTGCTTTTTCTGTCTGACAATATGTATGTTGGTTTGAATATAAAGCTTTGTTTGCATATTAGATGAAATAGAAATAACCAAACTGATCCAGCTTTATAAGGAGAGTTCCCAACCCATCAGGATTAGCATCCACAAAAATCTCTCTTGCCTTGCTAGGATCTAAATAAGCCATGACAGCATTGCTAGTCAGGGATCATTTAAATGCAATGAAAGCATCCTGGTGTCTCTCCGTCATTCTCAGTCACTGTACTCTCATGTGATCTTCTGAAGGAGTAAGTAAGACAAGATTAGAACTAGATCTTCCATTAAGATTTTCAAGGCCTAAGAAACCATAGATGTAATAAACATAGCAGCCTTATGAGTGGCAGTGACCTTCCTGAGATGTCAGATCAATTGATATCTCATCTTTGGAGAAGATATAGCCAAAGAATGCCAGTGTAAGCCAATCAGATTCACAGTTCTGACAATGTAATATGTGATTAAGTTCTTGGAATAATTGAAGGACAGACCCCAAACAATTATCATGTTCCTCTACCACTTACAGGAGACAGTCATCAATGAAGTTAGAACACCACCAAGTCCTGCAGTCCCTTCACAACCAGTGTTTTGAAAAATCTCCACTGCTGATGAGATGTTTGGGAACAAGAGAGATGGTTGTTTTATGACTCCAGGCTGCTGTATGTTTTTATTTTTTGTACTGTATCCATTTTACCTATTTTTATTGCAAGCCACCCCAAGTTGCATATGTGAGATGGGCAGCTATATAAATTGATTAAATAAATGCAAATAAACAAATAAATAAATATTGCTATATCATGGGTGCAACCTGACAGCTTGTTTAAGATGGGCTACTGAATGAGTCCCAGATCAAAAACTGTTTTTGTAATTAAGTAAAGTATATATAATAGCTGCAGTGACAAAGACAGAGGCGAAAGTAGACTGATTCTTGGTATTTATTTTATTTAATGTAGATTGTTTGTTTGATATGCCACTCAACTCACAAAAATGCAACTCTGGTGGCAAGTACATGTCTCTATCTAGAGTTATTTTGAATAGCTTCATGTCATACTGACTCACCAGTACTTAGATACATTCTTGATCTAGTTTTTTTGATGGGTAGGACTATCTGGGTACTCCCATTATTCCAGAGAGATCATCACTTGGTAGAGTTTAAATTTATTGATATACTAAGTTTTAGTAGAGGTAGAAGACCAATTAAAGTAATTGTAATTTTGATAGATCCAGCTGATTTCCTGAGAACTTTTATTTTCTTTTATATCTCTGAATCAAATTATTAATAAAATAACTGTTCTGGTGATTGACACAATAACTTTTTTTCAGTCAGTGGAAGTAAATTATTTCCTTAGTTTTTGGTTGAGCTTACAGTGATGAAATGAATCAGGGTGTCAGGACAAGAACAGAAAAGGTAGGAAATGAGAAGGTACACAGGAGCCAGGCCATGTAGGGCTTTGGAGGTTAATACCTGCATTTTGAATTGAACCTTAACATCTCTCATTAACCAGTACAGTGACCAAAGACTTGAGTTATACTGCTAAACCCACTCAGTCCAGTAAGTAGCTGGGACATTGCAGTGAGAGCCACCTGTGGTGCAGTGATTAAGGTGTTGGATTAAGAGCAGGGACAGCCATGTAATAGTCCACCATTAGCTACAGAAGCTCATTGGGTGACTTTCAGCCAATCACTTTCTCCCAGCCCAATGTACTTCACAGGGCTGCTGTTGTGGGAAAAAGTAGAGGAGGGAAGCACTGTATATGCCATCTTGAGCTTCTAAGTGAGAGGTGAAATATACATCAAATAAATAAATAAATACATTTTGGGCCAACTGAAGTCATATCCAGAGGCAGTCTCATACAAAAGTCATTGCAGTAAAGGAATTGTATGATAATCTGGGCATGAGTTACTCTTGTAAGAGCTTTGTAGTCCAGAAAGGCCTTTAGCTCACATACCAGACAATACTGGGAAAAGGCCTTGTCATCATGGTTTCCACCTGCTGCTTGAGCTAGAGTCATGAGTCCAGGAAGTCATGGAACTGAACAGTAGAATACTGTACTCTGTACTCCATCTAGAGCTAGCCTTCGAACCAGAACTGAACCAGACTGATTACCTTGATTTGACAGCTCCATCTTCTGAGATTGAATTTAAGTATAGCCATTTATTTCATAATATTTACCCCACAGATTATATATAAACCCACATCACTGTCTTTGTTAACTTTCTATTTCTGTTTCAAACTCAGCTGATGAAGTTTATTTTAATTTTGTGCTTTTACATCATTCTAAAATATCTTTATTGTAAATATTGAAACTGTTTGGAATTTTTGGCTTACCTCAAACTTTAGTTCAGTAGTGAGTCTGCAAGACTGAAAAACTTTGTAAATGTTACCCAGCTGAATGATTACCTTTTTTTTTTCTTTTTGGTTAACATGATAATTTTTAGTGTCTTTGCAACACACACACACACACACACACACACACACACAAGAAAGGCAGGAGTGACTTATTGTGTATCAAGTAAGATTAAGACTTTTTTTGGTCTGCCTGGTAGCAGCTTTTCATAATTTCACACAGGAAGTTTCTTCTCCCCAGTTCTATCTGGAGATTCCAGTCATTAAATTGGGGACTTATTATATGCAGAGTATGTTCTGCCACTCAGCTATGACTCTTCTCCATAAATGAAAAATAATGGCATATAAATGCATCCTATAAATAAATAGCAAAATCAGAGCTTTGTTTAATGTGAGTACCCAAGTTTTTGGGAACGATGAATGTATCTAAGACTTTGTGACTTGCTTACCTAATGATCTGTACTCCATGTCTTGTTATCTGGACTTACATTGTTTATCCTGCAAGCAGTTTAGAGCAAGGATGGCTGTAGGTGAAATGTGGCTGTTCAGCACCTTTTTAAATTAGGATAATGTTCTGAGTGTGCTGTATAATTGTATGGCTCTATAAAAACGCTTTTTAATAACAATGATCATTTTAGGATTGTATGGAGTGCTTTCAATTAAGGTTCTCAGATAGTTATTGTAAGGCTTCATTAGTTTGTGAATATTGCTGAAAGTTTAAATTGTTGTAAGAACTTAGGATAAAATGGTTTATGACTACAGTCCTTTCCTTTCCTCTTTCTTAAACAGTTTTAAGAAGTATATGTAAATCTTATATACATTTATGCCAAAATATTAAATGGGTCAACTAATACACTTAGCTCTTCATAGAAGCAAGCTTGAAAGGAAATCTTTATGCATACAAAACATGAACTACATGAATAAAAAACAAAAACCCAAAACAAAGTCCCAAGCATCAATAACAGTATTTTATGAAACCAATAACAAATTCTAAAGCTCCTGTATGAGATGGAATCCTAATAAAGTAAATTTTCTTTGTATTAACTTGTGTGAAGTGACACAGATTTGCTTCAACAGAGTGACTTATTTTATTTGCCAAAGCAAAGAGCCCACTCATTTGTCTCAGGGAAGCAGTCTGAGTAGCCTTGAATCTTCTGGCTTCATTCCCATTCTCTTTAATAATTTTATTAAAAGCTAAAAGTGCAAGAAAGGAAAAAAGTAAAAGAAAAATAGAAAAGATACAAAGTGGCTTACGATCTTCTTTACAACTGTTATAAATTTTAACCTCTCTCTCTAAAGTTACAACATGACTCTCTTCTTTCTATAATCTATCCTGTCTAATCATCAAAACCATAAATCGTAAGTTCATTTTTTTCTGTTTTCCGTAAAAAGTCCATAAGTGGTTTCCAGTTAGCAAGAAATGTAGATATTGTCTTTGAGGCCAGTGCTCCTTCTCCAGCATTGGATTCACAGAACCTTACTGTATATGTTATCAAGCAAATTTCCTTCAGATCTCTTTGTTCAATGTGAAGAGACTGGAGATGGGCAGGTGCAGATGTAGAATGTAAAACCAATGTTTCATGCTGTTTAGCCTTCATGCATTAATTAAGAATTTCTGAAGTGGGTCATACACAGAGGAACTCCAGTGGTAGAAATATCCATGATTATGGACAGTAGAGTTACATCACATGCACATTTGGTGATATAATCATAAGAGTTTCTGCTATATGTATATTATAAACTTGAACTTATTTAGCATTGCCTATAACAATAAATAATGGTGGAAGTGATATAAAAGAGTATCTAATTGGAGTGCTATACAAACTGGCATGAATGGATGAATGAATGAATGAACACATAAACTTACTATAATTGTTATTTGTTGTTACTTTTTAACCATTCAGACTTCTACTTTCAATTTAAGAGGAGAGAGAAGAGAAACTCACACCTACACAACAAAAAGGGAGAAAAAAAGAGAGAAGTATGATTTTATTATAAGTAAGGCAAGATCTCAAATTGAATGCTCAGGTTATAACATTTGCCAGTGTGCAGTATTATTCTAACTCAATAATGTATATTATATGCTATTAAACTGTCCAGTGTGTAATTTGACTGCTTAAGCATTGTACATGTTAAGTAGCTGGAAGAATGATCTGATAGCAGAAGTTGTCATTAAACCTGTCAGAGCAACTTGATTATGCCTTTCCACGGTGTATGTAGCTTCTTTGAGGTTCTTAAAAAAAGGAGATATATATGGAACAAACAGACACTTTAGTGGTGTAAATAAATATCCAGGAATGGTTGAGATAGTTTGCATCTGTAAGGCCTAAGTTTCACCTTAAGTCAAATTCCATTGGAAAAAGCACCAAAATGCTTTTTCAAAAATCATTCTACAAGCAAATTATTTCTGTAACACTGCTGAGACAATTATGTGGATATAGTCATCAGTCATCAAGCTCAACTGAAGGATATCTTTACCTTTTTATAAACATATATTTGATTATCTATATTTTTGCAAGCCAAATGCAATACCATAAATTCAAAGGGTGTATAAGCAAATGTACAGTTTCCCTACAGTGCTGGAGAAGAGGGCATGCTTGTATCATTTCTTGCAATGCAGTAGTGCTTCCCTGCAGTCAAACTGAAAGAAGTGCAAGGGGGGGGAAGAAAGCACTGATCCTTTGACAAGAAAGAATCATAGCTGCAAATTGGCATGCACCCAATCCCCCCAGTTGCTTACAGTCAGGAAAGTTAAGGATCAAGCATATCAATCGCAGGTTTCACCTCTCCAAAGATTTTGTTGAAATCTCTTGGACTGAGGCCAACGTTCTATTCATTTGAGCACTGTCAGCCATGGCATCCAAGTCTGCACGAGCAGGAGACTTTTGTCTGCAAAGATTTCAATGGAACATCAAATAGATTTATTTTCTTTTGGTCCCAGATCGGAAAACCAGGAACCAATATTTCTGTTCTAACATCTGGAGGACTTAGATGGTTCTCACTTAATTAATACAGAGCTTTCATTGTGTTTTATTGATGCCTTTTGAATTTTCTTAGTTCTGTGTTTCCCAGTGAACCATTGTCTTTTGCCAAGGATAATGGCTTTCATTCCCAGTTCAGTTTGAACTGCTTCTTTATATCTCAATGGTATTTTCAAGTGCTCCAATAATCACTAGGATTATCTTCAGTTTAGTTTTGCATAATTGTTCCACCTTATGACAAAGCAGAACAAAGTCATTTATACTTCGTTAACCTCTACACTTTTACTTTTTTTTTCCTCGGTATTTCTCTCTTTAAACATTTACAGATTATTATTCCTGATCTCTTACTTTCTCTTGGAATAACTATTCATTTTGGATCTTGAGACGTCGGAGCCTCCAATGTTTTGCATTTGCTTCTCACATCCTTTACTCTGTATTTGTCACTCAGCACTTCTCTCAGTATTTTCTGTAGGATGCATATTATTTATGGTACAATTATGCATAAAAGAGGAGACATATCCTAAAGCTGCTTTGCTTGTCTAATTCAGATATGCCCAGAGGCTACTGTGTGTTGATAAGCAGAGTTTCAAATTTCAGTTATGGCAACTCTGACAAGCAAAACTTAGGTCGTTATAATACTATGACAGTCTTATAATCTAAATAGAAACTTGGGAGACTATAATGAAAATACTTTTTTAGAGCAGCTGGAAGGATAGTAAAATATATTTACCATAGAATAGCAGTACTTTATGGTCAGTTTGGAGAAAAATCTAAAGTAAGATGTAACAAGCCAAAGTACTAGCTTTTGTCCTTTGTCCTACTAGCACAGGAAATCCACCAATTTATTTATTTATTTATTTATTTATTTATTTATTTATTTATTTATTTATTTATTTATATTCTTTGTAATAGGACAGAATGAAGTGTTAAATGAACTGCTAAAATGTTGAAGTCTGCAATATTTCAGCCTTTATTGATACACTCCTTTATATTTTAACTTTTGTGAAGATAAATGCCTGTAAAACGATTGTTTTAAAAAAGTGGGTGGCATCTTGAAGTATAGCTGTCTTTTGTCTGGAAGAAAGCCTGTTAATTATGGATAATACCAAAGTCCTCTAGTACAAAGATTTTGAGCAAAGAAAATTTTACAGTTTTGGAATGGTAAAGAAATACTTCCAATTGTATTGGATAGCGGTACTGGTCATTTTGGTGGATGATCTTTGTCAGGATCTGAATGTTGTATGCAACCCTCTTGGTCCTAGTACATCTCATAGCAGCTTCAAATTCTTATGGACTACTTGCAGGGGTTGGAGATTGCAGGAATTTTTTTGTAGTGAACTGCCATTTATTGAGCAGGTTGTTTCAGTTGATGGTTATGCAGGAAGAGAGAATGATCCAGGAACTCCTCCTTTGTGGGGTGCCACAGGGTTCAGTTCTTTCCTTTCTGTTATTTAATATCTACACAAAGCTGCTGAGGGAAGTCATCCAGCAATCTGGGTGAAGTATCATTAATATGCTGATGAAACTCAACTACATATTGCCCAGCTGAGTCCAGCTGGAGTTGCTGTGGTGTCCTGGATTATGTTAGGGTCTGAATAGGAGAAAATAGGTTGAACCCAAACAAGACAGAGTTTCTATTTATCCATCACAGCCTTCTGTCTGGTCTGTTCCAGTGGTGTCTCCTGAGGGAGTAGCACTGCCACTACAGAGCAGGTCTGCATCCTGGTGGTTTTCTTAGACTCATGATTGTGCCAGCCCTTCAAAATAGACCAAACTAGGAAACCAATGCCATGTAAATTGGTACTTCTTTTACTGTAAAACTGTAGCAACAAAATCTTGCAGGTTTGAATGTATTTCAAGGACATGTGATTGCTCTTGAGCAGCCTCTCATTAGCCACCAATTCCAGACTATTCCTTGGTTTACTTTGGATGAAGAAATAACTAAAATGATGGTAGCAAAAACAGAAGTGAACATAACCATTTAGAGCTATGACTGTATATCCAGGCCTATATTGTGACAATAAGGGCAGTGAAGTGTGCTTACTTTTCCAACCTTATTATGTCTGCAGATTATCATCCAGTGGTTCTGTTTATGATAATGTATTCTGTATCAGGAAAGAGTAGAAATAATGTTCCACTTGGCTGCTGTGATGTTTTTTAAAGATTCTTTGAGGATAAAACTGTTTGTATTTGCTCTGAGCTTGATACTCTTGAACAGATTCCAGTGTGATGACAAAAGTTATATCTTGTAATATTATCTTGCATAAGTTTGAACTTGTGGAAACAGAGGAAGTAGATTGGGTTCTCTATAGTATGAATGCCACTACATGTGATCTGAACTCATCCCCTCCTTGCTTCTTTGGGCAGTAATGTAAGGTTGGGAATGGCTAGATCCAAGGGGTGGCTTCTGCTTTTTTGTGAGAGCACAATGCCATCAGCCTTGAAAGAAATGTGTGCCTCCTCATGAAGAAGTCACTTCTTCATTAACTTTTTTGGACAACTATTGTTCTGTCTTCAACCTCCCCTTTTGGGAACAATTGTTGAGAAAGGGGTGGTTACAGAAAACCTTTGATGAAATCTGGATTCAGGCTTGGACCTGAGATGGAAACAGTGTTGGTCACCTTTTGGATGCCTTTTGTTGAGACCTATAATATGGGGAAGCTTTATTACTTTTTGTATTAGTTGTCTCGGTAGCTTTCAGTATCATTAATCATAATATTGTACTAGACATCAAAGGCTGGAGGCTGACAACACCATTCTGTATACCTTGACAGGTATTCCCAGTTCTAGTAGATATGGGAATTATGGATTTGTCAAGTTGATGGGTCCTCAGCATGGGGTTAAAAAAGTTTTGGCTTTCTCCCCTTACTTTTTAACATCCACTTGAAGCCAGTAGGAAAGGACATTTACAGTCCTGGGTAATTCTCATCAGTACCCTGATAATACTCAAATTTACATCACCATCCCAAATCAGGCCAGAGGTGCTGTGCAGGTCTTAATCTTGTCTGAAACTGTGAGGGTCTGAATAACTGAAAACAAGTTTAGACTATCTCAGCAAAAGGAAATTACTGTTTGACCAGAAACACTAGGTGTATGATAGTTCTCATGCTACTTGTAGGTAGGAGTTCCTCTTTCCTAATGGTACTGGTCTGAAACTTGGGGTCCTCCTGGATGTACAGCTCCTACTGGGACAGCAGATGAAAGCTACCACCAGGTTTCCTCCTCCCATCTTCAGTTAGTATGCCAACTGTGGGCCTACTTACCAGGATGTTGTGGCAATGGTAACTCACTCACTAAATAACAGTAAGGATGCATATAATTAGTGGGTAGTTGGTAGCAAACATACTGCGAGGTGTGGATCATTAAAATGAGAATTACATCAGCCAAAACTTTGATTCTAATGGGCAGTTATTACATATCACAGAATTTCTTTTTTGCTTCTTACCCTCTAACAAGGTTGGAACTTTCTAAATTCTTTTCCGTAAAAACTATAGCCTCTTTACCATTAGACATTTAGGTAGCTTTTAAGAATAACAGTACCTTGAGGATTTTGAAGAGAAGCTGCTAGTCCTGTAAATCATATTGGTAGACTAAATAAAGGAAGTAATATGCTGAACCAGTCAGTTTTAGCTAGTATGAGTACAGAACTATAAATAACTGAAAGATGTCACACTATTCTGTTCAGTATAAATTCACAACTCAACCAGAGACTATAAATACAAAGGGCAACGTGGCAAGTACCTCTTAAAACGTAACAGCATTGCTTCCAGCTCAGATATAATCGTACCTGTTTCTGCTAGTTGCAAGTTGTCTGAATATCAGAATAAGTTCCAATTTTTAATACACCATAATTCAAAATAAATACTTCTGTTCTCTATAAGCAATGTTAGCAGTTATATGAAACAAACCCCTGAAACTGCTTATAGAGAACATAAATGTTGTTTTTTTTTTTAAATTATCACTCAAATGCTGTTTGGACTAATATTGGTCCTATTTCTTAATCTTCCTTCAGCCAATCTCTTTCATTTTTCTTTATCTTGTCTGATTTCGAGCCCTGATTAAGTGCTCCTGTTCTTTTCAAATGCATCTAATCTTCCCTTTGGGTTGTTTTTGTATTTCTTTGTTGGCTGTTCTTTCATGAATTTCTTCTTTCTTTCACCTCTTTCTTCTTTCTCTCCCATTTTTCAGTTATCTCTTTATCACATATATCCTTCTATAGAATGTGGCTGTCCATAGATCTCCATATAGATTTCTATTTTGTACTTTTTCCTGTACTTTCAAGCTCATGCATTTGCTTTTATCAATTTTGTTTTATATTTCTTCATGTTTCCCATTCTCTTTTCTTGCTGCCCATTCAGTTCTTTTAGATTTTTGGTGCTCTGTCAACTCTCAGCCTTTTTTCATCCCTTAATCTTTAGGGTAGCCCATGACTTATGCTTTCATTACTGAGAACTGGGACCCTTAGTTGCTCCAGGTCAGCTAATGATATTACAGGTGGGAAGAAAAGAGAGTTGCATATTCCACCAGACCATGCATGGTTGTCTAGTGTAAGCTTCTTAAATAAAGTTCACAAATTAATAAAAAAGTACAAAGTACATTTGTTTAGTCAATTTGGCATTAAACCTTTGATAAATATGTTTCAGTGTTGTATACATATATCTAGTTATCATGCAATATCTCATGTTGTTGCTGTTTGTACACCTCTTAGAATCTACTGTGATTTAAGCAACTAATAAATCTCATGAATCAATACATAGATAAATATATTACAGTCTGTATTATATTCTCAGTGTGTTCAGTTTTTCTATTAATTTTCTACTAATCTACTAACCAGGGTGATGTTTCTGGTAACATCCTAAAACACTTAATGAAAAGACTGAATTCTCCCCCTTCCCCCCCTTCCCCCCTCTTCCCCCCCCCTCCTCCTCCTCCTCCTCCTTCTCCTCCTCCTTCTTCTTCTTCCTGAAATGGTTAGTATCCCATTCCCTCAGTTTGGGATGGTTTGGGGAGGTTTTAAAACTTTTTTCCCCCTAACTCCCAGAACAGCTCTAAAGTGGTGATTTCAGCATCCTCCAAACCTAGCCCCTGCCCAAGGCTTTGCCAATTCCAGTGACATTATGGCTTTCTGCAGACCCTGAACTATTGACTTACAGGCTCAAGTCCTCAAACGTTGCACACCTCTATTGTAAGAAAGAGTTCTCTTGACTGATATCTATAATTTCATATTTATTTCTGAATTTAATAAAACTATAAGAAAATATACAGTTTCACATTAAATAACAAATTAAAGTGCCTATTTGTCAGAGACATAAAAAGTTGGTTATGTTGGTTCTTCCCCAAATATCTTAAAGAATGCTGAGAGCAGGGCAAAGAAAATGCAGTTTCTGGATTGGATCATGAGCTTGATTTGCTACCTATCTTGCTCAGAAAAGGCACAGTGATTGTAACTACACACCATGGCTGCTACTTCCTGATGAATTGTGGCTTTGTGTATTTTTCCTTTTGACTCATAAAGATTTTTTTTTTTTTAATTCCCATGTATGGCAATGCTTTTATCAACTAGGAGGAGATACTGGAAGAAGATCCAACTTAAAGATTGGCACTACTTGAATGACCGCTGGTTAATTAGTCCAGCAAACACCACTCTCAGGGTTTCATCCTTTAGTATTGCCATGAGATTGGGCTACAGCAATTCTTCTAGTACTGTGAAGAATCTCTCAAGGATGTATTACTAATTAGTAATTTTAGTATTAAGGTTAGATGGTACTTTAAAGTCTGGGAATTCAATAGTCTTAGTTACCAGCTGACCATGTGAGGCAATACTGGTGATAAAGGAGGAACAAAAAAGAACTTGATGAGAAAACCAAAGTGAAGAACAAGCCTGAGATTTCACTGGAAGAATATTCCAAGCATTCCAAACATGCTAAAGCTGTGGCAGCTTCCAGGTAGCCAAAATGTAAGGACTTATTTCAGTACAAGGACATTGTACATTAAGTCTCTTTCTCCTTCCATTTAGTCCCTTGCAATTTCTGCTAATAAATCTTATGCCTTACTTGATTAGGAAGTAGATATTTTCCCTTTTTCTGAAGATCAGGTTTCAATAGGAGAAAAAGGGGAAGATGCTATTAAAGTCATGAGTAACTAAAATGGAGATCTGAACTTGGTTTCTAAGGATTGCCTTTTAACAGCTCAAATGGTTGTTGCTATACTTGACCAGCTATTGGTTGCTAGCCAGAAAATTGTTGAATTAAAGTTCTTAAAGGAAAAGCATATACCTAAACCTATGTATGAAGTCAGACACGAATTCCCTTGTTTTAAACCTCATTCAGAATTCACATGTTGTATAAAACTCCACATCTATGGAAACTACTGAGGAAGAACTAGTCATGCAGAAGCACAGGATTTTGTTCCAGGTTGCAGATATTCTTCTCAACGAGGGCAGGTGGCACAATAAACAAGTGATGGTACACTCCCTGTCACAACTTCTTCATTGTCATGAGCACACAGAAATTTCCTTGTTTCCCAGTTGGCATGGTTTTAAAAAGATAACATTAACTTTCAGGCACTTCACTTTTCCTTCAATGTTTTTCAAACTTTAAAATTTCCTAAGGGTATTTTATATTACACCAATACGTGTTTTCACAACAGCTGTGCATGGCTCCTGCTAAATTCTGGGAGGAGAGCCAAGCCTATGAGGGAGGATGGCATAAGTTTCAGAGCTCATAATCACAGTCAACAATTATCTGTAAAACGAGAGCTCTACCAACCCCAAGGTCAGGACTGGGTAAGTATGGGGGAGATATACATTAAATTTAATTAAAGGAAAGATACAGGCATCAGTGGACCTTATGGAGGCTAAGGAAGATTTAACATAGCTGTTTGGCACTCTCTCCTTAGAGAAGTGACAAACAATTTTACATAATCTTAAAACAGTTAAATCTATGCTTCAGTCGGCCACTGCAGCAAAGGAATCACTTAACAAACAGGCTAATAAACAAAAACCCTTGATCAGAAGAGAAAATGGTCACAACTAATTGAAGCTACCAAGTCCAGAAATCCCTCTGTATTTTGGCATATTATAATGAATTGCCCCTATAATGGTGCTACCCAACTACATTCCCTTTAACACCTGGGTCTGTTATTCCAAAACTTTATATTATGACCCTTATGTTGATGATGCAATATGTGTTTATTCTCATTATCTTAGTAGCCTCCAGTCACATGCAAGGATCATCCACCAACTTAAGTGTAGTAAAGCCTCCAGGAGTGATTCCATTTCACTTGAGCAATCCAATCAAACTGCTGGTCTCCACTTTCCATAGATTTACCATACAGCTAAGGCCTCGGAAGACTTGTGGGTAGAGTGTAGCAATAATTCTTTCCATATATAAAAAGAGCAATAGAAATGACTTGGCTAACTGGCAGTTAGTCTATTTGAACAAAATCAGCAAACCATATGCCAGGAATTTATTCATTAAACTCCATACCTGGGTGGTAGATAATGGAATAATTGGTCCTGAGCAAGCAGGGTTCCAACCAGGATTATCCACCATAGACTACTGGCTAGAGTTACAATATTTGGTAGGTAAATATACAAATAATTCGTATTTGACTTTATATGCAGCCTTTATTGATTTCAAAGCAGGATTCAGTAATATCTGCAGGGTAAGATTCTGAAACATTCTGAATAGATCTTCTACAGGTAAATGACTCCTATTGTTAATTTATAAATTATATGAAAAAAAAATGGCTTCAGGGTAAGATGTGACCAGTGAAGTGACCATTTTCTTATTTCAACCAGATATTTAAAGGGGTGAAACAAGGATGTATTTTAGTCTCTCTCTCTTACTTCTGTAATTAAAACTCTTCAAAGAGTCAATATTTATGTGCCCAAATTAACTGAGAGACGTCTTTCAATCCTACTTTAAGGAGGTGATGTAGTTCTCTTCTTGTCCTATGTAGGTATGAAGCAGGTACTAAGAACTCTGATATCCTACTGAAAAGAGGAAAAGTTGATTGTTAATTATGATAAATCCAAAATCTTATTATTCTTTTTTTTTTCCTAATACAAGGCAAAGATATAAGTGGACAATTGACTTCCATGAAGTAGAGCAAGTGAAATATTTTAAATATCTAGGTAATAATTGATCTGTCCTGTTAATTTCCAAGCTACTAGGAAATAACAGGACAGATCAATTATTTCACTTTCATTTCTACTGCCCATAGAAGTGCATTAGTCATAACCACATTTTATAGACAAAGGAAAATTACATTCCAAAAATTGTTTATGGCCAAAACAATTCTTCAAAAATTATATGGTATAAAGCTATCCCATTTGTAAACCTGAGAGCATATGAAAGCATACAATTGATTTTCCTCATGAGTCTGTTTTGTTCTAAAAAATGTGTCTCTAATGAAGTTCTGAGGTGTGAAGTTGATGTTCCAAGCACTAAGTTCCATCTTGGATTAGGAGTCTAATCTCATGGTTCATAATCATGTTTAATCCTACAGGACTGTTACCTGTGCTGTTGACAATCATCTATTTTTCTCTTTGGTGTCAAATCTGTATGGAAAAATTATGTAATCTCAGCGTCTGTCCTGAATATATAGGCTGATTAACCCTTCTGAAAGCCAAATCAATGGTATAGGAATGAATTAGAGATATCGATAATCAGAATCTATCACCTTGCTATTGCTCCTGAATTTTATTGCCAAATTCTAAATTGCTGCAAGCCATCTACTGTGGGGTATTTTCAGGTGGGCATTTTCCAGAGCTTATTTTAACACTGTTCCTTTTGTACTGTTGGTGGGTAGATTTCAAGAGATTCCTTATCCTCAGAGATTCTGCCCTTTTGGCCCTCAGGGGATAGAAACTATGCCAATGTTTTCCTACAGTATCACTTTTATGATATCCTGAGATGTGCTTTGCTTTCTCTGATTATTTCCAGATCTGAGGGTCATATAGATAAATTCTATATACATATCTCCTAAGGGACATTATTACTTCACTTACATTTCAGGTTACTCACCTTTACTGAGTCATACAGTTACATAAAGCTCTCTGGCTTAGATGTGTTGGTTGGTAATGGGGTTTCTATAGCAATGTATTCTCTTTTTCTATCTGTAATGCTGGTCAAAGATTGTAATAAAAGAATTGATCAATATTGAAGGGTAATTATCATTGAATTAAATCCATAATAATGATGGTTTAATGCTAAAAACATGATACATTATTTACAGCAGTCCCTATTACTAAAGTAGTAGATTATTTATAGTACAAGCAAAATGGCTGTCTGATAAGGCTTTACAAATAGCTGTGGAAAGAAGGAACGTGAAAAGCAAGGGTGAAAGGGAAAGATATAACCAACTGAATGCAGATTTCCAAAGAAAAGTAAGGAGACATAAGAAGGCCTTCTTAAATGAACAATGCAAAGAAATCAAGGAAAACAATAGAATGGGGAAAACTAGAGAACTCTTCAAGAAAATTGGAGATATCAAAGGAACGTTTAGTGCAAAGACAGGCATGATAAAGGACAAAAAAGGCAGGGACCTAACAGAAGCAGAAGAGATTAAGAAGAGGTGGCAAGAATACACAGAACTATACAATAAAGATCTTAATGTCCTTGATGTCCACACTGGTGTGGTCACTGACCTTGAGCCAGACATCCTAAAGAGTGAAGTCAAGTGGGCCTTAGGAAGCATTACTAACAACAAGGCTAGTGGAGATGACAGTACTCCAGCTAAGCTATTTAAAATACTAAAAGATGATGCTGTTAAAGTGCTGCACTCAATATGCCAGCAAGTTTGGAAAACGCAACAGTGGCCACGGGATTGGAAAAGGTCAGTTTACGTTCCAATTCCAAAGAAGGGCAGTGCCAAAGAATGCTCAAACTATTGCACAATTGTGCTCATTTCACATGCTAGCAAGGTTATGCTCAAAATCCTACAAGCTAGGCTTCAGCAGTACAACCGAGAACTACCGGATGTACAAGCTGGGTTTTGAAGAGGCAGAGGAACTAGAGATCAAATTGCCAACATTCGCTGGATCATGGAGAAAGCACGAGAGTTCCAGAAAAACATCTACTTCTGCTTCATTGACTACGCAAAAGCCTTCGATTGTGTGGATCACAACAAACCATGGCAGATTCCTAAAGAGATGGGGGTAACCAGACCACCTTACCTGTCTCCTGAGAAATCTGTAGGCAGGCCAAGAAGCAACAGTTAGAACTGGTCATGGAACAACCGATTGGTTCAAAACAGGGAAAGGAGTATGACAAGGCTGCATACTGTCCCCCTGCTTATTTAACTTATATGCAGAGTACATCATGAGAAATGCCAAGCTGGAAGAATCACAAGCCGGAATTAAGGTTGCAGGGAGAAACATCAACAACCTCAGATATGCAGATGATACCCTAATGACAGAAAGTGAAGAACTAAAGAGCCTCTTGATGAGGGTGAAAGAGGAGAGTGCGAAAGCTGGCTTGAAACTCAACATTAAAAAAACTAAGATCATGGCATCTTGACCCATTAATTCCTGGCAAATAGAAGGGGTAGAAATGGAAGCAGTAACAGACCTCATTT
Organism: Liasis olivaceus; assembly: GCA_030867105.1. Classification (NCBI taxonomy): domain Eukaryota; kingdom Metazoa; phylum Chordata; class Lepidosauria; order Squamata; family Pythonidae; genus Liasis; species Liasis olivaceus. Next base: position 33,590,958 of record CM061354.1, on the reverse strand, counting down.
ATTTGGGCTCCAACATCACCGCAGATGGAGACTGCAGCCATGAAATTAAAAGATGCTTGCTCCTTGGGAGGAAAGCTATGGCAAACCTAGACAGCATATTAAAAAGCAGAGACATCACCTTGCCAACGAAGATCTGCATAATTAAAGCTATGGTTTTTCCAGTAGTAATGTATGGCTGTGAGAGCTGGACCATAAAGAAGGCAGAATGCTAAAGAATTGATCCCTTTGAACTGTGGTGCTGGAAAAGACTCTTAAGAGTCCCCTGAACTGCTCAGAGATCAAACCTGTCAGTCTTAAAGGAAATCGACCCTGACTGCTCATTGGAAGGATTGATAATGAAGCTCAAGCTCAGATACTTTGGTCACCTAATGCGAAGAGAGGACTCTTTGGAAAAGACCCTGATGCAGGGAAAGATTGAGGGCAAAAAGAGAAGGGGACGGCAGAGGATGAGATGGTTAGATAGCATCACTGAAGCAATGAGCATGAAACTGAGCAAACTCAGGGAGGCAGTGAAGGACAGGAAGGCCTGGAGTGATATGGTTCATGGGGTCACAAAGAATCGGATGCAACTTAACGACTGAACAACAACAACAGGAAGGAAGGAAGGAAGGAAGGAAGGAAGGAAGGAAGGAAGGAAGGAAGGAAGGAAGGAAGGGAGGGAGGGAGGGAGGGAGGGAGGGAGGGAGGAAGGAAGGAAAGATAGTTAGTTAGTTAGTTAGTTAGTTTTAGGTTGTAAGACTCTATTATATCAGATTGTGTGAAGCAGAAGTGGCCAAATACAATCATACTTTACTAATCACTGCTAACCATGTAGACAAATTGCTACAGAGCAAGCTCAGTTAAATTCATGGGACTTACTTTTCAGCAAGCATAAGACTGGCCAGTTGCTGAATGCAGTCAAAAGATAACTAGACCATACTTTTTTCCAAGTTGTGCAAAAGAACTTGCAGGAAGAAATTGATTAATGGTACCACAAAAAAAAAAAAAAAAGTTGCCTACTTACCCAAAAAATTGTGGTGTCCAATTTTCCATCATAGTTCTGATGGTGAAAAAATTTGCATTGCATTTTTTTCTTTACATATAATGCAATACAACTTACATAGAACAATGTATGCGATATCTAAAGCTAAATCCATTGAAAGTCATTTTCAACATAACATCAACAGTTCAACTTGGGAGTGAACATTGACAAAATATATTTCTGAAAGAACTATCTGAAACTATCTGGTGTGCAGACTATGTGGCATCAGATGTAATACGTTATGGTAATATGTACTTTTCATAATCCATTTTATATTCTGAAATAAATATACATAATTTTATAGCTAGATCAATGTTATTAATTCCTCTTAAATGTCATTCATATATATTAAACATCTACCATCTCCCTGTTTCAGGCTTCTATTCCTCCCATGCCTGCATAGTTAATATTCCATGTTCACAGAGACGTGCAGTTCTTATTAGGCTGTTAGGATTTTCAGAAGTACCACAACATTGGGTGTGGTAGGGAATCCCTTGTGAACAAAATCCAGGGACATGGAGTATCTATGCATTCCATACTGAAATATTTCATCGCAGCTTCTACTTATAAATATTATATAACAGTCTTTTCATTCTTAAAGGTAAATAGTGCATTTAAAATGATTTAAATGATGGAAAGGTCAAAACAGAAAAGTAGTAAGTAATAAATAAATAATTCAGCCAGTTTTTCACTATTTGAGAATGTAATCTTTTCATTTCCTCCTTTCCTCTTCTCTCCTCCTCCTCCTTCTCTGATTCCACAGAATCTCTTTTGTATGTGCCAACAGTGCACTGCCATCCAACTGAGAGCACAAATAAGTGATGTTAATTGCCTGGTTGGCTTGATTGCCATCTGTCAATTTCTCCATTAGCTTAATTTAAGTATTTCTGACATGTGATCAGTAGTGCCTGTGGCTAGTCTGCTTCACAAAAGTTCAAATAAGTCAGGCAACATGCTCATTCATGCTCCCAGATCCCCTGAGTATTAATTAATTAATTAATTAATTAAAGACAACACACACACACACACACACACAAGCTCTTTGCACATGCAAAAATTGCTGTCAGCTACACTGTTGAAGGATTTCCTAATCATTTTTCCCCTGAACTGATTTAATTTATGCCCTGCCTTTGGGTGCATAAGACTTTAGTAGTGAGTAAAACTGTTCCTGCTACTTGATCATATATACTGAGCCACAGAGAAATGCAGATAATAAAAATGCAAAGCATTCTGCAAAATGCACTTTCTTGGAAATCATATATTGTGTGCAAACAAAAAGATTAAGTACAGCATGGCTATGTATCTCAATGTTACTTAAACAACAGATTTTATTTACTGATTTATATGGGAAAATATGGAATAATTATAAAAAATAACATTTTGTCCAAGCAGAACTAAGAATGGGGAACATAAAGAACACTATCAGTTTTGGCCTGGAAATTTGTAGCTATAATAAAATTTGTATTTACTGATCCATAGTATTCAAGGTGGCATATGCATTTGATTCAAGATGCAAGCTCTCACCTTTCAATCCCATATAGCTCAAGATATGGGTAACCTCAGGCCTGTCTATTGTCTATCAAAGGTACCTGTATCTGTGCATCAAATGTATCAGGAGGAGTGGGATGTCTTTGAATCATTTCCCTATCAGCTTTCCTAATCACTGTCCCCCTTCTCTGGAACAGCATTTCCCTTGAGATCTGAGTGGCCCCAGTCCTACTGGGATAAAAGAGTTTAATTGATAGAACTTTTCTAGTTCATACAAACATCCCAGTGATGGCCTCCAGATGCACTCTGAGAATATTTAGAGTAGTCTTACTAAAGTTTTGGGACTTTTTGTTTGTTTGTTTGTTTGTTTTGTTTTTTGGTGCCTTCAAATCAGTGTTGACTCCTGATGACTGCCTGGACAAGTCCTGCAGTTTTCTTGGTGAGGTTTTTCACAAGTGGTTTGCCATTGCCTTCTTTCTATAGCTGAGAAAGAGTGACTGGCCCAAGGTCACCAAGTAGGTTTTGTGCCTAAGGCAGGACAAACTCTCAATCTCCTGGTTTCTAGCCTGGTGCCTTATTCACTACACCAAATTGGCTGTCTTTGGGACAAATACAAGTCAGATATTAAAGCATGGTAAATAAAAAGTTTTAATAATTTTAAAACAAAAGGTAACGTTGGTGAAGTGTGTGGACATAAGCTGGGAAAAGCATGGGACTACCACAACCCCTCCCCAGCTTCTGATTAAAATTTGGAATCCCAGGAAAAAAAGGGAAGCCCTGGTTACTGAAGCTAAGGAACATCTGTGTTAGACAACCACTATTTTTGTAGAACTGAGTAAAACGTTTAGCCAGAATTTGAGTTAAGTTTCATTTTTGCTTTCTGTGTTGTGCTCAAGTCTCATTTTCTTTATCTTTCTGTACAATTTATAGAACTGGGGGTTTAAACTTCAATCTCCATCCAGTCTTCATGCTATATTCATGATGTTATATGTGGGAAAAATCTTGTAATCTGCAATATTAATCTGAAACCAGACTAGTATCATTGTACAGATTCTTGCAAAGAAGTTGCCACTTATAACAGTTCAGTGCCATCTTAAACTATGGCTGGACCACTATATTTTCTTTGTGTTTTTCCTTATTTAATTTATTTGCAGGTGTTCTAGTGAGGATCAGGGTAGCATAATTTATCTACCCACATATAGAATGTTTGCATTTTAATATTTAAAGTTAAAAGGAAAGGAAGTTTCCTTTCATCTTTTCTTTTTTTAAAATAAAAAAAAATGATTTAGTGTTTCTTGGTAGGAGAAAATAAATATAGAGTTGAGGTAATTATTTTATGGATGGCCTTAAAAGGCAATTAGATTAATTTCCTGAAGGACAAAGGCTATGAGACCTGATAGCTAAATCATATTTTTATGTTCTGTTTAGTACACCTCTGAATACTAGATGTTGCAAGTAATAACAAGAGACAACTATGACTCTAAAACAAGATTATAGCATTTCCAACTGTTTTGATATGGTTGAAAACAAGATGCTGAGTGTTTCCTGTAACTATAAGTACATGAACTATGTGGACCAAACAACTGTGCAGTAAAGACAAAAGCAGGAATTGTTACAGCTGTTATATTTAATTATTAGCCTTACATTTTTATGTTGGTATCATGATCTTCTTGACATGCAAACTAGCTTTTTCTTTTATTGGCAAAATTAGATAACTTTCTTCATAAAACGTCTTCACCTATGTACTTCAGCTAAGAGTAGACTTTCTTAAAAGCATGTTTAGTTGACTTTCTAAGTGTTAAAAAAAATGGAAAAATAGAATATATCTAACAATTACACAACAATAGTCTGCCATTATTAGATATCTGTAATTCACATCCTTCTTACCTTTGTCCCTGCTAGCTAGGACTGCAGAAATTAAATTCAGAAATATCTACAGAGTCACATGCTACTTCTTCCAGATGAATACCAAAACTGATTGTTCACATAGTGAAGTGACACCATCATTCTGGCTGTATGGTCCTTGATATTTTGGCTTGAATAGCCACTAGGAACAACCACCATTTTATTTCCTTAAAAATGTGTTAAAGAGATTACCAAGAATGTTAACAAACAGGTTTTCAAATACAATTTTGTGAATTATTTTACAGAATGTTGTTTCACATGAAAAACTTACTCAGAATAACTCAACCTAACTATGGAATATTTTGTCATTGAATATATAGTGTTAGTTTTCTTTTACTTAAGAATTCAATATCATTTAATTTATGAAAATATCAGTTGGTGGCCTTTGGGCTGCTTATGGTAATCCTGGTGAATATATGCATAGAATTGGATACATAGTGGAAGCAACCCAATAATAAGATAGAAGAAAGTACGAATATTTTAAAAACAAACTGAAATGACATTTTGTTTTTATTTTCTAATGCCAGACAGTTTCTTTATACAGTGATAGAAAACATCATACATCAAAGTGAATGTTACAGATATTCTCATAGAGAGGGTTTGTAAGCAAGATAGCTCTTGGGATGTTAGTCATCCAAGCAAAAGATAATTAGCACCATCTGAAAATGTATTAAACTGAGTAATAAAATCTCAACTGGGAAAACTGAAGGGAAGCAGATGGTTCTTTCAGTTGGCTAGTCATGGAAGTCAAACCAGAGACTTTGCCTGAGACTAAGATAACTCTCACTAATATTAGCTAGCATCTCTAGTGGAAAACAAAGTAGAATTCTTTGACTGTGGTTTGCTAGCATTTTTCTTGCTATAATACTAAAATGTCATATTTAATCAGATAGAATGTTATTAGTTACATTTTAATTATCTCCTATTTAGAAAAATAGAAAGCTGCATTATGCTGAGCCAAATCAGTGGCTCATTTAGCTCATTATTGTTGACAATTATTGGTTTCAGATGATTTTTTTCCAGTCCTTTCTGATATTCCTAGGATTGAGCCAGCACATATACCATATTCCCTGCCTTTAAGTTATATTCATCCTTTTGTTTATTTTAATTTGTTTCCTGCTCAGAGTCTTTAGAATGAAAATGGTTAACCATCTAAAATTAAAAAATTATCCCTTTTAGTCCATAGAAACCAAAGACCAAAATGCTATGACAGCTAAAAGTCTTGCACATTTGTCTCAGCATAAAAGCTTTAATGAATGATTGATTATGTGCTATCAAGTCAATGTCTACTGTTGGTGACCACATGGATACATTTTCTCCAGGAAAATCTGTCCCCAATGTGCTCCTCAGATCTTCCAGTAAAGTACCCATTGTTAATGAACAATGCTTTGTTTATATTAGTCGGCAGTTTTCTGTATCTGGACAAACTGGAAATAAAATTAAAAATCTTCTGTGTAACTATAGCAAACTCTGACTGCCAATCCACAACCAAAATAACACTATCCATGAACAAGAGGGATTTAATCAGGCTTGAGAAATCCTATGGTACAAAAAAGTACAAATTGATTGATTACGTGCCATCAAGTCATTTTAACTCCAAGCAACCACATAGATAGATTTTCTCTATGACAATCTATTCCCAACCTGTTCTTTCAAGTCTCCCAATGGTGTTTCCATCACCACTGTAACTGGTGATGGTTGTCCTCTTCTCTTTCCTTCCAAGAGAAGTACAAAACTGTTTTTTAAAATAATCTTAGTGAGGACAAAATGGTAGACATACAAAAGATCTATGGCTAAAAATGGAATCAAGACTCAATAATAATAATGATAACAACAACAACAGCAATAACAGCAGCAGCAGCGGCGGCGTAGGTGGGCATGGAATGTTACAAGTACACCAGATAGTTGAAGAAGAAGAGAAAAGGGCATTGGAAGAATATCTGAAGGACAATGAAGAAGATACACTGAAGCTAGTACACCATGAAGGCTTACTGAATTCCAAAGAGACCAAACTAGCCTATAAGAAAGATCAGATTAAGAATAGAAAAGAGACATGGCAAGGCAAAATATTACATGACCAGTACACACACACACACACACACACACACAACCCTTTCAGACAGAGCAGATAACAACAAGACCTGGCAGTGGCTAATAGCAGGAAAGTTGAAGAAAGAGACAGAGGGGCTAATTCTGCCTGCACAAGACCAAGCCTTAAGAACAAATGCATATAAAGCTGGAATTGAGAAAATAACAACAGACAACAATGCCGCCTCTGCAGAGAAGCAGAAGAAACAGTAGACCACCTAGTTAGCTGCTGCAAGAAGATCACACAATTGATTACAAACAACAGCATGATAAAGGGGCAACAATGGTGCATTGGAATATCTGCAAGCAAGAACTGGTGGAACCACAAAACAAAGTAATAGAAAATGAAGAAGCTAAAGTGCTCTGGGACTTTAGAATTCAAACAAAGAAGCACTTGCCACACAATACCCCAGACCTAACAATTGTTGATAAGACAGACGAAAAAGTCTGGATAGTGGACATTGCAATACCTGGAGACAGCAGAAGAGAAGAGAAAGAACTGGAGAAAATCACAAAATACAAAGACCTGCAAATAGAAATAGAACGACTGTGGCAAAGAAAGCAAAGGTAGTACCAAGCGTAAAAGTACTATCCCAAAACATCTGGAGCACCACATAAACACCATCGGCATTGTTAAAATCACCATCAGTCAATTGTAAATGGCAGCTTTACTTGGAACAGCTTATATCCTGTGATGATACATTTAACACCATAAAACAACAACATCTGCCTATCCCAGGTCTTTGGGAAGGACTGAATAGGTGGATAAAAATGCCAATTCCAGTCTAAACATCTGGCTGACTGTGTGACCAACAATAATAATTTATTAAACTTGTATGTTGCTTGACTCCTGATGTCTCTGTGTGGCTCACAATAACCAAAACAAAGAAATAACAATAAAACCAATAAAAGGAAGAAAAGAGATGAAAGATAAAAGATGACAAGAATGACAGCCCAGATGGAATGAAGCAAGGAATCTCACTCTCTCTGGCCTGGATGAAGAACCAGGGGTTCATGGCTCTTCTAAACAACAGCAAAGTGGGAGCCATTTGGCTCTTGGGGGCAACCTCATTCTGGAGGGCAGGTGCTGCTACACAGAAGTTAATTCTTTGATGTCCATAAGGTAACAATGAATTCCTCACTATGGCCCTAGTGGGGTTTTTTTGAGGAGGGGGGATGTTTTGTTTATATCAAAGTCAAAATATATAGTAGGCCCAATGATAAATCTGAAAGTTAAAAGCCCAATTATTATATATAATTCTCATTTAGTTAAAATCTGGAGTCTGTCTTTCCCACTAAAACAAAAACGTTTAACATTTTATCTCAGAGTAACTGAAACTTGTTAGTATAACAATATGTACAAGTAAATATATAAATCTAATTAATTGAAGGTAATCTATATTCCAGGATCACAATCAACATTTTTTAGCAGCAGCTGGGTCATAAAACTTTTTTTCTACAGTTATTCAGGTTAAACAACAACAACTGCTGGAAGGGAGGAGGAGGAAGAGATTGATCTAACCTGTTTTTGTTTAGCTGCCAGATGCACTCTTCTATACTTTCCAAGTCCAAGATGTATGTGGAGCATATTATGGAACATAATTTCTTCTTGACTTTTCATTCAAGATTTCCAACTAGCAATGACAAATGCAGACTATGGTCTTATTGTCTAGATTATAGAAATTTTAAAACAATGAGATTAGATTTTTAGCTGAATGAAAATGGAAACTCACATGATAAGCAGCTTCAATTTCAAGCTTATACTCTAGCTTCAGTGATAAAATCTTAATGTATAATTTATTTCCAGGAAAGTTGCTATAGCTGATCTGCTCAGTGATATAAAGAATGTTGAGAAAATGTAAATTATTTTTAGTGATAAATCCTAGGTAGGCCTGAAGATTTTTGTGTACTTCCAAAACATGTACCATATCTGCTTCAAATTGTTTATCAAGGTTTTCAAGTTGAATAATTCTTGTTTCAGATGAATGAATTATCGTGGTGAGAAGATCTTTCTCATTTGATGCAGAAGGTGGGATTTAAAGCTTAACCATGATGGTACTAATCTTCATATAGGCTGAAATTCTGACTTGAATTTATATATGATTATGTAAGCATATATAACCAATATATGCATGTATAACCAATGTAAATCTAAATTTAAATAACACTTTTATGAAATAATTTGTGTAAAGAAGTATGGAAGAATTCCATGTCACATGAATATGCTTAATCACTACATCATTATTTTGATGCAATTACTTCATTAGTGTTGATATAATCAAAAATATGATTTATTGTTGAATATTATTTCAGGGCAATGGAGTCAGTTCCAATACAGCCATTCTCAAATGACAGTAACATCTTAAAACTCTAAATTGGTGTGTGTATTCCCAAATTTAGTCTTTGAATGAAATTCAGTGTTTCTGCTGAATTTGGATAAAGTTAAACTCTCTCTCTCTCTCTCTCTCTCTCTCCTCACACACATCATATAATATAATATAATATAATATAATATAATATAATATAATATAATATAATGTAATGTAATGTAATGTAATGTAATGTAATGTAATGATAGCATAAACACCCCTATGATAAGCCTGTCACCATCATGCCACAAATTAATATGCATTATCTTTTTCTGATTTTTTAAAATGGGCGTTTATAGTTAAAATAATATTTTTAAGCTTTCCTAAATGATGCCACTATATTTATATTACCATGGATTATTTTATGTCCATTTACCATTTTGATTCTGTAACCTTGCAATAATAAGAGAATCAATCACATTAAGTCTGTAACTCTTAATTAAACTATATTGCAATTTTATTTTTTTCCTGCTGCATACTTTGTGTTATACTTATTGATAGGCAATAATAATAATAAAATACATTAGAATCTGACAGATAGATAATGTTGGAAGTAAGGTATAAATTGTTTTCAGTATGCAAAAGGAATAATGAGCACAGGAATATTGATGTTTAAATGCTGAAATAAAATATAGATTGCGTGTTTTGTTTTGTAATTTCAAAACTCACCAAGAAATGCACTCATAGTTGCAGCCTAGAGCAAGATTATTTCTAGCTTCTGTGTCTTTTCTGTGAAAAGCTAATGAAGAGTCTTGTAGCCCTTAAGTTATTCCCTTTCTTCCAGAAACCACATATATACTAAATGAGTACTCTTTGCATACATTTAGGCAATTGCTCAGTAGATAAAATGACATGCCCATTTCCCATATATTTTGTGAAGCTTAAAGAAAGAAATAAAAATGAAGATTTTTGTTTATTATAATACAATTGGGTAATTTTTAAAACTATGGTGGAAACTGAGTGGCAGCAGAAGTTAATAGCTAGTTTCCATAGTGTAGATACATGCATTCTCTAAGGTTAATATTTCATGAACTTAGATTGTACTGCCAATTTTCTAAAACTTGACTGATGGACACACTTTCCTTTAAGAACTTGTACATATTTTTTTGCAATTTGGCTTTTACCTTTCATTATAATACCCATAGTCTGTAATTTATTTATATAAAGTCAGCTTGCCAAATATATTCTTTCCTGAACAGGTTATAGATTTTCTGATGGCATGTTTGAATAAATGTATATGACATTCCTTTTCTTTCACATGAGAATTTGAACTAAAATATTGGGAGGACATTTAAAAGAAGCATTTATTTTCCAGCCATTCCCAAATAAAACTGAACTTTCTTAATGTCAAATATAAATAGCAAGATTTTTAAATTCAATGTACAGGTGAAAGCATCTACCGTATTTTTCCGTCAATAAGACGCCCCCATGTACAAGATGACCCCCACTTTTCCAACCCAAAATTAAGAAATCAATATTTTAAAGATAGTGCAGAACACATTTTTATGTGTTCCCACTTCTAATTACTAATTACTAATAACTAATTAGTAATTAGTTAACATTTACCTGATACACTCGGTGGGAGGAGGTCCAAACCATCTCTCTGCAGCTCTATTTCCATGCTCTTTTGCATAACTGATTACATTCAAGCACGAGTGAAACTGACGATAGCTTGTCTCTGCAAACAGCCTTCCTCTAATTGGTTTGTTCAGCATCAGCTGATGTCAGTTACATAAGGCTCGTGATTGGAGGAAGTCTGTTTGCAGACTCAAGCTATTTCACTCATGATTGGAGGCTAGCAATAGGAGGAAGCCTCTTTGCAGAAACAAAGTATGGGCAGTTTTGCAACTGCGCGGTTCTCTCCTCGGCTGACTTCCTTGAATAAGATGCCCTTCAATTTTTAGGGTAAGGATTTTAGAAAAAAGTATCGTCTTATAGTCAGAAAAATATGGTAATTCAACTTGGCTGATCCTGAAAATAACTAAACAGTTGGACCTGACTAGTCCTTGGATGTGAGATCTTTAAGAAACTCAGGCCATAGGCTAGATTCAGAAGTGGGAAAGGGGAAAAAAAAAAAAAACAATCAGAAGGCAGTGGTAAAAGATGCCTATTTCTTGGGGATCTCAAGGAACTGGTAAGTTTGTGAGATTGCTGTATTGCCTAAAGTAATAACTCTCTCTGCTACTCTGTTATGAGTAATCCTGATTGGTGCTCTTCTTTGTAGAATGCTTTTTAATTGTTGGTATGTTTTAGTTCTTAGTTTTATTATGTGTTTTTATTGTCCACTGAGAGTCATGTTCTGTGAGATTGACGGCTATATAAATATAATAAATAAATAAACAAATAAATTCAGTTGGCACATTTCAACTGCACAAACCAGATGATTCCTAGATGGCAGCCAAGAGAGAAAAAACTCTGTTTACTGCCAACTAGTGGTCTGTATGTTTGCAAGTTCCCAATCATTTTGGAGAAATTATATGGCTGTAAAAGCCATCCTTTTATGAATTACAGCAATAAGAAATATTGTATACCTGGACAGCACAAGTTCAGATGACCATTATGTTGCAGTTGAGAGAGACAAACTCTTTGCTGAATACTAGTGGTTGTTAAGTTGAAAACTTAACAGTCCTTTGGGGGAAAAATAAGGAAAAAAATGGATGGTGCTTTTGAACATTATAAGCACCACCGTGGTGCACATTAGGTATGATAACGGGATGTTTTTTCCTATATTTGGTGACATTCAAATTTCAACCAGTGAAAACCAGCAATCACTGCTGCAAAGGGGTGCTGTATGGACAGCAGGATAGCATGGCCCAATTTGGATTCCTGTTAAATGTATGCTGTAGGAACAGCACACAATTTATACCAATCTGATTTCCTCCAAACTCCAAGGTCAAAATTGTAGCAAAGTAGTTGCATGGATGAACTCCTTGTCAACACAACACTAATGATGCCATTCTATGTAAATGAGACTAGAATGCTAAAGTTGGAAGTAAAATACCATCTGGACTACTGGGAAAATTTGGCCTTAATGGATGAAATGAAGCAAGATGTAGACTAATTCCACTTATGCTAGAAAAGCCAACATTTATAGCAAATTCTTTCTTCCACAAACAGAAAGATAACCTACATATGGACATCACTGGATGGACAACATTGAGTAAAAAAAATTATAGCCAGCTTGAAAGATGAAGGAGCAATATTATGTTAGAAAAAACACACCTGGTACAAAATCACAATTTAAATTAAATAAAACAAATAAAATAAACTAGAAAATAGGAGCTTAGTAATATTTGATATTATTATGCAGTGAAATAAAGAATAGATTTAATGGAATAAATTTGATAGAGTGACAGAAGCACACTGGGCTGAATGTAAAAAGAAAAGAAGATGAAATGGCTGTGTGATGACATGTTGAGAAAAAAAGTGAAATGGAAAAAAGCAGCAGAGAAAAAAGAAAATTGGCCAGACTAAATGCTGGGTTCCAGGGAAGAGCAATAAAAGTCTAAGAGTTTCAATTAAGTAAGCAATACAAATATATCAAGGAAAACAATTAAATGGAAAGACATGATATTTACTTAAGAAAATTATAGAAAACAATAGAAACTTTTATGAAAAGATGTGCACAATAAAAGATAAAGAAGGCAAAGATCTAATGTGAAATATAGAAAATAACGATTGTATAAATATATAGAAGTTCTGTACAAAAAAATCCTCAAATTGATTGTATATGAAGTTTGATCACTGAACTATAATCAGTCTGTAAATGAAGTTAAATGGGTGTGGGAATCAGATTTCTGAGTGCGTGCAGGCTGACATGCATCGGCTGAAACACGGAAGCAGAATGCGGAAATGAGCAGTGGAATAAGGATCACCTGGGTGGGGGGGCTACGTTACTTTAAACTGAGTTTTGATGTAAAGCAGCTGGAGGAGGAAAGGAAAAACAATAAAAGAGAGCGCTGGATGGCATTCTGGGCTCTCATCCCGAGGAAGTCCTTGTGTCTGTCCTTCTTTCTTCATGAGAGTCCGCCACAAATGGGTCCTAAAAAATACTGCCAACAACAAAGGTTCAGGAAATTGTAAGGAACCAAGCTTTTCAAAATCTTACAAAATTGTGCAGTTAAATGCAATATGTGGTCTGTAAATGCAGCAATGGCCAGGAGACTAGAAAATACAAATTTATATTGAAAACAGTATGAAGAATGCTAAAATAACTGAACAGTTGCACTTATCTCACATGTTAGTAATATAATTCTCAAATTTTTGCGTTCCAAACTTCAGCAATCCAATGGAAGAGAGTATATGTAGCTCAGTGTTGAATTGTGGAGTGCTGATTGTGTTACCTAGTTGGGTAATTAAATGTCTGCAAACAAACAAAGAGAACACCAAGGATTGAACAGACTTCAACAGTATATGGAATGAGAACTGCCAGGCCTAAGCCAGATTTAGAAGAGGCAGAAGCAGTTGAAATCACATTGCTAATATTTAATGTATAATGGGAAAGAAAAGAGTATTCTAAAAAGTTATCTATTTTTGCTTTATAGATCAAGGAAAGACTGTTGACTGTGTAGACCCCAGAAAATTGTAGATAGTACTTAAATACATAGGTGTCCTAGGCCTTCTCTTCTGCCTATTGAAGAATTAGTATTATGACCAAGAAGCAAAACTTCAAATGGATTATGTATCTAAATGACTCAGAATTTGGAAAGGAATATGTCAGGGTTATATACTGAATGCATTTAAAATGATATGAAATTTAATATCATATATTCTTGTTAGCCCAGTTTTTGCTTTAACAGTGAGGATAGCTCTAAGCATATGAGTTGCATGCTCACATAGTAGGTTATTTATTTATTTTATTATTCATTTATTTAAATGTATTAATGTCTACTGAACTTATGTCAAACATGGTATAGTACAGGAAGCACCCCTTGCACCAATAAAGAGAATTCTAGGGGAAAAAAACTAATAGCCAGGGTGATAGAAAACAACTTTCATTAACTCTGATATCTGGTAGCACCATAACAGTGGAAGTTCAAGCTGCAAAGGACCATAAAACAAGGGCTGTAACACTCATAAAAAACAGCAAGTGACAGAAAAGTTGTAAAGATTTTCTAGGCATGGAAATCTCAGTTTACCTTGTAAATATATTTTAGAAAAATACACATTGATAAAGATGATGGACAGTAGACAAAAGAATGTTTTATGATTTTGGAGAGAAGATGGTGCAACCACAGTTTCCTTAGGTTAGGAAAAATTAGGCTGAAGCCATTTCAACTATCTAAAAGCTGAGTTTTGACTTGTGCAATTGTGGTTCAGAAAAATGTGTTATGCAAGCATGTTACAAACCTTGATGCAGAAAGATAATAATTATTTGATTGTGCAAATGCTGTGTTATTCTAAGTTAGCTTTGTAATCTTGTGATATGATTTTCACCTGTGGTAACCTGAAATGGAATTTTTACCATTCTGTCTTAAGACTTAAGAAAAACATTTTTCTTAGAGAATGATTTAAGCATAGCTATTGTCTGTTTAGGAGCCAGTTTGGTGTAGTGGTTAAGGCATCAGGCTAGAAACTGGGAGACTATGAGTTCTAGTCCTGTCTAAGGCACAAAGCCACCTGGGTGACCTAGGGCCAGTCATTCTCTCTTAGCCCTAGGAAGGAGGCAATGGCAAACCACTTCTGAAAAATCTTGCCAAGAAAACTATAGGGACTTGTCCATGCAGTCTTCAAGAATCAGACATGATTGAACAGGAAAAAAAAAAAGTCTGTTTAAGATGAGAGAGAGAGAGAGAGAGAGAGAGAGAGAGAGAGAGAGAGAGATCCTCAGGAAAGTTTAATATTATACTTCAAAAACCCTTAAGTGTATTCAGTAAACCATTAAGCTAAGGACTTACTAAAACAGAGACATACAAGAGGTTTTCTTACACATGCAGCAGTCATTTACAATGCTTCCTTCAGCAGGTGCTAAATCCCTAACATCTATTCCCAATTCTAACATGCTAAAAGCTGCCATTTTAATTTCTCCTCATTGTCAGGGAAAAAACCATGTTAAACACGGGAGGCAGACATACCATAAAACAAGTCACTTCAAAGTTCTAAGTTCTTCTAAAAACTTTACTGAAAGTTAGTTCAGCAAGAAAGTAAAGTGCAATCATAAACATACAAGGTACTTACTTAGAGACACATTGCAATGTCGACCAGCTTGACCGAGCTGTCAGGTAGACAGCTTGACCAAGTGGTCCCGTTTACATGGATGCAATCCTTTTTTATCCCTTAAAACCACAAACCACAATCATGACTCTCAGGATTCTCATAGCGTTCCCAGAACAACTTTCACCACACTTTCCATTGCCCTGTCCCTGTCATGTCTGTTCCCATCAACAAGTTTGCAATTTCCTTCATTTTGCAAGTTCCTCTTATTTCCTGTTATTGCCGCAGGCTATCTCTAAGCTAGTCCTTGCTTTTATTATTTATTGTGATCAGATAGCATACATCTATAGAAAAAGAAGTTTTAGGCCACTAGCATTTGTTTTTCCCCTCACATCATGTCTCATTGTTAGCTGACTAGTACTATGAGACTTTTTGATAACCCAGTTGGAGTCATGTGAACAGAACCTAGGAATGTTCCTATCCAAAACAGGATGGATCAGTGGTTCCCATAAATACCATGAAAATATTGTAAAGAATTAAAATAGCATTTCAGTGCCCAATTCCCTACTGCTGCCACTAAGGGAGCCAAACAAATCAATTAATATAACAGTGGGCTATGAGTTACAACTCATGATATAGTAGTGATATTCATGAAAGACATCTCTTACTTCAGATTTCAGTCAACTATTATGGCTCCTTTGCCAAATGAATGCATTTAGACAGACACATGCAAATATAATGCTATTAAAAGAGAAATAGCATGAATAAAACCATGATCTGATTTTTTTTTTTTTTAATTCATGTCATTTCAGTATTCCTATCATGAAACATTATTGCCAATTGAACATATCAGCAGTTGGTTATAGAAAGACATAGCAGACTTGGAGAAAAGTCAGTTACATGAAGATATGATGGCAACATGATTTTCTTGTCAGAAGTAATTAGAAGACTATTGAAATAGTTCAGCAGTCAAGTTTGCTTGTTGGTCCCTAATCATTTGAAAATAGCCTAAGGGATAGAGACTTCATTTGCTATGACCCAAGCTGAAAGATGAGCATCAGCAACTGCCAGTATCAGACATACAGCACAGTATCTTCACGGTGATAAGTCACATCTGGCAACAACATAGCACATTAAAAGTTGAAGACAAGTCCCAGATGCTATATTTTCTTGTTCTGGAGGACATAACAGTTGCCTAGTTTCATAATTTATACAGACAGTAAAAATCAAATCCTTCCTCTAGTTAGTACCTGGATTGGAATGATCAGAGAATGGGAAGGTAAAAGACTAGATTGGGAAGTTGGAAAAAGAAAACCACATTGGAAGAAGGCAATGCTAACTAGGTTTGTTCTGTTGCCAGGAAAGTTACATGGATGTGTTTATGACTAGTCACTAGAAGTCAAGCTTGAGTATTTATCTTACTTATGGCAAAATGCAAATTGTATGTTGTGTAAAGCATCTAGAGAATGGGCCATGCACAGCCCATAGGGAAGTGAAGATAAAAATGTGTTTATAAAGAGGAAATGGGCAGATGTTTGGAGGGGAAGATGAAATCTATATTTGTTTTCTTTAGCTGAAGAAGTAAGTCTCCCTTTAATCCAACTTAACTCTTTGTGAGTACATGGAGCCAGCCAAGCAATTTTATTGGCAACAATATGGAAGCTGTTTTCCATTGTCTTCTTCTGGGATGCTCTATGCAAGCATAGAGTCCTGGATTTCCTGCTTATTTCCATCTAAATAATAACCCAAACACAACCCTGCTGAGTTAAAAAAAAAAAAAAGATAAGGATGGCCATGTACTGCCTACTGCCATGCCCCTTCAGCTAATGCCAAATCACAATTGCATCTTGAAATGCAGATGTGGCATGCTCTCCTTTACTTTCTCTATCTATACTGCTTCTCCCCCCCCCTTTTTTTTTTTTAGTCTCTTGTGGTTTAAACCTACAGTTCTCCTCTCTAATGTTTTTCTCCCCACTACTGCTATTTTTCCTTAATGTTTGCCTTCTTGCAGCTTGAACTCACATCTCTCCTTATCCACTTTACTCACTGTGAAGTCTTCCCCTCCTTTCTGCTCGTGGTCTGCTGACACTTCTTTTGTTGCAGTTTTCCCGCCATTGCTACTCTTCTGTTGCCTACTCCTTTCTAATCCTTTTTTATCCGCTGGTGCTTCTGTTAGTCTTTCCCTTTTAGGGTTAGGGGAACCTCAGGGTTCATGACAGTAGTCTCTCTCTTTCTAAATCCCTTATTCTAACTCTGTTCTGTTTCCCTTCATGCTTCCACCTTCGGTGAAAGTACATTGGATGAAGGCAAGACAGAAAAAAGTACATCCAGTGGTAGCTTGTGTTGAGCAGAATAGTTAGTGCTGAGCAGAATCTTAGATTCCAATTTTGTGGGCTATTGAAGAATCAGTGGAAATTGGAATATTTCATACTCTTCTTAAACTGAAGATGTTTTTATTATCATTATTGAATCTTTTTCATTGTTCTGAATCAGAACAATAGTAGTTCTGTCAAGGTGAGAACTGTATAATTGAGAGAGAGAGAGAGAGAGAGAATTTTAATGGCACACAAATTACAATTCTAAGATAAACTCCTGAACAGTTCCTAGATGACAGCATGTTTAAATTGTCAAGCACGATTAACATTTCCCCAGTGTAGACAGAAATATGAAGACTTACTTATTAATTTTTCTAATCAGGCTGATTAAAGAGCCAAAATAGATATGGTTTAACAAATGGATATAAATGAATAAGGAGGAGACAGGAAAATAAAAATTATAGGCACAATCCAGAAAATGTTAGGTACTCATGAGTCTCACTGAAACTATAACAACTTCAGTGCTTAACTATGCATCATATACTTTGATTTAACCACACTTAAAAATGTAATCTTGTATTTATATATAAGTTAAGATATGTACACAGAGGGAGAAATTACTCCTATAATGTATACTACATGCATTAAAATAAAAAAAATTCCCTGCATTATGGCATCTAAAGTACATTATTCATATATAGTATGTATGTCAAATATTTTTGGTGAAGTGTATTACTATATCTAACATCCTACAATTAATCCCTTGGTCACTGAAGAAATATATAAAAAGTTATTTCTTATACATATTGTATGTTGAAAAGTAAGTCCACTTTCTATATATAAATAATCAGTGAGAAAAGACAAATTTCAGAGTCATTTATGTTCTTAAAGCCCACTTCAACAAAATGTTAAAGAGGGTTAGTGGAATGAGAATAGTACTTTACTTTAAAAAAAAAAAAAATTCTATAATAGCTGGGGTTTTTAATGATTAACACCATTCATCAGATCTGTTCGTTCTCACTAATGTATCATAAAAATCTCCTGCTGTTCCCAGCAGTGTCACACTAATTTAGTCACTAGCAAAATAAGCAGCAGGAAACAAGTCTTTGAATTTTTTCCCATTTATGGATGGCATTGTTCATTCAACAAAGAACAGCAGCTCCTATAATTGTTCTTATGTTAGGAAGCCTATATGTTTATTTTCAGTTCAACAGTTCTATAAAAATAAACCAAAAACCTTACAAATAAATACACATATACTGTAATTAAATATTGGGTTAAACTGTCAACTGAGAGACAGGTTTTCTTTCACTTTTGAATATTTCTGATTTCACCTCCATATCTCTTAGCAGGCATTTCATAATGCACAAGTACTTTAAAGTTACAGTTGTAGAAAACTGAACAAAAGGAGTGTTCAACAAGCTCATAGTATTGTCTTAATTAATACTATTAAGAAAAGCCATTCTCCTGGCACAATACATTAATATTTAATGTAATCTACACTTGGAAGTATATTATTTATGATCTGAAAAGATAAATCAAAACAAAAAATAATGCGCAGACAGGTAGACAACGTTTGTTTCCATGGCCTGCATTTTTTTTTTTTTGTTTAGTCGTTAAGTCGTGTCCGACTCTTCGTGACCCCATGAACCATATTGCACCAGGCCTTCCTATCTTTCACTGCCTCCCTGAGTTTGCTCAATTTCATGCTCAAATGGCCTGCATGCAGTATAACAAATGTACATATTTTGTTCAATAGTGATCTAGTATATGATTAACATAAATGGTTCTGCGAATGGACTTTATTTTTCCACTAAAGTGGTTTTAAAACCAGTCAAAAATCTGGATCTCCTCCAGAAGGCCACCACGTATGACAGATGGAATAGTGTCACCAGATGTCTAGAGTACTTGAGATTCCAGATCTTTTGCTTATGTGTTCAATTACATGCTGTCAGTTTGAAACATTTGCTGTTTTGTTTATTTGTGAATGTTGCTATTTCCTGCTACTGAATCAGAGTTCAGCCAACTGAAGATACAATTTTCTCAGTGTCAGCCTTTCATTTCCACTGTCAACAGTTCCTGAAAAGCATTCCACCAGCTTCATCATATTTGAATGCCGGCACCCGATCACGGCAGCTGCTTCATCAATGTTAAGGAAAATAGCATTCTAACAATATTGAATATCCTTCAGTGAGGTGTGCTAATTTTATGATGTCAGTATAACAATGTATAGATTCAAGTTTACTTAGGAAAAATATACTGTATGCTTAAATTTGGTATCTTTAGGAGGTAAAAATGTAAACCATGTAAAGAACTTGTTTGTGATGGATAAAGCTATAAGTAGTATTAAATGGAACAAAGAATGCAAATGTTTTCACCATAGCTGATTGAATATTCCACCCTTCAAGACCATGAAAGATGGTGAAGCTATGTGCATTATAACACATTATATATGGAAAATGAGTAAATGTGAATGTTAACTATATAAATGAATCTCCTTTAAATCTTGCCGTCTAAAAAATTTAACTGTCTCAGACATGAGCAGAGCTTTTGTAAAAAGTTTTAAGTTCCAAAAATGACATATGACATGCATTCATAATGACTGGCAGGCAGACACATCATTTGCTTTAACAAAAAATAAAATTGGGAGAGAAGAACAAATTAATGTCACTTGACAATGATGGAGAGGGGTCATGGTTATAAGAATCAGAAGCAGGAAAAATACATGGATTTTAAGCCGAGTAGTGATTCTACTAGACATATAAGTCACAATGAAGAAAATTGTTAGATTCTATGCAGAAATATCCTGCTTGGGAATTCTTGAAATTGTACTTTTAGTATATTTGAAGGGTACCAGACTGGGAAAAGGTGAATAACATAGACTCCAGTTATTTATAATTTAACTTAACTCAATTTAATTTAATTTAGACCTGTTAGGAATTTAAATAATTTTGGAGATAAAACATAAAAAAATTGAAAAAGCAAAATAATAAAACATATAATTCACATATATTCTAACAGAGTCTGAGCTGTCCAGTAAAAAGATGTAAACATGGCTTTGAATATCAAAATATTCTGAAGCTGTAACAATATATATTTCTATTGATTATTAGAAAAGTATAACAAATAAAACTATATATTGCCATCCCTTTATATGGAATTATAGTGCTGCCACATCTCATTGCTACCCAATAACAAGCAAACAAATATGATATTTTCTGGAGTAGCTATCTTCTTAAAAATTAGCATATGAAGTTGCTTTTAGTTTAGCAAAAAGGATTAAATGGTTAATTTATATTGATCAATTTATATAAAATTATTTATGATGTATGGGAAAAAAAAGCTATGACATATTTCATCATAACTTGCATAATACATGTTCCAACCCTTTCACTCTTCCACATATCTTATAGCATATGTTTCTATTTTTTATATAGTAAGTCTGACAGGAAGTACCAAGAAGAGACAGTACTTATGCAACCTTGCCTGATCTTGAGGAAGTACTTGGATGGGAGAACATTAGGAAAACCCAGGTCTGAGAACTAGGCCAGAAAAATGGAAAACACACTGGTAGGAGGCAATGATAAGCAATTTCCTTTTTATTTCTGTGTGTGTGTGTGTGTGTGTGTGTGTGTGTGTTGACTCCTGGCATCTGCCTAGATAAGCCCTGCAGTTTTCTTGGCAAGATTTCAGAGGTGGTTTGCCATTGCCTCCTTCCTAGGACTGAGAAAGAGTGACTGGCCCAAGGTCACTCAGCTGGCTTTGTGCCTAAGGCGGGACTAGAACTCACAGCTCCCGGTTTCTAGCCTGGTGCCTTATCCACTATACCAAACTGGCTCTCTAATTTCCATATTATTGCCAGGAAAAAATGTGCACAAGTGCTATACATATAGTCACCAGACTTAAAGTGAAAAAAAAAATGTCCATGTATTGCAAATTGGCTAGGTATGCACATGTTTCAAGGATGGAACTTCTTGCAATAACTTTCTCTATTATCTTATTGGCAGATTTTTTCCTTAGCATAGGTAGGAAACAGTTAATCCAAGAAACAGGTCTCCAGAGTTCAGATAATATTTATTAATGAGAAAATAAAGTTATTTATTTACAGTACAAGGATTCCAGTAAATGCTTTACTTTCCAGTATATGGTGAATTAAGGCAGTAAAATCCTTGAGCATTTTCTTGTGCTCTTATAGCTAAAAGAAGCTTTAAAAATTGCAGAAAGCCTGCTGCTTTTGAAAAGGCAAAGCGGTCTGCATCTGCTGATTCTTTTGATACTGTAATATTTGCAGTATGGGAACTGACTGTTACACTTATCCACAAACATTCAATGATTTGCTGAAGAACAAAAATCTGTTCCTCACACCACCTGCCATACTACATTTTCCATCTTTTGCTTAATTCTAATCTCTTGTATTGTTTCAGTCAGAACTCTGCCAATGCACCTCAGTTTATGCATTTATAAACTTATACCGTCCATACTTGGAACCTAATGATTTTCAACATCCTCATATTGACTTCCTTTTCATCATTTTTTTCAGTCTTCTAACATTATAGCTCTTTGAAATGTTGCAAACATTCCCACACTGATTTCTGAAATACTTTTTCCAATATTCCTTCATTTCAGTTTTAGCCCCCATCATCCAATCATTTTTATTTTTAATTCCATTCATTCTGTTTATCATTCTTTACCTATTCCAAAATAAATTTTATTTCATTCAAAACTTCTCTGCATTCCTCTGTCTCTTTTAATTTTAACCTTTCCTTTTTCTTTTATTGCTTTCTTTGCAGCTATATTTTCTTCCATATGCACTTCATACAATATCATTCTTTTGCATTTTGCAACGTTCTCTTAAATGTATTTTTTCTCATGTCATCATTTCACCAATAAACCTCTTTCACATTTCCTATAGTGTAACTTGACATGGTACTATGACATTCTGTACCATAACTCTCTCTTCTAAGAAGCTTCCATATCTTCTCTTCTTACCATATATTCTGTCGAGAGATGCATTTATCTTCTAATACTTCTTCATACAGGATTCATCTGTTTTTTTCATACATTCTATTTTCACTCTTATTTCATTCACTTCTTTCCTTTGCTTCCATCTCCATTTTTCCCAAAGATCCACTCTTGACATTACCAAAACAAAAAACAAAAAAAACCACACCCTGTCCAACATACCTCTTATCATCCTTCTATTCTTCATTAATTCTCTCAATCTTTCATTATAAACAATCAATTCTATCATGTTTTTAGACTGATATTATTCCTATATGTGTGTTTGTGAACAGATTTATATTTTATTACCTGAGCTGCTCCCCTCCCCAAATTATACTTTTTAATTTGGTTTGGGGGTTTATGTAAAGGCCAGATATATTATTTGCAACAATTAGCTCATTTTTATAGAGAAGCTGACACATTTATACTTAGAAGGAGGCTGGCTGACAAACAAAACAGGATATATTTAGAAGACCCCTTTCCCTGACTCCAGGCACAGACATGCTTTTAAGTTTATAAAAACATACATTTCCACACATACATTAACAACTGTTAGTGAAACAATGACAGAAAGTGTCCTGTGGTAACACAGTGGTCCTTCTGCGAAATCTTTCTGGCAATCAAAAACAACATGCCTAGAAAATCCTATTGATCTCTGTGTAATCTTTCCTCAGTGGGATAGCAATTAACTAGCTACTGACTTACCATGTGTACCATCTAAATTATGCTTAATTTAAAAAGTTATTGTTTTCCCTAATAATTTCAGTTTTGTACCCTCAACTGTTAATTCCTTCTTTCATGTTTTCTTTCCCCCTTCTGTTTTCCATGATTTTTTAGCCAATATTATGCAATACTTGCTATATCACTCCACCTTTTCTAAATACCAGTTGGCCAGTGTGACACAAGACAGCTAAATATAGTTATATATACAGTTGAAAGAGGAGGCTTCATTCCAGCCTAACAAATGCACAGGAGAAGCCTCCATTAATAAAACTCAGGTAAGACATTCCAAAACAAAAACAAAAACAAAACATATATGTTTCTGCAAACATTACCACTCAGTAATGATTCCCACATTCAAATTAACACTTGTAAAATTGCAGATGCTGCTTAAGAGGAACAGCTATAGACTGTAGCTATAGACTGTAACGGCAAGAATAAGTTGGTTTAAACGTTCCTTTTCTAGCAAAAAAAGGATGAATTGTGATATATACACGTGTATGTATTGTCACAGATTATATATATAGTGTGTGTGTGTGTGTGTGTGTGTGTGTATATATATATGAGACTGACACAGAGTATACATATATATGTGGCTTCATATGAAACACTGTCACTGTAATTCTGCTAGTGTGGATTACAGTAGTAATTAACATTTTTTGAGCTTGAAAACACTATACTGCAGGATTTCCCAGACTGTGAGGTGTACCTCCTTTGGGGAGGCACAGACAAAGTCCAGGTAAGGTGTGAAGAACCTTTTACTTACATTGTTATAATAAATCCACCTTTCCCAAAGTTCCAATGTATCGTTTTCATTGTTCATTTGTGTTCATTTTGGTGTTAGGATTTTTAGGAGACGTGTGTACATTAAGATTACACTAAAGGGAGGTGTGATGGCAAAAAGTTTAGGAACCCCTAGTACATGAGATTGGACCTCATTAGCACTTGGCTAGGAGACCACCAGAAGTGCCAGGTCTGTAAGCTAGACTGGGACACTGAAAAACTTCCCAGTAGAAGACAGTGGAAAATCACCGCCATATTCTTGGAAAGAAAACTGTATGCCAAGTCCATTAAAACACCAGAAGTTGTGTGTTATAATCATGTTACTTACATTGTAGTATCATTTTAGTATTTCTTTGCATTGCAGTATTCATTGCTTTGATGTCATTAGTCACCTGTTGTTATGGTATCATTTTAAAGACAAATATTCTAATGAAGGAAAATATATTTTATAATACATATTCAATAGACTATAATATGATCATGTCCAATTCAGTTCATTTATTCTGTGGTATTAGAATAAAATGTGTTATTTTATTTCAACAAATGTATTGTTTCCATTATTTCTTTCTCAGGAAAAAACATATAAAGCAAACGCTGTTTATAGAGAATTTCTTTTTTACATGCTGTCTTCATCTTTTTGGCCTAATTAGAAGTTAGTAATTCTATTGGCACTTACATGCATAAATCTTGCATTAAGATTCTTGTAACCTATTTGGTATTTCAAACTAAGAGTTTTATTGCACTCTTATAATTAACCAGTCTAGCAAGATCTACCTTCTCAATATATGTGGTTTGTAAATCAGAAAGACTTCTTTTTTTCCTTAGCTTAGCTTTTTTAATGTATTTTGCCAAGCATGTAGAGTGTATTAGCAGAAGTAATGCCTTTGAAAGATATTTTTGCATTTATAAATCATATACTGCATCAGAATCTGTCAAGACAAATATTCAAGCTAGGATATTCTTTCTAACTTGCTCTTCAACACAGAAATAATTCATACCAATGATGTCAAAAAGGAATTGATTCAGCAAATAGTGTGGAAATTTAGGGATGCAGATAGACCAGTCAGAACATTCTTCTCATTCTACCTGCAGCTTCTGAGTGCAGTGGGGAAGTATATTTTTATTTAGATTGAAGTTCCACAACTTGCAGTCCAGGAAAATAAATGTAGTCATTAGCTAAAACTGAAAATTTACTATGTCCCCCCCCCCCCCCCCCCAATTCCATTGGTTTGAAAAACAATAGGGTTTCACAAATCTACAAATATGGCTACAGGGCCAATCTATATTTTATTTCTTGAACCAGGATTTAAATATGAACTTTTCAGATAATCAGATAGTCTTCAGAATTTTCTATAAGATGTCATGTGACTTTGGCAATGGAGGGGGTTGTGGGCCATCAAGGGATTAAATATCCCTGTTTATCCCTTCCTCAAAAGATGCAAGATACAAATAGCTTCACTTGTTCAGGCATGGCCAAACTTCAAATCTTCATTTGATATCTAAAAAATCTTAATTTAGATTTAGATGTTTGAATTGATTGTTCTTCCTTTATTAAGCAATTGAAAAATATATATATAGAAGATATGCAGAAAATATATAAATGTTATAAGTTAAGTAATAGAAAAAAACTTAATTCTGTTTTGGAAAATGAGGACTCCAGTGACTGGAAAAAATCACACATATTTAATGTGTGGTATTTATTGCAATCATTGATTTTTAGTTTATTGGATTCATTGGTTAACTAAATAGATACAAAAAATATTAGGATACATATAAAATAAGGGTCTTCCTTTATAGAACTGTCATACAATACATACTGTATATACTTAAATTAAGTTTTTGTACAAATCAATAGTTTATTCCCAAATACAAATATATAGACAGCATCATTTTAAGCATATATTCACACACTATACAGGCTTACAGTTAATATTGCAGAGTTCGAGTACATTTTAAAAGGATATGTTTTATTTTTGTGTCACTATAAGGGCTGTCTCTTCTAACGTACTGTTTGTTCTGATTTGTCTGATATTTAACAACTAGAATTTATTTTGTCAATATTGTCTTTATTAGGTGGGAAAATGTAAATGCTGGCTTCATTCAGTGGCACCTAGAAGAACTCACTGCTTTCTTCCGAATGACAGAAGCAGTGCAGCAGCATCATGTCAAAGCCCCACATCTTTGGGGCATGTTTTTGAGGTTGCAATGCATGTAGAAAAGGGCATGGTTTGTGTCATGATACCATGACACTGGTTTTGTTACTCTGACACTCATGGATGCAGCTGGTTTTACTGAGTAATCAGTAGAAAGAAAATAGCTTTTGGTTAACATAATATGAAACTAGCCACATTTTACGTACAGGACACTGCCTGTCACTTTGAAATCTCCACTTTTGCTTTCTTCACATGGAAAACATGTGCTATCCAATCTTATGAAAAGCCTAAATAAATTCAAGTATCATCTACTTACCTACTAATTATCATTGTTTAGTGAGGATCCATCTTGTCACAAAATCATATATCAAATGTATGCCTCAAACAAGAATGCCGTAGCTTCAGTCTTTTTATGGACTGCAGATGAAATTTGATTGTCAGACTTTAGATATGAATAATCCAACTAAATCTGCCACTTGTAATTTCATTAATACAGTATATATTTTTAAATGATATATTGAAAATGATATATACTATATGATTAAGGGAGCAGAATTGTGGCAGTACTACATACTTTCCCCTTACTTTCAACCCACCAACTCCAAAGTGCTTTTTGTCCTGGAAGTTAAAATAATAGTAATAGTAATAGTAATAATAATAATAATAATACAAAAAAGTCCAGAGTGTGGACATTGCAATAACTGGAAAAAGCAGAATAGAAGACAAAGAACTGGAGAAAAATCACAAAATATAAAGACCTATAAATAAAAGTAGAACAATTATGGAAAATAAAAGAAAAAATAGTACCAGTAGTTATAGGTGCCTTAGGTGCAATCCCAAAACATCTGGAGCACCACTTGAAGACCATCGGCATTGACAAAATCACCATCAGTCAACTGGAAAAGGCAGCTTTACTTGGAACAGCTTACATCCTGTGATGGTACCTTTAACACCATTAGACAACAACATCTGCCTATCCAAGGTCCTTGGACTCAAAAGGTGGATAAAAATGCTAAATCCAGTCTACACATCTGACTGACTGTGTGATCAACCATAATAATAATATAATATAAATATTATAATAATAAATTTTATATACTGATATATATTATATATCAGTCTCATAGTATATCAAAATCAGGCCTAGTCCAAGACATTTTGATGCCCTGCAACCATGTCATCACATGACAAGATGCATGGTAGACATGGCCATCAGAGTTACTTTCACAGATGAAACAAAGACTCCTACAACTACCTTTCATCTCCCCTGGAATATTTTTTACAAAACAATCACCATAAAGTAAATTAAAATTGTTTACCTTTTCATGAATCTTCAAACTGCCAACTCAAGTGATTGTCTAATGTTTGTTTGTTTGTTGGATTTATATTCCACTTCAGCATCAACAGGTCAGAGTGACTTCTGTGGGGATCTTTCTTCTTTTTCTCCACATTAGCAGACTTTGGCTGAAAGAGAGTGACTTGTCCAAAGTCACCCAGTGAATTTCCATGGGTAAGACTGTTCTTGAATCTTGGTCTCCCTAATCATCCTTAATGAATATGCCATACATGTTGCCTTCTAATAAGTCTGTGCTGCTTCTGTGGATATGGAAAAGGAAGTGAATTTGGGTGAAAAGCTCAGAATAATTGTGTATTTGTTTTGATAAATTTTAGGTAAAAATACACAGGCAAGCAACACAATTCAGATAAGACAGGCGAGAGGGAAGGGATGTTAATCCAAGAAAAAAAATTCTTCAAATAATTTTATTAAGAATGATAAATGAAAAGAATAAAAGTCAATACAAACTACAAAAAAATAGAATCAGAAACACACACACACACACACACAAAAGGGGGGGGACAGTGTAGATTAAAAAAAAAGGGAAAAAGAAAAAGAAAAAAAGAAAAAGAAAAAGTAATTTCTCCCTTCACCCCAGCAGGTAAAAATAGTTTTAATAGCTTAGCACTGTCTCTAAATGAAACATAATCCCTCTTCTCCCCATAACTCATCTCTTAAGTAACCAAACCAAAACAAAGAATCCGAATGCTTTGTCAATCATTCTTTGTCAGCAAAAGTCCAGCAGGGGCAGCCAGATATGACTACAGTATATTCCTCTTTTAGCCCTGTTCAAACAAGCCAACCTTATAAACTTTATAATTTTTAAAATTATTCTTTAATCCCTTCAAAAAAAATTCCCAGAGGTAATTTGCTGATCATCTGTGTATCCAGACAAAAATCCTTCCAAACTTGAATGGATTTCTTTCACATGTACATTAGATAAAGTTTATCCCTTTGTTTGTCACTTCTAAAAAAGTCTTTCCAAACCTTAGCAGAAGAGAAAAAAAATATCCAATTCAATTTCCCAGTTTGATATCTGTTCATCTCCTTTAGGGGATAAATCATCCAACAGATCCATTTGCATTACATTGAAGTCCTCCTTTAAATTAATTTCATAACCATCCATTACAACTTGATCTTGTTTTACAACTTCATTAAAGCATGTTCTGTCCAGTTTATCAAGCAATTGATCCATTTTATCCAGTAACTTGGCTGAGAGGTATTTAAAAGTTTGCACAAAGAATTTCTGCTCAGTTTTCTTTATCCTCTGGCTCCCTGTTACGTTCAACCTTCAAGGTCTCCTTATCATAAAGAAACAAAAGCAATCGCCATTTTCCCATGATAATATATCTTCTAATAAATTCAAAACTATAATTCCAAATTTCTCTGGCCCCTTAATCCATTATTAATTTTCCAAAATCCATATACTAAGCACTGCATAGTATATGGATTGCTGCACAGTCCAAAAAAAAAAAATCATATATTTTCAATATGTTTAAGATCAAATTTACATCATTGTCTTTTAAGGCGGGGAAGACTCACCTGATGAATACAGTAAAACCTTGCCAGTTTGAAAGGTCTTAATCTCTCCAATGTACAACACATTAAAAAAAAAAAAATCCAAAGAGTGATTAAGATATAAGGCTTGATCGACCTTTTTAAAAATCTTTTTTTCTTGGATGGATTCCCTGTGAGCACCATAATGAGCTGATGTCTTACTGGTTTGCTGGCTAGAAAGACAGCTTTTGCAAGGGAAATCACAGCTGGATGTTGGATCCGGGCCAGTGTAATCTCTCTGGATCAAAGAAGAGATTGTTGATATCATCCACATGACGCTGGACAGCTTCTGCTTGTGAGTAGACCATGGAAACTGTCGTTTTTGGTCAGTTTAGGAGTGGAGTGGCTGGGGGTCAGGATTACATCAAGCGCACACTTGCAAAGCAGCCTTATGGACACTAAGCTCAACTGAGCCTTATATCTTAATCACTTTTTTGGATTACTTTTGTTACTGGAGGAAGAACAGGGGCAGAGAAATAACAACAGAGCTATTAGTAGCATAGGACTGACTTAAGAGATTGTACAAGCTGATGTCCCCCATTCTACATACCAAAGACGATTAGGCTAGCAGTTAACGCATGCAATGTCTTTCTATATCATACATGGAAAAAGCAATGTGATCTAGGACAAACAGGTTACTTTCCCACCATTTCAATGTTCCAATAATTTAAATAAATGGTGTGCCTCTATATCCTTCCTTTTTTCTTCATATATAACTTTTTGCTGTTGCATATCAGTTCAACCATGCACATTATGCTGTTATGAATGTCCTTTCCCTTGGAAGCAACATTATGCCTATACTTTAGGTGCTACACAGTGGCCCAGGACACTGGCACTGCTGTCAGTCACCAACGGCTAAACTGAGTAGATAGATGCACTCTGCACTATTATACTTCTCCCATAGCATGCTAGACTGTGGTGATGTCTGTGTGTGTGTTTGTGTGGTGTGTGAACTGCTATTTATATATGAGAAAAGAGAAGAAGATCACATAGCTTTTTCAGGTAGATGCCAGGCAAAGTAGGAAAAAGTCACAGAAAGGATGGCTGTTCTGTACAGAAAACACTGGAGATGGCTTTTACAAGAACTTCTCAAAAATATGGAAAAGATCATATTGCTAATAACAGAGGCAAATATATTTATACTTATTCATATCATATGTAAATAAGAAAGTCTCTTTTAGTTCAAGCTCCTGATGACTTCACAGATATATCAAGGTAGCTTTCTTTGCAATAGTACAGAAGTAACATGGCACTGTCTTCTTCTGGGATTTTTTTTTAACTTCCCAATCTAGCCTCTGGGATTGTACTAATCAAGTCCTATGCTACTTTTATTACTTTTGTTGTTGAGAGATCAACTGAGGTTGACTACATACTGTCATCTAGTTGGACACATATGATATGATTAAGGTACAATTATTTGATTCCAAAATATTGGTATTCAGTGATGTTCCATCCTCTATAAATTGATTAAGTCAGTTTGTGATAATTTATCTTTGAGATGGCCCTTCAAACTGAGCTATTTATTTGTTGTGCATGTGTTTGTGTGTTGTCTGTCTTACACAAACACACATACTAGTACAGCCATTAGTAATATATATGGTTACATCAAATAAATGGTAGGAAATTTCAAATGCCCACTTGGCTTGTGCTTATTGGGGTTCAAGCCTAGCAGCAGCAGCAGCAGCAGCAGCAGCAGCAGCAGCAGGAGGAAGAGGAGGAGGAGGAGGAGGAAGAAGAAGAAGAAGAAGAAGAGGAAGAAGAAGAGGAAGAAGAAGAAGAAGAAGAAGAAGAAGAAGAAGAAGAAGAAGAAGAAGAAGAAGAAGAAGAAGAAGAAACTCTTCTGTGTTGCAGATGACAAAAATTCACATTATAATTCCAAAGATATAGAGAGAAAAATCAATTTATTGTGATGTGAGTCATGAACTGACTGCTTTAATTTTTAACCTTAATAAAGAATAACAGAGAAATGAAAGTGTGTATTTCATAATAAATGATTTTGACTGAAAGAAAAATGTCCAGTATAAGTATTCATCTATCATGTTTTGTCACAGTACAGACTTATATTTTTTCAATAATATGAAATGTTGATTTTGTCAGCACTTTTGGTATGAAACAGTTTCTATAGAAAGTCAGCATCTTAGTGAAGTATACATTTTGTAATAAATTCTTTAAATGTAATAAAAATATGTGAAGTAGTGTTGATTTTTAATATATTTTTTTTTGTAATTCTCAGTTATTTCCAAAAAGTGTCCATGTTGAAAATACAGTTACAGTAGTTCTTACTAATAGAAAAATATATATTGCTTTATCATTTGGAATTATTTTTCTTTTCTTATATGACATATGAACCAACAGAGTTCTTGATCACGTCAGCATTTCTTTTTTGTCTTGTTTTATTACAGCTAGCTGACAATCGTTATATTGTATATTTAATAAAGATTGAACATGGAAAACAGATAATCTTTCAGCTTTATTTCAGCTACTGGCACTATGGGGAAAAAAACTCAAAACAACTAAATCTGATTATTAAGATAAGTGGGATGGTTCATAATATTTTACAAAAATAGACTTGGACTTTTCTCCCAAAGCAATATTTCAAAGCAATGTTCTCAAAATATATATAAGATAGTTGTGAAAGACATTTTAGAATAACGTTTAGAAGACTTTTTAAAGTTCTATATGATCTGGTATCAGATGAACACTTATTTTGGAACTGACTACTGAATGAAATGTAAAATAAATGTTATTTGTTGCTTTTCAATGTTCTGGTAATACATTGAAGATTAATTAAAAAATAAAACATCACAGTTCTACCATTTTTTTTTCCCTCTCACTTGAGCTAGATGGAGAGATCATAGGTTTTTTTGTGACTCTCAGAATTTCATGAAAGAACTGGTACAAAACATTTCTTAAGAACTTTTGTTCTCCATTTTATTAGGACAAATGGCATTCATTTTTAGTTTTTAGTTTAACTGCATTCTTTAACAAGAGCTATTTACATCTTAATAAGCCTTCTCTGTTGTCTTCTTCCTGGTTCCCCTCCCCCCCCCCCCCCCTTGGTAACTAATAGGGAAGAAATGAGAGTGAAAGTGCATTGTTAAAGGATTTTTTTCCCTCCTGTACTGAATGTTATGCGACTTAAGTGAATGGTACATGTATGCATTCTGTCATATTGGTTTACATATATGTACAGGACTCTATTTCTAAAAAGTCTACTGCTTTTTAGAGTTAAGAACAGAGCAAAAGATATTTGCCAGCATATAATACTATTTGGCCAGGAGAACATATTTTCCTGTCTCTTTTGGCTCCCAGAATAGTCCTTTGCACTGGGTAGATTCTGCCCCACACCAGTTCCCACCTTGCTTCAGCACACTTCCCCAAACTGCACTCTGATCCACTTCAGGAGTCTTCAGGCTCCTTTCAAGCTAACCCTTTTAATGTAAATCAAAACTTTTAACTTTATCTCAGATTTACCAGGTAATTTTTCTGTTTATTAAAACAACAAATCCTCAACATCCAACATTGCCTAAAGCATATATCTTCTCACTTGGGAGATACAATCATAAGTAATGGAAGCATCCCAGATCGAGGGATGGCCAGTGTTGGTCATTGACTACTACGGTTGTCATTTGTAGTTCAGTTTGGGCAACTACCAGCCCTTGTTGCCTAATGCTTAGGCAAGGGACATCAACTAGCCTGATATCCTTTTCTCTGATAATGAGAATATACAGTGTGTGTAACTGCACTATTTTTTGTCCACTTCACACAGTGTTTCTTTCATTGGATAGCAGTTTGTCTACTGATACTCTTTCCTTTAACACCTTTGGAGGGCAACTGGGCAACCAATCCTTGCAAGTTTTGGCTCAGTGACTGCCTAGAGACATGGCATATCATTGCACTTATGCCCTGTCTTCCCATAACCCTTTGGCCAACAAGCAAATGCCACCCAGTTACAAAAAATCTGGAAGCAGTTACATTGTGAGATAATAAGTAGTCTTCAGCCAGTTCTAATGCTTGCTTACAACCATCTGGCCCATCACTGTACTGGCTCAGGCTTGTTCCCACAAACATTGTTCTATATCAACCTGATCTTTTTGTTGATGCCTCATGATTTGTAGAACTGCAGCAGCTGGATCATATCCCAGTATTTGATCCACATGTGGAACTGGCTTCTTTAACTATGGGGCTGGGGTTTCTTCTGGCTCAATTTAATGGATATAGCCTGATCTGCTACATCCACTTTATCTGCAATAGCCAGCCACTGTTGCTTGAATAATACAGACTACTCATGAGTTTTGGGAACTCTGCTTTACCTAACACATGAGGCTGACATTTGGCATCTGTTTGGAATCCTCTGTGTTACTCTTTTCATGGTTCATTTGTAGACTTGCAGTTGGAAAGTAGTTCCCTAAACAGACATCTTCAATATCCCTTTCTGTTGTGGCAGTATGTGCTTTACGTAGGAAAGTGGAGAGCATACAAGCAGTCACAGGTGTCAGAAGAAGGCACACACTGGATGCACCAAAAAAATAGGAAGGATTTCATACCTGCCTGTTTAAGATCTCAGGTATAAGTCTTTAAAGCAATTACCATCTCTATTGAAGATTCGGTCTAATTAATCAAATTTTAATTTAATAACATTAATTAACTTAATAAATCAAATTATGATGGACATTGAACAGTAGCTCCTTTTCACATGCATTCCCTCCAATAAAACAGGGAACATAAAATAATAATAATAATAATAATAATAATAATAATAATAATAATCTGGAGCACCACTTGAACACCATCAGCATTGACAAAATCGCCATCAGTCAGTTGCAAAAGCTTTACCTGGAACAGTTTATATTCTGTGACAATACCTTTAACACCATCAAACAACATCTGCCTACCCCAGGACCTTGGGAAGGACTTGATAGGAGGATAAAAATGCCAAATCCAGTCTAAACATCTGGTTGACTATACGACCAATCATCATCATTATCATAATCTGCCTGTCCCTGGTCCTTGAAAAGGATTCGATAGGTGGATAAAGATACCAAATCCAGTCTAAACAACTGGCTGTCTGTGCAACCAACAAAATATAATATAATATAATAATATAATACAATAAATATAATACAATATATTACATTACATTATATGATATACTATATTATAAAATCTGTGTAGCCTAAATGTAGAGTTTTTCAATTTTCTGTTTTTATTTTCATTTTGCTAGTTTTATCCCAGTTTTATCAAGAACATTTGGAATTAGGTTCTTATCTTCTGTGAGGTTAACTTTTTCACTTGTTTAGCTAAGCACACTAATTTTTAATAATTAAAATGTTACATGTAGAAATATTCATTTGTATAAATTAATATTTATACAGAAATATATTTATATATATATATATATATATATATATATATATATATATATATATTAATTTTTATGACTAACATAACATTAACATGCACAACAAAATAAACATGCAAAATTCTCAGTCATCTGAAGACTACTTTTTGAACTAGCCATTAACTATATAATAAGCAAATATTAACTAAAATATTAGACAGCTGTCATTATGAAACAACAAGTAGAGAATTGTTGCAATAAACACGCTGGGAATGAATGAAATATTATAGTAGAGACTGAAATGAATGAATAGATTCTTTATATTCATGCTAATAATATTATGTATGTATTCCAGTGAGTTAATACTGTAACATCTGTCTTCCACACCTTCTTCATATATCAATTGAACTTTGAAGTTCAAACTCTTCATGTTAGTAGAAGGGTAATAGATATAAGTTGTGCTGCTACATACAATACTAGGTGGAATAGTTAAACCATTTATTATGAGAAGTCCCAGAGATTTCATTACACATAGTTGGAGTAATTAATTTTGAGAACTGGCATTATATCCCTTACATTTTATTGTATCTTGGGTTCCTCTTTTTAAAAATAAAATAAATAAAATAACATAAAATCTTTCCCCAAGAGCTGTTTTCATTAATCATATGTTTGATATTCAGAAATGCTGCCTGACACTTATAATTTGCGTTCAATTTTTATCATTGCTGTTATGTCAGGATAAATTAGTTTTCTAGTCTAATGAAAGATTACTACAAAAGGACTTGGCATTTACAGAAATGTTTTGAGAATATGAATTTTGAAAGGTTAGGATATGGCTTAAGGGCAGTCTATTTAGGTGATTCAAGAGTAAAAATTTAAAGCCACAGTTTCAAGGTCAAATGCATTAAAATATGGATTTCAGATAGATTTAACAGACAGATGTTATAAGCAATACTTGGTGGGGGGAAAAATATTGCAAACATTAATATAGCATGTAAAGCTCTGGACATTTGATACATGAAATCAAACTGAAAGCTGTAGTAGATTTACTTAAATTATCATTATTTTTACTGGATCCATTTTAGGATGATTTATTGGGGTTTGTTTCATTTGGAAATTAAGGCTGCAAGTTTATAAATTTATCTTGGACTAAATGCTATGGAAACCATTTGAATTTATAGGCATTGACATGCATAGGCTTGCATTATTGGTGTAAAATTATAAGTATTTCACATAAATAGCATAAATCTTCTTCTAATGATTCCTTATATACTTTGAAAGCACTAAAAGCTGTGGCACAATATATATGCATAGTGCAGAGTATAAACTAGAACAACAGACAATTCCTAATGGATTATTCCTGCTTTAAATACAGAACCTAGAGATCTGGTCTTGTATAAAAGGAGGACCAATGCATTATATTTCTGTTGTATTTTGAATTTGTATTTGTATACAATGCATTATGCATACACATCAAGCCACAGTACAGCTTTTAGTTCCTTCGTTATATTTATGTTTTTGCTACAGTTTTTGCCATGCTCCACATTACTATATGCATGCGTACATTGATAATATATTGCAAATATATATATATATATATATATATATATATATATATTGCTGTACAGTGTATAAAATTCTATTCAAAAGGTACTTCACTAAAATGATGAGGTGAAATGGGGATTTGTCCTAGGCCTAACAGATGGAGTAGGTCCCATCCAACAAAAGGTATAATATAGAGCAATAGCTATAATTAGTGGCCACAAAGAAATGTAGCAAAAGTAACACTTTAAAATATTTATCACATGTTTCCTCGCATACTCCTGCTTACCAGGCCATTTTCTTTACTAGACTATGATATTACAGAGTAATAATAATAATAGTGATGATGATGATATAACCCTGGCTAGGACATGCATACATAGGTGAAGTATAGAATTCACATACAGATACAGATACAAATATACACACAAAATCAATTCTGAATTCCCCATGTATTTTAGTACAATATTCTGTTTAAGCACTATTTCATGCCATGATAATGCAAAATGCATTTGGATTAACTACCTTCACTATTGTTCTGATTCATCCTGTCCAGTTCATGCCAAGATCAGGGTTAGCAGGCACCTCTCAGATTAGACAACAAATGTGCAACTTAGTATTTTTCACCTTTGCTCTCCCCTTTTTTAAAGATTTATTTTCCCACCAAAATGCATGGGTGTGTGGTAAATCAAATTCTTGACATCTTTTTTAATCTCATATCCTTGTACGAGGGGATGGAAATATTTAATGTCTAAAACTGATTAGACACTTTTTTCTGACTCTGGCAAGCAGTCTCTCTTCTGTCATAAGACTGGAAATAAATTGGTGTAGCAGTGCTTAGATATAGGGCGACTGGAAGAAGACTGTTTAGGTGATGACTAATAACATTTTAGGGAACATTGGGCCTCAGATCTGGACAGGAAATTAATTGAGCCCCTTGCCTATTAGTTAATAGCCCTGCCAAGTGCTTTTCTTCATGGATTCCCCCTGCTGCAAGAGAGAGGCTTTGTGCAAATGGAAATTCCCCATTTCTACTAAAGTTGTCCATGCAACAGTAGGAAGCTGGGACCCGGCTCAGCCGAAAGTGCTCAGCAATGCCATTAGCTCATTGACTGATCAGCAGGGAGCTCAATCTCTCACTAATGCCTAATGTCACACCAACATTGCTCAGACTAGATCTGGATAGAACCATTGCAGAAATGTTACATCTAATAGTTGAGATAATGTGTCAGAAATATCAGCATAAATCAGGCAGCATGTACCAAAATATACACAAACAGAATGCCTGAGATGTATAGGATTACATTATGATAAAAGTGCATAAACTTTATGTTCTAGTAATTTCAGTGCCACAGTTAAGTAGACAAGTAGATGAGCTCCCAGAAACATTTGATAAGTGTGTATATAGAACCAATTTGGTATAGTGATTAAGGTACTAGGCTAGAAACCAGGAGACTGTGAGTTCCAGTCCCACCCTAGGCCTTAGGTGACTAAGGCCAGTCACTCTCTGTCAGCCTTAGGAAGGAGGCAATGGCAAACTGCTTCTGAAATCTTGCCAAGAAAGCTTGTCCAGGCAGTTGCCAGGAATCAACGCTGACTCAAAGGCACAGATATACCCACAAAAAAAGTATATTGGTAATATGGTTAGAAGGGAAAAGTCCAGCAAGCAGCACATTCTTCCATTTTAGATTTATAAATTATAATTTTTATGCATAATCTGGAATTCATAAGGTAAAGATTGAAGAATAATGAAGGAATGGAGGAAGAAATTGTATGAGCCCTAACATCTTAGTGTGGAAGAGGAAAAATGCATATTCTGAATTTTATGAAGTAAAATAAAACAGTAGAATGTGAGGCTAGGATGGAGTAGGAATGGCAACTTTGTCCTCCAGACAGTATGGACTCCCATTCCCAGTAATGGGTGGTTGAAGCTGTAGCTCAAAACATCTGGACAATATAATATTATTTACTACTTATAGATCATCCTTTTGATAACTAAATGCACTACAGAATAAGGGTATGTGAGTGATTCTACTGAAACAGAGATAGGATGAGATTATCATCACCAATTCCTGTTCTTTAGGATTCACTGGTAAACTCAGCTAAAACAAGGGGCACCTTTTCCCAGCTTATTTTCAAGAAGGAAGGAGGGAGAGCACTGGGTAATATCAGCAAAGGAAAAACATAACTTATCACCAACAAAGATACAAGAGGGATATGTGCTTAATTCTATTAGGCAAAGAGTATTAGAATGTGACACAAAAATCTGGCAGCAAAGAATTTCATTGTTGGCTGTAGATTGGTCAGCCCTATAGAAAGCATCCAGTTCTATTGCTCACTTAAGTACTCAATACATGTTTTCATATATTCCCTAAAGTGAGAGTGCATGGGAGGAGGGAAGGTGTCAGGCCTGAGGCCTACTGACTTTTTGCTGGCACACAGTGTAATTCCCAATACATCTCTGTACAACTGTTGAAGCAAAACTTTAAAACTAAAGACTAATGGATGCATTTTACTGAATGTGTGGAGAACTCAAAATAAAGAGAGTAGGGCATACACTCTACTTCATTCTGGTTCCCCCTTCTCTGAATGTCTTGAAGCTGAAGAAAAAGGATTAGGTCTTTGCACTACCCCATTTTTGTCATTTTGATCTTGAACAACAATTATTTCATGAAATAATAGTTGCAGGTCCTAAGATTGCAGCATTTACTGCATAGCCTCTTTCTAAGGTAAACTAAAGTAAACCTTGATTAGCTTTTGAGATTAGTCACATCATCAGATACAAAAGATAATAAGCTATTACACTGTTAACAGTTATTATTTGAAGTGTTGAGAACCTTTTTGATTATGGCTTATGTACAAATTAATTAGTTAAATAAATAAAGATATTGTATGTAAGATTCATACCATTTCACTTTTGCCAGATGACATTTTCATAGCCCATCTCCTCCTTACATCAAGTATATTTGGAAAAAGATATTAGAAATATAAATCACAAAAAACATTTTGCAATGGGATTACTCAGAGCCTTTTATATTCTTGATGACGACATAGTTAGGAGTGCTGTTTTACTAATTGTGAATAAGTCAGTTCAGGCCCAATTAGAATTCAATACAAAGTAATGCATCTGAAATGGAAACAGCACTGATTGGTGCTGAGATTAGGTG
The DNA here is from genome assembly GCA_030867105.1 of Liasis olivaceus. Lineage (NCBI taxonomy): Eukaryota > Metazoa > Chordata > Lepidosauria > Squamata > Pythonidae > Liasis > Liasis olivaceus. The sequence goes on along the minus strand of CM061354.1, from coordinate 33,552,019 downwards.
TTCTCAGATCACTGTTTACAGCCATTTCTTCTGTGTGTGGATCCGTTTCTACCTGTACTCTTACATATAACTTGACATGCAGTCCTACTAAATGTTCTTATATGAAAATGGGCTTCCCTAACCCTAACCCTGGACTCAGTAAGACTTAACTGTCAATATAATACATGGAATTTTGTTGTTGTCATTGTCAGATTCAGCCAGCATGGCATGGCGAAAGCAATGCTCAACTTCGCCTAGTCAATTTCACCGCCCAGGCGCTAGCAGAGAAAAAGGGGAAGTGAAACCGTGAACTGATTACTGGCAGGTGGTGACACTTAACTCAAACCACAAGCAGATACTTTGTATCAGCGCCAGCTTCCCTTGAGCTCTGGAGACATAGGAATGCGCAAAGACTCTGAAGCAAAGCAATCAACGAGCGATTGAGAACTCCTGGCTTTGCATGCAATGGGGGAAACCAACAAAGACAACAACAGTACAACCCATAGACGGCAATCAGAAAGACAAAGCACCAGGCTGAATCTGCCATTTGGGCGAGGGGGGATTTTTTTTTTTTTTTTTTTTTTATCTGCTTAACAGTCATTACTGACCCTGCAGTGACCGCCCCCTAGCGGTTTTCAAGGCAATTGCATCTTTCTAGTTTCGGAATTAGACTTTGCCAGAGCCTAATTCCTAGAGCGTCAGCCCAGCTGGCAGCACAGGAGGCGGGATTTCCGTTGCTTCGCGCCCCTTTTTCGGACGAGCGCGGTTTTCGCGCTTTTACCGGCAACTTGTCCCGTCTCTCTCTGTTGAGCCGCTGCCAGCATTTTTCCTCCCACCGGAGTGAGAGTCCTCATTTATCTACTCACGTATGTTTTCGATCTGCTGAGTTGGCAGAAGCTGCGGGTATAGAAACAAGAGCTCACCTTGTTAACGCGAGGCTGGACTCGAACCGCTGAAGCTTTCAGCCATTTCTGGCCGGCACTTTCAGCGTCATTAAGCCGCTGCGCCACCGCGTCCTGTGGGTAATCTGTAACTAAGCAACAGGGAAAAGTGCGGGAACGGGGAAGCTATAAAATACATTGTAAGATGTGCCAAGCCAATCCTGGCTTTGTCTGTACTTACTTATGTTATGCTTGAGTAAACTTCTTTGCTGAACACATGTGTCAAAAGAGTTTCTCTGGGACGAACGGGGTAAACCTTACAGTCATAGCACCAGAAACTAGGAAGTAAAAGAGGAAATAAAGACATAATATCTAAGTTATATTGTAAGTTGCAGTCAAGCCTTTTCCTAAATGTATAGTTTTAGTGCGCCCAATTATTTATTGAGCCTACAAATTCCATTTCAGTTGTTTTTAATACTTTTTATAAGGTTCTTTCTCAGTTTTGAAGCTTTCTATATTTTAGCAGCCTTATTTGTTTGGAAAGGATGTTGCTGTTATTGCTAAAAATAACTTATAAACCATTTTCAGTCTACTAAAAATCAGAGACCTATTTATTCCTGATCTAAATCACCATCTCTTCTTCACTTCTACAGTAATCCTTATTATTCCTTTTAAAGGAAACCTTAATCTCATTCATTTGGATCTGTATTTTTTTTTTTTTTCAGGCTTGTATGCCACCCATCTCCCCCAATGGGTGACTCTGGGCTGCTCACAATAATAAAAAAGAAGAAAAAACACAGTTCTCTCCAAAGATGGCTAAAATCTATAAATAATTTAAAAAATTATATTAAAATATATTAAAAATGCCCTAAAAACCTCCTCTGATTTTAGCCCTAAAAAACCTGTAAGATGCTGGGGGGGGGGGGGGGGACAACCCATCATCCCACCAACCATCTCCACAGGTGCGGGCCCCCCTCTGGCCCCCAGGCCTTCTGGCAGAGCCAGGATTTGAGCCCTTTCCTGAAGGCCATGAGGGAGGGGGCACACCGCACCTCAGGAGGCAGGATGTTCCATAGGGTGGGCACTGGAGCAAAAAAGCTCTCTGCCTAGACCCCACCAATTGAAATTCCTTGACTGGTGGGGTCTGCAATCTGCCCCTTCTGCTGGACCGAGTGGGACAGGCTGAAATGACTGGGGCAAGGAGGTTCCTCAGATAACCTGGTCCCGTGCCATGAAGGGCTTTAAAGGTAATGACCAACACCTTGAATTGGACCTGGAAACAAACTGGTAACCAATGCAGCTCACGCAACCGTGGTGTTATATGTGGTCTCCTAGGGGCATTAAGAACTGTCCGCGCTGCCGCATTCTGCACCAGCTGTAGCTTCTGGATACTCTTCAAGAGTAGCCCCATGTAGAGCGCATTACAGTAGTCCAACCCGGAGTGACCAGGGCATGAGTGACCGTGCGGAGGTCCCCCTGATCCAGGAAGGGGCGTCACTGCCGCACCACATGAAGTTGTGCAAAGGCCCTACTAGCCACGACTGCCACCTGCTCTTTGAGCAGGAGTCATGAGTCCAGGAGAACCCCCAGATTATGCACCAGGTCTGTCTGGGGTAGTGCAACCCCATCAAGAACCAAAGATGACAAAGTCCTAGATCTTGAGGCTCCCTGTATCCACAGCCACTCCGTCTTACCAGGGTTCAGCTGAAGTCTGTTGTCCCCCATCCAGGCCCCCACAGCCTCCAGGCACCACAAAAGGGCGTCACTTAAGGCACCTGGGATGGAGATGTATTGTGGGTATCATCAGCATACTGATGATACCTCACCCCATGGTGCCGGATGATCTCACCCAGTGGTTTCATGTAGATATTAAATAGGAGTGGTGAAAGCACTGACCCCTGTGGCACCCCACAAAGTAGGGGCCGGGGGCTGGACCTCTCGCTCCCTATCAACACCGATTGGGTTCAGCCTTGGAGAAAGGAGCTGAACCAGCACAACATTGTGCCACCCAGCCCCAACTCCTGCAGCCGACCCAAAAGGATACCATGGTCAATGGTATCGAAAGCCGCTGAGAGGTCAAGAAGAGCAAAAGGACTGATAGGGGTCCAGATAATCCGTTTCCTCCAGGATCCTCTGAAGCTGCCGTGCGACCACCTTTTCTACCACCTTCCCTAAAAAGGGGAGGTGGGAGACTGGACGAAAATTGTCCAGGAGGGTGGGGTCTAGCGACGGCTTCTTGAGGAGTGGGCGGACCAAAGCCTCTTTGAAAGGCTTTGGGAACACCCCCTCCTGCAAGGATGAATTAACCACTGCCAGGACCCACCCTAAAGTCACCTCCCTGGTAGCTTTAACTAACCAGGAGGGACAAGGATCTAAATCACAGGTGGTCGCACTGACAGCCCCAAGGACCCTGTCCACTTCCTCAGGGGCAACAGGATCAAACCGTTCCCAGATAACTGGGCAAGAATGCTCCCTGGGCAACTCCCCTGGACCTACTCCATGCTTGGCTTCCAACTGAGAACGGATCTGAGCGATTTTATCCATCAGGTGTTCAGCAAATTCCTCTGCATGACCCTGCAAGTAGTCTTCCGCCCCCCATTTTCCCAGGAGGGCCCGGGTGACCCTAAACAGGGCTGCAGGGTGACACTCTGAGGATGCAATAAGAGTGGAGAAATATTGGCGTTTCGCTGCCCTTACCGCCACTAGGTAGGCCTTAATAGCAGCTCTTACCCATGCTTGGTCTGATTTGTCCCCAGTTTTCCGCCAGCGGCGCTCTAGACGTCTCTTAGCCCTTTTCAGCTCCCTCAACTCCTCTGTGAACCACGGGGAGTCCCGGGAGTGATGGGCCAAGAGAGGACGTGCAGGCGTGATCCTGTCCAAGGCCCCAGCTGCCTCCTTGTTCCAGGCTGAGGCCATAGCCTCCACTGGGCCATGAAGCAGGGCCTCAGGAACAGCCCCCAGCTCCCTTTGGAACCCGTGTGGGTCCATCAGTTGCCGGGGTGGACCGTTTGAATAGGTCCCACCTCCCTGCAGAGGGGGGCAGCATAGGAGAATCCTGCCGCCACCAGGGAGTGATCTGACCATGACAGGGGGTATAATGTAAAATCCCCCACCAGATCACACTGCCACTGCTCCGACAAGAAAACCATGTCTGGGGTGTGACCACTGTCCTGGGTCGGGCCATCAATGACCTGGGATAGGCCCATGGCTGCCATGGTAGTCATGAACTCCCGAGCTGCCTCCGATGCCAACCCCAGGGACAGCAGATTAAAGTCCTCCAAGACCATAAGTCTGGGGAACTCCACTCCCAACCCCAAGATGGCCTCCAGCAGCTCAGGCAGGGAGGCTGCTATGCAGCAGGGAAGCCGGTACACTAGCAGCACTCCCAACTGATCCCGTGTGCCCAACCTCAGGAAGAGGGTCTCACATCCAGCAACTTGTGGAGCAGGGCCCCTGAAGGCCAATAGGGATTCCCTGATGACTACTGCCACTCCCCCTCCCCTGCCCTGGGGTCTCGGCTAGTGCCACACCCTAAACCCGGCTGGACACAACTCCCCCCTCTGGTGCCAACCAGGTCTTGGTGATGCATGCCAGCTCAGTCTGCTCCTCCCGAATAAGGTCGTGAATAAGGGGGGCCTTATTATTGACTGACCTGGCGTTCAGCAGCAACAGTCAAAAGCCCGGGCCTCTGTAGGCCTGCTGACCAGGGTCTGGGCTTGAGCTCTGAGGGCCTGAACACGCCACTGGTATAACGCATTGGGGGTGTCTTCCCCTGAAATGGCCTGCCCTCTGGCTCCTGCCATACTGCCCCATCACCACCTGAATGCCCGCCCTAAACCACCCGAGGTCCTTCTCCCCCCCCCCCAGGCCTCCCACTTAAGGGGCCCGCCATACTACCCACAACACAAGGGAGAGGAGACAAAAAAAGGGGTGGGGCAGCGCGCCCCTGTGGCACTTCAGCTGGCTGCTCACAGCGCCAACAGGGGGTCACCACTCCCAATCCTCTATCAAACACTCACCCTCTCTCCACCGACTTCTCTCACTGGCCGGGGAGAGAAGGACCCCACTCACTCCTACCCTCTGCCCGTCTCCCACCCAGGCAGAGAACAGCACATTCACCTCCCCCAACCAAAGCATCCACTCACACATGCCCACCCGCTCGAGTCCCCCCGCGTCTTCTCTAGCGGAGGGGGCGCCCCTTGCCACATAGGGGCTCATCTCCCAACCCCCAAGGTCTCAAAGTCACTGTGGGCCACCGGTCTCTGGCCTCCAATCCACTTCAGCCTTGCTGCTGCCGTCCCACCATCAGCACCGGCGCTCTCACCGCAGGCGCTCCCACCGCTGAGGCCAGCTGTGCCAGGCCTGGGCCACCACCCCGCTGGCACTCCCAGCCCCGCAGGGCCCACCTTCAACTCCAGCATCACTCACCTCAAGCCCAGGCTCTGCTCTCGACTCCACTGGTGTCACTGCGGCAGCCACCAACGCTCTCCCGCCGCCGCCTCCGTCGGCCGTCTGGGACCAAGCGCCGCCCACTGCCGCACCTGCCCATGTCCTCTCCTCTCCATCCTTGCTCCAGCTGCCGCCGCCACCGCAACTCCTCTCACGCGGCCACGGCCCACCTTGGACAGAGGTAACACCGGAAGTTCTCATTCACCCCCCATTCATACGAAAATCCCATGCCTCCAACTCTCCTCACCCCCATAATTGGTTATGGTAAAGGCTAAAAGGAGGTTATGGCTGGGAGCTCCGCACTAGGCATTCGCTTCCTGCCGCCATCTTGGAGAGAGTCTTCTTCACTCTTTCTGCTTATTCGGGTATGCTATTTATCAAAGTATACATTTGTGAGGTGAATCAAGTCCTTTAAGACTATCTAGAGATATGTCAAGCTCTTGGAAAGATTCTCCTTGGGTTTCTTAACAAGGTTTAGTGAAAAGAATTAGATAAAGGTACAGAAATCTCAGCAACTAGGTAGATTTTACTTTTAGAACCCAATTTATTCTTCAACTGCTTAAGACAAACACATATTCAGTCATTACTAAGATGAGAAATAGCAAGATTGTCATTCTCTTCACTGATAAGAGAAGAATGTCCAGGTGATCATAATTTGCTGAAGTGAAGGAGTTTATTTCAGCCATTTGTGCTTGTATATTTCAAAGTTGGGCTATGGCTATGGCTAATTTTATTGACAGAAATCCTTTATTAACTACAATTTATATACATATTGCCAAATGTATTACATCAAGTAAACTTTAGGAAAGTAAACTTTAGGAAAAGCTTATGTTTATTATATGCAATAGTTTTTAAGTGAGAGCATTTTGGGTAAGGTCTACATCCACAAAAATAAGACATAAGTGACCACTCAACACTCCCAGTTACTAGCACTAGGAAAAACCAGCTTTCTCCATTCCTTTCCCCCATTTATTTTCCTACAGATGCAAGTGGAAGCCAACCATATTTATTCACTACAGTTACAACGGTCATATATTATATTTGTACTATTACAAATATAGCACTATATTTGAAGCAATTCTCTTGTAAAATTAACACAAGAACATTTTTAAGGAGATAGAAAAAAAATACTTTAAGTTCTATCAGTATTATTCCCAGGACTGAAGATACCAACTGGAGTATCATCAATTACGGTGAGATGTTCTGCACTTCTGATTAGAATAATTCTTTCTAACTTTGCTTCCATGTATATCAACTTAAGAATATTATACTATTAGGCTCTTTTGACTTATTATGCGATATTTAGATTACCCTAAAAACAACCTTATATGTTGGTTGTATTTTTGTGGGAGGGCCATAAATGACACCTGCTATATAGCAATCATTTGAAGAAATAAGACTTTTTGTCATATTTGAAGCAGAACTAGGCTTCTTTCTATAAACGCTTAAAAAAAAGGGGGGGGGGTTAAATACTTTTGGCTCAGCTGTATCTTCCATTGTGTTTAATCTATGTATTTGTGAGGAAAAACAACCCTAAAATGGTTAATAATAATAACAACAACAAATGTTTTTGCTGCCCAAATCCCAGCAACTCATAACATCATAAACCTTATAAAGGAGGAGAAACAGTTTTTTTATCACCATCCAGTGAAATCTGGTGAATATATTTTATCATGTGTTCTATGGCCAGAAAAATTTGGGAAATGTTAATCTGCTACAAAGTGTCTGTTTGCTTAATGCCCTAATGGTTTCACTATCAAATAATTGTAGTCCCGTAAAAAAATTATATTCATTTAATGTCAGACTAGAGCAATTCAAAACTTATTCAAACAAAACAAGTCCGTGTACAGTATATGTCTGATTTTTCCACCAACCACACACACAAGCAAACATGCATAACTTCCTGAAGAAAAGGCAAATGATACACCACATTTATGATTAAATAAAATATTGCCTTTAAAGCTTTTCCATGAGTATAAAATGATTCTGTGGGATTGAACCGCAAGAGTCAGAATGACTCTTACATTTCATTATAACCTTATGCAGGGCTTTGTAAATTAACTCCTAAATGCTCATCTTGTCCTCCTGATTGCTCCCACCTGGAGTCATAAACCTCTGCATGATAGGATCATAACAATTTCTACAGCACTGTGGAGACATGCTGATATTGTTATGAGGAAACTGCAGCGGGGCAAATGTACAAAGTGAGTCTCTTATGTATTCTATAGACTGAAATAATGCTGCTAATGATGTTGCTAATTTTATTTAGTGTGCTTTGTGAGCCTGGGTAATAAATAATTAAAAAATAAATAGAAAATTAATCAAACCATAATGCAGTTTAAATATTGATGAACCCTGAAGAAGAAGCCAAACTTTGCCCATACAAAGTTATGCTACTCAGTAAACTGGCTTTACCAGCTTGGATCTCTCTAGATATTTGGGACCTACAACTATCTGAATTCCCAACACATCTGGAAAACACTATTTGGTCAGCAGGCTAGACTACTGTTGACAGGTAATCCTATATATATATATATGACCGGCCACAAACATAAAATCATGTAGGAACCTGAAGGCACTTTATGGAAAACAATTAAACAAGTTAATGACCACCCATATGCAGAAGCAAGCTCCTATTTACATCAAGGTGGAGTAAACTGAATGAAGGTAGGTATTTTCTTGTTTTGTTGTTGTTGTTTAAACAATTTTTTAAAACAAATATTGTACCCATGCATTATTCTAATTTAAATGAAAGAATGTAAAGAAAGCAAGAGGTCATCTTAGTAATGTTCAATACAATCTGCATATTACTTTGATAATTCACACTACTGTCTATACTGTTGAATAAGAACATTCACACTGGCTTATTTTTGTTAGACAAATACATTCTTAACATGTTCTAAATTATTAATAGTAATCATGATGTCTACACATGGAATGAGGTACTATAATGGCAAATGCCATTACAGTTACTTCTGAACTGATATTTTACATGGATATTGCTCCCATCACTTATATTCAAGGGCAGACGACATGAGATTTCTTCTGTAAGTGACATCCCCTATTCCATGGTATCCATTTGGCTTTTTCCAAGGATTAGGGAAAAGATATAAAAATAACAATAAAATTATAACCTTGTTAACAAATAGCTTATCTGAATTAATTTTTACTCAACATACAGTAAAAGTATATTTTCTCCCCCCCAACCCAATAAGACAATATTAAAAATACATTTTCTGTCAATGTTACCTGTTAGATTCAAGCATGTTCAATATACATTGTTGATACTATATAAATATATCAAAAACAATAACATATGAATTCTTTCTTTTAAAAAAGAATATTACACCGTACTACACAGCATGCAGTAAGTGATTTTAACATATCCCATAAAAACAACTGATTCAGGTTTTGAGGTTGACTCAAGTCATGAATACCTTGCTGTTGTTTGGAGCAGATCATACCATGATTTATTGATTGATTGACTGAATGATTTGAAAATACAAACATACATGTTGATAACCATAAGACCTGGCAATGGCTGAGAGCAGGAAAGTTGAAGAAAGAGACAGAGGGGCTAATTCTGGCTTCACAGGCCCAACAAATGCATACAAAGCCAGAATTGAGAAGACAGCAACAGACAGCAAATGCCACTTCTGCAAAGAAGCTGAAGAAACAGTGAACCACCTGGTTAGCTACTGCAAGAAGATTATACAGACTGACTACAAACGATGGCATGAGGAAGTAGCAACAATGGTGCATTGGAATATCTGCAAGAATTACCATTTGCCTGCAAGCAAGAACTGGTGGAACCACAAAACAGACAAAGTAATAGAAAATGAAGAAACTAAAGTGCTCTGGGACTTTAGAATTCAGACAGACAAGCACCTGCCCCACAACACCCCAGACTTAACAATTGTTAAAAAATACAAAAAAGTCTGGATAATGGACATTGCAATACGTGGAAACAGAGGAATAGAAGAGAAATACGTAGAGAAAATCACCAAATACAAAGACCTGCAAATAGAAATAGATTGACTGTGGCAAAAGAAAGCAAAGATAGTACTTTTAGTAATAACCCCCCCGGGTGCAATCCCCAAACATCTGGAGCACCACTTGAAGACCATCGGAACTGACAAAATCACTATCAGTCAATTGCAAAAGGCAGCTTTATATTTATATTTCAAATTTGTCACTGCCCATCTCACAGCAGAGTGACTCCAGCTTTACTTGGAATAGCTTATATCCTGTGACAATACCTTTAACACCATCAGACAACATCTGCCTATCCCAGGTCCTTGGGAAGGACTCAATAGGTGGATAAAAATGCCAAATCTGACTGGTTGACTGTGAGATCAACAATAATAAAGAATTAACAAGAATATGATTTTAGAGGTATCACTAACCAATTTTTTTTTTTATTGGCTTCAGAAATTGTCCTTGTGCTGCAAATGACTCCAAGTTCAAAACTCAATTTTGTTGATGGCTGACAAGGCTTGCTTTCATTCTGTTGTACTCTTTATTAAGTTCCTTGATACGGCCTCTGGGTTCGCCACTGGTTGTAGAAACCCCATTGGTTTGCCTCCCCTTCTCTTGGCCATTGCACACATGGGACATGTAGCCACATATTCCCCTACATCCTTTCTCATAGTTGGCCACCAAAATTGACGTCTGAGTAGATGCAGAGTTTTCACAAAGCCAAAACCATTCTTTCAACTTTTATCCTTGCTTCTTCCTGAAATTGTTTTCAAGTTTTTGCTACTGGTTCTTCATTAGAAACCTCTGTATCAGTGTTTGATTTCTTTCTTTTATTTGCATATAAGTTTAGGCTATTACATAGGATTAATTATTGTTATTGCTAAAGCCATTAACAAAGAAAGAGAATAGGGAAAGAGAATAAGATAATAAGTTGACAAGAAAATGCTCATGGTGTAGTTTCCAAACTGATTCTAAACATACATTTTTGAACATTGGAGAATACAGTTTACAGTCAAGTAGTGTGACTGTAAAAGCTTGAAATGAAGAAATTAGATGGTGGATGTTCAAGGAATACAACGAGTGTCATTAGATGGTGCCAGCTGTAAATCACTTAATTATCAAATGGGATCTTTTTAAAGGTTCAACTAAAAAAAAAAGGCTTAGAATTAGCAAAAAATGATATTTTCTTATTCATGTTGAGCTGAGTTTAACAGAGCTGAGTTCAACAGAATGCTATTACAGCATTTTGTTTGCTTTATTTTAAAATAGGCTCCATTTGTAGGCCATGTGGCTTGTCTAAAAGCCTCATGATGTCTGGCAGGTGATGTCAGGCTACAGCTTATTTTCATGCAATGAAGAAGCCCAAGGAATTTATACCGTTCTAAGAACAATGGCACCGCTAGGTCCAAACTGCAGGGCTTAGGGCCAGGGCTAGAATGTCTATGAAGGCTTCAAAACAAACCTAACAAAAGTCATTCCAAGAAAGTTCTGCAACCAGCACCATACAAACACTATTTTAACATTTCAATTCATGTCCCAAAAGCCTAGCAGTGACCTCAACTGATTAGCAGCTCACTGCTAAGCTGTAGGGAAACATTCAGCTATTTTGAAAGGTTTGTCTAAACTTACAGGTTCTGCCTGGCACAGAGGTTTCGTGTGAATTAGGAGTAGCTAAGGCAAGGCAGCAGTAGGCTATATTTCATTCAAATTTGATGGCATCTCTGATTGACGAAATTGTGAATTAGCTTATCTCTTCTCATCTAAAAAACTGTACTTTGGAAGCAAGAAGGAATGCAAGATTTCCAGTACTCTCTAAAAGGAAAAACCCTATAATTTATCCTTTTGGCAATTGTTGCAGGGTGAAACATTTCCTTTTAAGAATCATTGATCTTAGATTGATGGCTTGGGATTCCTACTTGCTGCTCTAATCAGCTTTGGGGGTTAGGTGATAGAAATGTCTGAGAAGACAGGATGAGCCAAAGCAGTGTATCTGTTGAATTGGTGTCATGTTAAGTTAACATACTTGACTTCCCTTCTCTGATTAATCATTAGGAACCTTTCCACAAATATGAACCAAGTAATCACATTTGGCAGTATTAGTACACCTGGGATGTTTCTGTTAGCAGAAGGATGGATTTCTGCATTTTTCCAGAAGTATAGCAATAAAATATTAGGGAGAAAAAAACCTTTGGGGGAAAATAATATAAATCCAAAAGAAAGGGAGACAGTGTTCTTATTCTGAATTTAATCTGCATATTAACAGCTTTCATTGTTATTTTCATCCCAACTTTTCTACTTTGCATTTTTAGCAGCCTACAGTTTCTCACAATCTCTGTTTTTCCTGTTTAATATTGTATGTGTCTGATTGCCATGAAAGCTACAAGAGATGGTTTAGAATTTCAGGCATGTATCATTAAAACGTTTATTTTTATATTCTAGGCGCTCAAATACTGTTAAACATGGTGTATTACTGCAAAAAAATATTTTGCAGTTTCATTTGTACTTTGCTTAACACAGACAGTAATTTTTGGTACTCTTTTGGTGGTGGGAGCTGAAACATTAACTTTTGTGACATGTCGTAGTAGTAGTAGTAGTAGTAGTAGTAGTAGTAGTAGTAATATCTTTATTACAAGTCACAGACTAAGCAACACGGAAACACAATATAGTATGCATTGTAAAAAGATTGCTTTTGGTCTATTTGGTCTGTTTTGCTATAAACAAAGCATGAATTCTATAGGCTACAATTACAAATTTAACTACAGCAAGAGTTATCCTAGGGTTTCTTCTTTATCCCTCAAAAGGAGTTGTACGCATAATTTTCCTGTCTGTCTAAGAAATGGGCTAAAAAGAGGAGCTTATTATCAATATCTGAGTAAAAATAACAGTAAAACAAAACATAAGCCTGTGATTCAATACTCCCACATTCCCAAGGGCAAAACCTTTCATCATGGCGGATTTTCCAGAATTTACACCCCAGCACTGCTGATGACAAAACATAAAACTGCAGTAATGTGAAAGCCTTACAAAATTAGTTTGTAATTTGCTTAAAATGTAAAATATATGCTGCTATAAACCGAGTCCAAGTTGCATGCATTGCTTCTCTCTTTTTAGTAATAAGTAGGACTTTACAATGCTTCTTCTTCAGAAAGACTCTCAAGTCTTTTTTTATTGTGAGCCACCCAGAGTCACCCGTTGGGGGAGATGGGCGGCATACAAGTTGAATAAATAAATAAATAAATAAACAAATAAACAAATAAATAAATAAAGTAAGGTGTATGTAAATAATATTGTCTGTATTACCTAAAAGTAACCACTAATTCATTTCTCTCTCTCTCTCTCTTTCTGACAGTTCTTATCAAACCACTGCTTTAACATGTACTGATTACTTTGTACTCTTCTGGTTTGAGATAGGCCTAAGATCTGTTACAGAACTAAATCAAGAATTCATGCTGCTTAAGATGCGAAGAGAGGACTCTTTGGAAAAGACCCTGACGCTGGGAAAGATGGAAGGCAAAAGGAGAAGAGGACGGCAGAGGATGAGATGGCTAGATAGCATCACTGAAGCAATGAGCATGAAATTGAGCAAACTCAGGGAGGCAGTGAAAGATAGGAAGGCCTGGCGCAATATGGTTCATGGGGTCACGAAGAGTCGGACACGACTTAACGACTGAACAACAACAACTGCTTAAGAGTTGTTTCATCAGGAGAATCTGAAACTGCTTCAAGGTATAATTGTATTAGCTAAGAGTAATTCAAAAGTTATACTCAGCTTGGTTGATTATCTTAGGCAGCCTGAACAAAGGACCATATCTGAATCCTTTAGATAAGAATTATCTACCAATTCAATTTTATCATATAAATCAAGGCACAACATCAAATTAGATGATGATTGTCTGGGGCCAACCACTCTTTAACATCTTTCAAAATAATTCAAAAATCTTTGAAGGAGGGTTATGTGAGCTGCATCAAAAAATAATTTCCCCTACTCTATCTCCTACAGAAGTTCTATTTACAATGTAAAAAACCAGTTTGTGCCAGGCAAAAACCTGTACAATTTTATTTTTCATCTTTAGATTGGCACAACTCCAATAGTTGTAATGGGAACTTTTCTGGAGAATAATTGTGGTGTTTTAAATAAAGGACCAGGTCATTGGAGCCTAGTCTTAAGCTAAAATCTCCTCCTAAGATGCTCTGTGCTCATGAATACTTTGCTATCAGGTTAGATGTGTAAGTTTCTAAACGACTGTATTTCTTTGCACTAAAACTGCGTCTTTGAAGGGGATGGGTCAACATTTATCCACAAAATGCAGCAGTGTTTAAATCTAAGACTACTACTGCCACATCCCTAAATGCATAAAGCTTAGTGCAAAGTACTTCAGGTTGGTGGAAATTAATATAGCCAAACCTCCACTTGGTTGCCTTCCCACTGGAGACATAACTGCATCCAACAAGATTATGTAATATCTGACAAGCTTTAACTCCTCTCTCAAACATGTTTCCTGTAGGGACATAAAATTTTAAAAAGTTCTGAGTCTCTTGGCTTAGTTTCCCTGAGTTATTTATTTATTTATTTTTTCATTCATTCATTCATTCATTCATTTTTCAAATTTATATGTACTGCCCATCTCACCATACAAGTGACTAACGGTGGCATTAAGATAAAAAAGTATAAAATCATACACACACACACACACACACACAGTGTGTACATATGTGTTGTCTGTGTGTGTGTGTGTGTGTGTGTGTATATATATATATATATATGTATATGTATATATATATATATATATATATATGTTAAAAACTACTAAAGTTTAAAGTTTAAAATTAAGCTAAACTACAATGCAAACTAAAAAGGTGGAGACAACATCCTCAGGTACCAGCCACCCCCAGTGCTGTGAACCCCCATTGGGTCCCCATGCAAGTTGGCAGAGCCAGGTCTTAATGCCCTTTTGGAAGGCCAACAGAGTGGGGGCCAGTCTCACCTCAGGGGCCAAGATATTCCACAGGGTGGAAGCCACGGCAGAATAGGCTGTCCTCCTGGACACTGCCAGTCAAAACTCTCTAGGCAACAGGGTCCATAAGATACCCTTTCTGCTGGACTGGGTGGTACAAGTTGATGTAATAGGGACAAGATGGTTGCTCAGTGTTTTCCAAGGAATAAAAGTTCTTGGATCATTCATTGTGAATTAGCCGTCCAATGCATTAGTAATTTTCTTCTGTGATATCTCTAAAGCCTATGAGGTGTGGCTATAATCATATTAGGAGGCTGAGCATTAGAATACCATGTTCCAGGTATTCATCTATCAGATGAAATGGAATTGTCAAGTGTGACTATCCTTGGATGCTACAGAATCAGTCTCTCTTCAGGTATCAGTTTAGAACTGGCCTATCAATTTCCCTCTGTTTTCCTCCCTACTCTATGACATGCATTGGATCAAAATGGATCAAGGGTATATTTTGTTTGTGTCAGCCTTACAAGGTAGACCAGAGAGGAAACACTTCCAGATGAGCTAATTCTACTTTATTGTAAGGTTACATTAACAGAATCTTGCAAGCCTGAAAGTACTTCTCTCCCTTCATTCCCTTTATAGCCCAAAAACTAGGAAGGGTCTCTTCTGAGCCTCTTGCCATGCCCACATTCCTGCTGTGGGCTAAGCTGCCTTTTATCTGACTGTTCCTTTGGTTGCGTCTTGTTGCCCTGTCTCCCAAGGTCATTCCCACATACCATTACAGTTTGTTATGATTGTTGCAGACCCACTTAGAAGCTGTCACCACTAGGTCGATCAGAGGTTCAGCTAAGTGTTACCAACAGTATCTGAACTTACTCTAATTTTCTTAATAGTTCATCTTGTTCACAGTTTGGCAATGGTCCAAAGAAGTCAATGAGTCTTGCTTACCAAGCTTCATAGGTAATATTTCTTTCTGTAGTTATCTCTCTGTGTTTATTTAAACTGCCCTTTGTTAAGGGCAATGCTGACACTGTGTCCTCAAGGTTATTTGTCACTAACATTTTATTCCTACTGCTTCAGTTTAAGTAAGTATATGAAAAAGTGAGCATATTTTGCAATCTAAGATCAAAAGTGAGAGTCAGTTTTGTCTGGTGGTTAAGGAACCAGGCTAGAAAGCAATAGACTGTGAGTTCTAGTCCTGCCTTAGGCATGAAAGCCGGCTGGGTGACTTTGGGCCAGTCACTCTCTCTCAGCCCAACTCATCCTCACATAGGAGGAAGAAGGAGTATTAGGTATGTTCACTGCCTTGAGTTATTTATAAACATAATAAAGGTGGGATTAAAAAAATCTTTAAAAAAATCACAGAAAATAATTGTGATATTTGGAAAATATCTCCAAATGAGATATTTTGAGCAGTATATCAGGAATTCTTGAATGCTTGAATGGCAGTAAACCCATCTTACATCCTGTTTGATGAGTTAGCCATTCAGCTACCAGTAGATACCATCAGATGGAATTACATGGAGAAGTTGTCTTAAAGAATGGCCCTTTTAGCATCCCAAGGGCATCTATTAATTCTGTTAAGGTTAATATGTAAAAGACCTGCTTAGTTTTAAGGATCCATTTGTTCTTGATTTTCCTCTCCTTTCCTTTCCTTTTATTTTTTCCCCCCTACTGCACAATAATACAAATTCTCTCTGTGCTGCATCCTGTTGAGATTTGACTTGGAATTTGAATTTAAGTGTTTCTGCCAGCTGGATGCAGCTGCTTCCTCTTAACATCAATATTTTGTGCTTCTATAAATGTCATTAATTTGTCTAGATGATTTGGGGTAAATATCTCAAATCCCGTTTTTAAGAAATCCATATCTTTATTTATTGTTATTTGACATTTAAAATTGGCAATTACTGCCTGTTCTGTTAAAATCGTTTCCTAGATATAAAGTCCAAAGACTGGGATTGTTGGAAGGATGGCATCAGTCTCAAGTGGAGAATTGTTTTAATTTTTTTCTGATCGTCTGATTCCTTCCAAAGACACGAAGAGAAAAATAGCGGTTGTTATTTCTCAATCTCCTTTAATCCCATCCCAAAACATATCACTTCAACTTGTAAGGAGGATTCATCTACTATTAGATTTATTTATGGATTTTTCATTCTTGAGTGCTAAATAGTTGACAATTGTTGATGGCTCTGATGGTTTTGAAGGCACCAACCTTCCCAAATTTGTTCTGTGATACTTCTTTCTTCTATTCTCTTCCTATAGGTAATACTTCAAAGTTTTATTTTTATTTTAAAAATAAAATAAAATCACTCTCCTTCATCAAAACATAAGATCCTTCCTGAGAGATGTAGAAAGATAAGGTTAAAATGATGTTAAAAAAGAGAAACTTCAATTTATTAGGACTCTCGAACTGAGCTACCTGTCCATCACCATTTAACCCTTTGCTCTCTTTTGTGATACCTGTCATTTTGGAGGGCAGTTAGGGACCTGTATTACTTGACTTGGTATATTCCCTTCAGTACTGAAAGAACTGATGAATATATTAAGTTTACTTAATATATTAAGTTAACAAACTTTAAGTTTGTTCACTTTTGCTGAGATATATTAGAAAAAAGCAAAAACAATCCAACAAAAATATTTCTCTAAGGCAAGGGTCACCTCAAAGTTCAGTGACTATGAATATTTCTTATGAATAGAGACAATTAATAACTTATATGACTATATGAGTGTCTAAGATATTGGATGCCTCCTTTTTTTGCCCAGAAATATATCTTATTCTTACAGAATATTATAAGTAGAAGTATAGTTATGCAAAATTGCACCATTTCATAATTCCTACTCTTAATTGGACTTTTGAAAATTCAGGTAGAGAGCTTTCTCTAAAATTACTAGCAGTGAATAATTTCATCATTGTTATGTTAAGGTTTCAGACAATGTAAGCCTTTATCATTAAACTTATTCAGTTAGTCTGCCACACAAAATGATGTAGCCAAAAATAACTGCATAAAGCAGCTTTCTCCTTCCTGAAATCTCATAACTGAAATTCATATTTGAATA
The DNA here is from genome assembly GCA_030867105.1 of Liasis olivaceus. Classification (NCBI taxonomy): domain Eukaryota; kingdom Metazoa; phylum Chordata; class Lepidosauria; order Squamata; family Pythonidae; genus Liasis; species Liasis olivaceus. Next base: position 33,534,723 of record CM061354.1, on the reverse strand, counting down.
TATTCTGTATTGTTAATCATTGGTTTGTCAGTCTTAGCACAGTTTGAACTAGCTCTATTCTTCATGTAGACTACAATGCTATATAAGTGTAAAATGCTTATATTAAATCAAGGACTTTGCACCAACTTTATCGTGTTCAAAATTATAGAATTGGAATGCAAATATATTATAGTAAAATGGAAGGAATAAAGTATACTGTCAAGATGAGGAATGAGACAAGCCTGCATTCAGCCATGTCTTCCTGCTTGCTGATTAGGTATCAAGGCTTTCATGCTGAAATCCAAACAAACACTATGTGTTAGCTTTGGTGATAACAAGAAACTGAAAATAGGTATTAGTTTACATTCTCATAGGAACTAATTCTAAGAGATAAAAAGAGGGCTGCTGGATCATGTTGGCATCAAGGGGGAAGTTTTACAAACTGAGAAGTGGAATCTTACAGTGAATGTCTATCCAATCCTTCAAATTTGTACATGTACCCTGAACAAAGGAAGTATTTTAACAATGAAGAGAACTGCTGCTTTTAAATGTTACTTTCATAGATATGTGTATCACTGCCCTTTTTTGGACACAGCAGTATACTGGGGTTTAGCATTAGCAATAAATTAGTTCTTATGTTTTTAATTTATTAATCAAATGTGTATGCCACCACTTTCACTATGACTAAGGTGACTTCCAAGAGTTAAAACCTCAGTGGTACATATACAATAAATAATATATATAATGAAATTTCTAATAAATATAAAAATAAAAATGTCCATGGCAAAAATTAAGTAAAATAGGTAATTTAATTTTGCAATTCTAACTTACTAAGGAATAAATGCCATAATTTAGTGAAACTTATTCTGAATAAATATGCATTTGATTGTATTGCAAGATACTATTTTATTAACAATGACTTTTGAGCTGTTACATGCATTGTAATATATGTTCAGAACAGCTTTAAGGGGCTGTTCTGTTGAGATAAAAAGAAATCTTAAGGGAACATTCCTTTTTAAGTTAAACTTGGGATAAAAATGATTTTCAAAAAGTTATTTGTGTTAACAGGTTCTTTCTTTCTATTTTCCCCATTTTTCATTATTTATTTTATTGCAGTTAAATTGTCTTTATATTCTTTGCTTTACAAAATCACTCAAAACTGGGAGAAACCTATTACACTATAAATAAATAGGAAAGCTTATCTTCATTACAGAGATAGTACAATCAGATAAAACAAAGGTAATATTAAGGGGGGAAAGAATTCTGTTTCATCTTTCTTTTCCTTTTTATGCATTTTTAATGGTTCAAAATAACTGCTATTTTGAAAATTATTCGTTTATAAATGCCACAAAATTATTCTCACGCCATTAGTTTGCAAATTCTTTGTTCTGACATTCTGGTTAGATGTATCCAATATTTAATCGACAATTGGAATCATGCCAATGTTATTTTTAAAATTTAACAGTATTTCCAGTAGTGTTTTATTTATTTATTAATTTTTTCCGATATGAGGGTTGTGTGAATTAAAGTGAAAACAGAAATTAGAGACATTTTTTTTATACTGTAGGTATATGATGTAGAGAGTTAAGTTTAAAGAATCAGATATATGAATGTTTAAAAAGCTTAGATCTATAAAAACAGCCAACATTTTCTCTTTATCTGGAAAATACTTATCTACATCTGAATCACATTTACGCTATTGTTTACATTTATTGATCATTGTGTTTTTAAAATGTATGTGCCAGAAAGCAGAATTTACCCTGCTAATATAGATAAAACCACTCATATTTACCCCTTCATGGATCACTGCCTTGTCGTGGCGAAGGGGCTTGTGTAACTCAGTGAAGCCATGAGCTATACCGTGCAGGGCCACCCAAGACGGACAGGTCATGACAGAGAGTTCTGACAAAATGTGGTCCACTGGAGAAGGAAATGGCAACCCACTCCAGTATCCTTGCCAAGAAAACCCCATGGACAATGTTAAAAGGCTAAAAGATATGACGCCGGAAGATGAGCCCCTCAGGTCGGAAGGTGTCCAATATGCTACTGGGGAAAAGCGGAAGGCAATTCCAAGTAGTTCCAGAAAGAGTGAAGCGGCTGGGCCAAAGCCGAAAGGACGTTCAGCTGTGGATGTATCTGGAAGTGAAAAGAAGGTCTGATGCTGTAAAGAACAATATTGTATAGGTACGTGGAATGTAAGATCCATGAACCAAGGCAAGCTGGATGTGGTCAAACATGAGATGACAAAATTGAACGTCGACATCTTGGGAATCAGCGAATTGAAATGGACGGGAATGGGTGAATTTAATTCAGGTGACCATTATATCTACTACTGTGGGCAAGAAACCCTTAGAAGAAATGGAGTTGCACTCATAGTCAGTAAGAGAGTGGGAAAGGCAGTAATGGGGTACAACCTCAAAAACGACAGAATGATCTCAGTGCGTATCCAAGGAAAATCATTCAACATCACGGTAATCCAAGTCTATGCCCCAACCACTGATGCCAAAGAAGCTGAAGTTGACCGGTTCTATGAAGACCTACAACACCTTCTAGAACTAGCACCAAAAAAAGATGTCCTTTTCATCATAGGGGATTGGAATGCTAAAGTAGGAAGTCAAGGAGTAATCGGAATAACAGGCAAGTTTGGCCTTGGAGTACAAAATGAAGCAGGGCAAAGGCTAATAGAGTTCTGTCAAGAGAACAAGCTAGTCATAGCAAACACCCTTTTCCAACAACACAAGAGACGACTCTACACATGGACATCACCAGATGGTCAATACCGAAACCATATTGATTACATACTTTGCAGCCAAAGATGGAGAAGCTGTATACAGACGGCAAAAACAAGACCAGGAGCTGACTGTGGCTCAGATCATGAGCTTCTTACTGCAAAATTTAGGCTTAAATTGAAGAATGTAGGGAAAACCACTAGACCACTCAGGTATGACTTAGATCATATTCCATGTGAGTACACAGTGAAGGTGATGAATAGATTTAGAGGATTAGGTTTGGTAGACAGAGTGCCTGAAGAACTATGGACGGAGGTCTGTAACATTGTACAAGAAGCAGCAACTAAAACCATCCCAAAGAAAAAGAAATTCAAGAAAGCAAAATGGCTGTCTGATGAGGCTTTACAAATAGCTGTGGAAAGAAGGAATGTGAAAAGCAAGGGTGAAAGGGAAAGATATAAGCAACTAAATGCAGATTTCCAGAGAATAGCAAGGACAGATAAGAAGGCCTTCTTAAATGAACAATGCAAAGAAATTGAAGAAAACAATAGAATGGCGAAGACTAGAGATCTCTTCAAGAAAATTGGAGATGTCAAAGGAACGTTTAGTGCAAAGATGGGCATGATAAAGGACAAAAAAGGCAGGGACCTAACAGAAGCAGAAGAGATTAAGAAGAGGTGGCAAGAATACACAGAAGAACTATACAAGAAAGATCTTAATGTCCCTGATGTCCATGCTGGTGTGGTCACTGACCCTGAGCCAGACATCCTAGAGAGTGAAGTCAAGTGGGCCTTAGGAAGCATTGCTAACAACAAAGCTAGTGGAGATGACAGTATTCCAGCTGAGTTATTTAAAATACTAAAAGACGATGCTGTTAAAGTGCTGCACTCAATATGCCAGCAAGTTTGGAAAACGCAACAGTGGCCACGGGATTGGAAAAGGTCAGTTTACGTTCCAATTCCAAAGAAGGGCAATGCCAAAGAATGCTCAAACTATCGCACAATTGCACTCATTTCACATGCTAGCAAGGTTATGCTCAAAATCCTACAAGCTAGGCTTCAGCAGTACGTGAACCAAGAACTACCGGATGTACAAGCTGGGTTTCGAAGAGGCAGAGGAACTAGAGATCAAATTGCCAACATTCGCTGGATCATGGAGAAAGCACGAGAGTTCCAGAAAAGCATCTACTTCTGCTTCATTGACTATGCAAAAGCCTTTGATTGTGTGGATCACAACAAACTGTGGCAAATTCTTAAAGAGATGGGGATACCAGACCACCTTACCTGTCTCCTGAGAAATCTGTATGCGGGCCAAGAAGCAACAGTTAGAACCGGTCATGGAACAACCGATTGGTTCAAAATAGGGAAAGGAGTACGACAAGGCTGTATACTGTCACCCTGCTTATTTAACCTATATGCAGAGTACATCATGAGAAATGCCAGGCTGGAAGAATCACAAGCCGGAATTAAGATTGCAGGGAGAAACATCAATAACCTCAGATATGCAGACGATACCACCCTAATGGCAGAAAGTGAAGAAGAACTAAAGAGCCTCTTGATGAGGGTGAAAGAGGAGAGTGCGAAAGCTGGCTTGAAACTGAACATTAAAAAAACGAAGATCATGGCATCTGGACCCATCAATCCCTGGCAAATAGAAGGGGTAGAAATGGAAGCAGTAACAGACTTCATTTATTTGCGCTCCAAGATCACCGCAGACGGAAACTGCAGCCATGAAATTAAAAGACGCTTGCTCCTTGGGAGGAAAGCTATGGCAAACCTAGATAGCATATTAAAAAGCAGAGACGTCACCTTGCCGACAAAGATCCGCATAGTCAAAGCTATGGTTTTTCCAGTAGTAATGTATGGCTGTGAGAGCTGGACCATAAAGAAGGCTGAACGCCGAAGAATTGATGCCTTTGAACTGTGGTGCTGGAGAAGACTCTTAAGAGACCCCTGGACTGCTAGGAGGTCAAACCAGTCAATCTTAAAGGAAATCAACTCTGATTGCTCATTGGAAGGATTGATAATGAAGCTCAAGCTCAGATACTTTGGTCACCTAATGCGAAGAGAGGACTCTTTGGAAAAGACCCTGATGCTGGGAAAGATGGAAGGCAAAAGGAGAAGAGGACGGCAGAGGATGAGATGGCTAGATAGCATCACTGAAGCAATGAGCATGAAATTGAGCAAACTCAGGAAGGCAGTGAAAGATAGGAAGGCCTGGCGCAATATGGTTCATGGGGTCACGAAGAGTTGGACACGACTTAACGACTGAACAACAACAACTCATATTTAAGCAGTAAGTGACCTGTGACACTTATTTAATTAATTAAGTAACTTTCTCATGAGATGGGTGGTGACCAAATTTAAAATATAAATTAAATAAATAGATAGATAAATAATTGGGGCTTGACCTCCAGCTTGGAGGTTTAGCGGTAAAGTGTTTCTCTTTCCCATGTCAACCATCATCCTGATTGGAGTCAAGATAGCTCTGTGAAATAAGCAATATCACTACACTCAGTCCTTGTGTATAGCATAAAATATGCATGCTTTATATTTTAATCAGTATATATTTTAATCAGTATATTTGCCAAAGTACTTTCAAACTATCATTGGCCAACAGAACATCATTTTTACAAATTTTAGGCTTCCATGTTGATGCCAATATTGTCTTTCCCCAACATTTTGATGTCACAGAAAATTTGTGTTTCTCTTATATTTCAAAATTCTCTTTTCCTGATCAATGGTCCTTTTGTGATGTCATATTCAATTGTTCATTCCCTCAGAGTCTTATTTCATCTTATTTATCTTCCCATATTATTTAGAGGTTATTTGTTTTCATGGATAATTTCCAAAAGGTTTCTGTTGTATTTAAAGTAGACGAATGGATGGAATGGAAGAAGAAGCAAAACGTTCTTCTGTTCTTTTCTTGTCTTTCTGTGGAGAAGAAGGGTTCCTTTGCTCCAGAATCCAGCCATGATAATATAGTTAGGATGCGTAGATATGCAGTAACGGCCATAAGCAAAGTTATTGTATGGTCAGCCTGGATGGCAGCAGAAACAAGAGCTGATCTGTCAGGTTGGCCAAATAGTTCAATGTTTGCTACCTGCTGAAGTACATAGAGAAATTCTAGAAATGTCAAAATACCAATGAGAACATGCATATATTTCAAAATTAATTTGGTTGCATTTAATCCCATGTTTGCAAGGCACATATTGGTCAAAGTATTCTTGTAAGGAATTATTTTTAAGTATACAGATGCCCTCACTAAACTATTTATTTGTTTGCAAAATATTTTTATAATATAGAAAATATTCAGAATGTTTTACAACTTTGGGATCTTAACCGCATATGAAAATAGGCACCTAAATATATTGACCAATTTTGTCATTGAAGTTTGTCAATGCCTTTATGGTACTTCAACAGAGTATGTACATGTGTATGTATTTTGTCTTTGCTGCCATCCAGGCTGACCAAGGGTATAAGTCTAATAAATGAACAGATAATTGCCTTTGGTTTATATCAGACAACATTCCTAAAACCAGATTATAATTTTAAGAATTGGTGTTTGAATTTTATTGTTCACTTTTTTCTTCCTGTTTATTATTTAGGTTGCATGCTACATATAGTAAGGCTATAGTTAGAGTATCAATTTTAATTTATTGCTCTTAAATAAGCTGCTTTTGCAAAGTCCCTCTTTCTTATGCTGAAGTTTTATATATACATAGAAGTTGCACATTATTTTATCTTAGGTTGTGATGTATGTTGATATTTTTATTTTATTTTGGTCTGATTATATTAAAATATTAATCATCCTGAATCAATCCATTGCAGGATGAAGTTCTCTTCATTGTAGTTTATGGACTGTAAACTACCATACTGATCCACTATACTACACTTGTTCTTGTTCTGTGTCTCTTCCAGTTTTAAGCAGTGTAGTTTATAATAGTGTCTCATGTTTTGTTTTGCAAGTGCCTTCGCTCTTTTTAAAAGCAAGATGAAAATAAAACATGAACTGCTACTCCTTTAAGTTATTCAGAAAGCATGTGATGAATGTTTCATGATAGATAGACCTCATGTGGCCTAGAAACAGAAAAAGACTACCTTAAAATGCAACGGTCAAATTCCCACTGATCGCTTATGCTATTTGTGGCAATGAACATCTTGTTTATGATCTATATTGTGCTGGGAATAAGATACATTGTTTTCTTTACCCTTGATGGATGCCACTTGTTTGTCCAAGAACAGTCTAAGGATAGCAATGAATAATGATCTGCAGCTACAAGAAATAATTTATATGCCTTGATCAGAAGATCTAGTTTCTCTTGGGTGAGTGAAATCCCTGATTTTTTTTTTTTTAGATCTTGTATGCTACCAATAGAGACATAGACAGGTATGTATAGGCATGCAGGTTCTTGTAAGAACTTGTATGTCTTCCCTGTTAAGTTTTCTTGGCAAGTCAGTAATTGTAAATGAGAAACTATATATTGAACTATATATTGTTCAATGATTATGAGAAACTATATATTGAACATAACTTGAACCTCTGTTTGACTGTTCAACTCTTCCTCTTGTCCCATTCCATGCACTACCTGATTAAGGCTATTCATTAAAGCCCCTGTAAATACTTGTGCTCTTACACTTTGGTGGATGAATGGTTCTATACTTCTATGTGTTTGCTAACATTTCCTTTTCTTTTCTTAGAATAAGCAGAATTTACGTCTATGGGAATCCATGTATATATACTGCAAGATCAGTGCTGCAAGACCAGTTGGTCCTGAGTTCTTTTATTATCATCATATTTATTTATAATTAGTATATCAGGTTTGGTATTTAATAAAGTTTCCCCCCTCCAAATGTTATACTGAGTTGATTCATTACTCTCTGGATGTATTTCAAAATATAATGTACAAACTCCAGCATGTTATGATGCTTATATGTTATGTTAATTTGACATTCGTGGTAGCTATCTATCATTCTAACAATAATCCATCTGAACCAGCAGGCATGAATACCAATTACTGAAAAGATTGGAGCTTATCCTTGAATTTTCTTCTTGCTCTTGCTGGTAGACATATGTCAGCAAGCAGGGAATAGCGCAGATATATCAAAGTCTTTTAAAAAAAAATCAAATATCTCTAGATGTATTCTGTAATGGAACAGGCTAAGGCTGACATTCTCAATCTAAGCAGGGGGAAAAAAAAGATTTCTGAATTTGTCTGCTCATATGGAAAAAGGTGAATAAGAAATAATGTAACTCAAAATTATCACAATCTTTTACCAGAGTTTTGGAAATGTATCAGCATAAGTTCCTGGTAATTAAATACTGTTAGCTTTTTCTATAAAATCAAAATTATGGTGTTGAGTGGTGATTTAATATTGAAACTTTGCAGAATTTTTAGGACAATCATGAGATAGACAGTCAGTCAGTCAGTTTATTACGGTCTTAGACGAGTATAAGCAATGTATCCATGAGTGCTCAGTGAGTATTTATAAATCTATCTTAATAGATAGTAAATAAAACAAAATTTAAGACAAAGTTAAAATACATTTATAAACAACGTGACTAGAATCTATGTAGTCCAAGAGGAACAATCTATGTCTAAGTTATAAAGTAGACTCTAACATTATATAAAATGTGTTAATATCTAAAATTACAGAGATATGATAGTATCTAAAATTTAGGTAAAATGTAGTAATATGTAAAGTTACAGAAAAAAACATCTAAGATTACTTAGAATACATCTGCCTGGTGGGAAATTGGCCCATCAAGGTCGTGCTGCATAAAACCTAGCCACGTGCATTGTAATAAAAGGCAGTTCATCTACGAGCAGCATCTGGGCATAGGCCAAGTCTGAGTGACAGGATGTATCTGCTAATCAGAGGGAGGATAAATCTGGTTCAAGTGTCTCTGCAAAAGGAGCAGTGAAGAGGAACATATTCTATGATTTTGACCTCTCCAGAATCACAGGGGCAGAGTCTTTGAGCCAATGGTACTTTTTATATTTGCCATCTGATACTGCAGAGAGGAGAGCACAATGTCAGGCAGAAGAGAAAGTGTTTCGATGGCTGGGTGTTTCTAGCTCTGTGAGGCAGCCAGCAGCAGTGACAACATATCTATTGTGTGCTGATGTCAGGAAGGCTGGGGCCTTCCCTAGATCTGCCTGGTGCTCCATATTCTCTATCCTTTGCTTCAGAGTTTGTTTCTCTGGATCATGTTTCATCTTGAGAACTAAGGAAGGAGAGAAACTCAGATTTAGAAGTTTAGATTCAACAGCCTTAAACCAAGTAGATTAAAAGTTGTCCTGGAGAATTAATGGTGCTAGGCCTTGAGGATAAAAGTTAAGCCTTAACCAAAGGTTTATGGAAGCAGGACATACTCTTGACTCAACTTTTATCATACGTGTCTCTAGTCATAGATATGCATTTGAGACACAGCAAGGTATCTGGAGAGCTGCTTTGATGAATTTGGATTGTACCTTCTCCAAAGCAGTAAAACAAGTCCCATAGAGCTGCTGGGCTAGTGTCTTAGCCTGAAAAAGCTTAAGTGCAGCTGGGATATAATATCTTCGCTTGGAGTGGAAAAATTTAAGGATGGCATTGGCAGATCTTTGTCCAGTGGCAGCAGTGGGTTTTCCTTGAGCCAGTGGCATGCACAACTAGCCCTGAATTCTTGAAGCAGGTCAGCTGTTCTATCCTATGACCATTAATGCTCCATGAGTTGGGCTTTGGCCTTTTGGTAAATGCCATAATCCTGGTTTTCTGATACTTTATTTCCAGATAATCATTGTTGCAGTACTGGGCCAGTGCTCTGATAGCTCTTTTAAGACCTATTGGTGTTCTGGAAAGAGCTACAGCATCATCTGCATAAAGCAGCAGAGCAGTGCTGCGATCCCATAGTTTGGGGGATGGACATTTTAATTGTTTAGGCCTCTTACCATACCATTGATACAAAAGTTAAAAAGTGGCAGTGGGGAGGGGAGTAAAATGAATCCCTCTTTGACTGCCTTTTTGACTGAGTTTTAACCAGTTTTGACAGAAATGCTTACATATTGCATCTGACCTTAAGAGTCATATTAGGGTTGATTGGTGAGGCTTCCAGCTTCTCCCATAGCTTGGTCCTGGATCCGGAATTAAAGGCTGCCTTAAGATCTATAAAGGCAGCATACAGTGATGCCACATCATTACCTGAATATTTTTCAAAGTGTGGTAAGACTAAGCATTGATCGCTGATGCCTCTACCTTCTCTGAAACTGGCCTACTCTTCCACTATCAGATTTTCCTGACCCAGCCAGTCCTTAAGTATATCATGGAAGTACTTAGCATAAAGATTGCTGATTATGTTGAGCAGGCTAATTGGACTGTAGTTAGCAGGATCATTTCTATTTCCCCTGAAGATTGGAACTATAATTGCCAGGCCCTAATCCTCTGGGACACAGCCGATGGAGTCAATAGAAGTAAAGAGCAATTCCAGGATTAGAGCCTACTACTCTATGTTATTCTTCATTAGTTCTGGGGGAATAAGGTCAGCTCCAGTGGCCTTTGCCCTCCTGAGCTGACCAATAAGGAAGTTAATTTCGGACACAGATACCATAGGCCAGTCAGGCTGGTCCTCCAGCTTTTGCACTGGGGGCTCACTGGAGGGGTCTTCATACATCCTTTGAAAGTATAGTTCCCAGTCTTCAGGAGGTATATAGGAATCCAACGGGACAAGATCTCTGGAGACCTAGTGAGATATTAGGTGCCGGAAGAAAGTGAAATTCTTTTTTTTCACTGCTTGAATAAGTCATTCCCAAGTGGTCCTTGTATCTTCCTTCTTCTTGAAGGCCACCAGTTGCTTGTATTGTTTTTTAAGAGTGAGAAGATGTTCAAGGGTTGTTATGTAGCCCCCACCTCAGATTTATGAAGCTAATAAACTGAGGTAAGAGCTTCCTTGGCTTCAAAACAATCCTTATCAAACCATGGCTTTGATGAAATTGAACTCCGCTTAACAGAGAAGTTGGGGTCACAACACAAAAAGGGCTCTAGCTTTTGTGCTAGAGCTTTGTATAGATCCAAAGGATCATGAGTAAGGTTGGCCAAAATGAGGACCAATCAACAATTTTGTAGGCTCTCCTCTGTCAGTATTCTCTTCATCTTTTGGCTGAGCTGCAAGGTCCATTTGGTACAACAACTTGCTTGACCTGGTAGAAAAATTGAAGGGATGAAATGAGCATCTGCCAAGTGGGATGCATCAGATAAAGGCAGAGTGGGAGATAATCACTATCCAGATGGAATAGTATTTTGAAATTCTCCAGATAGGGTAGCAGGTTCATAGTAATTAACATGTAATCAATGGTACTTGTTCTGATCCCTGCCATAAATGTGAATTCACCTGGATAATTTCCTGAAAGAGAACCATTTCATATAAGAAGATTCAGCCTATTTGCCATTTTTGTGAGGCAGAGTCCAGCATAGATTGATCTCTTGTCTTTGGAGAGATGCAAAAAGGGAGGGTGGGGGAAGCTAAGTTGAAATCCTGAGTTGGGTACTGGTGAAATTTAATGTAGAATGTATAATAATCAGGGCCCATCCTAACATTAAAGTCACCCCCCCCCCCCCAGTAGCACCATAGCATTTGGGCACTCCAAAAGAAGGTTGCCAGTGTACTGTTCTAGCTCCATCCTTGCAACACTGACTCCAGCCTTTCCTTGTAGTGGTAGAAGATAAACACTGATAATTAACAATAAGCCAGTACCCAAACTGAGAAGTAATGCCATGGCCATTTGTTTTAATGGAGAGACAGGTATAGATGCTACCCTTATAGAGGCAAAGATGAGGATGCCCAAGCCACCTTTCAGCTGCCCTCCTGCCTGGAGTTGCTTTCATTTTGTATGAGTGGTAACCATTGAGCAAAAGATTATCAACTGCCCATGTTTCTTGCTCTGCAGGGGGTTGGAGAAATTGGAGCCTCTGTTGTGATACCAGCCAGCTAGATTCCATGTTAGGATTTTTTAAATGTTTGCCTTGTACTGGCCTGCATGCTGTCATGTGTTATGTACTGTGTGCCCTAACCTGTCAGTACCCACTTTATGGTCCTGAGGAACCCCACCAGCAGTATTAGCTTGTGGAGATTCAGACTTAAAGTTATCAGAAGCCTGTTGTAAAACTGAACAACTACAGAAGCTCTGAATTTTGGGGATTCTGGTCATTTCAGAGGGCTGTTAGAACATGAATTAGAAATGGAGAAGTCCCCACTTCAAGCTCTGCATTGGGATTTTGAGTGGGTGAATTCTTCATGGCAGCTGTGAGGATGCAGCTAGGTTGCTCCTCCTCAGCAGCACAATCCAGCTGTTTCTCAAGGTAGGAGTTTTTGTCCTGGGTAGTTAATAAAGCTTAATTTATTAGTGGCTTGGCTGTTTTATCGGTTGTCACTAACGCTTCTCTCAGGTCTTCTAGCTTTTTAATGATATCAGCCTGGTGTCTGTTCACAGAGCACTAAAAGAGTTAATCAAACTTCTTCTAGAGGTTCATTAGACAGCTGTTGCTGTGGGTTGTGCAAATTGTTTTCTTAGATTTCTCCCTTGCAGAGACTCTGTTGATAAGATATCCTTGATGTTGTCTGAGAGGGCAATATTAAATTTGTATGTTAAAGTGCCAGTACCCTCTTGGCTGCACTGAGTTAGAAGTGGACTGATTTTGTCAGAGTGGAAAACATAAATTGGGAAGATTGAAAAGGTGCTGAGAAAGGGTTTAATTTTAAGGAGTATGCTGGGGACCACAGGCTGCCCAAATGTCAGCAGGATTTGCATGCAACTGCCTCTAGGTGGATGGCATTCTATCTTTTGTAAATCCATCAGTTATCTTTCCCAGCATAGTACAGTGGCATGAAAAAGAAAGTACACCTTCTTTGAGTTCTATGGTTTTACATATCAGGACATAATAAAAATCATCTGGTCCTTAGCAGTTCTCAAAAGTAGGTAAATGCAACCTCAGATGAACAACAACACATGACATATTACAACATGTCATCCTTTATTTTACGAAAAGAAAGCCGAAATGGAGAAGCCATGTGTGAAAAACTAAGTACACCTTATGATTCAATAGCTTGTAGAACCACCTTTAGCAGCAATAACTTGAAATAATCATTCTCAGTCCTTAAGCCAGCTACAGCACAACTGTAGCTGGCTTAAGGACTGGATGATGGCTTTTTTAGATTCTATCTGCCTCTGTTTACTCTGTTATTTAAGATTTGCAGAGTTATCTTACTGGTTTGTAGGAGACGTTTGCTTTTTACAAGGTTTTTTTACAAGTTTTTCGCCCTTCTCACCTGTTTCTGTAGGATTGCATAACCTTCTCTTTTCTTCCCTGTCATTTCCCCTTATTAGGCGGAGTTCAGAGGTGAAGTCTTCCTTTCCTCTGCCAGCTATTTCTGGGGCGCAATTTAAATACAGATCATTTGCATTGGCAGGGCAGGCAATTTTGTTTGAGTGACTCTCAGTAAATATTTCAAAAGATTCTTTTAGAGAATCTACTTTGTTTTTAACCGTAGTCAGCAAGTTGAAGATTGAAATAGCAGTCTGTGCTGTCAGTAGAATTTGTCTAGTTATAAAATCGAATGTATTTACTTCTTTCAAGGAGTTGAAGTTAGAGCCCTCATCTCCCTCTCATATGAACCATTTGGCAGCTGAGCAAACAGCAGCAGTCTGTGGGGAAGGGACAGCCTCTGTCAGAGAGGAGGAAAGCTCTATAAGTTGCTGACTCTCGATCTCAGCCTGTAGGTTCCACTCTAGAGAGTCATACCTATCAGATAAGTGAAGTGGGGTGATGTTACTTACAGGAGAGGCTTGTTTGTTTGCTTGTGATGTATCTGTCAACTTTCTGTCCTTTCAGAGGCTTAGATGAAGTCTGAGTTGCAGAAGGTGTCCACTGCTTTTCCTTCCTTTTCCCCATCACAGTGCTTCAAATGTACTTTCCGTAAAAAGGACTGACCCAATATAGTGATAATAAAAATATAATGAAACAGTAAAAGATTATGGTTAAGGGAGAATCAAATGATCTAAAATTAAACGGGAAACTAAAATGCAGGTAGAATAAAAAGGCTTTTAGGAGGAGGTTGTTATAAGGATTATAACAATGTCACCATCTTTATTCTTCCTCAATCTCCTTACATCCCAATCATGAAATATCACATTACTTGCAAAAGATGGGATAAATTTGTGGAGGATATTCATGTATTGGTACACACACATGTTTATTACAGCCCTAAGGCCGGATACAATCAAAGTATACAATTACAACCATCTTACATTTAGATATATCTATAAAACAAAACAATTAATATTATTTAATCTAATAATTAAAATAACAGTGCTAACATATATCAAAGTAAGATACTATGTTGTGGAATTTTAACTCTAAATAATGGTGGAGTGTACTATACAGATGGTAGCACAGAACCGGGCAACTTGGGGGCATATTTCTGGGTCTTTGTCAGAAAGGAGTAGCATTAGATGGAAGTCACACTCTCTGCCAGGAAATCTCTTCAATATTGGGTATATATATATATCTATATATATCTATATATCTATATATATCTGTCTAGAATCCTTATATAGGGAGCAATATAATAGCATATGGCTTAATGTTCCTATTGAGCCATCTCCACATAATCGAAGGTGCATGGGAATGCCCTTAAAACATCCAAAAAGGACTGCTGAGGGAAATGAGTCCATTCTAGCTAGGGTGAAAGCTTTGCGAAATTTCAGAATTGTAATAGATGTTAAATAAGAAGCTGGAATAAACCCTTGTGGTAGAAACTGACAAATATTGGGGTGCAACACCTTACTTAAATTAGTTTATAAATCTATATCCGAGATACGTTATTTAAGGACAGTTCTAGCATTATCAAATCCTAATAAGCACAGAGTTTGTGTAGAGAAGCCCAGCAATTGAATTCTATCTAAGGCTTGTTTTTGCCATGAGGATTTGAAATGATCCCTAAATACTAGTGGGGCTAAACCTATAGGAGACAGTAGTAACTTTAGCCAGAAGGCAAGAAGGAGAAACCATGCTCTGGCATCCAATGAAACTATACCTAATTCTACCCTTAAGATGACATTTTTAACACTTTTTGGTGCCATCAAAATGGCTCTCATAAACTTATTTTGAATAGTTTCAATTTTATTGAGGTTTGCAAAGGAGCAAATCTGAGAGCCATAGAGGAGCTGAGGTATTACTTTAGCTTGGAAGACCTTGCATGCTGCAGGCATATAATGGGCTCCTTTTGAGTGGTAGAATCTTATAACTGCTGATGAAGTGTGCTGGGCCACACTTGCTCAATAAAGGAAATGTGTATTCCAGAATAGAGAAGCATGGAATTGCACTCCAAGGTATTTATAGGTGCGCACCTGTTCAATTGGGGTCCCATTTATTTGCCAATTATGGCTTTTATGATAATATCGGGCAAAAACTAAAACTTTAGTTTTCTGATAATTTATTGAAAGTTCTTGATCTGTGCAGAATAAAGCTAGTGCCCTATTGTATTGGCATATTTTACACACCCCCAGTTTTACATATGTTAAATTTATAGTCTAAACTTGCCCTTATGTTTTCTGTTTATGGAATTTAAAAGGAGGGGTGAGGGGACATTTCTGATTAGGACCATTGTGCATGGGTGGCAGAGTGTTAATTCTCCCAAACTACATTTTTTATTCCCCGATATCCAACATTTTGTGAAACTAGAATTGGGGGACAGGTTAAGTCCCCAGTATTTGCACACAGCGGCTTGTACAAAAGATATTTTCTGCACAATCAAATAGTTGAAATAAGACATTAGGATGGTCAGTCCAACCTCTTCCCTTCTCCATTCAGAAATCTAAAATAAAGCATCCTTGAAAGATAATTGTCCAGACTATGCTTGAACTGTAGGTAACTGGATCTATTGTCAAAGTGCTTCACCGTTAGGAAGACTTTTCTGAGCATTCAATTAGAATCTGAAACTTAAATCTATTGTTTCATGTATTACATTCAGGAATGACAGAGAACAAGCCTTGACCTTTTTCTGTGTGACATCCTTTCAGGTACTCCTTCTTAATTTTCTCAGCCTAAACATTTCCAGCTCTCTAATAGCACTTCTTATGACTTAATTTCTAGTCCACTGATCATCCTCATTCCCTGTCTCTGAACCTCTTATACTATCCTGAACTGGACACAGTAATTTTTGTTTGGTCTGACCAAACAAGATAAGATAAATTGGAACTATTATTTTCCATTATTTAAAAACAATACTTCTCTTGATGCAGCCTAAAATAGTATTTTATTTTTTTGCAACAAATTATACTGCTGGAGCTGATAAGACAGGAACCAACAGCTCAGAGGCCAGTCAGAACGATTATGTCAACCCTGAACAGTTGTCTCATATATGCATATAATATATATTGCATACATGTATATGCTCTGAACTGACAAACTGATAATGAATAGGGATTTATACATTTAAAGAAATCTTAGTAATTGCATGAGATAATAATAAATTTCATGTGTGATAAGTTAAAGACAGAATGTTATTAGTATTAAATATACAGGCCAGCAAAAGTCAAGTGTCCAGGTCATCATCTTAAATAAGATACTGTCAAATAAGATGAAGTTATTGATGGTAATTACTTCCTCCCTTAGTATAATTAGTTATTGTATTTCCTTATTATTATTATAATTAGTTATTATACTAATAAACTGCTTTGTTTAATTCAATTTTTTGTCTTGTTTCTTCATTTGAGGATACAATAGTAAAATACTATTGAGCAAATAGTACTTGAAAAGAGTTTTAGTGCTGTTTCTCTAATTCTCTGTAACATAGTGAAATATGTATCTGAAATTTAACTGAGAATGCTGTAAGCTTTGGCTTTATTAAGGCTTTATTAATATTAAGGCTTTATTTTCTAAGGATTTGAATAATATTTGTACCAAAGTTCTTGCAGTTCTTAAGTACAAAATAACTTAGGTGATTAAATTATTGACCCTCATTAGAGGTATTAGTATCTCACTACATTTTCAGTGGCTTTTAAATTATACTTTATACTAACAGAGCAAAACTGATATTGCTCTTTACTTATAATGAAAGAAAATATTCAAGGATGACTTGTTGCTAAGGGCAACAGAATGTCATAAATGATCCTTCTTCTGCTAACAATATAGAGGGGTAGGCTGAAGGGGGTAGGTAAAAATATGATTTGTAGTTCTCTGAGGGTTATCAGTCTTTCAGGTTTCTCTGTCTTCTATGATTTTGCCTTGGTTCTTCTTCTTTGCTATTAATTCTTTTTTGTCTTAACTTGTGTGTCCCTTAATTCTTAGCTGAAAGATGTATATTAGTAAGCTTGTATTAATGTATGCATGTAGTTTTTCCATACATGTTCTATCACTTTACCCTTTCAAAAGTATTAGTTAATTATAGTAGACTGCAAAAAGACACAACAGATGCTTGATAGTCCATATGGCAAGGTACCATGCACAAATATTCACTATATCATATATAGATATGAGTATGTATGTGCATGTGTGTGTATGTGTGTATGGAAAGGGGGGGGGGAGAGAGAGAGAGAGAGAGAGAGAGAGAGAGAGAGAGACAATATATTTAGTTTCCATGCTGCAGAAACCTGCCTAAATCTAATCCTATCTCTCTCACTCTTTCCCTTGACTTTTTCTTTTAAAATTTGCAATGTTGCTGGCACTGATATTTACTAGGAGCATCAGTGGTGTTTCTGCAGCTCATGGGATCAGTTAATTTTCCCTGGGAAGGCTTTTACACAACATATTTCACCTCCAAGTTCCTGTGTCCAGTTCTTTCTCTCTCTTAAATCAGGAAATATACAATCTGCAATCAAAATCCTTTTTCCCAACCTAGAGGTTTAGCATCTAGTTCATGGAGCTTCAGAAAGTTCAGAAACCTTCTACTTGCCAGTTTACCACTATGGACCCACAGTTGCATTAGGAAGGCTTCTTGAGTCCAAATTGCCTCCATGGTTGCAGCTACTGAGAAGTGCTTTGGATGCAAACTATTGCTTTATTATCATGGCTAACTGGCTGTGGACAGTTAGAGCAGTTAACATTTGTCTACTGTTCCTTTACTATCTTATCTGTTCCTCTTTTTTATATTTCTGATCAATGCAAAAATGTCAAATAAATGCATATAGGCAAACACATGGATCATAGCGGAAGGGGAGTACGCTATTGAGTTACAGTATTTTACTTTAGTTTTGTGGAAAGGTTATTGTTGTTGCTGTTGTTAATTCACAACCTGATTGCCTATTGACAAGTTTGGAAAAAAGGTTGTATGAACAGTGATTGATTGGTTTTAGGCTCATCCAAATATAGTCATTCTTGTTGCATTGCTGGAATTCTCCAAGCTTTGTTTTTGCATTGCAGAGAGCATCCTATCCAATTCACTAGAGCCCACAAGCCATAAAGAATTCCAGATAACCTATAACCATAAAGTGTTACCCCAATTACAATGTCAGGACCTATGCATGAGGTGTCAAGATTTAGGTGAATCTGAGGAACTTTGTTGGCCAAATAATCTGCAAAATTGTCACAGTGGCCAGGCAGGAATCTACTTTCTCACTTCTCCCTAACAGGAATTTAATAAATCTAAACAAGGCTGCAGGTTGACAGCCTACAGGTGCAAGAAGTCACAAGATATAAAAGCACTATATGTCACTTATTGAAACCCAAATTTGAGTTTGTGCTCTGTCCGATATCTTTCTCTATCAGCATTCCAGGTATTGCTTCTGCTGCTCCATCTCCTAAAGTTCCTCATAAACCAAGGAACCAAGCAGCAAACAGGAATGATCATATTGAGAGCCCAGATTACTTCCTATTATAAGTGGCTAAGCATACAATAAATGGAACTGTCTACTAAATTGCTGGGAAATTCTCCAAACACTCACTAGAGACTATCAAGACTGATAAGAAGCCCAGAGCTGGGCTCCTCATCACAGGCAAGGTGTTTTAATTCATCGGTATCACTACCCATCCTTGGTCTTAGCATCAAGGCTGATAAAGGATCTGAAACCAAGACAGAAGATATATGACACCATTGCCCAATCAGGTTTTGTTAACACATGCTAGGTGTGCCTGCTCAGGTCTGCCTGCTTAGAAAGAAGACACAGCCCTGGACTCTAGATAGTGGCAGAGTGAAATCCATGTGGTTCAAGTGCTGGATAACTGGCCAAGACGGTATTAAAGGGCAAAGCTGTTAGCATTCCTAAGCCTGTGGATAAGTTGGCTGGGAAGAGGAAGAAACTAGCAGTGAAACAGTTTGCATTATAAGCAAAGTAGTAGAAATTTAAGTCATTTCGTAAAGTTCTAAGTATTAAGTTAAGTAGGCATTATAGTGTATATTTATGCTTGGTCACTAGTTATACATACTGTATAAATAAACACATATGCATAAACTCTTGTAAATATACTTTGCACTACATTTAGATAGTAATAAACAATAATATCTTTACTCATTAGCTGTGTGCCTATGCCCGGCTTCTTTCCTATCCATTCCCACCCTCTGACAGATTTCTAGAATCTATGTATATTGGTCCATGATCTGATATTCTCATATTTCACTTTATGCTAAATAACAACTATACTATACTACATATTTTTGCACTTTAGTCTACTTCAATATATGCTTCTTTATTTTATATTTTTTTCTTGTTCAGACATTGTATGACATTGTTAATGGATAAAGCCGTCATCTCTATCCTCTTGTTCTGAAAAATATTTCTGCAAGGGCAGCATGTCAGTAAAGGAACTGTATTGGGGTATACATATTTTATACATAAAACATTTGCTTTTCATGCTTCCTGGTGCAGAAAAGCAAAGCAAAACAAACATTTTCAAAGGCTACTTACCTGTTGCTTTTCTCATAACAATCCACAGGAGCTAATGCCACACAGGTTTCCATAGAAAGTGACTTTTTAAAAAAATTATAAATGATGGATCTACATTTGATCTTCATGCAACCTGCTT
Organism: Liasis olivaceus; assembly: GCA_030867105.1. NCBI lineage: Eukaryota > Metazoa > Chordata > Lepidosauria > Squamata > Pythonidae > Liasis > Liasis olivaceus. The sequence continues at coordinate 33,515,018 of CM061354.1, read as the reverse complement.
CTAATTCCATTGCAGTGAATAATAGTTATTTGCTGGGATAAATTATTTATTTCCCTCCCCCTTTCTCCAAATTCTCTCATTCTACATTATCAAAGAAGGTCATTGATAATGTAGTACAATACAAATGCTGACTTTCAAATAAGGGGCCACTCCCATTATCAGATAGGCTACCCTATTGGCCTTCTTAATACTGTTGTTACTTTGTAATACTGGAGGAGTTTGCCATCCCAATGACACAAAAAGCTATACCATAAGGAGTTCCCACTCCAAATATGATCTATGAGAGGACCCATTCCAGTATTCTGCCTAGAAAGCCAAATGGATATTCATAATCAGGACAATGTCTATATGATACTGGAAGATGTTTCCCCAGGGTCAAAAGGTATCCAAAGAGCTACTGGAAAAGAGCAGAGGGCAAATACAGCTAACATGGTGTTTACATCATGGCTGGATTCAATTTTGAATGATTGTAGCTGCTGCTGTAGCTAGAAGCAAAAGTTATGTTCAGTGCTGCATATATAGTACACACACACACACACACACACACACAATGTTTGTACAAGAAATGTCAATGCCTATTGTCAGTGCAGAAATTTCAAGACTGGCCACTGATAATCAGGAGATCAGTGAACTGAAATGGACTGGAATGGGTCAATTCACATCAAAGGCATGTCAGATATTCTAATGTGGACAGAAAAATCATGGAAAAAACAAAGTAGTAATAATTGTTAACAAAAGGATGTTAATGTATGTCAAAGTCAGTGCTTGGATACCACCTCCCAAATTAATAGAATTATATCAAACTGAGCCCAAGGCAAGACAAAAGAAATTACAGTGATACAAAGTCTATGCTCTAACCACAGACATAGAGAAAACAAAGATGAACCATTCTATAGTGACTTGCAAAACCTTGTCAAGACAAATATGGAGAAATATGCATGTCCCTAGATTAACTGTTAAGCAAAAATTAAGCAAAATAAGCACATGCTTAGGGCACCAAGCTATCATCCCCTTAAATCTTTCACTTCCACACTGGACTTTGACCAATTTTTTTTGTAATTGTTCTTATTTGCTGTGTTTGACTTTAATCTATATTGTTAAAAATGTTTTTTGGCATGGTGAGTGAATAAAGTGTAAAAGTTTGGTTTGAAGGTGTCATCATATATCACATTTGTTTTCATCTCATCTATTGAGGGGGACCATCGCTGGGCATCAGTTAGCCTTAATCCAGACCTGCACACATGCACACAGACGCACACAATATACTATTTATAAGAGACAAGGATGCTAAGGTTGGACATAAAATAATATCTGGTATAATGGGGAAATTTGACAAATGTACAAAAAAAATATAAAAGATGGCTCTACAAATGAATCTTTGGATGGAAATCACTGAAGTCAAATTGGCTATGTACACTGCAAGTCAGAGAAGTTCTATTCAGTCAGCAAAAAAAAAGATCTAGTGTTAACTGTAGCTCAGTTCATGAATACCTTCTGACAAAATTACAACTTTGTCTTCTTAAAAAAAAAGGACAGAACTATCAGACCAAAAAGAATAATTTTACTTATGATTCTATGGTAAAGAATAAATTTAATGAACTAGATTTGAAAAACATAACTCGGTTGAAATTCATTGTATCATTGAACCAAATATGAAGCAGACAAAAATGTCCCAAAATAAAGGTGAAATATTAGTCTACTGAGATGATAAAAATAGCTGTGGGCAGAAACAGAGAAAAGCAAAATTTCCCCAATGAATTCCAGAAAATAAGAAAAGACAAAGAGCTATATATAAATAAGCAATAAAAAGAAATTAAGTACAATAGTCACATGAGAAAGACAGGAAATTTGTTTAAGAAAATTGCAGAAATCAAGGGAAATTTTTATGCAAATATGAGTTTAATAAAAAAAAAGTCAGACATCTACTAGAGAAAGATGAAATGAAAAGGTGATGGTATGATTATATAGATGGCATGATCTATACAAAAGATATCCCCAAATCAATGTATATATGAAGGTTAAATCACTGAACTAAAGCCATACAATCTGAAAAGTGAAGTTAAAATGCCCCTAGAAAATATTGCTAACAAAGGAGCTGCAGGATTTGATGAAATGGCAGCCAAACTGTTTAAAATGTTGCAAGATGATGCAGTTATGGTGGTACCTTGGTTTGTAAACAGGTATGGAAAACCTAACAGTGGTCAAGAGACTAGAAAAGATCAATTTATATTCTAGTACCAAAAAAGGGCAGTACTAAAAAATTTCCAAACTACTGAACAATTGCACATATATTACATGATTCTAATGTAATGCTCAAGATTTTGCAATTTATACTTTAGCAATATTTGGGATGAGAACTGCTAGATGTACAGTACAACTAGATTCAGACAAAGCAGAGACACTTGAGTTCACATTGTTAACCTCTGATGGTTAAAGAAAAGACAAGAGAGTTCCCAAAAGAATCTAGTTTTAATTGTTTATACTAAGGTATTTGATGAATAGACCACAAAAATTGGATGTGTCTCCTAGCATTCATCTGCTATGTTCATATGCTTGTTGAAGAATTTGTTTTATTGGAAGCAACTCAGAATGAACATGCAACAATTACATTATTCAAATTTGGGAAAAGATTTGGTCAAAGTTGTGTATTACCACTTAATTTATTTAATTTAGATACAGAATATATTCCCCTTCATGGATCACTGCCTTGTCGTGGCGAAGGGGCTTGTGTAACTCAGTGAAGCCATGAGCTATACCGTGCAGGGCCACCCAAGACGGACAGGTCATGACAGAGAGTTCTGACAAAATGTGGTCCACTGGAGAAGGAAATGGCAACCCACTCCAGTATCCTTGCCAAGAAAACCCCATGGACAATGTTAAAAGGCTAAAAGATATGACGCCGGAAGATGAGCCCCTCAGGTCGGAAGGTGTCCAATATGCTACTGGGGAAGAGCGGAGGGCAATTCCAAGTAGCTCCAGAAAGAGTGAAGCGGCTGGGCCAAAGCCGAAAGGACGTTCAGCTGTGGATGTATCTGGAAGCGAAAAGAAGGTCCGAGGCTATAAAGAACAATATTGTATAGGTACGTGGAATGTAAGATCCATGAACCAAGGCAAGCTGGATGTGGTCAAACATGAGATGACAAGATTGAACGTCGACATCTTGGGAATCAGCGAATTAAAATGGACGGGAATGGGTGAATTTAATTCAAGTGACCATTATATCTACTACTGTGAGCAAGAAACCCTTAGAAGAAATGGAGTTGCACTCATAGTCAATAAGAGAGTGGGAAAGGCAGTAATGGGGTACAACCTCAAAAACGACAGAATGATCTCAGTGCGTATCCAAGGAAAACCATTCAACATCACGGTAATCCAAGTCTATGCCCCAACCACTGATGCCGAAGAAGCTGAAGTTGACCGGTTCTATGAAGACCTACAAGACCTTCTAGAACTAGCACCAAAAAAAGATGTCCTTTTCATCATAGGGGATTGGAATGCTAAAGTAGGAAGTCAAGGAGTAATTGGAATAACAGGCAAGTTTGGCCTTGGAGTACAAAATGAAGCAGGGCAAAGGCTAATAGAGTTCTGTCAAGAGAACAAGCTAGTCATAGCAAACACCCTTTTCCAACAACACAAGAGACGACTCTACACATGGACATCACCAAATGGTCAATACCGAAACCAGATTGATTACATACTTTGCAGCCAAAGATGGAGAAGCTGTATACAGACGGCAAAAACAAGACCAGGAGCTGACTGTGGCTCAGATCATGAGCTTCTTACTGCAAAATTTAGGCTTAAATTGAAGAATGTAGGGAAAACCACTAGACCACTCAGGTATGACTTAGATCATATTCCATGTGAGTACACAGTGAAGGTGATGAATAGATTTAGAGGATTAGATTTGGTAGACAGAGTGCCTGAAGAACTATGGACGGAGGTCTGTAACATTGTACAAGAGGCAGCAACTAAAACCATCCCAAAGAAAAAGAAATTCAAGAAAGCAAAATGGCTGTCTGATGAGGCTTTACAAATAGCTGTGGAAAGAAGGAATGCGAAAAGCAAGGGTGAAAGGGAAAGATATAAGCAACTGAATGCAGATTTCCAGAGAATAGCAAGGAGAGATAAGAAGGCCTTCTTAAATGAACAATGCAAAGAAATTGAAGAAAACAATAGAATGGGGAAGACTAGAGATCTCTTCAAGAAAATTGGAGATATCAAAGGAACGTTTAGGGCAAAGATGGGCATGATAAAGGACAAAAAAGGCAGGGACCTAACAGAAGCAGAAGAGATTAAGAAGAGGTGGCAAGAATACACAGAAGAACTATACAAGAAAGATCTTAATGTCCCTAATGTCCATGCTGGTGTGGTCACTGACCCTGAGCCAGACATCCTAGAGAGTGAAGTCAAGTGGGCCTTAGGAAGCATTGCTAACAACAAAGCTAGTGGAGATGACAGTATTCCAGCTGAGTTATTTAAAATACTAAAAGACGATGCTGTTAAAGTGCTGCACTCAATATGCCAGCAAGTTTGGAAAACGCAACAGTGGCCACGGGATTGGAAAAGGTCAGTTTACGTTCCAATTCCAAAGAAGGGCAATGCCAAAGAATGCTCAAACTATCGCACAATTGCACTCATTTCACATGCTAGCAAGGTTATGCTCAAAATCCTACAAGCTAGGCTTCAGCAGTACGTGAACCGAGAACTACCGGATGTACAAGCTGGGTTTCAAAGAGGCAGAGGAACTAGAGATCAAATTGCCAACATTCGCTGGATCATGGAGAAAGCACGAGAGTTCCAGAAAAGCATCTACTTCTGCTTCATTGACTATGCAAAAGCCTTTGATTGTGTGGATCACAACAAACTGTGGCAAATTCTTAAAGAGATGGGGATACCAGACCACCTTACCTGTCTCCTGAGAAATCTGTATGCGGGCCAAGAAGCAACAGTTAGAACCGGTCATGGAACAACCGATTGGTTCAAAATAGGGAAAGGAGTACGACAAGGCTGTATACTGTCACCCTGCTTATTTAACCTATATGCAGAGTACATCATGAGAAATGCCAGGCTGGAAGAATCACAAGCCGGAATTAAGATTGCAGGGAGAAACATCAATAACCTCAAATATGCAGACGATACCACCCTAATGGCAGAAAGTGAAGAAGAACTAAAGAGCCTCTTGATGAGGGTGAAAGAGGAGAGTGCGAAAGCTGGCTTGAAACTCAACATTAAAAAAACTAAGATCATGGCATCTGGACTCATCAATCCCTGGCAAATAGAAGGGGTAGAAATGGAAGCAGTAACAGACTTCATTTATTTGGGCTCCAAGATCACCGCAGACGGAGACTGCAGCCATGAAATTAAAAGACGCTTGCTCCTTGGGAGGAAAGCTATGGCAAACCTAGATAGCATATTAAAAAGCAGAGACGTCACCTTGCCGACAAAGATCCGCATAGTCAAAGCTATGGTTTTTCCAGTAGTAATGTATGGCTGTGAGAGCTGGACCATAAAGAAGGCTGAACGCCGAAGAATTGATGCCTTTGAACTGTGGTGCTGGAGAAGACTCTTAAGAGTCCCCTGGACTGCTAGGAGGTCAAACCAGTCAATCTTAAAGGAAATCAACTCTGATTGCTCATTGGAAGGATTGATAATGAAGCTCAAGCTCAGATACTTTGGTCACCTAATGCGAAGAGAGGACTCTTTGGAAAAGACCCTGATGCTGGGAAAGATGGAAGGCCAAAGGAGAAGAGGACGGCAGAGGATTAGATGGCTGGATAGCATCACTGAAGCAATGAGCATGAAATTGAGCAAACTCAGGGAGGCAGTGAAAGATAGGAAGGCCTGGCGCAATATGGTTCATGGGGTCACGAAGAGTCGGACACGACTTAACGACTAAACAACAACAACAACAGAATATATTATGAGAAGAAAAAGAAACTGGAGTTAGAATTGCTAAAAAAAATCAATTAACCAGAGATGATACTATTTGATTGGTGGAAACAAAAAAGACCTCAGGGATCTTTTATTTAGGGTAAAATAAGAGGTCAAAAGCCAGTTTGCTGTGTTTTCTCCCTCCGCTCCCTCTGAAAAACTAATATATCAACAGGCAGTGCCAACACAATGCAAGCTAAAAAATTAAGTTTTAACTGATTTAACCTTACTAAGGTCAAACAATCACAGGAACGGTGACTATAGTAACTGAAATAAAGAGATGTCTGGCACTGAGAGAAAATACTGTGACAGATCTAGACAAAATATGAAAGTGCAAAGACATCATACTGACAGCAAAGATATGTATTGTCAAGGCCATAGCTTTCCCAGTTGTAACAAATGGCTTGGAAAGCTAGACTATCAGAAAGGCTGAAAGAAGAAAAAAATGATGTCTTTGAATTGTGGTTCTGGAGAAAATGATTGAGAATGTCTTGGACTACAAGAAGAATAAATCATTATATATGAGAGAAAAACTGCTTACCAGAAGCTCCAATAATGAAACTAAAGCTTAAATATTTCGAACACTTAATCTAAAAATAAGAGTGAGTAGACAGTACCATCATGCTTAAAAAAATTAAAGGCAGTAAAAAAAGAAGTTGAGAAAAGACAAAGTAGAAAAATATTATCACTGATGGCACAAACAATCCTTGGGCCAGAAGGTTAAGTGAGCTCTGCCAGCTAATGTTGTTTTATTGTAAATTGGGATTATTGTTTGTGACCTTGAACATTTATTATTTGGATTGTTTTAATTGTTGTTTTAACTTTGTACATTGCCCTGCTATGAGATGGGAGGTTATATAAATCATTTAAATAAATAAATAAGCTTACAAGAAGCAATTACTGAGGGACAATCTTGATGCAATTATGTTCACTGAGTCACAAAAAGTCAGAAGCAATTGAATGGCTAAACACAACAAACCACATATGGGCTGCAAAAAATATGTTGATCGCTTGTTTGCTGGATCTCTTTGTTGTCCTATTATGCTTTCCTGGATTTTTGCAGCCCAAATACAGTAGGTCAGCCCTACTTTAGGAAAGGTCATTATTTAGAGTTCCATGGCTTATACTGAGAACCTAAAGAAGTGTAATTGTTTGTCATTAAGTTATAGAACACTTTATTACTTATAACAGTTTGGTCCTTTAAAATGATAAATTTGTTAGTTTGTACATATGCTACATTTTAGAAAACTGGAAAGACTCTGCAGCAGGCTTTTGTATAAGTCATTTCCAAATGTTTCATGCAAGTTCTGTTGTAGTCCTTTTCTTAATATTATTTAAATGTTATACATATAATAATCGAAATGTGCAAGTAGACATTTTTTAATAATCAAGACATGCGAGTAGATTTACACATAAAAGATAAATTTGAATGTCTGCTAAATATATCAATAGTGTCAGTTCTCAGTACTTAACATTATGGTAATGTAACACACCATTAATTACTTAATATAGTACTCAAACTTTGTTTACCCACATCTGATACAAAGTGAAACACAATTATTTTAAAACTCCATATACTTTTTTGACACACTCACATATGGATGAGTGTGCAGTAGGACATTGGAAGTTTTTTTTCCAATGCAGTAATGGTTATTAAACAAAATCTGAATTCATTTGTAGTTGGAAGATCTCATTGTGAACAAAAGGAGCAGAATCTGACAAGATGAAAGTTCCTGTCAAAGTCAGTATAAACTTGATTTTTTTTTTCTGAGCTCAAAGTACACTGAAGATTAAGGTAGATTCAGAGTCAAAATGACTTTGAATGTGAATATATAAACAGATAGAAGCAGGCAATATTGTATTTAGAATTCTTTGGGGAGGAATGCCATTTTATCTGTGTATTAAGACTCTTGCTAAAACAGTATTCAGAACAATATATCCTTGCAACTGAGGAAAAAAGTCTGAGTTCCTTTGTTCTGTTCTGCAAAGTAATATAACAACTATGTGTGCAAATATAACCTTCTTTTACCAGTTTTCAAGAAGGTTTTGTTTCATTACATGGGTGTGAATTTGTGACTGACCTTTCAAGTGTTACTGGAAGAAATCAAATTTAGAAACCTATTGCTATAATAATTCAAGATATGTGCAAAATAGAAAGAAAAAACACCTTAGCAATATCACAGGGTTTCAAGTTACCTGAATGAAGGAGCTGAAGAGTCAAGGATTTCAAACTGAAGTAAAAGGTTGAAGACAGTGTAAAACACATGAAAAGTAAACCAGCATTAGATAGGTAAAATGCAAAATTATGTTAAGAAAAATTATCCTGTGTTTAAAAGTAAATTTTCAAGGCCTCCATTCAAATTGCTTTTACATTGTAATTGGTATATACAATATGAATTCCCATACTGAAACTTCTTGAAATCAATTACAGTGTAAAAGCAATTTGAATGGAGACCTTGAAATTTTACTTTTAAACATGGGACCATTATCTAACTAAAATGACTTTTTTTTTTTTTTGTCTTCCAAAATGTGACATTGTACAGTATTCATTTCTGATTTTACTATCTCAATAATAAAGTTTTGGATATGATGGAGAAGAAATATGTTCTTCAAAGTTTGCTCAGGGTTTTTTCCCTCTAATTTAGCTTTATGCCCTTTCCCCTTTTCCTTTTCCAACATCAGTATAATTTATTTATATGTCTTCCCTCTTTTTGAAGATGTTGTATTAATAATTCAAGTGAAGTGGGTTCCTGAAGTTCCTGGGTCAGGTAATGTTACACTGCTATAAAATACAGTACTATAATGATTAGGCATATTTTATTAAATTCTTACCATTTGAATTTTTATTAGACATTTGCCTTCAAAATTCCAGAACTGATGTAAGTGATCACTATTTACCACAATCCTTGAGGTCCTAAACTTTTGGTAATATAGGTATAAGGAAGAAAGTCTATCAGTCATAAAACGTTCAGTCACAGAAACTTGACAAGGAAAAAAAAAAAATTCTCAGCCCCAAATAATAATAAAAAAAAGTAGTTGACACCAACTAAAGAGATGGCAGTAGCTAGATGACGATTTTGGCTTATCTCAAGAAGGAAGATCTGGTTTGTATATGGAGGGGAAGCCAGTATAAGATCCCAGCACTGCAAGGTAGACAGGCAAGCTGAAAAACATTCTGGAATGAAGCAATAGCATATCACTTCTGTAATCCATCAAGAAAATTGAGCAGGTATATTATATAATTTACTAGCAGTTGAGCACTCTTGAACTCTTTCCTCCCACTAATTGTCTATCCTGCACAATGCAACTCTTTTCTTTCTTGGAAAGATTTTGCACCATTTTTACCCTACTAAGTAGCAGAAAAAAATCCATTTGGTCAAATCTGAGTGCAGAAAGAAATTATTATTTGTATGTGCATTGATTAAGCTCCCAAACCAATCTTTATCTTACTATTTCATTTGGAATATGATTCAATCAAAACATACTGTTTGAATGCACTAACATGAAAAGAAAAAGACACAAACTGGAAAAAAAAGGTTTTATTGTAATTTAAAAACGATGTTAGCTTGTTTGAAGGGTGGCTATATGTTCCTTAAATAAGCATTGTGAAAATTTTCAAATTAAGTTTAGAAAATGTCCATGTTAATTTGGAAAATGGCAGAAAAATATCAAGGAAGAATACATTTTAAAAAATGTTTTTATGAGAATGTCATTGATAGAATAGAAAGCTAATTTAAAGACAACAAAAAATAAAAACAAAAGAAATGAAAAGAGAAAATAAAATGAATGATAATTTAAGTGACTAGTGCATTTCTACTGTAGTTTCATGAAACTAGAGACTGGAACTTTAAGTTGTCCAAATCCTCTCAAAATGCAATGGCCATTTTCAACTTAGCCCTAAGACCAATATATTTATTCTGAAAACCAGATTTGCCATATTCAAAAACAATATCCATGTCCACTCCCCCCCCCCCCCCCAACAAATATCACGTTTAGGAAACATCACGATATAGCAAAGAGTAGGAAGCTAAATGCAACAGAAAATTGTGAGCACAGAACATAGCTTATTCAGCATTCTATGTGCATATTAAGAGGTTGCATTTATTCATCTTATGTGGTCATCCTATATAACCTCTCAACAAAACTATCATACAAGTTTCTTCAGCTCCTTTAGCTTAATGCTTTTTTTTTTTAATTGGACACAAAATGTGATATTTTAAAGTTTAAGTAGTTGACTTTCTAACTTGATCCAATTTAGTTCAAAGTCACATATCAGACATGAAGTTATAATTACTTTAAGTTTTCATATTATGAGCTCTATAGGACTTGGAGTCTTTGCCTTTGAAAAGTATTTATGAAGACAGTGACAGTGTCAGAGTAATATAACTGACTCATTTCTTCCTTACAAATTTTCAATGATTTTTCTTATTATGAAAAGAAATGAAACTCTTTGGATGATAATGTCCCTTTCAAACCCAATTTTTGAAAACATTTAAGGTATGCAAAACACTTACTTTTTAAAATTTCCCTGTGTAATTTATATTCATTATTTCATTCATTATTCTACAGCAAATCATTCTTTAAATGGAAGAAAGAAGGATTTCAGGAAAATAGGTTTAGAAATTATAACTAGTTTTAAGACATTTAAATACAGATATGATGCAAAATCCAGGTGCTCCTCCATATAAAGCAGTAGTAATATTTGGAAAACTCAATGACTTGACAAAAATAGAATTAAAGTAAAGCTAACCTGTGGCTGAAATAGCTGAACAAAATCTATACAGACCAAATACCAATGGCCAGCATCCTTAGATAACTGCAGAGAGCACTGCATTCTGGAACAAATGTTCATTCACATTGCCATCATTGCTCCATTTATCAGCTTGGATAGACAGACAAATATCAGCAATTAGTCAGTATAACTAATTACTAAAGATGCCTCCACCTGGTTTTTTTTTTTTTGTTTTTGTTTTGCTCCTTGCCAAGAGGGATATCAGTTTTTGGTGGCCCAAGTAGAGTCTAGACTGTACAGTCTGTCTAGAGTACTCTATTTCCACTCTTACTGGATAGAGTATGGTGTTGTGGACATGAGGCCTCTTCTCCAGCCACTGTTAGCCGCTCTCCATGGTTGTTTCATCTTCAACTGCTGCACTCTCTTGCCCCCTTCAGATGGAAATTTTCCACGGAAAAAGACCATGCTTTGCTTTCAAGGTACATTTGTATGAGGCTCCTTATTTACTTGAACACACTGATGTATATCCTACTTTTATTTATACAACTCAAAGTGATTTTTCTAATGCTCCCTCCTCCTACTTTTCCCACAACAACACTGTGACGTAGGTTGGGCTGAGAGAGTGTGGCTGGTACCTATACTGGTGAGGAACCAGTGTACCACTGAATAGTTAAGAAATTCAGCTGGTATAAGTGGATAATGTGGTTGCTACTTTCATCTGCCAACCTACAGAGGAATATCCTACATAAATGCAGTGAGGCAGTGCCACTTGGCCTGCGCTAAGTCATTTTTCATTTCCATGGAGTATTTCCAGATACTGCAGCTATTTAACTGCCAGTAATCTTTTTCAATGCTTAACAGTTCGGGATATTTGGAAGCTGGGGTGAAATTGACAAGATTTCACTGTATTTTATAATTACATAATGAAACAGAATCAGAAACATTTGTAAAACTTATAACGAAATAATCATTTTAATTAGAATTGGTTGGGTTACTTTAATCTGAACTCCTTAAATGTACCTCAGCCATCTCAACTGATTGTTCATAACAAATGATCATTTTGCTAAGCTATATGATACAGGAACAATACACATAATTAATAGATTCCTGAGTTATAAAGCTTCAAAGGCAAAAGTTTCTTAACAAAATATGTAATAATCATAGAAGAGTTGAAACTACCACCTTAACTGTGCCAAATAATATGTCCTTTCTTTGCAGTTCTATGGGGAACACACATTTCCGTATAAAAACTAATCCATAGCTTCTCTGTTGTCATAAAACATCAATGTTATTTACTTACTTTTGCATCTGTGTTTCTACAGGGACTATAATTCAAAAACGGTGACCTAGATTTACAGAAATATGGAAATGTGCCTGTTCAGCAAAATAAAATGGATGTTATTGGCTACATGGATGAAACTAAACTCTCTCTTCCTCCCACTGTCTCTCTGTATGTGGGTTTCTGTGTGTGTTCTTCTTCTTCTTCTTCTTCTTCTTCTTCTTCTTCTTCTTCTTCTTCTTCTTCTTCTTCTTCTTCTTCTTCTTCTTCTTCTTCTTCTTCTTCTTCTTCTTCTTCTTTACAAAATGAAGAATAAGTGACATAAGAATAGATATCTAATATTATTTTAAATGCCTTTTCCTGATAGAAACCCAGCTTTGCATAGTTTATAGTCAGCCAGCCAAGATCAGAAAGTCACTGCTTTAGATTTGTGAGCTTATGACAGAAGAATCAGTAATACTTTTATGAATTTGAATAACCAACAGGCAGAATAGTGGTAGATGAAAAGTAGATGGAAATTTTAAAAAACACTGGCTAATCTTAACAGCATCTGACAGAAAGATGAACGACTTGACATTTTTAAAGATCTCATAAGGAGACGAAGGATAGCTTAAAAAAAAAAATCTGTTGGGATGCAAATGAAAGTAAAACAATTCGGGTACTATTCAATTACGTTATCTCTGTGGAATTAACTTTGAGGTATGTTAATATCTTACATGGATTTATGTAGCCTTGCATAAATTACCTACCATAACAGAGAGTAAAGGTATAGCCACTACATTCTGTTTGGCTGTTGATGCTTAATTGTAACTTTTGATACAATATGAAAAGAACTGCATTGACTTTATGAAATATAATGAAGCTTATTGCATTTACTTGATTTAGTTTTAATAAGCTTAGGTTTCGTTCACATTTCGTTTTCGTTTAATCGGCTTTTTGCAGTGGTGCCAACGATCCACTTTGGCCTGAAAAAGGATGCTTGCTACTGCTCTGTGTGCTTGTTCCAAATGTGGATGGATGTTTTCTATGTATCTATGATAACTTAATTTAACTAGTTAATTATAAAAGGAAAGGCACAGGAAAAAAGAAGAAGAAGAAGAAGAAGAAGAAGAAGAAGAAGAAGAAGAAGAAGAAGAAGAAGAAGAAGAAGAAGAAGAAGAAGAAGAAGAAAGTCCCAAGTGCCATTTTGAATGGAAATGCTTCAGCTGTGCCGTTGACAAAAGGATTTCAGAGATGCGTTAGGCTTTTACACAATTAAAAAAAAAACAAAAAAACTGGCACTTGGGATATTGTCTCTCTTCCCCCCCCCCCCCCCCAAGTTGGTTATAAGAACCAAGCCACATTCAAAAATATTTTTATAACTGAAACAATAATAAATCAGAGTTCTTAAAAAAAATTAAAAACCAAAAATATTGTGGAATAAAGTGGGTATTTTCATTACATAGCTCTTAAGAGTATGGGTTTTTATCTCTATTTAACCATATATGTGCAGCTGACTTAAAATTGCAATTTTGCTTTTCTTTCTGGCAAGCATATTCTCTTTAATAGGTTCATGGAAGCCTAGTACAACATTGTACTTTATATATGCTGAGAAGGACTGTATTACTGAATTTTGCTGATACCACTGGTAAAAAATTAGTTTGGATTTTTTTTGGGGGGGGGGAGTAGAAGAAAGACATACTACAATGGTATAAAGTAATTCATTTGATCAAGAAGTCATGCAGATTTTTATAGCCCACATCTGGTAAACTGTAGTACACTTGTGTTTCTAATAAATTAAATAAATGCCCTTCCTTTCCCCAGAAAATTCGTTGGTATATGTTGATCAATAAACTTGAAATGACTACAGTTGTTATAATGGATATTTCTATTTATCCCATGCAAGTATTTACAGCATTCTAGACTCAAATTTATTTCTTTTTTTTTTTTAAATAGGAAAATATGTTCTTCTCTTTTTATAATTGTAAAAGAAGCAGTGGGGCATATGGTTTACATACATACATACATACATACAGAATATGAGCTAAGCAAACTAAGAAGTTATGATTTGCTCACATATTGAATAAAAAATATTGGAGTAGGTAGCTAAAGATTTTGTAAAATGATTTTTAATTATTTGGGGATCGCTGTTATTTTCAGTGATTCCATTGGAGGAGACTGCATACGATTTAAGACTGAAAAGGGCTACTTACGGCTTTTGTATTGTGTGAGTACAAGGATGAATTTTTATCACTGTGTCTGTAATCTGAAAGATAACGAAAGTAGTCTATAGTATTTTGCCAAATTTAATGTTTTCCAATGAAAACATTTTCAGTGAAAGTCTATAGCCTTTTCACATTTTGCTTCTATTAAAATATATCTATATACATATTCTGCAGAATTGCTGTTGAGCAATATTCTGCTAACTAATGTATGTGGAATTTTTGGAGTTCCCATTGTAAGCACTTCTTTGAATAGTCTGCTTTTTTGACTACAGGAAGCTCCTTTTCCAGCTAGCTTCTCCTGCTTTGGGATCCTACTTATGTTTGCTCTGAGGTTATTAAAATCTGCTTGTTCTGAAATATAAGATGCATATTTACATTCAGTTTTAGTATCCCTATGTACTGTACATCTCTTTGAACTCTGAGGGAAAGGCAGGATATAAATCTAACAAATAATATAATTCAAAGAGAATTTCAGCTTTACATAGTCACTTTCCAACAATGTTCCTGCTACTTCCACTTCTTTAACTAAGATCTTTTTCACATTGCAGAATCCCATGCATAAACCAGCAGGAAATGAAGCTGGCTTAAGAATCCTCTTTGGATTTCAACCTCTTCCACTGCTTTGGCCATGGTGATGGCCTGATTTCTACATAGGCTGTGTTTACCAAACCCCTTAATTGGTGAATTCCCCTCTCTACCATTTCTGATCCAGTAAAAAGAAAGATAACACCAAATATTTACCATTTTTCTTGTCACTTGGTCTAGAAGGGGGAAGTGGTGCAACTCTTGTAAATTTTAATTTGTAAAACCCATACACACACAAATGTTTCTATGTGGAGGGGAAAGAGTTATTTCAGTGTTTCATTCCTTCATCAGTGAACTTGTTTTTGTAAAAAAGCAGGCAGGCAGGCAGGCAGGCAGGCAGGCAGGGAGGCAGGAAGACGATGACAGAAAGCAGGGATCAGTAACTAAAAGGGATGGGTAATCTTTTTTTTTTTTTAATGAAGTTTGTCACAGTTTTGTATATATAAGAGTAAGTATAAATCAACAATTATAACTATTGGGTCATTCTGAATTGACCCAATAATTACTGAATTGTCATTCCATACTGGAACCAGATTATGTACCATTAGCAAAAAGAATATGAATGATTTTTTTCCAAGAACATGCATTTAGTATTACCTGCCCTATATACAATACAGGAGGGCATTATTCACTAATAATGGCATATATTCCATCAGAAAAACAAGAGACATGTAATATATTTTTTTTCTGCCCCTCAGGATACTACTCCATTCAACTGACATGCACAAAAACTTACTCCATACTACACTTTCTAGTTTTTAAGCTACCAAATAACTTTGTTGTTTTTGGTACAAAAGACTAAATGAAAACTATTTTCGGTATTGTCATCGGACTACTGTTCTGTATCATTCATATTAATTTTTATGGTGTTTAATATTTTGGTTCACTACAGTTGTGGTGCATCCATCAATGAAAACTTTTGTCAGTTTAGATGCTAGAGGGACAGCGTGTCTTTGCAGTCAATGATGCAATGCCATAAACAACAGCATAATAATTCTAAAAAAGGAGATTAAACCACTTTATGCAAGATAAAAGATCATTGTATTAAATTTTAGTACAATACTTAATGTTGGATAGAGAAAACTATTATCCTCAATGTTATTCAAAGCATATACGTATATATATGTATGTCCTCAAAAAATACACAAAAAATTAGAAGAACAAATAATGAATTCTAAAAACAGCAGACTTGTAGATAAAATGTTATATGTGAAATAAACTTTAGGACTACATATGTATAAATAGATACAGATGTAGATATAGATATACTGTAGATATAATCTTATTTTTCTAGTAGCTGCTGAAATGTCTGAAAAACTGGATTTGATAATTTGTAACCTAAAATATTGTTTAAAAGTCTTACACTCTATAATCAATTAAATTGATTTATGTGGGTGAGGTAACCTGAACATCTGTTCTTAAACACAATAAGGAAAAATTAAAACAAAAACAAAAACAAAAAAACAGAAAAATCACTGTACCTATCTGGCTTTAAACCACATAAGGAAATATGAATATCAACTTATAGTGAAGTTAGTTTTCTGTGCTGTGGCATTGTATAATTTGTCAAAACTAAGAATATTTTATTTTATTATATTTATGCCCTATATTTCTTGTAGTGGTTCAAGGTAATGTACATTCATACTCAGAATAACAGCCTCTGTAATACATACACTGACCATATTTACTTGGAAAAAATAAAGGGGCCAAATCTGAAAGAGATTTATTTACTTACTTATTTACTCAGTTTTTTAGCTGCCCTTCTCCCTTTATCCAAGTGAATCTAGGCTCATAAGGATTTAAAAAAAAAAAAGTTTATGTTTATAACTTTTGCTTTACAAAGGAAAATTCAAGAACAAAGCCAAGAAAATAAATAATTAAATTAAATAAATCTAAAGGACAGTGTTCTGAAATAAAGGAAATAAATAAAGGTGTATGGTCACTGTAAGTATATACCAACTATAAATCAACATCTTCCACAAGCCTAGATTTTAAGCCAGCAGAAACATCATCACTGATATCAACACAGCACACCTTGCCACTAGACTATGTGACTTGGTACTATTTTACCTTTGGCAACGATGTATACATGTAAATCAATGCCACAGTTATGAGTATATACATGCCTCCAAATTATGCCAACATCTTCATGGCTCACCTAGAGCAACACTTTTTTCAACTGCTACCTTCTGGAACCTCTTTTTTACTTGATATTCACTGATGACATTTTTCATCCACTGGATCCATTGAAAAGAATCCCTTACCAAATTTCATCAAGACCTCAACAACTCCTACTCTATCATCAATCTCAGCTTCAATCAATTTACAAAACAAGTCCACTTTCTCTATGTTACAGTACAATACACAGTGGACACATAAACACCATGTTATACAGGAAACCTACCAATATCATGCATACCTATAAGCTTCCAACTTACAACCCAAACTTACCACCAGTCCTATTGTCTATAGCCAGGCCTGTACTACAAACACATTTATTCTGTCTCACATGACAAAAATATTCAGCTGATGGAACAAAACCAAGCATTTGGGAGACTGAGCTACCCACCCAAAGAGATCAATGGACAAATTGATAGAGCCAGATCAAGTCCCAAGGAAGACACATTAAAAGACAGACAACCAAAACATAACAAACTGGTTGTCACTCACAGAACACTGCTCAAACCATTCAAGCACATTATTAATAAGCCACAACCCATACTGGGCAATAATGCTGCACTTTCTCAGGCACTGAGCAGCATATCCATACTTACATACAGACAACATATGGAATCTTAGGGTTGGAAAGGTCCTTGTAGGTCTTCTAGTTCAATCCCCTATCCAGGGCATGTATCCAAACAACTGCTTAACAGCTCTTATCATCAGGAAACTCCTCCTTATTTTAAGTTTGGACCTATCTCTGTAAAGATTCCATCCATTGGCTCTTGTCCTACCTTCAGGCACTATGAAGAATAAATCCACTTTCCCTTGTGATAGTACTGAAAGTATGTAAAGACAGATATCATGTCTCCTACTAGATTTCTCTTCTTTCGGTTAAACATTTTTTAAACATTCTTCAGAGGATTTAACCTCCAAACTTCTCAACTATATTTGTTGCTCTTCCTTGCACTCCTTCCAATTTCTCAGCAACCTTGTTGTATTGCGGCAACCAAAATTAGACACGTGTGGTCTGGCCAGTGCTACATAGAATGGAACTATATCTTCCATGTTCTCAACATTATACCTCCATTGATTTAGCCAAGGATTGCATTGCATTCTGTTGTTTATTGTTTTCATAATTAACAAGGAACAACAGGACAATGTTAAGATGGGAAACATCCCCTGCAACAAACTTAGATACCTAATTTGCTTTCACATTTATAACATCAGCACCCTCACAGGCCTCAACAACTACATATGCAGTCTTAGAGGTACCTTCATTTGCTCTTCCTCTAATGTGTTATATGCCATCTTCTGCCAGCAATGCCCATCTGGATTCTACATAGGACAAACAGGCCAGACTTTGCACAAAAAAATAATAGACACAGGTTTGACTTTAGGACTCAGAACAAGGACATAATAATAGTACTGCATTTTAACTTCCTAGGACACTCCACTATATATCTCAAAGTAGCGGTTTTCGAATAAAGAAACTTTGCTAGCAAACTGAGTGGG
Source organism: Liasis olivaceus (assembly GCA_030867105.1). Taxonomy (NCBI): domain Eukaryota; kingdom Metazoa; phylum Chordata; class Lepidosauria; order Squamata; family Pythonidae; genus Liasis; species Liasis olivaceus. The sequence continues at coordinate 33,496,612 of CM061354.1, read as the reverse complement.
AGACTACTGAACTTACATACATCACAAGGTTCCGGACTATTTCAGAAGACCTTAACAAATATAATTGGTTTTTAACATACTACAATGTTAATTTTAAAGGTAATCTGACTCACATGTTACCTACATCTGAATAACTACTTTGTGTTTCCCTTCCTTTTCCCCTGCCTCATCCCACTTTAAATCATATATTAGTTTATTCACTCCAGGAATCTGATAATGAGCTATAGCTCACAAAAGTTTATGCCTTTAACAAAATGTGTTAGTCTTAAAAGGTGCTATCAGATTATTTCTGATTTTTGCCTCCTAGACTAATCTGGATCTCATGCTACAATTATTTTCAGTAGAATAAGATTGATTGGACTGAGAAATAGTAACTGCCCACAGTAAGCAAGCTTCATAATTAATTAGGAACCTGGATCTTTCCAATCACAGTCCAACACCTTAATAAGTATGCAGTTCTTAAAAGTTTGTAAAGTGCAGACATGGCCCTGCAGACAGTTTTTGGACTTTACTTTCCATACCTCCAGCTATCATGACCAATAATTCATTCTGATAGGAGATCTGTGACTGTTTTAAAAATCACATTTTATTTTGTCAGTATTAATCAAAACTAAACATTTAACACTTCCATTGTTTGATCTTTTCAAGTACATTAGTGTCTTAGGAATCATGCAGAGATATGAATGTTATTAATTAAAATTAAGGACTAGGGCATATGTAAAATGCAGGTATTAAGTGGCCTTCATGCAGAAATGCAAATAGAGTATTTTCACAGTCAATCCTCCACTATTAGCCTAATCCATTTTATCAACTGAACATTCTGTGAGTTGGATATTTAAAACACCTAAGATGACAGTTTGCCAATATTTGTAGAACATCTCAAATTCTGCTAAAGATCTTTGTATGTGATATTTAATGATCTTGAATACCTATTGATTTTTTACACATTTAGAGTTACAATCAGCTTAGAGTTATCTCACACTTCAAGATGAAGCCATTAAGCTACAGGAGGCCTCAACTAAATCACTGGGAAAGAAACCATCCATGAATATATCTGACATTTTGAATTTTTTAAGGCATGTGTCTATTGTAAGAAAAACACAGAGAAAATGCCGGGGTTGACTACTATCACATATTGCTGTGATATCATAATGATAATTAATTGCTCAGATGCATTTTCTACAAGTCAGCTACATGTATCTTCCCCTCTCCAAATCTGGCTTTCTATTTATATAGGAATGGAACATATCCAGAATGTTGCTGGGTGAGTTTTCTTAATACCTGTAAATGGGTCTGGCAAATTAAGAGGATACATATAACTGTTCTCAATAGAACCCCATCCTTTGGGTAAAAACTAGTTAGAGTGCTGGGATTAAGTAATTTGCACTTAAATACTTTCACCTCCTTTGCAATGATAATCAACATGACATTGTGTTATCAGCTGAACATAGAAGAAGGTCAAAGAATGAATTCTACCTTCTGGGCTTCTTTCTGCAGGCAGAATTACAAACACATATTAGCAGCGGTCTAATTTACGGCAAATATGCTGGAAGCAGGAGATATACTAGGAACAGCAAAATTAAGTTTGAAGAAGAAAAGCTCAGGGAAAGTGTGCCTGGTAGTCAAACTGGTCTTTTTTCAGGCCTTTTGCTTTTCATACAGCCATACAAATACAGCTTGCTTGCTTGCTTTAAAGCAAAAAAAAAAAAAAAAAAAGGGAAGATTAAATGAAGAAGGGAGAGCTGAAGAACAAAAATAGAGGTAGAGACATAGCTAACAATCAAAAACTATGAAGATTATAATTGTTGTTATTATTCCACAATACTGGAGAAAATGGAATATTGGTAAGGGTGGTTTACATAATTGTTTTTGTGTATTTGTTTGTTTTGACTCCTGGTGACTGATTGGACTAATCCCTGCAGTTTTCTTTGCAAGATTTTGGAAGTGGTTTGCCATTGCCTCCTTCCTAGGACTGAGAGAGAGTGACTGGCCCAAGGTCACCCAGTAAGGTAGGACTAGAACTCATGGTCTCCCCATTTCTAGTCTGGTGCCTTTAACAACTACACCAAACTGGCTGTCTTACATCATATTTACCTACAGAATAAAGTAGATTTTTATAACCTGGTATCTTCTATGTGCTAGTTTTCCTCTCAGTTGTGTAGTACATTCCTACCCTTCCCTTCCCCCCTCTATGCCTTCCTTCCTTCCTTGCATCTAAATTAAAATGTAGACCCATTCAGCCCGGATTTCTCTAAACAATTTGTTGGTTTTGCTGTCACCACCAAGCCCTTTCTCTCTATATACATCTGAATGTAACTGGAAAAAAAAAAAAAAACATAATCAGGATAAAGAGCAACATAGTCACTTTGTTAATGTTTAAACAAGGAATTGAATTAACTTTTATTAAATAACTTAAAGTGAGTTGCATACTGGGTTCCAGTATATTACAACGTATCTATTGGCTGTCAATTCCTTGCCTTGGAATCCTGGAACTAAATATATATTAAAAATTTGTCACTTCAACAGACAGAGATTTTCCTGGGCATAGAATTCAGAACTTCTATCCACACTTCCCAAATCCCTCTTTTCAGTGCCCCCTTTGCTCTGGAATGTAAACTGGGAGGAGGTCCTTGCTTTGATTGACAGTTCTGATACCCAATCCTCACATAATTCAAGTAATTGCTGGAATGCTATTATAATCAATCAATCAATCAATCAATATTGTAGCAGTGTTAACTGGTGGTATTATACTGGCAAATCAGAAAGTAAAAATAGTAACTTTATTAATATAGTCTATATTAACAAGCCAAAGTTATGCATGCTTTACTCAGAAAATTAAGCCCAATTAAATTCTATGAATTTACTTCTGAGTACATACATCTATGATTGCAGCATAAGGCATTTAGAACAAAATACTGTGTATGATGACTTTAAGACAGAAGAAGCATTGTATTACAATGCAATATCATCAGATACAATGAAACTTTTGATAAGGATGAAACTTTTTTTTTTTTTTTGGGTGTGCACAGTCTCCCCCCCCCCCCCCCCCCCCAAATCCAATATGTCACATATATTTAAATATTGCTTTCCACTTCTGTAGTTCCTTTCATGGAGGAATATATCAAACTGCTTTTCAAATATTAATTTCAGTCTTACAAAGCATCTATTTGTTTCTGTTCATTCCTCTTCCCCAAGGTTAATGGATCTGTCTATGGTTACATGTTAACTTAATGGCAAACATTCCAAAATCCTGTGACTTTTATGGGATTTAGCAGGATACAAATTGAGATGATGATGGTGGTGGTGGTGGTGGTGATGATGACAATGATGATGATGATGATGATGAGTCCCCTTTGTGTTCCATTTGACTCTGATCTGAATTTATATTTAAATTAAATATTTATTGAAATACTTAAATTCAATGGTTTGAATAATAAATAATAATTCAGTGATATGAATAAATGTAATCAACTACTGGGTTTTACACTACAATTTTGAGTTAACTGAAGGCTATTTAAGAATTATGGGTTTATTTACAGTATAACTAAGATTTCTATGTTGTATCATTCATTTTTTCTATAAAGTAGACAAATATATCCCTTCTCCATGGTAGGGGCACATACAATACATGTATATATTTCTAGTACTTCTGTTTATCTGTGAAACAATACTGCTGTCACCAGAGATACCCAAAGCTGGTGTGCAGGTTATGCTCAGATCAAGTAGTCTTAAGTATCATGTATGTCACATGGATACTAACCATTGGAGGTATCTCCTCTGAGATTTTTTTCTATTTAATCTAGCCAAAAGAAATGTAAGAAAATGTGAGAAATGTTAATTTTAAACCTGAAAAAGGGACTATTCCAGAGTCTAAAAGTTTTTTTCCTCTTTCCAACATAGTTCAAGGTTACTGTAACACTCACTAAATAGGCTGCCTTTGAAATTGTTGCAACCAGCCAATGATTAGAGCCATTGCTAAAACCATTTCATCAGCAGTTAGTTTGTCTCTAGTCTAAGGGCTTATCGTTATTGTAAAGGCTTGTAATTCCTTCTGTATTCTCCAAGGGCAGGATGAAAATACTCAGCCTTATAAATTGAGATAGAACACCTATGTCTGCTCTGATTGGTTCACTATTCTAAAGTCTGGTCTCCTTACTTCAGCTCTACATTTCTCATTCCAAAACTGTTAACCTTATCCCCACTGTCCTGTAATGCTGCTTTCCTCTTTCTGTATTTATTTTCCTTCACTTTCCATTCACTAGTTGGCTTCATTAATCCTCCTCTGACTCCCAGATCCATCTATACATCTATCTAGAATTGTTTCAATGAGATGGACAGTGACAAATCTATCTATAATTTTTATTGAGAAATATTTTTACAAGATTAAAAACTACAGAAATATAAAGAAAGGATTTTTTAAAAAAGTAAGAAGATATGAAACAATAAAAGAGAAAGTGAGAGACAGTAAAGGTCGATAAAAAAAGGAAAAATGAAAGAAAAACATCTAAAGTAGTGACTTCCAATTTCTTTGCAGCAGTTACAATTATTACAATTTCCACCTACCCAAATTATATATCATGCTTCCATTCTTCCCATAGACAACCCTTCATCAGCATATCCCAAGATCATCAATTCATTTTTGTTCATTTTCAGCAAAAAGTGAATAAAGGGTTTCCAGTCTTTTATAAAAGTTGTTATTGTTCCTCCCCTCATCAGACAAGTCAATTTGGCCATTTCAGCAAATTCTGCCATCTTCACAATCCACTTCCCCATTGTGGGTATTTCTGTATTTTTCCATCTATGTGCATATGATAGCCTCGAGCAGTTACCATATATAAGACCAATCACCCATGAATCTTTTCTAGTTGATTATCCAGAAGTCCTAGTAAAAAAAGCTTTGGGTCTGACTCCCAGTTGCGATAGAACTTTCAATTATCTAGGCGTTAGTATAGGCAAACAGGCAGGTCACAAGCTCTCATGATTTCATATTAGGCTGTCATCCTCCATTGATATCCCTGCCAGACCCTGCCCCTTGAAGAAGTAATGCAAAAAAATATGTTGCAGAGAATTTCAATTGTTTCTAGAATTAATATGTGCATCATTTAAAATATGTTTTATTAACGATATCAACTTCATTACAAAGAAATAGTATGAAAATAACAGCTATTGTAGCTGGATCTTCAACTGGCATGCAGTGTAAATATATGTATACTGTATGTATCATTTGTTGAACATGTATTCTCTTGTATTTCAAATAATTAAAGTTATTTATAAGACTAGTGTATTAATTGGCTTACCTTTTTATTTGCTGCAGAATTCTGATTTGTGTTATAAAATTCATATCTGAAAGGATTAGGGATATACTTGCTTGCTTGCAAATCCTTTCAGTCTGAATATTTTGCTTTCCTGGGAAAACAATTCCCACAGCCAATTTGATTTCTTTTATTTCAGTGCTGAGAGCTGTTGTTTCCTATGCTGGTGCTGCTTTCACACCCTGTTTTTACTTTCTTCTGTGTTCCCAGACTGTTGGAAACCATGCTGTCAGTCATTGACAGTGATGCAACAGTTCATTACAAAAAAGACAATGGCTGTTATATTTACAATGGTGATGCTAATCAATCAGGTTGTAACCTAGCCAGTCAGACATTGTCTATTGTTTAAGCAGATATAAATTTATAAAAAGGAATACAGGATCATGCTGGACTTTGCCTTTAAATTTATAATAGTGCTGTCGTCTAGAATAAGAATTCCCATGAGCCCCCACCTTGCTGGTGTTTTGAAGGGCCTTGAAGACCTGGTTCTTTGCTTAAGGCTTTGGTGAGGGTGAGTGAAGCTCCCTTAAAAAAAACACACACTCATTATATGTGTTCATTTCTTTCCATTCCCATCTGTTGTTTTTTGTTGTTGTTTTTGGTCATCCTTGCCATCTTTACTCTTCAATTTTCATATTTTTTTCATTGTTTTTAATGTTTTTATTTGTAAATTAGTTGTAAAGTTGTTGGGTGCCATATAAATTTAATAAATATCATCATCATCATCATCATCATCCCTTTCAACCTGGATTGAAGCACTTCTTATTCTTTAATACATTTGTAGGCCCTATGCCAATTAACTAAGAGAGAAAATGATTTTGTTACAGATTTCCTTTTATAAATATCAGTGGCAAATAATTTGCCTGTGTTTATGTATGTATGTATGGTCAGGATATAATGATTTTATTTCCCCTTTTGTGATTTTTTAAAAATTATAATTGATTATACTGTATCCCTCTTTTCAGGATACATATTACTGTAAGGCCTGGCCTACTCAGTTTTTTGTTCCACAAATAGGAGATGTATGAGGCTAGAGAGGGGAAGAGGGTATCAAAATGTAATACAGGGTGCTGTATTGCTTCTTAAAGCAACCATCAGTAGAAGTCATCATATTTGTCTGAATGCTTTCCAGATCATATTGTATCATGACACAGCATAACAGACAGAGAACTTCTGGGATAAACATACTATCTCTTCTATGGCAGTCCTCACCTTGAAAATAGAAACGGCAGTGAAATAAAGGCAAAAAAAAAAAAAAAGAGTAAATGCTTTCAAACTGGAAGGATAAATCTCTCTCTCTCTCTTTTCATTCATTCATTCATTCATTCATTCATTCATTCATTCATTCATATTTTTTGGGAAACAGAAAGGAAGGAATTATGCTATGAATATAATTTCAGTCTCATTAGAATGCTACTGAAAAAAATTCAGGGACGGGGGAGTTATGAACTCAGATGGAGTTTGTGTTATGTGGGGGACAGAATATGAATAGATAACAACAACAAGATAACTTCAGAAAATGTGTGAAAACAATTTATTCAATGAATTTCAATCCTAGAAATTTGGTACATACGTATACAGATAGATAGATAGATAGATAGATAGATAGATAGATAGATAGATTGTCGTTTCTGTATATCATGTGTCAGGTTCAGCGCAAGAACAACAGAGAGACAGTCCAGAATCAGTTCAGCTCCTTTATTAGCTTACACCTAATAGACAGAATGTCATCAGACTAATTCTAGTCCCCAATAACAGCAACTATAACCATGATGTCCTTAGAGAGGGGCCAGTCTCCTTCTCTTGACTTTCCCACACTCCAGCTGAGGGCTGAGGAGGTGCTTTCCCTGGAACCCCTCTTCCCCCTCCCGGCAACCTTGAAGCTCCATTCCAGAATCCTTCCCACTCATGTCTTCCATAACATCACCCCCTCTTCAAAATCAGACTCCCCTTCTGAGTTCTCATGGGAGCAGGGTGGGGCAGTAGAGATGAAAATGCAGGTGATGAGCTTCTGTCTACATTCCCTGGCGCTTCTCCCAGCTCAGGTGATTGGCTCTGCAAAACAGCTACAGCATTAGTAGAATCAGCCCCCCTTCCCCCCAGGAAATGCAATCCAGAAGTGGAAGGCTGCGGGCTCTGTGCCTCCACCCTCTCCGACCCCAAGGCCCCCACCAAACCTTCCTCGAGTGTGGTATTGATGCCTTCCTCTTGCTGTTTAACCTCTGGGGCACCAGGCAGCATGTGAGGCTTCAGCTTGCTGGGGAAACACTGATGGAAGTCACTGACCAATACCATGGCATGCACATTCTTTGCAATCTCCCAGGAATGCTCTGCCTCTGGGTAGCCCTTCCAATGAACCAGATACCAAATTCCCTTTCCTCTCCTACAAGAGTCCAAAATTGCTTCCACCTAGTGCTCCTCTTCTCCCTTGACTAAGACTGGTGGAGGTGGGGAACCTGTGTTCTCAAAGGACTTGAGGGAGCCTCCTTAACTAGTAAGCAGCAGTGAAAAACAGGATGGACTTTCATGGAAGGTGGCAACTGTAAACAGAAAGGTTCACTTGCTGAAGCACCTTAAAAGGCCCAATGAACTTAGAGTCCAACTTCTTAGAGAGCCTGGTGGAAGCTAAGAACCTAGTAGACAGCCAAACCTTGTCCCCATGAAATCTGCAGACCCCTCTGCCTGTGGGCATCAGGAGACCTCTTATATGCCTCCTTTGCCCTTGCCAGCTGGTCCTTCAACAGCTGCTGAGCCACTTGTTACTCTCTAATAAAGTGTGCTGCACCAGGCACTCCCCTTTGCTGAACGGTTGCTGGCAACACTTCTGGGCTCACACCATACAGCGCTTGAAAGGGGGACATTCCAATCGATGAGTGCACAGAATTATTATAGGAGAATTCTGACAAGGGAAGAAGTGCAGTCCAATTGTCTTGGCCGTATGTGGCATTGCACCACAAATACTGCTGTAACACCTGGTTAGTCCTGTCTGCCTCCCCATTGGTAGAAGGGTGATGAGTGGAAGACACGTGAATGCAGACCTTTAGCAACCTGAAAAGGGCCTTCCAGAACTTAGAAGAGAACTGGCTGCATCTGTCACTTATTATACGATTAACCATTCCTCTGAATCTGAACACGTGATCCAAAAAGAGCTGCACCATGGCCTGAGCAGAAGGAAGCTCCTTGCATGGTATAAAATAAGCCATCTTAGTAAATAGGTCCACAACCACTAGAATAGATATATAACCCTTCACTGAGGGCAGATCAGTAATATAGTCCATTGAAACTGTATCCCAAGGCTTGGGGGTGTGTGTGTGTGTCTAAAGGCTGCAAAAGCCCAGTAGGCTTCCCATGGTGAGGCTTTGCTCGCCTGCACACATGGCAAGATGCAACATAGTTTCTAATGTCTGCAGCCATCTTTGGCCATCAATCCCTCAGAGTCCTGTGAAGAGTCTGCAATACATTTCTGACGTGCATAGCGTGCAACTCTGCATCCTTGGAATATATCAAAATGTCATCCAAGTAGATCATAACATAAGAATCAATTATGTCATAAAAAAATTGATTCATAAACCTGAAAAACACCGACCCACAATTAGCAAGTCCGAATGGCATTACTGTGTACTCAAATTTCCCATACCCTGTATCAAAAGCAATCAGATATTCATGCCCCTCTTTGACACAAATGGGGTTGTAGGCATTCCTAAGGTCTAACTTTGTAAAAATGCATGCTTTCTGCAGCCAGTCTAAAAGATCAGAATTCTTACATATATGCTTATTCATTTGAAATATTTTCCCTTTTTATGTTCAAGGAAGACCACCTGGACAGCTAATGTCCAATATAAGAAAGGATCAGTAAAACAGCATATATATTGTAAATATAAACACTTGATAAAACCATAAATACTGAAGATTTAAAAGTAATCCAAAACTGCTTTTCTAAAAAAAAAAAGCATATGTGAACAATATACTAAATATGCAAAGAGAATAGACACAGAGGTTTCCTGAAGCAATGAGTTTCATGGTCAGTTGAATACCAAACTAGGTGACAGTGAAACATAAAATGGGAGTTCTTCTGAGTTACCTGATTCACATGGATACTGATAGTTTTATGTAGATATCTAAGCCTCAAATGATTTGAAAATCAAAGCCAACCCTTTGAAATGGGCCAAGAAACCACATGCAGGCCAAGAAATCTGATCAAAAAGTTGTCATCTTCAGAATATGAAATATTGTTTAATATAATCTTAAGAGAGTATGGAATGCAAAGAAAATTTGTGTTCAGCCATGCATAGCAGCAGTATAATTTAAGTAAATTAATTTGTCTAAAAATACAGATCAAATGACTTTTTTCTATTCTTAACCAGGATGTATTGTGGTGTAAATGTACCATATATCAGTTGCTGATATGTGCACTAATGATGACACAACCATGAATCAATCTTTAGGATGCAGGACTGTTTATAGGCCTTCATAATTACATAAAGCTATATTTTGCATGCTGTGGCATCAAAAGCAATTGAATGGCATTTCCTTCTATTTTACAAAATACAGATAAATATTACCACTAATTTAGGCAGACAGACAGACAGATAGAAACACACACACACACACAGACACACACACACCAATTTCATACCCTGCCATTTATATTTCACTTTTGCAATTGTGTTCTGTTTTAAAGCAACTGAAGGTGTACTTGAACAATGGCAAGTTCTCTGTTCTCAACAGAGAAGCAGACAATTTCAGTTTCAATATAGATACTCTCTTATATGAGATGTGCTCATCAATAGTCATCTAATTTCTTTTAGAATACTGATTAATCCGCCTAGAGATCAAAACAATTGGCAACTTGGAATAGTTTCTCTCCCAATGGAACAGAAGAACCTGATAAAAGGATTGGGGTGAGAGAAAAGAGATGACTTAACTGTCCTGGGGGATCAGAATGCTAAGATTAGAAAAGAGAGATACAATGAATAGAAATTCACATATGCCTGCTTAAGAAGAAATGAATGACATTTTTGCTATATCTTACCTTACTGGCATAAATCTAGAGAATCTGTTCCAAAATCTAAAATATCCTTCATATGGATATTTAAGCCTTATTCAGGTATTCAGATCTGCTGCAAGATTAAAACTGGTTCAGGGAAACCAGGAATGAAGAATCTAGCTTTTCTTGTATAACTCCAAATCCATTCTCCTCCATACTTCAGGGTCCTGTTTCCTGCAGATTTCTTGTGTGCACTGTTGAGGTACCCGCTGGTGAACAAAATAGTTTTCAGCAAGGTCTGTAATGGGAGTTCTGGATTCATTTTGTTTTTAGGAGTGCATACTATTTTGTTCACACGCTTATATGGTTATTGAAAGTCAGCTAGTCATTTTATTTCAGACATTGACCAGCAAATTATATGGTTATTTTTATTCTTTCCTTAAAAAAAAAAAAAAAAAGTAGGAAACCATATTTCAATTGTTTGTTGCTTAATGGTTAAAGTGCAGTTATGGGTCTCTGGGAGAAAAGCAACCAACCCCTCCCCCCCGAAAAGGATGGGGGAAAGTTAGAGCAATTTAGAGCAAGAATTGAAACTAATAAATAATTAAAGTCATTCCTTCTCTTTTTTGGGTGGGGGAGGGGGGTAATGAAGAAACAACTGGTTGTTCTTGCCTGAGAAGCTACTAGCTACAATTCAACAGCAAACTGTGGAATTATAGAAAGACACAAGTAGGGCTTTCTACTGAGCTACACAACTGAAGTACCTGGGAAGAGAGTTGCTAAACCCAAATAACATAGTAATGGCTCTTTGCAGTCCTTCTGCACCCATGGCGAGCTGAGTGCTATTTGGGTTGGAACTGCATTATTCTGACTCAGCTATAACCACAGATCATAACAACGTGCCATAAAATACAATGAAATGACAGTAAAATATTGTAAAATGAAATAAAAAAAGAGGAGTATTTGATGTAAAAAGTTAAAATAAAAACAAAGCTACAGCAAAATAATAACAAAACTACAGCTAAGAACTTTCTAAGTTAAAATGAGAGCAGAGTAAAAGTAACAACTTGGTTGCTGACAGTTGGAAACACATCTGCAAGAAGATAGTTCAGTGTTTCAAGATGGGAGAACTTGAGTTCATCTGCCATTAATAATTTGGCCCGGATCTCATTGTAAATGGGGCAGTGGAGAACATAATGGATAACATTCTCTACTTGACTGACACCACAACGAGAGAGAGATGCTGTTTGCCAGGGAGCTTACAAAAATCTCCCTTTGAGATATGTGGGGGGCATGGTCTGCAGGCAAAGGCCCTTCTCAGTGAAGCACTGGTTATGTTAACCAGGTAGTGGAAGAATCTTCTATGCTTTTTATAATGCTGGCGCTGCATTATACTGTACTGAAGTGGCATTTTTATTGGCATCCCTTTCGAAAAGCTTACCTCTAATTTATTTATTTATTTATCTATCTATTTATTTATTTATTTATTTATCAGATTTGTCATCACCCATCTCATTGAAACAACTCTAGGTGGTTTACAAAACAGTTAAAATCAATTAAAATTACAGTACACAATAATCTTAATAAATAGAAAATGAATAGATCCAAGGATAGATATCAAATTGGCAGTCGCCCAAGGAGTGCCATCAAGGCACCAGACACTCCCAGAATTAGGTAAGATTGTTATCACCCCATACAAGCTGGCAGAGCCAAGTATTTCTCTGTTCCAAGAGCTAAATACTCCTAAAGGGAGGGAATACATTTGTAGGATGGGTGACAAAAGTTTAGTCCATTGGGTCCCAAATGTATAATGGAGAAAACAGAGTTGGGTAAGATGGGATTCTTGAAGGCTTTCTAGCTTCTTATAGGGCCCCAACAATGCAAGGTGCATTCTAATGGAAATGGAAGGTAGCTGTACCTCCATTCTTAAGTAGGCAGTGGGGTGCCCTGGCAATGACCCAAAATCTTTCTAATGAAGTTGTTTTGGACTACTTCCAGTTGGACAGTAACCCTCTCATCCCACCCCCAGATGTCAGCCCCACACAACAGCATATAATCTAGAGTAATCTCTCCTGCCTAACGGATATTTTGCTGACCTGCCTTTAAACCTAAACCTGACAGATCAATTTATTATAGTATAGAAAAATAAAAAATAAATTAGATATACTACAAGTAGTCTCATACACACACACACACATACACACACACACATACATACATATACATACATACATATATACATACATACATACATACATATACAGTATATTGTTCAGAAGGCTGCAGAAATATATTTTTAAAAAAGATGAGCATATAGAGCCTTTCCTCACTGAACTAAAGTGCTATCTACTGATCCTTGAGTCAGCAAAAAAATTACAGTAGCTACCTCCATTGCTGATCACTATGTTTTTCCAGTGCATTTGTCCAAACTAGCTGCCTAATGATGCTGTTGTGATTTAGCATTTGCAGTGCATAGCAGGCAAAGCAATTGCTTACTCTTCTCTTTGCTGTCTTCGTTCTTCTGCATGTCACCAGGGAGGTAAGGAACATTTGCCACTTGGCCTTGCTTCTCATATGCCCTTCCTTCTATTCCATCATAAACCAAATGGGAGATAGATATATGATAGATGATAGATAGATAGATAGATAGATAGATAGATAGATAGATAGATAGATAGATATAACAAAAGAATAAAGTTCAAATAGATTACAGTCACAAGGGGAGCTAAGCAACAACTTTGCTTAGGATTGCTTTCCCCTTCCTTTCTTTTCCTTATAAACACAACAAATGCCACAATATTTCATATTAGAAATGACTTTTGCTATGCAGACCAAGATTAGTAGTTTTGTCAGATAAATCTTCAGATGCAGAAAGAGAAAAAACAGTAAGGATCTGTACAGTGTGAAATTGCTTGTATACATGAGCAGTAGGTTATGAACTGAACCCACAGGATAGGAGATGTCATTCTTATATGTCTTTATGATATATCTGTATGATAATTATGATAATTATAATTCTATAATTATCCTTATAGTAGTATAATCATACGCTTGGAGGAGCCTAATATACAGAAAATCTAAACAAAACCTTCCAACTAAAAACAGCTTTAAAATCTCCAGAGAGGCTGAGTCTGCTCATCCTTAAGTGGTATTTCTATTGCCAAATGGTTCCTACCAGCAAGGCACTCCTTTTAACTTTTCACCTGAAATTTATTTCCCCACCAAACAAAGCCCTTGAGATCTAATCTGGCTTTACAGAGCAATAGATAAGAAATCTTTGCTGTTTTCTGTGTCAGAGGTTCATGTGTATAGTTTAGACTTCTCTATTCCAGGTTGTCTCTCTGTCTTTATATGTATATGTTGATGCTGGACTAAAAGACAGCACTGAGGCACTGATAATTGCAACATAAAGAACAGGCACTAAGCACCAGATCCATAGAAGCAGGGGTCTACCACACTAGACAGGACCCAAGGTGCAGGTTATGCAAAGAGGCCTCAGAGACAGTCCAACACATAGATGCAGGGTGTAAGATGCAGGCAGGAACAGCATATACTGAACAGCACAACCAAGTAGCTGGCATTGTGTACAGGAACATCTGTACAGTGTATGGGCTAGACCTTCCCAAGTCCAGATGGGAGATTCCACAGAAGGTCATGGAGAAAACTGGGCCAATATCCTGTGGGACTTCCAGATCCAGATGGACAGGCAGGTACTGGCCAATCAACCAGACATTGTGATAATAGACAAGGACCAAAAGACAGTGGTGGTGATAGATGTAGTGGTGCCAAGTGACAGCAACATCAGGAAGGAGTATGAGATGCTACAGAAGTACCAGGGTCTGAAGGAGGAACTACAGAGGATGTGGAAAGCAAAGGCCAAAGTGTCCCAGTGGTGGTAGGAACACTCGGGACTGTGACTCCTAAGCTCAGAGATTGGTCCAACAAATCCCAAGAAAACATCAGAGCTCTCTGTTCAGAAGAGTGCAGTGCTAGGAACAGCTAATATACTATGTAGGATCCTCAAACTCCCAGGCCTCTGGTAGAAGACCCAAGATTGAGGATACACACCACCCATAGGTGTGTGCATACACACACATAGATAAACACACACACAATGTCATAGTAAAAGGTATCCCCCCCATACACATGTGAGCTGCATTCACTACCAAACCTATGAGACACACCTCCATGCCCTATACACATGTGAGCTGCTTAAAGTGCTCTTGTAATGAACCATTCACAGTAAGCTGAATTGACCCTGTGTGGCAACAGGGGGACGAATCAGTCAAGAACCTGTGGCCCAGTAGACCAAATTGTTTCTATTCATTGACCAGATCTTAAAGATAGTATAGTTAGCATGCTGACCTAGTAGAAAGGGATAAATGATAACAAGGTCACCCAGATGGGTTTATGAAGAACATTCCAATGTCATGCTGTAATTTACACTGTGTCTTTCTTTTCCTTTGTCTTGTCTTTGAAATGTAGTAGGCCAAGGATATATAAGCTATGGGCTGCCTTTGCTCTGGGCTGCTCAGCAAGCTGCCAATGCTTTACTGGGAGCTCAGTATACACTGTAACTGTATGCATGCTTAATAAATTTATGTCGTACCTTCAGAGTGATTTGGTTGCTTTAGGTGAACCAGGTTTTGGCCACAATAACAATACACTCACACACACATAAACGCACAGACAAAAACAAAACTGTGTACACACACACACACACAATTCCTTCAGTGTTCATTCATGGGTTTTGTCTTTTGTAACACTAAAAAAAATCCAGATTGGGAATTTTTTCTGGGCAATATTTTCACATTGGTGAAGCTTTTATATTTCAGTAACTTTGAAGAAAGAACTAAATTCTCTACTTTTGTCTGATTGCTGCTGGTTTGACTTATCTTTAAGAAAGGCACCCATGCAGAAAGGACCCCAGGGTTCCAACAAACAACACTCAATTGCTTGAATTTCAGAATTTCCAGTCCTATTTCAGCCCCACCTAATTTGGTTTCTGATTGTGCTTCACTTAATTTAACTAATTCATTGCTGGACAGTTTATTGGCCATCTTCACCTTTAACTGTCACGGCTTCTGTAGCTTTATTTTATACATTCTGTCAAAAACAGATGTCTCTCAGGTACTGGTGCTTTTTATAAACGTACTGATTTCTTTTTTTACTCTATTATGGTATGCTTACATTTTCAGTATTCATTTACACCTGGATTTAAAATGTCACTTCAGTTTTTATCTATTCTGAGCTATTTTGTTCTGTCTGGTCTAATGTAATCATTGGGCATTGGTATTATGTCATTGTCACTTCATCTCCAATGCAAAGGCTGTGCTCAGTAAATAGAGCCTGGCAATCGGCTTATTGCATGTCACTTTTGACTCTAACTTCATAAAAGGCAAAGAAATAATAACACTTCTCTGGTTGTTTTATTACTTACTCAAAAATGTGTCAAAATTACAAGTTTCTTCCTACTTTTACTTGATTTACAGAGTTATCTCAGTTCATAAAGGCCACAATTTCCTAAGTGATAATATAGAAGTATTCAGTTTGGTCATTAAGCTATACCTGTATCAATTATTTAGGCATTACATATCTCATCTTGTGCAGTAGAATTTGCTGTTCCTTTTTGAGAAAATTAAAATACATTGTGCACTTTTAGAAAGGAAGCAAATTTACATGTAAAGCTGCTGTTGCTCAGTATATAGAGGATGTCCTGTAAACGGTTTACAAACAGAAATAGAAAAGCAGATATACAAGGAGCATGCTTCAAATGTATCAAACAAACATGTCATTTTGAGGTGACCAAGTAGATTTATATTCTAGGATATAATAATAATAGAAAATGTTACTCTTGATCTACAAAGAACTAGTCACAGAAAGTGCTATAAATAAAGCACCAATAGACTTATCTGTGAATGGGCTAATTGTTATCGAAGGATTATAATTTACCTCTAGCATTCCAGATGGCTAGATAATAGATAGATAAAGACAGATCAATCTCCAAACCAATGATCTATTTGCAGTAATCTTCTCACTCTGATGCTTTCTAGATGGAATTGGATTGAAACTCCAAGAGTTTCCAGGTAACATAGTTAGTAGAAGTTACAGTCCCAACATATTTAGCAGGCACTGAGTTAGGGAAGGCAGATCTATAGAAATAATTGTCTTGTTTACTTTCAGTAACAGTGTCTAAGCAGAAGTCTTCCCATGTCTGCTGTTCTTATCTCCCAATGCCAGAAATTAATAAAGCTAAAATCTTATATACAATAAATATGTACAATACCACTGTAGCTTAGAGTATTCTGTTCATTCCTAGGATGCATTTGTTTCTTCAGTACCAGTTGGCAAAAATAATTCACTACTGTTAGTATAAGGCCTACACATAATAACAATTTTTCGTATGTTAGCAGTCATGATCCCTCACAGACTCCCAACGGACATTTATTCTAGAAGTATACTTTAGTGTTAAAGATGATAGCAGAAATGTTTGCCATGAGATAATTTGAGACCCCAAACATTTCTAAAGTAAATGATGGGAAGAAAGAAATGATCTCACTGGTGCTGGCTGAGCTGTAAAAATAATCAGTGTTACTGCTGCATTAATATAGTTGTGAAAAGGTAATGATGTGCACTCAAGTTTATGAAAGTATCTCCAAGTAGCTCTTATAACTTCTTTTTATTGAAGATGCTGGTCAATACTTTAAAGTTTCTCTGAGCTTATGAATTCTGATCAAACTATAGAATAGAAAAGATAAAATTCCTCAGTTAATTACATGCCTGAAGGCACACTAACAATGCAGTTGTCAGTGCTGTGCTAGAAATTCATTTTGCATTTCTAGCAAAATGAAAATATTTGAATGTGACAAAATGGGGAAGAATGTTTGTTCCAACTTGTTTTTTTTCTGTTGAGATAACCACATCATCACATGATTAATCATGCAATGCTTAGTACATAGCCTTTTGTTCTTTAAACTTTAGGATTTTATCAATTCTATCCAACCATGATTTTCTGGGCTTTCCCCTTCCTCCAATTCATTCACCCTTTATCTATTTGTTCTGCAATTTGATCTTCACTGATTCTCTCTTTAAGACCAAAACATCTCAACATGCTTCTTTCATGTCAGATAGGGCTTAAGTATCTAATACTATAGTTCAAGAGTGCTTAGCAACTCTTTATGATAGTGTTTTAACTCAATAATGAGGATTAGAATCTTGTCTGTGATTTATATCATGGTTGGATGAAAACCAAGGATATAAGCTAGTGCCAATGGAAAAGACTGACATTGAACTCTGGAAAGTGATAGAGTGAATGATTGAAAGACTCTTGGAAATATCAGAAAAAGAGGAGTGCAAGTCCTGGGACTTTCTCAGCAGTTTTTAATGACACCAATCATGGTATTCTTCTGGAACATCTCTAAGGGAATGGAGTGGGGGCACTGTCTTGCAATGGTTGTCCTCCTTCCAGAAGGGTCAGTTCTAGTTACTGGCGATGAATGAGGAGAGATCTGATTTGTGGAGTGCCTTAGGGGTATCTGCTGTCTCCACATTTTTTAAACATCTATATGAATATGCTGGGACAGTGTAATGGAATGCATCTATGAGGAAGAAAGTGATGTGGGAGATCAAGGCTATCAGGAAGGAGGGGGGTGCATTCCAGCAGGGGAAAGGAGACAAAAGATAACACAGTCCACAGGCAGAGAGTGGGAAGAGTAAGAGGTTCAGGGTAGTCACTCCCTGGAATCTCCCAGGATATATCCACTAGTTGCTGTAGTATAGATTTAGTTTCGCAAGATTCTATCTATAAGGTGTAAGCACATAAAGGAACTGTACTCGACTGGACTGTTTCAATGTTGTTCTTGGGCTGGGCCTGACAGACAGGTCTTCCATTAGCACAGGAATTGTTATTTTCAATATGCTGATAATACCTAGCTATACAACTCATCCCTGGACTAAACAAGTGATGTAATGGAAGTGCTAACTCAGGGTTTTGAGTCTAGAAGGGGGGGAACAGACTTTGACTGAATCTTTCCAATATGGAGTAGCCTTGAGTTTGTGAGCCTAACAGTTCCATGGAAATTCTATTATTAACTCTGTATGGGGTTATAGTCCCCTGATAAGAGGTGGCTTGCAATTTGGGAGTTATCCTAAACTCACAGCTCCTGCTTGAGGATCAGGTGGCAGGAGTGGCTAGGAGGAATTATGTACAATTACATCTTGTGTATGAATTGCAACCTTTCCTGGATTGGGAGACCTACTTATTCCAATATGTTCTAAATGGGTCTACCCTTGAAGAAAGCTGGTACAAAATGGCCCAGGCAATGAAGTGTATATGTCGATATACTCAGGTGACCCTACTGCTTTGTGAACTGTAACTGTGAACTGTATTTGTTACAAGTTAGCTTTGAGGTGCAATTCAAGGGGCTTATTGTCATATTTAAGGCACTATATGGCTCTAGACCTGGGTATTTGAGGGACCACTTTCTCCCATATTCATTTGTCCATCCAACCAAATCAAATAAGGACCACTTCCTTCAGGTCCTACTTCTCCAGGGTTGTTACTTAAGAGACCAGGATGCAGGCATTATTAGTAGTTGTCCCCACTCTTTGGACATCCTTCCCAGTAGAAATTCATTCTGCTCATCCTTCCTAGACTTCAGGAAACCCTTGAAGAGCTACAGTACCTGCTCCATCTTGCACAGAAGGAGAGTGCTCATTAACTGAAAGGTAAGGTTGCAGATATATGGTATTTGTGTTTGTTGGCGCTTATTTTTTTATTTTTAGTGTGTAAATAAAAAATTAGGGTATGATTGGGGATTTGGGGGGTATTTTATCTGTTTAAATTGTTAGCTTCCTAGACTCTGTGGGAATTTGTTATACCTTTACCCACAATTACATTAAAGAGCCAAGGAAACATCACACTCACATTCTTGTTTTACTCCTTGCTCAATATTGAACTATTCTATTAGTATTCCATTTATTCTCACTCTGCTTTACTTCCATCAAATAATGCTGTTTCATATTCGGCAACTAACCTTCAACTCCATATTCAGGCAAAACATTTCATAATTCAAGCCTATTCATTTTATGATACACTTTCTCTAAATAAGCAAGCATCTACTATAGTTACTTTCTTACATTTATACATTTCTCAAGGACTTGTTAAAGAGCAAATATCTGGTCTGTACAAGCTCTGCTTAGATAAAACTAAATGGCACTTTTCATATTTTTGTCATTGTCACCCTTTCAGTCAGAATTCTGCATTCATTCTTGCTACTTTTCTGTGATACAGGGAACAATAATGGTATTCCAGGCCCAATACAGTCTGCACATAAACAAGTCACATAAAGCAAACTTTATCCATATTTTAACACTTCTCCAGTTACATCATTTAAGCTGCAGCCTTATTATTTTTCAGCATTCCCACAACATTTATGATCTTTTTATCAGCTTTTTCTGATATTTATTTCAGTTCTATTTTTAAACATCCCACTATCATTCACATACAAATCTCTAAAATATTTCATCCAGCATTATCTCCCTTCAGTGTCATCCAAATCATTTTACTACTTTTCCCCCCCAATTTCACTTTCTAAATTTGAGGCTTCTGGATTACTTCTTTTCATCAAGTTCCAAAACAATTTTCCCCATCAAAATTGTTCTGCATTTGCTTTGCCTTTTTTACTCTGAAATGTTCCTTGCTCTATTTGACTACATTATTTGCAACTATCTTCTTCCTCTGTACACATTATATAATATCATTCTTTTATTCTCATTTTACAGCAATCATTATAAACATTTTCTTTTCATTTATAGCCTTTTTACTTTAACTTTCTAACAAGCACTCTTCTTCATATTTCTCATTACTATAACTCCGCACATTTCTGTGGCAATCTGTACACTAATTCATTTTCCACTATTCCAAGCAACTTCCACTTCCTTTCCATTCACTTTCCATTCACTATATTGATAGCTTTCAGGACTTTTCTTTTCTTTTCCTGCAATTGCTATAGTTTCACTCTTTTGTTTCCATTCTTTCCTTTCCTTCTATGTCTCTGTTCCCTTAAGATTAATTCTTAACCCTACCAAAACTGATATGTTCCACCTCTCACCGTTCTGGTATTCATTACAAATTATCTTGGTCTGCCATCCTAAACAATCAGAACAATCTTGATTTCCTTTTTCTCATTTACTCATGGATAGATATGCTTGAACCATATATTTAGTACACAGAGACCCAAGAAATTACATGTCTGCCAAAAATGGCTTTGCAGATGCCTAACTAATAATAACTTATTTCCCTCTTCTCAGTGTGGCCTCATCCAAAAACAGATGGAGGTTGACTAATAGTTGAAGTGCAAGTATCCAAATAGTAAATGCAGGTAATAGCAATATTTGATGTAGGTCTGTTAAAGCCAAAGATTTCAAAAGTCAGTATCTATGAAACTCATTCTCATAATGTTATGCATGATAAGAAGCTTTGCTACAGCTCCAAGGAGAAGATAGATGATAGATTATATATGATAGACAGGTAGATAGATGATAGTTTATTTAAAATTCAATATATATTATATTTTACTTAAAATATTTTATACTGACTCTTACCTTATACATAGATTTTATTAAATCATAATAAAAATAAGGTAATTCAATTTTAATTTATATCTATAGGACCCTTCCATCATATGAATAATTTAACGTGTGTATTATACATACTCTCTCATGTTTCAAAGAACCTCTGTCAAAGGATTAGTATAGGCCTAAAAGACATAGGAATATTGATGAGTCTTCTTTGTTAGCCATTTCTTAGTTACAATATAGGATTATAGTGATGGTTAGACTTGTTTTCAAGATAAGTGATTGGTATAAGGATATAACCTCTACAAGAAAAATTTGGAAATATATATGTACTGCAATTGTATAAAATTAGATTGGGGCCAATATATAACAGCAAGTACAACTAGTGACTGTATTTTACGTATTTATTAAGAATTGTGAACAATGTTTTAGTTAATTATATGCAGTGGAAAACATTCTGTGTCTTTGGTCTGGACTGTATTGTCTTTAGAAGCAGTAATAGTGTTTTTGACAGTGGAATGTATATAAGGGAATGGATCATAAGGCATATATAACATCATGAAATGACTGCTTAAGATAGAACAACCATGTGCATTGTTCTGATAAAAGAAAGGCACTTTTATAGCAGAAAACATCAATTTATCATTTATCAGCATTAGAACTTTGTAATTTCCTAATCAAATAAGGAAAGGATTACCATGAAAAAAATAGGGGTTTTTTTTTGTTTTGTTTTTTTTGCTTTTAGTATCAATATACTGATTTGATTTGCTATTGGCATTTTTTTTTTTTTTTTTTGCAGAGGATTAATGCTGTTTCAGACTACAATTATACCACAATGTCACACTGATGGAGAGAATGGTTCTAAGACTCTTTTAAAATAGAACCAAATCTTTTCTTCTCATCTGTACCAAAGAAAACTAAAAACTGGCATCAAATTAAGCAAGATAGCAGGGGCTTAGTTTTGAATATAACCTTTCTTCCAAATATTATTTGCATCACTCTGAATTTGCAATTCAAATATAGTAATGAAAATATATTAACAAATATTCAATTTTGAAATGGGAATAGATGGAATGGGAAAAAGTACAGCACAGTGAACTAGTAAGATATGCATCAGATGGATAACGATAGACAAAAGATGCAGAGCAAGCGATAGGTATGCAAGATACTAAATATCATTTTCAAGTAAGAACTGGTTATACCAGAAATGAAGAATTAAAAATTTAGGAAGACAAGCTAAGTTCATGAGGTTTAGTAGAGACTAGAATATTTAAATATTTTAGTCCAGGTAGCAGCTGTTAAAATGAAGGTCCTTCCTGAACTTAATGTATTTCAATCCCTTCAGTTAGTAATTCCAGATAAAATATTAACAATGTGGCAGAAGAAGATTGAACGCTTTTGTTTTAATTCTAATCAATGGATGGATTTTGTATCAGCCACATAGGAACAAAAAGCCTGGGGAGTCCCAAATTTAAAAATCTATTTTTCTTTTTTATCCACACTCAATCGTTACCGACTCTGCGGTGACTGCCTGGACAAGTCCATGCAGTTTTCAAGGCAAGGTGTTTTGGAAGTGGTTTGCCAGTGCCTCCTTCCTAAAGTGGAGCCCAGCTGGCGAGCACAGGAGGTGGGGTTTCCATTGCTTCGCACCTTTTTCAAGTGTGCGCGGCTTCCGCGCTACCAGCAACTGCTCCCGACTCCTTTCGCAAGGCGCCGCCAGCATTTCTCCTCTCACCGAAGTGAGAGTACCCATTTATCTACTCACGTAAGTTTTCGATCTGCTGGGTTGACAGTAGCTGGGGGAGGAAGCAGGAGCTCGCTCTGCTGCGCGAAAGCTGGGCTCGAACCGCTGAAGTGTCGACCATTTCTGGGCGGCAACTTTCAATGTCATTAAGCTGCTGCATCACTGCGTCTATCTATTAGCAATATTATAAAGCAACATATTTAAGCAATTTAATACCATTTATATTAAAAGACCCAACTAAGCAGTGGACTAATATAGAGAATATCTCAGAGCCTCACAATGTTTTAAATTATTTATTCTTCCAACTGAAAATACTCAAAAATAAATAAAATTAATAATGTCTTTTCCAAGACAATGTTTCAGATTTTGAAAAAAAAAAAAACCTAATATTAATAGGTGACAAATGACAACAGATAGAACATCCAACTTTAGAACTGATAAAGAAAATATCAAAGTGGATTATCATAGAGAAAATCTATCTATGTGGTCAATAAGAGTCAACACTGACTTGATGGCACATAATCAATCAATCAATCAGTTAATGAATCTCCGTCCTGATGACCTTTTTTTGGAAAGGCCAATATGGATTAGCTCAATTAAAATTATTAGAATTATAACATTTAAAGCATAAATGATTTTATACAATACTGGGCCATACAATAAGGAAGTGATTGACCAATATACTAGTTGCCAGTTACTTTGGTTTTTCTGGCACCAGCTTAACACTGTACTGGGTAGAGAAGAAGTTACTGTAGGAAATCCATAGCACACCCATATACTTTGAGAATTTAACAACATATTATTTGACACAACCAAATCATATAAAGTTAAAGATTAATATGCTATTGTTGCAAAGTGAGATAGGGGATACCCCTTCTAGTCCAAAGGATGCCTGGGATGCTGATTTAGGCAACCCAAGAGTTAAACCAAAATGGAAATTATTATGGAAATCAAGATTTTTTTTCCCCTGCCTCTATCTAAGAGTTACAATTGAAGGTGTTACACCAATTATATTTAATTCCTGCTAAATTAGCATAAATATAGCCTAATTATTCTTCAAAATGTTCGAGAGGGTGTACACAAAAAACAAAATTTTATCATATGTGGTAGACATATGGCATATTTTTTTGTGTGAAATTAGTGTAATGACAAAACAAAGAGTTGAACGTTCTCCAGAGCTAGGCTCGTTGCATCTATTCACATGATCCGATGCTTCTTTTAAGAACAAGGAGTTGATTGTCTGCTAACTTTTGGCAGTAATAACCATTGCACAACACTGGAAATTCTTGAAAATTTAACAATTATGGATTAAAAGAGCTTTTTTCTATTATTAGGAAAAAAATACACACACGCTTAGAATAATGATCTTCCAGAAGTAATAATCATGCTTTTATTTATTTTATTTATATTTCAAATTTGTCATTCCCCATCTCACTATAGAGTGACTCTGGGCAGTTTACAGTAAAAACAGAATAAATATTAATTAAAATAAAATAATATTAATTAATTAATTTATTAAGATACATTACGATAACAAGATTACTACATAATACTCTCAAGAAACTGATGTTACATATTCATTATGTTAATAGCAAAAGGTTTAACTTTGTCAATTCTTATAATAAATGGAAATTATGAATAACTTTCATATTTTTCTACTATTGGTACCTTTTATTTTTTATTTATTCATATAATTTTTTGTATTACCTCTCATGACACTGTACACTGTTTGTGTAGTTCTTTCTTTTTTGTGTGTGAGCAAATTACTGTTCAATAAAAAAAAAATCAACAATTGTAATGTGTTGAAAACCCATTGCGTTTGTTTAAACCTTTTGAGATAGCCTGAAATCTTTTGATGTATGTGAGTTAGATTCATCAGAAGACAAGCCACTCTATGCATCAGATAAAGAAATGATGCATTTATGCATCTGATGGGGCTACGGTTCATGAAAACATGTCTTTTTATAAAATTTGTTAGTTGGAAAAGGTGCTACCACAATCCTTCTGATTCACTGCTCCCATAGACTAACACAGCCTTCTTCTTAAAGTATCTGGAAAAGCTATTCAATATCTTAAGTGCAACAATTAAGAAGGTCCAATTCAATTCACTTGAAGAAAACAGATGGAGGAAAGCCTGTGAAAAGAATCTTGTGGTTCAGTATATATGGGAGAAGACAATCTTTTAAATAAACTGGTGCCAAATCATTCAGTTCTTTTAAAACAACACTTTAACAATGCCCAGAAATGAACTACAGCTGGCATCCTTGATAAAGTATTTGCATAATATAGTCAAAATGCTCGCTGTTGAAAGAGTTGCAATGTAATGCTGCATAAAACAGATGTCAACTGTCTGTACATGATACAGGCAGATTCAAGTATATGCATACTCAGTACACTATCTGGAATGGGTATATACAAGGATTTTATTTTTCTATTTATTTATCCCCATTGCCAAGAAACACTACTGATAATGGCATTATATATATATATATATATATATATATATATATATATATATATATATTTAATACTGCAACATTTTGTCATTGATGATGAATCACTGGGCAAATATCTACTCTGCAGAGTTCTGTGACATTACAGAACATTTTGTGCATGCCATTATGAAGTTAACTTTCAAATATATTATATACCTGTGTGAACTGCTGTGTTAATGCATTTTTGCCAATTTGCATACTGTTAATGTTTTTAGCTGCAGAACACAAAGTCTTCTTTATTATAAATGACAGCAATATTCTGCTGACTAGAGAACTAAAGAAGATTATGATTGAACACTGCAATTGGCATTTCTTGCTTCTTCTAGTCTTCTTTATTATTTATATATATATATATATATTGCAATTAGGAAAAAAAAAAGAATGGTAATATTTTTTAAACTTTGCAAAGACCTGAACTGAGATAAAATAATATTTTTCCCAGTTTTCCCAATGTTTTTGGTAAACCAGACAAGACAAAAGAATAATGGCCTGAAAGAACAAAAGCTAAACCCAAACTTCAATCATTTTTGTAACCCTATTGCCCCTTTGAATATTCAAATTATTCTTTACATTTTTATTTATTGTAAATAGCTAGATTATGCAGTGGAAATCCATATGAGTTAAAAATAGAGATACTTTCAAAAAATATTGAAATTTGAACTAGACTATACTGATCAACTTCTCAATGAAATTATCATATGGGTTTGGCCTGTTCTAGTTTAGATGATAGCTATGCTGTCTACCAAAAATGTCCTTGTCTATTGAACAACAATAGGGATTTTGTAGGAAAAAAAATGATAAAACTTTGCCATGATTGCATTGCACCATGAAAGGATAAACAAATTATCCCATTTATTACATTTGCAACTCACCCTTCTTCTATGGAGCTAGTTAGTGAAACTGATACCACTATACATAGGGTGTGTGTGTGTGTGAATGTGTGAGTATTTTGTCCCCCTTAGAGTTGAAGTCTCTAAAGGATTGTCTGGTCTGAAAAACCTTTAGTACAAATTCATCATGTGCTTGCTATTGCAGGATTGCAGATAAAATAAT
This sequence comes from Liasis olivaceus, assembly GCA_030867105.1. Taxonomy (NCBI): domain Eukaryota; kingdom Metazoa; phylum Chordata; class Lepidosauria; order Squamata; family Pythonidae; genus Liasis; species Liasis olivaceus. The sequence goes on along the minus strand of CM061354.1, from coordinate 33,470,443 downwards.
CAGATTGTATTTCTTTATGGTACAATCCTTCCTATGACATGCCATTCAATGTAGACTTCAAAAGGATGCTTTTATGCATAAAACTATAATGTTGACAGAGTTTATGTATAATATGACTATGCAATGCTTCAGATTCACTCTCCAAAAAGGGTTTCAGAACATACTGGAATATAGTATGTTAATAGTAATAGTTAATAATAGTAGCACCTACTATCCAGAACATACTGGAATATAGTATGTTAATAGTAATAGTTAATAATAGTAGCACCTACTATTACATTTATGTTTCCATGTACTTTACTGACTGGCTCTGAAGTACTATACAACCTTAATACCCATTGTCATAAGTCTTCCTATCCTAGGAACTTCCTACTTGATTCTACACATATCTGTAACTTGGAAATAAATTTCAAGCTACAGCAACCTCATTTTAAAATGTATAAATATGCTTGTTCAGAGATAGTAATTAATTTGAGAGGCAAAAGCTACAATCTGTTGATGGAGTTTTCCTGTCTACTGAGAATTCTGCATTCTTTCTAATGGAAGAAACATCTATATATAAACTTTCTTAGCATGTACATCTCTTGTTCATTCCCTGAAAACAAAAGGAAAGACGATGCAAACAAACCATATGCATTTAATAGGAACATGCACAGGGTTCTGATATAAGACAAAGCTCTGGTATGATGTTTGAAGGATATAATTTCTTTTCTCCACTAACCTGCAAATGATTAAAAAGTATTGTTGAAATATTCTCTAGGTCAGGGTTTCCCAAACTGTGAGGTGTACCTCCTTTGAGGAGGTATAGACAGAGTCCAGTGGAGATGTGGTTTTAGTTACATAGTTACAATAGATCCACCTTTCCCAAAGTTTCATTGCATGTTTTCATGTACATTTGTGTTCATTTTGGTGTTTGGATTTTTAGTGGAGGTGTGTACATTAAGATTACACTAAAGGGAGGTGTGATTGCAAAAATTTTAGGAAAGCTGCGAAGAATTGTGTAATGCATGAGAGAGAGAGCTTTTATCCATAGAGTCGCCAGGAATTGGATACAATGCATGAAGATAACTGTCAACTGGTTGTTGGTAACAGGAACCTATGAGTGGGTTATGTCTTTGAATTTTCCTGGATTGTGATAAGTTTATAGTATCTCATTGCTACCCTGTTGATAGTGCCCTGTCGGCATGCCTTGAAACTGAGGAGCATATTTCACTAAGTTCTTAGCTTTGATATAACTTGTTCAGTCACTTAGATTCAAGCTGAGAAATCATATTAATCTGGATTAAATATTTGTTCACTGATGTTTTCTTTTTATGTCACAGCTATTTGCCTTAATAATTCCATATTCCACATGAAAGGTATTATAATTAATAAAGCAAAGGTAAACCTGCTTCTTAATTTTCTTCTTTCCATTTTCAGCCTATATCAGCTATTTTATGTCATCCCCATTTGCCTTTGGAATCATTCTAACCATGTATGGTCGTATTCTTATTTAAGAATTCTTAAATTCTATTTATTATTATTAAATTATTACATTGTATTCTTAATAATAATGTTTTATTTAATTTAATAGAATTATTAAATTCTATTCTTAAGAAAAAGTCTTTTTGATGTGGAATCAGTACACTGGTTCAGTAATTTTACATTCTTTGATATAGGTATAAACTCTGATCTTTTCCAGTCTCAAGATCACATCGTTTTGTTCCATATTTGTTGACACAAATATATTAGCATTTTAACTTCATCTTCTTGTGCAGCTTTCAACTGTTCAGTGGGTATCTTGTCTGTACTTAGTGCTTTCCTATTTGACAATTAGACAACTGCACCATACCTCACTTTCTAGTGGTGTTTGTCTTGAATATATCACCTCACTACAAATGTTTTGTCATTATATAATCCCAGTTGTAAAGGAGTTCAGTAGAGTTATTCCATAATTATTCTTATTCTCATCATAGGAGTATAGGCAGGTTATTCCACTGCTTAATAGGTCTCATAGTCAGGAAAGTCCTCCTTATTTCAAGTTTGGACCTCTATTAAGCTTTCATCCATTGGTTCTTGCCTTAATCTCAGGTGCTATGGAGAATAAATCCAACCCTCTGCCCTCTATGCCATCCCTTCATATATTGGAAGACTGCTTCGTCTTCTCTTCTTTAAGCTAAGTATACCAAGTTCCTTTAACTACTGTTCACAATGTTTAGTATCCAAGCCCCTTCCATCCTTGTTGCTTTCCTTTGTTTCCTGTTCCTCCATGTCCTTTTTTGTATTACAGTGATCAGGACTGACACAGTATTCCAGGTGCAGTCTGACCAGTGCAGCAGAAAGCAACACTATCCCTTCCTGTGATCTTGGCACTATACCTCTATTGATGCAGCCCCAAACTGTACTAGTGCTTTTGGCAAGTGGCACATAGTTGGGTCATGTTTAGTCTTTGGTGTACCAATTTCCAGATTCTTCTCACAAGTACTACTGCTAAGCCAAGTACCACCTTGCTTGTACCTGTGCATCAGTTTTTCCCTGTGTAGGAAAAGCAAAGAAAGCAATAAGATTTGTCTGGCCCAACCGGCTTTAAACAAATCCATGCTGGTTTATGGTGTTCTCCTTTTAGTTTCTAAGTGCTTGCAAGCCCACTGCCTGATTGTTTTTTTCTAGGATTTTCCTAGGTAATGATGTTAAACTTGTCTAAGGTTTCCTAGGTCCACTTTTTTCTCTTTTTTTAAAATATTGGAACAATGTTGGTTCTTCTCTAACATACAGCTTCATAGAGTACAAGAGTTTAATTTATCCACTCAGGCATTAGAAAGGCTAATGCTGGTGGAAACAATTAATGGTCAAGTGCTAAGAGCTGGGTTGGTGTTGATGCAAAACTCCTTTGCAGGTGACAATATAAAATCATACTCTTCCCATTCTGGGTGGCAGCTTCCTTACATGTTCCCATCACGCTGGGGATTGATTGACTGCAATTACATTATCCAGATGTGCACTGGGAACAAGGAAATGTTTTTTTTTTCCTATCACCAAAATGTCAACATCTCCTATTACAAGCTTTTCACTCTCCCTGTCCTCCCCATGCCTGTTCAGTGCATGTTTCCTGCCTTGCCATAGAAATACTTGGACTTTCCAATGTGTTTGGAGAGGAGGAGGCTATGGCATTGCCTCTCCACCAGGCAAGTAACTGTATCCTCTCCTTGAAACCAGGACCCCAGATTCCAATTAATAGACAATATCCCTTACCTACGAAAGAGATGGGCACATTCAAGGAATGTCTGGATGACAATTTAAAAAAAAAAAAAAACAAAGCAAAACAGGTTTTATTCACTCTTTCAGTTCTCCAGCATCTGCATCCAATTTTTTATACTAAAAGAAAATGGATAAGGATTGTTAATGACTATAGACTCCTTAAGCAGGAGACCACTACCTATTACCATTTATCTCAGATCTTCTGGCCCACCTGCAAAGGCCTGTATTTTTACCAATTTGGACTTGAGAAATTCTTACAACCTGATCAGAATGAAAAGGGGACATGAATACTTAAGCATTTGATGCCAGGTATGGCAAATTTGAATACACTGTGATGCCTTTTGTAGAGCAGTCTTCTCCATATTTATTAACAAGATATTTTCAGATATTTAGACAAATATGTAGTGGTGTATTTGGATGATTAATTTTTTTTTTTCTGAGGACCCTTCGGAAACTCTTGTCAGAACCATCTTGAAGAGACTACACAAACATATACTTTTTGCTAAGGTGGAGAAATGAGTTTTTGATCGACCCCAGTTGGACTATTTAAAGTAGAGTATCTCTACTGAAATCATATAAATGGACCAAAAGAACAGTCCATACTTTTGTGGCTGCGACCTCAAAATGTGAAGAATGTACAGAATCCTTTGGCCTTTGTTAAATTATGTTAGAAGTTTATCTAATTTTGCAGACTGCATATGGCCACTATATCAACTTCTAAAAAAAGGCTGGAAACTCATATAATCTATTCAAGTAGTGTAAAGTGATGCATAAGATGTGGCAGGTAGAATAGTTCTCCTCCAGTCAGAGTAGGGGGAGAAAGGATGAATCTCTTGCCATGTGTGTTTTATTCCATGTTTCTCCAGCCAGATGGATGGAATTATGACATTTTCAACAAGGAGCTGTTTACAGTAAAGACTACATTCCAATAATGGAGGCACTTTCTGAAAGTTAGAACCCATCCAGTCCAGGTACCAACAGATCACAAGAATTTAGAAACTACAAAAAGCAGGGAAAAAGTTTTCCAGCTGTCTTGACAATAAAATGGCTAGGCATGGGGTAGTGTTTAAAAAACTCTGTATTGATCCTCATAAAGTTTTGGTGGCCATGATAAAGGGCAGATATCAAGGACTACATTTTAAACTAAAATAATTCATTGAAAACTAAATCAATATGGTTGTCCAAATTGGTCCATCTGTGTTTATTTTATTTTATTGATTGCTTGATTGATTGTATTTCTATACACTACCATCTCACATAAAAGTTATCAAGTTATCTTGCTGTGCAATTTTACCATGTAGTTGCTAGGACCAAGCATCCTAGTTATGGGAAGGATTTGCTGTAAATCAGGTAATTTTCATACTATGTAAATTTCATGCTTTATAATCAGGACATATGAAGAAAAAATTAAATCACCCAAGCTCTGAAACATTCCATTAACTCTTACTAAATTATAATTTGTAAAATGGTTAAAATACCTTGATAGGTATTAACATGGATTTAGTATGTTAAAGGTGCCCAAACTAACAAGCAGATTGAAAAAAAATGGCATAGTTTAATATAGAATGAGCTGGGTCAGTTATATTATTTCCAGAGAAATTCAGATATATTTCTAGCAATAAGAATTCTTCAAAGCATCTTTTAACTAATTTTCTACAAATAAGAGTTATGCAATAAGTAATGGCAATTATACTAGGTGAATAATCTGGCTTTCTATACATTTCCTAATACTTAACTAAAACTACAGTCAGGAGTGAAGGCAACAGTATTTAGGTATTCTGTGGCCAAAATAAGTGGCAGCAGATTGTAATCTTTACTATAATTCTGACATATTTCCACATATAGTCCACACAAAATGCTAAATCAAGAATTAGCATTACATTGGTATCTGCAATTTAAATTGTCCTGTGCAGTTGGACGAAAGAATAGAGCAGATTTCTCTATGTTATATATTAATTCTGAAGCCTAATTTAAATTTAGCTTGTTAAACAAGTAGAACAAAGTCACAAACAGTAGGGATCTTGCACTTAACTTGAGCTTATTTTGACCCAACTAGACTCTCATAGACTCATGAAGTAGGTGAAGATTTTACAGAATCCATAACCTGGCTATTTACAGAATTCATAACCTGGTGATTTTGAGGTAAGTATCATTGGCATACTTATAATATTTCACTCCAATCAATGACCTCCCCCAGCAAGTTCATGTAGATATCTAGTAATACTTGGGGAGAGTTGTGCCCTGTGGTACCTAAATTGGAGCAACGAAAATCTCTTATCTTCCTTTCCCCTGCACATCAATTGAAACTGCATTTTCAGGAAGAAGAAAGAACCACTATACATTTAATCCTCTACCCATACAGGCAGTTCACAAAGGTACATGTTTAATGGTATAAAATGCCCTGAAAGGTCTAAAAGGGAAGGTACCCTTTCTTCAAGTAGTTGGTTTAAGCAATGGACTACAGTTTTATTTAAATCATGATTTATGATTCAAGTTTTATGACAATTAAGAAAGCAGGAAAAAATGAGCTAAATCATGTTTATTTCTTCTCAAACCATATGGGAACAGGACATTTACGTATATTTTATTTCTTTGGGTTCCTTTGAGCTTCTGGTGGTCTATCAATTTACTGCCAAAAAGAATGGTTTACTGTAACCTTCCTGGGGTTTTCCAGCAAATAACTGAGAATTTTGAGATGTGTAGTTTGGAAATTATTAGGATGCAGAAGGCTGTATTAGCTTTGCCAGTGAACCAATCCAATGTTAAGTGGGAACATATTATTTATATACCACATTACTTTTAAATTATCATTCAGATTTATAAATGGAAATGTCCTTCAGGACAAGGCAACCAATATACTATTGTATGCCTCATTGAACAATTTTGTGGAAAGCAAAGTCCAAATAAATGAATTAATTATCAGCATTATGCTCTTTGTCTCCATAATAACTATGCACTAAAAGTAATACTTTTAAAAATAGACTTCATTTATCAGATATGATATAGTAATATCAATGCTATGCTAACTATTTTCTGGAAATACATTGATTATTTAAATTATTAATTGATTAAAAAAAACAGATTTGTGATAGTAGACATGTGATTTATCTAACAAAGATCTATTGAATTTTTTGTATTTTGTACTATGAATACAAAAATTCTGGTAACTATTTCTGCCAAATTTTCAATCCATCTCAGTTCTAATGCATGTAGCTCACATTGCATATTCAATTGCTTCACACTTGGTTGCTTATTATATCTCTACTACCTAGAGATGAAAAATCTAGAAAGTCTATCTATCTATCTATCTATCTATCTATCTATCTATCTATCTATCTATCTAGAAAAACACATTCTTTTCTCACTGTTGGCCAGAACAGTCATATTTACTTATTTACCTTGTAGATATGTTGTTGGACATGCAGAGAGATTGTTGACCACCACAAATATGCACAAAATATTAAAATACAAAGGAGAGCAACTACAATACCTGAGTACTTATTTCAAAAGAAAATACTTATGAAAATCTAAGAAAAGAAAAGAAATAATTCCAATTTGTGCAGAATTATGTTTGAATCAATATATGTGGCTAGTCCCACAAAGCGAAATCAATCAATCAGTCAATCAATTGATCAATCCACTCTCCATCCATTGTCATCAAAAGCTGCAAACAAAGAGAAGAAGAATGTAAATGTTTACAAATCCCAGTTCATTTCATCAGCTAGGTGTTAACTTGAGACAGGTTTGATAGGAAAGGGAACATTGTAAATACAGGATTAGAAAGTTCTGAAATGCAGGATGTACTGCCCCACCCCTCAAAAAAAGAACTATGTTATTAATAGTGGTCATTCACAAAACAGCTGTGTTAGCACATAAATGTTCTGGAACTGGTAAACTCTTTAATACACATGATTTTTAAACTCTTTACAACTATTCTATGCAGGGAATAAAATTGAACCTTGTAATGAATTCTAATTTGGCAGTGTTGAAGTCTGTTGCTGAAACTTGGCCATGAGCAGGTCCTTTGTAGATTGTCAAGGAAAACTGAAATGTTTTTTCACTTTCTTATTGTTGTTATTCCTTACATCATTGTGGTGATTTATTATTTTCTACCTATCTATCTCAGTAATTTGTCTGAGTAACAATACAGTATAGCACTGAAGTCATACAATGACACATTTCACACTGGAAAATGTTCAAATGAATCTATTCAGAATATTAAGCTCTATAAATTTTTTTATAGATATGGGCACCCAAGAGCAGATACTGGGACAAAGTTCACTTCTGAATTTGTTGCTCGTTCTGCTTCATATATTATCTCTTGTAGCAAACAGCTGTTTAGGATGATAGCACTGCTGGGATATATCAGTTGGACTAATTATTTCAGTGAAACATAATGTTTGTAAAGAAACCCTGGAAAAACAGTGTGAAAAGAAACAGATGAGCTTGATTGTGAAAATGAGCATAAGAGTTACTTTTAATGTCTGTATATTATGAAATTTAAAAAGACAAACATTAAAGCTTTCTGGTAATCCATAGAGGCCCCAGCACCACCAACAGAAGATGGCACATTTTACTGAAAAGACACTTCAGGGTAATCTTAGCCATCACAGTTCTTTTCAGAGTTCTATATCCTTGTTTAGCAAATACTAAATGTTTAGATCATCATACAAAAGAGAACAACCAAAATGCTGTAAACATTGCAACCTGTTATTGTGCACTTGAAAAATAACTTTTCAACATTATGTTCCATTTCCAGATTGCAGTTAGCTTATATTATTTTATACTGCAGTATGTGTCATAGCATAACAAGACTTTGAGAATGTTGTGCAAAAGATTTTTAATGGGGGAGAGGGGGAAAGAGAGGAATGAAAAAGAGAAAACATATGTTCAGCTGCCTGCACAATTTGCATAAAATTCAGCTTGGATGAAATACCAGAAATAGCCCTCGGGATCATTGTGTTCTTCTTTTAGAAGATACTTGTACAGAAATGGGAGAAAGGTCTGGCTCATAACACTGAATCTCAGTCCCCAAACTCACTTACCTGGGCAGGACCCTTTTTCTATACCAAGTCAGGGTGCCTCCTTGTTCAATGTGAGGTGAATTTTTTTTAACCAATGAAGCAAACAACAACAGCAAAAACAACCCTGTAAGAACGTATTTCCTACATTCAAGCCACTATTCCTTTAAAAAAAAAAAAAAGATTTGAACTATTCACTGGTGTAGGGAATAATTTTATATCAGAATAACTATGCAGAATATTGGCTGCTTTCTGGATAGATCAGCTGGATGAGTTTAGAAAAGCAGGATATTCTAATTTGCCTTTGCCTCTAAATTGCCTTATATGTTCCTGTCTTCCCTTGACTACTAGAATAGTGACATTTTCTCACAAATCCACTGTCTTCTTTTAGGAACCATTGGCCTCACTCTTCATTATCTTCATTTGCCCTCACTGGCATGATTTGACTCTGCTATCAAATCAGCAGCTAATGAGGCTATGAAGAGATTTACTTTGCATTCTGGAAGCATTGCCATGCTGTGAACATTTTGACCTCCCTTCCTTTACAGTACTTGAAAAATGTCAAAAAGAAAAGCACATCCACATGGAAGAAAATGTTTAGGAAATTTCAGCTCAGCAGAGCTACTCCAGAAATGTGCTTAAATCCATAAAGGTAAAAATTAGTTTTAAGTTAGGAATTATGTAAAGATTTTCTTAAATATATCTTTATAAACTCTCTTTACTTCTTATCCATTAAGTCCATTCTCTAAAATCAATGTATTTCTTTGTATTACTTAAATTATAAAAACACTAGCCAGGTCACAGTCCTTCATCCACTGTACTACTTTAAACCAATGTGTTTATTTCTTTTTCTCCCAAGCAGGATTTTTTTTTTTTTTAAGTTTGGTGTCATAGATGGATATAACACAAAAGTATGCCTCTCTTTAATTTGATCCTATTTGTTCCTAGAAATTATTTAATGTAATGGCTAAGTGAAATAGTTGGTAAAATATTTGTACATGTTAATTTATGTCTTGTTATCGATCACTTTTACAAGAGAAGTGTTATAGATACAGAGTTTGTTGGTCACTATCCAGAATGCTGCTTATGTAGATTAAAAGAAACATAAACAGCATCTGTAATTTCTTTCACTGTAGTGCATCCAGTGAAAACATTCACCTGAACTTTCTTATCAAGTGACTTCAAAATAGTACCAATTTACTGAGAAGCTAGACAAGAGCAAATGGTGGAAGCTAATTATCTGTTAAAAACCCAAGTGTCATTGCTTTTGGCCAGACCGAAAATCATTGGTTAGAGATGTACATGAAAGCTCATTTTTTGTTGCCCCTCTATCTGGGTTATTGTAAAGAAATGTTTAGCATTGTCAATTTTCATACAATAAGAATAGAATATCTTGTCATTAAGGTATCTATCTATTAATGGGGTACAGGACAGAAAACATTATGACATTATATAATATTACACCTCTATATGTAGGACAGCCATGAAGCTCATTATGTTTAAATTTCCTCAATTATTTATTCATTTATTTTTAGTAACCATCACATTGTATATGACATTAATCAATACCACTGTGCTGACATGGAAAAATTAATAACAGCTTATAACTGAAGAACCACAAAAATGAATCCCTTTCCTACAGTATGTCTCTTCAAAAAGGTCAAAAATAATTTAGCATCTAAAGAATGATCTAGTTTACTATCTTATACATTTCTTACAGAAGAGGTCAGAAATCCTGGGGAAATGACACTTTATTATACAGTGGTACCTCAAGATACGAATTTAATCCGTTCCGTGACTCTGATCGCAAGTCGAATTGGTCGCATTCTGAAGCACGTTTTCCCATAGGATTCAATGTAAATGCGGTTAATCCGTTCCACCCTCTGAATTTGGTCGCATACTGAAGCAAATTTCCCCATAAGGTTCAATGTAAATAGGGCTAATCCGCCCTCTGAATTTGGTCGCATCCTGAAGCACATGTCCCAGGTGCAGCGGAGAAAAAGGAAGTGCTAATCAAATCTGAGAAAGGCTCCCTGCGCACAGCCGGGAGCGGGAGCTTCCCCACCTCCTCTTAATTCCGCTCTTTCCTTTGTGCATAGCCCTTGGCGCGCCCGACAAAAGCACAGTGAAAGCAATGGGGGGAAAGGCTTATGTGGCGCGCGCGCGCACGCACACCCCACTCATTCCTCCCCTCTTTCCTTCCGCGCGCGCACGCACACCCCACTCATTCCTCCCCTCTTTCCTTCCGCGCGCGCACGCACACCCCACACTCATTCCTCCCCTTTCCTTCTGCAAGCGCACGCACACCCCACTCATTCCTCCCCTTTCCTTCTGCAAGCGCACGCACACTCCACTCATTCCTCCCCTCTTTCCTTCCGCGCGCGCACGCACACCCCACTCATTCCTCCCCTCTTCTGCAAGCGCACGCACACTCCACTCATTCCTCCCCTCTTTCCTTCCGCGCGCGCACGCACACCCCACTCATTCCTCCCCTCTTTCCTTCCGCGCGCGCACGCACACCCCACTCATTCCTCCCCCTCTTTCCTTCCGCGCGCGCACGCACACCCTACACTCATTCCTCCCCTTTCCTTCTGCAAGCGCACGCACACCCCACTCATTCCTCCCCTTTCCTTCTGCAAGCGCACGCACACTCCACTCATTCCTCCCCTCTTTCCTTCCGCGCGCGCACGCACACCCCACTCATTCCTCCCCCTCTTTCCTTCCGCAAGCGCACGCACACCCCACTCATTCCTCCCCTCTTCTGCAAGCGCACGCACACCCCACTCATTCCTCCCCTCTTTCCTTCTGCAAGCGCACGCACACTCCACTCATTCCTCCCCTCTTTCCTTCCGCGCGCGCACGCACACCCCACTCATTCCTCCCCTCTTTCCTTCCGCAAGCGCACGCACACCCCACTCATTCCTCCCCTTTCCTTCTGCAAGCGCACGCACACTCCACTCATTCCTCCCCTCTTTCCTTCCGCGCGCGCACGCACACCCCACTCATTCCTCCCCTCTTCTGCAAGCGCACGCACACCCCACTCATTCCTCCCCTCTTTCCTTCCGCGCGCGCACGCACACCCCACTCATTCCTCCCCGCTCTTTCCTTCCGTGCGCGCACGCACACCCCACTCATTCCTCCCCGCTCTTTCCTTCGCAGTGAAAGCAATATCAGTGAAAGGAATGGGGAGGAAAGGCTTATGTAGCGCGCGCACAGCGGAGCGGGAGCTTCCCCACCCCCGTGCTGCTGCTTCTTAATTCCGCGCTCTTTCCTCTGTGCATAGCCCAAGCACACTGAAAGCAATGGGGGGGAAGGCTTATGTCGCGCGCACGCACAGCCGGGAGCGGGAGCTTCCCCCCCCCACTGATTCCTCCGCGCTCTTTCCTTTCTCCATAGCGACAAAAGCACAGTGAAAGCAATATCAGCGCGCATGCACAGCCGGGAGCGGGAGCTTCCCCCCCCCAGCGCACTCAGATTTCATTAGCACTTCCTCTTTCTGCATTGCTTTCCTTGGGCTTTTGTCCTCCTGCTCAGATTTCATTAGCACTTCCTCTTGGAAGCTGCGACCACTTGGCAGCAGGGCAAATGGCCGCGGATCCAGTTCGTAGCTTGAGGCGGAGTTCGCATGTTGAGGTAAATTTTGCGGCCGGAGCTGGTCGTATCTTGAAATTTTCGTAAGATGGGGTGTTCGTATCTTGAGGTACCACTGTATATGTTTTTAAAAATGTGAATATTTTACACATTTTACAATAAAAATTAAGTCTAGTCTGTTTCCAGTCTGCAAATGTTATCTTTTCTCAATGCCTCATTTCCATCTTGTATGACTGAATATAGCAGTCCTTGCTATAGAGAACTGCATACTTACAATGCAGGTGATTTTTGATATGTGTTGCTCAACCAAACTTCCAAAGCTACATGTAGCCTTCGGAAATCTTAGGTATGGCCTTCAAACATCTTCAAAATACATAAAGTTTATGACAGAATTAAGGTTAATGTAGATTTCAGAAATCATTTTGTCAGAATACTTGCAATCAATTTACTACTTTACTTGCCAGCTTGCTTCAGTTCTGCCATTAAAAGATATTGGGGGGGGGGGGGGGTTGCTGGAAGAGTCTGGAAGGGTGATGGAGAGAATTGACCCTTAGACACAGATGAGTTATTATCAGAGACAGAGGAATGCTCAAGGTCATACCAGAGAGAGGGTGTGAGAACTGTGGAAGTTAAGGCGTGCATGGGGGAAAAAAGAGAAAGGGTAAAAACAATTTTTGGCGCGTGCAGGCTCAGTCTTAGCAATGCTTTGGAACTGTACACTTGTTCTCAATAAATGAACTTTCTTTTGAACCATTACTGGTTGCAAGGAGAGTTACTGAAGTTGGTAGTTGTGAGTGGCAGATCGTTACACATTTTATTAGACATGCCATTTTGAGAATTTGGAATATTTATTTATTTTATTTTATTTTTTCAATTTCTATGGCCGCCCATCTCAAACCAAGTGACTCTGGGTGGTGAACAATGTCACAATCATTAAAACCATTAAAACAATTACAATTATACATATAGGCAGCTGAGAATTATCATAATAATTACACAAAAAAATAACAGCGCAACCAGGTAATAAGGTCCCTGATACTTTTGGGACCCCAAGCTCGGGGACATAGCCAGGTTTTTAAAGCCTTATGAAAGGCTAGCAGGGTTGGGGCCATCCTGAATTCCAAAGGAAGAATGTTCCAAAGGGCAGAGGCTGGAGCTGACAAGGCCCACCTTCTGCTCCCCACCAGCCGACATTCCTTGGCTGACAGGATCCACAGCATCTCAAATCTACTAGACCAAATTGGACGGGTAGAAACTAATGGAAGAAGACAGTCCCTTAGGTAACCCAGTCCCAAGCCATGCAGGGCTTTAAAGGTGATATAAATCTAGATTGTGTCCAAAAATACCTTTATGGCTATCACCACAGGAAGCATTTTGTAGAAGAGAAATAGTAACGAACCAGAAATGGTTAACTTCTAGCGACAAAGCAGATTTCTCCCAGGGAGAATTTAAAATAAAATCAGTAGAAGATTTGATATTAGAAGGATATATGTGTCAATGGTTTTCACATGTACAATCGGTAGAAAGATATAAGGTGGATAAAAGGATTTTTGGTTTTGAACTTGATAAAACTGAATTTGAAATTGAATTATGTACTAATGATGAACATCTTATTGCTAAAATGTATAAACTGTTTTGAGGTTTGAAACAGAAGATGAACAAGTTAAAGATTGTATAATAAAATGAGCTAAAAATGTTGGACATAATAGACAAATGGAACAATGGGAAAACATGTGGATGAAAGGGCTGAAATTTACATTAAGTTATTATCTTAAAATATTTTTTATAAAATGAGGTACTGATGGTATTTGTCACCAGAAAGATTGTCAAAAGTGTACAAAGGGTCTTCTGTATATGTTGGGAATGTGAACAAGAGGGGATTTTTTATCATCTTTGGTGGACATGTAAAAAAGCTCACAAAAAAAAAATTGGACCCAAACACATATATTAATTCAGAAGATTTTGAAGACCAATCTACAATCAAAACCAGAGACACTTCCTTTGGGGCTAATGAACAAACAATTGGAAAAATCTCATGGAACTTTGCTTTCATACATGATAACTGCAGCGAGACTTTTATATGTGGAAAAGGTGGAAAGACTAGAGATTACCTACAAGAAGAATGGGTGGTAAAGTTGATGAAGTTGGCTGAGGTGGTGAAACTAACAGCTTTGATTAGAGAAAAGACAAATTTTAATGCTAATTGGACGCCTCTTTTGGACATTTTGCATGACACAGAAAAAAAAAAACCCCATGATATATGGATTTGATGATTAGTAATACTAGTAGATAATAGAAAAAAATGGATCTTATGTTGTAACCTTAGAGAAAGAGTTTAATGTAAGTTTTACTTACATTTGCTGTAAAAGAAGTCAGGTTATTATTATTTTTTTTTAGTATTTCTGTTTCTTCTTTTTCTTTCTGCACTCTGTTTTCTTTCTTTTTCTCTATTCCTCCTTTTTCTATTCTTTTTCTTGATTATTAGTTTTTGTTAGATTTTATCTTTCTCTTTTAAAATTTAATAAAGTTATTATACAAAAAAGTTTTTGACAGAATTAAAAAAAAAACTATTTTACACGTTCCTGGAATATATTCATGTCAAAGTACTTCTTTATAAATTATATTTAAATGAAATACAATTACGTTTTGTTTCAGCCCCTCCCTCCCTTTGTTTGAAATGTGACTCCCAATATAGAACTGAAAAATCCAGCAAAATGCTTAGCCTAGGAAAAACCAACCAACCAACTGTGCATCCTGTTTGGAAAACTTCTTAAGAGATGCAAGGCAGGCAGGCTGTGTAATGATCAGCGTATTCTAGCAACATAACATACATTTTCCCTTTTTTAGTTTTTCAGTTTAATAGTATGGAGCCAGCTGGGAAGCAATAAACCTGGTTTCCCCAGTGCAACCTTCATTTAAGGTATAAGATGTCCTTTTCCAGTATTCTAAATCTACACTGAAAATATCAACACATCAACTGGCTTTTCTCTATGAATGGTGTGCCCTGGAAACACTAGAAGCTGTCATCTATCTGTCCTGAGAATAACAGGGAGGTAATACACACTGACATTTTACAGCATGTAAGGGTTGTGCCCAAAGTGTTCTCATTCAGTTTGCATGGGAATTGGGATGTAGAATTCTTATACAATAATATGTGTATTTCACAGTGATGTGATAGAAGGATGGCACTGGCATGGAGAAAAATAAACCTAATAGAGTGCGGATCTTTCTTTTTAGCACTTATGTAGATATGAACAAAATAATATCAATGGTGTGATTTGCCACTCTTAAGAAATGCTGCCAAATAATTACAACTTCCATTGATAATTTGTAAAACTGGACATACATAATATGTAAACTTTCTCAATTTCCCCCCAGATAATAACATAGATGAAAAAAGGATAAAATTAGAGAATGTGAATGTGAATTCTCTCTTTTTCCTGTCAAATAATTTGCTTTCAAAGAAGAAGAGGGTTTTTTTACAGGTGGAATATGGTGTACTTTTAGTTATGAAGTCTCCTTGAATTATGTACCTTTATAGTCATCTCAAAATTTAATTAAATCTCAATGAAAACTGTGAGGGAACTCCTTTCATTGGGCTTTGGTAAGGGTGGACACTCTGCAAGGCTTCAAAGAAATGAAAAGGTGCAGCATTAGCACTCGCCACTATTTCTGACAATAAAGTAAACTCAGAAACAAAAGCCAGAGAAAATAAAAATGTATCCTGAGAATAGGGTCAAAAAGAAAAAGAAATACCTTTCTCAGAGGAAGAAAATACGCCTGGAAAGTTGCAAGACAGATTTCAGTGCAGCATTAATAGTGAGAAAATTGAGGAAGGAGGAGGAGAAATCACAAGAGGGCATAAATGTCCCAGAGGCTAGAAGATAGTATTACAAGGCCCATGAAAAAGCATAGAAGCATGTTCGTTAAGTGCTCATGAAGACGCGTACTTCAAAACACAATAGATAAATGACATATTCTGAAAAAGAATAATGCAGAAATGAATGCATTTAAGATCAATACAGTCTATACATATAATCCCCTTTCTTCTTCTGAACCTGGGAAATCTGATACTTTAATCACTGCACCACAATACCTCCCAATGATATATTTCCTATATAATGGTTCAAAGGTACAAAACCTGACTGTCTTGTTTTTCCTTTACTTCACAAGACTAATCCACCAGATTTGTCCCATATATCTTCAGATGTACTTGTTTTTCTTTTTATTGGATGGACATAGTGACATGTTATAGTTTTTATTCCCCTCTTCTCAACATTTTTTTTTTTTTTTTGCTTTTCTCTACATGGTGTATACTACAGACTATACCCCTAAATACATAATTTTAAAACACCATGCTGTCATAATAACTATTTCATTATATGTCATTCATCAATGTTTATAGTAATATTAAGCTATGAGAAAAGGTTTATTGGCTTTTTATCTTCATTATTGGCAGTAATAAGCTCTCACTTTACCAGACAATAAAACAAAATATGGAATGAACAATGAGTATATCTACTAAAATGTAATTCTAATTTGCTATTTCTCTAATATTACTTTCCCAAACTACAAACAACATAAGTCATTAAAGACTAACTGCTGTGAAGTGATGGAAAATGCATGTTTGCCTTACAGTCATGTTTTTTTCTTCTTTGTGAGAAATATTCTTCATAATGGAACTTGTAAATATTAAATACTGATTTCAGCAATACATAAAGAAACAACAAACACTTGAGTTTCATACCATAATGAAAATGTGCTATAATATAACCATAACATTAAGTGTATAATATTCTGTACATCCAAAAGAACAAATGACAACACACTTCCCAGGTTTTAGTGTCTGAGTAACAAATTATTCAAAATGTATACCTTAAGCAGTGCAAACAACAGAATATACAAAGCCAACAGTCATATGTGTTAGATTATAACAAACTTCAATCTGCTTAATCAAAGAGCTGCTTGTTTACGAGTTTCTTCAGGTAGTGAATATCCAGTGAATATCCTGTGAATATCCAGTGATCTTCATGTTCTCCTATCCATCATAATGAGTAGTGGGTAACATAGTGTTTGATGCAACTGCAAAGAAGTGTAAATGATGAAATTGCAAAGAAGTATAAATGATGAAAATCATAAGTAAAAACTGAAACATGTGTTGTGACATCATGACACAAGTTCCCTTTGTACTTCTCTCCTGTTATCTGCTTTAAGTACTCTATTTTTATTCACACTTTTGTCTTCTTTCTCTTCCAACATGTAAAATGAATTTCTTTACATTCTGGTAGCCTCATCATCTGGAAATTAGCATCACCTAAAAAAAAAAAAAAAAAAAAAACCTCAAATATAATTCAGTGTCAGGAATGATTATGTTCTGATTTCCATCATCACTTAATATTACCCTCTCCTGCTAAAAAAAAATAGAATTGTGGAGTGGTTTTCACAGAATTGTAAATCAAAGCTCTCTCTGAAAATGAATTTGCTAAGATACTGCTAATGTCAAGACTTTCAAATTTCCATTTATATTAAACAAGCAAAATATTTTAAAATATTTTTTACTATAATATAAGAAAGAGTTGGGTTCTAAATCTTTCTGTACAGTACACAAATTTACAGAGATATGACTGATTTAACAGAAGATATTGGGTAACTTGCATCTATTCCCACTATGTTTAGAAAATTTAACTTATGTAATAAATACAGCCTAGGTCTTGCTTAATGTAGGAGAGAATTGAAGAAACCCCACTGTTTATTATCCAGAAGAAACCACAGCATAAGCTTCAAGATTCTGCCTGTGCTTAGGAAACAATGCCTTAAGTCTTGTCTATAAAAGTGTTTGAATTATCAATATGGAATTAAAGAATTATATCTTATTTACAGACTTGATGATTTGTTTGTTTCTAATCCAGGACAGTTTTACTTATTTTACCCATAATTCTATTTTATATTGCATTATTTATTTCTTAAATGCTATTTAAATAAATATTTGGTTCCTTGAATATCCTCTTGGTGAAAAAAGTGATTTACTACTACTACTGCTACTATTACTATTACTATTAGTACTACAATGGACCTTCTTCACTTCTCACAGAAAGAGGCATAAGGATAGAGGAGATCCATACTCATAAAGGTCCCTTGGGCCACTGAAATTTCCGTTTCTATTTTTGTTCCACCACGAATGCTCCAATGGTAGTAATTGCAGAAAGAGGACATGTTGAGGGCCAATCCAGAGAAGTTTTGGATTTTCCAGATCAAAGGCCTTCTTACATGTCTTGCAGACTCTCAAAGTGATGACACAGTACTTGATTCTTGATATACTGGGAAACTTCTTTTTCCTTTGTATGAGACTCTTCTTGTATTCTGTTAAAAGGCTCCCAAGTAACTTCATTTTCTCCATCTTGTTATGCTTATCACCAGTATTCTCTATGATTAGCCAAACAATTCCAATTTCTATATGAATGATTAAAGTGTCAATTTCACTGGTTGTAATGAACATTAAGTAAGATCCAGCCTACTTTGTTACTACATAATTGTTTGTTTAAAAATTGAAATACTGAATTTGTGTTATTGAAACATTTATTGGAATATCTATCTTCTATGTATTATGAATCATTCTAGAAATGGGAATACAAAGTACAGACAAAAACAGAGTCCAAAACAATTATCCCTGGAAAAGAAAGTAAGGATGGATTTGTTCCATTGTGACCCATTTATTTGCCTTCATGATGCTTACCAAGTTCTTTAAGGCATCCATCTTGTCAAGCTGGGAGATGAAACATATTCTTCACTCTGTCTTGCTCTTACCCCAGATAAATTAGCCTGTCAAGGGCAGTTTTAGCTAATGCCTGATATGCCTAAACACAACAAGAAGTGCTTTGCATTTCTTGCTTTCTAGAACAGGAAACATCACAAAACAACATATCAACCATTTTCTGCTTCTTGTCTAACTATAAATTCAAATATGGTCTAAATGCCATGTAGGATGGTAGGCCTTTTTGGTCATGACTTTATTATGAAATATTATTTATAATAATTTGATTAAGCACTACAGCTATACAGATAAAAACTAATGCAAACTACAAAAAAGAAAAAGAAAAGAAAAGAAAAAATAGTGCATAAAAAATAATATAAAAAGAAAAATAGAAAGGAAAGAAAAAAAAAATAAGAAAATACCAAGGGGCGGGGGGGGGGGGAATATATAAAGAAGTGACTTCCCCCTTTGTCACAATGAGTATTATAATTTTAACAATTTATTACCTCTTCTTAAAATAGAACAATCTCTTCATCCCATATCTCATCTCTTATCTTTAAACAGGTCCTTAAAACCTCGTCGTTCAGTCCTGGTCAGCAAAAGTCCATTAAGGGTTACCAGAGATAACAACATATCTATTTTAACCTTGATCAAATAAACCCACATTATATTCCATCCTTTTACTTTTAACAATCTTTACTTTTAACAAGGGTCTTTAATCCCTTCAAATATGTCCTAGAATCTGTTTTCTTTTCATATTTTTCTTTGTCGCTTCTCACAAAATCCTTCCGAACTTTAACAGATCTCTTTTGTAAACCCAACATAAGAAAGTTATCCAAGTTACTCTTTTGATTTGCCATTTATATATCCCTTTTAATTTTTAAAACATACAGTAAGTCAGTTTCATTTGTATATCCAGTTTAACATCTTTTCCCATAGCATTCTTGTATTTTTAAATCCACTTTCAGATCAGTCTCAGTCTTATCCAGTAAAACTTGTTCCGCTTCCTTAACATCTGAACACAGTCTAACTATAATGGCAGACCCTTTTCACATTAACTTCTGGGTCCATTGTTCAACAATGTCCTTCAATACATCTAATGTTAAGGCATTTTGCTCCATTCTGTGTTAGTAAGTCAAATTTAAGTGTTTTTCTCCTTTAATTGTAATCTTTAGTTCCTTCTGGTCCCCTCTAGTTACAAACATTCAAATTCTCATATTATCATGTTTTCTTTTAAGAATTCAAAACAACAACATTTTCCCATGGGAAGGATTCTTATACTTAATTTCAAAATCTGATTTCAAATACATTTGGACACTTCGTCTGTTCCTAGCTTCCCAAAATCAACATTCTAATCACCCTTTTGCTGTTTATTCAAAATAATAATAATAATAATAATAATAATAATAATAATAATAGTAATAATATCCTTAAACTTACCTTTAAAACTTATTTTGCTAAGGATTAAAGGAAACTCACCTGAAGCAATTATAAAACTTATTGACTGGAAGATTCTTAATAGTTGAAAGGCAGTTAAGAAGCAATTTCCAAAAGCTATTAAGAAATGAGGCTTGCAGAACTTTGTGTCAATAGTATAGGCTACATTGCGGCTGTGAGCTTGGTGAAAATCCCTCAACTCCCAGCCACTCAACACAAGCCAACTGCAGAAACCTTAGTTCCTGCAGTTTACTCACAAGAAGCAGCTGTCCAGAGTACAAGTGGGTGATTTCACAAATCTCCTTTTTCCGGAGAGACTTCACCAGCTGGAAATCACCTTCTACTCACCAATCTTGCCATAATGCTGTCTCTGCTCCTTCAGAGACATCTAGTTTGCCATGAATCCTCACCAGAAGTCATGACTATTATGAAATATTAAATATTATGAAACTAATATAGAAAGAAGGGAGAATGAAAAGGGGTGAATCCTTTAAACAGATAATCCAGGACTATGAAATGAAGCAAAATATTATGCATTGCCTTAAGTGGTCCATTTAACACAAAGTTAATTGAGACATTTTCCTGGAAATGTCTTTCCTTGTGATTTTATTGAAATGTGGGAACCCAGGAAGGTGGCTGAGAAGATGATTAACTAACATAAGGTAGGATTTTTAGATGAAAAAGTTGATTTGGAGACTGATGAGACTAGTGTTTTATCTCCTGGGTTGGAAAGGCAGAGATTGCTCAGTACAGCATCTTTTCTTTCTTTGTAATTGTTTAAAACACACTGTATATTATGGGGAGTTGGTTCAGCATGTATATAGTTACAGATGTTAATTTAATTATATAGTTTACTTTAAAATATATACTATTCTTTGGTTCAACAGGAAAGAGTTTATCACTAATAGTAAATAGAACTATGTTCTATATGTGAGTTGTTTTTTCTGTTTTTTTCCCCACAGGGAGGGGATATGAAGCAGAGTTTGTATTTTCTTTTAATCTGCAGTAAATCTATTCTGGATTTATTCTCTCTTGTGTATGTGTGTGTTTCCTACATTAAAAATGGTATGAATCTATCTAATTAATTTTGCAGCATTCTTTTCAGTGGTTGTATTGAAAGTGAGCTCCAGAGTCCTCACAAAGGGTGCAAGTTTGGAGGCCACATGTTGGCAATTACTCTTCTATAATATAACAGAGCTTATTTCATAACTAAACATAGCATAAATGCAGAGGAAGCAAACTCTACTGCATTCCTCGAGATATATGATATGAGCCAATTTAGACCTTCATATACTCCAAATAGTTCTTGCTTTATTTTTGTTTCAGTTAGCTTGTTTTTGGCTATAATAGTTTTAAAGCATGGAATAGCAGTAAGGAAAGTTGTTTGCATAACTGAAGAAATCACCAAATAGCATTATTTGTATTGTATTTTATTTTGGTCAGATCCCACCTCAGATGCTGCATCTAGTACACTAGACATTAAGAATGATTCAATGAGATTGGAGGAGTTCAGAGAACAAGGCATTATAAAAAGTGATTGGGCAGGAGTGGGGTATCACATAGAAGGCCAAGACCTCTATCCTTCAGAAGATGGAATTAAGTTATCAGAAGGTAGATTCAAGTTAAAACTAGAACACTCTAACTGGAAAATCATTTCAGCTTCCCTTTTCTGGATGTGCATAAGCAGAGGTTGGTCAGTCTTATGTTGGGAATTTTTTAATATGGATTCTTGTATTAAACAGAATACAAACTCAATGACCTTAGAAGTTATTTCCATCATCATTCATCATCAAATCATCAACATAATTCATGATTTCAAAAAAAATACAACAGAAATATCAAAGGGTAATAAAATCCAGGATCTAAAATTACCTAGCTGGATAATTGGCTATGAGTTAAAAGTGTGAGTGTCAGAGTCTGCACACTCATTCCCAAAGTTCAGTAAATCCTCTGGAGTCTAAACAGTTCCATCAAAGATATCTTTATTGGGAGAAATGCACAGCAGCTATAGTTTATTGAGTCTAATTCTACAAAGCAAAACCTTCCCTTTTTAAGCCCAAATTCCCCCCCTTCTCCTTTCTTTTCCCGCTTGAAATTCTTTGCGCCTTGCTCCGGCTCTCACAGTGCTTGACCTTGTAGGCGCCTCTGTAGAGATAACAGCACCTGGCATCTTCTCCCCCCTTTCTCCTAACTTCAATGGCAGGTCAAGAAAGCGGTCTGCAATTAACATTTTTACCATTAACCATTTAACATACATTGCTAAGCTAAGTTAAAAGCAATTATTTTTTCTAGCTGGCGTAGATCCTGACATGCAGCCCTCCAACAGAACAAATGGTTCACATTCGGAATATAATCTGAAAAACATAAAATAACATATATACAGAATGATAGTTTATACACAGTAACATAGTTCATCTAGGTTTATCAGGATATTTTAAATGAAATTGAGAAAGGAGTTTAGGAGCTTTGACATTTGAAGCATTAACCCATTCATGGTGTGTTTTTGGAAAATTTTTCCATTGAACCAAATATTGTAGTCTGCCTTTATATTTTCTAGAGTCCAAAATGTCTTTTACTTCAAAATGTTTTTGCCCTTCAACCATGATGGGATTTGGAGGTTTTATTGTTGGATGCCATGTACTTGAGTCCTTATATGATTTAAGTAAATTAACATGGAAAACTGGATGTATTTTTCTGTAATGCTTAGGAAGAGTCAATTTAAAAGCAACCGGGTTAATAACTTTTTCAATGGGGAAAGGCCCAACAAACTTTGGGGCAAGGTTTTTGCATGGCTGGGAAGATTTTAGGTTCTTGGTAGATAGCCAGACCATGTCCCCAACTTTCCAGGGAGGGTTTGTAGAACGTTTTCTATCAGTGAATTTTTTATGTTGATTTCTGGCAGTTTGTAGAGATTTTACAATTAGTGGCCATAGTTGTGTAATATTGGTGATCCATTGATCAGTTGAAAGCTCAGGAAATTGTTTTAAAGGCAGTTCAGGAAAAGGCAAAAAATCTTGACCAGTTGCTATTTTATAAGGTGTAAATCCAGTGCTTTGGTGCACTGTGTTGTTGTAGGCCACTTCAGCAAATGGTAGAAGTTCTGACCAATCATCCTGTTGATGATTAGTAAAGCATCTTAGATATTGTTCTAATAATGAGTTCATTTTCTCAGTCAATCCATCTGTTTCCAGATGAAAACTGGAACTCAGGGCCTGAGTTGAACCAATTAATGTAATAAATTCTCTCCAAAATTTGGAGGTGAACTGAGGGCCGCGATCTGAAATCACCCTCTTGGGGGCGCCATGGAGGCGGTATACATGTTGAATAAATAATTTGGCAAGTTTTTTAGCATTAGGAATTGAAGCACATGGAATAAAATGTGCTTGTTTAGAAAAAAGATCAATTACGACCCAAATAACAGTATTGTGGTTACTTTCAGGTAAATCAACAATAAAGTCCATAGAAATTTCTTTCCAGGGTTGTTGAGGAGATGTGACAGGTTGCAATAATCCCAAAGGTTTTCCTCCCCTCTTTTTTGACATGGCACATGTAGGGCATGTAGATACATATTCAGAGATATCTTTTCTCATGGTAGGCCACCAAAATTGTCTACGTAACAAATGCAAAGTCTTTATAAATCCAAAATGTCCAGAGGTTTTGTCATCATGGCCCTTTTGCAAAATGAGTTTCCACATTGAAGATGATACATACAATTTGTCCCCCATCCACCAGGCTTGTTGCTCATGGGTTAAAGTATTTTTATTGGTTTGAAACCATTCATCTGAATCCAATGCTGCATTTAATTTGTGAAGCAGTTCATTAGTAGGAGCTTGTTTAGGAGTTTTGGTTTGAGCTTTGGTAAGTGCTACTGAGGCAGGTTGTGATTTTGAGATAACAGGAGCAAGTATCTGCTCTCGTTGGCTGTTGTGCTGAGGCAATCTGGATAAAGCATCAGCCAAAAAGTTTTTCCCTCCAGCGATAAACTTCAGTGTAAATTTAAAACTGCTGAAAAATTGAGCCCAACAAACTTGTTTAGGAGAGAGCTTCCTAGGTGTTGTAAGGGTTTCCAAATTTTTATGATCCGTCCAAACTTCAAACGGATGTGGCGACCCTTCTAAGAGGTGTCTCCATGTCAACAAAGCCCAGTGAACTGCAAAAGCTTCTTTTTCCCAAGTAAGCCATCTCCTTTCTGTCTCAGTAAATTTGCTGGAGATATAAGCACAAGGTTTGAGTGATCCCCCTTCATCTTTTTGAAGCAAGACTGCTCCGATGGCCACATCAGAGGCGTCAGCTTGAATTACAAAAGGTTGATTAGGCTCAGGGTGTTTCAGAATTGGTTCAGCAGTAAACAATGCTTTTAAAGCTTCAAAGGCTTTTTGGCATTCTTCAGTCCATATTAATGGGGCTCCAGGCCTCTGAGCTTTAGGTGTTCCTTTGCCTTTGGTTTTTAACAAATCAGTTAAAGGCAAGGCCACCTGTGCAAAGTTTGGAATGAACTGGCAGTAGAAATTAGCAAAACCTAGAAAACTTTGCAATTGCCTTCTGGTTTTGGGAGGTTCCCACCCCAGAACTTCCTTTACTTTGGAGGGGTCCATTTCAATTCCTGCATGTGATATGCGATACCCCAAATACTCCACTTGCTGTTTATGAAATTCAGATTTTGACAATTTTGCATACAACTGAGCATCCAGTAACTTTTTTAACACATTACGAACCAACTTTACATGATCTTTCAAGTTGTCAGAGTAAATGAGGATGTCATCCAGATAAACCAATACTCCTCAATACAGATATTCATGGAGTACCTCATTAATTAGCTGCATAAACACCCCAGGGGCCCCAGAAAGTCCGAAGGCTTGTACTCATAGCAGCCAAAAGGGGTGGAGAATGAGGTCAACCATTTGTGCCCTTCTTTAATGTGCACTCAGAAATATGCATCCCTTAAATCTAGTTTGGTAAACACTTTCCCCTTAGATAATTGAGCTAACAAGTCTTTCATAAGAGGTAAAGGATATTTGTTTTCTTTGCAAATAGCATTGAGGCCCCTATAGTCAGTACAAAGTCTTAAGCTTCCATCCTTTTTCTCCCGAAACAGAACTGGTGCAGCCATCTGCGACTTAGCAGGCTGTATGAATCCTCTGGCCAGATTGGTATCTATAAACTCCCTTAAAGCTGCCAGTTCCTTTTGGGTCATAGAATAGATTTTCTTCTTTGGGAATTTAGCCCCTGGCTCAATTTCAATAGCACAGTCAGTATCTCTGTGAGGGGGTAGGGTGTCTGATTCTTTTTTGCTGAAAACAGCTTTCAAATCCCTGTAAGGTTCTGGAATGTTCTCAATCGATTCTGGGTCCAGGGTTTGAGGCAGACTCCCACTGCTTGCAGTTGCAGCCGTCGCCTCTTTTCCCTTAGGGGGTTCAGAACCCAAATAGACCCCATCCACAAATCGCATTCGTCCTGTCTTCCAAAAGACTCTAGGGTCCCACCGTCTCACCCAGTTTGCTCCCAGAATCAGGGCCTAACTACCCAAAGGAGCCACTAAACATTTAAGAGTCTCTCGGTGGGTCCCCACTTGCAGTTCGAACCGTTCAGTGTGGTACAGCACGGCCCGTCCCCCTGCTTGGGATCCATCCAACTGGTTAAATACTATGGTTTCTTTTTAATTTTTTCACCCTTAGTTCTAAAGCGTTGACAAGGATGGGACTGATTAAACAGCACGAGCAGCCTGTGTCCATTAACGCAGTAAGCGTAGCTCTGCGCTCGGTCCTGGGTGCTGAGATAGTCACTTTTATGGTGGTCACACTCACCCCCTCATCCTCATCAGAATCGTCGTCCTCATCGTCCGTCGCAGTCGCCATTTTGTCAGGAGCCGTTTTGGGTTTGCCGTTTGGGTTCTCCTCCTCCGTCCCCACCGATCCATCTTCATAGAATCTGGGGTCTGGGAACTGCGACTCCGTTCCCCCAGCTGTGGTTCCCCTCTTCCCTTTACGAATGGCAGGTTTCTGGGCAGCTCCGGAGATTTTCCACTGCTCCTGTGCATGCGCAGGCATCAGTTTGGTGCAGGCTGGCACAAAATGCCCCAGCTCTCCACAACGAAAACAGATGTGTTGCTTTGCCGCTCTGGGAAATTTCTCGTCTCCTCTCGCTGGCGGTTTCCGAGGCGCCTGTGCAGGACCACCGAATTTCCGCTTGAACTCCGGATCCACTGCCATCCAATCGGCTTCAATCTCCGCAGCGTGCTCGATCCATCCCTCAAGAGTACAGGGATTTCCTCACGCGTAGGCTAGTTGCCACAGGTCGCCCCACAGACCTTGCTGGAAGGAGGCAATTTTAAACTGTTCCGGCCACTGCGGCAGCTTCCACAAGATGCTCCAGAATTCCAAAGCGTATTCTGCCAACGCTCCTGGATCCTTGCTGCACTTTCACCAGTTGGGAGCGAGCTCTTATGACCGCTCCCGGGTTTTCGAACCTCCTCCGCAGGGTTGTTAGGAACTGGCCAAGGTGGTGTAGTTTGGGTGCTTGGGCTTCGCGCATTTCGATCAGCCATTCCCCTGCTTTTCCCGAAAGCGCCCGGCAAATGTAGGTCACACGCTCCTGGTCGGAGGCGAATAGGTGGCCGTTAAATTTCTCAGTTAAGCCCCAGCGTTTAAGGAGGGCGTCTTGGTTGCCTTGGGGGAGGGCGACTGGTCATTGGGCAGCCAGAGGGCATGCACAAGGCGCGGCTGGAGCAGGCAGAGGGCTCTGGGCTGCCGGAGTGGCTGGAGCTAACATCGCAGGAGGAGGCGGGTGGTTAGCCGCGTGTCTTCCAGCTTCTCTTCTCCGTAATCCCTCTCTGCCTCAGGGCCCTGGAACATACCTGAACGCCGTATTATGTCACTCAGCCCTCTCAGTTCTTGTTGTATCATGCTGTTCTCAGCTTGCAGCAGGCTCATGCCCTCTTCTAAGGCTGCCATGTGGGTGGATTCTACTCTCCCCGTAGTTAGAGCCCAACGCTGTTCGGGATCCATCTCCAGGAACGATGTTCCCCCATACATCTCTTCCCGACTCCATACCTTGGTTCTACGCTGTTCAGGGTCGCAGGGTGCAGGAAGGTGGGCGTAGGTTGCTGTTAGAAGTTCTTCCTCTTCTTCGCAACCCCCCACTGCTCCGAGTTCAGGACTCACTTCCTCCATCCAGGCAGCCGCTGGGCGTTCGGTGAGAGGGATTTCCAGGGTGGGGTTTTCCCCGGGTAAATCCCTCACTCGCAATGGTGAGACTCAATAAAATGTCAGAGTCTGCACACTTATTCCCAAAGTTCAGTAAATCCTCTGGAGTCTAAACAGTTCCATCAAAGATATCTTTATTGGGAGAAATGCACAGCAGCTATAGTTTGTTGAGTCTAATTCTACAAAGCAAAACCTTCCCTTTTTAAGCCCAAATTCCCCCCCTTCTTCTTTCTTTTCCCGCTTGAAATTCTTCACGCCTTGCTCCGGCTCTCGCAGTGCTTGACCTTGTAGGCACCTCTGTAGAGATAACAGCACCTGGCATCTTCTCCCCCCTTTCTCCTGACAGTGAGAGAATGAATGTGTGTGTGCGTGTGTGTGTGTGTGTGTGTGTGTGTGTGAAGCGCATTCACATGTAAAGTTCATTGGGAAGCCTTTGTTGGTTTTTATATTGTTTGACTTCTTTCATATGAAGATAAAAAAGCAATGCAAAAGAATACAATTACTTTATTGCTTCATTACATTGCCTTCCAACTGGATCCTATACTGCACATTTACCATTACTGGCTTTGCATGGCATATTTCCAGAGTGTAGGCAAAATTGGCAACATGGGGTTGTTTATCCCAGGATAAAATGCTGTACAGCCTGCCCAGTTCATGTTTTCTCTGGCTTCACTTGGACTTACTTATCAGCAGGTATATTTAGGATGCAATTGTGTATATGATTACTTGAAATAAACAGATTTTTCAAGTAAACATGCCAAGGATTGCAGTAAGTTATACATAACACAAACCTCTGATTTCATAAAAGTAGGTTTATTAATATGATCCATATTTCTTAACACTTAGTTGCAAATGTATAGTAAAGGCTATAGCTCTAATGAAACCTATTAAATTACCTCAATGTGAAACCAGTTGGAAGCTTAATATGATTAGCTATCTGAACTGATAAATAAGTAATTGCTCAAAGAACCAAATATAGATGTAAGGGATTGCTGAATCTACATTTAATTGTAAAAAGGATACACATACATTATACTGAAGTTCAGGGAACCATAAGGCAGGTGTCTGATAAAGTGTATTTTGAAAAACTTTAGAAGACATAATAACACAATGGATAGGGATGGTAGTCAAGCTGCTTGGACCTTCCATCCCTTGTTGAGAAGTCTGATGTTACCCAGGAGTTCGTGGTCATCATGACAATCATGGACCTGGCCCAATTCATCAAGGGACCAACTCAGATAGGAGATCACATATTAGATCTGTTTTTTGTCTCAGGCTAGACACAATTTGATTTGAAAATGGGGAGTACTGAGCTTTGATGGAATAGGAAGGTGACTATGGTTCTTGATTAGATTGCATCAGAACAGACTTTCCCTTCTCCCTAATCCACATGGTTCCTTGGTTTTCTAAGGAGCTTAGGAAGATGAAGTGGCAAAGAAAACCACCTAAAGTACCACTGCAGGAACAATCTTAAATATGATTGGTCACACTGATATGAACTCATGTTTGAGCTTACACAGTGGCAATATGGATGTTAATTAGAAAAATGTTGCCACTTTTATCACATCTGTGATAGCTCTTTTTAAGGTGACTTATTCCCTCCTTGGGAACAAAAATATCTGAAGGGCCACTGTGAAGAATTCTTGTGGCATTTGGCAGATAAAATTGCCAAATCTGAATTTAATTCAGGTACCAATGCAAATGAATGGGGTTCTATCTTATGAAGACATCTGGGATCAGTTGAGTCTATGAGTCATGAGGAAGTAGATATGACTCTTTGTTGTGTCAGATCCACCACCTCTCAGCTATATGTCTGCCCTTATGGCTGGTTAAGGCCTCATATGAGGAGATATAGGTTGGATCTGATCAGTAGCTTAGACTTCTTCAGACAGCTCTAGAAGAAGCAGATTATTTGACCCCTGGGTGATTAGATTTCATGTTTGAGTTCAGCATGAAAATTGCATTGGTCACACTTGCTGTTGGCCTTTGGAGAGACCAAAACTGGAGAGTACAACTCTTCTGGTCCTCCTTTAACTGTCAGTGGGTTTCAATTGTATTGATCATAGAATTATTTTGGGAGTGGCTAGAGTGGGGGACACTGGAATGGGAGGCACCATTCTTTGGTTCTCTTTCCTAAGGGTTTTTTTTTTTTTTTCCTATTTTGGGGGGGAGAGGGGAAATGAGAGATCTGTCCAGAGACTTCTACTTTTTTGAGTGACCCAGGATTCTCTACTGTCTCCATTTCTCTTTAATATCTCAATGAAACCATTAGGATAAGTCATCCATTAGTGATAATGAGCTACATATCTTGGGCCCACATCACAAGGGCAATGCCACAGAAGTGCTGACCCAGTGCTTGGAAACTGTTAGGGACTGGATAGAAAGGAACAGATTAAATCTCTCCAATATGGAGGACTTTGGGTTTATGGACCAAACAATTTCAGGATAATACAATCTCTGGCTCTAAATGAGGTTGCATTTATCCTCAGAAATGGTCTTAAGAAGCATGTGTCATTTGTGGTCATGAGGGCTTCTGCACAGCTAGTTCTTGTGTATCATTTTCAGCCATTCCTGGATCGAGAAACCCTACTCACAGTCACATATGACCTAGTCACCTGGTGCTGGTTGTCACCTTAAATAACCTACAAGGTTGTGGACCTGGTTTTCTATAGAACTGCCTTCTCATGCTTATCTTCCTGTCTAATCAAAGCAGGTCAAGTTCCTTCCAGTCCCATCTATTCAAGAATGCCATCTGATGGCACTTAGAAAACCAGTATTTTCAATTGGAATTTCCTTCCCTATGGAAATACAGTCTACTCTTTCTTTCCTGGGTTTCAGGAGAGCAGTTGAGACCTGGTTTTTCAATCGGCCCAAAAGAAGGCATGTTCTGAATATTGGAATGAAGTGGCATAATCATGGCTTTCTTTGCTTTTCCTTGTCCCTTAAAATACTGTTGGGATTGTTGTTGTTGTTGTTGTTGTTGTGGTTAGCTGCTTAACTTTGGGAATGGGTAACCTACTGTGCAAATATAGTAAGTAGACAGATAAATAAAATACAGTAATTATGTTTGCATCAAATATTTCTAGATTGCAATTCAAACTTTTATTTTGGTTTCTGTGAGAAAAGCTTAGTATGATTGTTTTTCAATGACACCGAACAATTAGAAGTTTGATTTGAAATCATAAAGAATTCATATTCAACAAAAAATAAGTAAACAAACAAAAACAAGACAACAATTCCATACATATTTACTTGGCAAAATATCACTGAATTCAAATGGAGGTTTAGAAGATACTCCCTATTTACAAGAACCTCTAGTTATGGAGAATGACACAATGGACAACAAATTTGAAGAGATCAGTCTACATACCAGTACTAAAAAAGGAGACTCAAAAGAGCGTATGCAAACTATCATACAATATTCTTAATTGTACATGCAAGCAAAATAATGCTTAGCATCATCCAGTGCATGTTAAAGGGAATGCAAAATGTTCAAGCTGGCTTTAGAAAAGGCTGAGGCCTTGAGACATTATTGCTGATGTTCATGGATAAAGCCAAAAGATATAAAGATGAAGTTAGTATGTGCTTCATTGATTATAGAAGGACCTTTGATTGTGTTGATTGTGACAATCTGTGGAATGTGCTTAGAAAAATGGGAACCCCAGAATATCTCATTGTCCTCATGTGAAACCTATAAATGAATCAGGATGTTGTGGTACGGATGGAACATGGTAAAACAGACTGGCTTCAGGTTGGCCAGGAACTGAGACACTCTTTCCTTATTGATTCAACATATACGCAGAATACATATTGAGGAAAACTGGATTGGAAAAATATGAAGGATTGCTTTTAAAGTTGAAGGAAGAAACATCAACAACCTGTGATATGCTGATGACACTACTCTGATAGCTGAAAATGCAAATGATATCCAGACTCTAATAAGGAAAGTCAAGGAGGACAGGGAAAAAATGTGAGTGAAAAAATGAGCACAGTGAATGTGAGTGAAACGTGAGTTAAATGTGAGTGAAATGTGAGTGAAAAAATGAGCACAGTGAAAAAATGAAAAGATTATATATAAAGAAATTTAAATTAATGAATACAGGTACAGCAACCAGCCTTAGAATTAAGAATGAAAATATTGAAGTGATGGATAGCTTCTGGCTTTACAATCAACCATCAGAGCAAAGGATCCAGCAGTTAAAAAATATGTCACACGTTAACACTTGGTAAAATAGTGTGAAGGCCTTGGATAAGATATTTAGATGCCAGGATGTGCCTTATGATCAGAATAGGTCATACAATGATATTCCCTGTGACACTTAGTGGAAGTGAATGTTGGAAAAGTATTAAAACTTTTGAATTTTGTTGTTGGGGAAGACTTCTGAGAATACCAAGAAAACAAACAAATGCATCATTGTACAAATCAACCCAGATTTCTCACTTGAAGCAAAAATGACCAGGCTCAAATCATAGTTTGTATACATTATGTGAAGACCTAGCTCTCTGGTCTTTCAATTCATAGCAATTGAAAAGGTAGAAGGAAAGAAAAGAAGAGGGGTAGATGGAGAGAAGGTACGTGGAGAGAAGAAACTTTATTTCGATCAATGATCAGTATATAGCAAAATACAATAGTAAAATAATATGCTAATAAAATGCTAATAACGCTAATAAACTATAATAATAAAATATTTACATAATTAATGTGTACAGAATACTAGGATACTGTACTGTCTCAGATAATCATACAATTAGCCTCTTTCAACTTATAGGCAATATAACAGTATTTAGCAATATTGAGAGAGATTGTCAATTCTATCAGATAGTAAATATCAGAAATAAAATGAATTTGGGTGGCCTGGAAATTTGCTATTAATAGTGTTCAAGTATTTTCAGGTAAAAAGAACAGTAAGAAGAAAATAAACAGTAGTTCATTGTATTATACACCCTTTCCAAGACAGCTGTAAGTAAAACATGAAATTGTGCTAATGTTAGAGCCTGCTAATATTTAGAATTTCAATCTCAGATTCTTGGCTGTACTAAGGTTAAAGAGTTCAGCACCCAGATAGACCTTCAGGACACAGGACTGAGCTCCCTGGTTTTCTGTATTTATTATTCTCTTATCTTGGTT
Organism: Liasis olivaceus; assembly: GCA_030867105.1. Taxonomy (NCBI): domain Eukaryota; kingdom Metazoa; phylum Chordata; class Lepidosauria; order Squamata; family Pythonidae; genus Liasis; species Liasis olivaceus. The sequence continues at coordinate 33,438,076 of CM061354.1, read as the reverse complement.
TTGGCATGATTATAACCTAAGGCTAATATGGCTTCCAGCAATTAGCCATAATGATTTAATTTATGTAAGGTGGCATTTTTCCCATTTGCCAAAACATTTGTCAGAGGAGATCAGAGAGACCAGACCATTAGGATAGAAGATTGTTTTTAATCAATAGTTCAGAGTATTGAGCTGCATTGTCATATCTATTTTGTGTACACCAGTTTCCAACCAAAGGATTACATTAGGTACACATCATAGGACCTGGAACATATTTCTCAAAAATTTCGACTGTAGAGGCTCCAAACTTGAGGTATTTTTATAGAGTCCTTCTTGTACAACATACAGAAGTTGTACTCAAGCTTTAGCAATAAATAATTTCATTGCAGCTAGAATATATAATGCTTCCTGAGATCTGTAAAAAAATTGAGTAGCCAAAATTGATCCCCATGTATTCTGTAGGGTGCATTCGAAATGTGCATTCCAGCTTCCTGTGGCATGATTACCCCTCGGTACTTAAATACTGTGACCTGTTGCATCTGATGTCCATTTAGTACCCATATATGGATTTTAGGGCATTTTGCAAAAGCTGTAACCAATTTCAAAAACTTTTCCAGAGCAGAACTCCATGAGGGACCTCAATTCCCTAATCAGGCCAACTTGTGTTAATGCAATACCACTACATTGTCTGGGTACAGGAGGGTTGAAACATGCTTGCGTGCAAATTATGGAGGATTATGTGCTAATTTATCTAAGGCTGAGACCATAAGTGTGTGTGTGTATGCATCTGTGTGGGTGCGTGTGTGTGTGTCATATAATAGTTGAATTATATAGGGGCCAGGATAGATTCTTGCCTATTTTATTTAATTGTCAAGATTTTCCTGGTATATTGGTCTTGGATGGAACACTGAACTTTTATGCCTGAATTGTCATGGAGTTTTTGCAGAAGTAGAAGCAAACATTTATCAATAGAGGATTCCTTCTATTTTTGCCACAACCTATTCCTGGGAATTGAGTCAAAGGCAGACTTAAAATAAACAAAGGCAGAATATAATGTTGTTCTTGAGTTTTTGGTATAATTTTCAGCCTGGCTGGTTTTAGAGACCAAATACTAATATTACTATTCCGAGGTGAATGCACTCAGTTACAGTGGCAATGGGTGTACAATAGGAAGACCTAAAGGACCAGACTGGAGACAGATTCCCCCTGAAGAAAATCTATCTATGTGGTTGCTAAGAGTCAACACCAACTTGATGGTACCTAATCCATTAAAAAAAAAGAATCAAATAGATTTATGTCTGAATAGGTAGAAATAAATATATAAGTTACATGCCAGACAAGTAAAATTGAAAATATATTATCTTTTTCATCTTCTATTTCATAAGCATAAATATATACTTACAGTAGTCTTTCTTTGATATTTTGTGTAAGTTGATTGTTCAGAGAGCCATAAAATATCTGATAAAAAAGAATGGGACAGAAAATGCTGGTAGTTTGGATGAATGTACACTGGTGTACATTCATTTTGTAATGAATGCTAAATGACACTGAAAGCAGTCCATTGCTTCAGATTTGCATTTGTTACAACAATGAATGTGAAATGTAATGAATACAATTCATATTCATTACCCCCTTTGTAATAATTCATCATTAATTAGGAGTGTGGGGACTTACCATATTCAGATGTCTTTTCAAAAGCTGCTTCATGAGGATTGTTAATTTTCAGAATGCCCAAAACTTTGTCATGTCTTAGGAAATGATTTTGAGACTGTTCCCTGAGGCAGAAAAGAAAAGAATGTTAAAAAGAAAGCATCTACATATATCAACACATTGTAAGTAACAAAAGCTGTGATTTTAATAAGACAATAACAAAACAAATCACAATTAAAACAATGAAATGAAATGCTGAAATAAGAACCTTCTTTCTCATACTGGCTATCTAAACATGTATTTAAACAATGAAGTTCTTTTGAAGTAGTACGAAAATTTGGCAAATAAATATTCCAACTTACACATGATAGCTCAGTGCATAAACATCCTGTAGAAACGATGTGAAAATCTCATGCATATCAGTTGCTTACATGTAGATGGCTTCTGCTATTGTGAATCTTGTGTGATGATGATCCATCTACAAATATGCAGTAAGTTGTAAATAATAATAATTCTGCATTTCAAGATAAGAACACAGTGTATGATTGTCTGACCAGGAGCCTCAGAGTCTACAAATGGAGAGGAATATGGGACCAGGTGGGATTCAGAAATTACATACTTCCTGTTAGGAAATCCCTAGCCAATGCAAGCTAAGCCACCCCACAAAGATTTATGAATTTCACTGTAGATTATGATAGCTCATTGTTAGCTCATTCCACACTTTCCATTTTTTAAGGACAAGTTAGAGAACAAACAACAACCCAAAATTACCTAGACTGGTTCCTGTTGAGAACTTATGGCAAGCGTCTTTGTTTTGGTTTGGTTTTACAGTATGGTTTAAAGATCAAAGCAATCACTAATGGCTGCTTCTTTTGTGCGCACTTAACTGCACTGAAATCTCTTGGAAGAGGTTTTCCTATTTTGATTTTAATTTTTTTCCAGACTGATAGCATATATTCTATAAATAGCTTCTGAAAATGACTCTGGTTGAATCTTTTCATGCAGCTAAAAATGTATTGAAATGCAGACCTACAGTATTTACCAGGAAAAAAAAAAAAAGGGGGGGGGGAGAGTCATGCAATTCCAAAGCCACATTGGCAGTGGAAGGTTTGAATATGATCAAAAGGTTTAATTATACAAATCCCAATTTAAATCTTCTAGACTACTATTCTATTCTCAGTCTTTCAGACTACAACTCTTTCTAAAGTTTACAGTCCTATTCAATTAAATCCTGAGAGAAGATATCATGGTGAAATTCCTTCCAATGGTAATGTTACTTTCACTACTATGGAGGAAACTTGAGAAAAGATTGTGGGGAAAAATGCCCTTCTCAAAGAGAAATTCATAGAAATTGACCACCCAGTTTTTCTGTCAACAAACATAGTGGAGAATTTCAAAAACCTATTTATATTTAGTTCCTGAAAATAATATGCTTAAAAAAACAGAATGAAATAATCCTCTAAGACTGTACACGTATTTCGCTAATTGAATTCTGACTTTTTTTAAAAATACTGAAAGGTAAGTGACATTAGATTGTGTAGATGGTATATTTATGTCAGTTAAGGAACTGACAATATGCCTTTTCCCGCTACTTCCATCATCTGCTCCATAGTATAAACTTTATGTCAAGTCAGGCTGTTATTTTTTACATTTTATGACAGTCCATCAGTTGAAGGCAGGAAATTTTCTGGTTTACTGCTAGCTGTTACAACCAAAAAATGACAGAGAGATAGGAAGCAAACAAATAAGATGAAAGAAAACTATCTCAGTTCAGGAGTGGTTTGCTACACTTAGTTGACAGTTTTCCTTACATTAAAATTAGGCACAGTGTTGTGTAGTAGGTAGGATCTTAGTCTAAGGCATCCAGGTTACCTACTCTCAGTAGGTAATCTACCCTCAGCAATGGAAACTAACTGAGCCACTTCTTATTTTTCAACCTACTTCACAGGGGAAATATTATAGAAGGAAGCATGCCACTGTAAACTCCTAAAAGGAAAGAAGAATATCAATTAAATAAGCAAACAAATAAATATTGAATATAGAACAGGAAGATGATCAGCCTTGAGATGTCAGGGTGCACTGCTCCAAGCTAAGGAGTTAGTCCTTTTAGTCTTGAATTATTCTTTTTATCGAATTCTAATGACTTAAAGATTTAGGAAACCTACTATCCTATTACATACTCAGACAACTGTCTGCCATACTGTAAGTTTTTTTCCTCCCACCAATTCACAGCACTTCAAAATGTAATTTATTTAATAAAACCTCCATGTAAGCTCACCAAGTGTCCTTTATTATGGTAAAAGAATTGTATACACTTAGGCAAAGTCTACAACTACACAAGATTTAAAAAGGCAATTTGAGAAAAATAATGGTTGTTTGTTGCTGTAACCCCCATGTGTGTTTTCAAATGGTGAGGTTATTTCTTAAAGCTTAGAGAAAGTGACAGAAATTATTATTTTTGCCAGCATGTCTCATTCTTCTAATATTACATGAGTGCTGAACAATTTTTTGTTGCCTCCTGTTTCATATTTGCAGTTATTTTGTCATGAAACAATTAGCTTTGAGTGGAATGTATTGGTTGCCAACATATGAAATTTAGGTTTCCTGCTGGGTAAAAAACTAGCAGAGATTCCCTATTGCTTTGAAAAGCCTGAGATGATCACTAGTAATCCCCCAGGCAATCTCTGCTCTTCTGGTGATAAATACAGATTTGGCTCACTGTTGATTATTGTTTTGTTTCATGTGCTGATTTAATGAAAGTAATATTTGATTCCTTCATTTTGAATTTTTATTTATACACATACACACAAACACACATACATTCTATAGCTTTTGATGAATTCATGAAAGTATGTGTGTGTATATACACACCTCCCCTCTATACTCTACAAATGCTTCCCAGCATTATTCAGAACCATGGGGTCATTAACCCCCCTCCTCTCCCTCTCCCTCTCCCTCTCCCTCTCTCTCCTAATGACATGAAAAATACTTATGGCAAAATATGCCTTTATTTAAATCCAGGGTAGTGAGTTTTTAGAGTTAGTGATTAATTGTGACCTCCAATATAATACAGTGGAACCTCGGTTCACAAATTTAATTCGTTCCGCGACTCTGGTCGCGACCCGAAATGGTCGCAACCAGAATCAAATTTTCCCATAAGGTTCAATGTAAATACAGTTAATCCGTTCCGACCCCAAATTTGGTCGCCAACTGATTTCTGGTCACGACCCGAGTCAAATTTCCCATAAGGTTCAATGTAAATATGGTGAATCCATTCTGAACCATGTTTTTTTTTTAAAAAACCGCAAAAATATGACACAAAGTACAGTACGAAGAGAGAGAAAGCTAACCTTGCTCAGGAGGGAAAATGGCCGTGCTTCCTGCTTGGAGGGAGAGTCCCCTCCCTACAGGAAGTTGCGACCACGTGACACGGGAGGGAAAATGGCCACGGTTCCTGCTTGGAGGGAGAGTCCCCTCCCTACAGGAAGTCGCAACCACGTGACACGGGAGGGAAAATGGCCACGGTTCCTGCTTGGAGGGAGAGTCCCCTCCCTACAGGAAGTTGCGACCATGTGACACGGGAGGGAAAATGGCCATGGTTCCAGCTTGGAGGGAGAGTCCCCTCCCTACAGGAAGCTGCGACCACGTGACACGGGAGGGAAAATGGCCGCGGATCCTGTTCGTCACCTGATCCGGCATTTGCGACTGGAGGTAAATTTTTGCGGCCGGAGCTGGTCGTGACCCGAATTGTTCGTGAACAGATGCGTTCATGAACCGAGGTTCCACTGTATATACCTGACAAACATTTATTGAACACCCAACGCGGGACCTTGCAGTTTAAATATTAAAAAGGTATTCAGAAAAATGCTTATTAGGTAAAAGTGCATTAAAATCATATGCAGCAAAGCAATATGCAGGCAAATATGCATTTTTAAGATTATATTTATTAAATTATAATTAAGTATAATTTATGTATAATTATAATTATTAAAAACTATTTTTATAAAATTAAAAACATTCAATTTAGATGCAGCCATTTGTTTTTAATTGAAGTAATGCTTCAATGTATCTTAAATATTTTAAATAGTAGAAACAAAAAGAAAAGGTAGGATTGTATTTATATTCAAGGGTCTTTGAAAATATTTTTCTCTGTTAGAGCAGTTCTTTGTATAAAGTCCATATGAATGAATGAATGAATGAATGAATGAATGAATGAATATACATATATACACACACACACACACACACACACACACATGTACACAGTATGATAACTTTGTTTCATCTATCAATCTCTTATCCATGATTCTTTGAGTTATTGGAGTTATTTAGTTGTAAATACCATGAATCTGCATGTGAGACTAGATCTTTATATAAAATTATGCCACAGACTGTAAGCTTGAATAGATCAGATAAAAGTACTGAGATATGAATTTATAATCCAATTGACAGCTAAAAATTAATTTCCAGATCAAGGTGGTATCCATCTAATCATAATAATAAGAAATTACTTTTTTTTTTTTTTAACACAGATTACTTCGACATCTGCATCTGTTCCCAATGACTGTAAAATTGACATATGACTCCAGAATTTAAAAGGATTGATCCAGCTCTATGATTTCCTGTTAGTCTCCCATCAAAGTGCTAAGCAGGTTGAACCTACCTAGCTTTTTCAGGTTAGCCAAGATTGGGTCAATGCTGGCATATGGTTAGGAATGTCTGAAAAATTCCATACAAAACTGCATAACAGGAAGAAAAAACTTAACAAAAGTAAATGCAAATGTATAACTGTATCTTAATTTTAAATCACAGACTGAGCTGGATTTTAATGGCCTAGATATGTGAACTGATACATGTAGGTTGACATGCAGTAAGATTAGTGAAAACCCTCTCTCTCTCTCAGCCAACCCCTCATACAAAGTTGCTGTTGTGTGGAAAATAAGAGGAGGGGTCATTATATAAGCTGCCTTGACTTGCACAAAATAACAGTGGGATATACATCTAATAAACATCATGAGAAGAAAACCAAAATCAAAATATTGGATATGATCATTTTTGTTTCCATTTTATTTATTAGCTTTCTAATTTTATGATGTGTTATGTCTGCTGTTAAGATTTGGCAGTGCCAATATGTTTTATATTAATAACAACTTATTATCTTGTACACTTCCCCCCAAGAGATCTGTGCAAAGTAACAGCACTTCTGTTCACACTGAAAACAAATAGCCAGCAGCAACAGTTTACTAAATTCTAGGTATTGAAGATTCAGAAATTATAGTTTCTTAAATCAGTTTTTACAATGTCTCTACATTAAAAAGCAATTAAAGCCCATCACCGATCAACAATTTTGGCAATACTATCACAAGGATTTCCTTAAAAATAGTTTTTAACATTTGTTGCTAAAATGGGGTCTATTTTACAGACTTTGATGGATTTATTGGTCTTCTGCTGAGGACAAAATTATTTTTAATCAATAAAACTGTATCAGTAAAATTCTTTTCTAAAGCTCTCACTAATTTAAAATGGGAAGATATTTCAGTATTTTGGATAATTGCAGATTACGTGATGTAGCAGGTGGGGAATTTTTCAATTCTAAAAAATTGCCAAAATCAAAATATTATCTTGAGATATGTGACATTATAATGCTTATGTTCAGTCCAAACTGAATAGAAATAATGTGCACTCCAAAATGAACTGGCAACAAATGAAAACTACGGACAGTAGTAACGAGCCAGTTCATAAATAAACTGTTTATATATCAATGCCAGCTTGGCAGTTCTTTCTTTCTTTCTTTCTTTCTTTCTTTCTTTCTTTCTTTCTTTCTTTCTTTCTTTCTTTCTTTCTTTCTTTCTTTCTTTCTTTCTTTCTTTCTTTCCCTTGCTTGCTTGCTTGCTTGCTTGCTTGCTAATGAAAGAAACAAGCAAGCAGGCATTCATGCATGCAGCCAGCCAGCCAGCTACATACCTTATGATCAATGCTTATGCCATGGTTTTCAAAATATAAATAGATATTAGTGGTTCACTGATCTTAGTATTAGCATTTCATATTTGTTTATTTCACCCATTTACCATTAGTTTGACTAGGCATATTCATCAACTGTTACATTTGGGGGCAGGGGGAAGACATAAAAATGTGAACCAGGAGGTTTAAGGATTATACAATGCAGGTTGAAAGATAAAAAACAAGTTTAATATAAATCATGATATATGAATGTTCCATGCTATCTAGGATTGTTAACCATTACAAGCAGTTTTTTTTTTTTTTTTTTGATGATGATGATGATGATATAGTATGGCTATATTCACACAACACATTAAACTTGAAAATAAACAGAATTCCTGTTCTTACATAGAATGCAAAGCCCAAACTAATAAGCCATATTGTAGCTTAATTTAACAGATATATTTACCAAACATGTTGGCATAGTGGCTGGATTCTGAAGGAGCCCAGCCAGTTAAAATAGTCAGCTTTGGTGGTTAATGCCATTTCAATGGGGGGGGGGGGGGGAGGAAATCATGACAAACTCCACATCTGCAGCTCGCTTCTTGGTTTCTGATTTTTATATGCTTTACACTCAGTGTTGTGCCCATATAGATTATAACTATATATTGTATGAGTGATGTTGACAGCACTATACTTTTTGCACAAGCAAAAATGTATAGCATATTTGTCAAATGAATGTTAGAACCCTACTTTCATAGAAACACTCTCCCCCCCTGCCCCCCATCTTTAGTATTCTTTCTCTAAATCAGAAAGGGTTTCCATTTAATTTTTTAATCCTGTTTTTATTGAAGTGTTGTTTTCCCTGGGCAGTTTTACTTTAGGAATATTCATTAGTTAAAAGTATCATACATGAAAAAAGTACTATAACTATAGCTATTTAGAAATTCAAATTCCTATTAAACTGATATTTAGCATTTTGCTGGAATAACCTTTACAGTTCATTTTCTTCCACTACATTGGTAAATTGTGCATAAAGACAAGATCAATAATGTCACTCTTTCTGATTCTTTGCTTTCTGGGAAAATAAAACACTGGGAAACTAACCTTCTATATGTGGACAGACTTGAGGAGCAATGAACCACTTGTAAAACTGTGCTCATTAAATACCTTTAGTTGTAGCAACTCCTCATATTGATTCTATGTTTTCTATGATGCATAAATGGTAGGATATTAATAGATTGTTCAAGAGACAAAAACATAAAAAAATGGTTGCTTAATAACCTTATAATCAACAGGCTTAAGTTCTGTTTGTCACTGTACCTTAATTAACATGATGGGAGTAAATGAAAGACAGTGCTTATCAACTTTCATTAAGAAGGAAAGTGTTAAGATAACATTGTTGTCCCATTTTGTATACATTTAACAGAGTCAAAATATCTGTACTTATAAAGATTTGCTTTTCACATCGTGAGGCTAGAAGGAGAAAGTTTGAGTTAAAGAAGTTTGAGTTAAACCAAGGATTAGCATATCTGAGTCCAGGCATAGTGAATGGTTTCTGTACAATGAGATAGTAGAAACATTCTATATCCAAGCTGACTATATTATCTGTATTAAAGATCCTATATTTTGTGGGCTCATACAGTACCGTACATGATTCTGTAATTTTCTGGTGGCCTTACTTGATACAATATAATAGGAGGTCATTTGAACCATATCCAGTCCCTCATATCCTGAAAAAATGTTTTCTTCCATACTTCTCTAAGTATTCTTTCTTAGAGTTGGTTTTCTGTTTTTTTATGGTTATCTAACCGTTGCTTATGACTTGTAATTCTTTTCATTCCTACACTGATAGCAATGGTTGGAATCCCTTCAAATCCATTTCTTGAAGAGTCTCCATAACAGTCCATCTTAATCTTAATCTTAATCTTAATCTTAATCTTAATCTTAATCTTAATCTTAATCTTAATCTTAATCTTCATTAAGAATCATTTTGATATATTCAATTGGCATCTCCCACGTTTTCGGTGCATCATCTATAACTCAGCACCAGTATCTTGCATTCGTAAGATTTCCTGCTGTTTCTCTGTTCCTCATTTAGTACTAAATGTTCACAGAAGAGTTTCATTTCTGTATAAACCTTCTTCCAAATACAGCAGTATCAATATACAAATTATACCAGTCTGTAATTCCATGGGAAAACTGATCATTTATTAAAGAACAAAATTCAATCTATAAACAAACTGTTGGAGGCTGAATGATTCTGTGACTGCATGTGAGTATTCCTGAGGCTAGGAATCTGAGCTGAGCAATAATTAGTGAAGCAGTTTAATAACTATAAGAGAAAGGACATTTATTTGGATTAAATACATTGCAAAGTTGGCAAAACCTAACAGCTAGCTACCTACATCCAGATGAGAGTCTAAATGTCCAATGTGAATCAAAGAATGTATGCTCTGTGTGCATGCACCCGCAAACATAGGTACAAGTGACCTGAGATTAACAGTCTCTTCCCAAACAACAGGCAGAGTAATAGACAAACCAAGACAGATACAGAGAAAATCCTTAACTTTCTGTGTATACCCAGCTGCCTCCAAATGCCTCCTGTCAGTAGGCCATAAGGTGCTGAAGGGTCAGCACTGCTAAATTCAAACTTTGAACTAAATTCAAAGTTCTGTGGCTGTGCAATAACAACAACGAATCTGGAACATTTTAATAAAATCACCAAGGAACATTAGACAAAAGGACCATATTATGCATTTGGAGACAGTTGGGTATACACAGGAAGTTAAGGATTTTCTCTGCATCTGTCTTCTGTTTGTCTATCACTCTGCCTGCTGTTTGGGAAGAGATTGTTAATCTCAGGTCACTTGTGCCTATGTTTGCAAGTGCATGGACACAGAGCATACATTCTTTGACTCACATTGGACATTTAGACTCTCATATTAACACTACACCTTTCAATTTTTTTTCTTTTTTTAAATAATAAACTCTTAAGATTTTCCTTAAATGAAGTAGATTCAATTTCCATCTAATTCCAACTAGTTTAAGGGGAAATGGTTTAAGAAGTGCTTTAATTTCTGACATCTTCAAAGTCTACCTTCAGTTCCTTCTCTGCTTCTTAGGCTACTTAATCTATTTTTCTTGGCTAACCATTTGTCAGGTTCAGCCCAAGAACAACAACGAGGCAATCCAGTACAGTTCAGTTCCTTTATTAGCTCGCACCTAATAGACAGAATCTCGCCAGACTAAACCTATGCTAAAACAACTAGTGGATATTCCCCGTGAGACTCTAGGGAGGAGCCAGCCTCATCCTCTTCATCTTCCCACACCCTTGTTGTGGGCTGAGGAGCCGCTTGTTCTGGAATACCTCTCCCCACTACTGACATTCTTGAACTTCCATTCCAGAATCTTCCTCACTCAAGCCATCCCTTACACCATCTTTTTCTTATCAAAGTTGATTTAATTGATCATGTGCCATGGACTTAGTGCCAACTTTTAGGAACCACATAGATAGATTTTCTACATGAAGATCTGTATTTAATCTTGTCTTTCAAGTCTTCCAATGGTATATTCATCACCACTATTACTGAGTCCATCCACCTTGCTGCTGGTTGTCCTCTTCTTCTCCTTCCTTCCACCTTTCCCACCATTAGACACTTCTCCAAAGACCTAGGTCTTTGCATAATGTGTCCAAAGTAGGATAATTTGAGCACGGTCATTTGTGTCTTGAGTGAGAACTCTGGGTTCACTCATTTGTTCAATGATTCATTTGTTTGTTTGGCTGTCCATGGTATTCTCAAGAGTCTTCTTTAACACCAAAGTTCAAAAACATCAATACCCTTCCTATCCTGGTTCTTCAAAATCTAACTTTTGCTGCCATAGAGTGTCATAAAGAATACCATTGCTTGCATAAGTCTGATCTTTGTAGGTATCTGAATATCTTTTCAAGGGTCCTAATGGCTGCTTTACTAAGTGCTAGTCTGTGACACATTTCTTGACTACTGGTTCCTTTACTGTTGATGGTTGCTCCTAAAAGGCACAAAGTATCTACCACTTTTATATCTTCATTAATCCTAAACTGGTTATTGTATCTGTTCTCATTTAATTTGGTCTTTTTTACATTTAATTTTAGTCTTGTTTTTTTTCACTATGCTGACTTTTATAGGTAGACCTTGCAGACTCTTTGCATTTTTGGCTATCAGGGTAGTATCATCAGCATAGCACAGGTTATTGATGTTTCTTCCTCTAATTTTAAAACCATGTACATCTTCTTTCAGTTCAGTTTCCCTACATGTATTCTTTTTCCAATGCAGTTCATATATATAATAAATAAAGGAAGAGTAAATAGCCTTGTCTCACTCCTTTGTCAACCTGGAGCTGGTCTGTTTTGTCATGTTCTGTCTATACTGTGGATGTTTGACCTGTATATAGCTGTCTCATTAGGACAATGAGATGTTCTGGGATTCCCATCTTTCTAAGCACATTGTACAACTTGATGCGATTGGCACAATTGAAGGTGTTTCTATAATCAATGCCTTGCTACTGAATTGTATGCACCTAGCTTACTCCCTTTCCAAATTCCCAAGTATTCATACAAAATCAGAAGGGGTTTTGAAAAATAAATGGAGAGAAAACAGAATAGGCAGTTACATAAACACACAATAATGGTTCAGCTTCAAGGCCATCAAACACCATGCAATGAGTTCATTAATTTTTGGGAAGTGAGAAAATAAATAGTTATGGGCTTGAACTATCATAACTGTAAGAGCTACTTGTGCTTTTAAACTGGCCTTGGGCAATCAATTGCTTTGTTTGGCTCCATTTGCAATGAAGATTCTTATGTAGTCAAATATGTCTGTGAGACTTCTGCCAAGTCCTAGCCAATTTAAAAAAGAGAGAGAGAGAGAGAAAGAGTTTAGCAATATACTATAAAATCAGGATTCAAATGAGGAGTTGTGACCCCTGTATAAAATTGACCTTCTACTCTGGAACCCTGAGATCCTGAGGGACTGAAACTGAGAAAATAGGTAAATTAGGGGGAATCCATGAAATACCCCAGCCATCAATCATTTTGACAGGAGGCATACATTAATTACTTCACTCATTTGCCTTTCACTAGCAATAAGCTGGAAAATTCATCACAGATGGTAACTGAAGAAGTTCTGTAGTGTCAGTGTGATAGAAGATCTAGACTAAACTGCTGAATATATTATAAGAAGTAATACCACTCAGCCATCATCTGTTGTCAAAATTACATACACAATTACTTTTTTTGAGCAAATCAAATAATTTCAGACCAATCTTTACAACTAGGTTGACAATGGTGCATGGCATTCCACAACCACCACGCTATAGCAGAGATGGGTAACCTTTTGTTGGAGACCCACTGAACCTCTTCTAGGGATGATGAGGGCTGCAGTTGTAGAACAATAATGTAAACCCAGGAGCCATGCATGTGGGTGAGGTAGTTTTTCTGAAATTTCAGTGTAGCTGTGGATTTTCTTTTCCCTTTCTGTGTCTTACTTTAGTCATTATACTTTCATGAGTGTTTTTATGACTTTCTGATCTCTAAAAATGTAGGAAATCATGTGACTGCTTTTTGGCCAGAGTGCCACTGCAACTTATTGCAAAGAAAGTGTTAGAGAGGGAACAAAGTTTTTTTTTTGTTTTGGTCCCCTTACTTTTATAAACTCTGAAGGTTGTCCACTATATGATAAATAATACATTATTGTGCGACTCCATGTAATCTACAGTTACATGTATACTGTTATTGTTTCAAAATTATATCTGCTTAATTAAAAACCAAGGATTCATTTTCATCAGTACTAAAAGAATGATTGTTGCTTGTAAAGAAGAGAGGTGTTATAATGTTACATAAATCACTACCTGGATTTATACTCTCCATTCCATCTAATTTGAAAATTTAAATTAATTCAAATATTTTGTTGCTTTTATTGTTCAAATCAATTTTCTCTATGTTTTGAATCAGTTCAGCTGAATTTTGTTTTTCAAATCAAATTCACAAAAGTCTTTCTGAATCATTCAAAGGTAGTGATGCTGCATGCTTATCAAGAAAGGAAATTTAAACAGAATCTATATTTCTAAAGATCGTTAGAGACTGGCCATTATATTATTGACTGGTGTTTGAAGTCTGCCTCTGGAAAGATAAAATAGAACTGTCAGCAGAATGCAGTCTTCCACTTGCAAAACAATTCTTCTGTAGCCCCCATAAATAAGCCTTCACAGTTAATCCAGTGTCCAGTTTATTGACTGACTTTCAGTTATTGGAGGCTGAGTATCTGATTTGGATATTCTGCTTATCTTGCTCCATCCCTCTTGTGCCTTGAGCATTAAGCAATTTTTCTTCTGTTCACCTGACCTTATAAAATAATTTATGAAAACTGGTCGTATAATTTGTGAGTTGTGTTTTTATTTTGGGGTCACTAAGAGTTTGTTCTTGTTCCTGTTTTTGCTCTTTTCAATGTTACAGTCTAACTTTTAATTTTGGGTTCAATTTGATTTAACATGTTTATTGTAATTTGTCTCAAAACATCCATTTAGGAAACAGTATATGAAAACTACAACAAATAAATGATTCTAGAAAAAATCCCATAGAAATTGAAGTCATGCATTTTGTTGCAAAGGATAAAATGAGCATGTTTCTGACTTAATGGCAAATGAAAATGTTAAAAGCTTAAATAGGCCTAACCATTCCCAAATCTTATTACTTCATTCCTAACTTTATCTTACATGGTGTCAGTGACAGACACAGCACAAATCTACAATGACAAGTTTAACCATAAACAGACAACAGAAGCAATATATTGAGTCTGTCCACCCAGAAATCTATGTCTGTTGACAGGGTGACACAGTAGACATTGAGGGATAAGCATTAAAGGACATAAAGAAAACACTGAAGCTACATTTGGTCATCTACCCTCAGTCTAAAAAACACAAATCCTATTATTTTATGCTGAACTTAGTCTATGTTTAAGATCTCATTGTCTTTTGTGCAGATTTGCATTCATCTCACAAGGATCTAATATTGCTCTAAAATATAAAGTCTCTTTTATTTATCTGAAGATATAGAACAAAACAAAACAAAAATGCTATCCTTCAATCCCCCCACCCTCTGCTCAAGCTCCTTGCATACTTAATACACCTGACATTTGCATTTCTGATGTCAGGCATGAAGAGGTGAGCTGAAAGTACTGAAATACTGAGCTTTATTCTAATTGCCCTTCGAACATGCAAAGCTATCTCTGTCTTCACCTCCTGGGGGAAAAAACATCACATAAGAGACCATTAACTTTCACAATCTGAAGTTCATCCCCTTTATTTGGATCTAAAGGCATCACATGCTTCTAAGAAAGACCTCAACCTAATGTTAGCAGCAGGCTGCTAAGGCTACGTCTATATTTCACCACCAGCTGTCCTTTTCAGTGCAGTAGGAAGAAAGAAAAAGGAATGGAAAATATTCCACAGCAATTCACATTCACAAAGAATGAGAGGATGGTATTGGCAGTTCCAACAGGGCTTTTAAGGAGAGAGCAAATAATTCAATAATACCCAAACAATGTGAAAAATATTCTTTTATGAAGGCCATATATCCAGTTATCGAGATTGCAGTGCTAACATTAAAGAAACACTATTTCGCAATAGTAAGGCAAAAATGTAGCATCAGACGAAGGAAATACTCGTGGCTCTATAAGAATTAGCCCTTCCTTTCACCTCTAGTCCTGTTATTGTCCTGGCACAGCCAGGGAAACTAAGTTTTCTGGACAATAGGAATTGAGTATATTCTTTTTGTATACACATTTTTGTGTCCATGAAGTGCTCTGCTCCTAAAAAGTAAAAAGGAATGCTTCTAGACCTTACAATGTGACAGCACAATGCACCTTATCTGAATCTTTGAATGTTTAAAGACACCTAGATGAAGTTGGCTGAGTTCAGAAAAGTAAGCAAGGTGAGACCTGATTTGTAATTGGAAGGACAAGCACTAGGAAATATCAGACCTTGACTAGGATCATTTTTTAAGTGAAAATATGCCTATCGCAAAACATTTTTATATTATTGCCAACAAAAACAACATACACATGCTCATTAGGTCAGCAGAAGCTGAGCACAACTTGAAAGATACTTCACATTTCTTTTAATGTACATTAAATACAATAATGAAATGCCTAAATGCTAGTCCAAATCAAAGTATCTAGCTACATGTTTTCATCAAAGTGGTTAGACAATAAGTTTTGTTTGTTGTACCACCTAAATACATACATGTTTGTAATTTTGTTTGTTGTACCACCTAAATACATACATGTGGTTTTGAAGGGTAGAATTCATACTATGTATAACAGCAGCAGCAACAAGAACAACGAAAGGATATTAATGAGAGAATGGCTTATTAGTGTAAATGGCTTTCTACAAATGGATCTAAATTATTTTTATAAATATCTATAGTAAATCACTGTTTTTATTTTGAGGGGAGTTGGTGCTTTAAATAAAATTACTGCTATGCAGTACTTCTCTTCCCATACTTTTCTTCCCATTCCCAAATGTAATGACTTTTTTGCATATGTTGTAGTTAATGTATTAGACTTAGCCTGGGGAAACCCAGGATATAATCTCAACTTGATATGCATATAGGGGTGACTTTGGGCTAGTCATTCTCAGTTAACTCAATGTATCTTAAAAAAAATCTGTGGGGAATTCCCATACTTCCTTTTTCTATCTTTATAGATGCAAGGTTAACAAGACAACGTGAGGCATGCTTTATTGAAAAAAGTAGCTTTTAATCTCTTCATAAAAAATGGAACGCAATTTCTCCTTCATCATATTGCATCCAGATTAATATCTTGTCCTTTTAATTCATAGTCCTGAGCAATCTTGCACCTCTAACCCCCTTTTTGTCCAGAAATCAACCCCAGAAATCAGTTCCACCAGAGGGATAATTGGAATTGCATAGCTCAGTTGATAATCCAGTTAGGACACAGTTACAAAATTATTTTGGGATTTCTTAGCAATATACAGTTTGAGATAGCAATCCTGTAGGTGCCTCTTGAATTTCTAAGTGTCTTGCTCATTCCAGTTTTTTAAAAGAATCTACTATAGCTAGGAACCTGAGATCCTTTTCATTTTCATTTTCATTTTCCTTTCTCTGGCTACTCAATAAACTTATATAAATTTCAAAAGAGAGACTATGTGTTGTGATGGTCGAATGGAGAGACACAGTTTCATTCAATGAGCCTCTGAAATGGCTTTGAGCCAATCACTCTTTCTTGGCCCAACCTATCCCACAGGTTGTTACTGAAGAAGAAGTATATGCATCTTGAACTGGAGAAAAAAATGGGATATAAATCTAACAAATGTATTTAATTTTCCACTTCTGTGGTCACCTATTTCTCTCTCTCTCTCCTTCTCTCATACACTGCATCCAGTCAACTCCTTTGCCTAACTACTAATCCTCAGTTCTCCCTTCAATAAATCAGCATATTTCCAAAAATAAAATAGCCCTTACAATTTAAGAATGCCTTTATCTTTTATTCCCTTTCAGTGAAATTCTTTCTTTCATGAAGTCTTGACTCTATTTTCTTATCCAAGCATTTAAGAGAATGGTTAGTTTAAATTCTATATACCCTTAAAAAATAAATTTATTTTCTTATATTTTTGTCTTGAAAATATTACAAAAATAAAATGCTAATAAACATTTTTGTTATGTAAAAGTGTATAGGTTCACTTCCAAAAATGCATAAGATCATTATGATATTTCATCATTTTACTGGCTTTGAGCTTTAAGAAAAGTTTCTGATATTAAAGCATGGACTAATTTCTACAAAGATTGTGTTAACTTTTCTGTTTTGCTTTTTGTTTTGTTTTGGTACCTTAATGTTTACCTACATTGTTTCTAGCCTTTATGTGGTTGCAGTGTTGCCCTAGCTATTGTTCTACTTTTTTTCTCAACTTCTCTGTTAGTCAAAGCAGACTCTGCTTCTTTATATATACATGCATACACAGGCGACCTCAAAAATCCTCATAATGACTAGGTTGAACCTTTGCAATAATACAAGTTCTTCAATGTTTTGATTTGCGTATCTCTTTTAACCAGGGTTTTGACAGTCTCACCTGTTCAAGTGACTAAGGGAGAAACAATGAAACAGTCTGATTGATGAGCCTGTTTAGTTGAGCCATCTTAACTGATCTTAACTTTAAGAGACATCATTTTCTATTAGGTCTAAAATACAGACAGTAATCTTCCATAGCAATTTTATCCACCCACCATGGCAATTTCACTCTACCCACCCACCCCAAAACACAGACAATGCAGAACATTTTCTTTCCCAAATGAGAGAGACCAGATACTAATTAAAACAGGGTCATAAAGTCCTGAGTAACCTATTTGGCCTGAGCATGGTTGCTGAATTGTTCCAGGACAACAAGCCAATATGGATCTGTCATCATGTCTAAGACTGTCTTGGTTCAGATTTATTGACTGTTGGACATCAGGAAGAGCAATATTCCAGCAATATAAAATCAACTTCATATCCATATTCCAAAGCTCTTATTCCCATTTCCATCTAATGCACTATGCGACCGGAAAGCATGTTTACACAAAACCCCAAAATCATAGCATATTATGCTGATGTTAAATACCTGAATCCTCATTTGATTATTCTTTACCAATCAATGGGCTGAGAAAGAAACAAATTAAGGACAGATTTAGTAATGAAAAGGCAGCTACTTTCAGACAGACATTATTTAATATTCTGATCACAATAGCAGATTTGTTTATTGGACAGTGTAACATTTCTCCATATACTTCTGCATCTTTAAGGACATTCTCATTGTTATTATATCCATTTAATAGAATAACTGTGGTCCCCCCCCCCCATCTTTAAGGTAAAAAGAGAGAAAAAAAATGGTCTTTGTTCTTTACTGTTCTTTCAATTCACAATTTCATTGTTTTAAATATATCTGTTCTGACTGATATGAATTCCTTGTGGTTCAAAGGAATACTGCCAGCTGATTATTATATAAGATGTTCTTGTTATGATGTCCTTCACAGTGAATTAGATTAATAAAAATTAATTGTTTGATGTCCTATTGCCATTTTTCAGGCAATCTATTTGTCATAAGATTTTCATAAATTCTCAATGATGCTTTTTTATTTATTTTTTTCTTATTTAATTTTTATTCCCAATCTCTAACCCTTTATCTCAGAAGAATTATTGTGTAATTATTAGGTTGTGGAGTTGCATGTGCTACATTTAGATGCTTCTTTGTTATTTATCCTCTAAAATCAAGGATGATTGTCAATTATTTGTACAAGCCTTAGCCAAGTTATTGTGGGGAGGGAGGGAATCATACTTTTCATCATAGTATTCAGTAGTTTCTGGAAGATAATACTTTTTTTCCCCTGCATCACTGGATATTTGTGGCATGGATCACTTTAATAAAAGATAATTATCTAAAAATAACAAAAATAACATCCAGTTAGAAAGAAATTACACTGAATACAATTGAGCCAATAATTGTCAAACAATTTATTTATTTATCTTAAAAGAGTTATATAGCCACCCATATTGTAATAACAACCCTGGGTGTCCTACAAAACAGTACAAAAACAAGCATAAAATCAATAAAAAAACTCTATAGAACTCTTTAAAAACTCATGGCACCCCAGGGCAGCACTCTCCCATACATCTGGACACCATTATGCTATGCTCCAGCTTCATCCTATCCCAATGCTTATTTTAATTTATGGTCCTATGAAGGAATGTAGGGATGACCTTGGGGAAGGTACAAGAGAGATGTTAATGGGAAAGGAAACTGTGAACAATTAAGGTGGGGAGTAGGGGGACTTGCAGAAAAGTTTATAAAGTTCTGAGATAGAGGAAGGTGTGTGTGTGTGCGTGTGGGAAACTTATAATAACCCCAATTTGATTTTGCTTAGTATAAAAAAGGGCAGAAAGAAATTTGGACAGGTTTTCAAGATTTGTGTCAGACATTTGAAGTAGGCCAGATCAAAAATCAGGCATGAAAGGGATTCCAGACATGTTCTTTGTTATAGTAAGGTAGAAAAACAGAATCTTGAAAACATGTTCAAGTTTCTCTCTATCCCATCTTATACTAAAGAAAATCACAATGGTTTCACAATGATGGTTTCACAATGATGCACTGTCACTTCACTTTAAAGAGGAAAAAAAGTACATACCAGCATTAGATGTATTTTCTTTTACTTATTTTATTATTAACTGTATATGTTGCCTGATTCCCAATGACTCTGGTCAGCTGGTGTAAATTCAACTCTAGTCTTTGAATGTAAATTCAGAGGATAAAACAAATTGACTTCTAATGGTCATCATGCAAATGTATAGTACAAGCTTGATTTTAATTCCTGTTCCTGGGAAGTGGAAACCCATAGATACAGCTCCAAAGTTCTTTTCTCCCCACCCACAAGTTTCCTACACAATGATAGCTATTTTCCCACAACCTGGAACCATGATTTTTCAGGTGTTCAAACTGAATTTTCAAACTTGCCTAAAATTTCAGCTTCCCATTTACTTGACTGAATGTTATTGCAACTTGAAAAATCAAATTATACCCTTAGTAATGAGGCCAATAAGTGGATGGTTTTTCTTTTTTCTTTTCTTTTCTTTTCTTTTCTTTTCTTTTCATTTCTTTTCTTTTCTTTTCTTTTCTTATGCCTATTGCTGAGTCTTTGCATTTCTTTAACAAATAATGTATTGTTATTAACATTTATAAATTTATACAACATTTATGTTACACTAATCTATATAACTATGCATTATAGAATAAATGCTACAACTTCAGGAAAAGAAGATTAGAAGGAACTTGTAAAATATAGTATATTCTAGTAGTCTAGTAGAGAACCATACAGATTCCTCCCTTGCCAGAAGTAAAGAAAAAGTGCATTTTTATGTTTCCTGGTAATAGTTATTTTAATGCTCGTCCCAATATCTCCAAAACTGGCTCTCCTAAAAAGAAGTTTCTGTTTTTCTACCTCATTTTCAGGGTACTCTCAAATGTCATTCACTGATGCATGTAAAAGGATGTGTGTACACCCTCAAAAACTTTCATGACCACCTGCAAACTAAGGGGTACAAAAATTTCAATTTTCATAAGTGAAAATTTCATCAAAATGTCACAATTTTTCTCCTGTTTATAAAACTGGATGAGAAGAGTGAAGAAGGAAGAAGATGGTATATTTTGACACGGCACTAAGTTGGTTTGCCATTTTAGTAGCAATGATATACTTTTCTATATTATGCTATTTACATTTGAAATCTGCTACATTTCCCATTTATTTGTACGTGAAGAATATCTTTCTATGACAGCATTACAATGCAACAATATATTTTAAAATTACATTCAGTTAGAGCAATCATATCTTTTATTGCAAATTTTTAGCATAACAGTCATCAGTGGAAGTGGGAAATGAAATTCTTTCTTTCTTCTTTTCTCATAGTCATGGCATTAGACCTTAAGCTGTTTTACTATATATGCTTTACTATATGTTTTACTATATATCTGCAAAATATAATTCATATGTGTGAAACAGGTCTGACAGGCTGTTACTTTCATATTT
Organism: Liasis olivaceus; assembly: GCA_030867105.1. Taxonomy (NCBI): domain Eukaryota; kingdom Metazoa; phylum Chordata; class Lepidosauria; order Squamata; family Pythonidae; genus Liasis; species Liasis olivaceus. Next base: position 33,416,898 of record CM061354.1, on the reverse strand, counting down.
AATGATGGTTAACTTCCAAAGACAGGTATAAAATATAGAATATAGGATTTGATATTCTTGAAAATATTACATATTTTCAAAACTATAATCATTCTCTAGGAATGAAAATTATATAACTTTGTGAAGCAACATGGATTAAAAACAAAACAAAACAAAACAAAACAAAACATAAACGTCCTCATTTATGCTATTTTTTAAAATGAGATTTACTCCCAAAGCACAGCATGCAGAGAAATTATCAAATGATATACACTCCAGATGGATCATCAGCAGGGTTAGATTAAAATGTATAAACACGATTGTAGATATCTTCATAGGTGGCATGCTTCTTCTAAACATTAATTAATCTGCTTCTCACACCTTTTTACTAACCACTTCCTAATAAATGCCAATGATTCTCACAGTGATACTCCAAAAAACAAGCAAGAGACATCATATATAAAAATAAATAAATACATACATACATACATAAATAAGGTGCCATTTTATATTGCAATTTATGTATAACACTATGTCATACAAATTTTTATTTTGCAATACTAATAATGCTCCAAATTTACAATTTGCCTTTAGCTTCATTATATTATTTAAAAGAGGTTTACTGGTGAGCCAACATTTAAAATATACTATAACACACAGTATTCACCTATGACAGTGCTTTTTTCTTCACTCAAAAATAAGCATGGAGAAGTTCCTCTTATGGTTCTGATCCAGATCAGGACCCTTTATTTGTCAGTTGCATAGATGTTTGACAATTACAGCAAAGAATCTAAGGAAACCCAACATGCAAAATACCAGTGAAAGGAGTAATTTGAATTAGGAATATGTATAATTTACTTACTTGTTTGCTGGTTTTACATACTTTTCTATGTAGAGTGTTATGTTCAGGGTTACTTGAATATAGTTTCATAAACTAAACTGAAGTAACCTCATTGCTATTGATTGTTTCCTTGCTGGTATAAAGTCTCTGGCTATTTGTGATGGACAATGTAGAGCTAGAAGATGGATCCCTCAGGTTGGATGGCAGTCATTGATAATGCACTCTTTAAACAACCAAAATGATGCTGATGAACATTACCAGATGAAATACCCAGAAATCAAATTAACTGCATTATTGATAGAAGAAGGAAGTGGAGGAGCTCAGTTATAAAAACAAATATGTGGCCAGGAGCTGACTGTAGAATGGATCATAAACTGCTTATATGCAACTTCTAAGAACAAAGACAATCAGTTTCCATAATATGATTTTGAGCAAATGCCCACCATTTTCAAGCAGAACATCAGGAATCACTTGGAAGTTCTAAACCTCATTGATATGGCACTACAGGAACTGTGGAATGGAATCAAAGAAAATGTTAAAGATAATTGTGAAAGGAGACTGTCAAAGATCAAGAATAGAAGAAAACAAATTGTATGTCAGAACAAAGGATATAAATCACCAAGAAGAGAAGAAGATCAAAAACCAAGAAAGACAAATGTCTTAACAAGAATTTGTCTTGTTAAGACAAATGTCTTAACAAGAATTTCAGAGTTTTTGGAAGACACAAAAAGCAGTATTACAATGACATTTGTAAAGGCATTGAAGAATAGAAACAGACATAGAAAGTTAAGGAAAGTTTTCCCAAACTTCTCCCAATTCAGAAGGAGATTCCAACCTCAAATTAGCATGTCAAAGGACACCAATGAAAAGATAATAACTGATTCAGACAAGATTAAACAAAGAGAGGACTATACTGAAATATTGTACAATAGATATATCAACATCCAAGACACTTTAGAAGTTATTGCATATTTACAAGAACCTGTAGTACTAGAAGATGAAGTCACTCTAGTCATTAGCAAGTTGAAAGGCTACAGGAACTGTTCAGATATCTACAGATATTGACAGAAGAAACATCAGTAAAAGTTCTAACCAAGCTCTGTCAGCCAATCTGAAGAACACCACAGTGGCAAACAGAGTGGACCAGGTTAATCTACTTTCCAAAACTAAAGAAAGGAATCTTAAGAAGGTGGGAAAATTGTCATATAATACCCTTAATTTCACATGCTACCAAAATAATGCTTAGGATCATCCAACACAGATTAAATCCCTACAAGTGAAAGGAGGTGCCAGATGTTTAAGATGATTTTAGAGGAACAAAAGGCAATATGCTAATGCACACTAGATAATTAAGAAAGCCAAAGAATACCAAAAAGAAGTCACTATGTGCTTCACTCATTACAGACTTTCAGTTGTATTAGCCATGTAAAGCTGTAGAATGTGCTTAGAAAAATGGGGATCCCAGAACATATCATTGTTCTCATGACAAACCTATAGAAAGAACAGGAAGCCACAGTTGGGACAGAGCAGGGCAAAATAAATTGGCTCCAGGTTGGCAAAGGAATGAAACAAAGCTGTGTACTCTCCCCTTATTTAATTTAATTTATATATATAGTGAAGGAGGCTGGATTGGAAGATGAGTGTGGTTTTAAGTTGGAAAAAGAAACATAATAATCTGAACTATGGTGATGACTATCTGGTATCTGAAAATACAAATGATCTGCAAGCTTTAATAATGAAAATCAAGGAGCACAGTGAAAAAAATGGCAGTAATTGAATAAAAAGAAGATCAAATTAATTAGAACGCATACAACTAACAACCTTAGAATGAACAAGGAAGTCGTGGATAGGTTTTTGCTTTTAGGATCAACTAGCAACAGTAAAGGAACTATCAGTCACACAATATGCCACAGACTAACATTGGTAGTTTAGCAATGAAAACCTTGGAAAAGATTTTCAGATACTGTGATGTGTCTATACCTACAAAGATCAGAATCATGCAGGCAATGGTTTTCCCTGTGACACTCTATGTAGGCAAAAATTGGACTTTGAAGAAGCAGGATAGAAAAAGTATTGACATTTTTTAACTTTGCTGTTGGAAAAGATTCTTGGATAGCCATGAAAACAAGCAAAAGTATCACATAACAAATAAATCCAGAGTTCTTATTTGAGGCACAAATGATCAGTCTCAAATGATATTTTATCAAATTATATCATATTTCAGACCGAGCTTTCTTGAGAAGTCATAATGTTGAGAAATGTGGAAGGAGAGAGAAGTGGATGATTGGCCACAATGTGGATGGACTTATTATAGCAGTAATGGGTGCACTGTTGGAAGACCTGAAGAGCCAGGTTGGCCACAGATCATCCTGGATAAGATCTATCTGTGTGGTTGCTGAGAGTCGACAAAGTTGACTGGATGGCACATAGTCAATCATACTCCATCTACCTCTTTTCTGAGGTTAGTATGAGGAATAAGAAAACAATTAATTTGTTTTAAATTGCCTTATTCCCTATCATGAAATTCTTGAAATGTTTTGAGATTTAATCTGGACAAATTGAGGGACATCTTAAATTTTATTCTATTGGAACATAGGGCCCCCCAAGGTGACTGCTTTGTTCTGAGTTTGGAACAACACTTTTGTTTGTGTGTTATTGTTGTTGTTGTTCAGTCTTAAGTCATGTCTGACTCTTCGTGACCCCATGAACCATATCATGCCAGGCTTTCCTGACCTTCACTTACTCCCTGAGTTTGCTCAGTTTCATGCTCATTGCTTTAGTGATGCTATCTAACCATCTCATCCTCTGCCATCCCCTTCTCTTTTGCCTTCAATCTTCAATCTTTCCCAGCATCAGGGTCTTTTCCAAAGAGTCCTCTCTTCACATTAGGTGACCAAAGTATCTGAGCTTGAGCTTCATTATCAATCCTTCCAATGAGCAGTCAGGGTTGATTTCCTTTAAGATTGACTAGTTTGACCTCCTAACAGTCCCAGGGACTCTTAAGAGTCTTCTCCAGCACCACAGTTCAAAGGCATCAGTTCTTCAGCGTTCAACCTTCTTTATGTCCAGCTCTAAAAGCCATACATTACTTCTGGAGAAACCGTAGCTTTGATTGTGTGTACAATTCCATTCCATAGCTAATTCAGTTCAAGGCAGGACATTGATGAAGAGAGTAATAGCCTTAGCAAGCCAGATAGAGGATTAACGAAATGTCAGAATCCTTGGAGAGGGATTAAATGTGATTGTCTGGTCACCTGTTAATGTTTTTGGATTGTAATTGTACGGTATTTGCTTATGTTATTTTTTTAAATTTGTTGTATATTGCTGGAGACACGAAGTCTGAGTTGGGTAGTAACATACATTCTTTAAATAATAAATAATAAAATCTCTCACTTTTTTTAAAAATGTTGGTTATACTCTTATCAAAATAGTATGTGATGTTCCCACTCTTTCCTTAGTTATATAGCAGCCAAGAAATGTAACTCATTTTTTAAAATTATATTGTACTGTAATTATGTCCTTTAATTATAGAACAATCTTTTCTGTGTTCTTCTGATTCCCACACAGCACTTAAATGCCATGGAAAAACATAATGACAAAATTATTCCATCAGCCTTTTCCAATTCTGGAAATGTGGACTGTCAGGGAGGTTGCAGATTGATAGGATCTAATTGACATTAATAAAAAGAAAAAAAAAATCCAGCATCAACATCGTTAGCTACCTCACAACAATAATGTAAGCTTTAAAAGACAACAATAACAACTTCTAAATTGTGAAGCATGTTGGGAAGATTGCTTGAAAAAAATCAAGAAATTCAATCAATCAATCAATCAAGTTCAGTGTTATCACAAACACTTGAAAGCTGCAGCTGTAAAATTTTATGCTAATCTTCATGCTTTGCAATTATAAATGGATTTTTATCTCTCTACTCTCACTGGAAAGCATGCTCATTTAATACTCTGCACAACATTGTCTCTACTTGTGACAAAAACAAACTGTTCTTCAAGCACCAGATCTGATAGTTTTAAAGGTAAGGAAAAGACTTTAGATGCTTCTATCTGGAATCCATATTCTGAACAGGATTTTTTTTTCAAACACATATATTGCATAGATAAATTAGCTTATTCTGTGAAATGTCCCTGTTGCTAAAATAGTAACAAGCTTTTCATCAGAGGACTAAGGCTTCTGAATAATGCATTTTTCCTTCAAGCTTCATAAGACAGAAAGATCTTAAATTAACTCTGAAGAGCATGCTTGAAAATATAATGAAGGAAAAGTAGGGGAGGGAACATTATATAGTTTCTCTTTTTCTCTTCAGTTTACCTGGATAGTGATCATCTCCCACTCTGCCTATACTTGATGCCTCCCATTCAGCAGATGCACCTGGAGGCTTGTTTTGTCCCTTCAGTTTCTCCAGCAGGTCAAGCAAGATGTCATGACAAATGGACCTGTTTCTAGAATGCTAACAAGATCAAAGCAAGTTTAATTTCCCAGGGGAAGCCTTGCCATAATTTAGGGGCTATCACAGAAAAGCACCTCCCCTCTTCCTGATATTTTCCTGATATATTATAATATATATTCCTGATAATTTTCTGATATTCCTGATAATTTTCCTGATATATTAGACAGGTTGATTCTAACTAAAGAAGGCATTGCTGTGCCAGACTATATAAGGCTTTATAGGTCAAACCCAATATTTCAAATCACACATGAAAACTTACTGGGAACCAAAGGAAGGCTCATAACATGGGGTAAAGTATGGTCAGTTAACACAACGCCACTGCATTTGTGCCAATTGCAGTTTCTGAGTGGTCTTTAACAACAGGCCCCTTGCAGTAGTCCAGCCAGATGACAATAAGAGCATGAGTTACAGTTGCAAGAACCTCCTGTTCAGGTCATAACTAGTGTACCAGCTGAATCTAGGAAAAGGAATCATGGCTGGAGCTTCCACTATGTATCAAGGAGTACCTATGAATCCAGGAAGGTCATGGACCTGCTCAGGGGCTGTATCATCACTCCTAGAAGCAACTTTGGAGCTGACGTAGGGACTTATTGGACAAACAGCTGTTCCATCTTGCTTGGTTTTGTTTCAGCTTGTTCTTCCCATCTAGAATCTAACAATTTCCAGCTATTGGGAATAGGATTTTGACCACATTATAAGAGCATCCCAGGGTGGTGATGAGAAGTGGGTATCATTATTACTGCATCCCGAAGTAATGGATGACTTCTCCAATGGCTTCATGTTGACATTAAAAATAAGTGGGGGAGGACTGAGCCATCTGGCACTCCACATGTAAGAGGCCACCAGGCTTATCTTTCAGCCCATATTCCCATCAACTGCCTACTGAGCAAGCAGAGAATTATTTGAAGCATAGTGCCCATAGAGCTGATTCAGAAGTATGCTATGGTTGACAGTATCAAAGATAAAAATAAGTAGTAATAATTCCCACACCTAAGTTCCAATAAATATCATCAACTGGCATGATCAATGTTCTATGCCCAAGTCTGAGCTGGGACTGAAAAAAGTGCACATAATCTGCTTCCTATCACAGTCTCAACTACCAACCCTAAAAAGGGAAGCTTTTAGTCAGGATAATACAAGTGAATACATGGACGGCTTTTAAGGACGAGGTACACCATAGATTTGTTCGAGAGTGCATTCAACCCTCTTCAAAGTGAGACACTGATCACTTCCTGCCTCCAGGTGGCCACTCCTGCATGGTTTTCCAAATGAACCAAGAAAGGCATAGGTTTTGCCTGCAAATGGCAGAAAACACATTAGCATGCATTCTATTAGTTTTCCCATATTCAACAGGGAAAAAGAATCCAGTTAACGTGGCAAGATGTCACTCAGTTTTCACTATGGGATTCTGACTATAAAGAATTAAGACTATGATGTATCTTGGCAACTTTACTGGCAAAATGCTATGCAAAATGTTAACAGTTGCCAGGCAATAGATCTAACATTCTTGCCATCTCATAATGTTTCACCAAATGAGGTGAAAAATCTCATTTAGCCCAGAAATGATCAGACTACTGCAAAGGACTCATAATGAAGTCCTCCATCTTTGGTCACATGTCAACTGCTGTGAGACAAAATCAAGCTCCAACATGTGCCCACAAGTATGGATCAAGCCAGAGATTACCAGGACAAAACCATCGTTACAGCATAGTCATAAATCTTCCTAGACCTTTCCCCAGGACACAGAGGTTTAAATCCCCAATACCATTAGTGACAGGAAGCTTAACAATCACAATCCTAAACAAGTTTCCTTTCACTACAGAACATTTGCAGGACAAATGTATTATTTTTTAAAATCAACTTTGCACTAAATATTGCCTCTGGTGCCTTTACATAGCATATTAATAAGCCAAACATTCTCAGATAGAAAAAAACTTAGCATGTTCTAAATGTAGATTGATATCTCATCTCCCTTGCTAACAAAGACTTGCTTTATGTGTTAAATTGATTCATTTTGAGAAACTGCTTGGATCATTATTCTCTTAATTTTTTGCCCATAAATTCCAGTTGGTTACCTGCCCATTAAAGTTTTTTTTTTTTGGTCACTACATTATGCTGTAACATGTACCAGTGCATAATGAATATTGAAGATTTGGGTTGCAGCTTATCCTCTATGATTGTGCATGGAAGTGGAAATATTTGACACAATATTCCTAACAAGCGTAGACCCAAAGTGTGTGTGTGTGCATTGTACTTTTGCTGTATCAATCACAGAAGGAGGGGGAAGAGGAGGAAAAATGTTAATAAGGTGGTAAGGTGAATTTTCCCTTTCATTTTTGTGAATGTGTATTGTTATGGATTTAATTGTATATTTATTTATTGTTTTAACGTGTTTTGAGCCGCCCAGAGCTCCCCATTGGGGGGAGATTGGCGGGGGACAAATTGAATGAATGAATGAATGAATGAATGAATGAATGAATGAATGAATGAATGAATGTAAGGACATATAAGCAAGAATTTCTTCAAGCTGGCTCAAACCCATCAGAAACCAGTACAAGGCTAAAAAAATATAGGGAATCACATGTTGGCCCTCGGCAACTCTATGTCCCCATCAAGGACTACTCAAAATTTCAGATACAGTGTAAGTCATTAAAAATGTTAATACTGTAACAACTAATTGTGGACATGTGTATTAAAGCAACAGACTTAGCTTCCACTATCTCAGATTGTAAAATCTGATCTGAGCTTCAATAAACTTAGTTCTGTCATAAAGTTTGGAGGATATTTTTACTTTCTTGTAGGAATTAGCAGCATCTTATGGTACAAGTGCACTACTTTTTCTAGACCTCTAAGCAATTGAATGGGATGCCAGGGATTCAACTAAAAAAAACCAGTTGATTGATTGATTATGTATCATCAAGTTGGTGTCAACTCTTAGCAGCCACATAGATTTTCTCCAGGATTATCTGTCCCCACACTGGTTCTTCATATATACCCATTCATTCATGTATAGCATTATATACCATTCATTCATGTATAGTATTATCTGTCCCCACACTGGTTCTTCATATATCATTCATTCATTCATGTATAGCATCCACTTGTTGCTGGTCACCTTCTTCTTCTCTTTCCTTCCACCTTTTCCAACATTATAGACAAGAAAGCTAGGTCTTTGTGTAATGAGTCCAAAATATGACAATTTTAGCCTGGTCATTTGTGCTTTGAATGAGAACCCTTGATTGCTTCTTTGATTATTTTTTTTTTCATAGTTATCCAAGGTATTCTCAGGAATGTTCTCCAGTAATCTATACTCTTTCTATTCTTCTCCTTCCAAATCCAAACTTTTCTTTCCATAGAGTATCACAGGGAAAACCATTCCTTGAATGATTCTGATCTTTGTAGGTATAGACACATCACAGCGTCTGGTTATCTTTTCCAAGGCTTTAATTGCTCTTCTACCATCTGTTAGTCTGAAGCATATTTATTGACTGCTGGTTCCTTTACTAGTGTTAGTTGATATGAATATCTTTCTCTTCTTTCTTACTCTACCAAGTGCTACTATGATGTAGTTCTTAAGATTACATTTTCACCTATTAGATACTGTTACCAGCATAGTAGGTATAGTAGTAGGCTATAGATGATGCAAATTTAAATTCAGCATGTGAAGGAAAGGGTATATAGCTGTGACCTATTCCTTTGCCATCCTGTAGCCAGTCTGTTTAACCATGTTCCATTCAGAGTCTCTCATCCTATCCTGTGTATAGGTTTCTCTGTGTATGTATCTATGTACATACACATACAGTACACATGCATAAATACATGCATCTGTAGGATTTAATTTTGATGAAAACTATTGGGTATCTATGTAGTTTCACAAAACATGTACAAAAGAACTTGCAATGCAACAGTGTCATGCAGCTTTTATCAGGCTGACCCCCTTTCCCCTGGGGGATACAGCTGTTCAGTGTTTGGAATCACCCTGATGGAATGCCCCAACTATATAGACTCCCTGGCAATAAATAGATATGAACATAGAGATGTGGGCATGAAAGGTAATATAATACAATGTCAGAGGTGTTTGTAGCCATGAATGTCCTATATAGGAGTAATATGTGAAAAAATTCTACTGACCAATACCTTCCCCAGTGTAGCTGCCACTAGCAGCCAGATGAAAATGAGAGATTTGTTTATATCAAACCCATAGAGAAGGACAGAATCCTTAAAGCTTTTTTTTTTTTTCAGGGAGAATTTGCAGTGAAATTCTGAATAAAATCAGAAGGTGATTTTTGAGGGAAACCTAGTTTTCCTATTTTCAGTTGTTATGTTTAGTAATCATATGTAAGCCAATATTTTCCATAAGGTATTTTAATCTCTTTTTATACATTCACAATGTATCTGTAGATTCTGCACATCCATAATATCTTCAGTGGAAACATATAAGAAAGACTATACAGTAACATTAGCACTATTCACTGTAAACACAAAAAATAAGTTTCTTTTGAAGAAAAATCATTAATTTATCATAATCTATTGTAGCTCTCCACTACAAAATGTTGTTAACACTCCAACAAGTAATCAGGAGAGCTATGAATTAAGATTGTGCAATACGTTAGCCAAATCTCAAGTCAAATTCAGTCAGTTCAGAAAAAAAAAATGATTTGAGTCTCTGTGGTGAAGCAAGACTTTCTCCAAATGGTCAGAGCCAAATCTGGACCTAACCAAAGACTTATGAATAATATGGCACTTCAGAGGACAACAAAATGCAAAGACTTGATCTATACAAATATTGTAACTGTTGTTTTCTCTTCCCCCTTTATCAAAATTCTGAGATGAGGAAAGAGGAGAAGAAAGAAGATTTGAGTGCCAAGTAGTGATAACTATTCTCTAGTTACAGAAAATGATTTATCACAAGGGTAAATGGATATGGGAAGGATATTAGTTATGACATACTTGTTTTCTGTGATGTGTTTGTCACTTGGTGGTATGTATTGTTGCCTTTAAATTTTATTTAGGAATTGTGTCTTAGCATAGTTCTCCATATGGCAATGGATATATTGAAAGCAGAGACTAAACTGCAGATCAATCTTTACCATTTTTTGATACAGTTGATTGCTTTATGGAAGATATTGGCCCTAATCACATGGGCTGATAATTTACAGGAAATTTAAATAGAAAGGAAAAGGATCCTCCTCCCTGGGTTTCATCTTAAATATTTTATTTACCTGGGATACAAGCCATCTATATTGCTTCTTAGATAAGGGAGAATGAAGTAATTAAAATCTTTAGAAGAGTTACTATAGGGAATCTTCCTAAATGCTCCAACCAAGCAAAGTAACCTTATCTGCTCATTTGCTGAGCTTCTTTTATACATATTATGGTTCTTTTATTTGCTGCTCAGTGTCCACAGACAGATTGACTGACAGAAGTTTATTTAACAAAACCCAAACTCACATGCTGTTGTGGGTGATCTAATCTTGACAAAGGATAGCCTCACCTTTGGAATATTACTTATCAATACCCAACCAGTCTATGTTGGCTTCGTAGGAGGACATGATCACCTGAAGGATCATAAACCCCTAGCCTATGCCTTCCAATGAGAAAGAAATGAAGTCTATGGAAACATTTGTTTTAAAAACACCACGAAGAGAGCAGAGAGAGTAAATGGTCCTCCATTATCATTTCTGTCATGCTGTTTCATAGCTAGAGCTTTGAAGACAGTATAGCTTTTTAGTGTCAGACTGTTCTGGCTTCAACGTGATTGGTCTGTCCACATCCTTAATTGTTTTTCTCCAATAATTGTACATGTTCGTTGGTTAACTACAGAAGCAAGTTTTCGTCAATGAGTTTTATACATTATGTTGCTTTTTCAACTTCAGTTTGATATTTTTTATTTTGGATAAAAATTAGAACATTTGGTAATTTCAGATAAAAGCACCATGCACTCTAAGCAAAGGAAATATGATAAGAAATAAAAAAGAAATCTAAAGCTACTCCAACCCATACTCCAGATGTGCAGATTTCATGTCCCAGAATTCTCAGCAATGGCCATTCTATCTGAGTAATTCTAGGATGTGGAATCCACATATCTGGCAGGCACCCAGGTTGAAGGCTGCCATGAATTATTTGATGGGAGAGCACCTTTCGGCTATCTCTGCCTCTTTGAATATTGGAATTTGTTTTTACATGTAATTCTTGCATTTAACACATTTGCAATAAATTATTAGCCAGGATAACAGTGAATTATCGTGGCTAGATGCTATAATAAAATAACTTCATCTTTAGAGTGCCAGAACTTTAATTCTGTAGCACAAAGTCATCTTCTTTTAATCAAAGGAGAAAACTGGAATCTCAAATACAGAATTTTATTTATTTTTAAATATAAATCCTTATGGAAATTTAAAGTCTCATAAAACTGGCAGGTAATTTAAGAAGATATACACAATGCACAGTCACCTTCTTCTAAACTGATATTTAACAGATAATTGCAGAGATTATGAAACTGAAATACTAAGTTTATATCTCTCTGGAGAAGCTGCCAACAGATCAAGCAAAGTCTGTACATTTTGCATGCTGCCCACAAATGATATTCTTACATTCAGAATACATGCCATTGCCAAAGTCAAGAAAGGTGTGAGCAATCACACTGCATACAGATAGATATTTGCTCAAAGAAACTTACTTTAGAGTATAGTGAACTAATGGGGAAAAAAATCATTTGTATCAACCACTTTTCTTTATTTAGAGAAAAAAATCAAATTTCTCCACCAAAACCCATCTGCCATATAATCAAATTCTGTGGTCATCCCAGAGATTCAGTAAAATAAAACTACAGATGGTAGTTTATTGCAAAATAATACAGAAGGCTTAGAATAGATGATACATGTGGCCATTTTTTTGCACATAAACTCTCTGATTAAGTATGAAAAATATGAACATTTGTTTGTCTTGGAAAACTGCTATCACTTGTGAAGCATGACCAATTAGGGAATTCTAAACTGTTATCTATATAATTAAGAAAAACAGCCATCTGTAAAGTCATAAGTGTGTTTTTCTTTTCTCTACCACTTCCATTTATTCTCTTGTAAAAGTAATTTCTATGATCTGAGGGGGAAAAAAAACTTTCTGCTGATTGAAACTGTTTTGTTTCATTTTATTGCTCCCCTTCCATTTCCACTCAGACTATTTCTGTGGCAGATGTTGGTTAATAAGAACAGAAAACGTGATCTCTAAACATATTTATTATTTCTCAGACTTCCTAACTTATCAAATTAAGAAATGTAATATATTCATGATTTTAAAAGAGTGCATTTTTTGCTGTCAATAAACTCCTCTATATCCATTTGAATAGTTAAATTTCAAAAAATCTCCAGTGGACATGTCCTTGAGAAATGGTATTAGTAAGAATAGAATAATTTCATATCAATTTTGTTGGCAGTTGTCAAAAACATGGTATATCAGTTGCCAAGCTCATGTTATAGATCATATCTATATCCCCTTTTACATAAGAATTTGCATGGGAGAGCAGTTATTACTGCTTGATCCTATACCCTTCTGCATTCTCTCTCTCTCTCTCTCTCTCTCTCTCTCTCTCTCTCTCTCTCTCTCTCTCTCTCTCTCTATATATATATATATATATATATATATATATATATATTCCATATTCCATCGGCAACATCCAAGTACCACCAAAGAACAGGCACTAAGCACCAGATCCATAGAAGCAGGGGTCTACCACACTAGATAGGACCCAAGGTGAAGATTGTGCAAAGAGGCCTCAGAGACAGTCCAACACATAGTGGCATGGTGTAAGATGCAGGTAGGAGCAGCATATACTGAACAGCAAAACCAAATAGTTGGCATTATTTACAGGAACATTTGCACAGTGTATAGACTAGACCCTCCCAAGTCCAGATGGGAGATTCCACAGAAGGTTGTGGAGAATAACGGGGCTAAGATCCTGTGGGACTTCCAGATCCAGAGGGACAGGCATGTACTGGCCAATCAACCAGATGCGATAGTAAACAAGGACCAGAATATAGTGGTGGTGATAGATATAGCAGTGCAAAGTGACAGCAACACCAGAAAGAAGTTATATGAGAAGCTGAAGAAGTACCAGAGCCTGAAGGAGGAACTCAAGAAGATGTGGAAAGTAAAGGCCAAAGTGGTCCCAGTGGTGGTAGGAGCACTCAGGGCTGTGACTTGTAATCTGAGAGAGTGGCTCCCCAGAACAGATCCCAGGAACAACAGCAGAGTTCTCTGTCCAGAAGAGTGCAGTTGTGGGAACAGCTAAGATATTGCACAGAACCCTCAAACTCCCAGGCCTCTGGTAGAGGACCTGAGATTGAGGAAGACACATACCACCCATAGGGGTGAGAAGGGATTTTAGATAGCTAGCTAGCTAGCTAGCTAGATAGATAGATAGATAATATTACTATACACTTGTTTACCAGGTCTATAGTGAAGGTAATTTCTGCAGCAGAGTGTTAGTGATAAGTGATCTTTCAGAACTCTGATGTTTTACCAATTGGCATTAGTTAAATTGCCAAATATAACTGTATTATTAAGAGAGAGAGAAACAGAGAATGAGAGAGAGACAAAGAGACAGAGACAGAAAAATTAAAACAAAATAGAACAAAGCAAATTAAAAACAGATTGGTATGCTTCAGATCTCCATGTGCTTCTTGCTTTGATTTGGGTTTGGAAACTTTGTTTTAGCTGAATTGTAGCAATTGTAAATTTGCTTCCATAGTATCACAGAGCTGAAAGGACCCATAAAGGTAATATAGAACTCATCACATCATTGTTCATAGAAGCTCTTCCTGATGTCCAGCTGAACTCCCTTCCTGGTAGTTTTAACCCATTGGTTTACATAGTGACCTCTGCGGAAATATATACACTTTATCTATGGGATTACCCTGACCTATTAAGCTACTATAAAAAAGAGATAAAGTTAGTCTGGCACAATTTGTTTGCAACAAACCAATGCTGGCTCCTCTTAATTGTAAAATGACTATAAAAATGCTTGATAATTTGCTCAAGACCTTACCCAGGATAGATGTCAAGCTGACAGGTTGGTAGTTTTCTGAGTTCTTCTTTCCTTTTTTCAAGATAGGGATGATATTTGCTTTCCTCTAGTCTTCTGAAAACTCAACAGTCCTCCAGAATTTCTCAGATTTTATTGAGACTGGTTTTGCTATTACCTCTACTAGTCTCTTCAGTCGTCTGGGGAGGTAATCTATCTGAACCTTGGGACAGAATTCACTTAAATTAGCATTCTTAACTTCTTCTTGTCTATCCTAAGCTACAGTTCCCTTCTTTTCCCAGTGGCATGACAATGATCAGCTAGGGCTTCATTCCCCAAAATGGGAGTTAAGAAATTTTGCCTTTTCATAATCACCCATTATTAATTGACCACTTTTTCCTCAAATTGCACCTACGTTGCCTTTGGCTTTCCTTTTATCCTAATTTTGTTGTTCTTGTTGTTGAGCTTCAGCTTTTCTGATAGAGTTCCAATGGTTTCTGTACAACAGCTTGTATTCTTCTTTGGTTATGTTTCCCTCTTTGCTTTTCCTATGTGTCTCTGTGTGTTTTCTTCTCTTCATTATTATAGAGTGTTCTCTGTGTATCCACACTAAGCTCTTTAGATTTCTCCCATTCATTGCTTGCTTGCATTCTTTCTTGCATCCTTCCTTCCTTCCTTCCTTCCTTCCTTCCTTCCTTCCTTCCTTCCTTCCTTCCTTCCTTTCTTTCTTTCTTTTCTGGAATGGGTATTGTTTATGACTGTACCTTTAGTATGTCATTTAACAGAATTTCCCATCATTTCTGGAAACTTTTCTTCTTAAATATTTTTAACCACTAGACATAATATAGTTCATCAAAATACAGTTCTATGTATTCTAGTATGCTGATCTGATTCTTTTCAGTTCCTACTCCTCTGGATATCGCAAATAGAAAGATGCTATGATTACTTTTCCCAAGTGCCAGTTACCATCCTAGGTGCCACTTACTAAGTGCCAGTTGGTGAAGATTAGGTCTACGATATCAGAGCCTCTTACGGTTCCTTCTTCCATCTTCTAATATATGAAGTTGCCAGTGAGAGATGACAATTTGCTGGATCTCTGACCACTGGAACAATTATATTCCGAGCAGATGTCAGGATAATTGAAATATCTCATGATCACTATGGCATATATTTTTGAAAGACTGGCAATCTGGTACAGTAAAACTTCCTCTGCATCTTCTTGCTTGCCCAGGTTTTCTACAATAAACTCTCAGAATCCTTTTTTACTCAGACTCTTTTTATTATTATCCAAATACTTCAGACAAGATTTCCATCCTCTGATTCCTGAATTTCTGTACAGTACAACATGTGCACTCTTTATTGTGTTTGTTCTTGTGAATAAATGGTAATCTTCCAGTACTGCATGCCAACCGTGGGTATCATCCCACCAGAGTTCAACTAGGGCTGTCACATCATGTTTGTCTTCCTGAATCAGGATCTCTAATTCTCCATATTTATTTATCTTACTGTGCCTTTCTGTAAAAATACATGAGGATTTGAGTACCACCTACTGGCATTACTATTGCAATGTCCTACAAAACTCCCACCCTGGCCACCTGCTTCTCTCCTTGTATTTCGGCTTTCTTGTTCTCATCCCTTGGCTGCATATTCAATTCTAGGCCTTTGCTATGCTCCTCCTTTTCTCCTTGGTGGAAAGGGTGAAGCACCTTCCAAACACCTCCTTTCCAGTTTTTGTAAGATACTGAATATCCTATTTGTTCCAAGGAGTCTCTTATGCAAGTAGCATGGGTTACTATAACACACCTTCTTGGAGACACCCTTTGCATAGCCAGTTTTTTACTTACTGGATTCTGTTTTCTCTTCCTGTGTGCTGGTCCTTAATAGAAAAGATTAATGGAAAAAAAAAAAAAAAAGACCTGCATATCCAGTTCCTTCATTCTCCTACCCAAGTCCTTGTAGATTCCTTCTCTTAAGGTCACTTCTGGTCATGTTATGTACTCCCACATGGCTGAAAAGGAAAGTATCATGGTTGGTGGATTTCAAGACTCTTAGTAGCCTCTCTGACACATTCTGTATACAGGCACCTAGAAGATGACAACTGCCTCAGCATCTTATTAAATTTGCACTTAGCTGCCTTGTTCCCCTTTCATTATTTTTTTTTAAATCAAATCAGATTGATTTGCTCACCAAAAATATAGTATATAAATCCCAAAAAGTAAATATATGCACCACATAGACATAAACAGCAATAGAACATATGAACAATTTTCAAAAATCTACTGAACTTTACACATGACCTCTATCTGCTCCTTTAATTTATAAGGTATATGAAAACACTTCTCTTTAGGGCCAATGTAACCAGAAAAATTCCAGCATTCAGAGGAGTTAAACAAAATTGCATTTTGGCATTACTACCCTTTAACTGTTACACTAATTCTACTGTGTCACATTTAGATAGTCTAAATTATCTTAAAATGAACCTTGTGTAGTCAATTAGAAATAGTTAAATGCTTCAAGCATTTGTATTATCTTCCAGTTTTCAGTATGATGAAGGTGTATTTTACATACGATGCAAAATGCCTAAAGGCATGCAGCTACCAATTATTTTTGTTTGTTTGTTTGTTTGTTTTAGTATATGTGCTCAGTTTATACTTGTAGCAATCAAAGCTTCCTTAGTCAGTCTTGTGCCCAACTGATCATAGAGGTGTCTGTATAAAAAATTGTGTACCTGGAATCAGTTCAATCAAAGTTTTAAGATCTCTCACTTCATTTGGAATATAGCTTAACATATTAAGGTGGAACTAAATAGCACTGAATCTAGTCAATGGGTAAGATTTTAAAAAAAGAAAAGATAATTGAAATTAATTTTTTTATTAACACGCTTTAAAACCCATGCTTGTATAAAATAAATTCCCTTACAAAATATCATTTGTTTTAAATGTAAAGACTGCCTTGATTACTTAGTATTTTTCTGTTTGCTACTTTATATTCTATTGTAATCTACTGTAGGCAAATAGATTAATACATTTAAAAAACTACAAAATGAATAAATATTACATACAGTCTCCTTAATTCAATTTATCACATGTGTATTACCATTCACATAGATTGTTTATAAACCTGATCTTCAGAATCCACTTCAGTGGACTGGAAAACCAGCTTTTTTTCTTGGTATACAAATGGGCATTCTTGTGGCATCCAGAACAGATCAATAGATTGGGCAAATAGAAAATCCTGCACTCACAATGACTCTGTTGACAAGAGAAAAATGTTTAAAGGTTACTGCTGCTATTCTATACTTACCATTCTAAAAAAAATTTAAAAAATACAGGATAATTTCACCCTCAATGAAATTACCATCAGTGCTTCTAAGGCAAACTTTGCATATTCAACTGAACTTTAATATTACTGTTACCTGTGATCTGTTCATATTTCTCAATTATAAACTCCATTACTTTATTCAATTGTATTTTAAAAATCAATATAGAACTGCCTTTCCAAACTCTACTCCAAAAGATCTATTCTCATCACCATAATAGAGCAATTTTCTTCTCCCAAATTATCTTTAAAGTGCACAAAAATGTATGTGGGAACACTGCTTAATTTCAGTTTTGAATGTAGATTCTGCAAAACCAATTCAGAATAATATTCATATTCCCATCTTCAAGTGTGGTGTTTCTAAAACAACAACAACAAGTACAATAAGTTGTAGGAATATCCACATGGTTCTGAAATCATTTGATTAAAATAATTAAATTTAAATAATTTAAATTACACAAGGTTTTAGGACTCTTAGCTTTTTCTCTGAGGCTTCAGCAGCATAGGGTTTCAAATGTTATACCCAGATTTTACACCAATATTAGTAAGTATCATATATGAATGATGGTAAAGCCAGGGATCCTAATTAATTATCTGGTTTCACACTTACATTTTCCACTCTGTTTCTTTAAGATGCCTTGATAGAGCAAATATATTAGGCTAAAAATATCAAGCTGTTCTTTTCTGGAGAAAAGAAGTGGCATCCGAAACTATGCCAGTGACAATAGTTTACATAACAAAAAAAGGCATCATTTACCATTCACTTCTCTTCTCTACCATTCATCTATGCTTTTTCATATGATTTAAAATCAGGAACAGTTAACCTTCACACATTATTGAAAGTTCTAAAGAATATGCTTTATTATGCTCTAAATTCTGATATCCAGGATTTAGTAATTTGAAAATATTTTGTAAAACTAAAACAAAATTTCTGGAAAATATGAATTAATACTTGAACAGTCCAAGACTTGGTTTGGAAATAACCATTTATTAGATCTGTGTTATTTTATTTTATTTTCCTTAAATAAAAGGCACAATAGTTTTCATATATGCAACCCTACTTGGATCTTTTCTATACTGACTCATATTAAACATAGTATACTATATTTTAAATTCCAAGTTCCATGGAAGACAAAAATATTTTACAGTCATCACATGAAGACACAGCAGCATTAGTTACTATCAGATATATCAGATGATCCACAGGAGACAATGACAGCTAAGACTCAGACCAAGAATTCAATCTGCATTTTATGTAGCTCATTGAAAACAGTTTTAAGACTTTAGCTTTCTTTATGGGATTATGAAATAAAGAAAATTTTCCAAGACCTCAGTTATAAGTTTCTAACTATCCATTTTTTAATCCTTTTGAAAAATCAAATTATTCCTATCAGCTATACTATATGATTAGAATTACCATGTGCAATTGAAAAGGACGTTATACTTTAAGAAGTGTCTTCTTTTCTGCTCATAATTTGTTTATCAACAGAGCTTTTACAAATTAAATCCTAGCCTGGATACGAGGGTGATCTGACTATGACATCTGTTGCTCTATTGATCATGAGGGGTGATTCAACTGCTCTGGTTGCAAAACAGGTATCCTCATGCTCCCTCAACAATCTATGTGTGTCCATGCTGAAGTTGCATACTTGGTGGAAGAAAACAACCATCCCAGAGATGGGTGGGGGGAGTATACCTTTTTCAGTCAAAGTATATGATAGCTGTTCTTTCTTCCAACTACTAGTCACTGTAAATGTTTTGTTACCATTGTGTTCCTGACATTCATTATGTCTGCTGTTGTCTAACATTTGTGGCCATGTTGAAGACTTCCAGCATTAAATGGAATTTAGAAGCCACCAAGAACTCCCCCCCCCCCTTCATTCTCTTCTACTAGTGCTTTATGATGAAAGTAAAGAGGCATGTATATACACACTCATGTAACATTTTTTCCTTAAGCAAATCACTCATACAATTTTTGTTAATTACATCTAAGTCTAAGTAAATGATTGTCTCAGGAAATCAGTCATAGCACCTTGTTCATCCACAGTGAATATCACCAGTAAATAAATAAATAAAATTACCAACAGAAGCAGTAACATGCTTTGGTTGCTCCATCACTTGTTCATCAATCATACACTACAATTATACTTGTAGTAATGTTGTAGTAATGTAATAGGCTATTTTCAGTTAATTAGTCCCTTGGTTAATAATCTTATCAGTTGCATTTTTAAAAACTTTCTGTTCTTATATGATGTTCTTGGAAAGCTTTTCCTCAGTACACAATAAATCTTCTCCTACCAAAACACGTGCTTCTCACTCCTTTCCCATTCTCTTACTACTTTTATTTTCTTGTCTCTTCTTAGATTTATAACTTAGTATCTCTTAATCCATTTGTCTCCTTAATTCCATTACCTCCATTGAAATGTGAAAATACTGTTAAACATGTTTGAAGATGTCAGCTACAAGATTTGTTTTGGAGAAAGGAGAAGTCATGCAGAACAACCATCACCATATGGTTTTCAATATCAGTGTAACAGCCAACTTAGTTAGTCTACTGAACTTGGTTCTCCCTTCTTAAGCTTTCTACTCCATCAAATTTCCACTGCAGAAATACAATATTTACTATCTATTTTCTTTTTCTCTTAATTGTATTTCCCATTTAAATCAGCAACAACTAAGGCATTAAGGAGTCTTTTCAGTTTGGAATAACATGTAGTGATTTCAGAAGTAGCGGTGGATGACAAATTGAATAAACTGTTCTTTCCAAAATTAAGATAAAGTTTGTCTTATAGATCACATGAATTCAGTAAACTAAGCCATCACATTGTAGTTTTAGATAACACCAGCTTCAAATCCTACTTCATGTATCCTTGTATTTCCAAAGCCAACCCTCTTCTCTTTTGTCCTGTGACAGTGGCTGATGTGAGTGTGATTCAGACACTCACTCAAGACAAAAGTAAATTTTGGTGGCCAATGGGCACACCTGATCATTTGGAATAGGATGAGGGTTGCAATGGAAAGGGCAGTGATACCACAATGGTCTGGACTGCATCATACACATGAACAGGGACTACAATTTTACCCCATTCCAGTTTGGAGGAGTAGGAAGATTTTATATAGTTTTTAGTCTTATACTACATTTTTTGTGCATTTATTGCATCAAAATGGTGGGAAATTGAAATCTGATAGTATAGCTAGAAAAGGCTTCAGATATTACTCCTGCACTAACTGGAGAAATGAAAGAAGAAGTCTCTTTTTAATTTACATCTGCAGTTCTACCTTGAATTAAATGCGCAAATACTAAGAAATGTGAGGACTGCATTTTCCTTTGCTCCATGTGACTAACTTGCTATCACAGAAGCCAAATCAAAGTTGAGGTGCTCCTTTGTTTCTCCTTCTATTAATCCCAGAAGTGACACAAAGTTTGGAGTTGGATCCAGAGATACAGCAACAATAAGTGCAAAGTGTTTAGTGAATATCTGGGATTTGGAAGTGGGGAGTATTTATTTATTTAAGAAATTTATATGGCCATCCAACTCAAACTGCAATTCTGAATGCAGCATACAATAAACAAACAACTTAGTAAATAAACCACTTGTTTAATTTACAACTAAATTCACAACAGCACTTAATAAGCAGTTGGGAACCCAGATGTGTATTATTCACTTCCAGGCAGAAGCTCCAATCATCTTGGTCCCAGAGTCTGAGGAAAGACCCAAGTTTTTAGTCCCTTTCTAAAGGCCAATAGGGTCAGGACCTAATTTATGTCAGGCTGCACATACTTTAAAAATGACTTGGAAGAAATGCTTCAGACTTGTTCAACCACAGCATGCATAACCTCAGCAGCTCTTCACTATTCATTAAAGCTTACCTTTTTTTTTTTTCCAGTCACATTAATCATGCGGTCTTTAATGATTCAAATCACAGAAGCAGCCATACTTTTTTCAGACTTTTGCAAAAGCCTAAAAGAGGATGGGTTACTTTAATGAAAAAGTGCCATGTTCATGAGAGGTTCAAAACACATTCTAAATCACAGCCCTAGTGAAAAGCATTCTCATTATTATCCATAGATAATGCAAGCCTAAAAATCCTTACAATTGTTATGTGACAAATATTGTTACTGGCTCAGCCTTTTTGCTACTGACATTAATGAAGCATTTTAATATCTAAAGCTGCTCTGAAAAAAACTGCTCATTGCTAATTGTTATAAGAAGTAATATTGAGGCTTCCGGACAACTGTTTAGAATATGAAAATACAACGTAAGTGTAAGTCAATTTCTTAAGTGAAATCTTTCTGTGTCAGGAGATTTCTACTGAGTCTATAAACGTTCAATATAGTAATCTGCTTGCTAGAGCAAACCAAGGTCACTCTAGTGCAAAAACTCTGTTTTCTGAACTCTCTGTAGTTGTGCAGTAGGGGAACATCATCACACAGTACAGTCTCTATTTAAATAAATGTCAATGACTTGAGCTGTTTGGCCCCCAAATAGTTGCATGATTGAATACAATCTGATAAAATAGGAATATACAACAATTTGGAGGCCTAGGTATACATTTGACATTTGGCTGACATGTTGGAGGCCACTCTCCAAAGTGTGTGTAGGAAACAGTCAATGAGTGGGCAGAGCCAGGATAAATAATAATAATAATAATAATAATAATAATAATAATATAAACAAATCTGATGGCATTACTACTCACATGCTTGATTTTTTTTCTGTTACGTTACAAAATTACAAACTTACTGTAGCTTTGCATTACCTGTTAAAACTTTACTAACATTTGTTGGAGATATGGATATGAATGCCTGCATACTATTACAAAATATTGGAGTGAGAGTTCACACATTGAAAACAATTAATTAAACCATCAAGATTAACGACTCTGAGATTTGTGAGTGGCTATTAGTAATAGTGATGGTGAAACAGCTGCTTAATTTCTTTGGCAAGCACTTGTTCATTTTATGTGCAATGTGGGGGGGGGGGGGGATCATGTATCCTGTGGCCAAGAAGCTAAAGATTGTGATAGTCCTGAAAAAGTCAGTACTTAACCCAGATAATAATTAATGAAGAAAAAACATCTACCTTGACCAGTTAATACAGCTTAGCATGTACACTTAAAAGAACAAATGTAATTAAAGATCAAATGATATTTGTAGTCGACAGAGATCCACACCAAGAACCCTGTTTTTTCTCTATTGCCTATGCGTAAGGTACATTACAGTAAATGTCAGTGGATGTACTACTGATAGCTAATGCCTCTTTCTTATGATAATGTGCTGTAACTTTTCTGCTTTTACATCTTTTCATGGTTTTGGTTTGATTCAATATCTACAATGATGATTTTAATTAATATTTTGTATTAATCGTATAAATCATCATCATCATCATCATCATCATCATCATCATCATGGCTGAGTTTTTGTGTTTCATTGTCATTATAGACAGTTGACTTTTTAAGGAAAAAGGGGGAGCATCACCTCATTACTACTCTTAAAATATATTTTAAATAAGGTCCTTATGTCGGTTAGTCTAGCCACTTGTTTGTTAGACTCTGGCCTCTCATGGGTTATTAAAGCAGCCTGGGAGGTAACCATAAGATGAGTTCATGTCGTGGTTTCAGTCTTTTTGAGAGAGGAGGTGGTTCCCTTCTCAAAAGGTCATTGCTGGACCCTTCCCTGTTGGAGAATTATTGTCCAGTTTCCAATCTTTCCTTTCTGGTGAAGGTTGTGGAAAAGGTGATAGGATGACAGCTACAGAGAGTCTTGGAGAAATGGATTATCTGGACCTATTTCTGGATGCTCTCTCCTCTCCTGTTCAACATCTACATGAAACCACTGGATGAGATAATCCACTAGTTTGGGGTGTGGTATCATCAGTATGTTGATGATACCCAGCTCTACATCTCTACCCCAAGCAGCATAGGTTAAGGCTGTCTGGTGGCACAGTGTCCGGAGGCTGCCTGGTCTGGTGAGGCAGAATAGAGTTTGGCTCAATCCTAACCAGACTGAATGGCTGTGGCTGTTTCGACCTGCTGGGATGGGGATGTTACCATCCTTGGTCTTGGATGGGGCTGGATTTCCCCAGTCCTCTCTCCTGGGATTACAAAAAGCTTTGAAAACCTGGTTCTGGTCCCAGGCCTGGGGTTGATGTTTGTTACTTGTTTAATGGCCCCTATTCTGTTTTATAGATTTTGTTATTAGAGCATTTTAGTTCAGGCTCTCTGTTGATTTAGTGTCTTTAGTTGCTTTTATGTCTTTTTATTTTGTGCACTGCCCAGAGTCCACTGGGCAGCCAATAAATTGAAACAACAAACAAACAAATAATGGGTATGTTCCCCAGGTACTTGTGGGTTGTCTTTATTGCCAATTTATTTATTAGCACCAATGTATAAATGGTTTACAATGAATATTACAAAAACAATAAAATGCATTAAAGGAACAAGAACAGTAAGCATAATATAATTTAAACATAAATAAGCAGACCTTAGTAGCTGATAAAATCAAGGGAAGCCCAGGATGATTAAGCATATTTTCTGTATTTTGTGAAATTATAAAGTTTCTTTGCAAGGCAGGGACACTTACAGAGACAAACTCCTTACCATACTTGTTATATAAAAATATATATTATAATATATTTTCCTTAGCCACAAAATAATAACATAATAGATATAATTTTCCAAAAGAGCCAGTTTGGTGAAGTGGTCAGGGTGCCAAGGTAGAAACTGGGAGACTGTGAGTTCTAGTCCTGCCTTAGGCACAAAGCCAGCTGCGTGACCTTGGACCAATAATTTTCTCTTAGCCCTATGAAGGCAACAGCAAGCCACTTCTGAAATCTTGTCAAGAAAATTGCAGGGACTTCTCTAGGCAGTTGCCAGGAATCAAAAACTGACCTGAAGGAACAAAACAAAACAAAACAAAACAAAACAAAATCTGAAGCAGAAGGCACAAGCTACATCAATAGTGGTTTAGCAATTTTTTAAATACAGAGGAACATATAACTAGCACAATACATGAAGAAAAAAAATGAGATATTACATTGTTTCTTTTTCTTTTTTTTAGAAAAGACACTGAACAAAAAGTACTATGTCTTTTTTAAACTCATTATTGCTGTCTCAGCAGAAGTGACTGAACATAGTGGCAAACTTTCAAATATGGAATAGGTATTATACAACTTCACAAGCTTTACTTCCTGAATCTTTATCCAGTCTACCGTTGGGATTTATTAACCATTTGGAAAATCTGTGCAAGAAAAGAGAAATCCTGTAAAATTCTAGATGAATTTTAGTTATGAAGACATCTCAGGGAAAATATTTCTTATGGGTTAGCAGAAGTGAAATGAAAACATAAAATGGAAAGAAATAGGTAAGGGTAAAAACCAACATTTGAGAAAGAGAATGTTTCTATACTGGTATCTAAAACCTTCTCATGCCTGCTTCAAACCTTACTGGGAAATTGAAGATATCCTGAGCATTGAGGATATATGAGATGTTGTAGAGGAAAGAGAGATTATCTTCTCCCTAACTGTCCACTGACAATATTCACCAAGGGCTGCCCTTATCAATATCACAGATGGAACACACACCAATAGCAGACTAGCAAATAAATTATCTGTCTAAAAATAGTTAAGAAAAAAGAAGAATATGCTTTGATTCATCAAAAGTAGTCACATTTCTCATCATATATACATTCAGTATCATAAATATTTCTTATTTACAAAGCAAAACTATAGCTGAAGGGGCCTTTGTTATTTACAACTGAAAACCAATTCAACTATCAAGAAAAAAAAAATGGAGATGAAAACACTAAACTAAAGGAGAAGACTTCCAGTTTTGTAGTCTTAATAAATTATAACTGCCCATATTATTTTTTAATTCTTCACTGTGAAATGATTTTCCCTACAAAGTTATCAGTGATGATATAATATGAAGACATCTTTGATCTGATTACCTTTGAACTTCCATTAATTTCTAAAGCAGATTCTCAGGAACTTTCTTAAAATATGGTAATGAGCCACTACATTCACAACATTAGCATATAAGATGCCATATTCTATTGTGTTTTTAGCACTGAATATTACCTCTGTTATTTTCTTCTGAATCTGAGATCAAGCACTATTTAGGCAGGCTTAGCTGTTCATGCTAATTTTTATATATGCCTACATTCCAACTCATCTGGATGATATGTAGAGAGCTGAATCTCCCTGTAGAGCTAGTTCCAATTTTCATGTCCAATACTAAAGATTAAAGACTATTTAAACTACATTGCAGGTAATGATACAATAGGGAAAAACCCAAGGAGACATTCTTTTCCTGTGCAAAAGCTGTAAAGCATACATAGTATACGTTTAGCATTTTCATGCATGCGTGCATGCGTGCACACACACATTTTTTTTATTTTGATGCATGACCTGAGCCCAAGATTTATTACAAACATATAATTTTCAATGCATGAATGTAACTCTTTATTTCAAATATTGCCCCAAACATTTTAGTAAATGTGACAGTGTCCTCAATCACTCCTTTATACATTTAAATCTATCTGTCCTTCCAGTGAAGTGAATGGAGGTGCAGTGGCATACACATCAATATTTTCTGTGCATATGTCAGAGTACTTATGGAACTTTTGACAAGGCAATTTGATTTCTCTCCTTATCTGCCTTTTGGTTTATTAGTTTTGTTTGTCTGTAGGATGATTTGCACTCTCTGAAGTATTTTTAAAGAGCAAGAAAACAGGAGCTGTAAATTAGACTGTGTGCTGAAGAACACAACACATGCAGCTTAGAAGAATCTGCAGTGATATCACTACTGTGTTTGTACAAGTAATCATATGCTGTTGATCTAGAGTTCTGTGCCTTGGCTCTAGCTTGGAATGACGAAGCTTTACAGATCCCTTATTAAAGCATACAATGCCTATTGCATTGGCAGAAGATCTTACAGTATAAGGATTTTTTAGCATTCCATGTAGCAAATTTACACTGATTAAAGGCTGTTCCCAAGCAACAGAGAGAGGGAAAATGCAAATCAGATTCATCCACAAAGACATAGAATGCCTGAGTATATGCACAAGGCAGAAAAAGCTAAAGGCATGAATATATATATATATATATATATATACACACACACACACACACACACACACATATACAGACACAGACACACACACAGACACACAGACAAACAGACACACTTGTTTACATGATTCCATATAGTTATTGCCTGGTTCACATATTTGAGAGGACAGGTTGCTAGCAGTATAAGCCTTTTGTCATAATCATTAGAACATAATGTCTAAAAAAAAAAATTGGGAAATTATGATAGTCAAGTTCTTGGATATCCACTCATAGAAGGTATGATAGTGTCTCCTTAAGATAAACATACAGGCTGATCCCTTTGTTGGAACCCTGTATACTGCATTCAGAAGACTGTGAAAAATGCATGCTATGGTCAGAATTTGTGTTCTGTGTGAGGTCTATAGAGTTCTATTAGATGTTATGATTGTGGTTTTAATATGTGATGATGGAAAACAAAGAGAGTGTGTTACACTATCTCCATTCTCACTATACTTCATGTTTTGACAATGTCTGTTTGAATCTAGCATCCATGAAAAGGGTCACAACAATGTTAGAGATTTTTAAAATTTTCTAGTTGTGCAAAAAGTTTCCATGGGCAGAAAATACTGTCTATGTCAGACAGTTTGAACTTGTGGAAGGTGATAACAACAATGTCAGGGAATGGGATGGAGCTTGCTGTACAGTAGATCTTCATGCAAAACAAAAATAGCACCTTGGTGAAAAGACACCTTGAAAAATCATGGAGAATCTCCTTATGTGTATAGTTGTCTAGTAATGAACATATTTCTAGTTCACCTTCCACTAAATATATAGAACTGGGAGCAAGAATCTCTTTCCCATCTTATACAGTAGATTCAATATACATGGGAAAGTGTTTGTGCTATACATCTGAAGAAGGTGAATGATATTTTCACCTCATCATCATGCATATGGAAAATCAATTATTCTAAGTCTATGAGAAAGTTCACATTCTCTTACTGAATAATTTTGGAAGACTTGGTGTGTGATGATGATGATGATAATAATAATAATAATAATAATAATAATAATAATAATAATAATAATAATAAAAAACCCTATTCATTATTTGCACAGCTCTAACATTAAACACAATATCTGCCCCCATCCACAGAACAGAGAATATTGCTTTACTCAGTTTTGCTACTAATGAGATGAAATTTCTTTCTTTCTGAGCAGAAACAAGCAGGGGAAAAGGCTGTCCATTTGTTTTGTGTCTTATTTGTGGAAAGCAAATAATAGAAGACCTTAAGCGAATAAGAAATGTCAAAAGACAAGTTCCAATTACTATGACTTGCTTTCACAACCTGGATCCTAACCTTTCTGAAAATTCAGATGAAGTATCAACAGAATTAATCTTGGCACTGTAGAGGGAAAAGCCTCAGGACTTCATGGCAATTTATGAAAGTTTATTTCAACTATCCACAACACTTCAACTGGCAGCTTTTTATCTAAGTAGATAAAAGTTCCCAACATACTCTATTTTTGTGTCTTGTCTAACCATATATATCTGTGAAAAGTATTTAGCCATTGTAGTTTGTAATTTCATATATTCTGTTGCAATGAATAGATTAAAAATAAAACAAAACAAATTGTATCTTCATTTTCCAGGTGAAATTAAGGCCCAATCATGAACAACTATATTACTATATAGATAATATATTGCTTCTCCAGTATAGGTCTGGTGTACAGATCTATACCATGGATGATGCAGAGGCGGGGAATTTTTGTCCTATCATGGTTCCTCTGTGAATCAAAGATGGCTCATGGTTAGCTTTTTTTTTTTGATAGGAAATTTGCCATTGGTACCAGTGGCAACTTTTTTCCTGATGAAAAGAGCCATGATTGAAGGGATTGTGGGTGCATTTCAGAACTGTAGCAGAGGACAGCCTTCTTCTTCATGTTGTAGTTCTCATTTAAAAAGTTAGTTTTTTGCCTAAGTAACAAATTTTCTGACTCCTATTAATTAAATAACTAAGATTTCCTTCATTCAAATAATTTATGATTTAGTGCAATGCCTTGTCTTGTAATTAAATATATGCATATATACAGTATATGCAAAAGCTTCAGAATGTAATATAATTATATGCAGGGATATAATTAATCTTACAAAAATTCATTTGAATACACTTATGATTTTCAACCCAATATGATAGACAGATAGATAAGAGGTAGATAAATTTATCCTTCACCACTTTTAAGGCAGAAATATCAGGGATGACAAAAGGCAGCACAACCACCTTCAAACTGTCCAACAAAGAACCTATATAAAAGTTGTGCTGAACCAGTGCAGAATATATCCAACTTCAACTTGAACATAAAAATATTCAAAAACTGTTTAAAAACTAAGCTCTGACTTTTCTACTAGCTTATATGCAATGTCACAGTTGCTGGGACAGTGAAGAATAAATTTCTCACCTCTGATTATTAGAGTTCCAGGAAGATTAATATAGATGGTTGTCAAACTTGGGCCTGGGAAGGATTCAGCTCACCACTGGTTTTATAAAGTGCCAGACTGGGCAGAGGTGGTAGAGGATACTATCAAAGCTTGGTACCTTTTGGACAAGGCTCAGCTGTTCCAGGATTGTGATTTTATGGCAATGCCCTGTGTTAGATAGCTAGCAGAGGCAGTAGAAGCAGGCTAGCACAATAAGATGCAGTCTCACAAAGCTAAGTAGGCTGACACAAAGAAAATGGTATTTATACCCTTGCCATATCCTATTTTTAAAATCAGCGAACACTTGAGCCATTTCTAAGTTTTAGCCTGGCATCCATTTACTTATTGTTAAGAAATGTAAACAGGCAACAATAATTTAAAATAATGTATGATCAAGAGTCTGTAATGGTCTCAATATCAGCCTTGAGTGGATATTCCATATGAATTTCCTGTTATGTTGAATTTCTAGTTGTATTGGTAGAACCAGCATGAAGAATAACATTCCATTAGCCCCAAAGAGAGCAAAGTTAAGGCTTGTTGCATGCCAAATTAAAGAAGTTGAGAACTAGAATATGTGAATGAAGCCCAAAGCAGTCCAAAAGAGTTTTGAAAAGCAGAGCATTTGATAAGGGGGTAAAGCTCATTAGCCAGCAACTCATGTTTAAATTAAAGAGTCCATCATACCATTCTATCTCTCTGTTTTCTGCAATAGCTCCACATTCAGCAAAAGAGAAGAAAGGGGAAGGGAAGGGAAGGGAAGGGAAGGGAAGGGAAGGGAAGGGAAGGGAAGGGAAGGGAAGGGAAGGAGGGAAGGAGGGAGGGAGGGAGGGAGGGAGGGAGGAAGGAAGGAAGGAAGGAAGGAAGGAAGGAAGGAAGGAAGGAAGGAAGGAAGGAAGGAAGGAAATAATCTCTAAAACACATTGCAGTGATCTGATTTAATCAGCTGCATCAAGTGGGACTGTTTTTATTCATGCAACTGCATCTATTACATCAATATCAAATCAAAGTGCTGTCAAATTGAAACATTCCTTCAAAACTATGCACATCCTTTTTATTAATTAAATCAAATGCACATGGTTTTGGTATGTATACATGAGCTTTCAGGAGGAGGATGTTCAGCCCATCATGGTATACATGGAAATTTCTGCAGGATTGCTATTCTATTATGAAGTTTCTAGTATAACTACCATTATAAAACTCTTTCCAGTTCTAATGTTGGTGGTGCCATGCATATATTAAACATAGAAAAATTGAGTCAGTGGCAGAAAAAAATAGTAATTTCTACCTACTTCAGGTTCTCACAAATACAGATAGATACATAAATGCACATAAATGCAAAGCCCTGAATGGGTACTGAATATGCTTATTAGTTATAAAAACAAATGAAATATTGCTGAAGACCACTGGATATCAATTGGGAAAGAAAAAAGGAACTGAGGAGAAAGATTAGCTACAGAAACTGAAGTGTTGAACATTTAACATCCTGAAAGTGGGTTTAAAGACTCAAGAGAATTGAAAACTGCCCATCATGGTATACATGGAAATTTCTGCAGGATTGCTATTCTATTATGAAGTTTCTAGTGTAACTACCATTATAAAAGTAAACAGTATAAATACACAATGGTTAGCATCCACAGTACCTGAAAATAACACACATAACTCTTATTGCTTTTGCTGATGCAAATAAAAAGTACAGACTCTTTTTAATATACCCAAATCCATTTTTCTTTCTTTTTAATAAGGATCTGGGCATATTAAAAAGAGTCAATACTTTTGTATTGACTCATCTATTTTTTTCAAGTATTAGGGAGAAGTGAATCAACGATGAGGAAAATCTTAAATCAGATATGATTTCATGAGCAATAGTACATATGGATGGCAAGGTTCAACCACCTTTTCAGGTCCTGGGCATTGTCATGTAATTTTCCATAATGTCATAACACCCCAAAATATCAAATATATATATCTATATCCAGACATATGGAATCCTATTGGTTTCAAGAGAATTGAGGAATCAGGAAGAAATTAAAAAGTTGTGTCCTACAGGAAAGTTTGTTCAGACCTAATAGTTTATCTTCCCTCATGCATATTAGACTGAGCAATCTCTTTAAAGGTGCAGTCCGGTTCAGAAGCTCAGTATGTATTCAAACTAATTCTCTCCTTGCCCTTGGAAAGTGCTCACAAAAAAAGATCTCAAGAAAAAGTCTAAAGTTCCCTCTCTGATTGCTTAATTTCTGAGTCAGGTCTCCAATCTGTTTCTTTCATCTCTTCAAGATTTAAATTCACCAGCCACTTCAGTGGGCATTTTGCTCACCAATGAAATTGCCAGCTTCCTTTGTCACATATTTGCCAAGGTGCCAACCAAATACTTCTGAACTCTTTCCATTCCCAAGCTGATTTCTCTCTTTGCTGACTGCAGAGAATGGAGCCCCAGCTGGGTAAAGTGCTGCTGAAAGAGAAGCCGTGTGCTTTTTTTCTTAGTGTTCCTGTGTCAGCCCTTCAAGGCAGACCAGGTAATGGCATTCTATTTTATTGTTTATGGAATTCTACTTTATTGGGTATAGTACAGAATCTTGAAAGCCTGATAGAGATTCCCTCTGACATTTCTTACACCATACAGAATCAAGGTAGGATTATTTAAAGTCATTTTCTTATGCTTACAACTTTTCTATGGCTGAGATTTCATTTATAATCTTTTTTTGTCAGTTAAGGGTTCTTGCATTCCTCAGCCTTTTCCTTATCTCTGCTTCCCTCCATATTCAGCCAGCAAAGGAGAGATTTCTCACTCTGCTGGTTCCCAAAACCTTTTCTTTCTTCTTTTCTTCTGTCCCCTACATACCTTTACTTGCCTCCCCTACATTAAACTATCACATATGTTTTCTGAGCTGTCTCTTTCCAAACTAGCTTTTCTTCTCTATTCTATCCCCCCTTGTATTTCCTGACTTATAGGAACTGATAAAACTGAGTCTCTAGATTCAAATTAACAACAAGCGCAGTCTATAATAAACTCATATTTCCTATCTGCAATTTTAGCTTAACCACTTTTCCTAGCTTTCAATTCCTTGCTTACTCTTCAATTGCCTTGCAACTCCAATGATGGTGCATTTACATCTGCTAGTAATATTAATGCTAATTTTAATTTAATTTGTTGTTGTTGAAGATACCTTTTAGTGATTTTACTGCTTTCCTGACTTCTTGTAATATGAGATTTAGGAAAGTTTGTCTTGCAGAACCAATGAGTACATTATCTGAAATCTGGAAAAAAACAGATTGAGGGTATTAATTCAAAACATTGCACTTCTTCCTGCTTGAAATATTGCAACTAAACCCACGTGCATAAGTTGGCTTTTAATGTTTTTGCTAGAATGATGTCTGCACTCCGTAACATATATAAAAACCAATCTTTGTAACCCTCAATGATGAGTTTCAGTTCTATATTAATTGTGAAAGAGTTTTATAAAGATAACATTGAATACCCTGTATATTTTAAATCATTATTTCATGTATACATTAATAACTGTCATTATAACAAAAGAAGGTTAATTTAATTGCAAACTAGACCCATGAATGCATTATCTGCTTTTTCTATCACATTGTTTCTGAACTCCAAAATAGATGATTCAATTCCTTATTATTATAAAAAATTTAAATTAATAATAAATTATCATAATAATATTGTTATCATTTTGGCTGGACAACAGTCCTTGAGAAAAGAAGGGGACATCATGAAGAGTACAGAAAGTACTAAGAATGTTTTTAGTGATTAGCAGATTAAGCTTGTGAGGATATTTGGACATGTGGTGATCCATTCTATTTGTGAAACTTAATCACTGAATTTGTGACTTATCTCTTTAGAACATGCATAGCAGATGAAAACTAATAGAGGAGAATCCATCCACTTCATGTCCTTTAATGATAACTGTGTAAAACTATTGATCACAAAATGGCAACATCTTGAAAATATCTGATTATAGCAGACAAATGTTATACAGTAGAGACTTGTTATATAATAACTTGGTTGTAAGGATGAGCACTACAAAAGTGTAACTCTACATTTCAGAGTCCATAAAGACACTCATAACCACCTTACACACCTATTTAAAGTATAGGGAATGCCTTCAGTCATGAAAGACTGTTCACCATTCTGCTTTATAAAGAAAACTTTTAATTAACTATAAGCACAATTGTGTACAACCCATTGCCTGCCAGATATATGTTAATTTAAAAATTAACTTGAAGGATAATAGTTTACTGTTTCAGTGAGTGCCAAACATTGGTTACATTTTATTTAAAAAAAAAACATTCTCTGTCAATTTGGTAGAAATGAAATTGTTTTGATTTGTTTCATTACAAAGGAAAAGGATTCAGTGAATTTTTTAGGGACAGAAAATTTAGTCTCTTTCTGTGATTTAGAGTCACAGAAAGAGATAGAAAGATTTAGCTTAGCAGTTTTCAACCTTTTTCAGGCTGTAGAACCTGTTTATTAAAAAAAAAAATATCTGGAACCTCTAATCAATAGGAAAGCACTAAAATTCCAATTCTTTAGCCAATGATCGATAAATTCCATTGGTATTCACTTTAAAAATATTCTTTAACTTTTGGTAAAGATATGTTGTGGGTTTAACTTCCATCATGGATTCTACCAAATGGGAAAGTACCTTGAAGTGGCCAAGACATCTGGCCCATATTGGGCTATCAAATCATGCTTCAGTTGAAAATACTGCCACTGTTGTGATATAAGGTGACCAAATTCAGTTTGAAGCTGACAGCAATCATTAAAGTAACCATTTAGCCTTCTGGAAGGGCCCAAAGATTCTCTCCCCACTCCCAAGTGTTGCACTAGGATGAGGGTTGAGTCAGGAAGCTAATAGTCTGCTTGGTCTGGCACCTGGTGGGAAGGGTGGTTTTGTTTTTATTCTTGTTTTTACTGGTAGTTGGGAGCCACCTAGGATCATTATATAAGATAGGCACCCATGTAAATTCTTTAAATAAAATAAATAAACAAATATAATTATTACATTATAATTGATTTAAAATCACTATCCTGGCTTCTGCCCATACTTTTCAATAAAACATTTTACACCTATTTTTAATGTAGAATTCTTCCAAAGAGTTATATATTCATGAATCTCAATATCAAAAGATTGCTCAGATGGAAAACCATGATGAACAAATATTTGACTGTTATTATTTGTATACCTATACCTATATTTGAAGAGAGATAAATGCATCTTTTCTTTTACTTTTTTACTAATTAAAATAATGTCATTAAACCAAATCTTGACCCTAAGATGTCAAACCAGTTATTTACTCAAATAAAAGCTTGCTGTAAGGAAAATGGATATAAATATGAGCATATATATAAATGTGACAAATAAATGAATTAATTAATTAAATAATTAGGCAGAATCCACAATATTTTAAACAAAAATATTCTTCAATAATTTCTTGAGTGCAATTCCTTAAAACCAGACAATTTTCCACCAATGAGGTCAGAAAATTTAGGTGAGCAATTTTAAAATATGCACGTAGTATAATTTTATAGTGTCTGGAAACTGTGTAAAAATAAATGAATATAAGACAAGTCTTCATAAATCAAGTAAGGTAAATTGATCCTAAACTTTCTTCATGATTAATTTGCACAAATATGTGTATTATACACTTTATATATTTGGTAAATAATTAATTTAAGTGATTGTAGGTATACACTCTTACATATAAGATATAAACAAAGTAAGATGTATAACAATCTCATCTTGAATACAATACTTCAGTGTCACAGTTTATTTATTATTCTAAATTAAAATGTTACATTAAAATATGAAAATAAAAAAGGATTTTTTTTTGGTTTATTTTCTAATAAAATTGAGATTTCCCTTCCTATCCCACTTCCCAATACAGTCAGAACCTCAACAGCATTATTGGTTATAAAAGTCTATGAAACAAAAATAATTGTATTGCATTCTCCTTTTTTGCAACAAATGTTGAAAAAGCAAAATTGTTTCTTTTTTTTGCAAACATAATATTAGAAATAACATTATATTTGTTAATTTAAAAGCTAGTTTAACTAATCACTCATTGTATGATCGAGGTTGTTATAATGGATTAAAGGAAATGAACCATATTTATTTATGACATTAAATTCTAGCAATTACAGTGATTGAATTGCACTGCCTAAAGACTAATGAATATCTGACAGATAAGATTTAATTAATGACCATATCATTTATCAGCAAGATACGCAATATGCTTTTTTTGTTTATTTGTTTCTACTATAATAAAGAAGATATTGGAATATTCTGCTACGTACCTCTCCTTCATGCTTTTTATTTGTTGGCAGAAGCATTAAAAAAAAGGGAGGGGGGAATATAAATAGGATAAAATATAATTCAGGGCTCAAACATCAAGCCATTTTTATTCTCATGATTCATGAGATATTCATGATAATGGCAAACTGACTATGCAGCCTTACATCTATTAAATTCACCATGCAAAATAACATTTTTTTTCAGTTGCTGATCTCCCTTAATGTGAAGGACTTCCTCCTTATTTCCTAATTTTATTTTCAAGTTAGTTCTGTTCAGCAAAATGAACTTTGCCATGGTTATTAACTCCTGTGACTTATTTAAGAGCTATATAAATAGTATTTATTTTGAGCAACATTTTACATGAACACTTTTGCACATTTAATTGATTGCTTATGGGCTAGTCCTCCCCATTACAGAAAATACACTTCAACTTCCTCTAATTAGACATGAACAAGTTCACCACCATCTCATCTACCTTGTCCATCAAAGAAAAGGAAAGGATACTTGCAATGTTGGATCCTACTCTACATAGTATCAGAGCCCCTTATATTCTTTCCAGTCAGGATTGTAAATGGCTTCTTCACTAATCTTGCACTAAACACACACGCACACACACCACTCCTTACACCACAAATGTCATAATCTCCATTCGCTTTTAGGAC
The DNA here is from genome assembly GCA_030867105.1 of Liasis olivaceus. NCBI lineage: Eukaryota > Metazoa > Chordata > Lepidosauria > Squamata > Pythonidae > Liasis > Liasis olivaceus. Next base: position 33,380,779 of record CM061354.1, on the reverse strand, counting down.
TGACATTGTGATCTATTTTTTCCCCTTTATTTAGATCTTTCTACTATAATAGTGAATTGCACAACATGCAAGTTTAACAAATTATTATTGATAATAATAATAATAGTACAGAAAATGACTTTGAATATATGAAAATGATCTTTCCTTAAATTACAGAGAATTACAGCAGAGTAGTTCAGGGAATAAGATACTTGATCCTTTTGCTAAAAAAAACTTGAATTTTCTTTAACAAAGGGTAAGTATTCCTTAACAACAACAACAGCAGCAGCAGCAGCAGCAACAACAACAACAGCATATAGGAACAGAGCATATTTTAGAATATCTATTGTTAAAGACAGTCATGTGTGAGAGAAACAGAACTCTACGGTATACAGCATAAGGTAAATTTAATTAATTTCAATTGCCATGGGTTTACTTTGGGAATTTGGTCTCTACTTTTAGACAGGGAGAGAGAAATGGCATGAAAGAGAGGGAAGGAAGATATATATTTGTATAATTTACAATAATCTATCTCTATGCCCAATCTGGCAATTATTCCTATCCATAAAAAAAAAAAACAGTTTAAAAATCAGAACAAATATTTGTTTGATCAAAAACAAGTTTCCAAAACTGGACAAACCAATGAGGTCTATTCCAATATAGAACCTGATTCCCCCTCCCCCCCTCCACATTGCTTTCTGGAAAGGGTATCTCAGGGAGGTGTTATTGAAAGAGAGCTAGGGGAGAACTTTTGATAATTTTTCATTTGGGCTACTTTGGGAGATTTGAATATGAATTTAACCAGTAAAGGCTTAATGCATGTATTGTCAATTAAAAAAAATAAAATAAAACAACTAATAATAATAATTGGTGTCATGAACTGGAGATGTTCCGGGACTGCAGAAATAAGGTGGAAGATCATATGCAGCCCGTTGGTTGTTTATTTTTGCATTAATCCCTTTTCTCAAAATAATCAGCATAATTTTGCCTCTTTCTTTCCTTGGTCCTATTTTGTACACTATTCTGAAGATTAGACCACCGCATCACGTTTCCACTGTAGGCATGACAAAATGACACCACACTCCCAATATCTTTTTAAAAAATCTATGAAAAGAAATTGAATGGAATAAGCCAACTTTTCTCTTATTAATTAAATACAAGTATGAAAGAGGTTAATCTAGTTCAAAACAGCATAATAAAAAACAAATGTATTAAAAGACTATATGAATATACAATATTTGTAAAAGAGATTGAAATATATTAATAAGAGAGGGCAAATGTACAACCTAATTATGTAAAATTTGTATTAAAAAATATAGGGAAATTATAGAGCCATGTTCTAGTATATAATTCATTATCTCTCACGTTTAGTCAACAATTTATTAACTTTGGCTGAACTTTATTAATTGCAAGACACCTTAATTTCATTGGCACTTAATTTCACATAATATGTTTAATATCCCAGTATTAATCTCACATAAATAGAATCAATGTCTCTTACAAATACAAGAGCCATATACAGTATGTGATTAAATTCTATATTTTATGTTCCTGGCTCAGCTGGAGAATTTATTTAGGAAAAAAGATTACCAAATTGATGGATGCTCAGTTTGAATTGCTTTATACTAGTATAAAAAATTAAGTCCTGGGTCACATGGATGTCCCAAAATACTTGGGTTTAAACTTTAGGATTCTTCCTATCTGTAATTTTTAATGTGACAGAAGAGGAAAATATTAATTATATGAACGTAATTAATTATATTTTATTAAATTCAAATTTTAGCTTACATGCTATAGTAAACAAAATCTGGATTGCCTAAAATTGCAAAATGGAATGGAAGATATTCAATTAAAACTTTCTGGAGTTCATATTTTTATCCAGATGCATTAATATAATCTAAAACTTTCAGATTATTATTAGTATTAGAACATGTTTTGAATGTTTCTAAGCCCATAGACATCTGTTTGGGGAAGCAAGGGAGAATAAGTGATGAAAACATTTACTTTACCTCACATTGTAAACCCCGTAACATATGTACTTGCATGTGACAATGAGATGCAAATACAAAAGGTGGGATTTGTGTTGTAATATTCTGATACACATTTAATCTGGGTTTGTATCACAGGCCTATGTATAAACTAACATTAAAAAACTAATATTGAATGGGGTGTTAGGTATCAAGACCAAAAATCCTGATAATTTTGATAGATGTACTCATTTTTCAACAAGAAAGTGCTCAGTTGAATTACTCTTAATTAAATAATTTTCCAGTTGATATATCTCATCACAACTGTTCGTGCAAATTTTGCCTTTTGTTGTAGAACTGAACAAAGAACGTATTCTGCTTGTCACTGAAATAGTAAAAATGTGAACCTGGGCTAACCTTCCAGACAACTCATTAAATTTTGTTTCATGTTTTATATTTGTTACTAACACAAGTCTTTGATTTTCTGGATAATATAAAATTGAACAATTTAAAACAAATAAAACACAGATGCCATAAACACAGCAATCAATAACACATTAAGCATAAATCAATATATCAATTATACCTTCTTTCATTTTCTAATTCTTCATATGCTTATCTAGAAAGCTTGGTGAAGAAGTGAAAACAAACAAACAGGCAAAAAAGATACTTAGACGAAATGGAAAGGCAAAGTCATAAAGGAAGAGTATCCAGTAAATTGGTATTCTAGAATTGCATAACTATTGTTAGGAGTGTAAAATGTCAGTGTTGGCATTTAGCAACCACACAGATAGATCTTCTCAAGGATGTTCTGTCTACAACCTGTCTTTCAGGTCTTCCAATGGTGTACCCATCACTCCTGTAATTGAGACCACCTACCTTGCTGCTGACCATCCTTTTCTTCTCTTTTCTTCTACCTCTCCCAGCTTTATAGACTTCTCAACAGAAATAGATCTTTGGATAATATGTCTAAAATGTGATAATATTAGCCTAGTTATTTGTGCCTCAAGTGAAAAGTCAGATTAATTTGTACTGTGATGCATTTGCTTCCTTGGATACCCTCAGGAGTCTTCTCCAACATTAAAAAGTGTTAATATTCTTTCTGTCTTCCTACTTCAAAGTCCAACGTTCACTTTCATAGAACATCACACAGAAAACCATTGATGGCACAATTATGAATTTTATAGGTAAAGATAGATCACAGTATCTGAATGTATTTTCCAAGGCCTTCATTGCTACTGTACCAAGTATTACTCAGCATATTTCTTTACTGTTGATCCAAAAAAAAAAACAAAAAAACCAGAAGCTACTGCCACTTTAATATCTTAATTATTAACTCTAAGGCTAGTTACTGTACCTATTCACATTAGTTTGGTCTTTAATCTTAATCTAATTTTTTTCACTGTGTTCCTTGATATTCATTATTAGAGCTCACAGATCATTTGCATTTTCATCTATTGAAGTAGTGTAGGATATTGATTTTTTTCCCTTCCAACTTTATAACCATGTTCATTTTCTCCCAATCCAGTCTCTCTCAATACATATTCAGCATATAAATTGAATAAATAATCTAGGGTCTGGGAGTGTGTTTGAGGGACTGGAATGTATCAGTGATACAATAAACCTATGGCTCAGTCCCTGTGAGCAGCCCAAGCCCATCTCCCATCATTTCTCCCCCTAACCATCATTATTAGGATATTGCAATCTGCCCTCATCTCTTCAGAGCCCTCTCTCCTCCCTTGTCCATAAAGGTCCATGTCCAAGACCACACACGCTACCTCACTCACACAATCAACAACCAACCAACCAACCAACCAACCAACCAACCAACCAACCAACCAAGGGGCTCCTTAATAGCCAAGGCACTTCTGCAAAGCACTCAGTCCCTCTAGTCAATCAGGGACCCACCTCACCTCATCCCATATACCAACTTCACAATGTCTTCAGCCAGTAACCTTTCACCAGACTACTTAGTCTTGATTACATCACACCAATGATCCAAGAAGCTCCCGTTCTTCTGGCTCTCACTTGTGGGAGGTAGGCAGAATTACAGTCCACAGCCCAAAACTTTTCAACTAGATGATCAGTCCAATTCCCTAATCCAGTTCTCTCAGTCAGAGTCCTCTTGGGTTGCACTGACTACTGCTTGAAATAGTTCAGATGGAAATGGTCATCACAATGCCTTCCAGCTTCCAACCAGAAAGGAGGCAAGATGCCTACTCCACAGGGCTATGGCAGCCATAACCAGCCTAATCCAACCCTGCATCTGCCACAGCAAAATTCCTCACCTTCACAAGATGAAAAAAAGGTAGCCCTTCTCTGCACTCCAGTAGTCCTCTCTCCCTCACTCCATGGCACAATTTCTTCTATGGATAGATAAGGGCTTCCTCCATTGTTGGCAGTGGCAGCGCTGGCCTCCTTCCCACCACTGTGTCACTGATTGCCACAAAACACATGGAATGCTTCCTGCTGATCCATGCACCCGGTGGTCCAACAATCCAACCGCCACTGCCACCAGCTCCAATCCAGCCACCACTGCCGCTGAGTCCAATCCCCCAAGGTCAGCTCTCCAAGTCCAGGTAAGGCCCCACACAAAATTCCATCCCAAGCCACCCAACAACCTGGCAAAAGATATAAACCATGCAGGCCAGATAGAAAACCAGTCTTGCTTGGTCTGTTTGGGAAACGACCCCAAAAGACTTCACCATCATCCAGTCTAAAACAATAAGCTTCTAGCCATCCATGACATACTAGAAAGCTCCTGCCAACAGCACCGATTCTAACCACATGTGACAACTCAGTGCCATAATGAAAAAATATAAAGACAAGATTGATTTTGTCCAATCTGTTGGCCACTGTGTTGGATGTTATCGTCTCTAATGTACACAATTTAAGTATATTCCTTCCATTTTTGTTTTGATTTTCTTGAAATCAGTTACTATCTATCCATTGGCATCCTTTAGCAAACCAATATGAGGTTGGAACCTACTTCTGAGTACTGAGATGTTTGGGAAGAGTTTTCTTGGTTTTCTATGTCTGATGCCATCTTTGATGTCTTTGCAGATGTTATTGTAATACCACTTCTTGCCTCTAATAGTTCTCTGAAATTCTTTGTTAAGTTCCTTCCTAAGATCTTTGTCTTTCTTGGCTTTGGCTTAGCTTAGCTTCATGGCAATTTCCATTGCTTGTTCTGACATATGCTTTCTTCTGTTTCTTGTTCTTCGGCTATCTATTTTCATATGCAACCTTAACTTCTTTGATTTCATTCAACTGATTCCCTATCATAAAGGTCCAGGATTCCAAAGCTATTCTTGATGTTTTCCTTGAAAATTATAGCATAGAAACTGGCTGGATTTCTCCTTCACCTGTAGCTTGACTTGGTATTTGCACATGAACAATTCATGATCTGTTCCACAATCAGCCCTTGGCCACATCTTTGTTGCTATAACTGAGCACCCTCACTTGAGCTCTCTTTGTATCAATAATATAATCTGTTTGATTTCTATGTATCAATCTAGTGATGTCCATCAATATTAGCATCATTTTGATTGTTTGAAGATTGTTATCCATGAATGACATTCTTATAATTGTTAGGTAGATAGACACATAGACAGATAGACAAATAAATGAATAAATTTATATATCAGGCTTTCTTAATTAATATTTAAACTTAATGAATTGCACTCTGCTGATAAACTAATAATGGCATCTCCTAGGTATATGGGGTATCACCAGCAATACATTTCATAATGTGTCAATGTTTCGGGGTTTTTTTTTTTTTTGCTTGTTTAAAAATGAGAAAACTCAGAGACACAAGTTTTCTCCAAAATGAACTGATGACACTTTTATCACTGGCCTATTGGTAATTCTGAATTTGTGAAAGCCCCAAATCAGCCTTTGGCTTATTATTAGAACTGTAGGAATAGTGTTTCCCTCATTGCCACTTAATTTGCATACTAATAGACTGCCTATGGATTTATGGAAGAAATTATCTATTTTGTAGATTATAAACAAATTATATGACTTGGTTCTAATAATAAAATGGATGAGGCAACCTGTATTTTCTTTTAAGTGAAATACAAAGGAATTTGTGTTTCACCGTAATGTAGGACAAACAAGGTTACAGTAGGAATAAAAATTGTTCAACAAGAGGCTAGCAATGTTGCACATACTTCAGAAACTCTGGATAATGTCCATGTTTGTGAACCCATGTCTGTCAGCTAGTCCAAAAAATCAAACAATTTGTAGCTGTAGAGTTCAGATTCATACAATCTATGCATGCATTTATGGCCATTTATTGCCTTTAATATATTATTTAGGAGTGGCTGTCAAAATGTCCTTGAAATACTTTAAGCTGAAATATTTTATAAATTTGTCACAGAATGTTAACTCAGGTAATGAAGAGCTGTCTGGTGTAATGATTAAAATGTTGAACTATCACTGGGGAGACCCAGGTTAGTTCACCTTCAGCCACAGAAGTTCAGTGGATGACCTTTGAGCAGTCAGTCTGTCTCAGCCCAATCTACCACAGAGTTGTTGTTTTGGGGGAAAATAATAGGAGGGAATGCTATATATTTGAGCTCCTGAATGAAAGGTGAGATCCACATCAAAAGAAATAAATACATAAAAATGTGATTTTTCTGCAGGTAAAACATTAACATTAAAAAAATGAGAGACAAGACTTTTGCTTTGATACATATTTGTATGGATTCATGAGAAAATAGCTTGACTCTTCCCTTTGAAAAAAAATAGGTGAATATAAAATTTCAAGCATACCAAAAAAAAATAAATAAATAAAATTATATTTGTTTTATATTGTAAGTGCCTGTTTAAATCTTTGGTCTTTCAAATAAAGCCTTACTTTTGGAATAACTGCCCATATTAATATATTTTCTGTATCAGACAAAAACGTTGCATTCCAAGTATTTTAGTAGCTTAGCATTACTTCAATTTTAACTGTTCACTCAGTGCATAAGTAGAGACTTTTATAGATTTTGTTTAACTTTTTTTTAAAAAAAACCCTTCACATTTCAGAAACTTTCTGAAATAACTTGCATTACTGAGTGTCTTAGTACATATGTGTTAGTTACCATGAGATATAAAAAGGTGTAGCAGTTCTACAGAAGTTGAAGAATATAATAAAGAGGATGGAAAACTTCCATATGAGGAAAGACTTAAACTTTGAAGAATTTTAGTTTAGAAAAAATAAAAGAGAGAGAGAGAAAATAAGCATAGGGAAAAGAGTTTTGTATATTTATGCAAGATGTTAAGAAAATAGTTAAGGAATGGCCCCCCCCACTGGCTTAGTAATACTGTAAACTACAATTATTCAATGAAGCTAAGTTGTGGGAGATCCAGGAAAGATAAAGGGGGGAATTTATTTAAACAGAATATGTCAAAAGATGCAGTGATGGCTATCAACTGAGATGGATTTAAGGGAAATTAGACATGTTCATGATGGCTAAAGTATTAAAGGCTACTACTAATGATGATTATACAGTATGTTATTTTCAGTATTGGAGGTACCTGTAGTGTTAAATATCAGTTCCTTGGGAACATGAACAAGATAGTGAAATTATGGCCTGCTTATGAGCATCTCCTAATTCTCTTATCTTATGTGGAAAAGAACATTAAGCTAGATAGACCAGATCATGAATATTAAGATAACTGATTGAACTACATTGGAATATCTAAGCTATTCACTTATGTGTTTTGTGCATTGTTTTGAGAAAAATAAAATAAAATAGGCAAATGAATTGAGAAGGCTTAATGGACCAAGTTAAATTTTATTTACAATGAATTCTGGCTATACAATAAATTCTGGATATATGACCTGAGGCACAATAAGGTTTAAGAAAAGAAAACAGTTGCATTGTTGATCTCTAATAAATGTGTCAAAAGTTTATTAGTGAAATTATAGACTACATAGTTAACAGTCCCATCTCTTCCTCTTTCTTTATTTTAATGGGAAATCTAAAATAGACCCATATGAACTATTGGGCTTTAAATTAACTGTGACTCAACTATATTGATTTCCTCAGTTTACTCTATATATTATTAAGTCTGGATCTAAGCCATGTGTCCTGTGCAAACTGTTTGGAGGAAGCAGACAAGATGTTAGTTTATGATGTCATATCAGTGCCCAACTTCCTTTCCTAACTGGGAATTGTATTCTACTACCCTAACTCTTACACTCTACTACCAACAAACAGTAACACAAATGAACACACTGAAATTAAATACGCAGTATTTACATTATAAACTTAAAAACCTAATGTAAGAATCACAGTTTTAAATCATATTCAGTGAACATTAAAATTGCTTATCTTTCTAGCTGAATATGTACCAACATTAGAAGGTTTTTATAGATATATAAACTATAAAAATGTTAAACTTTTTATCATTTATGGTCTGGCGTTCAGATGGAACTTAGAGATATTTGTACAAATTATGTCCATCCCTATTCACACATACAAATGATATTATTATATGCTCTTCAGATTAATATTCCAAAATGATTATCCACTTATCAGTCATGAGAAGAAAACATAACATTCAACAATCACTGAAAGATATTATACAAAAAGGTAGTACAGAGCAACAGAGCTCTTAATTCTGTCATGTTCCTGATATTTAGTTTTATCCAACATATAATTTTATTTTTAAGAACATACTCTTACTTTTGACGAGCAACTTCATTTGTTTGCTTCTTGAACTCTTCATTTCAGAAATGTATGCATGAGTTGAAACAATAAAGCTCCTGTTTTCAAATTTGCACTCAGTCATGAAAATGAGTAGATAACCTGACTATGGATCATGTATGTAATTGAATTCCTTTCAACTGAATTGAAAGGTTGAACTACTTTGAGACAAATGCAGTTTAAACATAAATAAAAACAATTAACACACCTAATTAGTTACCAATTAACTAATTGTCTTTCAAAATACTTCTTTTTTTTTACCTTAGTCTTGACTCCTTGCAATAACATGGACAAGCAGGGTTGTATGTGGGTCTCCCCACCTCCAATGTAACATTTTCAGAAGGCTTCTTGCTAGGATTGAGAAAGAATGACTGGCCCATTGTCACCCCATTGACTTCTAAAGCTAACACAGGACTAATGCTCAGGTTTCTCCACTATCCAGCAGCTTCATCACTAAACCAAACTGGTTGTCATTGAACATCAGCTATTGCTTTTTACTGAGAAATGGGGTGGTTATGTTCAATAATCATTTAAATTATTGGGTTATTTGTATTTGATTTTTCATTGATTTTTATAACCCTTAAAGGATATCACTGTGAAAATTTCTGGCTACAAGCCTGAAAGGATGATTAATTCAACTCTATCTCCAAAACCTACCTATAGAAATGACATTTGTGCAACTCCACTGTTTCTGCAGAGTACAGGAACACTAAAAGCTCATTTAGTCCATTGCATTTAAGTCTTACATTTGAATCTCCTCCTCCTTTTCAAACTTTGGACTTTAGTGACACCAGCAACATTTAAAGATGATTTTTTGCCTTACACTTTCCACAGGCTATTCTCCCAATGCTCAAGTTTCTAAGTTCATTACTTTTCACCCGTAGGCTCATGTCTATCATAAAGGCTGCCTTCGAAGACACTGGGAGCTCTAATAAGATGTTCTAAAACAGTCAGCTAAGAATTGGGCAATGGTATTATTTTCAAAATTTGGCAGAGGAAGGGGGTAAGAGATTTGAATTGTTTTACATACCAAAACAATTAGGTGGGATTATGCTTTGGAAAGATTATGAAAGTTTAGGAAGGCTATGCAGTTTCTAAAAACACCAGTGAGAACGATTTTCCGTTTAGAGTCATATAGCCTACATATCTGAATAAATTCAGTGCAGATCTTGTCTACATTTTCTGTCAATGTTTCAAATTGACAGCTGGCTCATGGTTAATTATATGATCCTTCACCATGTCTCAGAGCATATTTCTGTAACATTTCCAGTACTGTATTCCCTGTGTTATTTACACTTCCATATAAAAGCAGTCCAAATTGTGTACCTTGGAATGCTGTATGAGCGATAAATGTGATCCAGTTGCAAAAAAGTCATATACAACTCTAGATTCCATCAATAGAATTATAGTGTATAAATCAGGAGAAATCATAGTTCTTCTTTATTTTCCATTGGTCAAACCACACTAAGAATATATACTCATTTCTGGGCATCACATTTTAGGAAATATTCTAACAAACTGGAGCATGTCCACAGAACAGCCATGATGATAATGGGCCTGTAAGGAAGACATCTATGAGCAATTGTTGGCAGCATTGGGAATGTTTAGGCCAGAGAAAAGAGACTGAGAAGAGGCGTGATAGGTGTCTCCAAGTATGTGAAGGATTGTCATGGAGAAGACAGAGCAGAATTGTTCCAGAAGACAGGACAAGAAATCATGGGTTGAAATTAAAATGATTCCTTGCAGGAAAAACTTCCTAGCGGTAAGAACTGTTCAGCAGCACAACCATATTACTTAGGAGGTGACAGATTCTCCTCTGTTGAAAGTGTTTAAACAGAGATTGGATGGCCATCTATCAGGTTACAGTAGTAGATTCCTATACTACTACATTGCTGGAGTTCAACTAAATAATCATTAAGGTTCCTTTGAACTTACCCCATATAATTTTAATTCTGCAAGCATTTATTAGAACAGCTACAGAAAGCTTTCCAAGATTTGTGATGGCATGCAGATAATCAACCTTTTGTACAGCTATATACATATCCATATTTCAGGACACCATAGGGCAAAGGTGAACAAATAATTGCTTAGGACTATATTTAGCCTTTGGACTAATACTATGCACCCTTCAGCCTAATTTATAAATCACAACATGAGAAAGCAGTTTTAAACTTGATAAATACTATCTATCCCTTCTTTGCAGCCTACTCTAGAGAAGAAATATTGGAGTATCAGAAAGTAAAACAGAGTATATAAAAAAAAAATGGGTGGGTGCTCCCCTCCTACTCTTGGCTATTGGCCCATTTACTGCTTTAACTTTGTCCATGGTGCAACCTAAAATGGATTTATCCTTAATATTTAAGATGTCATAATACTCCCCCCTTTTTCTTTGGGGAAGTTTATAGATGTTTTCATGCATTTCTTCTGGGTGTCATTTCTCCTTTTACTATATACTGTGAATTATGTTTTTCATAAAATGTGGTTTCAAGGATACAGAATTGAAATTAATTTTCACATAAAATATTTCTGGCAAATCTTGGAGATGCTGCAAGAAAAAAAAAACAGCATATGATGAAATGAAACGATCAGGAACATTTACTGTACAATATCATATTATATTATGTGATAACCACTTATAGCATTTAACATTCATAACAGGGCATCACCAATGTACAAGATGTTTTAGCAAAACTATTCAATCTTTTTTAAACAAGGATGGCTGATATTTAAGATATCAACAACTTTAATTTAAACTGAGTTTAAAAGTTATGACAGCTATAAAAATAATAATTTTCACATGCAGTCAAATATCTGTGCTAGTGGTACTTTCCTTTTAAAAAAATATTTTGCCTGTTTCACAGATATATACACAGACATATAGAGTTTATACGATCTAAGCATTTAAATGCAAAAGCTAAAGCACACTCCTTAGGACTGGTATATTACTGATTTTGCCTTCACTCGTGTTTTTGAGGAGTAATACTGAAATATGAAGCATTATTCTACTACTGATTATATATTCTAGCTGTATTCATAGTTCAGACTACAACTGAAATACTACAATCAAGTCGGCAAAATGACATAAAAAAGATGACTTGCCTTGCTATATGATTTCCTTTATCTTAAACAAATTGCAAAAAAAATGCTTGCAGAACTGTCTTTAGTTGTAGATTAGTGAATTATGGTAAGATTATGAGTAATCATTATGATGCATTGTCTAAAGTGAAATCAACAGGCACATTTCCCAAGTTTTAAGACTGGATACTTTCACACCATCATCATTTACACTGTCCAATCCCTCTGAACAGTTGGAGATGACCTTTATCATCTTTACTTGTGCTGATCTGCAGAAATTGCTAAGAACCTAAAAGTGTTCCAGTCAGGTGTCCCACTGGAGAGTGCAAAGAATTAAGTACTCCTGCTGCCAGTTCTGCTGTAACAAAAATTTATCACCCTATTTCATGTAAAAGGGAAATAAACTAAATTGCTAGTGCTCATTTTTCACATCTTTAGTTCACTATTGTGGTCATCAGCCTTTGTCCCTCCTCCCTGAAATCTAAATGGTTGCTCTACTTGGAAAGCCACATTTTCTTTTACATTTAAAAGGCCTTTTTTTTTTCTGAAATGAAAGCATTTGGACAATTTTGCAAGGAATTCTTTTTTCCCCTAATAGCATCTTTCACTTGTGGCTGGAGTGATGAAGAGCAAATTTTACAACACTGTATACACAATAGAACTGTGTAGTTCTTTTTTCAAAGACAAAAAGGTGCTTCAGAGTGCATTGGGACAGTCTCACAACACCTGTCTGCAATTTTTAAAGCAACTGTGTATTAATGCAGCTGTAGCACAATTTTGGAAAAGGCAGGTTTGGTTTAAAGAGTTGGAAGTAGAAACTATGTATGCACTCTTGTATGCCTGGAAACATCTGTTTGCATTTAAACATAAAATGCTGCACAGGTCTAATAAACAGATAGGCACCAGGAACATAAATTCTATTGGGGGCAGGAGTCTAGAGATTCTAAAAGGAAACGGTTCATCACAAGTTTAACAGACCAATGTTTTTGCTTCCATTTTAAATAAACCACAGCAGAACCATAACTTCTGGTTTGGGTGGTTATTCCTTACAGAGTGAGAATCTCTCTCTCTCTCTCTCTCTCTCTCTCTCTCTCTCCCTCTCCCTCCCTCCCTCCCTCCCTCCTTCCCTCTCTCTCTCTCTCTCTCTCTCTCTTTTTCCTGCCTCACTTAAATTAGGAATAGTGTATGACTTACTTAAGGTAAAAAGCATATAACAGAACATGAACAGCAAAATTACCAGATGCTTAAGTGAAAAATTTGTGAGAAAGATTTTGAGGGATCAATATATAAAGATATTTTTAAGGATAGTTACAGAACCCTCTAACTCAAGGTGACAGTATTGGATGCATTGTTTTAAAGTAAAACTCTCATATGGTTTGAGAGGGGTATAAGTTTATTTCTAAATGCAAACAACATTGGAAGGGGCACTGAGGGGGGTTGTTTTTATCCAAACAGACTGGAAATCTCTAAAGAGGAAGGTTTGGCAACATAATTTTTATGCATGACTATAGCAGAATGACTGTAGCAGGGTGAATGTGATGATTCTTGAAAAAGTTATACAGGTTAGTATTTGGATAAGAGATCACCAGGAGATCTTAGAGGTGTAAATTAGACTGTAAACTTGAGGGGAAGGAGACTTTAAACTACCATGGAAGCAGGCAATAGAAATCACTTCCACTTATTGTCAAGAATAGTAAGTGGTTATGTGGATAAGTCACCAGGAAGTAAACTCAACTGAAAAGAGATATTATTTTTACCAGAACCCAATGTAATTTGAGGGACGTGTGGTGCAGCAGTTTAATGATGCTGAAAGTTGCCGGCCAGAAATGGTCGACACTTCAGCGGTTCGAGCCCAGCTTTTGTGCAGCAGAGTGAGCTCCTGCTTCTTCCCCCAGCTCCTGTCAACCCAACAGACCGAAAACTTACGTGAGTAGATAAATGGGTACTCTCACTCCGGTGGGAGAAAAAATGCTGGCGGCCCCTTCCAAAAGGAGTCGGGAGCAGTTGCCGGTAGCGCAGAATCCACGCACGCCTGAAAAAGGCGTGAAGCAATAGAAACCCCACCTCCTGCGCTCGCCAGCTGGGCTCTGCTCTAGGAAGGAGGCTCTGGCAAACCACTTCCGAAACACCTTGCCTTGAAAACTGCAAGGACTCGTCCAGGCAGTCACCTCAGAGCCGGTAACGACTGAATGCGGATTAAAAAAAAAAATGTAATTTAGTGCTAGCAAAACGTTGTTCCCCTTGTCCCAATTGTCAACTTATCTTGAAACGGACAATGAATCAGGGAGGCATTCAAATGAAAGCTGGTTATGGCAATGAGTAACTTCAGTTACTCTTACATAAATAATATAATAAATGTACAAGTCATAGCACAGACTATGCAATTTATGGATATTATAAATTACTGTGCTTGGAATAATTGATCTTGGGATCAAGAAGACTGGGGTTAATTGTGGAGTTAATTGTAGTGGCTTTCAGTGACTCCTAGAACAAAATGTGAGATGAACTGAATGAAAACAGGAAGCATGGAGTTATCAAATTTAATTGACTTGTAAGTGAAAAGTTACCAAGGATATCTGCCCAGTACTGTCATGTTTGATTTTTAAAAACTGAAGTATCAATAATAATAAAAAAAAGTTTAAAAGGGATAGCAGGTGTCACCAATTGCTCTAGAACACATTTGATACTTTTAAAATTTAAAATTTTAAAATTAAAATAAGAGAGTACATAGCTCAGGTCACAAAAGACTTCAGCAGCCAAAAGGTCAACATAATGGTTAAATGGCTATGTGAGATTTCATTCTACAATGATTTTTCAAGCAGCTTATAGCCTCTATTGCAACCATATCATGAGGGAACTCCTTCATAGTTTATTTTTCCCTCCCAGTCCAGAGTAGCAAGGAAACTTACAGAATGATGCATCTTCTACCATCTCAAAAATAAAATAAAAATGACATGAAATGAATCCCAAAGAAATTTTAAAGTACTTTGATGAAGTGATAAGGGGGAGAGAGAAAAAAGCTTTTCTCACACTGCTGTATTCCATTCTAAGAAAAAAAAAAAGTCTTTGGAAATGTTTTCTATGGATAAACATAAATGTATTTTAAATGTAACAGAGAATTTTAAACTTTAATTATAATTGATTTGACATTAAATGTCAAATATTCATCTGAAAACTAATTTCATAAAATAATTAACTATAATTATTGGCAATGAATGTGACTTTCAAGATGCATTATTAAACAAACAAGGGTTTGTTTTATTATGCTTGACCATGAAAAATAAAATGAAATTTAAACTTATATAAGATGCATATATAACTAATTTATAGGTCTGCATGCAATGTATACCTATAAACCTAAAAGATGCATTAAAAATAAAAGAATCCATTCAGTGGTTGTAAAGCTGGCTATTTATAATTAGCATTAAAATTGCCAAGTTTTAAGTATTTTCTGTTTTCACAGCCAGGTTTCTTCAGTTGGTTGGTTGTGCTTATAGTCAGCAGAATGCTAAAATTATATTTTCTGCTTCCATAATTCTATTTATTTTTCAACATTTGCTAAAACGAGCTATTTTATGAGATACCCAGGCATATATTTATATTGATTTTTAGACAGTATGTAGAATTTTGAGACGGAATACCCAAATGTTTCAGTAATCTAAATATCTATTAGCATATGCCTATAAATATTAAAAACACATATACCTTAAGCATATCAAGCATTTCTTGAAAATGGGAAATATATCTGTAGGTAGTTAAAAAACAAAAACAAAAAAACAGAAGTGTGTCCAGCAGTTGAAAAAAGTATTTCACAAAGTGCATAGGCATGAGTGAAGCTCCTTCAAGGTTAGGACAGCCACATTATCCAGAAGGGTAGGCCTGGCTTTCAGTGCATGCATTCAGAAGGAGGAACCCTTCACTCCCCAGGAGACATATTGGTTGTGCCTGCATTCACTTGACCAAACAGCCAGGAAAAGCCTTCAAAGCAGCTATCTCAACCCTTCCAAAGGACATAGCAGTCTTGACATTTTCCAAAGGTGGTTCTTTCTGAAGGTTCTTTTTCAAACACTTTGCCAGGTTCATGTGCAAGATATGATAAAAATCAAGGTGGCAACCACAAAGATGAGACAGAAGCTCCATCCATTTACTTATGTCTGTCACACATAAAAACCAAGTGGTGCTTTGATCTCACAGTCACGGCTGCCATTTCAACTTTTTTGATCCTATGCTAGACACCCTAGTGTTTTGCACAGCCCTAACAAAAGCACACCCATGATGTAATAAAAGTTTAAGCTTTGAGAGTATTTTTTAATTTTAAATGAAAACAATTCTGGGTATTAGAATGCCTGGTAAGTCTGAAGTAAAGTTGATCAGACCTAATTTACCATTATAGGTTGTTCTAATCAGCATGCATGGAAAGTAGTAGCGTATTTATTTATCTATAACTTGCTTGTTTTCAAATATCTATAAAGAATTCCTTGCAAAATTAGTAAAAATATTTTTTTTCTTACATTTAAAGCACTAAGGATTTAGTAAGAAGACTCAGAACTAGAATTTATGTAGGTTTAAACCATAAACGATCTTCTTTCCCACACGTACAAACTTTAGCCATTATATTTTTATGTATTCCATACACTGAGCACAATGAAATGCATATTTGTACAGCCTTTATGTTGATCAAAATCTCGGGCTTAGCCAAGTTTCTAATAAGAGAAAAATAACAAAACCATTATCCCATCCATCTATTGCAGCACTTATTGTTATCTTTATTCACTTCCAAGAAAACAGTGTAAAGCCTTCCCTGTGCTTTGGTATTTCCCTCAAATATGTTAAATCCATTTAAGGGCTGATGTGGCACTTTTAATTTTTGCACATAACAAAATGGCAGCCATCACCAAAACCTCTAAGTTTTAGGTTTGACATGACTCTGGATTGTAAAAGCTTGATATGTGGTAGCTCTGAATAGATACCCAAAGACAGATTAAGAAGATGTCCTATGTGATGTTGGAAGGCAACTCTTCCTTACATCTGTTAGGCAGAGTGCAGATATAATCACCAGCATTAGAGAGATTTAAAGAATGCAATGTCCTTATCTTGTTCTCCAAAGAAATCCAGCCAGAAGTTATAAAACATATCTGGATATTTATTGAGAAAAATAAAAACTACATACAATACAAGTTTCATGCAACACATAGAAAAAATCACTTCTTATATATGTGGCATTCAAGACTTATCCAATACACAAGTTTAACAAAGTCTCTAGCCAAAAAAACTCTCAAAGAAGAGGCACACTACTTAGTTATTAGTTACAACTACATAACCTATAAAACTGATTACATGATGACTAAAATCCTACTAAGGAGTGAGGTATACAATCACCCACAATTTATTGACACTATGCACCTCCCCTTAGGTAACTAGCATACAGACACCAATAGGTGGCAGTAAATAGCAGTATACGTGCAAACTAGAAAAAAACAAATGCAGATGGCATGACTTCTGCAGTCAAAACAATGTTTGGAGATAAGCGATTTGCTTTTCTTCCCATGAGAATACCCTAACAACATCAGCTATGGCTCTTGCTATAAAATAATCTCTAGAATTTACAATGCAAATCAGCTGGTAAAATTAATATTTAATACAGATAAAATTCTTTTTCTGTGGATAAAATTCAGACAAATTCCTATTGGTAGCTATTTTTTTTCCCCTCAAGAAAATAGCATCACAAATAAGGTAATATTTGTAAACTAGAATAATCACTTTATTATTCTAGTTTTCAGGTCAGATCTGAATCCTATACCATAATAATCCTATACCATAATAAAGCCTCACCCTCAGAAAATTCCAGTTAGTGCCATTGCCTTCTCCTATCCTCTCCCTACTCAGCCTTCCAGTGAGGGCACTCAGGTAACTAGAACTCAGTGTTTGTAATGTTAACCATGAAATCAAACTTATATAAAAATATTTATGCAAAAGGGCAGAAATAATCAAGTGAAGGTTTCCTGCTTCACAGAGTCTGAAAAGCAACAGAAAATACTAAATTTCACCCTTTTTTAAAGTTTTTGTCTAATATTCAATACAACTTCTACTGTTATTTATTGGGAAGGGAATGAATTTTAATAGAACACAATGGTTAATCTTATGTTATGTCTACTTACAAAATAAAGTTAATACCTTTAGTAATTCACATGAGCATAAATGGTAACAGATCAGTTTTGTCCCTTATGATTTCAGCCTTCGAAAGCAAAATGATTATTAACTTCTTGGAGGCATAGTTTTCTTTTAATAAAATGTTGAAAATTCAAGCCTTCAAGTGTAGCTGTTGTTTGGTGGTACAGTAGGAGAAAAGTGGCGTATATGTATTAAATTGTCAGAACATTAAAAGTCCGTAAATCGACAAACTCTGTAACACATTAAACTGTATATCAGCCAAATTTTACTATGTGTAGGTGAGTTTGGAGAACAAAACTACACAGAGATACAACACCCACAAAGACACCTACATAAGAGTGCTGTTAGGCATAATTTAACAGACAGCTATCGGCACATAGACATAGAAGAGGAATAAAATAAAAATAACAAAGAAATTAAGAAGAAATATTATGATTTACTAAAATGCATAGTTTTAAAATATGCTTATAAAAATCAAGTATATGAAAGATGTATGCTATTTGCCTGCTGGCTGATAATTTTTTTATTTCATTTTTACATCGTAAAGGCACACTGTTTGTCTATTCCATCCATAGTAATAGAAACATTAAGTTCAGACTTCTACATCTTCTCTGTTGGGAGGAAAAGAACAGGGAGTTCAGGAGAGCAAAATAGGGAAGCTGTGGTGCCTTGCAACTCTCAGCTAGATACCACTGAAACGTACACAGGGCAATGAACATTGGGGTGCTGCCAATTATATCACTGATTATCAGAGTTGTGTCACATGGGTGTCCATGGATGGGTCAAAACACTCAGATGCTAGGCATGACTTGAAACCCCACTTCACATTACAAACATGCATGAACTCAATCATGTAGTTGTGTCTACCATTTTGACATTTTGATCCTTCTTCCCCATAGATTTCTTTGCTGTTGTTGAAACTCTATGTCAGTGCAGAGACATATACAATTGCTCAAACCAGTACAGCATCCTTCTACAACTTGGTGCCATCCAGATACGCTGGAACCATTCCCCAAATTCCCTTTTAATTCTGCTATTGCTATGCTAAATGGAAATTTTTGATGTTTAAATGTGATGGAGACAAGGAAACTCATTACATTTAGTCCAAATCTGCAAGCAAGTATGCACCTAGCTAGACAAGATCTAAGAAATCCTGACAGTGAACCTGAACCTGAATCTGAATCTGAATCTGGACTGGTTTTAGTTTATCTTGCCAGTTTGCTGTCAGCTCCAGTAAAAGAAAGCAACCTCCAGCCACTGAAACAGAATCCAGTTGAATCCAATTAGATTGATTCATTAAAAACATCTGTGACTAAAAAGCCCATATTAATTCACTCAGCATGTTTAAATGAACAAATAAATAAATAAATTTATAATGTCTGAGACACAAAAAGGTATCCACTACATGTGTAAGAGGAAAGTGAATTGTCATTCTAACATGTGAACATCATAGCATCACCTGGCAATCATGCCAGTTGCAATCTCAATACATTTGGAAGATGCAGGTTGGGAAAATCTTGAGCTAACTCAATAACCTAATCAGTTGCTCATATACCTTGGATTCACAATTGCTGCTTTCAGCAGCTACTGTTTTGTAGAATGTGGCATCCCATATAACCACCACAATTAACATTTATTTAGGAGCTACATGGACTTTTCATGTAATCCACCAGGGCACTTCTTAGGATGTGGAAAGGAAAAAAAAATGCATTTTTTCCTCTAAGAACTGATTTAAAAAATTAACATATGGTTTGATTTAAATAATAAATTTAAAAAATTAAAAATAAAGTTATTTTTACCTATTTTCTACATATTTGTTTTATGAACCTGATTCTTTTTAATATGCATATGTTAGTTTCTCGAGATTTCTTCTTTCTTAACTATTGTTATTTTAACTTTTTGTACATTTATTTAAATTGTTACATGGCATGTGGCCAGATTATTTGAGGGACCTCCTCTCCCCAGTTACATCTACCTTTTCCATCAGGAAGGGCATGTTGCAGGTCGCATTCCACAAAGGATGTCATCTGACAAGACCCAGGAGGAGAGCCTTTTTGATATTTCATTAATTTATTTATAATGTAATTAAAATTATTTTGCTTTAATTAAGTACTGTTAAGTACAAAACAGAGAAAGTAATGGAAAATGGAGAAGCTAAAGTGCTCTGGGACTTTAGAATTCAAACAGACCAGCACCTGCCACACAACACCCCAGATTTAACAATTGTTGATAAGAAAGACAAAAAAAATCTGTATAGTGGACATTGCAGTACCTGGAAACGGCAGAATAGAAGAGAGAACTGGAGAAAATCACAAAATACAAAAGGACCTGCAAATAGAAGTTGAACGACTATGGCAAAAGAAAGCAAAGATAATATCAGAAGTAATAGGCACCTTGGGTGCAATCCCAAAACATCTGGAGTACCACTTGAACACCATCGTCATTGACAAAATCACCATCAGTCAATTGCAAAAAGCAACTTTACTTGGAACAGCTTATATCCTGCGACGATACCTTTAACACCATCAAACAACCACATCTGCCTAACCCAGGTCCTTAGGAAGGACTCGATAGGTAGATAAAAATGCCAGTGCTAAACATCTGGCTGACTGTGTGACCAACAATAATAATAATATGGCTTTGCAACTCTTACTCAGTGGTCCAGGCCAAAAAAAAAAAAAAAAGGACAAAATTGTTTTTTAGTTTCCTTCTACTGTTCAGTATTGTTGAGCTTGGATGCAGAGTTTCAGGTTACAGGGTCTTCTGTCTCGTCACTTTTCCTTTTCAGGTAGAGCACAGAGTGAATGATTTATTGCTGCCAGAGTTGTAACAACTTGCAGTGAGGCAGTAATTTTCACTCCTTGTTCTCAGCAGTTTAGATCAGCAGAAGTGAAAACAGCGATGGATCATCTTCAAACTACTTGTGAGTGATTAGAAAGTATGGAGAAATCCTCTCACACTCTCTTGGAAAATGTGAAGGTGGTTACAAGACATTTTGCATGTAATGTCTGACATTTGGATTTACTGATAATTGCTTTTATTTTTAGTTTTTATTCTGTCTTTTAGCCATATTTAGATTTAATTCTCTGTTTTTAGCTATCTTATAAACTGCCAGGAGTCAGTTGACTTTTGTGATCTATAAATTTAATAACTCCATAAATAATCCTCATTTATAAATGCTCTCATACAATAGAAATTGGCTTTTTATCAATATAGATGAAGCAGTTTTAAAAAATTGAGTTTATGTTTATATAGCAATACGATATTTGTAGTTCATCATATCTTCTTTTATATGGTGCTTTATTACCTTCTTTGTCCTTGAATATTTAGCTCATAATGAAGTGCTCAGAGTATTAAAATAGCAGTACATGTGGAAAAACTGATAGACTCAGCAGCATTTTTAAAACCCTGGCTTTCTGTATTCCACTGGATAAATAGGAAGCTTAGAAACTGGCCAGGAAAAAAAAAAAAGTGTGTGTGGGTGGGGAGGAGGAACAAGAAAAGCATCTAAGAGAAAAGGGAATGGATGTAGTCTCTCAACCCCTACCCATTTTGACTTATTTCACTTAACCAGACTGCATGGATATTTTGTATTTTTGCCTGGTGGAATGGTGTTGCTAGTTTTAAAGATTTTGCCAACTATTATGAAGCACAAACGTCAGCATGTATTTATTTATCTGGATGGCATACAACAATTAAATAAAATAAGAAGTGGATAAAAACAAGCAATATAAAAAGATAAAAAGTGATTATTAAAATAAAAGCATTATCAAAAGTTTTAAAAATTTAGATTTTAAAATATACAAACCACACAGAAAGAGCAGAATATCAAAATACAGTGGAGCTGTCTAAGAATGTCTCTTGTTTCCAAAGACCTCCAGGCCTGATGACACAACCAGGTCTTGAGGGACTTCCTAAATGACAGCAGGGAAGGGGTGAGCCTAACTTCAGGGAGGAGAATGTTCCACAAGGAGGAGATACCACAGAGAAGGCCCACCTCCTGGGACCCACCAATGCAAGTCCCTGGCCGATGAGATGCGTAGCATACCTTCCTTGCTGGATCTAATGGGATGGGCTGATGTAATCCCTCAAATAACCTGGCCCCATGTCAGGAAGGGCTTTAAAGGTCAAAAGCAGCACCTTGAGTTGGACCTGGAAGCAAACTGGCAGCTAATGCAACTTGCAAAGCAGAGGTGTAATATGTGCTCTTCTAGGAGCACACATAACTGCCCACACCACTGCATTCTGCACCAGTTGAAGTTCTGGATACTCTTCAAGGGCAGCCCCATGTAGACCACATTACACTAGTTCAATCTGGAGGTGACTAGGGCATGAGTGACTGTGAACAGAGCCTCCTGATCCAGGAAGGGGCACAATTGGTACACAATACGGAGCTATGCGAAAGCCCTTCCAGCCATGACTGCCACCTGCTTTTTGAGTGGGAGTCACAAGTCTAGGAGGACCCCCAAATTGCGCATTGGTCTGTTCAGGGCAGGGCCACCTCATTCAGCACCAAAGATGGTATAGTCCCAGAACTGGCAGGACCCCAAACCCAAAGCCACTCCATCATGCCAGTGTACAGTTGAAGCCTGTTGTTCCCCATCCAGACCCTCACAGCTTCCAGACACTGAGATAAGACATCCACAGCATCACCTTAATTCGCCAGACACAGAGATGTATAGTGCGTATCTTCAACATACTGATGATACTTTACCCTGTGGCAGCAGATGAGTCCCATGTAGATATTAAGTAGGAGAGGGCAGAGCACCAAACCTTGCGGCACCCCACATAGTAGGGGCCAAGCACAACCACCATCTCGCCCATTCCAGATATCATCCCAAAGTGCAACCAATGCTGTTTCTGTCCCATACCAAGGTATGAATCCTTTTGTAAGTTTCCTCTGTGGTAGTGCCAGCTATCTGGGATGATATCCTGATATTTAATTATTGATTTAATTGGTATAGCATCAAATCTCAGTCTTGGGGTATACAAGCAGATAAAACAAAATGTAATAAAGTTACAAAGATAAAGCTAACAAAGAGCTTAAAA
This sequence comes from Liasis olivaceus, assembly GCA_030867105.1. Classification (NCBI taxonomy): domain Eukaryota; kingdom Metazoa; phylum Chordata; class Lepidosauria; order Squamata; family Pythonidae; genus Liasis; species Liasis olivaceus. Next base: position 33,357,837 of record CM061354.1, on the reverse strand, counting down.
TATCAAGTAAACAATTAATTATAACCCCCCCCCCCAAAAAAAAGCATGAAAGGCTGAATATTTTATTTTGTATATACCTGTTTGAAATGGTTTCATCCAGCCTGCCCTAGATGGATGGTAATGGATGAGTGTTTTTGTTTTGCTCTGCTTTTTCTCTTCCTCTTTTCAATACATTTATTTTTGCATTGTCTTAATTTACTGAATTTCATTGTTGCATTTTAATACTGTTTACTATTGTGGCAAACTTCTTTGAGATGTGACTTCACAAGAAGCAATATAAAATCATTAAATAAACAAATAAATATTCTCCTGCCTCCCTTTCCAATAACTCAACTGTTCTGGCAAACTCATAAATGCCATGATGTTATTAAGCTTGGGATAGGAACTGGCATTATCTGCATAATAATTTAGCTTAAAACTGCACAGTATTTCATCTATATAATAATTTAGCTTAAAGCTGTACCAGATAGAAGAAAGAAAAGTGACTTATATTTATAACTTTAGTTTGGAGAGAGCAGAAGAAAAGGTATAACATAAATAATGAAAACCAAATAGTAGCCTAACCACTCAAAACATTTCTCTTCACTTTGTGTTATGGAATATGAGGTGAACATATTCCATAACACAACAGAAGGAAAGGAAAGGAAAGGAAAGGAAAGGAAAGGAAAGGAAAGGAAAGGAAAGGAAAGGAAAGGAAAGGAAAGGAAAGGAAAGGAAAGGAAAGGAAAGGAAAGGAAAGGAAAGGAAAGGAAAGGAAAGGAAAGGAAAGGAAGAAGAAAAATACTGTATTAAGCTGATACACATAGTAAGAAAAATAGTTTTTTCCAGCTGTTGATAGACTGGATTCTATTTTAATAGCTAGATAGATGAAGAAAAACCAATAAGTAATTGTTTCACTGTTTATTTTCCATACATGATTTAGCAAGGAACCATCTTTAATACACATTATAGCTGTGTACTGTATGTATTCATGGCTGCATAGCAGTTGATTGAAACAAATGAATATTTCTGAAAATTAGAAAGGGGACACACCCCAAGGAAATAAAGAAAAAACTGTTATTTCCCGACAGGAGGTTGTATACTAGCTTTCTGAAAAGAATATAGTCAGTCAACACTCACTAGTCATTTGTTTATGAAATTATTCTATAATATTTGGCATATAATTCCTATTGTCTATTGTATCAGAGATGAATCATAAAAATATAACCTAGGGCCACAAAACAGATATTGTGACTTATAAATAGGTCCTTCCTCATTATTTCACACAAGGTCCTTTGGAGGAAATAGGTACCAGGGTGATTACAAATTAAAGATGTGGGTGGTCTCCAGAGGGTACACAGCTCAAAAATACTAGTAACTATCTCCTCAATGCAAGGATATTTTCTTCACTGTGATGAAGCATGTCACAGCCCACTTTAATAATACAATACTGCAGAAGACATTTGTTATGATGATGAGGAGGTAGTGGTGTACCCATTTTCCTTTGTACCTTTCTTAGGACTATTTTAATATAGTGTTATATTTTTCATTTTCTTTCTCTTTAGGTAACTGACTGTTGTATCTCCTGATACAGCTTAGTTCAGACAACTTATCTTTCTATGACTTGTGCTTTGGCCAGATTTAAAGGCTTGCTGGGCACTGCTTTCAATTGCCATTTGGTTTGTGCTGTTGGATTAAAATGTTACCTGGCTTCTGAAGGCAGTTGCATGAAAAATGCCTGGCTGGCTGAAGTTTGATCTCATGTGGGCTTCTTATTGTGAAAGTAGATTCTCACCTTGAACATTAAGCTAGCAGCCATTGTGCAAACAATATCCAGGGGTGGGTTGGTCTCCTTTCTCAGAAGAGATCAGCTTCCTGTCCACTTCACTGTAGGCATGGGGGAAAGAAAGCAAGAAGTGAATAGTTTTGAATCATCAATATGCAAGGTTCACATCTGAAAGGAAAAGTACTTATTGGAATTCTGGTGCTTTCACCTTAACCTTTTTCTTAATAATCCTCATTAATCAGAACTTGGAAAGACTTGTTCTTTGAATATTCATTTCCAATTTACTGCTACAGAGTTCTGAAACTTAGCAACAGCACTAGACCACTTTCAAAACATATGTCCACTGCTCCTGGGAGAGAGTGCTGCAGCTCTCTTTTAAAGATGACCACTCCAAAAACATGACTACCTGTCAGCACGAAAGGGCAGTGTCATAATTATGTAGTCTCCGTACTCAGCTGCTAGATACTACTGGCTGCATTTACTCTTTTTTTGGGGGGGGGTGTGGAGGTGACTTATCCCCTATCACTTTGCCTATTTGGCACCACTTCCAATGACTCCTCATGCTTCACTGCTCACCCTGACTGGTGTGACAAGAATGAGACAGCCACAGATTGGAATGAAGCAGCAGCAACAGTGGTAAGATTGTTATAAAGTTCAGTAGCAAGTTTGCCAGAGATTCAATCCACCATTGCTCCCATTATGTTCAGCAGAAACAATCCTGGACATTGATTTTCATAGATATCTTGCTGTTGATTTGTGAGAAAAGATTGCCTGTGAATGGGGTGAATTGACATACAGTATAATTCAGAACTGATTTTTATTATGATATATTTACTCTCATACATGATACTGAGGTGCTTCCAAGGTAACTCCTACCTTCATTCCCACTGTACAATCTTCCCAGACATGTATGTATCCCGCTTTGTCAGGTGACTTAAAGAAATAGTTCCTGTTCTAAAACATGGTGATCTAAAAAAAAAACAAAAACCCTAATACAAAAGGATTCATGAACAAAAGGAAAAATGAGGATTCTCCAGTACCAATTCTTAATGTTATATACTAATTTTATAACAACTATGAAAAAGTAAATTGTTCTAACCCTAAATCAGAAGAAATTCTGGCTCTTTTTTCTTGAAACTTCTCACTAAATGTAAATTGAATTGTCAATTTTCTCAGCCCTATGTACACATTTTCCAAATAACTAAAATGACACAAACACACACATATATACACTCTTCTTGCAATTGCCATCCTTAACTTCAAAATTTGGGTAAATGATTCAATTTATTCTGCCTCACAGGCTGCTACATGCAGTGCAATTCCAAACCTTGTGGTCCTAAAATGAGTTACAGCTGCCATGAAATGATCAGCATAGGCTCCTGGGTGAACTATGTGAGATTTAACACAAACTCTGTAGAAGTGTTAGCTAGCATTTCTTTGCTGTGTCTGCTACTGAGGATAAATGAAAAGTGCCTCCTCACAGCATCTCTTTTCCCCTGACAACTTTATCAAAGTACTAATCCTTCCCAAGTCAATATTTCTTCCATGTTTCCTAGCCCCTCAGAGTATAATGCTGAGTAGATTTCATTTTACAGTCTAAGAACTTCTCAGAGATCCAGTGGTAGTTCATTGATGATTGTTTGAGACTGAATAGGATCCTTCCTTCCTTCCTTCCTTCCTTCCTTCCTTCCTTCCTTCCTTCCTTCCTTCCTTCCTTCCTTCCTTCCTTCCTTCCTTCCTTCCTCCCTCCCTCCCTCCCTCCCTCCCTCCCTCTTTCTTTCTTTCTTTCTTTCTTTCTTTCTTTCTTTCTTTCTTTCTTTCTTTCTTTCTTTCTTTCTTTCTTTCTTTCTCATGGATAGAATAGCCTGAGATAACTCTGGAAAAAATAAATAAAAAGCTTTTTTTTTTTTTTGGTATTCTGAACAGTAGGACCAACTTTTTACATAGAATTATAAAAGTAATTATAGTCACTGCTGCGTATGGGAAATAACATCAGGAATGTAGCAAGATAGATAATTGGTTTAATGAGCAATAGTTTCATAAAAATTATTTGAGCTGTGATGAGAGAAAAAAAAAAACAAAACTTGCCAGTGCTGGTCCTTGTACTTTAGCTTTGACCTGGAAGAATAAACTTGACCTACCAAGTTTTCTTGGGTGAACCCACAATAGTTTTATGTCTCAGTCAGCTAATTAAACTGAATATATCCTTGCCAATTCTCTATAAGAGTGCTGTAAGACAGTCCTCATGGCACTACACCCAAAGGTAACTTAATGTCAATGTATCCTCTTACCAAACATCTTTAAGGAATCAGCAGGCTTCTTAGAACATTCACCAAACTACTCTTGATTTCACTCTTTCTCTCCTTACATTGCACCCTTCTCCCCAAATCTGCTATTGACAAATTAGCCATTATGATTGATTGTTTAATTTATTGAACATGTATTTTAGTTTTGTACTCCCAAAGTGGCAATTCTGTTGATTACCAAAAATAAGGAATGCAGGTGATAGGTGTGTAAGTGTGTTGTGGAACCTCAAGCTCTGCATGGTCATGTGCCCTTTCCAGAGGCAACAGGGCCATGTACCTTTACACCAAAATTAAACTTTACCTCAAAAGTTTATGTTGTTGCTTGCAAATCTATCATTCTCAATAACACTAGCTAATCAATTCAAATAATCCATTGCAAACCATTTTTCCAGCTGCATGGCACTATTGTTCTTTTTTAGTTGCAGGTTTAATCCTGAAGCACTTATGACTTAAAATACAAGGGATATGGAGTTATTTTGCACTCTTTGTCTCTGATTTTTCCACCCTTTCATCACAGTAAATATTTATGGAAGAGAAAGAAACAATACAAAGCATTAGAAACAATACAAAGTTTATTCAGCAATTTTCGGCAACTGGTAAAGAAAAAAAAAGTAATAAAGCATGTCAGGGATATAGCTTTCCTAATATTAATTTAAAAAAAAAATAAAATGAAAAGGGGTTTTAAAAAAGTTTAAATAATATATTCTGAGGATCATGCTGTATGTTACAGAGAGGCCTTATTAAATTAGCAAAAAAAGTAAATAGAAGCAGAAAAGTGTCAACAAGTAGAAGGTTCAACCTCACCTTCTCCAATTTGATGACCTTCTATTCTATTCATTTACAGCCTTTCAAATCTATTTAGCATGACTAAGCTGGACAGGAATGTTGGGAACTGCACTTCTTTGGTAATTTATCAAAACCAGACCTATATGAATCAGTCCTGAGTCCAACAGACTTGGATGTCTGAAATTCAAAGAGAGCATAAATCGTATCAGGTTTGCAATCCAAGAACAACTATAACTGCTTTGATATTCAAGATTCATTTAAAAAATCTATAATGGGCAAGCATCAATATGTCTGTGCTTATTTTTTGGCAGGAGTGTTCTCTAAATAGGCAACAATCTATTCCTGGAAAGAGAAGAGACAGGGTGAGCTATAGGATGAAGACTTGGCAGGACCAATGCACTCATAGATGTCTTACCACAGGGATGGAATCATCCCTCTCTAGCTGAGCTGTACTCAGGGTGGGCTGGGGGTCTTGTATCCCACTTAGTACATGGATCATGGTGCTTCTGCACTGACAATGCCAGGCACCTTTAGTGGGCTATGCTGCTGTCACTTCAATGTTTTAAGCACACTAACTGCCACATTTTGCTACAAGCCAAGTAGAGAGGAACCCTGTTGAAGAATGAACGAATATATGTAACAGACCAACCTGGCTAAATAGCACCACTGCCTGTATAGTTTTTAAGCTGGATATCTTCTAGGATTTCCTAGTAGTAATATTTTAGAAATATTCCCCCTGCATCTTTTTGAAACCAGAGATAGCAATGATAAGAAAAAGATCCATGGCCTTTATTATATTGTCCTAGTTTGACCTGAATAAAGTACAGCAGTGGTCACAGTACACATTTGATCATCAAGCATTACTTGTAAGCATTTTTTAAATACTCAGAAGAAGCATTTTTATCACTTTTTCAAATCAAGCCCTTATCTGTCCTGTATATATCAGAATCCTATAATGGAATTGTCATTTGGCATTTGGCATTTACTTATCATTGTCTTTCTTTGACTGTTTCAATTAATTTGTAGTGAGTTATTTTTAATACTGTGTTATCATTTAAACAAACCAACCAACCTCCTTTTTAAAACTAGGTATATTAATTTGAAGGTGTAAATAAGTAACTGTAAAAAAAAAATGCTATTATTTTAGTCTGAGAGAATTCAAATATTTTCATAAAATATGGGATAATATTTTCTCCCAATTTTAAGAAATCATATTGTATAAGAAGGTGATAATGCTTGTTGCATCTAAGCAATATCATTCAGGATTTTGTAACTCAAAACCTGATTACTATACACGTATACTACAAGCAATTTTCATTTAGGTGTTGAAAGGCTTTTTTTTTTTAAAGCACACAGGATGTGGCAGTCTTTTAATGGGTCGTGCAATGAGGACACATTAAACCACTAGTCCACTAACATCTTAGAGAGTGTAGGCAATGCCCAAGCCTGATCCACTGGGAGAGGCCCGGATATTGTTACTGGTGCAGATGTCAAGACTTTAGATCAGTTGAGGAAGGGAGAGAGTTGTCTTTCATCTCCTAAGACACAGGAAAAAGCTTAATTCACTGCCAGCCTGTTTAGGAAGCAGATGAGTCACATTTACCCTCTTGGAGTAGAAGTATAGTGAGAGAAATCATGTGGGAAGGAAGCAGCTTAAGATAGGAAGCCTATAGCAAGGAGCCAAGGCAAGGGAATGGGCTTCAAAGCCCAGTCCATCTTGAATTGTGGATTAGCCTCTTTGAACCTAATGATGACAGGTAATCATAGGATCTATTTCTGTGTACATTTACATTCTGCTATCTCCTGTAGTTCATACAGTAGTCAAATCATTGGCATTGGATTTTCAAGCCTACAAGGCAGCTGGTAAAGCATGGAAATTAATTTAAGTCCATCATATCTTATGCTTTTTGTAACAATAAAATTATGATCAATACACTCTACCTTCTCTGAAGTTTGTGTCTTATTATCTCTGGTGCTGGTGTTAGAAGAACCATTGAAAGGGGTAGAATTATGAGTGAGAAAACTTTGGTACATTAGCTGTTTTTAAGATTAATAAACAAAAGACAAAGATGTTAACAAAAAATATGAAGATACAAGATCAAACAGAATTGATTTGGTTTCAAGACTGAGAAAAAAGTAAAATATTTGGGTGTTAATCTGACAAATATGAATTGTATGTTGTTTCAAAACAATTATGTTAAGACATAACATAACATGAAATGAAGTTAAAAAAGACTTGTTAAGATGGGATAGATTACAACTGTCATTGTTGGGAAGAGTCTCTGTGATAAAAATGAATGTTTTACCTACAATGTTATTTTTGTTTCAGACAATACTTATTTTGACTACTGATTTTCCATTTAAACAATGGAAGAAAGATAAATCTAAATATGTGTGGCAAGGCAAAAAAAACCATGAGTTAAATATAAGATGCTAAAGAAAGAGGTTTAGCTTTACCTGATTTGAAATTGTATTTTGCAGCTTGCTGTTTAGTTTGGATGAAACAGTAGGTGACACTGAGAAATAGAACATTATTGGACTTAGAAGGGCAGGATTTGAGATTTGGGTGGCATGGCTATTTATGGTATGACAAAGTTAAGGTTAATGTAGATTGCAGAAATTATTTTATTAGATGTGCCATTCTGAGATGTTGGAAAAACATAAATCTAGATTGTATCTGAAAACATCTTTATGGCTATCACTACAGGAAGCATTTTACGGAAGAGAAATACTAACTAAACAGAAATGGTTGACTTATGGTGACATACTAGATTTCTCCCAGGGAAAATTTAAAATAAAATCAACAGAAGATTTAATATTAGAAGGATGTATGTGTCAATGGTTTTCAAATGTACGATTAGTAGAAAGATTTAAGGTGGATAAAAGGATATTTGGTTCTGAATGTGATAAAACTGAATTTGAAATTAAGTTATGTACTAATGATGAATATATATATGTGTGTGTTTGTGTGTGTGTATTTGTGTGTGTGTTAGGAAAATATATATAAGGCTGATTCACAGAATATAATGAATTACAGTAGTTAAAGATTTAGTGAATGAATTCATGCAACATACTATGTTTGGTTAGTGTTAATTTTGGTTAGGTTTGCTTGTTTGTTTAGTGTATGTGTGAATCCAATAGTCTACATTGATATATTGCATAAACCCAGAATATGAGTTAATTCAGTAATAGTTAAGCATCTATGTAAGCAACAGACCTGGACATAGCTTCAAATATGGCAAATTCAACAAAAATGAAATTAATAGATTCATCTGTTGCTCCTTGGGACAGATTCCATATAATTTAGCCAATAGTGTATTCCATATAATAATTTCTCCAGAGTAACTTACTGTTTTTAATTCCTTCCCCCTCAAATCCTTAAACATTTTTATGGAAAAAAAAATGAAGCATTTTCTGGTATGATACAATTATTATTTCTTTGGATTTTACTTAAGGTTTTGAGCCAGGGTACGCCAATACAGTCAGTTCGCCTAACTCTAACAGATAATAAGATGAGGATATATTTTCTTCTCCCTTCTCACAAATCCTATTGGCTAATATAAGAAATAAACCTACATATAAATTCAGAAGTAGATTATTTTTCAATTTCTTCTAACTGACATATTCAGAAACAGAATTAGTCATTGTAAAGCATGAAATTTGTTTAGGACCTGTCTTCTGTAATAATACTGAGGCATTGCTGGAATTCCTTTCCTAAATATTTAACAAACACTAAAGTAATCTATTTTCTCAAAGAAGGGTCTCAGTTTGGTTTGATCTTTCCACAAGGATATGGCATTAATAGAATCATTAGTTCAGAATGGACAGAAAGGACACTATTAACTTGTTGGCGGTTTGTGTTAAAGGCTGTATACCAGTGGATAAAGGAATTGGTTTTGCTGTTCTATTAGCAGTTTAAACTAATTGTGTTCTGCTAGCCATAAACATTTCCCCAAATATGTTTAGCTTTATAATAATAACATTCAGAAGTTTAAGCCAAAAACTCTTTGGTGTGAGGGATAGGAAATAGTCGAAACTCATATGAACTCTTTCAACCATAATGCCTGGGATGGCTGTCCTTTTCCACTGACCATGTAACTTTGGGAAGGATGCACATGGAGTGGTGAGGGAGGCCAGGGACACCCACTTAGCCAGCCAGATCAGCTGAATCAACTCTAGTGATCAACAAGATGAAAGATGTTGCAGCCATATCGACCTCACATCCTCATGTTTGGGTTTTATTTATTTTTATTTTTGTAGTACTTTTTATATTTATTGTATTTTTATAGCTTGTTATATGCTCGCCGTAAACCTTAAGTGATGATGTGATGGTAGAAGAGATGAGCACTCCCAATAACATTCTGCTAGAGAGCAGAAAACTTTACCTTTACAATAGTATGATACTTGCTAGACTGGAATTCTTTGGGAAAATAATGAATTAAGAGATAATATGCATCACCTACACAATGTAGAATTTCACAGTACATCAGACATTAAATAAGAGGAAAAAGAAATACAGATTCCATCAAATGTATTTCTTGGAATGTTACGGGGTGGATAACAAACTGGCAAGTGTTTATTAATTTTCTTTAAAATTATGATCTGATCTTTCACCAAGCAACCTGGTTAACAATGGCCAAAAAGCAGAGTTCTTGGGGTTCCTGACATTTAAGAAACTTGCTATGAAACAGAAGGATCTATGGGGTAACAAGAAGAGGTCATAATGATGTAACATTGTGTCATCACAATGCAAGGTCTACCCCTTTTCCACATGTCACAATGCTGCATGTATGCTCAAAAAGATCTTGTGTCACAATTCTGATTTTTCCTTTCTGACAAAAGCAGTGAGAACCTGCAGACACTATTGTGTCAAAGAATGTCATATAGGTTGTGTGAAGGGAGGGCTGATAGGCCTGATGGAAGTCCATCTAGATGCCATAGTGACCAAGTAGATCTGGGAATAGTACAATCCAGTGATATTCTGGCTCTTGAGCCAAATAGTAAAGCATCCAAGTTGGTTTGTGTGAAAATGTATGCCCTCCAGGTAATCCTTTCAGCTTCAGAGGTGGGGGAGTGGAACTGTACCAGACATTAGAAATAATAGTGTCCTACAATCCTAGTACAGATTTGATATAGGGATTTAAATGCCCATACTCTCCATTTATCTATCTATCTATCTATCTATCTATCTATCTATCTATCTATCTATCTGCCTACCTACCTACCTACACACACACACACACACACACACACACATGTGTGTGTGTGTGTAAAATTTGTCACCACCCATCTCATTAAAAAATGACTCTGGGCAGTTTACAGAGAAGCTAAAATCAATTAAAAATGCAATATAAAATAGTCCTGAATAAATAAGAAGTAATTTGTACAAGAGGTATAGAGGTATAGAGTAGAGTACTAGTTCTGGAATGTGTGTGTGGTAGATTGACGTTATAACTGATTATGTGCTAAGTATAAGGTTCCTAGAACCCAGTATATTTATCCACTTCTTTCTTGGAACTCCTGGAATTTCTATAGTAAAATAATCACTTTTTTTTTGTCAGATTTAGATCACAAACAAACAAATAAACAAACCAGCAAGTGGGAGAATATGCAATGGCAGCAAGGAAGATCAGGTCTAGAGCTAAGCACCTATGGGAATCAACAACGGGATGATTTAATTTAAATAATATATGTATTGCTGTTGTCTGTGTTTATTCATGAAGGCTTTGTGGTTTAGTTACTTGAGTGTTTCATGAATTTTAAATATACAAGCCTCATGGATGAGTCTTATGCCTAAAATGTGCCTTTTGCAATGGTCTATCTCATTTGGTTGCAATAAAAAGTATATAAAGCATAATTTTATACAAAGTATATACAAATTTCATTGCCATATAATAAAGTGGACATTTATATACACTCTTACACATAGCAATATTTGCTTCTTATGACAAGCATTCATTCCTGTCAAAATAGCACATACTACCCTACTCATCCATTCATTTCATTTAGCAGAATATCCCCTTTCTCAGATTGCATTCATCCAGAATGTTGCACTCACTTTCCTAAAATGCCTTTAGTTTGCATAACACTACCAATTATGGTTTCCTACTTTTATACCCACCATTAACAATGTGGTCAACATTAACACATTTTCTGAAAATTTAGCCCTGTCACTTATAATGAAACTTACATTTTCACTTCCCAGAAAGTATGAATCAACCCTCCTGCACAAGATCAAGCTACTTTCATTCATATCTATTACTTTGTTTCATTTCTGTTTGCTTCACAGACACACAGCAAATATAATTCTCTTTTATTCATCTCATTCATTAATTCACTATCTTAATCATTTGCTCTTACATTCCAAATCATAATATTCTACATACTGTAGTCATTCACCATTTGGACCATAGATATTCAAACTTCATTGTCCATCATGGCCTTGGTTAGCATTTGTTTTGTACTATTATAGAAAAGGTATTAGCTAGATTACCAGTATTAATTTTATCTGTGCTATATGTAGCATTTCTTGCTAATTGAAAGGAAAGTACTGATCAATTTTACCACATTTTGAGCAGTTTGCAACAAAGCTATCAAAGCCAAGTTTTGCATATCCTGAGGATATCTAATCTGAAGAGTACATTAGTACTGAGAAACACTGACTTTTGACCCTTCCCCCATAAATCTCTTGCATGTGTGGGACCCTTAGTATCCCCATGTGGGATATAGTAACCAAGCAAATAGGTTTCTATTTGAAGTAGTTCACTAACATCCTTTGTCCAGATTGTCACCAAAATAAAGACAGTGATGAGGGACTTCTCAGAAAGACTTTCTGATTTGTTTTGATAACCTAGTGAACATGGGTAGCAAATGTATACCACCCCACTAGGGCAATTCAAACCTTCTGTTTCATGCTTCCCACCCCTGAAAGTAAATGGAAAAGAGATTACAATTTTTGAAAGCTGTCATTTTTAGGTTGGAGTAGTATATGTTCTGCATTGGTTCAGCATGATAGGCCCTTTGCTAACTAATAGACTGTTCTTTTGTCATTCTTTTTATAACTGCAAGGGGAAGAACTACAGGGAAAATACATTTAAACCCTTATTTGGCTGAACCTAGGTTGGGTTAATGTCCTTCAAATATATACCATCCTATTCTGCCAAACAATGAAGCAAGTACTTGGATGCTTTCCCATTATAGCTTATGGAAAATAGTGATTGATTGAATTTTGAAGCAGATTGAATCAAGCTAATTAGCCCTAAGTCTACAAACTCAAACTGAATGATTCATTGTCAAATATTCTATTTTTAGTACGAATTGAATCAGAGCTGCTTCACAGAAACCTATTCTTCAGTTATTCTTTCTTTTCAGCTTATATGTAGAGTTGTTCTTACTGCTCAGTGTTGCTTTAAGATAGCTAACATTGCTAAGATTCATAGAAACCTATACTTGCACTTCACCATGGTACAAATATCTCTGGAAAGATATATTTTTCTACTGGGTCCCTATGATGTTACCTTCATCTTGTCTTCAGCCCATGAGTGAGGCAGATGTAAGGCATCCTTAACTGTATCAGAAATGAAGTAGATATTCCTCCTTCAACCTAGTGCCTCCAATGGTAGCCACAAGGTTTGTAAAATGTACCTGTTACATTGGAGGTACCTATTACATTGGAGGTAATGACTATATAGCTGTCTCAGAGTGATGTGGTATACCTTCCATACCTCCAATTCCAGTCAATTTTCTGTGGCACTATCCCTATATTATCCCTAAAAAGCTACACAGTGGCACAAGAAATGTTAAAGAAAAAGGCATAGTACAATGAAATAGTGCTATGGTGAAATGTTGCAACAGGCTGAAATAGTGGAACAAGCTGACACAGAAGAAGAGGCTGAACTGACAAGATGAAACACTTTTGGTTCCTAAATAGAGCAAAAAGGGATCTGGAAGTTGAAGTGGTCTGATCCCATTCCATTAAATCAAGGTTTCCTCTTCTTCTGATTTAAGGAAAGGGGGTCTCATTAATATATAATAGGACAACTGTCAAGTTACAAATAGAGATACAGATATTTGCTAACTTTGATTTCATACTTTTTTTTCATTTTTGTCAAACTTCTCACCTCACTTTGCACTGAAAAAGGTATAGAAACACATACCCATTTTGTATGGCTTTCTCCAAATGTATGGAATCTGTGAACAATTAATGTTCATTCTAAACATACACCAAATACAATATATTCTGCATGTTTCCCATTAATATTCTAAGGTTTGTGAGACTTTTTTAATAATACCAAAAATACCACACACACCACCCAAAAAGGTAAGCTATTTTTATTTGTTTCATTGCATTACGATACTTATAGAAATGTATGTATTAATGAATATATATTTTCTTTAGGTTAGGAAAGTGTAAATTGGGTAAATTTCATTCAAATGCCTGCAGATAAATTCCCTACCGTCTTCTGTATCAACAAAAGTCCTGCACTCTTCTTCATAATGTCTAATAAGAGCACATCATCATATCTGGAACTTCTTGCTCATTCCTCCTCCTCCTCCTCGTCCTCCTCCTCCTCCTCTTCCTCCTGATGATGATGATGATGATGATGATGGTTGGTCACACAGTTAGCCAGATGTGTAGACTAGATTTGGCATTGTTATCCACTTATCAAGTCCTTTCCAAGGACCTGGGATAGGCAGATGTTGTTGTTTGATGGTGTTAGAGGCATCGTTGCAGGATGTAAGCTGTTCCAAGTAAAGTTCCCTTCTGCAATTGACTGAAGTTGATTTTGTCAATGCCGATGGTATTCAAGTGGTGATCCAGATGTTTTGGGATTACACCTAAGGCACCTAAAACTATTGGAACTATCTTTGCTTTCTTTTGCCATAGTTATTCTACTTCTATTTGGAGGTCTTTATATTTTGTGATTTTCTCCAGTTCTTTCTCTTCTATTCTGCTGTCTCCAGGTATTGCAATGTTCGCTATTCATACTTTTTTGTCTTTCTTATCAATAATAGTTAAGTCTGGGGTGTTGTGTGGCAAGTGCTTCTCTGTTTGAATTCTAAAGTCCCAGAGCGTTAGAAGCACTTTAGCTTCTTCATTTTCTATTACTGTGTCTGTTTTGTGGTCCCACCAGTTCTTGCTTGCAGACAAATGGTATTTCTTACAGATATTCCAGTGCACCATTGTTGCCACTTTGTCATGCCATTGTTTGTAGGGTAAGGAATGCCCCGTTCGTCAAGAGAAACTCCCATGACACGTGTGTTCAACAAAGAGGTTTACTCAAGCATAATGCAACAATTACAAACAAAGCCAGGTCTGGCTTGGCACATTTCATTGTACAATTTAGAGCTCTCCCCTTTCCGCATTTCACCCCGTCATCAAGTTACACATTACAGATTGATACCCCAATAATCCCCCTTAATGTTCCAAATGGCAGGTTCAGTCAGTTTCCCATTGTCCTAGATTGCTCTGCCACTCTTGTTTCCCTGGGGTCCATTCCGTTGCGCGCAAAGCCAGGGTTTTCTTGATCGCACAATAATCGCCTTTCCGCAGCCCGCGGCTTTGCCCTTTGTCTCGGCGTGCGCCGCTCATCACAGTGGATACAAAACATCCACTCTGCAGTTTCCTTGTTAAGTGGGTGCAGGTGGCCCATTAATCAGCCGCGACTCTCACTTCCTCTTTTTCCCCGGTTTGTGAGTGGGTGGTAGAATTGGCTCAGCGTGGCTGGCCGGGTTTCCTAGCAGTGCTGCGCTGGCTGAACCTGACACGTAGTAAGTCTGTGAGATCTTCTTGCAGCAGCTAACTAGGTGGTCCACTGTTTCTTCAGCTTCTTTGCAGAGGCAGCATTTGCTGTCTGTTATCGTCTTAATTAATAATTAAAAATTAAATTATATTATTATTATAATTATTATTACTACTACTACTACTTTTCGAAATAGAGAAGAACACAAGGGATGTCATACATTTTGTCATGCATGAGCTAAATGGAAAAAGAGTAGGAAGAGATGATGAATTGCTATGATCAATGCAAGGCTTCCTTACCCATAAGCCACCTGTATTAAACTCATTAAGCCTTATTGTAAACCACATTGAATTTAATAGAACTTCTTAACAGAAATGTAGAGGATTGTACTTTTACAAAATGCTCCACCAATTCCAATAAGAACTTTTGCCCAGTATGGTTACACATTTCCTTTCATATCAGTAGGCATAAGATCAGGTAGCATAAAATGGGAAAAGACTCTGCCTGAGATACCAAAATGTAAAGATGAACAAAAATGATGATCTAAGAAAAAGCTTCCTGAATTCCAGTGGCATTATTAGAAGCACATTTCTAAGTAGCAAACACTAAATAAAAGTTTTCAGCAGAAAGAATTCCCATCAGAATTTCACACAGAAAAGAGTTTGCAAGTGTCACCATGCAATGTGCTTAAGACTTCCTACTATCAGGCAGAATGATTAAACATACCCACAATGCATCCGTATGAGAGATAGGTACAGTGGTACCTCAAGATACGAATTTAATCCGTTCTGTGGCTGATCGCAAGTCGAATTGGTCGCATCCTGAAGCAAATTTCCCCATAAGGTTCAATGTAAATACGGCTAATCTGCCCTCCGAATCTGGTCGCATCCTGAAGCAAATTTCCCCATAAGGTTCAATGTAAATACAGACAGTTCTGAAACATATGCATTTTATTTTTAAACCACAAAAACATGAAAAAAAGTACGTACAGCACAGTATGAAGAGGGAGAATGGGGTGGGGAGGCAGTTATTGTTTGGAGGGAGAGTCTCCCTCCAAAGGGACATCGGGGAGATCTCCTTCAGGGGTTTCCTCTCTTCTTTGCCTCTTAGCTGCAGGCTCAGTTCTGGGGAAAAACCTGTCTAAAGTCAGTTGTTTTTTCCTGTGCTGCATAACCCTCCGGAAATGAGAGACCACGTTATCGTTCATCATGTTCAACACTCTGTTCCTTACAGTTATGTTGGGGTGGTGCTTCTCAAAGAAGTCCTGGCACTCATTCCAGTTTTCCATAATGGATTTAATCACGTCACTGCTCACCTCCTCCCTGTCTTCCTCTTCCTCAGTGGAATGCTCCTCACCAAGCGCTTTCTGTTGCTCACTCTGGAGCTCAGCAAGTTCTTCCGTGGTCAGCTCCTCCTCATGGTCCTCAACAAGCTCCTCTATGTCTGTATCATCGACAACCAGACCCATGCTCTTGCCCATGGACACAATCTCCTCCACTACCTCTGCATCAGACCCTTCAAAGTCACGTTCAGCGACACATTCTGGACACAGCAAAAGGGTCAATCTGTCCTTCATGGGCTTGTGCCCTGGCAGTGCCTTTTCCTCCTGTGTGATGTAGGTTCTGTTTGGCATCTTCTTCCAGAAGAGCCCCGTATCGTCGCAGTTGAACACTTGCTGAGGGACATATCCTTCTGCCTTCATGAAGTCCTCAAATTCTTCCTTGTAGGCTTCTGCAGCAGCCTTGTCAGAACTGGAAGCCTCTCCATGTCTTGCCACATTGTGGATGCCACTTCTCCTGCGGAATTTCTCAAACCAGCCTCTGCTGGCTTTAAATTCCTCACTTGCTGCACTGGTAGAGGGGTTTTTCTGCAGTAAATCACTGTGCAGCTTCCTGGCTTTTTCACAGATGATAGCTTCACTCAGGCTATCACCTGCCAGCTGTTTCTCATTCAGCCACACTAACAGCTTTTCCACCTCTTCCAGCGCTTGTGTCCTCTTCCTCGTTAAGGTCGTTAATCCTTTTGCCACATCAGCTTCTCTGATGGCATCTTTATTCTTCAAAATACTCGAGATGGTTGACTTCGCCATGTTGTACTCCGCGGCCAGATCAGTCACACGAACCCCACGATCGTGCTTTTCTATAATGTCCTTCTTCAGTTCGATCGTCACTTTCTTCTTCAAAGCCTTATTCTTGCCACGCCCGGTCTGCATTTTCTTTGGAGCCATGCTGACAAGCACACCAAAAACCTTCTGAATGCTACAAAACACACCACAAGCCTCACCGAACATCTCCTTGCTACCACGATCTCGCCCACAGGAAGCCGCGACCGCGTGGCAGCAGGGCAAATGGCCGCGGATCCGGTTCATAGATTGAGGCGGAGTTCGCATGTTGAGGTAAATTTGTGCGGCTGAAGCTGGTCATATCTCGAAATTTTCGTAAGGTGGGGCGTTCGTATCTTGAGGTACCACTGTATAATATTTGTTTCCTGTTCCATGCTATTATGTTCAGAAGAATGATACTTCTGAATACAGTTCTTGTTCAATCATCAAAAGTATCAATAATATACTCAGCAATAAAAAATGACTTCAATTTTGGAATATAGTAGAATTTCCCGAAAGAACAAAACATTTTATATTGTCTACTGAAATAAAATAGCTCTTTGTAATTTCTGAGCTTCTTAAGAAGATAAACCAGGACTGTAAAGAAGTTACATGTTTAGCCTAAACCTATTGGTTGTGGGTGCAAGACATTTTGGAATACTAATAAAATATTGGTAACTTTTTTGTGAAATAGGTATAACATATTTATGACATTTATTGGATCTGGGCCATGGAAACCTAGAAAACATAAATTTGAAGTCCTTCAAGGTTGCACATTCTGAAACAATATATAGATATTTATTTTATCCACTCCTAATTTTTTATATTTGTCAAATGACACACACACACATAAAAAATTCCCTTCTCACCACCCTATGGGTGGTATGTGTCTTCCTCAATCTCGGGTCCTCTACCAGAGGCCTGGGAGTTTGACGGTTCTGCACAGTATCTTAGCTGTTCCTAGCACTGCACTCTTCTGCACAGAGAGCTCTGATGTTGTTCCTGGGATCTGTTGGAGCCACTCTCCCAGCTTAGGAGTCACGGCCCCGAGTGCTCCACCTACCACCCCTGGGACCACTTTGGCCTTGACTTTCCACATCCTCTCAATTTCCTCCTTCAGGCCCTGGTATTCTCCAACTTCTCATGCTCCTTCTTCCTGATGTTGCTGTCACTTGGCACTCCTACATCTATCACTACCGCTGTCTTCTGGTCTTTGTCTACTACCACGATGTCTGGTTGATTGGCCTGTCCGTCTGGATCTGGAAGTCCCACAGGATCTTAGCCCTTTTATTCTCCACGACCTTCTGTGGAATCTCCCATCTGGACTTGGGGAGGTCTAGCTCATATGCTGTGCAGATGTTCCTGTACACAATGCCAGCTACTTGGTTGTGCCGTTCAGTGTACGCTGTTCCTGCTTGCATCTTACACCCTGCCACTATGTGTTGGACTGTCTCTGAGGCCTCTTTGCACAATCTGCACCTTGGGTCCTGTCTAGTGTGGTAGACCCCTGCTTCTATGGATCTGGTGCTTAGTGCCTGTTCTTGTGCTGCTATGATCAGTGCCTCAGTGCTGTCTTTTAGTCTGGCCCTTTCCAGCCACTGATAGGATTTCCCAATGTCAGCCACCTCAGCTATCTGTCGATGGTACATCCCATGCTGGGGCTTGTCTTGCCATGGTATTTCCTCCACTTGAACTTCCTCCCATGTCTGCTGCTGCCTGAAGCATACATGTTGATGGCATGGATCTTGTTCTTCCCATTGAGCTGGCTCTTCAGGACCTGTCTTATCCTTTGGTGGTACTTGGATGTTGCTGTCTTCCTTGCCTCCTCCTCATGGTTCCCGTGTGACTGTGGGACACCAAGGTATTTATAGCTGGTCTCTATGTCTGCTATGTGGCCCACTGGTAATTCCACTCCATCGGTCTTAACTACCTTCCCTCTCTTTACTATCATCCTGCCACACTTCTCCAGTCCGAATGACATCCCAATGTCCTCGCTGTAGATCCGTGTCAGGTGGATCAGTGAGTCGATGTCTCGTTCACTCTTAGCATACAGCTTGATGTCACCCATGTAGAGGAGCTGGCTGATGGTGATTCCACTCTTCAACTTGTACCCATATCCAGACCTTGTGATTATATGGCTAAGGGGGTTTAAGCCTATGCAGAACAGCAGTGAGGACAGTGCATCATCTTGGTATATGCCGCACTTGATGGCCACTTGTGCGAGCTGTCTTGAGTTCACTTCCAGTGTTGTTTTCCACAGTCCCATTGAGTTCTTGAGGAAGGTCCTTAGTGTCCTGTTGACTTTGTATACTGCCAGGCATTCACAGAGCCATGTGTGTGGCATTGAGTCATAGGCTTTCCTGTAGTCAATCCAGGCTGTGCTCAGATAGGTCTGCCTAGACCTTGAGTCTCGGGCAACTGCTCTATCTATGAGTAACTGGTGTTTTGAGCCTCTGGTGTTGTTCCCAATGCCCTTCTGAGCTGTGCTCATGTACTGGCCCATATGATCTTGTAGCTTGGCAGCTAGGATGCCTGATAGAACTTTCCATGTTGTGGGGAGGCAGGTTATTGGCCGGTAGTTGGACGGTGCTGTTCCCTTGTGGGGGTCTTTCATGATCAGCACTGTCCTTCTTGTCTTAGCCAGTCTGGGTGGGAGCCTGCTGCTAGCAGTTGGTTCATCTGTGCTGCTAGGCGTTCATGCAATGCTGTTAGTTTCTTTAGCCAGTAGGTGTGGATCATGTCCGGCCCAGGTGCTGTCCAGCTTTTCATGTTCTTGACCCGCTGTTGGATGTCTGCTACTGTGATGGTGACTGGTTCCTGTTCTGGGAGATTGCTGTGGTCTGCTTTCAGGTCCTGCAGCCACTTTGCACTGGTGTTATGCGTCTTCTCTTTCTCCCATATGTTCTTCCAGTACTGTTCAGTTTCCGCTGCTGGTGGCTCAGCTGATGCTCTGTGGTTGCACTGCAGTTGGGAGTACACTTTGGATGGTTCTTTGGAGAACAGGGCATTTATCTTCTTGGCCTCTGCTTCTCTAGTGTATCTCCTTAGTCTGGCAGCCAGTGCTGTGAGCCTTTGTTTATCAGTTTCTAGGGCTTCAGATGGAGTCAGGCCCATATATTTTTTCAGTAGCTGAGTCTTATCCCTTATCTCCTCACGCTTCTGTAGTTCCATCAACTAGCTGACTTCTCTCCAAGTTGCCTTGATCTTAGCCTCCAATCTCATTTTCCAGGGTGGGTATGTACTACTGTTCTTCTTGATCGTGTAGCCAAGCATTTCCAGGATTACAGCGGCTGTAGCATATACCAATTCTTTGGTTTCAGTGATGGTGGTAGTGGGGATTGTCTGGAGGGCTCTGTTGGCATCTTCTAGCATACTATCTGATGGTACTTCTCCACTGAGCCTTGGTAATTGGACTCGAGGGTTGACTGTAGGTAGTTTATCCATGATCTTATACCTCATATCAGCTGCTGTGCTCTGTAATGGAAGGGGTGGCAGTGACATTCCAGCTTCAGGTGTTGGCTGCACATCTGCTTGTTCTTCTATGTCTGCTTGAGTCTGGGTTGTAATGTGGAGTTGGTCTATCTCAAGTTGTGAGAGCAGCTTCATCTTCACTATGTTGAAGCGCTGGGTAACTAGTTGTTTCTCAGTGTGGATGTAGGCATTCTGTCTATCCATAGTTCTCTCATATGTTTCATATATCCCCTCTCATTAGGTCTGCTGTTGTAGTAGCATTCCATCAATTCCAAGTTCTCTTGTCTCGTCCATGTATGGTTTGTTCCAGTAGCCCACTTAACATCAGATTGTCCTGGTTCCACAACATCTGACGCGGACCTTGTTAATCCGGGCGACGTCCGAGCTGGCATGACTCTCTTAGTTCGTGTCACTCTCATATTTGAGGTAGGCAGGTGAAGTGTTAGGGGGTCTTTGCCCAAGGACCCTTACAGGTAAGGTAGGTACCAGCCGGGATTTGAACCCCAGTCTCCTGCATCAAAGGCAGTGTTCTAACCACTATGCTATCCAGCCACTCTCTCTCTCTCTCTCTGTCTCTGTCTCTCTCTCTGTCTCTCTCCATACATACATACATACATACATACATACATACATACACACACATATGAATATTCCATGCATGTCCTGTAAGATAGATACAGGTTTATCACAAAAGGCAAAGAGGTATTTTCCTGAGTTTATTATTACAAAACGTAAATATGTGAAACTATCATGGGTAGATAGGTAAGAGTTATTTTTTAGTGTGATTTGATTTGTTAGATTTACAAATAAATTTTGCCTTCCTATCTTACTTTCAGGAGTTCAAAGTGGTGCACATTTTTCCAGGTTTTTTTTCCCACTGTAACAACTCTGCAAGGTATGTTGGGCTGACATAACAGTGAACATTAATGGCTGAGTGTGTACCTGAATATCAGGCTCCTGGTGCCAGTCCAACACCTTAATTAATACATCACTCTGTTTTTCAAAATGAGTAAAAAACACAAGCATAAATAGCAATAGTGCGATGGAATATATCTATGAAGAGGAGGGTGATGGGGGGATAGCGACAGAAGGAAGGCCACCAGGAAGGGAAAGGAGAAAAGAGACAACATGGTCCACAGGGGAAGCGTGGGAAGCAAAAGAGGTTCAGGATAGCCACTCCCTAGAATCTCCCATGGAATATCCACTAGTTGCAGTAGTATAGATTTAGTCTGGCAAGATTCTGTCTATATGGTGTAAGCAAATAAAGGAATTTATCTCAACTGGACAGTTTCACCGTTGTTTCTTGTGCTGGGCCTGACAAACAGTGATATAGCATAATACATCAGATATATAGATAGATCTAGATCTAGATGGCATAGACACGGATCTAGCAGACTGTGAAGGAAGAGATGAGAGTGCTTTGGCAGAAAGGTGAGAAGTCAAAAAGTGAAGGTGAAAGTGAAAGTAGAAGTGGAAGAAAGGTAGATTGTTTGAATGATATGTAGTGAAATACAAGTGGGTCTCATGCCTTTTATTATTTCTAGATAACATGTAAAGATTTTGTCTGTTTGTTTATTACTTACTTAGGCTTATAGGACACCTCACTGACAAATGACTACACAGTATAATTGCATGAACAGTTCCTGGGAGTAATGATTTTGAGGGTGAGATCTAAAAATATTTTTGAACTATTTAAATGCTTAAAGACTGACTTCATTTCTACTAACTCATGATGCTGACATACAGTCAGACCATTATCAGTCTAGCCCATCTACTATATGTTCCATGTAGATTAGCTGATCTAACAGTCAGGCATCTCTGGCAACTCAGGCAACTGTTTTCCCTCCATATCTGATTGTTTTAATTAAATATTCCAGTTATTGAACTTTGTTACTGAATTATTACTTTTCTCCTAGTAAGTATAATCCATTGCTTTAAATCACTTTAAATTAAAAAAAAAAAGTGCTTTCTTCGTAATTTAATTAAAAAAAAGCAGAATAAATGATATGAGAAAATCTGCTTAGGAAGATGAGCTACTTTGGAATAAGGTCACAATCAGTGCTTACTGATCTATGTTAAATTTCATAGAAACTGCATCAGTTAACTTAGTGGAGATGCTAAAGCTCAGTTTTGAGCTGAATGCAGAAGAGCACAGAATGAGTACATTTCCTCTCTGTGAGCTATAAACTTTGTTTGGGTTGTAGAAACTCAGTATTGTCTTTTAATATGAGTTTCCTAGCATTTGCAAAGGTGTTTACAAAAGCAAGCAGAAAATGCCTAGTAGTAAAGCCCCAATCTGAATCTGAAATATGTATATAACCTAACAATGGCAAGAAAAACTTGCTGCTGTTTATGCATTTTAAATGCTTGCATTCATTTCTTTACCCAAGTGGTTGTCAGAAGCATACAAGACAAATAATCAATTAATGCTTACTCAAAATGTTTTGTCAGTGTCAGATATATATACCATATTTATTTAAAATGTGCACTGAAATCTCTGTTGCTTGTAAGATACAAATTGGTAAGTCATTTCAAAGAAGCAGGTAGCCTTCATCATGTGTAGGCAGTCACCAAGTAACTCAACCAGATCCCTAATATCCTGAATTTGTGGTATATATGTGTGTAAGACTCACTGAGAATGGATTAATTGTATTTTCCATAAAGTGCAGTTAGTTCACTGGGTTGATCAGTGGGTCCTGGATGTCTGAACCACATCACCTGAGATTCGGCTTCTGCTCCACTACCGAATATGGCTGAATTCAATGTGTTGTGATTACCTTTATCCATCATTACTTTATGGATAATGTGAGTTAGTATAAACTATAATGTACTCTGTTAACTGGCTTTTGAATGATCCAACCTGAAGGGTTAAAATGCTTTTATTATGGATAAATACAGGTGAAACTCGAAAAATTAGAATATCATGCAAATGTTCATTTATGTCAGTATGGCAACTCAAAAGGTGAAACCAATATATGAGATAGACGCATTACATGCAAAGTGAGATATGTCAAGCCTTACT
This sequence comes from Liasis olivaceus, assembly GCA_030867105.1. Lineage (NCBI taxonomy): Eukaryota > Metazoa > Chordata > Lepidosauria > Squamata > Pythonidae > Liasis > Liasis olivaceus. The sequence goes on along the minus strand of CM061354.1, from coordinate 33,334,643 downwards.
TTGGTATAATTATGATGATTATGGCGTACAGCTTATGAAAACCCCAAATTCACAATCTCAGAAAATTAGAATATTACATGACATCAATAACACAAGGATTGGAAATAGAACAATATCGGACCTCTGCAAAGTAGAAGCATGCATATGTACTCAGTACTTGGTTTGGGCCCCTTTTGCAGCAATGACTGCCGCAATGTGGCGTGGCATGGATGCTATCAACCTGTGGCACTGCTGAGGTGTTATGGAAGACCAGGATGCTTAAATAGTGGCCTTCCGCTCTACTGCATTGTTCGGTCTCATGTCCCTCATCTTTCTCTTGGCAATGCCCCATAGATTCTCTGGGGTTCAGGTCAGGCAAGTTTGCTGGCCAATCAAGCACAGTAATCCCATGGTCATTGAACCAGGTTTTGGTACTTTTGGCAGTGTGGGCAGGTGCCAAGTCCTGCTGGAAAATGAAGTCAGCATCCCCATAAAGCTCGTCTGCGGAAGGAAGCATGAAGTGCTCCAAAATCTCCTGGTAGATGGCTGCATTGACCCTGGACTTAATGAAGCACAGTGGACCAACACCAGCAGATAACATGGCTCCCCAAATCAACACAGACTGTGGAAACTTCACACTGGACTTCAAGCATCGTGCATTGGGTGCCTCTCCATTCTTCCTCCAGACTCTGGGTCCTTGGTTCCCAAATGAGATGCAAAAGTTGCTCTCATCAGAAAAGAGGACTTTGGACCACTGGGCAACAGACCAGTTCTTTTTTTCTGTAGCCCAGGTAAGACGCTTCTGACGTTGTTTGTTGTTCAGGAGCGGCTTGACAAGAGGAATACGACATTTGAAGCCCATGTCCAGGATCCGTCTGTGTGCGGTGGCTCTTGATGCACTAACTCCAGCCTCAGACCACTCCTTGTGAAAGTCCCAACACTTTTGAATGGCCTTTTCCTGACAATCCTCTCCAGACTGCGGTCATCCCTGCTGCTTGTGCACGTTTTTCTACCACATGTTTCCCTTCCACATAACCTTCTATTGATGTGCTTTGATACAGCACTTTGGGAACATCCAACTTCTTTTGCAATTACCTTTTGCGGCTTTCCCTCCTTATGGAGGGTGTCAATGATGGTTTTCTGCACAACTGTCAGGTCAGCAGTCTTTCCCATGCTTGTGATTCCTACTGAACCAGCCTGAGAAACCATTGAAAGGCTCAGGAACCCTTTGCAGGTGTTATGGATTCATTAGCTGATTAGAGTGGGACACTTTGATTTGAGCCTAGAATATTGAACCTTTTCACACTATTCTAATTTTCTGAGATTGTGAATTTGGGGTTTTCATAAGCTGTACGCCATAATCATCACAATTATACCAAAGTAAGCCTTGACATATCTCGCTTTGCATGTAATGCATCTATCTCATATATTGGTTTCACCTTTTGAGTTGCCATACTGACATAAATGAACATTTGCACGATATTCTAATTTTTCGAGTTTCACCTGTATTTTTATTACTTGGATATATTATAATGTTACTGTATGGGAATCCTAGCAAATAAGAGGAACAAGGCTTCCTTTATTACTCTAAAACAAGTCCTAGAATATTTAAATAACTTATAAGTATACTGTTGGCTTAAAAAAAGGCATATGGTGACAAAAGAAAGCCATCAAGAAAAATGAAGACAATTAATTGTTACTGTCTGCTATTTCTTGGGGCCCTTAAGTTATTCTTTTACACAATTTATGTTATTATTTATTATTATTCATTTAGGCTAATGAGAGATAACACTTTCTTGTAGTATTTATAATCTATCTATAACAGACTTTCATATAAAATATCCATCTTCAAATTTTGTTCCAAGGGAAAATTAGGAATGCATTTTTAACTTTGCAGCAAAGTATTGCAAAAGGATGGCAAGCAAAATAAGGCTGCCAGCTTTCTTTTTAACTCTCAGTTAAATATTTTAGTTGCGTATATTGCTATATGGTGTGTGCCAATCTCATTTCTGAGGAAATTGCTTTATGACTGAACTAACAATTAGGAAAATGTGAACATTACCTTACACTACATTACATGGCTTCTTCCTTTCCATGCTTTTCCATTTGTATTGCGACTTTTGGATTGTAATTGGAATATTATTGCTAATTGTATAAACTGCTCAAGGAGCTCTTTACAACTGATTTGCAGGTAAAAGGCATCAAATTTAATTGTGGACATACTTACAACACCATTCGTTTAATGTAGGTGTCCTTTATAAAAAAAAAAAAAAGACTGATGAATTTAGCCTTCCCTGATTTGGCACCTTCCAGTATGTTGGACTCTAATTCCTATCATTTCTAGCTAAAGCATGTCACATTTTGGATATGAGTCATCATTTGGACAGAAACCTTTCTTCTTTCTGCTATTATATCAACAGCTATTAATGGTATTTAAGTAGGCAGGCAGGCAGGCAGTCAGGCAGGGAGGCAGATAGATAGATAGATAGATAGATAGATAGATAGATAGATAGATGGATAGATAGATAGATAGATTCTGGAAATTACCTTTGTGGGGAGCACATTAGGTAGATCTATAGCCTGATAGTAGGCTTTCCATACTCTTACAACTTGAATAAGTCAAGTAGAAGGAGCTTCCTTATGATGTCTAGTAAGATTCAGTGTAACTGTGAGAAACCAGGAGGGCTGCAGACTACTTAAAAGATTATTGCAGTAAAAGATGTAGAATTTATAGGGACATATATGCCCTTCCTCACTGGCTATCTTTTAACTAAGTAACTAAATAAGAACAACAAGAAAAACATATTAACCTTGCTGAAGTGCTGCTCTGCTTTTGAAATAGATTTCAAAAACTAATTCACTTTCTTCAGAATGAAAAGAAACTGAGAGAGGAACAAAAGCAGGAATTTTTTTCACCACATTACAGGGAATTGTGATATTTCAAATTTCTGTTCAATGCCATCTGTTAAATAGTAAAATATTTCTTAGCAATTGCTCACTTTTTTTTTTTTTAAAATTAGCTCACTAGAGGCTGGTTTAGCTATCTAGATGCTCATATAACCAGTTTCTAAGCAGTAATCTTAGCTTACAAAGAATTAGCTTAAAATATAAGATTAAGTACAATTCCAAACAGAAACATTGAAAATAACATAATTGGCAAAAGTATAATTGGCTGGGGAAAAGTATCTACTTTAGTCTGATATTGGTACCATTAGTCAGAAGACTGTCACTGACAAATCTCTTTCTCCACTAGCCATCTTCTCAGTCTCAGATAGTAGACAGGTATCTGTCTCTTAGTGGTTATACTGGGAATAAGAAGCTCGGTAGGTGAGATATAGCTGTGGAAGGGAAGGCTATCCAATGAAAACTTAAGTATATGGGCAGACAGACATATCCAATGTATGAAAAAGCTATTATTGGTAGAACCTATATAGAATATAATATGTCACTGAGGATGGTCTGAGGGAAATTGAAATGAAGGGTCGCAGGAGTCTCAGGCATATAGATTCATGGCTGACAGCATTATTGTAATCAATCATTAGTGTTGGGGTTGTGAACTTGAGCCAGGGGGCACAAACTCCAGAGCTTTATCCTGCAAAGGGACCCTGCTCTCTGGAATACAAATAATCTTTATATATAACTTTGATTTGCATGCAGAACAAGAAAAAAAATGGTATGAATGAGGGTGTGAAGTTAGTGGCAACACGTTGTCCCTTTCTTTCACGGTCTATCTAGTTGACACATTTGTTTTCTCCTTAATATCAATTTGCAGGAGCATTACAGCATAAATTGAACTTAAATTCTCATGATTCCAATGCAGGAAATCTAAAATAAATTTGTCTCAACACCACCCACCCCCATCCTGGGGCAAGAAAAAAAAAAGAAGTAGCCAATATTTACATGTCAATGATTCCAATTTTGCCACAGTCATACAAACACAATACAGTAATATTCCTGCTGAGGTGTAAATTTCAGATTCTTCCTGTTCAATTTTAAAGTTTATGATTAAATGCTTCTTTATACCCTAGCACAAAATAAATTTGAAGAGATGCTGTCAGTGCAGGGAGGCTACATTGAGTATCAAATGCAGAAAAGTAGAGGGTTAAGAGATAGGTTTTTAGACAAAGAAAGACATAAAGAAAAGCTGCTTACTTCCAGAATAGGTTGTTAATAATCTAATTTTGTTCAGCCCTTCTTGTTTTAGTATTCCGAGGAGAATATATACTCCTTCAAAGGGTAGCATATATTAGAAGGTGCAGTTTAGTTTTATAAGTTTAGCCATTGCTAGGGAGCAAAAGCTTAAATTGTGTGCCAAAGGTCTTCTTCATGAACAGATATGTAGGTAAAGTTTCAGAAGGTTTTCAATCGGTATTGCAAATATCTTCATATATGTAAAACTTAATTAGAATGTCTTAATATACTGCCTAATTTGTACTGCTAGACCTGCTTGAACCTTATTTCTTAATTATCTTTTGTAACACCTGCTCCTATGAGTCTCAGCTCATTTTAAGTTCTTTTTCACAATTCCTATCTTTTTTAAAAAAATAATGCGTTGCTAACATAGCTTTTATTATCCTAGCCGTTATTGTTTAAAGAGTTTCTTCCTATCATTGCTCCTTTTCCACAAATTATTTTTATGTCTATTTCTATTTAAAATGTTACTTAATAGACATATTTGAAAACCCTGGGTACAACCAAACTCTATAAACACCAATGGGTACTTTGATATTATTTTCAGGAAGAAGTAAATTTGCACACCATGATTCCCTCTGTTGCCATTTAATTTTCAGTTATTCATTTTTAGTTTTCCAAAGAGAATTATCACTGTGACAATAATAGAAAGCATGCAAAAATGGATGTTTTGGTATTTTTATATAGTCTGTTGTGGAGCAATTAAATGCATGATAAGCCCAGCTATGCAATAATGTGGGAACACAATAGAATTTGGAGTCCTATGAATGTGAAAAATATTTTTGTAATTCTAGCTGCTGTGATAAGATTTTTAAAACTGTAGAGGGCTCCCAATTAAAGATGCTCAGCATAAAAAATGCCTGCCCCTTACCCAGAACAGGTGGTTGTCATTATGAAGTTTATTCAAACTGTGTAAATAGCACTCCAAATGTTATTACCTTGCAAAATGTTTTACTAGCCTGCTGGGCACTGGCTGTATTTCTACCATGAGCACGAAAAGAGATCTTCCCTTATCAAGCTGAGTGTGTATCTCCTGTAAGGACTATTTCATTATTCTTCAGCCATGTGATCTCTCACTTATATAGACTTCCATGCAGTTATCTGTACAGTTCTCAATGGTTCATGACAACTAGGAAAGAGCTTATATTATGCTAACCTCTCTCACCATCACACCATAACTTAAGGTTTATGGTAAGCATGTAATTTGGGACCATAGAAATACAGCAAGCTAGGCATCGGGGTTGACTCATAGCTAAAATGCAACACAAAAATAATTTTAATACATCACATTTAAATTGTTTTTGTTGCACTGCAACATATAGTTGTAATATGAAGTGAATTCCTATTGAAATCCAAGGGGTTTTCTTGTATTTTGGAGAAGTGTTATAAATCATGAAGTCTGTAATACAAGCAAAATAAATTCACTACCTGCTACTTAACTTCCACTCTCAACGTTCAGATATGGGTATGACCTCTGTTTTCTACTGACCTCTGAGATTTTCCATACATTGTTTTGCGTTATTATAAAATTTGTGTTTCATTTAAAAATACATATGGTTGTGTAAAGGGGACAAAGCAGAGAAAGCCCATTTGTTTCAACTGAGTATATAAAAGCAAATAACAAGCTTTGCATTTATTTTGTTTTCATGGAGAAACCAAAACAAACCTATTTATGTTATTTCTTGGAGTGAATGAATTATTTTTTTCTGTAAAATATGAAATACAAAAAGAGCTGTGAAAAGGACAAATTATCTGTGCTATGATATAAATAAATAAGTAAATAAATAAATAAATGGAAAGCTTGTTTATTATTTCTACACAATAAGATGTCATTAATGAGAATCACAATTATGTTTTCTACAAATGTCCAGCTCTTTACAGTTCCTTAAAATAGAACAAGGGAGCCATTTCTGTCAAAAAGTAAAGAACCAGAGATCTACTTTAGGAGAACACAATAGCTTATTGTGGACCACTCACCAAGCAGTCCATTTATTCTCACATTTCCTTTACACCATATACTGTTCTTTCATATTCATCTACCAGCCTTAACTCCACATTCACACAAAATATCCCATAGTTTTTCTTTCTCATATTTATACATTTCTCAGTAACTTGCTAAAGATGGGGGGCGGGGGGAATCCAGTCTGCAAAAAACCTTGCCTTGTATAAAGCACTGTACTTCCCAAATTTTGCTCCTTGTCAGCTCTTATATCCTGAATTCTGCCACACTATCACAGGCATGTTTAAGAAACTAATCTTTCTGTTGCTTCTGCATTTACTATTTCTTACATTTCCTTCCAATGATCAGGTAAGATTTAATGTTCATTCACATATTAAACAAGTTATTCAGCCATTCTATAAGCAAACTACATTCATATTTTGACATTTTCCAGTCACACCATTTGTTTTCCTTTTCCATAATTTCCTTTTCATTAATTTCTTCTTAGACAATAACATCATGGCATTCATTTCAGTTGTACACTCTTCAGTGTTACTATCATTCCCATATACATCTCTAAAATACTCCTAACTTCCTCTCATATCATTTTCATTCAAATAATTTCACTACTTTTATTTTTAATTCTGTTCACTCTCCTTGAGGCCCCTTGTTTAGCCCCTTTTCATCACTTCCAAAACATTAAAAAAAAAAATCCATATTTTTTTTTCCAATATATCATTTTCCTATTTCTTACTGTCTTTAACTACATTATTTGCAATTCATTGTCCTGCTTGTGACATTTAATGCCCTTCTTGGCAAAGAGCCTGGTTATGCTCCAATGTTTCTGCCTGCCCTATAAGATATGGCAGAGCAGCATGTTCCAAGTCCCATACTTGAAGCAATGTCATCTAATAGGTCCCAGGAAGCATGTGTTTTTGCATTGGCCTGGAAGATCTGGATCTTTCCCCAGGCCCTAGGATGAGTTGATTTTTGGTATCTTTTTATTATCAGACCCAGTTTATTTTAGCTTTTATCACTTCTTTCTGGTCTTGCTATCTTATCATATTGGCTGTTGTTGTATTGTATTGACTGTTTTTATTGCAAGCTGGCCAGAGTAGATTGAATGGGGTGGCTCTATAGATTTGATTAGATAAATAAATAAATAAATAAATAAATAAATAGCATTTGTTTTTTCTCTATATGCATTATCCAGTATGAGACATGGCTGACTGAAGATGTCTCTGTGAATGAGCAGAAACCATAATTTGGAATGTAAGAATGATCTTGGAAGACTTTTTTTGATTTTGTTAATGTAGCCTATCAATAAAGTAGAAGTAGCTTATCTAGTTGTGTTTCCTGTCTGGTTTACCTGGGAGGGCTGACATCAATCTTGCAAGTCTGAATGTACAAATCTCCCACCATCCCTATTTGCCACCTGATCAATTAGGGCGGGTCCTTTATAAGTTTCTTTCTCTGCCCATTACTCAGTTGCAGGCTCCTCCTCCTTTTATCTGATCATTCTCTAGGCAGCATCTCTTTCTCCCATCTTCCAAGGTAATTCTTACATTCCATTACAGACAACAATTGCTGAGAAGAATGAAAGACCACAAGTAGACTGGTCCTTCGAATCTTTCCGGAGAAGGAGAGATCAGGATTGCCCACAAGTGCTTTGAATGGCAGCTCCTCATGAGAAGACTGTAAAACAGTGGTCTCCTGTGGGTTTGAGTGCCAGAAACCGAGGGAGATGACATCTTTACTCTCAGCAGTGGCAGAGCCTTTCATAAGTACACTAAGCCAGCCGAACTCACATTTTGGAAATGTTCAGTTTAATCACTTTATGGATATTAGAGACCCTCAAAATGGTGAGCTTAATTTGACACCTGGTGAGTTTTATTTTCTTTAGATTTAAGACATTTTAAACAGAAATTTAAGAATTTAAAATAATATACAATTATTATTATTGAATAGCAAAAAAAAAAAAAAAAAAAGATTTAAGACAGTTTTAAATGGATTGGGAGACCAGAGAGATTTGGAATATTGGTCATTTTTGCTGTAAGATTTGAAAAAACAAGTATAGAATTAAGTAATATACTCATGGGAAATGACTGAAATGGAACTAAACCCATATTAGGAACTGAGGCTTGATGAAGGTTGCAAATGGACACTAGAAGGAACTAAAGGACCAGGCAAGAAAAGAGTTAAAATGGCTAAGTCAGCTATTACTTTTTCTTATCTTAAACAGTTTTTTGAAACATGGACTGAAATATTAATACAGTGGTACCTCGGTTCACGAACGCTTCTGTTCATGAACAATTCGGTTCACAAACAGCTCTGGTCGCAAAATTTTGCCTCCGTTCGCGAACGCCGGATCGGGTTACGAACAGGATCCGCGGCCATTTTCCCTCCCGTGACACGTGGTCGCGGCTTCCTGTAGGGAGGGGGACTCTCCCTCCAAGCAGTAACCGCCTCCCCACCCACCTTCCTGTCCTCCACACCAGAAGTCGCGTCGAGCAAGGTTAGCTTTCTCTCTCTTCGTACTGTACTTTGTGTCATATTTTTGCAGTTTTTTAAAAAAGAAACGTATGGTTCAGAACGGATTAACCGTAATTACATTGAAACTTATAGGGAAATTTGATTCGGGACGTGATCAAAAATCGGTTGGCAACCAAATTCGTAGGGGTCAGAACGGATTAACCGTATTTACATTGAACCTTATGGGAAAATTTGATTCGGTTCACGACCAATTCGGTTCACGACCAGAGTCGCGGAACGAATTAAGTTCGTGAACCGAGGTACCACTGTAACTGTTATCTCAGAAAAGATACAGATTTCAGTGGAGTAACTTTTAGAAGATGATGAGAAAAACTTTAAAAAACTTGTACCTGACATAGACATTATACAGTTTGAAGGCATGGATGACAACAAAATTGAGATTACCAAAATGGGAATGCAAAAGAGAAATTAAGAAAAGGATCTGGACATAGAACAGCTGTGACAAGAAATCCTCAATTATGCCTCTTTATGGGATTTACAAAATAGGCTGGTGAAAGCTTTGAAGACTCCTTTTTAAATGAGTGATGAAAGATCAGATCCTGCAATGCCATCAGAAGGATTTTAAGATCAAGATTGTGCAGTGCAAAAAGAAGGAATATAGACTACTTGACCAGGGATAAACTATTTGTTTGATATTGCTGGTAACCCCAATGGACTTTTTGCTGAACTAAGATTGAAAAGATGATGATTTCTGGATTGCATACAGATAAAAGTTAGGCTATGGAGAGAAGAGATTGTTTATTTGTTACTTTAAAGGACGGTGAAAAGTTAGTAGATCAGCTTATGCTTGGTGTGATGAAGGTTGGAAGCCACTTCTTTATTATTGTCTTTGTTGCTTTTTTTTCTTTTTCCTTTCTCTTCTACCTTTTTTCTTTTTCTTTTGTACCTTCTGAACTTTTTCTTTTTTTCTTTTAGTTTAGTTTGTATTAGATTTTACGACATTCATTCAAAACCTCAATAAAATTATTACCAACAACAACCACAAAACTGAGGATCTTGGTCCTGACAAATTCAGGACTCGTGCATAAATGCTATTAAAATTAATGAGGTCTTTAATGTAAATCAGTGAAATGTTCTTAAAATAAGCTAGATTGATTTTCACAGAACTTGTGCATCTCATATTTTTTTCTGTAAGTCAAGCTGTGGTTGATACAGCTCTACTAGTGCATGGAGGAAATGTCCTTTTATCTCTCCTGGCCTGCTAGCTGAAGGGGCTGTCAAAAATGAGGAAGTAAGCAAATTTGTACAATATGGATTTTTAAAAACCTTCCTACCTTAACTCTACTAGTAAGCTGTCTGAAAATGAAATGCAGGCAACCTTACAAAAAAATTAACAAATTAATTAAATATAATATTAAAGACACATTAACCACATAGTCCTATGATTGCACATTTGTTCACAAGGAACTTTAGCGATGTAGAAATGGTCCCTTTTTCATATTTCCATTAGTAGTGGTGAATGTTTGATATTCTTTCTATTAGCAGCCTATTTCCAACTGGCCACTTCATAGTTGATATTCTAGACAATGAGGAAAAAGGGAAGCTATAAGCATTTTACTTTAATTCAATAAGATTTCATTAATTACATGAACTTCCAATGAATTGGATATCATTTTAATTTTTGCTTTAAATACTTTTCAGTCAAGCCAGTAAATAATTTCTCAGGGTTAATTCCTCTCATTAATAAAAGCTTTTTTTTATTTATGTATTTATGTATTTATTTCAATTTATATAGCTGCCAATCTCACATACGTGACTCTGGGTGGCTTACAGAGTTAAAAACATAAAAACAATACAACAAATAACCAAAAATGTAACAAAGAAAAAATCATTTAAAAACCTTAAAAACAATAAAAATCATTATAACAACCAAACTCTGTGGGAGAACGCATTCAATTTCCCTAGGAATACAGCAACTTTGCTGTAAGAGCAAAAGTGAGGAAGGACCATGATGAAAAGGAGAAAGGTATATACTCATCCCATGGCTAGGCAGATTTTCCCGGTTTTCTTATTTTTTTTGCTTTGCTTTGTTTTCTCCCTTTAGAGAAATAAGGTTTACCTTTGTGTCTTTAACAATTGTATACTTATTTGAAGATTTACACTTCTGCTTTTGCATGTTTTCTGCCACAGAGTGATGGGAAACCATACGGCTGATTTTCAGTAACTGCTTGACTACAACTCAGCATTATGGTTGGGAGGGGTTCCAAAAACTTCTTATATAGAGGAATACATAACTGTAAAAGGCTTTCAGGGGGTACTTGCAGCTCTGCAATCCTAAGCTGCTCACTCGTGCTATAAAGGAAATCAAACAGCAGGCTGCATTTTAAAAGACCTCTGAGGAACATCCCAATATTGCTATTTTGAGGATATGTAAAAGCAAATAATTGTTTTTCTGCCAATTCAAAAATGTTTGAAAATTGGTTCAGAATGCTTCAATTCCTTGAATCACTTCACTCTCAAACATAATAAAGAGGAGGCAATGTGTTTCCCACCCGCCACAACTTTCCTCTTATTTTCAGGTCTGTGTCATCAATATATCACAGAACAGGCTATTCATCAGGAATTTTGATACAGGCTGGTGTTAGAATGAGGATATTTATGCAGTTGCCAGGGAACCAAAGGGTCAGAAAGATTAATTTAATCCTGTTAACCCTCTGAAGCAGATAATTTTGGTAGCCAGTATTTTTGATAGAGGTGACCTGCTTTGTTTAACTGGCCATTATTTTCATATTCACAAATGCAGGTGTTATTAGGTCGGATTGAGTTAAACTAAGATGGTGATTGTCTGATATAAAATAAAGGTGAGTGCTGGCTCAGGGCTTATCACCTATGGAAGCCAGCTACATACCTCATTGGTCTCAGGCATGTTTTCCCAATGGATGACCAGACTTCTGAAAAAGAGCCTGGCTAATGCTTCAGCTATCTTCCATTTAAGAACCAGCTATATATCCACAAAAACAGAATTAACTGAGGCCAGCCCAGTTAACTGTAAGTAGCTGCAAACATTTACAGTGGCAAATCTGAGTCTGTAGAGATAAAGTAGTAGAACTCTATGGCAATAACATGCATGAGCTATGATATTGCTAAAAATAAAATGAGTTATATATGATCTGTACTACATTATAAATACCATAATAAGGCTCATTCGTTTCTGTAAGACTCACTTCCAAGTGAGCATGCATAAGATTAATCTGTTAAGGAAATTCATCCATAGTGCATATCTCTGTATCATCATCATTCTGCAAGTAATGACCACAGATACAAAAAAGCCCGATCTTATTAGTTTTTTGTCCAGCATGCTTGTGAAATCCAGCAACAATACAACTGTGAATACAGCAATAATATATCCTATGAAAAAGGATTTCTAGAAAATATCAGGATGTCCCAATGCTGTGTGTGGGATGGGGCAGGTGAAGGAATGCATGGGTATAAAGAAGGCTAAGCATTTTGCATCTCATAAGCAAAAATGTCTAAGCTCAAAAGTGAACACAGTTTTTGTTCAATTCTCATGTAATTACAATAAGAGAGCATAATAATAGAATCTATTGACAAATGATTCAGAACAAACAAACAAAAATCTTAGCACAGGACATAGAAGTCACTTCCACAACTTGTGGTGATTTCCATAGGAATTAGTCTAATTTGTAAAAGATAGAGTTATTTTTCATTATGGGCCTATGGAATTTCTACATTTAAAGGATGCCTTGTGCTGTATATCGGTTGCTATGGACCAATAGCAGACTGGCTTCTTCCTCTGTTTATAAGCTTTATAGAGATAAAGATATATGAGTCTTCTACATGAATGCCTAAGACAGCATACCCTACCCACCAGCGTCAGATACAAACCTCCAATAACTGTACAGCTGGATGGAAAATAGTGCAACAAAGCAACCATAAAATTATACAACTAATGATCATGGATGCACACCTCAGACCCAGCAAATACCAACATACCATTGACAACCTCAAGGAGCAACTGGAATAAACCATGACCCCAGAGCACACAAATATATTTACAACCACCATCAAAAGCATATCCCTAAGACAAGCTGAGAAAAGAAAAACAAAACTTCAAACCAAACTGCTCAAACTAGACCCCAGAAACAAAGAGGTACCTGAACCAGAATGGGTAATCAACATGTCAGCCAACCACTATCCACTGCAGAACACAATATCCTCCAGAAAGGCCTCAACTATAACATGGACAATGTCAATCATCTAGAATTCTGTGCAGCCTTAGAAGCAGCATTTAAAACTACAGGACTTAACACAGGGACCCAAGAAAACATAGGGCAGACAATCATACCACAGATCAGAAGAACACAATATCAGCACCAACTCAAAGCAGAGGACAAAGCAGCCCTCAAAGGAAGGCCTAAGGAAGGAACAAACCATCATTATCCTCCCAGCAGACAAAGGCCAAACCACAGTTATTACGGAAAAACCACAATACTTGCAAAAAGCCAAGAAGTTATTAGAGGACAAAGAAACCTACATCCCACTTAACACCAACCCAGTACAGAAACTAGACAACCTAATCAAGAAAACCCTTCATGACCTAACCCAGAAAGGCCAGATCACAAAAATACAGTGGCAGATGAAAAGCAGTGGACCCATCCTACCACGTTTCTATGGATGACCAAAAATACACAAGCCTCTTTGATAAATTCTATCTTTACCAGGGACTCCAACATACAACATAGCGAAAGAACTGACAAAAAACTTGGACATCTCACAGAGAAGAGCGAATATTCTATCAACTCCTCAGTACAGTGCCTCCAGAAAATCAAATATGTACACATAGATGAAGTTTAAGTCATGGTCTCATTAAAGTTCACAGCACTCTTTACATCCATGAACCCAGAACTAGTGAAAAATCCATATCAGCAGTACCACACAACACACCTGACCTAACCAAATATACCCAGATTGAAATACCCAGAATCATGGACCTCATCAACCTCTGCCTCACTATCTATTTTCATTTGGATGGACAAATATACCAACAAATCAGAGGCACACCCATGGGATCACCACTGCCAGGAATCATAGCAGAGATTGTAATGCAATGCCTAGAAACTATAGCACTTCCACACATACAACCTAAAGTATGGATACGGTATGTAGATGACACTTTTGTCATAATAAAAAAGGAACAACTAGAGAAGATGTATTGTCGAAGGCTTTCATGACCGGAATATGATTGCTGGTGTGGGTCTTCTGGGCTGTGTGGCCGTGTTCTGGAAGTTTTGTTTCCTAACGTTAGGAAACAAAACTTCCAGAACACGGCCACACAGCCCGGAAGACCCACACCAGCCAATTAGAGAAGACACATGAAACTATCAACAATATCTTCAAATGAATAACATTCACCAGAGAAGAAAACAACAACACTCTACCCTTCCTAGATATCCTTATCAGCAGAGGAAACAACAGCAAATCAGAAACCCAAGTCTATCGGAAGACAACCCATACTAATCAAGTATTCCATTACCAAAGTAACAACCCAACCTCCCACAAGAGGAGCTGTGTAAGAACATTATTCAAACGAGCACAAATGGATTGCAGCAACCCAGAACAGCAGAAAAGGAAATAGACCCCCTATACAACATCTTCCAACAAAATGGATGTCCACACAACTTTATCGAAAATGCCTGTTCACTCAACCTACTACAACACAACCAACACAAGCTATGAAAAGGATAACACTGCCATACATCAGAAACATCTCAGAAACTACCAATAGACTATTACAACCACATGGCATCTCTGTAGCACACAAACCAACTAAGGCCCTCCAAAACTTCTTAAGCAAACCAAAAGACCCAGTAGCCCAAGAAGAAAAAACAGGAGTCATCTACAACATACAGTGTAAAGACTGTAACAACCACTATGTAGGACAGACAGGCAGCAGGCTTGCAGAGTGCATCCATGAACATCCATAAACACCAACTAGCAGTCAGAAGACATGATGAAAACTCCTTAATCTCACAACACATGGACAGACTTAACCATAGTTTCAACTGGGAAACTGTCAGCATCTTAGACCAAGCTAAATCCAAACATGTGAAGGAATTCCTGGAAGCTTGGTATTCACACAAGGCAGCAATCAACAGGCACATAAACAACATCTACACACTATTTAAAAGAGACAATAAAAAGGAAAACAGAAGACCAGAACATCTCCTCACCAGCAATCATCACCCAGATAAGCAGAGATTAACACTAAGATTATCACCAGACACAATCAGCAGTAAACAATTCCCTAATCAAGGAACTACCAGAGTAAAAAATAAAACAAAACCCCCACCCCCACCAAAACTGGCAGGCCAAGCCACTGTATACAAGCAGAGAGCAAACCCCATCCCATTCCAGCACTGAAGATGTTATCTAGCCAGGTAAAGAAATGTTTGCAAGAAAACAGTCAAGCTCAGAGATCTCCAAGGACTCCATATATAAATCTGACACAGAGTTATAAGAATGTATATATTCTTTAACTCAGTGGTACATAGAGTTTGTAGGATAAGGATTGCACCAGGCTGTTGAATGGTATGGCTGGCCAACATTTTTCAAAACATGGGCAGATCAAAGAACAAAGAAGCGGGTGAAGCTAGAATAAAAACATGCTTTAATTTAAGTTAGCTATAACATTAAATTAATGTGATTGTTCTCTATGTATTTAAGAACTCCTCTAATTTTATTACATTACAATTTGTTGTACAATTTCCTCATTGCTGTTTTTCAGCCATAGGTAAGCTTTTTGTGCACATTCTATAGTTTCAATACAAACGCTTTCCAGAGTCTATGAACTGCAAGTAATTAAAACTGGATTACAGTAACTTTTCCAACTATTGATAAAAAGTGAAGATACCCTCAAATTGAACTTGACTCCTGGTGATTACATTGACACTTGCATGCAGTTTTCTTGGCAACAGCACAGAAACGATTTGCCACAGACTTCTTCTGGGATGTTTTTTCAACTTCTCTATTTAGCCTACAATCCTAGAATTCTCTGGTGGTCTTCCATCCAAATACTAATCAAACCTGACCCTTAGCTTTCAAGCCTAGGCAAAGTTGGTCAGGTCCTGCCACCTGCCAAGGTACCAGCTAATGAGCAATACATTTTTGTTTTGTTTGTTTTTTTTGTTTTGTTTGCTTTGTTTGTTTTGTTTGTTTGTTTTAAGGGTGCAGAAAGTTCTGTACATGCTGTCCTTTCATTATGTAACATAATAACATTTAATGCACTTCATAGCCATTATTATTTAAAAACCAATGTGCTGTGCAAAACAACAGTAATGCAGTTTGCTTGTCAGTATTTATACTAGACTGTCATTAAGTGTCTAATGATTTTATACATGTTGATTACAATAATCATGTTTTCTGTTCTTCTAACACCCCAAAGAAAGAATTGTAATGAAATCCAATGAAACCAACATTTAGAAACCAACCATTTATGCTGTCACAGGAGTTTTGCTCTGTTCTGGTCTGATTGGCATATAAAAATTAGTTCTCTGAAATTCTTTGGTTCTTTAGATGGCTTTTTCTTTCCCTTTACATTTGCAATATATCTCATAGAATACAGTATATCTGTATATATTCGTTACGGAGATTCATAATAAAATCAAATAGCTGTTTCTTTCACTTTTCCCAAGTTCTCTTCAATGTATGTTCATAACTTGACTTGATTAGTCTTGGAGGATTTCTGTGAACTTTTCAGTTGCCCAAATATAGATTACTGAACACCAAGGTGCAATATTTCGTCTCTCCCCTGCCTTCTATAGAAGACCTTTCAATACTGTAGACAGAATGGTGCAAGTAAGTACCAAGATATTAGTCCCTGAAGTATGCATGTTAGGGATGGGCAGCTGTTGATTACATATTCCCAAGCCACAAATTCATGCTATTGAAATTAGGCAGTATGATTTTTATTTTATTTTCTTTGCTTATGGAGGAAAGGTGATTAACTTTCCCCACCACACACACAAATAATCAGTGAAAAGGAATCAATATAATATTTATTAAGTAACCAGTATGTGTAATACACTTATTAAGTATATTATGTCTTGCCTGTATGAGGAACCATCCTTAAATGGGGAGAAGGACCAAAATAAAAAGGGGGAGCACCCCAAGAATTAGACTCTGTGCTGCCATGCTCCAGCACTGATAACGCAACAACAATTAGCTTCATTATTCCTAACCTGGACCAGCAAACAACGAAAAGCTCAGAAGCCTCTTTCAATCAGCCATATAGAATACTGCCATCCAAAGATAAACACCCTAATGTAGAAAGCATAGGAGTACTCAGCTATGTTCAGAGACAACTAGACCTAACACTGCTATCCATGAGAAACCAGATCTGAGCTAGTTGCCCTGAGTCTAATCAAAACCTATGGTATTTAGGGATCCATGCAAATCCATAACTGTCTTCACCACTACCTATTCATAAAACTCTTAACTACAACATTTTCCTATACTGATTTGGAAGTAATCTCTAATTTCTATCCAGTTTGTTCTTGCAAATGAGTCTGCTTGTATGTGAATGGACTGTGGACTGAATTTATTACTGAGATAACCTTGACATATTTTCTATGACTCCCTTCTAGATAAGACTTGTTGTTTATGAGGCCAGGAGAGTGTCACTCAAATGTCAGGTGGTG
Organism: Liasis olivaceus; assembly: GCA_030867105.1. NCBI lineage: Eukaryota > Metazoa > Chordata > Lepidosauria > Squamata > Pythonidae > Liasis > Liasis olivaceus. The sequence goes on along the minus strand of CM061354.1, from coordinate 33,317,324 downwards.
GCTCTCATATAGGTTTCCCATGCTGTTAGTACATGCATACAATGAAGGTTCTCAACTGTATGAAATACTTAGAGATATGAATAGTTTTTGATATTCAGATGCCCTATACAGATTGCCATAAATTGGCAACACATTGCGAATGTTGTAGGGAAGCCAACAGATGCAGTCTTGCTTAACCTCCAGACATATGTCTAATGTATGGAAGTAAAGAAGAAAGGCAGAATGATCTGGTGGCAACAAATCTGAGAAACATCAAGAGTTTATGCAATCTTGATGACATGGCCAGTCATGTTGAAAATTCAAAAAAAAAAAAAAAAATTCTGAAAACCAGATAACAAAAGCATTTTATGGAAACTCCTTGGAGCAGAATGAAAAGAATTACAGTCTAGAGTGCTACAGAAACATGAGTACTTACACAAATGGTAGTGATGAAAAAGCATGGAATGGTAGAATTATAAAGTGAAAGAAGCTGCAGTAGATAAAAAGGCAGATTAAATTTGATCTAATAAAAAAAAAAACTGGTGAGGAAGTGGGGGAAATGCCTAAACAATGCATCTCTAGCAATGAATGGAATGAAAAATATGGAATAAAAATTGAAGAGACTAAATGCTGGAACACATATTTTGTAGATTATAAAGTGATAGCAATCAAAGAGTAGTGTTGGAGAAGGTACTATAAATGTTACTGTTCAATTAAAAATTGACAAAAAGAAAATAATAGACATGGTAAAAATGTTGAAAAATTGTAAAGTTGCAGCTGTAGTCAGTGAACCTGGAAAAAAAAAGAAGATAAAATATGGATGTCAATTGTTTATGGAGTGGTTGTCTTTGTGAAGATTATATCTATGTCTGGCAACTGGAAAAATGTAATAGCTGCTTCACTGTACAAAGTCAAATGCAGCAACATTGAATATAGAAGCTATAGGGGGATTGCTTTGTTAAATGTGCTTTGGAAAGTGTTTGGCAGAATTTTGATTAAATGTACAGTATATGAGAAGTGACAAAGAATAAAATGTGGGAAGTTCAATATGGCTTTAATGTTAGTTAAGAAATGTTTATTCAGTTTCATACAACTTGTAAATCTCTTTTCTATCTTTTTTTGTTGCATTTACTTGTTCATGCACTCCAATACCTATTAAATTGAAATAAAAACAATTAAATAATGAAAATGTCTGAATAAAAGCATGCTTCTGCCCACTTTGTTATAGGCAACTGAGGCTTAAGGTATGTTGGATGCAGTGGGAATTGATGTACTTATGGTACATAAGTATGGTAAATCAAAAAGAGATACGGCTAGAAACAAATGTGTACTGAATGAATATGGATTAAACACAAAAGGAATATCCAGTAAAAGAAATATGTTGAAGTGATTTGGTCATATAGTGAGAATGAATGAAAAACAAATTATGAACAAAGAGGAAATGGGTCAAGATGAAGGTAAAAATTGAGAAAATCATGACTGGAATATAGTTGATGAGATCTTCAAGGAGAAGGAGAAGGAGAAGGAGAAGGAGAAGAGCAGCAGCTAAAGAGCAAAGTGTGATCTATGAAGTAGTAGATGGATGTGATGGAAGCAAGTTTGGCTTGCAAGCATAGAGAGGTATGTAGATGTATCTTCAGTGGTGTTGGTGCAAACTGTATTAGTACTATGTCTTTTTCTTACCTGTTGGTTACTTTGACTTACTATTTCTTATTCTTTTTCTGTGCTTCACAAAACATTGCTTATCCCGAAAGGGTATGGTGTGATGGCTACATACAAAACAACAAATTTTTAAAAGCTGACATCAAAATAAACAATCTGCATTTTATGGGATTAATATCACTAGAGAGAAGCTTAAAAATGAAAGCAAAATAAATTGTTAATCAGAAAAATAATTTACATAAGAAAATATTGTTCTTTTTAATTGGTTCACTTATATTTGCAAAGCTTAGTTCCTACTCATCCAGTACCAAACATATAGATTTACTATTCTTAACATTAGAGACACTTCATGATCCTAGCAAAATAATCTCACAATGGCTATTCACCTAAACCATTATCCAATTCAATCATTTCTCCCTAATTTTTACTCTAATTCCTTAAAGCCAGAAACAAATGCCTCACACTTTTCCTACTGCTTCTTGGCTTCTGGGATGATTCAGCTGTTTGGTCAGACTATGCGTAAACCCTATAGTGCTGATCTCTATTACAGCTTGGTTAGAATTTCAGCAGAACCTCACAAGAGAAATAGCTACTCTCTTCTGCTACCAGTGTGAGTTTCAGATTGTCTCCTAAAGAAATTATTTCAGATTGTGTTTTCCTTCATCCTGTTCCCTTCAGCCACCATTGCTAATCCTTCTTTAGCTGATTATTATATTTCGATGCTTTGATGTTGCAACTGAATACTGAGCAAAGATTCAGTACTGAGACAGCCTCCTTTTAGTATGCAACATCTTTTCTCCTCCCTCCCTCAGAAAGTGATCCTCTGCTGACTTAGGAAGCACACTAGAGGGGTATCTCTTTTGTTTGTAGTTAATTTTTTAAATTATTTATACAGCAGCAACTCTGGGTGGCATAGAAAGAGTAAAAACCCTGTTTTTACAATAGCCCATGAAGCCTGAGGCAAATAATACATTCTAATCATAAAATCAAATCAAGAACAAAGCTTACCTAACCGTCTGGCACAAAAGGCTGGGAAAATAGGGGTTCCTATTCCTGTGTTTCTTCCCAGCAACATACATACTTACATTGCTTTTATTTTAATATTTTACCTTATTATCTTTGCTTTGTCTCTTCTCTCTCTCCTATCTTGGATAATATTAACAAAGCTAAGCAGTCAGACCTGTTCACACTTGGATTTGAAACTACCAAGAAATTCTTGCAAACTGAAAAAAGTATCCTAAAAAATGGAATTAAAGACCACTTTCTTGTTGCCAATAAAATTATATGGTCATAGCCATGCCATCACCAAAAGCTGAGTCTTTATACATAAACAGCTATACTGTAGATCTACAACCACAGCCATGCACGCACACATGCATGCTGAATTCTAAATAAACTGATTCACTTCAAAAGTATGTAGTTCCTGTTGGAGGTAGCTTTTCTGGCATGTAAATCTGCCGGTTCAAAATATTCCTTCGTACCTGGATGAGCAACTTTTATGAGTTTGGGCCAAAATGCAGGTCCACAACAACAACAACAACTATTCTTTAATATAGCTGAGAACGAAATTTTATATCAAGGAGATTGGTAGTCAAGTAAGATAACTGATAAACTCTGACAGTTAAAACTTTCGATATAAAAACAGATTCAAATGCTGGAAATTGGATTTCTTGTTCTGACTCTTTGAGAGCTCTTTGACTTACATTATTCAGTTGTGTCAGCCACAACATATAACATAACATAACATACATAACATATAATATAATATAACATAATATTATAACATAATATTATAACAATATAACATATAATATAATATAATAACATATAACATAATAATATAACATATAATATAACATAACATACAGTCCTGTGGGGGGGAAAAATAGTAGTTAAAGATGCAAATGTGGTTTTAAATTATACTCCTAAAAGATGGAATGTTATATTTTATGAAGGTTTTTGGCTTTATCAGGCCTGGAGGTTGGCAAAGGGATTAATGTTATGTAGTTGAAAATAAACTTATTTTCTACATGTTAAGAAAGTGAGTGAAGATATGTATTTGTTATCAAATTTTGAAATGTGGAAAATAAGATTGAGCAATGTAACCTAACAACCCTTAATAACTTTAAGGATTGAATACATTTTACATTGATATTGTATGGATCTTAATTTTTTTCCTCTTTTTTCTTTCTTTTTAGCCTTTATGTTTGGTTTTTTTTAATGTGGTTTTCTTTTCTTTTCTGAAGATAGTTATACTTCACTAACTAAAATAAGATAAAAAATCAAACAATCCTACCATTTTTCCTGCTTTTTCTTTTAGCCAATTCAAATCTAGGTTTATATTTATCATCCTTCACCTCTGTCTAGAAACTTTAGAATTACTGCATTCTTTCCCACAGAAGTAGACAAAACATTGTCCTTGACCTAGGAAACCTGCTCCTTTTTTCCAACTGTTACCATCAGTGGTTTTTGAGCCAATTTGGGAACATGTTTTATGACTAGAAGAGTTTAAAAAGAGAGATGTTTTCCAAAGAGTTCCTGCTTCTTTTGTTTAAAAGAATTCCCCAATAATTGCACCATCAAAAATTCAACCATTTTGCCTCCAAAATGCTCTTGATTTCTGGGGATTCCATGTAGCCCTCAGGCTAACATTTATCCACTACTGAATTAACCCATATATAGAAGTATGTGATTTGAATTTAGTTCTCTGCCTAAAAGCATGTGTTGTAACACTTTCCATGCCTGAAGTTAAATATATGTACTTCACAGTTGTGTCTCTAAAGTCACCAAGAGCCTTGTTTGGCTCGAGGAAGACTTTACTTTACCTTTGCTATCAGAATGGTACTTATGGTCCACCTTCCCTTAAGATCTCAGAGCAAAGAGATAAAGATGCTATATTACGTCATGCCCCAATGTATGGGGTTTTTCATGAGTTCTGCAGGGGAAAATTTTCTCTATTTTTACCAAGAGTATATCCTGTATCGCATTTTTCTGTTACATTAACTGCCTGGAGGTACTGCAAGAATGGTTTCATCATCACTGGGCTTCTCAGAGACAGAGAACATCTCAGAGATGTTATTCTATGGGGTTCAAACCCCCTTACTGGAATTGAACTCACGGACCTTTGCATATTAGATGACTATATACTGTACACTAACTTTATAAACTGTCTATGTTCTGGGTGCTCAGTGGTTCTAGGAAAGGATATCTAGAAGCTGTCAGTCTACCTTCCCTTAAATTCTCAGAGCAGAGATATATCAATGCCTTTACTATGGGTGTAAGCTCGTGTAGTCTAGAATCTGTGTTACTAGGTTTCTGAATTATATAACAAGCCAATATTGATTCTTCATTGTTTTCCAATGCCTGGAACAAAGCAGAATCAAGTAACAAGCATGCAATAGAGTTAGCCATGCCAGGAAACATGTGAGGTAATATTACTTGAAGAGGGTCTATTTCTGTTATCTGATCCATTTACCAGTTGTTTGTAATTCTGCTTATTAATTGCTCATAAATGTTCATGAATTTCTATGTCACTCAGCTGAACTTGTTAGCTAATGTACAAGTCATTAATTATTCATATTAAGTCATTAGTATCCTAAATTTTGCATGCTCATTAGGTAAACTATCCACTTTAAGGGCACACTGATTCAGAGATGTATCTAAACCGAACTGAGGCAAATAACTATAAAAGCATTCTTGCTAAATTTAATATGGTATGGTACACATATCTTAATATTGTAATGAAGGCCCAATTTAATCAGAAATCCCATCTACTTTTGTTTGTCCTGAAATGCCAAAACTGCACTTTTTAAAGCTTATAGAGGAGGAAAGTTCTTCATAACATGGCAGATATCAAAAGACCCTTAATATAAGGCAATGCTTATGAAGGATCCTTGTTTCCTTACTCCCTCATCCTCCAGTTGCAAATGTAACCATTGTTGCAGATTATACCAGTACTACCTACAGGCATAAAACTTCAATTGTGGTGAAATTGAATAAGCATATTGACATCCATTGATAGCTGATTGTACACAAATCTCACAAGTGATTAATACCTTCATGATTCAAAGGGGTCACCACTCTCAGTACTCATTGCAGAGACAGATCCAGGGTCTAGAAACTACAGCACTCCCACATATTCAACCAAAAATATGGATCTAGTATGTATATGACACCTTCATCATAATTAAAAACAAACAACTGGAGAATATACATAAAACTATCAACAACATCTTCAAAGAAATAAAATTCGCAAGAGAAGAAGAAAACAACAACACACTACCCTTCCTGGAAATCTTCATCAACAGAGGAAAAGACAACAAATTAGAAATGCAAGTCTATTGAAAAACAACCCACACTAATGAAGTGCTTCATTACCAAAGTAACAACCCAACCTCCCACAAGAGGAGCTGTGTAAGAACATTATTCAGATGAGCACAAACACACTGCAGCAATCCAGAACACCAGAAAAAGGAATCAGACACGTATACAATATATTCCAACAAAATGGATACCCACACAGCTTTATCAAAAAGTGCCTGACTCAACCCACTACAGCACAATCAACACAAGCTAGAAAAATGATAACACTACCATACATCAAAAACATCTTAGAAACAACCAACAAATTATTACAACCACATAGCATCACTGTAGCACACAAACCAACTAAAGTCTTCCAAAACATCTTAAGCAAACCAAAAGACCCAGTAGCCCAATAAGAAAAAACAAAGAAACAAACAGGAGTCATCTACAACCTACTGTGTAAGGACCCTAACAGCCACTATGTAGGACAGACAGGTGGATAGCAGAGTGCATCCATGAACACCACCTAGCAGTTGGAAGACAGAATGTAAACTCCTTAATCTCACAACACATGGACAGACTCAGCCAAAGTTCCAACTGAGAATCTGTGAGCATCCTATACCAAGCTTAATCCAAAAACTCTAGGGAATTCCTGGAAACTTGGCATTCAGACAAATCAGCCATTGATAGACACATAGAGATAAACCACATTACACATCATTCAAAAGAGAAAATAAAAAAGCTAAGAAGGAAACAAAAAGACCAGAAAACATCCTCTCCAGCAGCCAACACCCTGATAAGCAGGGATTAACACCACACAAACAATCAAGCAGAAAACAATAGCCTAATCAAGCAACTACCAAGGAGAAAACCACACCCCACCAACACTGGCAAGGCTAGCTACTGTATATAAAAAGGGACCAAACCCCACACTCGCACTGATGATGTTGCCTAGTTGGGTAATGAAATGTCTGCAAGCAAACAAGCAAGCTCAGAAAGCCCCAAGGACTCCATCGAACAAAATGTGGATTTTGTTGAGTTCCAGTCATAACCTTTGAACTGGTCTGAGTCCCCAGCTTTAGGGGAAATGTGACTTTTGAAAGCATTTTAAGCTGAACCTGCCAAAAAACATTGGCAAGTAACTATTGATAGGTTCCCCCCTGCTCTCCCCCTGCTCCCTGGACTTCCCTTTTCCTTCTTCTGTGACACTCTGAAGGCTCTTTCTGTAACCAGTCTTTGAAAGCCAGGACCAGGTGACTTCCTCCTTACATACAGGCTGGCTTTTTCTCCTCCTCCCCCCCCCCCCCATCCTTTTTCTTCCTCCCTCTCAGCTATGTGTTCCATATAGTTTCTGTTCCTTTTTCTGTTCCTTTCTTTTTATACTAAACTCTTGACTTCCAATGCTAAGAAGTGTGTATGCCAGTTCACCCATTCCCCCCCCCCCCAAAGTATAGAAAAGGACTTGTACAGAGCTCATGTATGGATTTCCTCCCTTCCCTAAAAACTGCAATGGACATCCTGTCCTGGCATTAACCATTAGGAATCAACCATTGCTGTTCCCTCAATACTGCTTAAATGCTATTTCAGCATTGCATGCTGTTTTCCAATGATTGCTACTTTCCCTTCATTGCTATTTGCCACTGACATGTTTTCTTTGTGTTGCTCTTCAGTAAAATCCATACCCATTCCCTTTCTTTGAGGCATGTGTGGTCATAATTTTTGAGGTCCATATTCAGTCTGGAATGCACAGTTTTATGTAATCTTTAGTTGAAAGACCTCCCTTGCATACTAGTTCCTGCTGGATGGTCTCTCTATAACAATGCTTAATGAAAAAGTGTCACAGAACTGAGTCACATGTAATATGTATAAATAGAATGAAATACATTTAACCATAGGACCAACAAAATCTTTTTTAAAGAATGAACGTTTTATTATGAGCTGAGAGCTCCCATAGCTCCATTTCTGTCAGGACCTTAAACATTAGACATTATTAAACAGATTTATGAGTTCTGAAAGATCAGAAATAAAGCCATGATTAATAATAAAATATATTAAATAGTAGTTGAGACTACTAGTTTACAGATGAATCAAATTATAAGCAATTGACAATTCAAGGGAAAGCAGTACAAAGAATTTTTTAGGCTAATAACAAGGCAATAAGAAGCAATTAATAATATATGGAAAACTTGGTAAATTAAATTTAGTGAGAGAAAGGCAAGGAATTCAAAGAGTACCCAATTCAATTCCATGAGAGAAAGATGAAGCAAGAGTTTAGAGAATGGCCAAAGCCATGGGAAAGTTTGAAGAAGTCATTCACATACATAGCATTGACCTATAGAAAGAACCTATTTATTTCCACTGAGAATAAATTCAATTGGACGTTTTCTTAATATCTGTATCTATTTCTATATCAGATTGCAGCATGGTTATACCTTGAGACTGGAAAATGGGAGGCAGGGTAAAAAAACATGAGCATAATGTGGCATAGCACATAGAATTTATTCTAGAGATGAGAGTAATGAAAAATGTTAGATTTTTCTCTTTATAAATTGCAGTCTTTTTGCAGGCTGAAATTTGGTATTTTTCAGTGGGGATCAAAAGTAATATATTTATCCATGATGAATCTGAATCAGAATAATTAACAATGACTTCTTTGGCTTATGGTGCAGTACTTCCTCCACGTTGTTACTTCATGGGATATTTCTGCATTATGGATCATATCTCCAAGGCATTACCCATGCAAACAAGTTTGGCTCCTGGCTAACACTTGAGAGATGTCAGATAGAAATGGTTAAATTGGCACTTACTTCCATGTGTCAGCTTTGATTTTAATAGTAATGATGATAATGATGATGATGCCCCAGTTAATGTTAAAAATAATTGAAGCACAAAATTTGAGGAACTCATTTCTGATATAATACAATGCAGCATTCATTGGCAATTGTAACATTGCTTTAAAAATGCTGAGGAGTAATTCATAAAATAGAAGACTATCTAGTGACAACATGAATCATGAAAAATGAGTTCAGCTCTGTTAGTTTCACTGTAGGAAATGACTTTCCCCATGTTTTACCTTTGTGTCCTATTGTTCACTCCAGTGCAAAATTTATCAGATTTGGAAATCTGTTGATCTCAGCAAATCTTTTTACATTCCTTTCATTAGCACATATATTCATTCTTTGTATTTATTTTTCATAGCTTCAGCAAACCTCATAAAGTACATATATTTTTATTTATCTTTTTTCAGGTTTTGGCTGCTGAACCCTTTTATTCTTCTATTTTTCTGCTATGTTCTATGTATAAATAACTAATATGGTATAATAAGGTAACCTTCCAGAACATTAGAAACGGTGACATCTTACAGCATTTCTGAAAACAACTGAGGTTTTATATGTCTGAATGAGTTTGTCTGAGCAATGGCAACTTATTATTTAAAAGAAACTGGTTGAAAGAATTTGAGGTTTTAAACTATTCATGGTTATTTGGCAGTAATCCTACTGAATTTATTTTAAGCTTTCCCCCTTAATAGACAGAACTGGAGAGTATCTTATAACGATCTTTATCTTTATAAAATTCCATACAACTGTAAAATTGCACATACATATAAAGCCATAACAAGGGGCTAATTTCAGACTAAGTTGGTTGCATTTAGCTCTCACTTTAATTAATCACTATATTTAGTCATTATTGCTTGTTTATTTCAATAGTAACCAAGTTCACCTGACTAAAGAACTACACCCTTTAATGCTACAGACTTCCCCTTCTGCCTCTGGACAGAGAGGTCCACCATTGGATTTCCCTCTTGTATGGCAATCAAGTATTATTCCACCTTCTGCTGGTGTTGTTAGTGGGCAGCACAGCCAAAAACACTGTTTTCAGATATATCATGGATAGCTGGGTATCCAAAAAAATCATAGACACATCATTGAATCATGCATTTATGCAAAGCCAGAAACTTAAGGGAAATCAATTGGGTACTGGAGGCAAAATGGCTAAAACCATTATATTCTAGTTGACATATTTTGTAAGACATTTAGAAGTGCTAATTTGTTGATGTGCCTGGTTGGAAGATCACCAGCAAACTCATGCCATATACTAGAATTTATCAAGACTGGCTGGCTTTGGCAAGCACTGCTGAATTGTCTGTGCCATGCACTGAAGGGGGCCAACTTGGAAGCACTTTGATACCACCAAAGGCATTCCAGGCTGGCCAACTTCAGTGCATCCCTGCTGCCGGCAAACTCATAGTATTTACTGAAGCTGGCCAGTTTAATGTACTGGTGCAAAGAAGGCAAGCAATTTATTAGTGACATCAGTGAGCTGCTTTGCCTCTCTTCAGTACCAACAGCCCAGAGCTTCTGGCTAGCCCATCCAGCAGGAGGTTATGTACCTTTTATCTCTTTTGCTTCTCCTTGGTATAGTTAGCATACCCCTGTAATGTAAGCCAGCTCCACAACCTGCCTACTTCCCTCAACAAAAGCTTTTGGCTACTGTATCAGGGAAAGATGAGCCACTGATTCTAATTCCTTGTCTTGGTGCAACCCTTGCCAACTCAAAGCTCACTGCTTCCCCAGTTCATTGGTGGTTTGGGGTGGTGTGTTAAAATTTCTCCGTCTGAAAGTCTTCTGATCCCTGTTGAACTACCTTTATTTCACTGAGGCTGAAATAAAGAGGCCAAATGAATGTTTACCAGAGAAGTCACTGTTTTTTCTGTTCCTTCCCTTCAAACATCCCATGAGTGAATATATCTTGCAGTTTAACTACTTGCAACACTTCCCCCCCCCCCACCCCCCGTAGCACCAGAGCTTCACTGTAAATCATGGGATTCTGCACATTGTCATGTGATGTCTGGTGTATTTCTCCACATTCTGGGTGGGTCAGAAGAGATATTTGATGGACCTGAAGTTTACCTAGATAGCTTTTCTTCTCCAATTTGTTGTTAGGAAGCGCCCTGTAGAAAAAAGATCTTTGTACTGGCTCCAAATGTTTATATGGAGCAGAAAGGAAGTGAGATTTAGGACAAGGCTGCTTTGAATGAACCCAAAAAGAAATTGTCTAAAGCAATAGAATTCTGAAGCACAAAGTCAATCAGTTTTCCTCACACAACAATATCTTACTGGGGAAAGATTCACAATTTTCTCTCTCGCACAGCCCAACAACCAACATTTTGCCATGTGCAAAAAAGGTAGTTTTATTGTAGAAAGTCTTCTTCTGAAGGGGAACTGGCAGTTCAGTAGTCCAGGATGAAAAATACATGAAGGGTGGTAACCAGAGGAGAGAGGGGCATGTCCACTACCACACTTATCAGTTGCAGTGGAAGCATTGCCTACAATGAAATGAAACACAGCAGAGAGATCACATGGCACAGCTTCTTTAAGATGAGGAGAAAGAAAAGATGAGAGGGACAGTTTGGAGTAGTGATTAAGGCATCAGTCAAGAAACCAGGAGACTGTGAGTTCTAGCTTTACCTAGGGCATTAAGCCATCTGGGTGACCTTGGCCCAGTCACTTCTCTCAGCCCAAGGAAGGAGGCAATGGCAAACCACTTCTGAAAAAACTTGCCAAGAAATATGCAGGGACTAGACCAGGCAGTCATCAGAAGTAAAAAAATTATTTGAAGGCTATATATATATATATATATATATATATATATATATATATATGTGTGTGTGTGTGTGTGTGTGTGTGTGTGTGTGTGTGTGTGTGTATGTAAGTATATATATATATATATATAATCTGTGTATGTGTGTGTGTAGGGAGGGAGGGAAGGAGGGAGGGAGGGAGGGAGAGACTAACTATATGTAGTACTATAGCTATTCTTACCACTGCACTCTTCTGGACAGATAGCTCTGATGTTGTTCCTGGGATCTGTTGGAGCCACTCTCCCAGCATAGGAATCATAGCCCTGAGTGCTCCTAAAATCACTGGACCACTCTGGCCTTTACTTGCCACATCCTCTCAAGTTCCTCCTCCAGGCCCTGGTACTTCTCCAGCTTCTTATACTCCTTCTTCTTGGTGTTGCTGTCACTTGGCACTGCTACATCTATCACCACCACTGACTTCTGGTCCTTGTCTACTACTGCAGTATCTAGTTGATTGACCAATGCTTGCCAGTCCATCTAGATCTGGAAGTTCAACAGGATCTTAGCCCTGTTATTCTCCATGACCTTCTTTGGAATCTCCCATCTGGAGTTGGGAGGGTCTAGCCCATACACTGTGCAGTTGTTCCTGTACACAATGCGAGCTACTTGGTTGTGCTGTTCAGTATATGCTCTTGCTGCCTGAATCTAACACCCTGCCACTATGTGTTGGACTGTCTCTTAGGCCTCTCTGCACAATCTGCCCCTTGGGTCCTGTCTAGCGGGGTAGACACCTGCTTCTATGGATCTAGTGCTTAGTGCCTGTTCTTGTGCTGCTATGATCAGTGCCTCAGTGCTGTCTCATAGTCCAGCCATTTCCAGCCACTGGAACACAGTGTAGGATTTCCCAATGTTAGCCACCTCAGCTATCTGGCAATGGTACATCCCATGCAGGGTCTTGCCTTGCCATGGTACTTCCTCCACTTGAACTTCCTCCCATGTCTGCTGCTGCCTCAGGCATTCTCTCAGCAGCTCATCTTTGGGTGCCATCTTACTGATGTACTCCTGGATGCTCTGGGTTTTGTCCAGGACAGTGGCTTTAACACTCACCAGACCCCACACACCCTCTTTTTGGCTAGTGTACAGTCTCTGGGTGTTTGACTTGGGGTGGAAATGTCCGTATATTGTGAGGAGCTTCTGGGTCTTCACATTGGCACCCTTCATGTCCTCCTCTGGCTAGTTCACTATACCAGCAGGGTATCTGATGACTGGCAGGCCATATGTGTGGATCTTGCTCTTCCTATTGAAATTTCTCTTCAGGACCTGTCTTATTCTTTGGTGGTACTTGGATGTTGCTGTCTTCCTTGTTCCTTATCATGGTTCCCATGTGACTATGGGACACCAAGGTACTAGTAGCTGGTCTGTATGTCTGTTATGTGGCCTGCTGGTAATTCCACACCATCAGTTTTAACTACCTTTACTCTCTTTACTACCATCTGGCCACACTTCTCCAGGAAGGTCCTTAGAGTTCTTTGACTTTGTATAGTGTCAGGAATTCACAGATCCATGTGTGTGATATTGAGTGATAGGCTTTCCTGTAGTCAATCCAGGCTGTGCTTAGATTGCTGTAACTAGACCTTGAGTCTCATGTGACTGCTTCATCTATGAGCAACTGGTGCTTTGAGCCTCTGGTGTTGTTCCTAATGCCCTTCTGAACTGTGTTCGTGTACTGGACCATATAGTCGTAGCTTGGCAGCTATGATGCCTGATAGGACTTTCCATGTTGTAGGGAGGCAGGTTATTGGCTGGTAGTTGGATGGTGCTTTTCTCTTGTGAGGTCTTTCATGATCTGCTCTGTCCTTCCTTGTGTTAGCCAGCCTGAGTAGGATCCTGCTGCTAGCAGCTTGTTCATCTGTGCTGCTAGATGTTCATGTACTGCTGTTAGTTTCTTTAGCCAGTAGGTGTGGATTATGTCCGGGCCAGGTGCTGTCCAGCTTTTCATGTTCTTGACTCACTGTCAAGAGTGAGAGTGACTGGTTTCTGTTCTGGGAGATTGCTTTAGTGTTTTATGTCCTGAAGCCATTTTGCACTGGTGTTATGTGTGTTCTCTTTCTCTCACAAGTTCTTCTAGTACTGTTCAGTTTCTGCTGTTGGTGGCTCTGCTGTTACTGTGTTGTTGCACTGCAGTTGGGAGTACATCTTGGATGGTTCTTTGGAGAAGAGAGCATTTATCTTCTTGGCCTCTGCTTCTCTAGTGTATCTCCTTAGCCTGGAAGCCAGTGCTGTAAGCCTTTGTTTAGCAGTCTCTGAGGCTTCAGATGGAGTCAGGCCCATGTATTTTTTCAGGCTGAGTCTTATCCTTAATCTCCACACCCTTCTGTAGTTCCACCAGCTGAATAAGTTCTCTCTGGGTTGCCTTGATCCAACCTCATTTTTTAGAGGTTTATATACTGCTGTTCTTCTTGATCATGTAGCCAAGCATCTCCAGGATTATAGCAGCTGTAGTGTATACCAGTTCATTGGTTTGAGTTATAGTGGTGGTAGAGATTGTTGTGAGGCTTCTATTGGCATCTTCTAGGATAATATCTGATGGCACTTCTATACTGAGCCTTGGGAATCAGTCTCAAGGGTTGACTGTAGCTAGTTTATCCATGATGTTATGCTTCATATCAGCTGCTGTGGTCTTTAATGGAGAGGGTGGCAGTGACATTCCAGCTTCAGGCATTGACTGCACATCCAGTTGTTCTTCCAGGTCTTCTTGAGTCTGGAATATAATGTTTCATTGATCTATCTCAAGCTGTGAGAGCAACTTCCTCTTCACTATATTGAAGTGTTGTGTAACAAGTTGTTTTTCATTTAGCGTGGATGTAGGACTTCTGTCCATTGATAGTTCCCTCATGCGTTTCATATATTCCCTCTCATTAGGTCAACTGTTGTAGTAGCATTCCATCAATTCCAGGTTCTCTTGTCTCGTCCATGTATGGTTTGTTCCAGTAGCCTTCATATCGTCAGATTGTTCTGGTTCCCCAACATTTGGACCTTGTTAATCCAGGCATTGTCCAAGCTGGCATGACACTCTTGGTTTGTGTCTCTCTCATATTTGAGGTAGGTGATGTTAGGTGGTATTTGTCCAAGGACCCCTACTGGTAAGATAGGTACCAGCCAGGATTCGAATCCTGGCCTCCTGCATCAAAGGGTGGTGCCGTAATCACTACATTATCCAGCCAATATATAAATAGATAAAAAGATGAATGGAGGTTGCTTTTGTGTAGGTTGCTTTTGTGGTGGGCCACAGTTGTGTTGAGAGTGTTATGCCTTCCCATTCCCAAGAAATGTGAAGCAGGCTGTCATTATGCCAAGGCAAGTAGGATATGGAGGTGGGCCCTTAATTTCTGATCTTCTTTGTTATATTAAGATTGCAGGTAGTATGGTTCTGAAGCCAGCATGTTCAAAATACCATCACAAAGATTCATAATTATATAAGATACTGTTATATAAATCCAGGAAAATTGTTTGTTTTGGTTCATTTTGAATGAAAAGGGAATAAGTGATCATGATGGCTTCTACTCCAGAAGAAATTCAATATGCATATGATTCAATTTATTAAAAAGAAATGCCCTAGTAGCAAAACCTAACTTTTTTCTTTTTTCTTTTTCTTTTTGCCAAAAGCCTCTGTAAATTTTCTGTGTGAATGTAAAATGATACACATCACATTCCTCCCCTTGTCTGAGCATGTTCTTTAGTCTTTTGAGTCACTAGAGACTGAAATATTCCAGAGTCTTGCTGCTCAGAGAGCATAGAAAGCATACTTAAACATTGCTTGTCACAGAGTTGTTGCAGATCAGCAGATGAAGGTTAGAGTGCAATGCATACATATCCATACTAAACAAAACACAGCTGGTATATTTAATTTAGAGTTGCTGCGCATAAGAAGATCAAAGAGTTAATTAATTAAGGTGCTTTTTTAAGTACAGGGTTTGGTTTTTGTTTTTTCCATCTGTAATTTGCTAGAAAAATAGTGCCTTCTTTTTCTCATAGAATATTTTGGGAAAGGTTCAGTTCAAAGACATATATGTAGGCCATAAAATACTGGGCAGAGATTATCTCCTTTTATTACCTGCTTTTACTCTATTTGATGAAGAGGAATAGTTTTACAAATCCTTTCAACGGAGACAATAATTTCAGATAAACTCATGGGGTAGTGTAGTAGTTATACATTTATTTAAATAAGAGATAGTCAAGATAAGAATGTCTTGCTTTTCAACTTTCAATATAATATTTAAAAAATGAAGATTTTATAAGGTAGCCCTTCTCATTGTCCTCCTTCAGTAACTGTCACTGCTAAGAAGAAGTCCTACTCTTGAGAAATAGTTGGACAATTGGGGAAATTCAAAGAAATCTTTCAGCCAATTTCTCTGCCCACAGATTTGGTGAAAAAATGAAATTCCTTTGAGCACAGCTTGAATGCCATCATACATACTCTAAAATTTAATTGCTGAACAGAATGACTTAGATCTAAAATTCCAGTCAAGGGAAATCTGCATACAAGATTCCCACAGGAGGAAAAAGTGAAATGCATAAATTTCTCCTTTGTGTTGAATCCCCTTGGGCACTATGAATATCAAAGGTTGAAGGGGCCTTTGGAATTGTATGGCATGGTACGTGGCTGGGAACTACAAAAGAAAGGGAAAGGGACAAAAATCACCTCTCCTGCAGTAGAAAATCAGAAGGATACTAGTAGCTCTTTTTCAGACTCACAATTGACTAAAAAGCATAAACTTTATCAGCTCAGTTTAGCAGATGAATTTCATAATTTAATAAAAATTGTTAATCTAAATATCTGTAACCAGAATCCTTCTGATTTGGGGCTACCATAGATTAACATGGCATTCTTCCTACACTTTCCTGAAATGGGGATCTCTTCTGAATCTTAATCCATTTCAAAATAGAATAATGCTTCCTATTTACAAAAACAAACAAACACACATAGCCCCTCCATTTGGGGTATAATCATATATTTTGAACCATGTGTCAGTTTCATTTTTAATTCTCAAGATTATATCTCTTGATTGAAGAGAAAAGCAATGGGCATTTTCAGGAGGCATCAGTATCTGAGAAGGGTGGTGGTGGGAAAACAGGATTTCAAAACTTAGCATAGTATTCTGAAAAAGAGGTGTGGTAATAAAAAATGCAGTAACCCTGAAGAAAGTTGGGGGGGGAACATAGTCATGAGGTACTGGTCACTTGTTATGTACTATCAAATATCTACTCTTCCCAAGCCCAATTACTTGGCCTGGCATTATGCTATGCCATTTTTTTCTACATTGTAGGCAACCAAGGATTTCTTAAGTAAAGCATTCTTTAAACATTTTTAATGTTTCCTTTTATAGAGTTCTAACATAATCTCATTAAATTATTATTTTTTGTCTCTGCACTTCAATACATTCTTCCAAATCATTATCATAGTGGCTCTCAGAAGTTTCTTGAGTATTGTAAAATTAAAAGGGATTAGAACATAACAAGACATTTTCCATTAACATCTTCATTATATTGTGTAGGAAGAAGCAATTTGGATTTGAAATGCATTACTGTTTATTTGATGAATTAACAGAGTAATTTGCAAGTATGGGCAAGCTCTTTCCTTTAGAAAATACTGCAGGTTAATTAAAATACTCCATTTATTCATTTTAAGTTACAGAACTTTTCTTCATTTTTTTTTATTTTTTTAAGAAAGTCAATTTTACTTTTTTTCAATTTTTTTCCTCTGACTCCAACTTCCTTTTTTTCTTACTGCTTTGTCTTCTTACCTGCATTATTCATCAACTCTTTGGTATTGCAAATTTACCTAGAAAAAAGGGTTACCCAATTTCTGGACTCTGTAAGTGAATGAAAAGTCTGTGCTGCCCAGTGTTTGTGGAGGAATTTTCTCTACCTGCAACAATTCCAAAGAAGAAAAAATATTAAACTGGCAGGCATTATTCAACCCATTGTTTGGGCCAGAGTACATGATTCATTCAACAAATAGTGTGGTAGATTGATTTACAGTGGTGCTTAAAGGTTTGTGAACCCTTTTGAATTTTCAATATTTCTGCATAAATAAGACCTAAAATGTGATCTGTTCTCCACCCAAGTCCTAAGACTAGATAAAGAGAACCCAATTAAACAAAACATTCTACTTGTTCATTTATTTATTGAGGAAAATGATACAAAGCTACATATTTGTCTGTGGCAAAATTATGTGAACCTTTAGGATTTTCAGTTCATTTGAACAGGACATTAGAATCAGATGTTTCAATCAATGGGATGATAATCAGGTGTGTGTGTGGAAGATTCTGCCTTATTTAAAGAACAGAATTCTGGGAATTCACTATGAAAGTCTGATCTTTCCAACACAGGTATGTGGAAGTGTGTAATGGCTCAAACAAAGATATTAGAAGACCTCTGAAAAACAGTTGTTGATGTTCACCAGGCTGGAAAAGGTTATAAAGCTATTTACAATGTGTTTGGACTCCACCAGTCCACTGTCAGGCAAATCGTGTACAAATGGAGGTAATTCAGGAGTAGTCAACCAACCAAGCTCACATCATTAGCAAGGCATGTAATATTCCAGGTGGTTTCAAAAAAACCCAGGGTAATGTCTAAGAAACTAAAGGCCTCTCTTGCACTGGCAAATGTCAGTGTTCATAAGAACCATCAGGAGAATACGGAACAACAATGGTGTACATAGCAGGGTTGCAAGGAGAAAGCCACTACTCTCCAAAAAGAACATTGCTGCCCATCTATAGTTTGTGAAATACCATATGGATAAGCTACAAGGCTATTGGAAGGATATTGTGTGAATCGATGAGACTAAACAAATAACGGCACTTCATGGAACACATAAAAAATAAAACAGTAATCATTCAGGTGATTCACTAATTGCCCTAGCCCAGGATCTCTTGAAAAAAAGAAGTGTTGAGATTAATTTAAGGTCCAAAAGAGCCATGAATCCAGAAGGATCTTCAAAGTGCACATACCAGTTCCATCTGGGAGAGTGCAACCCCGTCAAGAATTAAAAATGTAAAATGCATGGATATGGCTGATCCTTGAAGCAAAAGCCACTTGGTCTTGTTACGGTTGAACCTGAACCTGTCAGTGACACTCAACACCATTGCTTGGTCAACCAGAAGTTGAGATACACAACTGGGTATAATACTGATGATACTAGAGTTCATGCTGTTTATGAGTTTATGTGTGTATGCCCCTGCATATGCCCTTAAGGAAGGGAGAGAAAGTTTCTAAGGAAAGGTCAATAAAGATATGATGAAGAAGAAATGGAAAAAAAACTTTTAACATGAATTTAGGAAATGGAATAAATGAAAGGGAAGATGTGAATGGAGACTAGAGAGTGAGGGAATGAATTAGAGTGTACAGAGGAGAAAAAAAGATTAACAGTAGGTTGTTCCAGACAAAACTCTGTTCCTATACTATTTATTTACTAATTTGCTTGTGAATGTATTTCTGAGTTGCTTTTTGGCCCAGAGAAAGTCCCCAGGAGCACTTTACAATGTAAAGTTGTAATGTAATTTATGAAGTTTAAAATATGACTGGTATCAAAATTAAGAGAAGTGAAACAAGGAGGGAACTAATGTATTTAAATGACTCAGTGGAAAAGATTTCAGTTATTTTTTTTTAATGAATTGACTACAGAGAGAAAGGGATAGAGAGAGAGACAGACTTGTTTTCAATAATTTCTTCTCCTGTCTCCAATATTTCTTCCACTCATGGGAGACCCTCAAGATTTACCACAGAAGATGGGAATCCTCCATGATAGGTGGGAAGCTTTGGCATGGTTGGAAAATAATTTTCTTTTTCTGCCTCACTGCAACAGAATTTTCAGTGCAGCTGATTTCCCTGTGATCTAAAATAGTATATTGTTGATTTGCATGTATAGATTGCCTTAAATTCCTGCATGTCAATAAGGCAACACTATTTCCTGATGTACTTACCATTGTTTAAAATTTATGCAGTATATGTCAGCACTAATTAGTGATTTCTAATACTTTACTAAACTTTTACTATAAATAAAGTATGGCTACAAAATAACTCTGCCATTGGCAGTCTTAAGCCCAGATGAGAAAGGAGTAAGGTCTGGTGTCTGGCTAGGAACACAACCCCATAAAAATTAAAACCCCTAAAGAAACAACAAAGGAGATTCAATTAAATCCATTAACTTGGCCCAAAGACATGAGTACATCCCTTATAATGATGCAGGCATTCATGGTTTGGCTTCTGGAGCAGGGGTAAATGACAGTACACTGAGCAAGCAGAGTGCAGGTACAGTGCTGCAAATGTGTTTGGGTTGGAGATTAACATAAAGATGAAAGAAAAACAAATATCAGGCAAAGTAACTAAATGAGAATTCAGAAGCCATCATGATGTACCAAGCACTGAACTACGAAGTCAAAAGAAGTTGCCAGGCTGACAAGAAAAACCACTTAGAAGAATGTTCCTTAAAAACCTTGATTGAATAGCTTCTAGTGGCTCTATGTCCTTATAGGCACATATCTGAAAGCCATATGATAGCTGTGCTATTACTTTGGCCTCAAACACATTTAGTCCACCTAGTATATAATTACTTACCTGAACAGAAGAACCTTAAGATAGCAGCTATACTCCTTTGAACTTTCTCTTTCCAGAATTAAATTTGGGCCCTCCAAGAGCCTGCAGCTTGGAAAACAATTCCAACATATTAGAGAGTCTGAAACTGTTTGATGGTATTCCCATTGTTTTGTCATTTATATTTATATCTAAAAGGTTTCTTTGAAAATACCACATATATATGTATGAATGTATGTATGTATGTATGTATGTATGTATGTATGTATATATGTATGTTTGTTCCTGTGGGACTTCCAGATCTAGATGAACAGGCAGATACTAGTTAATCAATCAATCATGGTAGTAGACAAGGACCAGAAGACAGCAGTGGTGATAGATGTAGTGGTGCCAAGTGACAGCAACATCAGGAAGAAGGAATATGAGAAGCTGGAGAAGTACCAGGGCCTGAAGGAAGAACTAGACAGGATATGGAAAGTAAAAGTCAAAGTGATCCCAGTGGTGATAGGAACACTCAGGGCTGTGACTCCTAAACTGGGAGAATGGCTCCAACAGATCCCAGGAACAACATCAGAGCTCTCTGTCCAGAAGAGTGCAGTGCTAAGAACAGCTAAGATACTGCACAGAACCCTCAAACTCCCAGGCCTCTGGTAGAGGACCTGTGATTGAAGAAGACACATACCACACATAGAGGTGAAAAGGGAATTTAATATATTTTCTTATATTGTCCATGCAATAGAAAGCAATTGTCCTCCTTGGTCCAATGGGTGAAGCTGAGATAATGGCTGCATCATCTGCATATAAAAGTAATAATTAATGTACCAGGAATTATTGGAGAATCACCAAGGAGAATATAAAATTAAATCAAGAGAACGACTAATGACAGGAGGATATAGTTGTCAATGGTTTTCCCATTTACAATTATCAAAAAGATTTAAAGTGGATAAAAAGATTCATGGTATGCAGCAAAGAAAGACAAAATTTGAACTGCAATTATGTACCGATGATGACATGTCATTGCTAAAATGTTTAAACTTTTGTTGAAATTTGAAATTGAAGAAGAACAAGTTAAAGAATTTATGATAAAGTGGGCTAAGAATTTTGATTATAATATACAGATGGATCAGTGGGAAAATATGTGGTCAAATGGTTGAAATTTACATTATATTACAGTCTTAGAAAGAATTTTTTATAAAATGATATCATCATGTATCATAGGTACATGATGCCAGAGAAATTATCTAGAATGTATAAAGACATTCCAAATGCATTTTGGACATGTGAACAACATGAAGGGACATTCTATCATGCTTGGTGGACATGCAAAAAAACTAAAAGAAAAAAAAAAAGGATTTAAATATACACATTGATACAGAGGATTTTAAAAATTAATATTCAGTTGAAGCCAGAACTTTTCCTTTTAGGACTGATGGATACACAGTTAGAAAAGAGTCATGGAAGATTACTTCAATATATGATTACTGCATCAAGATTATTATATGCACAAAAATGGAAAGATTCAGCACTACCCACCATGGAGGAATGGTTGGTGAAATTTACAGAATCTTCTGAGGTGGCCAATCTGACTTCTTTGATTAGAGAAATGACATTATTGACATTTATCAATGACTGGAAACCCCTTATAGACTTTTTGCATAAAAAAAGAAAATGATTTTGTGACTTATGGTATTGATGATTAGAAATAATATGTTACATAAAGAAGAGAATTATGATGTCATCTTAGAGAGAGAGGTTTGATTAGAATTGCATGTATAAGTGCCAAGAGGAAGATTGGAAGCCATTTCTTTATATTTCTTTTCATGTTTTCTGTTCTGTTCTGTCCTTTTTCTTTTTTTCTATCTCCTTTTTTCTTTGTTTCTTTTTCCCTTCCTTTTCTTTTTTTCTCTTTCACATTTACTATATCTTTTTCTTTGAACGTACTTATTATATATGTAAAATCTTTTAATAAAAACTTTTTTTTCCTAATTAATGCAGTAGGTATGTCAGCCAGACATTGAGGGGAAGTGGATAAAGTGTTAATGTTGTGAGTTTATCTACAATATCTTTGATGTAGAAATTAAAAATAAAGGACCTAAAATATATCCTTCTTTGACATCCTTGTGGGTAGTTACCGTACCAGAAACCTGACCAGAATGGTCAAACCTTCTTTGAATATGCAGCATTTTGATGAGTGCTAGCAGGTGCCTTTCAGTAGATGAAGTCTCCAATTCATTCTCCAATTGCTCTCTAGAAACAGAGTGAAAGCCTGTTTTAAAGTCAATAAAAGCCACATCTAATGCACAGGGACCACAACAGAACTACTGAAGCATGATGGAAACAGCATGGTGCAGGAACTAATGAGGCTGTTAAACAAATTGTAGAGTATATCCCAGATGAATGGAGAAAAGGACTGATTATCAGATTCCCCAAAAAGGGTAATTCCACCAACTATAACAACTGTAGAGGCATCACATTGCTTTCAGGCCTCGGCAAAATCTTCTGGATCCAGTGGACAGCACAATAGGGAAGCTGGGTTCCACTACAGTAAACAGATATGCACACTGCATAACATCACTGAGCAAAATATTTAATTCCAACAGCTACTGTTAATCAACTACATCAATTTCAAAAGGCATTCAACAACAAACATAAAGAATCATTGTAGAATTGTATGGCATCTCCCAGAGCTATCTCAATACATTCTAGAGCCTCTACTTGAACTTGAAGTTAATGTATGAGGTCTGATAATGGCATCACTGATTTTTTTTCAAGATTAATGCTGGACTATAGCAAGGGTAAGTATTCATTTCACTGTTATTATTCCTTTTGACTGCTGACTTCATCATGAGAAAGGCTATGAGTGAACAAATGTAGCTATCCCATGGAAAGACAATTTCATATTTAGATTTAGATTTTGCAGATATTATTGCCCTCCTAGCATAAATCAGGATATTTATAGGACATGATTACCAATCTAGAAACAGAGTCTGAGAAGTAACGACTTGTTTTGTCATGTATTTGGAAATGCCCAAAGGGTATTTGTGGTAGGTTGTTAGATGCCAACCCATTTAGGAAGTGGAACAGTTTATTTATCTCATCAATGTACTGTCAAATGAGGGAGGGAGCAAGATAGACACCAACTGAAGAATTGGAAAAGTATTAACAATGTTCCAACAACTGCATCCAATTTGTCAATATCAGAGGTTAACATTGCCTCAAACATCCAACAATACAACACTACCATTATGCCCACAGAAATCTGTGCAAGTAACATTTGGAAAATCACCAAATAAATAATGCAAAATCTCAATATATTCATAAGGTAGTACTAGTATTCACCAGTACTGCCTTATGAAAAATCCTTGGTATCAGCTACTATGACCATATTCCTAATGGTAAGACTCAATGAAAAAGTGATGTATACAGGCTACAGGACATCATGAGGGAGCAATGGGTATGTTTTGCTGGACAGATGCTGTATCTGCCAGACCAATGTTATCCAAAGGCTGTCATGTGTTAGAAACCACTTGGAGGGAAGAGGAAGACCTTTCCAGACTTGGTGAAAAAGATCTAAAGAAGACTTGGAAATCACTGGAGTCACATGGGAAGAAGCAGCTGCCTGAAGTTGTTGGAAAAAACATGTTGCCAGTATAATGTTCAGAACAGGAGGACCCAAATGTAAATTTCTAGACAAATCTTAGTCACCTCCATTCAATGTCAACAACATTTTCTTCTAAAATTAGGTTTTGCAGTAAGTTGGGAATTTATGTTCTCCACATTTGATTTGTTACTTGTAGAAGCACTAAAGATTAAAAAGAAGGATTTCCAGAACAGGGATTAAAGCTTCTAGAAAGGTTTGAAACACTTTTTAAAAATGAAAATAGTCTTAATTTGAAGTCAGTTCACATTAGTCCCATTTTATGTGCTTTACCTATTGTACCTTCACTTGGTTATGTAGATTTAAGAAGATATCTTGTTTCAAATTAGAGTTACAACCTGTCTATTTTAAAATATTTTTGAATAATGTATTAGCATGTTATTTTATTTCAGTAATTCTTGAAAATAATATATATAAAAACACTCACTCTATGAAAACCTTCAAAAATAAATCTAAGCATAAAATAACATAATTACTGTCACTCAATACCTGTTAAATCAGACAGGATGCTTTTTGTGATACTCCAGAGCATAAAAGTTCATATTTATTTCTATAGTGCAATATATCCACAAACCCCAAATGAGCTGGTTTCTGACAGCAATATCAAAATGAGAAATATATGTGGAAAACAGTGCAAAAAGAGAATCACTACTGAAATATATTATACTTTTTCCCCCCATCCTGCTATGAGAAAAGAAAACAAAATCCATACATAATATTACCTCTAAATTCTGTCATTCTCATTTTAATACTTAGAATGGAAATGATGAGGCGATGAAGAAGAAAGGATCAGCATTTCAAAATGAACTCATCTGCTGGAAACTATCAATCTGCCATCCTAAACATGATTCCAAGTGTTCGTATATAGTAGAAATCAATGAAACTTACTTCTGAGTAAACATGATTAGGAATAGGATTGAACTATCTGGTGGATGTTTAAAAGTCTTTTTTCTTTCATCAGCATGCCTCTCTGCCATATTACAAACTGCCTTCAAAATTCTTCTTTATTTCAAAATAGTTTCTATGACTGCTGTTAAAGTAACCTAAGCAGCAATCACTCGTTGGCTCTTTGAGTTAATAAGATCCATACATAACATTCCATATGTTTTCATTTTATTTGTAGTTACAGTAAAAGACCAATAAATCAAAGATTAGGACACACACATCTACATAAAGAAACGATACCACTATCAACCAAGGTAACTATCTCTTAGTACAAGCCTAATTATTCCCTTTAGACACATTGGTCAGATGCCTAGAGTGGCAAAGAAACTAGCAACACATTTTAACACTTTCATCCTTACATGAAAGTAAATAAGTTACAGTCTGCTCTTCCAGCTTCTCTATCCCTTTATTTTGAAATGGGATTACGTTGAACCCAAAAGGTCTCCATAAAGAAAAGCATGTGTCTAACTATTTTGATTGCCCTTGCACTACATGGACATTGCAGTTATGTGCTGGTACTTTTATATATTTGGCCACTGCAAGAGCTGTCAGCAAGACATTAAGATGAGCCAAGCCAGTGCCAAGATAAGCCAAGCCAAATAGATCTGGCTGGTGTGCAGAAGTCTTTTTCACTTAACAAACTGCTAAAAGAAATGATCAGATTGAAATCTTTTTGTCACATCCTTTGTTTAAGGACACTTTAGCTTTGTTTATACCCAGAAAGATTTTTAAAAATCTGCTTATGTGAATGCATTATTCAAAAGAGATCTTAAGGAAGAAATGAAAGATGTGAAGAAGAATAATTGGGAAGAATCTGCAGGATGACAGAATGAAGAAGCAAAACAAATGATAGCTTACGCAGAAATACTGGAAAATAGAGCAGAAAATGTGGACTATAAGACAGAGATGAACATTAGAGTGGAAATACAAACATTAAGCCAAGAGATGAAAAATGACCTGGGAAATGACCTATTACTGGATTTCCAAAAGAGGGCTGTTGGAAAATTTTTTGAGCTGGGAGAAAGAAGATTTGGATGGAGATCACTTCCTACAACAGCACCTTAATGTTAAATTAAGGATCCAGAATATTAGAATATTGAGCAAAAGAAAAGAATATAAAGTTGACTTGTTTGATCAGGGTTAAAATAAGAAATATTTCTATAAACTTCTGGAAACCTTTTATGGACTTTTTGCTGATATTGGACAGAAATGTTAATTATTTTTGGATTTATGGATGGCTAAGGGTTGGAATATGGGAAGAAGTGAACTATACAATGTAACTTTAAAGCGGGTGGAGAGATATTGAGTTTGCTTGTACTTGCTGTAAAGAAGATCAGAAGTCACTTATTTCTTTTCTTTTTTTCTTTCTTTTTCCTCTTTTTTTTCTTTCTGTATTTTTTTTTCTTTCTACTTTTCTTTTAGATTTTACTTTGTATTACTGTATATTTTACTATTGTTAAATTTTTTAATAAAAAGTATTGGGGAAAAAAAGACTGGTTTGGGAGTAGTATATTAGCATCACAGACTTTTAAATTTGTTGCAATATTATCCTCTCAGCCAGTTCTAAAGAAAGAATTACTGTTGCCTTCCTTTGTGAGCTTTGCTTGATTATACTCATTTGTTCTGTCCAAGATACTTAGTTATTTAAGCATTTGATCTGTTTCAACCTTATTGTTATTTACTGTGGTTGCTATTCAACATAAAAATTCAACGGTCGCTTCTGAATTACCATAATCTGGAAATGTATACTATAACCTCTTCCCTCATACTAGAAATGTGTAGAACTGTTTATCCCTATGGATGGAACATATATGACTGAATCTACAGTATTCTAAAATGATTTAATGCTAGCAAAACGAAGGTAGAAATTCATTTGGCTTATTCACAGAACTATCTTCTGGGAATTCTCATTGCCACTTATCCACAGGAATTCTCACTTCTGCAAATTTTGTGATACAGCTTGCCAAACAGAGAATGAATACAGAATGTGTATATTAAAGAAAATTTGATGCAAAGTTGCATTGAATACAGAATGTTTATGGATTGTTATGCAAATTACTGTGGAAATGGGAATGAAGGAACTTGCTATTGGAAATCAAATTTATCAATTGTTCATCCTGATACAGTATACACACGCACACAGAGAGAGACACACACACCAGATCCAATTGGTTCTCTGGTGACTGATTGCTGTAATTAGTTTTAAGCAAACTATTCAGAATGAATAATTCATCTGCTAACTTTTAGCCCCTTCTCAGATAGGAATTATTTATGACCATGTCTTAATTATTATGATCTGCTTCTTCATTTGCAACTAAGAACTTTATTCAGACCTATCCTATTCCATGTACTGCTGAAACTTTATATATTATTTTGGAATCAAAATCCTAATTTGAGGAAATCTCCAGGCAAACTTAACCCTTATGAATAGGAGATTAAATATCGCTTTTTTGGAACTGAAAGGCATTGTCATTGATTAGATTTCATCTATTCACAGAGCTTTGAAAGAGAAACAATTAATTATAAGGATAAGGGATACTGTTTTTCCTCTTATTTGCAGAACTTTCCAGGTGCAGACTCTACTCATGCATTCCAATAAATGCTAAGGCTGGAATGGATGCTGCAGTCTCCACTCCCAATCTATACTTATTAATTTGAATATCTTTAGGGAGCCCTCCACAGGGTACTGTGATAACAGAATGTCTAATTAAGTATACTGAATCCAGTAAATCAAGAGCTTGGCAAAACTTCTCTTGCTTGGTTTCAGGGGGAAAAAAAAACCCAACAGATTCAATAGACTCAAAATGAAAAGAAACAGAAGTCAGGACAGGCTTGTTCCAGAATGAAATCAGTGCACTCTATCCTAGAAGAGCTCCTTGACTTTATTCTACTAAGAATTCTACCTTAGTTCTGACTTGTTGCTAGGCAACATCATGCACAGCAGTCATTATATCTGCACCATGGGTAAATCCTGTTTTGTGAAATTCAGTGTCTGATCACACATGGGCGCCCGCATACAAACATATACAATACTGAATGCCTCCTTCTGAAAGTTACTCCACTGTTCTCACTAGACTCTTAAAATATTCCACTATCTCATTGGATGCAATCCAGTTCTTTTTCTCCCATGAATTTATATTTCAAGGGGAAAGTACTTGCCTGCATAGGTCTCTAATTATTTGCAATGTTAGTGGGAATACTGGCTCTGTATTATTATTTTCCTGTTTCCCCAGTCTGCACTTAGCAAACTGAAGCAGTGGGGATAATACAGAAAGTCAGTACACCACTTTTGTTCTCACTTCTTGATGGCTTGCATCCCCAGTGTTTTGCTAGGCCGCAGGGTTCTTGAACATGAGATGGAATGGACCTCCAGACTCCAAAATTCTGCCAAACTGCAACTGCCAGCTACAGCGGTCTTATCTAGTCTGGCTTGTGAGAAAAGATGATGGGTGTTGCAGTTCATCAACATCTGGATGGCCAGAGATTCCTAACCTTGCATTAAGGCCCAATTAATCCTTTACTTATTTTTTTTTGGCCTGATCCCTTGCCACTACTTTATCAGTTTAATCATATAGAGAAATTCCTACACATTTAGCTATACAGTATATACAGTACTACTCTCATATATAGTAGTAATTGCCTGCTGACATTTGAATTAACACTGTTTCCTTTTTAACATTCGTAGTATTATATGTCTTAAATAGGACTTGTAGTGTGGACAATTTCTATTACGTAGCTTAAAAAAATAATGACAAACCATTGGGAACATGAAGGTCTCACATTTCAGTTTGTGTTCCAGATCAGTGTAATGGTGTTAAACTGGTGGTTTAAGGCACTCACATCTCACTGTTTACCGAGGTTATATTCAGAGCTTTATCAATGCCATGTTTGCACTTCACAAATGTAGAAATGGAATTAGAATTGTGGAATCCAATATTTTGAAAATCTTTGTTATAAAAATAAAACCATTTTTAAGCCCTATGCTGCCTCAGTTAGTTGAATGTAAAAGTGTTGAGTAATGTCTGATGAAATATCAAAGTTCTGAAGAGAGCTGATAAGATTTTCTGTAACTGCCAAAAACATAAGTGGAATTATGCAAAAGAAGGAAATTTCAAGCACCTTTATGTCATTTGCACAATATATATAGGCTGCAAGTGTTTATCATTAATTCATCCTATTAGCTGACACTTGTTCAGACATCTGTGTACAATCTGCCTGTTTCCCAATGGGACTGCCTTAATCGCCTGCTCTAATTGCATAAGTATAATGGACAAACTCTTGTTCAAGATTTCCTGCTTTACCTGTACTATTTTATTTATTAATCATCACTTTGATATTATACACAGATTTCTGTTGATAGGAATTTTTTGCTTCTTAGGCTTACGATCATGTAAATGTCAGTGCATAAGTTTGGGCTTGCTGAAAGTGTTTACCTACAGTTCCATTAAATCACTTGTGCTATTTTATGTCCATCCCATTTTTATTAGCACATTTCTTTTTCATTTCTGTAGTGCTATCTCTCAGATGCTGGGATAATGCTTCCCATGTTGCATACATTCCAGCATTGAAAAGGAACATCTGTTTGGAGGCAGCCTTTATAAATACAGCTTTGCATGCAATGGTTGTCTCTATGGAGCCATCTGTTCTGCGCAAATACACATGATGGCACTGGTGAGCATGCTCTTACGCCTCTGATCATATATTTGTAACAGTGTTATAGGACTGATGTACCCTGGGCAAGATACATTTGAAAGGGTAAGACAAATCTGGGTCTCAAATTTTTCTCCTCCTGACATTCTCTTTTTCCTTCTCTTCTTCATATCAGCCATCCTCACTTTTTCTGTTCTTTCTTTCTTTCTTTCTTTCTTTCTTTCTTTCTTTCTTTCTTTCTTTCTTTCTTTCTTTCTTTCTTTCTTTCTCTCTCTCTCTCTCTCTCTCTCTCTCTCTCTCTCTCTCTCTTCTTTCTTTCTTTCTTTCTTTCTGTCATTCAACCCTTTACCAGGTAGCAGCATCAGAATTTCTTTAACTTTTTAACTTTCAATAGTTTAGGTGTGCTGCAGAGCAAATCTGCATTAGCATTTTGCATCTTTGATGCATCAGAGAGTATCTAGGAGATAAAAGAAAAGGAGAAGGAGAAGGCAAGAGAGCATTTATTCTGGGAAGTGGCAAGATAGCATTAACATTTGCTACTGCTGTCTGACCACCTTCTCAACAACCTAAAAAGGAAGGTTGGAAACTGTGCAATAGCTGACCAACACTGTTGGATCCAGAAAGACCTTATTGAGAAGGGGGTGCACCATCACCTCTTTCAAAGACAGGGGGATCACCCCATCCCTCAGTGAAGCTGACACCATCACATGGACTGAACTCAGGTCACTTCCCAGCAATCATAATAAACCAGGAAGACCAGTATCTAATAAATACATGGCTGAACTCACAGATTGGAAGACCTTGTCCACTTCCTCAGAAGTCACAGGCTGCACCTCAATCCAAATAATCCCCCAAGACTGTGCACCAGGCACATCAACTTAACCTGCTTAATCAGTCCAACTCTGAGAAAAACTGAATGATTATATCTGCCAAATAGCAATAAAATTCCTCAAAGTGGTCCTGAAGATGTATCTTTGGCCTGATCCTTCCCAGCAGGGAATAGGTCAGTCTAAACAAGGCTGCTGGACAACTTTCTATGGACATGATAATGGTGAGAAATAGTGACATTTTGCCACCCTTATCTCCATGATGTAATCCTTAATATTGACTTTCACTTTCAACAGGACTCATTTGATTCTGGCCAACTCTAGGTAGCTGCATCTTGATGGTTCTGCTGGTTCTGCTGACTTTGCTGACTCCACTAGTGCTGCCAATGTCACTGGTCGGGTGCAGACAGGTCCATAGCTCCCAAATGCACTTACAGGCTTGAATCAAAGCCTCCAGCTCTGGTGCTTTCATCTTGCTCTTGCACAGCATAATTGCTGTGTACTGCTCCTCCCATAGGCAGTGATAACTTGCATCTGCATAAGCAAGAATGATCAGGGCCGCATAGGAGCAGGTAGGCACTAGTGAGTATTTCTCCATCCTGTCCTTCAGTGCCATTGATTAAAAGTTACTCCAACTCCAGAACAATACAACAAATAAACAAACAAACTGAACACAAAATAAAATAAACCAGATCAAACCAAACAAAAACGTAGGCAAATTCTGAGTTCCTGAAACACCAACATTCCAGGTACCATCATAAAGTATATGCTAATCAGAGTTCATTTATTTTTAACATTATGATTCCTTTTTAGCATACAAGAATATTAACCAACACCATCTCCCCAGTCAGTGTGTGTGTGTGTGTGTGTGTGTGTGTGTTTAATACACCCAGAATAATATTTCTCTTTCTTTCTCTGAATACCTTGAATAAAAATGTTGAATACAGAGACTTTTGTGGAACAAAAAGAGATTTGTAAAACTATTTTTTTAATTTAATAAATACCTTTCATTTTTAAACAATTTAACTCTTTCTATAGGTTGACAGGTAGTTATGTGAGCTGGAATTCTACAGTGCAATATATACTGGATGACTTTGTTATATATTTCTACTTTACTAATACATTTCTTTTGTCTTGATTTTTTTTGTTTCCTGGTCTCTACAAACCGCAGATCAAGTACATATAAAATATGTCCTTTAGCATCAAAATATGATGAAGATATGAACCTGATGAAGATATAAGAGAGAGTTGTTGAATTTCTAACAAAGTTTCTGGAATGGGATGGAGAATATATGGAAGCAGAAGTGGACAAGGTGTACAGAATTAATAAAAAATATGCAAAATTAAGAAAAGTACCAAGACATATACATACAGGAAGAACTCAAGAGACCAGGTTCTACAGCAACATTTTAATACTAAGTTAAGATTCAAAAGTAATTTTGCTCAAAGAAATATCTATTATAATATTGCACAAGAGAAAAGAATACACCTTTTTTACAGAAGAGGATACCATTCTGCTGGGACAAATTGGAAAGAGTGATTTTAAGTCACTTTTTGTGAGATGGGTGGCCACATAAATTTGATGAATAAATGAGTAAATAGAGATACTCACTTAATTCAGTCCAAAAGGCAAGACATTTTTATGAAACATTCAAGAGGCAGATAAAGGAAATGCAATTGGATCAAAAGGAAGTAACTATACAACAAATACAGCAAGATCAGGAAGAGACTATGTTAGGTGCCACAGATACAGACTTTTCTTAAGTTTACAACATAAACATGGATCGTAAGTGCCTAACATGGAATATAAATGATCCGTAAAAAAAAAAAAAAAGTATTTAATTATTCAAAAAACCTAAAACAAGATGCAAACTGTCTACAGGAAACACATATTTTAAAAATGATAAAAATATTTGATTTATAAAAATTAAGGACAAGAATTTATTTCGGCAGGGACAACCAAGAAAAATGGAGTTATATTATACATAAATCCACAGTTACAACCAAAACTGATAATGAATCATGATCATGGATGATATGTAGGGATTGAAGATAATTTGAATGAAACTAAGATATGTGCCCCAAATGACAATAAAGCTATTGTCTTAAGGGAATTGTGGAAAAATTAATAGACATGTCTTATGAAAATTTCTGTTTTTGGGAATGGTTTGCCCACAAAAAGACAGAACCTCCATGAAAAGAATTAAATTAACACAACATACATTACTGAAAATACTTTTTTGAAATGATGGATAACTTTGAGTTTATAGATGGTGATGACATAAAAATGGTGATTCTAAAGAATATACATACTTCTTTAAAAGACACAGATCTTTCTCAAGAATAGATATGTTGTAGACTTGTAAGAAACTTGTTACATGCATTAACAAAGAGGAGATATTACCAAAGATTTTTTCAGATCATAACCCAGTAACTCTAACATATAAGAGGAAAGCTAGAGCTTATAGAGGGAGGCTAAATGAAACTTTGTTAAAAAAAAAAAAAAAAGAATCAATAACTGAGGACTGTAAAAAGAAATTGAAAGAATTATTTGAGACTAATCTATATAAAGGCATTTATATAAGGACAGTGTAGGATGCTAGTGAAGCCTTTATGAGGGGACAATTTATACAACAAAATAGCAAATTGAAAAGACAAAGAGAAGAAACAAAATATTTTAAAGGAGATAAAAATGAAAGAAAGAATTAAAGAGGTCTCGAGGAAGGAAAAGCATCTCATAGCTAATCAAACTTCTGCAATGCCACCTTTCTATGCTAACTATTAAAGAAATGGAGACAAAGATGACTTTTGCAAAACAAAGAACTTTGAACCAGCAAATAAACTAGTAAAATGGTTAGTATACAAACTGAGAAAAGAAAGTGAGAAGAAAATGATATTAGAATTACAAAATGGAAATGCTATGGTAACAGATAATGCAAATATGCAAAGAATATTTCACAAGTATTATACAAAATTTTATAAAAGAGAAGAGATTTCCCTGGTAAAAGTAGATCAATGTTTAAAGAAACATTTGCCAAAGATAATGGATAAAGAAAAGCAGATAATGAATGGACCTATAACAATAAGGGAAGTCTGTGAGGCTATAAAAAAGACTATAATAAGGAAAGTTCCTGGCCTAGATGGATTGCCAGCCTCCTATTATAAATATTTTGAAGACGAACTGATGCAATCTCTTCAGAAAATGATGAAAGAATTTCCATTTTGGAAAGAGGAAGGATATCTGAAAGCCGGACAGGTGTAAATATAACATTAATTCACAAAGAAAGTCAGGCCTGATATCAGCAAAAAATTATCAACCAACATTATTACTGAATAATGAGTATAAAATATTTATTATGATTTTAGCTGAAAGGATGAAAAATGTCCTGCAAGACTTTATATATGAAAACCAATGTGGGTTTTGGCTAAAAAAACAGTTAAGAGATAATATTAGAATTATTCTTAATATCTGATTCAATATCAATAATTCTTAATATCTTATTTCATAAACATCATTGCGAAAGATCGCAATATTTCATTATGACATTTATGGAACATCATAATGAAAAACAAGCCATGTTGATCTTTTGGAAAAAGCTTTTGATAATTTGAATTGGAGTTTCTATTTAAAATTTTGGAAAATATGGATTTTGGAGAAAACTTAATTTAAGGGGTGAAAACAATATATACATTACAAACAGCACAAATCATAGTTAATGGGGGATTGGAAAAGCCGTATAGAATACAAAAAGTGACATGTCAAGGATGCCTGCTTTCACCACTGCTGTTCATTCTGGATCTTGAAGTTTTGAATAGACACATAAGACAAGATGGGAGAATAGCTGGGATAAAAGTTATCAAGAAGTATATAAATGAAGGGCATTTGCAGATGATTTGGTTTTAATTTTAGAAAATCCTATGGACTTAATGAATATATATATGTGTGTGTGTGTGTGTGTGTGTGTGTGTATGTATGGAAAAATTGAAGGAATTTGATACATTAGCTGGATTTAAAATTAATAAGGAGAAAACAAAGATGTAAACAAAAATATGAGGCTGGACGATTAAAAGGAATTCATTAAAAAAACTTTTTTTTTCCAATTGGAAAAAAAAAGTAAATTATTGGGCATTGTTATGACTAATGTGAACAGTATGTTATTTCACAATAATTATGTTAAGGTATGGAAATAAATTAATAAAGACCTACTAAGATGGGAAAAGTTACAATTATCACTGCTGGGAAGAATTTCTGTGATGAAAATGAATATTACCTAGAATAATGTTTCTATTTCAAACAATACCTGTTTTGAAAAATGATGCACATTTTAAGCAATTGTAAAACAATATATCTAGATTTATATGGCAGGGGAAGAAACCAAAAATTTTATTTTATATATATATAATATAGAGAGAGCGGCTGGATAGCGTAGTGCTTAGAACACCACCTTTCATGCAGGAGACCGGGGTTCAAATCCCGGCTGGTACCTACCGTACCAGTAGGGGTCCTTGGGCAAAGACCCCCTAACGCTTCACCTTCCTACCTCAAAATATGAGAGTGACACAAACTAAGAGAGTCATGCCGGCTCGGACGTCACCCAGATTAACAAGGTCCGCGTCAGATGTTGGGGAACCAGGACAATCTGATGTTAAGTGGGCTACTGGAACCATACCTGAATGAGACAAGAGAACTTGGAATTGATGGAATGCTACTACAACAGCAGACCTAATAAGAGGGGATATATGAAACGTATGAGGGAACTACGGATAGACAGAAGGCCTACATCCACACTAACTGAGAAACAACTAGTTACCCAGTGCTTTAACATAGTGAAGAGGAAGCTGCTCTCACAACTTGAGATAGACCAACTCCACATTACAGCCCGGACTCAAGCAGACCTGGAAGAACAAGCAGATGTGCAGCCAACACCTGAAGCTGGAATGTCACTGCCCCCCCTTGCATTACAGAGCACAGCAGCTGATATGAGGCCTAAGATCATGGATAAACTACCTACAGTCAACCCTCGAGTCTGATTACCAAGGCTCAGTGGAGAAGTACCATCAGATAGTATGCTAGAAGATGCCAACAGAGCCTTCCAGACAATCCCTACTACCACCATAACTGAAACCAATGAATTGGTATATGCTACAGCCGCTGTAATCCTGGAAATGCTTGGCTACATGATAAAGAAGAACAGCAGTACATACCCACCTAGGAAAATGAGATTGGAGGCTAAGACCAAGGCAACTCGGAGAGAAGTCAGTCAGCTGGTGGAACTACAGAAGCATGTGGAGATTAAGGATAAGACTCGGCTACTGAAAAAATATATGGGCCTGACTCCATCTGAAGCCCTAGAGACTGCTAAACAAAGGCTCACAGCACTGGCTGCCAGGCTAAGGAGATGCACTAGAGAAGCAGAGGCCAAGAAGATAAATGCCCTGTTCTCCAAAGAACCATCCAAAGTGTACTCCCAACTGCAGTGCAACCACAGAGTAACAGCTGAGCCACCAGCAGCGGAAACTGAACAGTACTGGAAGAATATATGGGAGAAAGAGAAGACGCATAATACCAGTGCAAAGTGGCTGCAGGACCTGAAAGCAGACCACAGCAATCTCCCAGAACAGGAACCAGTCACCATCACAGTAGCAGACATCCAACAGCGGGTCAAGAACATGAAAAGCTGGGCAGCACCTGGCCCGGACATGATCCACACCTACTGGCTAAAGAAACTAACAGCAGTGCATGAACACCTAGCAGCACAGATGAACCAACTGCTAGCAGCAGGCTCCCACCCAGACTGGCAAACACAAGGAAGGACAGTGCTGATCATGAAAGACCCTCACAAAGGAACAGCACCATCCAACTACCGGCCAATAACCTGCCTCTCCACAACATGGAAAGTTCTATCAGGCATCCTAGCTGCCAAGCTACAAGACCTTATGGGCCAGTACATGAGCACAGCTCAGAAAGGCATTGGGAACAACACCAGAGGCTCAAAACACCAGTTACTCATAGATAGGGCAGTCGCCCAAGAAACAAGGTCTACGCAGACCAATCTGAGCACAGCCTGGATTGACTACAGGAAAGCCTAAGACTCAGTGCTGCACACATGGCTCTGTGAATGCCTGGCACCATACAAAGTCAACAGGACACTAAGGACCTTCCTCAAGCACTCAAGGGGACTGTGGAAAATGATACTGGAAGTGAACTCAAGACAGCTCGCACAAGTGGCCATCAAGTGCGGCATATACCAAGGTGATGCACTGTCCCCACTGCTGTTCTGCATAGGCTTAAACCCCCTCAGCCAGATAATCACAAGGTCTGGATATGAGTACAAGTTGAAGAGTGGAATCACCATCAGCCACCTCCTTTACATGGGTGACATCAAGCTGTATGCTAAAAGTGAATGAAACATCGACTCACTGATCCACCTGACATGGATCTACAGTGAGGACATTGGGATGTCATTCAGACTGGAGAAGTGCGGCAGGATGATAGTAAAGAGAGGGAAGGTAGTTAAGACCAATGGAGCGGAACTACCAGTGGGCCACATAGCAGACATAGAGACCAGCTATAAATACCTTGGTGTCCCACAGTCACACGGGAACCATGAGGAGGAGGCAAGAAAGACAGCAACATCCAAGTACCACCAAAGGATAAGACAGGTCCTGAAGAGCCAGCTCAATGGGAAGAACAAGATCCATGCCATCAACACGTATGCCCTGCCAGTCATCAGATACCCTGCCGGTATAGTGAGCCGGCCAAAGGAAGACATGGAGGCTGCTGATGTGAAGACCCGGAAGCTCCTCACAATGTATGGAGGTTTCCACCCCAAGTCCAACACCCAGAGACTGTACACCAGGTGCAAAGAGGGTGGGCGGGGCCTGTTGAGTGTCAAAGCCACTGTCCTGGATGAAACCCGAAGTATCCAGGAGTATATCAGTAAGATGGCACCCAAAGATGAGCTGCTGAAAGAATGCTTCAGGCAGCAGCAGACATGGGAGGAAGTTCAAGCGGAGGAAATACCATGGCAAGACAAGCCCCTTCATGGGATGTACCATCGACAGATAGCTGAGGTAGCTGACATTGGGAAATCCTATCAGTGGCTGGAAAGGGCTGGACTAAAAGACAGCACTGAGGCACTGATCATAGCAGCACAAGAAGAGGCACTAAGCACCAGATCCATAGAAGGAGGGATCTACCACAGTAGACAGGATCCAAGGTGCAGATTGGCCTCAGAGACAGTCCAACACATAGTGGCAGGGTGTAAGATGCAGGCAGGAACAGCATACACTGAACGGCACAACCAAGTAGCTGGCATTGTGTACAGGAACATCTGCACAGCGTATGGGCTAGATCCCCCCAAGTCCAGATGGGAGATTCCACAGAAGGTCGTGGAGAATAGCAGGGCTAAGATCCTGTGGGACTTCCAGATCCAGACAGACAGGCAGGTACTGGCTAATCAACCAGACATCGTGGTAGTAGACCAGAAGACAGCGGTAGTGATAGATGTAGCGGTGCCAAGTGACAGCAACATCAGGAAGAAGGAGCATGAGAAGCTGGAGAAGTACCAGGGCCTGAAGGAGGAAATCGAGAGGATGTGGAACGTAAAGGCCAAAATGGTCCCAGTGGTGGTAGGAGCACTCGGGGCCATGACTCCTAAGCTGGGAGAATGGCTCAAACAGATCCCAGGCACAACATCAGAGCTCTCTGTGCAGAAGAGTGCAGTGCTAGGAACAGCTAAGATACTGCGCAGAACCCTCAAACTCCCAGGCCTCTGGTAGAGGACTTGAGATTGAGGAAGACACATACCATCCATAGGGGTGAGAGGGGAATTTTTTATATATATATGTGTGTGTGTGTGTGTGTGTTCAAGATGCAAAGGAAAGAGGAGGATTAGGATTGATGGATTTTAAACTATATTTTGCAGCTTGCTATTTGGTTTGAATGAAAAAGTGGGTGTTCTTGAGAACCAGAGAATGTTAGAATTAGAAGTACATAATCTGAAGTTTGGTTGGCATTACTTTCTATGGTACAATAAAGTTAAAGTTAATGTAGATTTTAAAAAATCATTAAGTGAGAAGTGCCCTACTAAGAATATGGAATGACTACAAGCCCAGGCTGTACTTGAAAATACCTTTATTGGTTCTCAGCACAAGAAGCATTTTACAGAAAAGAAACACCAGGCAAAGAGAAATGTTATCATACCAAGATTTGTATTACAGGAACAGAGAATTTAAGATCATGTTAAGTGAAAAAGTGCCTGCAGAAGGATATAGTTTTTAATGGTTTTCATATGCACAATTGAGAAAAAGATTTAATATAGATAAAAATATTACTGCAATTGAACAATGTAAGATGGCATTTGAAATTGAATTACGTTCAAATGATGAACATGTGATTGCAAAAATGTATGGACTTTTTCTGAGATTTGAAATGGAAGAAGAACACGTTAAAGGTGTATGATGAAATTCGCTAAGAATTTGGGTTATAATATACAGATGTATCAGTGGGAAGGAATGTTGGTAAAAGGATTGAAATTTACATTTACATTTACTTTTAAGAGAGATTTTTTATAAAATTAGGTACCATTGGTATATGACACCAGAGAAATTATCTAAGATGTATAAAGGTACATCTTGTCAATGCTGGAAATGTGAAAAACATGAAGGGATGTTTTACCATGCATGGTAGACTTGTGAAAAAAACAAAACAATTTTGGATAAAAGTACATATGAGGTTGCAAAGAATATTAAAGATTAATATCAAGATGAAACCAGAGCTTTTTTTTACTGGGACTTATACATAATCAATTAGAAAAGACTTATGGAAGATTGATTTTATATATGATAACTGCAGCAATATGTACAATGATGGAAAAAAACTGAAATACCCACAATGTAGGAATGGATTCTGATGATGGCAGAATTAGCAGAAATGGCAAAACTGACCTGTCTGGTCAGGGATAAAACAGTAAGCACTTTTATAAAAGACTGGAAACCTTTTATGGGATTTTTGCTGAACATAGAAAAAAGTGAAATTGTGATTTCTGGATTAGCTGATTGAAAAAGAGGTTGAATATGGGTTAGAAGGGATTTTTGTAATGCAATCTTAAAGAAGGAAGTGGGATAATAAATCTGTTTGTAGCTGCTGAAAAGAATATCGGAAGCCACTTCTTTAACTATCTTTTTCTTTTTCTAACTGTATTACTTTTTGCACTTTATCTTTTATCTTTCTTCTTTTCTCTAACTTTTCTTTATATACTTTTATATTTACGTTTTACCTATGTAAAATTTTCCAATAAAAATTATATAAAAATGTTTTAATTAAAAGTTTTTCCCATCCTTTTACTATGAAGGATTGGCAGGAATTGTCAGCCTTCTAAGGTAGATCAGACTTGGAATCCAATGTCATGTAGGTCAGTACTACTTTTATTGTAAAGCTATAGTAACAGAATCTTCCAAATCTGAATGTGCTCCCCTCCCCCCTTTCTTACCCTTGTGAGAACTAGGGAGGGGCTTGTCTGAGTCACTTATTCAGGTTACATTCCTACCCCAGACTCAGTCCACTTTTTTCTGATCATTGTCTTGGTAGTGGCTTTTTCTTCTATCCCTCAATGACATTCCCTCTGTCTTCTACAGGAATCATGTAAACTATTGTGTGCATTAGTTGAAACTTCCAGAAAAGTAACGATTGCTGTCAATTTTATAGACAAGCCTTGCAGTTGGATAGGTGATCACTACTGTACTCCATTCCTAACATTTAAAATGTTAATGGGATGATTCTATATAAAGCCTGTGTGTGTGTGTGTGTGTGTGTGTGTGTGTGTGTGAGAGAGAGAGAGAGAGAGAGAGAGAGAGAGAGAGAGAGAGAATTGCTTTTTTAGGGCCAAATCATTCCTTTTGAATGTTCTTCCTGAATGCTGCCCATCTCTGATGGTGTGTGAAATATAAAAGACTATTTCTCATATATACCTGAAAAGGAGAAATAATTTGGAATGAGGAAATGCATGGGTTTTCAAACAAGTGCTATTTGCTTGAAAGGTAAACTGTACTTACCTTTTCAATTTTCACTTTAATTCCTTTGAATGCACGGACTATGAATAATTTCACTGGTTGATCTCTGTGTGTAAAGTTTCTGATAAAGGCATAAAGAATAATTAACAGTCCTGCATTTTTTTCCTTCTGGATAGCAGTCAATTCTAACAGCATTGCACTTGCTATATGACAAAGCCAATATCCTAAATACTTGTTATTTTTTCATAATGTTACTAAAAATGATATCTGAGCTTTTTGCTTATCTTCACACATGCATATTTCTGATATTGATTGCATTAATTGTTTCTTACTTAGCTTACAGCTTGGCTTTCTGAATCTCAACATCTTAAAATAATATTAATGCCTACCCTGAAATTGAAATGATAACCTCCCCAAAACACTTAATTTAATAACAAAATTCTCTTTAAAATCAGATGCAATTAATCACTCCTATGATAAAATAGTGAATACTTTATGATCTTTGGACATTTTACAGAAAAAGTGAGATGATTTATAACTTATACAGAGATTTATTATTGTCATTTCAAATGAGTATGTGCCTTATTTTTTACTAGATTCAACTAAACAATGGAATGATCCTGAAACATAGGTTAATTAAATTAGAATCTGTTTTATACTGACTTATGGTTTCTGTGCAGTTGATGTCAGCAATTTTTGTTTGTGATAAAAATGATTTCTTTCTTAAATGAAGACAAAGTATTCTTTATAGAAAGAAATTAAACCTATTGTTGTACTGTATTTTCTCTTCCTGGAAGGAATGAGAAAATGAGGACAACCAGCAGCAAGGTGGATGGACTCAGTTATTGTAATGGGCATAGGGAATAACCTTGAGGAATAGGAAGAAGTGCTGCAACCAAGACAATGGTCACCTAACATAAATCTGTGTCTGGGACAGGAGGGTAA
Source organism: Liasis olivaceus (assembly GCA_030867105.1). NCBI lineage: Eukaryota > Metazoa > Chordata > Lepidosauria > Squamata > Pythonidae > Liasis > Liasis olivaceus. Next base: position 33,276,163 of record CM061354.1, on the reverse strand, counting down.
TTTGAGAAAGAGCCTCAGACAGGACCCTCCCTAGTTTCACGAGGATAAAGGGAGGGAGTGGAGAAGTGTATTCAGACTTGCAAGATTCCATTACTGTAACCTCATAATAAAAGTAATACTAGCATTCATAACTTTGGTTTCCTAGTCTGGTCCACCTTGAAAGGGTGACAGTTACAATGGCAATAAGTGTACTGTCAGATGATCTGAAAGACCAGATTAGGGAACATCATCATGGAGAAAATCTATCTGTGTGGTCGCTAAGAGTCAAGCACAACTTGATGGCAGATAATCAATCAATCAATTAATTTTATCGTCCAGTAGCAAAATGCATATAAATAGAAAAAGGAGGGAAGGAAATCCTGCAATGTACATTCCTGCACACCACATAATTATCAAGTCACTGGATTTAATTTGTTGACTTACTACCTGAAGGCTTTATTTTAAAAAGATATAGAGGGCTGGAAAAAAGAATTAAAATATTCAGCAGCTTTTACTAGCAGCTTCAGATGTTAAGGACAATGCATGATGTGCAAGTCTTTGCTAAAGCTTCAGGGAATTCTTTATCATGTGTATATTTTGGATGTCAATGCTGACCTCACTGGGGTTATGTGACCTCCTGTACTGATCCCTCACTCTTCTCCCTGGAGGTTTGTGATCTAATTTTGTGCCGGTGTTATTTTATCCTTGAATGGGGATCATTCATTCATTCATTCATTCATTCATTCATTCATTCATTCATTCATTCAATTTGTATGGCTGCCCATCTCACTACAAGTGACTCTGAGCATCGAACAATCATAAAACAAATTAAAACAAATTACCATCACATTACAAAAATTAAAATACACACAGCACCCAAGAAGGATGTTATAATCCATGGTTTATAATAAATAAATGACATGATAATTCAGTGAATGTCTCTTTACAAATGGCTTTGCAGTTTATTCTCTAGAGTCCTTGGGGTTCTCTGAGCTTGGTTCTTTTCTTGCAAACATTTCATTACTTGGCTAGGTAACATCTTCAGTGCTAAAATGGGATGGGATTTGCTCTCTACAGTTTGATTGTGTGCCCGGTGGTAACCTTTGCTTATCTGGGTGATAACTGCTGGTGAGGCGATCTTTTGGTCTACAAAAGACCGCCACACCAGCAATCATCACCCAGATAAGCAAAGGTTACCACCAGGCACACAATCAAACAATAAACATATGCTAATCAAGGAATTATCAGAGGAGCAAAACAAAACCCCCACCCCCACCAGCACTGGCAAAGCATGCCATAGTATGCAGGTGAAACTCGAAAAATTACAATATCGTGCAAATGTTCATTTATGTCAGTATGGCAACTCAAAAGGTGAAACCAATATATGAGATAGACACATTACATGCAAAGCAAGATATGTCAAGCCTTACTTTGGTATAATAGTGATGATTATGGCGTATATCTTATGAAAACCCCAAATTCGCAATCTCAGAAAATTAGAATATTACATGACATCAATAATACAAGGATTGGAAATAGAACAATATCGGACCTCTGCAAAGTAGAAGCATGCATATGTACTCAGTACTTGGTTTGGGCCCCTTTTGCAGCAATGACTGCCGCAATGCGGTGTGGCATGGATGCTATCAGCCTGCGGCACTGCTGTGGTGTTATGGAAGACCAGGATGCTTCAATAGCGGCCTTCAGCTCTGCTGCATTGTTCAGTCTCATGTCCCTCATCTTTCTCTTGGCAATGCCCCATAGATTCTCTATGGGGTTCAGGTCAGGCGAGTTTGCTGGCCAATCGAGCACAGTAATCCCATGGTCATTGAACCAGGTTTTGGTACTTTTGGCAGTGTGGGCAGGTGCCAAGTCCTGCTGGAAAATGAAGTCAGCATCCCCATAAAGCTCATCTGTGGAAGGAAGCATGAAGTGCTCCAAAATCTCCTGGTAGACGGCTGCGTTGACCCTGGACTTAATGAAGCACAGTGGATCAACACCAGCAGATGACATGGCTCCCCAAATCAACACAGACTGTGGAAACTTCACACTGGACTTCAAGCATTGCGCATTGTGTGCCTCTCCATTCTTCCTCCAGACTCTGGATCCTTGGTTAGCCTCAGTCCACTCCTTGTGAAAGTCCCCAACACTTTTGAATGGCCTTTTCCTGACAATCCTCTCCAGGTTGTGGTCATCCCTGCTGCTTGTGCACCTTTTTCTACCACACGTTTCCCTTCCACATAACCTTCTATTCATGTGCTTTGATGCAGCACTTTGGGAACATCCAACTTCTTTTGCAATTACCTTTTGGGGCTTTCCCTCCTTATGGAGGGTGTCAATGATGGTTTTCTGCACAACTGCCAGGTCAGCAGTCTTTCCCATGCTTGTGATTCCTACTGAACCAGCCTGAGAGACCATTGAAAGGCTCAGGAACCCTTTGCAGGTGTTATGGATTCATTAGCTGCTTAGAGTGGGACACTTTGAGCCTAGAATATTGAACCTTTTCACACTATTCTAATTTTCTGAGACTGTGAATTTGGGGTTTTCATAAGCTGTACGCCATAATCATCACAATTATACCAAAGTAAGGCTTGACATATCTCGCTTTGCATGTAATGCGTCTATCTCATATATTGGTTTCACCTTTTGAGTTGCCGTACTGACATGAATGAACATTTGCACGATATTCTAATTTTTCGAGTTTCACCTGTATAATAGTGTATAATATGCTATGCTAAATGACATACACACTGGCAAAGCATGCCATCGTATATAATAGAGAGCAAACACATGCACACATGTCTTTTTCTGCAAATCTATCCGCAGAACTTTAGATTAAAATGAAGAGTTTTAAGGTATTTCAATATGATGAAACAACAATGTGACACTTTCTAATCAATCAGCACTATCATATTGGCTAGCTGCCTGTGTAAAGCTGATTGTATGAACATACCATTACTTTACCTGATGATGTGTTTGACAATGATATAAGTTGGCACTTATATTAAAAGAAGAAGAGAAAATAAAATTGTGCAGGGAGCAGTGTATAATGAATTTTGTCTCTTAGTCCAGACTCTCTGATGATATTTAATTAGCTCATTAATTAAATTTTAATAAATGCAGTGATCTAAGAAATCTCAGAGTGTATAGGAATGGTGGAGCAAAAGAAAATAGTTTTAATTAACCTTTCCCAAAATATCCTGTGAAGATGGACTGTTCATCATCTTCAGTTTGATAAATTCCTGCTTTGCTCAATAAATCACATAGATATTAGTATACATCTATGTATATAACTGTACCAAATGCAATCAATACTTTCTGTTCTTGAAAACATTTTTTTCCACTTCAGTTTAGATAAATTATCAATTTAGGAGTGACTGACTGCAATTCAGACATTATGAAATTTAATTTTGGAACATAAATGATCTTCAAGCTTAAGATCTAAAGCTCGGAAGAAAGAACAAAGTCTGAAAGAAATTGCTATTTGTGTCAACTCAAATGCAACATGAGATAAGAGACATATCTGCAATGCATCCTTAAGCTGCTCCTATCGTATGGAGGTTGTGGGTTCTTGATCTCTGTATGTTTCTAAGAAGAGGCTGGAGAGCCATCTTTCATAGATAGTTGAAATAGTTTTCCTGCACACTGCAGACAGATGGGTTAGAAGATCCATGTTGTCCCTTCCAACTCTACAATTCTATGATTCTTATGTCCATGTAAGTTTAAGAGAATCCTGCCCAGATTGAGGCACTCTGGTAATTGCTTGCAAGATACTCAGTCCAGACAGCAGACAATCACTTCCTCCTACTGGACCATTCACTTGCTGTTGTGCCCTCCCACATTTCTATTCCAAAAAAGTAACTGCTAAATAAAATTGCTTTACTTTCCGTGGGTGGGTAATATTGTGTATGCGTGTGTGCACACATAAACAGTACATATGTAATCAAATGGTGCACCCATGGACTAGTTTATTTATTTATTAATCATATTTATATGGGTGCTCATCTCACACTATGTGACTCTGGGTAGTGTACAAACAACCATAAAAATAATTTTAAAAATATTCAAAAGTACAAAAAATAATCTTATTATAAAAGACTAAGAGACAGCATCAGATTATAAACGATGGAGCCATCTAATCAAATTACCATACCTTTGTGATTCCCCAGGCCTGTTGACACAACCAAATTTTAAGGAGAATTTCAGGAGAGATGGGGCCAATATCACCTCAGGGGGAATGATGTTCCAAAGGGCATATGACACAGCAGAAAAGGCTTGTCTCCTGAATCCTGTCAGGAGGACCCCCAAATTACACACCGGGTCTATTTGGGGCAGTGCAACCCCATCTAGTACTAAAGATGGCATAGTCCCAGAATCAGCAGGCCCAAATACCCAGAGCCACTCAGCCTTGCCAGGGTTCAGCTGAAGCCTGTTGTTCCCCATCCAGACCCTCACTGCCTCCAGGCACTGGCATAAGACATCAATAGCATTGCTTAATTTGCCAGGGGCAGAAATGTATGACTGGCTGTCTCTGGCATACTAATGATACCTCAGCCCGTGGTGATGGATGAGCTCACCCAGCAGCTTCATGTAGACTTTTAAAAGGAGAGGAGAGATCACCAAACTCCATAGAATCCCACACAGTAGGGGCTGAGGGCAGGATCTTTCCTCCCAATCACTACCGACTGGTATTGACCCCAGACAAAAGAACCAGTATAATACTATGTCACCCACTCCTAATACCCTGAATGGATCCAGAAGGATATCATGGTCAATGATATCGAAGGCTGCTGAGAGGTCAAGCAGAGCTAGGATTAATGCACAACTGCCATCCCACTCCCACCAGAGGTGTTAACAATCTAAAAGTGCCAAAGGTGGCAATGCCAAAAATTATCCAGTATAGTGTGGTCTAGTGATGGTTTCTTGAGGAGGGGGCAAACCAAGGCCTCCTTAAAAGGTGAAGGAACAACTCCTTCACCAAAGGAAGAAATTACCACCAGTAGAACCCACTCACATAGCAACCCCCTGGCAGCTTTAATAAGCCAGAAGGAGCACAGATCTAAAAAGCAGGTGGCTGAGATAACAGTCATAAGGACCTGTCCACTTCCTCAGGCCCAACAGGTTTAAATTGTTTCCAGATAACAGGGCAAGACTTCCCCAAGAATGTCCCCAGGACCTACAACAAGGCCAGTGTCTAACTGTGAACAAATTTGAGCAATTTTATCTGACAGATGCTGAGCAAATTCTTCCACACAACCCTGCAGGGGGTCTCTGAGCTCCCTCTACCCAAGACGGCATAAGTCACCCGAAGCAGGTCTGTGAGATGGCTATGGTTATCTGTAGATGCAGTAAAGGCAGGGAAGTATTATTGATTTACTGCCCTTACTGCCACAAGGCAAGCCTTAATAGCAGCTCTCACCTGTTTTGGCTGAGTTCATCCCTCATTGAGCACCAGCGGTACTCTAGACATCTCTCATTTCATCTTCCTGAACTCCCCCATATACCATGGGGAGCAATGGGATCCATGAGAAGGGAAGGGTTGCATAGGCATGATCCAATCCAAAGCCTCAGTGGCTCTCTTATTCCAAGCAGCAACCAAGGCCTCAGATGGAGCATGTGCCAGACCAGTAAGAATTACCTTCAGCTCCCTCTGGAAGCCCTCAGGGTCATCATTCACCAAGGGTGGACTTATCTAGGTCCCACCTCCCTATCATGAATAGTGGCACCAGAGAACCCCATGGTAATCAGGGCATGATCTTACCATGACAAGGGGGACACCAGGAGTTCCCCCAGTTCCAGTTCAAATTGCCGTTGCTTGGACAGGAAAACCAGATCAGGTGTGTGACCACTGTCCCATGTCAGGCTCTGGATGACCTGGGATAGGCCCATGGCTTTCATGGTAGCCATGAACTCCTGAGCTGCCTCTGACCCAAACCCCAGAGAAGGCAGATTGAAGTTCCCCAGAACCATAAATCTGGGGAACTCCACTCCCAGCCTGGCAATGGAGTGCAGCAGCTTAGACAGGGAAGTTGCTACACAGTAGAGAGGCTGGTACAGCAGCAACAATCCAAACTGATCCCTAGAGCTCAACTTAACAAACAAGGTCTCACATCCAGCAACCTGTGGACCAGCACCCCTGACAGCCTTAAGAGACTCCCAGATGACAATCTCTACATCCCCACCCCTGCTCTGGACTCTGATGATGCCATACCCACAACTTGGCTTGGCACATTTCCAAAAGGGCCACCATTCCTTTTGGACTCAGCTAGGTGTCAGTAATGCATGCCGCATCAGCCCTCTTATCTGTGATTAAAGCACAGATGAGGGAAGGATTATTACAGACTTGGCACTTAGTAGCAGCAGTCAAAAGCCAGGGCCTCTGAAGGTCTGCTGACAGGGCTCAGGGGTTGAGATCAGGGAGCTGGAAGTCAAAGCTGGTATAAGACACTGGGCCCACATTCCTTGAAAACGGCCTGCTCCCAGTCTCCCACCATACCTACCCATGCCTATCACCACAACGATGTTCTGAAATGCCCCAGCACCCCCCCTCAAAGATATCAACAGCCCCCAAACCAGCCCTCCCAGTTCCAAAGGCTGGGGATCTCCCTCTGTCATTAATACCATCCATCCCAGGGAGGGGAAGCTGAGTCCCCCAAGGTATTGTACTTCAACCTTAGCTCTTAGCATCATCAGGGTATCCAACAGCCACCTCCTCTTTCCACTCACAACCCAATCACCCCTCCTAGACACTCTCAACAGACTGAGACACTCCCTATTCATTCATACCTAGCCCAACCAATGCCCTTCCCTAGCTCTCACCCAGGGGAGAGAATTGGTGTCTCAATGGGAAACCCACAGTCCATAGTCCATAACCATTGGCAACCTGTTCAGCAGATGAAGCCCACACCGCTATTGCATTGTGCCATCCCTTGTGGGCCTAATAATAAAAAAGGCAAAAAGACCTCTATGGAGGGGGGGCAGGATCCACTGTAGCCTCTGCTCTACTGCTATCCGTCCCCTGTCTAACTACCAGCAGCGTCTCCAGAATCCTGTTAGGTCCTTCAGTTGAAAGTTGAAAACTGCAAGAGATGCAATTCCCAGCTCTGGCCAACAGGGCCACACACCATTACGGCAGGCAAAAGACCTGTTGTCATAAGCCTGTGACTAGGCTGGGCCACCAATGCCATTGCCACTGCCCCAAACAGTCTCCCACCACTGCAGGTCAGGAAAATGCCACCTTGGCCAAGGACCAACAGAAAGAAACTGGGTGGAGGAGAAAACACAAAGGTTATCCTCCCAAGGTGTTGCAAACAAATGAAAGCCCATCCTCTGGCAATACAGCCTGAAGAGGGCCAGGTCCAAGTCCTAGTAGGAGTCAGCCTAAACATTTCCCTGCTTCAATGCGTCCTGGCCACTGGCCATGAGACAGGCACCAACGCTACAGCCAAACGAACCAACTAACAGGAGGAGGATTTTTCCATGACTCCTGCTTTCTCTATCTTTACTAATTTATTGGGGATGGGGTAGGAAAGTCAGGTGGAAAAAGCTGGCTTGCTCTTGGAAAGATTTTTGCGTTATTGTTTTTAAGAATGTTTCTGTAACTTCTGTATCATAACTATTGTACTCTTGCACCACTGCTGTTAAAGTGATGTTCTAAAAGACATTAGAGATCAGGACACTACTTAGCTGAAGAGGCATTCCTTTCTCTAGAAAGTAGTACTGCTGGAATTAGCCTATATTGTAAGTAAATTGACCCAGCAAAACAGACAGACGCTCTTGAGGCAACACACGGAGAAAAGAGTACTTTAAAATCATATTAGGAAGACACACCCAAAAGTCACATTCACAGTGAATAGAGGGTGACTGCAGGGCAACTCTGTTAATTTCTGCCCTCAAATAATGGCTGCTAGTCTGATTTGCAATGGGCTAACAGGGTAGTGTGGTTACGTTCAAGGACTGAAATGGGTGGGACGGTGAAGTTTAGCATTACCATATCACTTGTCTCACTTTGAGATGTCACAGTTCGAGGAATATGTGAAAACAGCTCTAGTCACCAGGATATCATGGATAATCTCATTATTCGTACTGCTAAAATCTGGCTCTTAAGCATGCTTAGGATAAAAATGGATTCCAACCTCTTAAAAAATACCATATTTCATAAAATAGGGATACATGTATATACACATGTAATCAAAAGGAAAAGTGCATCACTAATGTCTAAACTTGATATTTAATTTGCAATCCATGTCATAAAATCTATAAAAATATGCATAAATTAGAAAATCAAATCATACTAGCAATAGTGTATTCCCTGAGCTGAGACCTGAGCAACACAAGGAGAAAAGAATGTAGCTTTATAAACTGGTTTGTAAAATTTAGTATGAAGCATCCCACTATTTATCTAATGCATTTCTTTATTATTATTATTATTATTAAACTGACATGTCAAAGATATAAATTGCTGTTATTGTGTGTGGCAGGGTACAGTATGTACGAATGTGTTATGCGCGTGTGCGTGTGCATGAGAGAGAGAGAATAAAGGAGGGAATATTTCTGAGTATCCCCAAAGAATAATGTGAATCATTGCAGAGGTGTTTCTCCATATATGCATGGCATCGTTTTTGCTATTTTTCACCATTATAACTGTTTTGTATCCTTACAGAAAAGTCAGAACTGATGGGACATAGTGAAATTGTTCAAATTGCTTTGATTTCATGCCATGCACTTATGCAAAGCAATTGCAACAATTTTCTATCTAAGAGGCATCTGGTTTGCTACTTTTGTGTTTCCTCTACAGTTGTGAAAATAAAACCAGGCAACCCTAAAGGGAATTGGCTGAAGTTCAGTTAATACTTTGTGGAAGGCTTCTCTGCTTTCAAATGGTCCATCAGTGTTTCCTTGAATAATATCAAAAAGGCAATTTATATATTATTTTGGGAAGCATTTTCTATTTTATAACAGGTTATTATAAAATGTTATAAAAGCATGTAAGGCCAGTAGAATCCAACTTCCCTTGAGCTATTTTAAACAACTGAAAATTATTCTTCAACTAACATTATAGCCAGGAGGGAAAATTATTGCTAACTGTAATGAGACAACCAAAACATGCATGAGATAAAATACAATAAAAATAGCTGTTCTCTAGCAACCTAATGGGGAATTATTCAATTTATTTCAGAGATAATCTAGAACTATGTTGTATAAACAATAGGGAACAGCATTCATGGGGAATATAGGCAAAAACAGAGTTTGTCTGCAATTATAAACAATGCAGTAATAATACTGGCACTATAAATCCTTAAATCTTATTTTTTTAAAAAAAGCCAATATAAACATTTGATTCCAAATTTTAAAAAAAGAAATCCATCAAAGAAAGCTAGCTTCAATTGATTGAGGTTATAAAAAATCCAAATAAGCATGTAATTTCTGGTGTAATAAGACACAAAATCCAGATGTAATATTGAATGCACTGTACCAGAATCTCCCTGGGAAACTTACTTCCAATCATTATATGCCCAGAAAAGTGGTGCAGATGTCAATGTATTATGGAGACTTCTGAAATCCTACTTTGCTGCCCAACTATATCTGTCTGAGAGTTGAGGCAACTAATTGAACAGTATAAATCTAATACAGCCCCTGGTTGTGATTTTATCCCCACTGAGGTCTACAAAAATAGTATTGACTGGTGGGCTCCAGCACTGGCAGCATTTTTTTTACATTTATTGATAATATTGCTTTTATCCCAGAAGATTGGGACAGAGCCATTATGGTCCCCAATTTTTAAAAAGGCAAAAGAAAGACCCTAATTATTATCCAGTCTGTTAAATGTCATCAGTAAAAATTATTGTTGTTGTTGTTGTTGTTATTCCACCTAATTCCATCACAACTTTGTATAGAGTACATATTTAATTGATGGAAACCAGAGCACGCTGATTCTGCCAGATTGTATAAGATGGGCAGCAACCATGAAAGACAGATGGTCCCTCAGCTAACCAGGCCTTATCCTGAGAGAAATTTTATGCCTAGAATGGAGAACAGACCAGTAGAAGAAGAAGCAGAATTTAAACCAGGATGATCTACTACAGACTAGGCAATTATATTATAAAAATTAATGGAGAAATATGTCTAAAAATCCACTTTACACAGCTTTTGTAGATCTTAATCATGTCTTTAATTCTATATCCAAAGGGATATTATGGATGAAACTGCTGGCTACCAATATTGAGGAACAATTACTACTATTTATGTACAAATGTTATAATAATACCACTTTGAAGCTTAGATGTGGTTCCCAACAGCAGGTAACAGATTTAATCAGTATAGCATAGGGAGTAAAGCAAGGATGAATCTTGTGCCACTACTTTTCAGTTTCTATATAAACACTGTTCCATATTATCTTAATAAAAGTAACTTGCATCCACTGAGCTTGACTGACAGACATACCTTAGTGCTCCCGTATGCTGTTGACATAGCCATTCTTCACTCTGTTTTATGGATGAGAAGAGCCCTAAAACCCTTCATTAATACTGCAAAGATAAACATTGCTGATCAACTATCTAAAGCAAAATTATGACATTTGATAAGAGACCTAAAATCAACAGCTGGGTTATTAGTGGCAAAAAAATAGAACAAGTTAAATGATTTAATTACAGGGGAATTTCTTTTCACTCATCTGTATGCAGAGATTTGTGTCTGGACTATATATCCCAGGCAGCCCAAGAGAGTGCAATGACTTTTTTGATCTTTATATTTCTCTAAAAATAGGCATTATATTCTAGCTACTTTAAACTTATTTGAGGCAAAAGCAATGACACAATCATTGTATAATGCACAGTTAGGGTCTTACTTTAGCTTAACTTCAACAGAAAGGGTGCAATCCAAGTTTTTAAGATCAATAATGTAAGTCCCTAGAGGTATGCCCAACCCAGCTTTAAGATTAGAACTGGGAACCACAAGGATAGCAGCCTGGATTTGGATTGTCATCTTTAACTGCTGGCTCAGATTTTTCCCAACAGTGCTGACTCCTCTGAAAAAACAAAGATAACTTTAAATTTTCACAGAAAATATGTATCATTAAAAAAAAAAAAAAAAGTACTTATATGGCTTATCCAGTGACTAAGTAAAAAAAAAATGCTAAAGGAGAGAATTCTAGACCAGAATGGTAGCAAGATATTAGTATGGTACCAAGGCACCATAAGACTTGGATGCTTACTTTCAGTGCAATGCCAGCTGACTATTCTCAATCCCTAACAAATTATAGACATTGCAGAGCATTTGTACTAACCAGTTCTGGCGTACTGTCTTCAGAGTTCACTAATGGCAGATATTAAAAGATTCCCTACCATGAAGCTCTGCTATTTCACTCCCATGGCATAGAGATATGTAACATGTCCTACTGTACTGTGTTATACTATAACTTTTATAGAGGTTTATATGCTGCATCATAAAAGAACTGTCAGGTAAAGAACATGATTGGTAATCTGTCCCGCTACCATCCCCCCCCACACACACTTTTGGACTATAGGCCAGTGTTACCCATAATGTGAACAAATTTTGCCTAGCAGCTACAAGGGCAACAAATACCTGACACAGTTGAGCTTTTAAACTTAAAAAATATTTTAATCTTTGCATAGATTATTTTTTGTTGCCTCCCAGATCCTTTCCTGCTGTTGTAATGAATTAAGAGGAGTTTTATATGAATATGTTCATTTTATAAATGCAAAAGAGGAATTAAAGTGTTATGGCTTCATGTCAAACTTTAGAACTTTCTCCTTGCAATGAACCTACACCCACTTTGGCTTTGCCTTTGTTCTTAATGTACTCAGAGAAACTATTTTTGTTGTTTTCTATATATCTTCCAAGCCTCAGCTGATTCTGATCTATAATATGACATAGTCCCTGGAGATTACCTTATATTCTTCTTTAGTTATGTTCCTTCTTCTTCATTTCCTGTACATTACCTTTTTTTCTCTTCAACATTTCAGAATGCTCTGCATGTATTCATACTGGCCTCTTAAAATTAATCCCATTTTTCCGTCTTGTGGGAATTATTTCCAATTGTACTTCTAATATACCATTTCATGGGATTCCCCATCCTTCCTGGAGATCTTTCTCTTTAAGCCACTGGATTTGAAGCCAGTAATCAGACTTGCTTTCCCACTGAGATAATAAATAAATGGACTTTCTTCTGAAGTCCATTCTGCAGGTCTCACTCTTCAATTCGTCCTCCTCTGGATATCATGAATAACATGATTACTTTCCTCCAAGGTGTTAGTCACTATTTTTTTAAACCAGTTCCTGTCCATTGGATTTGGTCCAGGACAGCAGACTCTCTTATTCTTTCAGTTGTCAGCAAGAGAGAACAAGAACTTGTTGGACCTGTGACTCTTGACAGACTTTGATTACAGTAGATGTCAAAGTAATTGAAATCTCCCATTACCTCTGTCAAATGCTTCTTTGAAAGGCTGATGCAGAAAGCCTGCCTAGCTGGTATATAATAAACTCCCATGATGCTATCATTTTTATTTATCTCTCTCTCTCTCTGTCTCCCTATCCATCCATCCATCGCAAAACTCCCATCCTTTCTGTTAGGTCTGTTCCTTTGGAATAAAGTATAACCTTTCAGTGATGTGCACCAATGACAAGTATCCTCTCACTAAATGTCAGTGATGCCTGTGATTTTAAGTGTTATGATCCTATTCAGGTGTCCTAAAAGCTACTAAAATATTGTTTTTGATGCATGAATATATGAGTTTGTGGATAACACAGACATTAAGCATTTATGATTTTTCACACTCGGATAGATTAGCTATCCTACATCTAAGTGAGAGCACTGGGGGCAAAGGAAAACCACCTTTCTTTTTCTCTTAAATCCATATGAAATGTGGGTTGTTTTCCTTTGTTCCCATCTGGTTTTGTTAACCTGCCCTTCTTTTTATCTTCTGTTGTTTTTCTTGTTTTTAATGTTTTAAACAATTTATAAACCACCAGAGTTGCTGGGGAGTTGGGCAGTATATAAATTTAATAAGTTTTTATTAGTAGTAATATAGTAGTAGAATCTGCAACATAGAGAAGAAAAGATGAGTAGAATAAGCAGATTGAAAATACATAGTGTATTACATTGCGTGAGTTCCAGATGGCTGAAATATGAACAATTAATAACATTCAAATTCCCTTTAGAATCCTATATTACTGGCTTTGTTTGCAACTGAATTATATAACATATGTTGATATAATCACTGACGTTCTATTACAGGGTCAGTAAAATATTTACACAAGGAATATTTAAGATAAATATAATGACTTCTATTCTGGTATTTCCTTTTAACCTGATATATTTGTTTTTTCTTGTTGGTAATAATCATAGTAATATATTTCAAGAGTGCTATAAAATATGGGATGATTAACTCTTCCATCTGACTCCCTTTAAGTCAGATTTCTTGGATAATGGCATGCTAATTTGCAAATGTCATTAAAAAAAACAGAGTATGAGTGTTGTCTTTCTTGATAACAGATTTTTTTCATGTACAACATTCCCCAAGCCTCAACAATTCAACAATTATAGTTAATTATTGATAAAGTAAAATCATTATTTATTACTGTAACATTAATTCTATGAAATTCCATGTTTTTCTATATATTTAATCAATACTATACAGTTATTTCTGTCTTTATAATATTTCATATTTTCCCATAGTGACAGTTGATAAAAATACCCTCTGACCCTAAAACCTGCAATATCTTTAAACAAATGAGAAGAATGGGAATTAAAATCTGAAAATCAGTGAGTTCTTCATTAGTCTTCGGATCATCTGAAGGCATCATCAGTCTTAAAAAAGTCTATAAAACAAACAAATATTCACTACACTATCATGTTTTACTTGACACCAAGTAAAATACATTCTACTTTATCATAATAACATTCTTTTTTTTCTCTACTGGGCCAATGTGACTAGTTATGGAATGTGGGAATATGCTTCAATATTATTGTCCCTGAATAATATCATGGAGTTTGACCACATACAATAACTCTGTGTTAGAATAGTAATGCAATGAGATAATCAATATTTCCAGATTTTGCTTAATGCAACATTGGAAACTGGTTTCTTTAAGAAATTGAAATAATTTTGAACCTCTTCCTTTTGTTGTAAAAAAATGCAGGCTTTGTGTCAGTTTGATTGTAGGCTCAGCGGGTGATATTGTATAGATTGGTTGCACTCAGCAGCAGGAGGCTACTTGTCCCATTCAGAATTTCTCAGGAAGGTAGTTAAGAAAGACAGGTTCTCTTATTCCATAACAATTTAAAGTTTTGTTTTTCAGAACTTTCCATATATTGTCTTAAAAGCCTCTGCTATGAATCTCTGTGGATTCAACTTAGAAAGACATGAAGAGAAAACTTTAAGAAGCAATCCGTGAATCACATATGCTTGTTTTTTTTCTTTGCCATCTGTATAATAAATAAACTTTTTAAAAAATAAAATGATAGGAAACCAAGATATTCACTGATGCCTATATTCACATACTCTGGTGTTCCTATAGCTACAAAATCCTTTCTTTTTTTGATTAAAAGAAACACTTCTTGCATACTGTGTAGTCTTTAGCACATAATTCATCTACACACGGAAATGGGAAAAACTGGAGGTTGCTTAGTGATGATTCAAATGTTGCAGGCATATCTACCAAAATATTCTTTGTTTTGTATCATAACCTACTTTAATGTCAGAGGTTTAGCCCAAAGGAATCTTGACATTACTCTTAACATTTTTTATTTTAGACAGATCTTGAGGCCATTTAACCCCATTTCCTTTCTCTAAGATAATTCAGGGTTTTATTTTGTTTTATTTGCTTCTCTCATGATAAATCTGCTGTTTTGCTGGGAAAAGAACATCCAATCTGTCTCACAGTTTTGCTTTTAGAGCTATGGAATTTACTTGTCTTAAGCTACACATGTAGAGAGTTGATTACTATCAAGTATGGCATGGCATAGGAAAATGTTGAAGTTAGTTGTATCTTTTAGAAGCTCCAGTGATGTTGTTAACAGATATCAGTCATAATCTGGGCATTAGCATTATACTGATTCTACTGCCTTGTTTAGCCTTGTTAAGCTCTTACTTCAGCTATACTCACCAATAATGGTATGTGGAATCCTTTTTTCCTTAGGTGTTAGTCAGCCGTCTGTCTAACTTAATTTGTCACCTCTGATCAAAAATAGAGTAACCTACAAAAATAAGTTTACATAATACAGTATATGTAAAGAAATGTAATACTTATGCTCATGTTTTCATAACAAAATTGAACAGATTTGCGAAGTATTAAGCAGTATGCGTAAACAAGATAACTTAGAAATAAGAGGCACTTTTAAGTAATACACAATGTTATGTAGCTATAACATGAACATCTGAAGGGGTCAGTTGCTAGAAGTGTCAGTTGCACAAGTCATAACAGTTTCATAGTGTCCACATTGTCCAAATATTGTAAACTTCATTGGATCATTTCATTTATTGTATTGGAACAGTGGTTTTAGTGACATAATTACCTACCTAGAGTTTTCATAATTTGGCAGTATATACATATTGGACAATAAATAAATATACCAAGTAAAGTGGTCTTAAATAGTTCTCTCAACTGCCTGCTAAATATGAGATGTGTCATTGATGTTATTCATTGTGAATGAATTATACCTGACTACTACATCTTCATTTCTTTGTGCAAATAATATGAAATATCAGTTTTGCTTCAAATATATGTTTTTTACCGTCTAGTCTACAGAGTTATAAATGTAGTCATCCTAAATTGAGATACATGATTCCAGCTTTGGTCATGTTTCTTAATTTCAATATATAGCATGATTTAAGATTTTAGGAAGTCCATTAACGTACAATTTGAATGCCTGAATGTGCTCCTAAAAGACTGGTAATTGGGATTTATGGAAGCAGGATCATGCTAAAGAATAAAAGTAGAGTTTCCAGTTGCAAGGGCATTAGGCAAAGTCAGTCTGAAAACGATGAGAGAAAATGGTTCAAAGAAACAGTTTGCCCATAGTGATATTGAAGCGTTTCTCTGAGCATACTTTGCCTCACAGAGTTGTTGTGAGAATAAATGAACATAAGGCAATGAAGGATGTTGTGAGCCATGCCACCTTTTGGAAGAAGACCTATATCTAAATAGAAAATATAAAACTTAAACAAGTTATATTTTCTAGCTAGAAATAGGTTGGTCAAATGCTTATAATTTAAGAAAAACCTTGTTATATTAAACCAAATGTCATTTCATTTACCATCTGTTTATAAAGTATTTCCAAGACTTATTCCATACTATTCAGAAGCAAGCCTACACTGGATATAACAGAACTCATTTCCACAAATTTTGACAGAATTTTTCACCTATTCCACAGTGGAATGCTACTGGGCAGTAGTTATCTCTTTTGAACTTGATGGAGAAAAAAATGCAATAAGCTATTGGTAGGTGGGGCATATAGGTAAAAGAGTGAGTGCCTGGTGGCATTTTTAAGGTAAAAGTGTATTTTTTTAATATGGTGCCCATAATGTTGAAACCTGGGAAAATGAAATATTACATTTAAAGGCCTGATTGCATCATTCGCTTTTGGGGCTGGGTTAAGCTCAGCCCTTCTGAGGTTAAGAACCTTAGCAAGACCTGCAGCAATTCACTGTTGTGGTGGTTATGATGTATGTAATAGCTATGGCATTCTGTGTATTCTATCATTTCTGCATTTGTCACAATCTCACTAACTGCTATTTCATGTGAATGCACAATCTCCATATTAATTTTTACTAGAATGGACTGGATATTATTTTATTGTTTATAAAGTTATACTATGGTGTTATTACTGTTGCATGACGCATTTCTTCTTGCAGACAAAATGCTTATGTTACAATTGGGGAATAATTAATGCAGACAAAAAGTTAGATGCAAACTATCAGGTTGGCTTCAGGGAAGGGAGATCTACAATAGTCTGCTGTTTGATTCTGCACCATTTGATAGATCAATACACATGAGGTACCAATTTACAACTATATGTAGCTTTTCTTGATTTCAAAGCAGCCTTTGATTTGGACACAAGAACACTTTTACGGAACAAGCTCAAAAACTCCAACACTGACGAATGTTTGTTTTTATTAATGTCCGAATTATAAGAAAATGCCAGTATCAGAATTAGATGCAACCATGCAGGGAATCCATTGGGTTGAATCTCAACTTTAAAGTGAGTAAGCCAAGGACTGTTGTTTAATATTTGTATAATCTCTTTGATCAAATATCTAAAGGACTTGACCTACATGTTCTAAAGATGGCAAATGGTTATCAATCCTATTCAGGCACAATGAGAGTGGGTTACAGAACATGGTCAGAAAAGTCACAGTGGTGACCATGACTGCATTATTGAAGCCGTGATCCCCCCCTTTTAAAAAAAAATGCATTGCATATTCTACTTTATGGAGGCAGTGCCATAATCTTCTCAATAACCTAGATCAAGACTCAGAAGAGAACTCAAGGCTCTCGTCCAGCATTGTGAGGTTAAGCGATTGGTAATAAGCCAAAGTTTTCCTATTTTTTAACAATACCACAACCTATAACTGGAACATGGGTAATCAAACAACTAAGCAAGCCAAATGCTTTAAATATCTTGGTATAGTATTCTACCCCTTCAGAAGAAACAAAGGTTCAATCTAATTATGTGTCCTTCATGTCCATAACAGTGCTTCTGCTATTTTAAGATTGCACCAGAGATAGAAAGGATCCTTTTTTTTTTCCAGCTACAATTAAATTATTCAGTACAAAGTCTGCTGTACTACCCTATGGGACACAACTGGGACTTGATTGAAGTTTTGCTCCTTGTAAGAATGAATATGTGCCAAATGTTGCCCCGAGATTAGAGACAGCAATAGGGACCATACTGTGGTTGGTAAAGAATTCTATTTACCTGGATAAGGCTCAGCCTGTCCCTTACAGGGCTGCTTTCACTAAAGTGACAATTATATATTTCAATGTTTGGCAAATGTTAACAATAAACTGTGCTCTGGGAGCTTTGCGTCTGATTTTTTTCTAATTTCAGGACCAAAGAAATAATGCTCAGTTTCAAAATGAGTAGAATCAAAAGGATTGATCAGCTACTTAGGAAAACTCACAGGTTCATCCCACCAAAATATCTGTAGTCTCTCAGCTACTGTGACCTTCCCTAGAGCTTGATTTAATGTTCTCCCCTCAGTAATCTTGAAGGGCAGATTCAGCAAAATCAGGTTATGCCTGTATGGATCAGACAACATTGAGTCTATTGGTTTTATCAATTATTTACTTGTTTGTTTGCTTGTTTGTTTATATTTCAAATTTAGTCACCAACCATCTCACTCAAAGAGTGACTCTGGTGTGTTTATTTCCTTTCAACCTAAGTGTGGCATATGGGCTTTGTGGCCAGGCTAGCTGCTACTGTGCTGGCATAAGCCAGTAGAAGGAGTACAGAAAAGACGGGAAGAAAAGGCTCAGGTATGGTCTTACAGTGCAGCTGTGCTACCATGAGATGAACTGCCCTGACTGCTAGATACAACTATTGTGGGGCCTATTCTCATTGGCCAAGCCTAGTATATAGATATAGAGGACTAAAACCATGGAGGAAACCCACCTCCTCAATTGTAGGGGACATACTGCTAATTTTAGCTGTTAAATGAAAGAGAGAGACAGAGAGAGAGGAAAAAGATGGAAAGACACGTTGCCACATTTGAGCTTGTGTTCCTTTGATGCATCATGGCAGGAAGTGTGTTTGAAAAGACTGTGAAGGAAGTTAGTGGCTGGAGAGAGACATCTCTATGCATGTGCTGATCCATTGGACTGTGTAGGTGTGAGTTCTTTACTTCAGAGGGGGAAGACATCAGCTGGAAGCTTCAATGGGAGAAGGGAAGTGAAAACCCAGACAGAGGGATATGCTAGAACCCAAGGCAGTCATGGACTGAGGGAAATGGCTGCCTGTAGGTACACACCTGGAGCCTTCAGGGAAGCCCCAGAGTCAGAAGGATTGGGCCAAAGACCCAGAGGGAGATGATACATCATGCAACAACTATGCAGAAAAAATTGGCTGAGTTACTTTGGAGTGTGTTTAAAGCTTTTTGTCATGCTTTTAACACACTCCAAAGTAACTCAGCCATTTCCCTTCTTATCTCTCTCTCTTAGTGAAATGCTGAAGGGGAGGGAGGAGGAGAAAGGGGGAAGTTGGTAGCTAAGCAACAGAGTGGGTGGTTGCTAGTGAATAGACCTGGGAGAGAGGTAGAAAAAGTTAGAAAATGGAAGGTTTGGACACTGTGTTGTAAACAGTTGTTCTTTAATTCCTGTAAATTGATGTACATAGAAAAAAAAATTAAAACAAAAACAAAAACCCTCCACAGTTTCTGTCTCTGTGAAGCAATTGTCCTCCTTAAAGTCATACACATACACCTAGCTGAAAAGAACCCATAGTCACACTGTGACACTAAAACAAAAAACTACTTCCACTGTTTTTAAAAAAATGGCTCAGTTGAACAGAGGAATTTTACATGTTACTCTATAGCAAACAGAGATCCTATTCAGTTACCTACCTCATTGTCAAATTCTGCTATATCACATCATGGATAACACATAAAACGGTCACCATTATGGGACAAGATAGCTAATATGGAAGGATTGTGCCAAGAAGAAATGAAACTCAGAAAAGTTAGGCAAGTATAAAAGTAGATAGCCTATGAATAGTGCAAGGCAGAGGTCCAGTTTGACAACAATCCCTGACTAGGAAAATAAAGTTAGTCTAAAAAGCAGTCTAATAAGAAGGATAAGGAACCAAACTTGGAAGTTTTCTCTCTTTCTGAAATAGGTGGGAAAGAAAGACAAAGAGTATGTTAGGATCAGGTAAAAGGAGAAATGCATAAGGCTTTCCTACCCTGCAGTGTTGTGCTCTGCAAGTATTACTTCTCTGCCACAAAAAGAATAAGAAGCAGTTTTGAAGAGTCTTGATTGGTAATGTTTCAGCCAGGAGGAAGAGAGAGAGGGTCAAAGACTCATTAGAATGGAAAAGTGGACAATAGATTGATTGTGGAAGGGTCAAAGCTTGAACAGCCAAGAGGAGAAGAACCAACCAAAAAAGTGGAGCCAAAGAAGAAGGATGAGATTGGAGATGAGAAAAACTGCCATAAGGCTATTTTGTAGACCCAGCTGTTGCTTGGATGCATTTTGACAAGGCAGGACAGAAGAGTTAAAATGTACTGAGTCTTTAAGACTATTCCATTTGCATAAAGGGAGAGTTCTAAAACAGTTCTGGGAAGAAACAAGTCAGAGCCTGTGCATATAAGAGAGGGAAATGAAGTGCTAGCTCTCAGCAACCTCCTGATCCATGGAAATGAAATGAGTGGTTTTGGGTCAGTTATTATGTCTCAGACCTCTCTGAGTTGTTCTGGGGTTCTCTTCTGAGCTCTCAGAAGAAAAAAAAGATAAAAAATGAATGAATTAAAAAACAGATATGAAAAAATGTACATTAAAAGCTTACAAGATAGCTATTGACATGCCCCAAATGCTATGAATGACACATACATATTCTCATTCTATACTCAAAGGCACATCCTTTTTTTAATGGGAAAGACATGGAGAGGGCATCTGTGCAGAGTTGCTATGACTGCATCCTACTCATAGTTAAAACAATGCAGAAAGGGTGGTGTGCCACAGGGTGCCATCCATGTCAGCATGGTTCGTGATTGTCATTTGCCAATGACATATGATGCTACTTTTCTATTCTTTGGTGGCATTTGTGATGCGAGCAGCTGGCATAGGAACTATTTTGAAAACTCTCTTGGCCTTTTGTGTATGTGGATCTTGTCATGGGGTTCTGTAACTTAAAACCAATAGCAGCTGTTAAAAATGTAGTTGAAATAAATAACCAGCCTATTTATGAATTTAATTTGTTCTTACCTGGCTATTTCAACAGTTCAGATCAAGAAGAATTGAAATGACCAGTAGAGGAAATGTTAGAATGAAACTACTACCCAGTACTTTTCCTCTGGTCCTTACAGAAGATAAACAAAAGCCATTACTTCTGTTGTTTATATATGAAAAAATAGTTTCCTTTGCCAGAAGGAGCTCTCAGGATGACTCACAAATCTCCGATTCAGATTTTTGCCAGCTTTCTTCTCTAACCATTATGATTTACTTGTGAATTTCTTAGCTTTTTCTTCCTCATAATAGATACAAAGATATGCTGAAAGTCAAAAGATGCTGGTAAGATACAATAACTCCAGGATTATTTTTTTGTGAATTCTGTTGGTAAATGTGACCCTCACCATTTTTTCTCATCTGTTTTGGAATTAGTCTATGAATCCAATTAAATTGATACATTCATACAGAAATCTTGTTTTTAAGATAGGGTGAAATCTAGGTTTTGGATAAAACAACAAAAACTGCACCTTGAAAGTTAGAATGTTTGCAAGCACTGTAAAACAGGGTTCCTCAACCTTGGCGACATGAAGATGTGTGGTCTTCAACTTGGCTGGCTAGGGAACTCTGGGAGTTGAAGTCCACACATCTTCAAGTCGCCAAGGTTGAGGAACCCTGCTATAAAATATTCAGCCCCAAATCACTAGATCCTTTAAAATGTTGTATAAAAAAGCACCACAGTGAGTCACATTACACCAATGTTTGTATCAGGAAGGAATTTGTTTATTCACTCACAGTCACAAATTACTAACTGTTGTTGCTTATCCAATTAATTTTTTATCCCAGGTACTTCTCTTTGCAGCCCAGTTCAGAAACTCAGACATGGAATCTCATAACCTTCTACCTCTCCTATCCCTCTCCTTTTGTTGATTTACCTTTAAATCTATGATGGATGTGTTTGGTCAATGGGACAAAAATAACACATGAGGCATAAATATCACAATTGCGCATGCACAGTTTAACATTGATTCAGAAGTGCCTTATACCTGTACAAGGCACAATCCACTCTGTGATTCATTAAAACAGCCAGTCTTTTTGTGCATCCTTTTGTGAACTTAAAGAAAAAGTGCAGCTCCTATAAGGAGCTGATTCATGTAAGCTAATATGATCCTTAAAGCAACCACATATTTTTTCCAGCCTTGGCAAAATCTGAAGAGGCTGCTTTAATGAACAACAATGAGATGCTCTGCTTGGTCTAGTTTCAAAGCACTTTTTCCAAATCATTTTTTAAAGTTTACACAACACTCATTAATTTAGTTTTAACTAAATTAAAACTCTAGAACATTCCAGTTCTGATCTGGACCCCACAGATTCATCTGTTTTGAAAGGAACTGGCAGTTTCATGAAAAATAGTTGTTTGAAATAAAAATAGCTGGTGCTATTCTGGAGGTGGTATTCTAGATGCTGTTCTATTTGGCTGTTGGTCTATATCTGAAATATCACAAACACTTCCAGCTCAGATAATTCACTTCTGGAAAAAGTTCTGAACCATCCCTGGAATGGCCTGAATAGCATGGTCCAGAGAAGAAATAGAAAAATAGGCTTCCATATATAAAATATATGCAATTACAGAAAGTTCAATTTCCATCAGATTACACCAGCCATTGTGAAGCTGGTCTGATAACTTTTCAGAAATTATTCTCCCAAACTAGAAATGTGTTCTGGGGAAACAGACCTGTTTGGGGGACAAACCTTTCCAGAACATTATAAATTGTTTCCCCTTCAAGACATTAACATCTAGAAAAAAATAGAAGTTGCAGTTCTCATATGTATCAGTGACTTTCCAAATATAGCAGTGGCTTTCAGAGAATAGAGTTAAAATAAATGATGGAGAAAAGGGATGGCAGTCACTGTTTGCCCAGTGCCCAGATATGTTTGGTTACCATGACTGGGAACACAGCATAGCAGACAAAGTTATTGTTACAAAGGACAATTCTAATAATGTGATGTAAACAAATAGCCATGTACACTAAGTAGATTTTTGATATAACTTGAACAGTTGAATTAAATACATATACATACACATATGTACAGTATATGCATATATACATATGGAACTGCTGTGATGTCATCTCTCTCTTTAATTCCTCCTTTTACTTTTTATTTTTGCCAAGTTAACATTTTTTGCTATTATTGCTATTCTTCTTCCTGATTTATTTTGATGTTCCTTTACTGAGTTTAGTGACCTGACATTTTAAATTCCCCAGTTATTTCTAAGTTCAATCACTTGTCTATTATTGCAAAAATCTGTATGGTTATACTTTTAAAAGGTTAATTTAATGCAGTAAGTTTATTGTATATTCCCCCTGCAAGATATTTCACCTTTTATCCTTGTTTTTCTTTACTTGTTTGTAGGTATTAGCTACAGCACAAAATGATAGAAACAAAATTCCAAATCAAAAGGGGACTGGTCTTACAGCAGGTCCATATATGTAACTGTAAATGTGCCATATTCAGCATTTACATTCCAGCAAACATGTTTAATCTTTTTATTCCATACCATCAAAGTGACACATTTTGGATTTACAGATTACACAATTACATGCAATGATGACTAATCAACGCCCAGCTAAGACAGATTAGCCTAGAGTAAAAATATGTTCTGTCCATACTGTTCTTCAAAGGCTTTTCCTTTTAACTTACCAGCCTTCTCTTATTTCTGACAGGTCTTCCCAACAATTCCTCATTCACTGTAATCCACTTGTATAATGCTTGGGTTCCAGAATGGACAAGTGGGAGGAAGAAATAAAGAGCTGGTCTCTAAAGCACCTGAAATACTGTTGTGCAATGGGAAGAATAAGAAAGTAATTTGGTTCTGGGTACTGACGGTGATATGAATGAAATGATTTAGCATTCTAGTCAACTCTGACAGCATTAGATAAAGATTATAATAAGCACAAACACTAATCATAATAATCCCAGGATAAGAAATTTCAACATTCTGAATAAAATATGGCTGTATATATCTACCCATTGCTTATACCTAACATAAACACAAGGAGAATATGTAATGTTGCTATGTAGAAAATACTCTAGATTTCAAAAAATTAAGAGCCTTCAGGGTGTTCGTTCATTGTAAAACTAATTTCACACCTAGTCTATTATGTAATGTGGTATGAAAATAGTTCTTTGCTTCAAGATATCATGATGAGATTTTGGGTCACACTGATTTAGTTGTGTTTAGTGAAAAGGAAAATATACAGGCAAACCTCTTGTGATCTTATGTGTTATATTTTCTTTTCTTTTAGGCAAATGTTCCTTTATTGCTACAATCAACATATTCACATTATGACTACTCCACTAAGATCTGTCAGGAATAATAATGCTAATACTGATATATTACCTATAAATTACTTAACTGAACAGTAATTTGTGTAATCAAGACAGCTGTTAATAACTAGCATAGATGCCTCCCTATGACCTAGAAAGTCAAGGACTGTGTCTTGACTGTGCCATTTGAATTATCTATCTATCTATCTATCTATCTATCTATCTATCTATCTATCCATCCATGAATTATTTACAATCATACTTTCATTCTTTGGTACTATCATATTAGATTCCAAGCCAAGAGCAGAAACTAAAGGCATAACTGATGCCTTCAGATTTTGGTATTGCTTCTATATCACTTTTTTTTTTTTTAACATTACGTTTCTACATTAGCATCTTACTATCATTGTATTGTTAACATTTCTTACTATTTACATTTTTATTATTTTTTCTACTTTTTCAAATTGAGCCCTTTTCTACCCAGCAATGATGAATTGTTAAGTCAGATTTTCATATTCAAATCCATGCAGTCTGCTACTATATGTGAGGATTAGTGCAGCAATTCAACAAAGAATAAAACAAGACACCCTGACCACCTCCTAAAGCCACAAAGAGGACACAACAGGAATTTTTTGTAGACTTTCTTATTCCATATCAGGCAATGATGATAGAATATTAAAGATGCTGATATTCTTAAAAATCCAAAGTAGAGCAGTGAAGGTCCTGTTCCAAGAACATTCAGTCCAGCTGATCTGGGCTGGTATGACAGGCAGGCTACAAATACT
Organism: Liasis olivaceus; assembly: GCA_030867105.1. NCBI lineage: Eukaryota > Metazoa > Chordata > Lepidosauria > Squamata > Pythonidae > Liasis > Liasis olivaceus. The sequence continues at coordinate 33,251,168 of CM061354.1, read as the reverse complement.
ACATGAGTTATCTAACATGTATTAAAGATTTTTTCCCCCTGATTTAAATAAGAAGCACCAGCTGGTTATATAAAAACAGCAATTATGCACATCAGTGTATCTGTGGAAAATAGCCATACTATCCCCAACAAATTATAACACACACACACACACACACACAAATTGTTTATGAATTAGTATAAGTTACATAATTGAAAAATCTAAGCAAAGATATGAAAACAAAAATTATATTGCTCATTACAATTCAACCAGTGTGAAACTTCCGGTGGAGGCATGGGAAACTAAACACATCTCCATGGAAAGCGGAGACTATGACCACAGCAAAGACTGAAGAACCAGTGAGTAGACAGTTATTCAGAACCTCTCCAGACAATATGAGGACCAGAGATCATCCACATGTGCTCTGGACAGCTACTTCTCATGTGGAGACTGCAGGATAGTGGTCTTCCATTGGTTTGAGTGCTGGGAGGTGAGGGGATTACTTATCAAGGTCAGAACCATGATGGAGCCTTTAAAGGACACTAAGTTCAGTAATATCACTTCAAATCACTTTAGGAAATTGCTTATCTAACCATCTTAAAACTATTATCTTTGGAATGACAAGTCTGAAAAACCACCTGGTAAGTCTATCTCTGAAGAAAAGAAAAATTAACTACAAGTTTAAGAACTTAAAGAATTTGAAATAAGTGGCAAAAGCCAAATAAGATTTTGAACCAGGAAAGTTATAAACAAATTAAGGGTCCACACAGATTTGCAATATTGAATCTTTTACTATAAGGTTTTAGAACTAACAATATAAAATAAACAGCTTTTCATGGGAACAAAAATTATGTGGTCTACTGTAAGTCATAACAGAGATTAGTGATGTTATGATTTAAATTGGACACTAAAGGAGACTAAAGATTCCAGACAAAAAAAAGGGGGGGGGAATTGTCTTTGGTTTTGATTAGGATTGGGATATACAAAATGACATAAAACACTATAACATTTGAAATATTAAAGGAGATCTTCAAAGAATGGGGCCAGAAATTAGCAGCCACAATATCACAATATCAACAACAATGTCTGCTTCTATAGATAGACTATATTTAAAGGATGTAAATGAAGGAATGACAGATATGAAACAAATCTTGCTTGATGCAGAAATAGTAAAATCAGAAACATTGGTTTAAAAAATGTGTGGATTACAAGACAGAGAAAGTATTTAAAGTGGAAATACAAGTGACAGGCCAAGAGAATGAATTGGATAAGGATTGTTTACTGGGTATACAAAAAAGCTGGCTGAACTTTTAAAAATTAAAGGGCAAATACAAATGATAAACCAAGAGAATAACCTGGATAATGTATTTTTATTAGATTTACTAAAGAGCCTTGTTAAAGCCTTGAAGAAGCCTATGCAGTGGGAAAGAAGAATTGAAGAGAGATCAAATCCTATGTCAATAGTTGAATGAACTAAAGATTAAGATTTTCAGAAGTAAAAGGAAGGGATATAAAGTTGGTTTATTTGATCAAAGTTAAAATAAGACATGTTATGAAATTCTGGCAACCCTATATGGACTTTTTGTTGACACCAGGATTGAAAAGTCTTATGGATTTGCTTATAGATAAGGAATGGGTTATGGGAAGAAGAGATATCTGCTTATTTCTTATAGAATGTGAAGAACTGCCAAACATGTTTATACATGTTGTGATGAAGATCCGAAGTCACTTCTTTATGCATTTCTTTTCTTTTTCTTTATTTCACTTTTTATTTTTTCTTTTCTTTTCTTTTCTTTTCTTTTCTTTTCTTTTCTTTTCTACTTTTTACTTTCTTTTTCTCTCTCTGAGTTTAGTTTGTATTAGTTTTTATTACTGTAATTAAAATAATATATTTGTGATTATATGAATCATATAAAAAAATTATATATAAAATTCAGCAGGTGCCAACAGGTATTTATATATTTATATTTATACATATTTTTTTATTGAAGATTTTAATTACAGTAATAAAACTATTACAAAGTAAATTCAGAAGGGGAAAAAAAAGTCTTCCTACTGACCTTGGCTAATCTCAAAAAGCAAAGGTGCATTGACTTGGTTTGAAAGATCATCAAAAGTGGCAACCATTGACTTGGTTGAAAGATCATCAAAAGTGGCAACCATTGACTTGGTTTGAAAGATCATCAAAAGTGGCAACCATTGACTTGGTTGAAAGATCATCAAAAGTGGCAACCATTGACTTGGTTGAAAGATCATCAAAAGTGGCAACCATTGACTTGGTTTGAAAGATCATCAAAAGTGGCAACCATTGACTTGGTTGAAAGATCATCAAAAGTGGCAACCATTGACTTGGTTGAAAGATCATCAAAAGTGGCAACCTTTGACTTGGTTTGAAAGATCATCAAAAGTGGCAACCATTGACTTGGTTGAAAGATCATCAAAAGCTAATGCCACCTCATCCTCAGCATTTGACCTCAAAGGGAATCTCCTATGAAATGCTATCCACTGCACACATACTGAAAATTGGACTCTGGTGAATGGAAAGAACCAAGGCTGTATTATTACTTTTGTATACAAGGATTTTGTATACAAGGATTTTGTATAGAAGAAGCCTGTGTGTGCATGTGTGTGGTTTATAGACTTCTCAGGAGGTCCAGTACCTCTTCCTCTGGTACTTCTCAAGAGGAAGACTTTGTTGCATAATTGTTATACATGACAGTGGCAACACCTAGCTGACTTGGCTGATCTTGAAAAGAACTAGGCAAAATCAGAGTTGTAAACTAGACTGGAAATAAGGAATAGTAAAATACTTCTACATCATGTCAAATAGATAGATAGATAGATAGATAGATAGATAGATAGATAGATAGATAGATATAGATAGATAGATAAATAAATAAATAAATAAATAAATCCCACCAAACTCCACATAGAAGTTGCAAGAATTTAAGAGACTTTGCATTTTTTATACATGCAAATGCTACAGTAGTTGTGCTGTTTTGTTTAGATGAAACAGAAAGCGTTTTCCTAAAATTATAAGAAATTAGTAAGCAGAAAGAATGTCAGGATTGTTTGGTATAAAAATCACTGTAAAAAATCATTGTAAAGGACGATAATTTTTTTCTACTTTGTACTATAATATTTATGATAAAAAAGAGAAAGTGATAGAGATAACGCTAGCATGGATTTGCAAACCATCACTTCTGTTCCAATAACAATATTTAGTTACTGTTGCCAGTTCCTATTAAGCTCCTGCTGAATTCTTTAACAATTTTTCTTAACTGAGGGATCAGCAGGAGTTGGATTACACCTCTGAAAAGTATTGATGTTTGGCTAGGGTAAAAAAAAAAAAATCCTTATATATCAACATATTATTAGAATAGTCATGTGCCCAGGGAAGATGAGATACTCTTAGATCTTGGAAGAATAAAAGGTATGGCTTAATTAATCTAGGATATGAGTATTGTATATCATTAATTTGACAAGTTATGCTTGAAAACAATCAATGCATCGATAGTGCTGAAGAACAATAGAATAAAATGTTAATATTTAACATTTTATTGTTATGAAAGCCCATAATGTGGTTTCTAATGCATCCATTTACAATGTATTTCAACTCCAGGAAATGAGAGGTGAAAGGAATGAGGAGAGGAAAGCTTGGTGAAATTTCCAGGTTCAAGGTCTAGATTTTTATTTCTTATCACAACTAAAACAGATACACGATGTTCTTGTTTTAATCATTTATCTTATTGTACATCAGTCTCTATACTCTATGAGAATGCTGATAAGAAGGTGTTAGGACTATAGCCATCAACTTTTTCCAAAACGTGGCTCTCAAAGAAGAATGAGAAGTCAGAAGCTTTCTCTCACACACACACTCCATTCTTTTCACAAGGTATTTTTTTCACACAGTTAATCACACTTATAAGAAGGTTCCAGGAAGAATGTAATGACACATATCACTGGCATTCCAAACAATAAATCAATAGGGAAGCAGTCAACATCACAAGGAGGAAGACAGTAGAGAAACATGAACATCCCAACCACTTCCTAATCAAACAAATTATCTTTGTTCTTGCTCTTGAAAGCAGCAATGCTCAGTGCTTTTATGAAAGCATGTTTAGTAGTGGCTCACTTTCCACCTCAGGGAAGTCCCTTTTTTCCCAACATTTTACTTTTTTGCATTTATTTTTATTCCAGCATCAAAATGTTACATTGTTTTTCAGTATCAATTATCAATTATGCAGATGAGAATAGGTAAATGCTTCAGATTTCAGTACTGGATATTATGAAGGAGGAGCAGCTCATTCAATAAGTCTGATCTGTTAAGGAGCAGAAAGTAGCATATTGATGGAAAAAACAGTGAAGTTATAAGGAAGAACCATTCAGCTATTGGCACTCTGTCCAGTGCCAACCCAGCAACAATATACCATAAACAAAGAACCCAACATATATATCACAAACCTAATGTATACACTACTGTATGTAGTATATGCTTTTTTATTGCTCGGGGTAAGCTTTGCTTTTAATATTTTACAAAGGTATTTTCTAGAGTATTTCTGAATTAGTAATCCCCAGTATTCCTTTAAACTAGATTATAAACCATTTATTTCCTCTTAATCTGCTGGTATTCTGGATTCCTAAGCATTATACAGTAATACTGTTTCATAATGATATTACTTAAAGCAGTCATAAAGCTTAAACAGTCTCCAGTTTGAAGGGGAACCATAGTTTAAAAAATCAGACACTTAACTTTAACTACAGTTGCATAGCAGATTTCAATAATTTTTCAGAATTTATTAGAGGCAGAATTAACATGCCATAATCTGTAATCTAAAAATTAGTGCTTAATTTTGGCCTTTAATAATAATAAGTTTTGATATGAGTAATTTTCTAAAATACACGTTGACAAAATATGACTATTAGATCTCTTAGCACACTCATTGATGTAACAAAGGATGGGTTGGTCAATGAATAATGTTGCATATTTTAAAATGTTTACACAATATAAATTCTGAAGTCTGTAAAGAAGGGTTCCTAATCACTGAATATAGATCTGAATTGTCACAGGTATGAACATCTGGTAAAATAGGAAATTATTCTTATTAATATTCTGTTCTCTTTGAAGAACACAGAAATGGATGATAGAGACATGTGGTCTAGCTTCTCTCCCTGCCATTCAACATGGTCAGGCATCTGGGTGCTATAGTTACACAGAAATGATTCCCTGCTGTCTTTGTATTCAGATACAAAATAATAAACTATTATTCTTTCCTATCAGTTCAAATTGATGAAAAATTGTTCTTCTCTTTATTTGAAAAGAGAAGAAAATTATAGGAAAATTCTTGGCTGGAATATAGTGTTCTTGAAATTATTCTGAGCAAAATGGTTAATGGTATGAGTGAGTATCCTGGTTTTCATTGTATAATCATCTCTGTAGCAATCTGCAGCATCCCTTGTTTCCTATACTTCAGTAAAAACCCAAAGGAAGCCACACTTGGCCTTCTCTAACAGCAGATTAAATCCCAAAACACTAACAAGAGAAAATCTCACAAACTCTGATAATAAGGCATACAAGTTGAAATTCTTTCACCAGGAAAGAAAGGTTTAGAGACTTCAAGCTCAATTCAGTGGCTTTATGAATACACTGGAATATGTACAAAAAAGACTTTAAGCATATGAACAGTCCTATGATGATTACATGTGTGATGTCAGACAAAAGTTTATATCATTGAATGCAATATGCAGTTTAGCTTGAGCATAGAATCTTCTAACCTACTGAATCCCACCCTAACATTTAGAGTATTAAGACAGTGTCACAGGAATTCTAACATAACATACTTCTATTTTGTTTATAGGCAATCTTACTTGGGGGCTGCCATTCATAGCTTTAGCCATGAAAATTTTCTTCTTAAATTCTCTTTAAAGTATATGATTGATTGATTGATTGCATTCTACAAATGACAGGAATATAAAGAAATCAAATTAAAGATGCACAGAAACATGACTGTTACCTCCTACATTAATCATCTTATTATTATATTTATTTCTTTATAATATTATTTAAAAAAAAACATTTTTAGAGATTTTTATTCCATCATTCAAACTGTTCTGCAGCAAGGCTAATGAAGAAACAAATTACAATAAAAAAAAAAATAAACATTCTTAAAACTACATATAAAAATGTACTATAAAAACTTTCTCAAGTTCAGCTTGATTGCTGGTGACAATATGAAAAACAACAAACAATATGAAAAACAACAAAATTTAAAAGAACAGCAAAATCAGCAGCATAAATAAAGTTGCTCAAAGTTGGACTGCAATTGGGCAAGCCCCACTGAGATTCCTGGGGCATGGTCTTTTGAGTTTCCCTAGGATAAGTTTGAGTCTGTGACTCCTAATGAAGTAGACAGGGACCTTCAGATTATGAGCTTAGACTCTTGGTTATTAGATTCAGGTCCCTCCTGGACATTAAAGCTGCTTAAGAGGTGACCTCTGGTTGTATTTGTATGGCAGTATCAGTTTCTTTGAGAAATGGGTGGTCCCATCACTGTGAAGGGGCGGTGGTGTGCCTCCTCCAAGAAAACATCACTGGACTATTTTCATCCAGTCTCCCCTCAAGTTGTTGAGATGGTAGTCAGGCAACAGCTCCAGAAGACCTTGGAGGAAATAGATGATGTAGACTCATTCCAGTCAGGCTTCTGGCTAGGGTACGATACTGAGACAGCATGATTGCCTTTGTTAATTGCCCTTGATGAGTCAGGATGGAAGTGGCGATTCCATCCTTGTGATCATTGATCTCTCAGTAGCTTTTCATACCACTGATCATAGTATTCTTCTGGACTCGCTGTGGGGACTGGGAGTGGAGGACACTATTGTTACTGTGATTTTTCTCTGTAGTTGATTCCAGCTGGTATCCAGTGACCCAGTGGGGGGTCACATCTGTGGCTTCTGACTTGTGGGATGCCACAGGGTTCAACACTTCTTTCCCTTCTGTTTAGCATCTTCATGAAACTGTTGGGTGAGGTTATCCATCAAATATGGGTCCCGGATTATCAATACACTGATGATACTCAGCTATACATCTTGTTCCTTAACTGTCAAAGTGCTGTTATCAATGCACTTGTCCCAGTGTCTGGAGGACATGGGTCTAGAAGGGAGAAAGATTTAGACTAAATTCTGACAAGATCAAATGGTACTTACATATTTGGTCTTGAATGGAATAGCAATTCCTCATTTGAGACTGGTTCACAACCCAGAGAGTTGTCTTGGACTCACATTAAATTAGTAATTTTTGTATTTTGTAAAACACTACTATTTCAAGAACTCTGCCAGTAGCTTATTTTAATAAAATTACGGTAGTTCAATATAGTGTTGTAGATAGGCTTATAGGTCATATTTGCACAAAATGACTGATCTGTACAGCTGTCCCACATATTTAAACTTACCCAGGGTAAGTAAGTAAGTAAGTAAGTAAGTAAGTAAGTAAGTAAGTAAGTATATATATATATATATATATATATATATATATATATATATATATATAATTTCCCCTTACACAGTTGCCAATATCCTAGGCAAAGGGAAAATGGTTATTTTCAACATTGTTCCAGCTGCTAAAAAGCAAAATATAATGCTATCATTTCCTGATATTTTTTTCCCTATGGAATGGGGGAAAAATTGGTGCCCAATTGGGATCACTAATGTAGATAGAATTGGGTGGGAGTTTTTCCTCCATGTTCACAGGGCAGTACTAGAGCTTGTTTCTGTTCCAGAAGCTGCTTGGAAAGTTTAACCTACAATCAATCCTTCATGCTTGTCTGCATGACATAACTGATGTGGGAGGAATTATTTTTATCCCCAATGACCCAGAGGTTACATTGGGTTAACACTAGCTAGTCCCAATTGCTGTTGGGTTTGCATGTCGACATGATGGACTGACTTCCACATGATCCAGTTAAGCTTATCATGTGAATAGGGCCATATTTTTTACAGACAGGATTGCTAAAAACACTTTATATTTTTGTTTCCTAGGAAACTTCAGATCTTCAGAAGTTTGTGAACTGTGGCCCATGAATGTTACAGAGCTAACAATTTCCATTTCGTATTCTGGAAGGCCATTCCTAACATGAATATTTTCGGTCTGTGGGCCAACCTGCAATCAACAGCCACAGACACTTCTGATATAGTACAGACTGTCAGGAAATTCATTATGTCAATTCTTCCTTCCTCTCCTCTTTCTTTTCAACTCTCATTCTTGTGAAAGCTTCTGAGGAGCAATAAGCATATTCTTTCTGTATTTTTAAGGAGATTCCATTTATTTTCAGTAGGTATTTCTGCAAATCTCAGATTTCCAGCAAGCATTCTTGAGTTTTGATTCCATTTCTGTTGACATGGAAAAACTGCTTAAGAATTCTGCACCAATCTAAAAGCATCTCCAGTCCTCATACAACATTAGAAGTGTTGCAGAGCTAAGCCAATTTATTCTATCTGTAGTGCATCTGAAACTGAAGTAAATCTAGTTTTTCTATTTGCAATGCCTTAAAATGCTGAGGCTGTGGCAAAGTCAGTTTTACGTTTGATTTTTTTTTCTATCACCCTTTCCTGAATATAAGAAAACTATTAATCTCTCCCATGTTTATACTGTTTCAGTTTACAAAATATATCTGGTTAACTTCCTTTTTAAGGCTCAGGGATCCATCTTCCATCTCAAGCAACAGCATGGTGCTTTGCAGTGAACTGCTCTCTAACCAGAGAGGAAGAAACCAATAGAACTCTTGCTAGTTTCATTCCTGCTCACTTTGCTGGGTTATTGTACACCTGGTAAGTGTAGCAAAGATTCATGAAGACTCAAAATAATCAAGAACAATCCCAGCTGCATTCCTCCATTCTCACTACCAGAGCAGTGAATAATCATAACCAGTGCTATAGTGAGACACCTCTGATTGCCAAATGCAGGCTTGTTATTCTTTCAGTTTCACAGTTTGCTTTGATTTTTAAATCAGAAGACAAAGATTGGTGCCTTTTCAGCCTGGTAGCTTCCCCTCCTAGCAGCTGCTTGCGTATTTATTTATTGTAACCGGCCAAACAAATGCACACATGTAATGAAAACTGGGATGAGGAGTAATTTATTTCCTTTATGCTATTTGCAAAGTGGGAACAAGGGGATTTTTGTTACTCTAGCAATTGCAACACCTCAGGGAGCTAAGCTCTGATTGAACCTCTCTCTCTCTCTTTCTCTCTCACTTTTTCCTTAACCATGGGAAACAATGATTGGTTCATAGTGTTCTCTGCCAGGTCTCAGTATTTTGTGGCTGGCAGAAGTGAAGATGATTCGGTTTAGGTTTCATACTGTTTTTGAAGACCTGGGCAACAAAAGTGGTAATGTTTTGAAAGTGCATGCATTTTCTGTTAAGATATAATTAGTGAAGTAGCAGCTGCCGGCTACTTATATTCAATCTAGATACTATCACATACACAAAACAGCAAGAATCCTTCTATATAAAGATTTTACAGACTGGACAATTTAACTCTCTGAACTGAACACTGTTCTTCAGTTGATCAAAGAGAATTTTAAGATCAAGAGTGCTTTTTAGAGATCAGAGTTAGTGAGAAAATAAACTTAATGGAGTAAGCTTTAATTTACTTTGCCTCTCATTATCCTTATTAACACAAAGTCCTATGCAACAGACAAAAAACTAGGCAGGAAATTATCCTGTACAATACATTAAGACATATTTTATATCCAATATATATATAAGATCTCTGAAAATCTTCAGGAGTGGGACAGAACACAAAGCATTGTAAATGGACTGCAGTGATAACAATTTAAAAAAGGACAAATGATTAATGGGAAAGCATTTGGCAACTGACTTTGGGGATCTTCAACTGCTGTAGAGGAAGACTTTTTAGCACTTGTTTCAGTAGTCATAGACAGCACTATGATAATAAAAAGAAAAGTTGATGGTAATTCATTCTGCCAAGAGTGAAGAAAAAGGAAGATCTGGAACCTCATCATTACTGAAAGTATATTCCATCATCATAACTTTGAATTATTTTAGAAGTAATCATGCATGAGACACAGATCTGTCATTAAAACATAAAGCAGAAAATAATAGGAACTAATATGAGAACTAATATGCTATAACTTCAAGAATCCTCTTAAATAACTTATCCACTTGTATTATGGTTGTATTTTAAAAGGGCAAACCTTCTGAAGTAGTTTAAGAGATTATGATTATTAACTGGTTTATATAGCATAACAAAATACTGTTTTTTCATATAATAAAAGCAACAGCTTTAAGTTATCCAGGGCAGATATACCATAGTTCCTAATATTCAAGTGAATTAATTATATTATTAAAAATAACCAATAACAAGGATAAGACATGGTTTATTATTCAAAATATTGGTCAAAATGTATAGCATTGACTGTGATGTCAATAATGCATGCCTGTTTTTAATACTGAACCTATCATGCAGTAGTTAATCTTTAATTTGAACTTTTGCTTGATTGTCTGGACACTTAGAAGACATTGTTTTTAATGATTATTACTTTTCAAATATATAATTATGTGTGTGCACATATGTCTATTGTATGCTGTTTCAATAGCACATATTATATTTTTGCAGTCTTTTAAAAGGAAGATCCCTCTTCCCTTCACACACAAATTATACAATTTATTTTACAATTTCTGGATAAACTAAATTTTTCAATATTGCTTTCTACCTTTGCATCTTGGATTTTAAGTGAATATTAAAGAGCTGATTTCTTACAAAATTTGAAGCTACTTTAATAATCAATTTGGTCTGTAATAGGCTTTTTAGAGACCTGTGGTAAATACCAAGAAAATGAACTAGCTTTAAGTTTAAAGAAAAACGACTTCAAAATTGATTAGGGATAATTGCCTTAATGGATACTTAAAGATAAATGGATTAAGTGAGAAATCTGAAGTTTCAGCCAATAATCAAAGAAGAAGAATGAGTGAATGAATGAATGAATTTCTGTATCTTTCCAAACCCTACCATACCTTAAACTAGTAACCTAGATCCTATTTTGGGATAGAATGAACCCATAAGCAATTTTTCATTGCAGTATATTGCAAATAAGCATCACAAGCATAATAATTATCCTGTTGAGCAAACTATGGAATATTTCTCCTTCTTTAGTTATAAACTATATCATAAATTGTTATACCACATGCTACAGATTATTTCAAATGTTAAAAATAGCAAGATTATCAAATAACTAAAAAAGATTGAATTGATTATTATTATAATCATATACTCATTTAGCCAGAGCTGTTGGAAATTAAATGGACTTACAATTAAGTCTATATCAGTTTATTTAAAAGTCATTGTTTTGTTTCTAAATTAATGGATTTACATATTTAAGAAACTTTAAATTGCTTTTAAGAATTTAAAAGGAATAGAATGAACTTAACTTTGAGAAAAGACATGGCTTATTCCTATCTAAGGATAGTCCCAAATCTTCAGTTTTCTACACAATGAAAGAAGAACAGCAAAGTAAATTTAAAGAGCTAAAACATCCATGTGCCACTAAATGGATTACATGGGAAGTATGAAAATCAAAGCCTAATAACCAAGACTGAAACTTTTGAGACATATTTTCTTTCCTATTACTATTATTAATAATAATTTCTCAGCGTTGAAAATATAACATGTATTTGTAAACTATGAGTATCACTCTGCAGGCAGATTTTGATAACATTAACATCAAATTATCCTCTGAATTTTAAATTGAGGATTTAAAATTTAAATTGGAAAGAATCAAATTGGAAATTGGAAAGAATCAGTTACAACTTATAATTTCATTCATTGTTTTCTATTTTTATGACTTTTCTCATATTAGGAGCAAGTTTTATTGTGCTTCCCTGAAATAAAGTGATAGTATTCAAACAAACTATTGCTTTTCTTGCAAACTGAACAAATTACTTGCAACTTGAATAAAATATTTTATTTATTTTATATTTATTTATATTTCAAATTTAGTCACCACCCATCTCACTCAAATAATTCATACTTTGGGAAGAATCTTGCACTGCTTTAAACCCCTTTGTGTTTTAATACATTCCAAGAAGTCCAAATCATGATTCTTTTACAGATCATTCTTATATATGGCTAAGATAAATTTTAAAACTAGCATAAAGCTTGTCACTATTTAGTGCTACCAGATGGATTTTCAATAATATTTGCAACACAATGAGTATATATCTATTCTGATTGTCCCTCTTATGAGATCTTAATACTGGGGTTTGACATGAAAAAGGCTTGTGTTCACGTTTAGAACAGTGATTAATTACTACTATAGAGATAATAGCCGGCTTTCTTTCTGGAGCAATTAAGTTGCTGTAAGTACAACATTCTTACTTTGTTTGTTTAACCAGGCAATTACAAGCCATCCCATGTGTTGATGCCATGTTGTGTTATTTTCTGCTAACAACAATAGAAGGTTGCCTTTGAGGCTGAGTTTTCAGCAATTTATGTCCCATTGGCTGGTCAATTAATCAACAGCTTTGGGTTTAATGTTGCCATTCTGTTGATAATGCTCATTTTAATTGTGCAAATGTGTTTGACATTGACTTGGTAGTGTTTTCTGTACAGAACTCTATTTTCCCCATTTTTTAAAATCATAGGGGCAAAGAAACATTTTTCTTAATTTTAATTGTAATAGAAGTGCTAATTGCTGAACTTTATCCAACATGAGGACTTACTCCTGAGTTTATTTGTCAATGAGTACTAATGGGTAAAAGGTACTTATGAGATTTAATGGGTAAAGGGTACTTATGAGATTTTAACAAAAAAAAACACAATTATTTTGCTGCAAGTGCTATCTACTGTAAATATAAGAATACTCATTGTACAAATACTAATACAAGCTTTGATCAGTAATCTATTAATATAGGAGACAGAAACACATCCATTAATTAAAATCATTAAATTTTAGTACAGTAACCTAAAAGCTAAGGATGAACTTTTCAGTAGAACTGTAAATTAAAGGCACAGTTTGTTTTTTAGGTGATACTGTTCAGGATTGTTTCTGTAAAAATTAAGTGAAAACATAAAAAAAGCCTTTGTAATCTTGTAGCTTTTGTTCATTGAACTGTAAATATATTTCATTCAGTGTTCTAATCATGCATATAAAATATGTTTGAAACATATGCAAATTTGTTTTAATGGGATATGTTAGTGTAATATTATTTAGTCCAACAATTAAATAATTACATGCTTGATCAGTCTAAGAAATTCATTCATTCATTCATTCATTCATTCATTCATTTAACCAATTTATATAGCCACCCATCTCACCATAGGTGACTCTGGGCGGCATGCAACAAAGCTAAAAACAGTCAATAAATACATTAAAAATATAAAAATAAAAATAAAACAGAGAATAAAAGGATGTTAAAAATAAAGGAGCCACCTCACTAATTCCCTTGTCCCCTGGGGTCCCCAAGCCTGCTGGCATAACCAAGTCTTAAGGGACCTCCAGAAACTCAACAATGATGAGGCCAACCTCACCTCAGGGGGGAGGATATTCCACAGTTCAGGCACCACAGCAGAAAAGGCCAGCCTGGGGCCCACCAAATGTGGCTCCCTAGGTGATGGAACCCATAACATGCCCTCTGCTGTATCTGGTAGGATGGGCAGATGAAATCGGGAAGATGTCCCTCAAATATTTAAAAGAAAAATGATAATTTCATGGACCGATGAATGGTTTTTATGTTACAAGTCTATACTGAATTAAAAGACATTTTATATCTGAAAAGACAATTATGTCAATCTTTTAGACATTTCAGTAGTCTTCATACTACAAAATCATCAAGTTGTGCTATGGTAGAGAGAATCTGATACTTTCATCCCCAAACTTCAAAGTTTGAGTTGCCAGTCAGATTTAAAGTAAAGGTAGTAACAACCAGCAATAAGATACTATTTCTTCAAGTGTCCTCATCAGTAGATTGTTCCTCAGGATGTCCTGTTGTCTTAACCCATAAAGGATCATTGCTGAACCTAAGCCCATCAACTAAATATGCCCTAAGGTACATGGCTTACAATCAGAATAGAAAATTTTGTCTAACTGTGGTGAGAGGATGCATTATTCTATATAATTTATAATTATAAATATCACCAAAAATGTATGAAAATATTTACCAGGGCTGTGGAAGTCATTTAGAAGAAATACTTCACAATGTTCAGGAGTATGTACAAAATTCTTCTTTTTAAATATTAAAGTAGCAATTATCTTCTCTGTACAGGCTTCATTTTTTTCTGGGAAATAAGCACATGTGTGTAAACAAAGCCAGCCCTAATGTTTCCCAATCTCAAATGACAAATCTCATGTTTATGTTATTCCTCATTGGTATTTTAATGTATAAATATTTAGAACATCCAAGTTGCTCTTTAACTGACACTCCTGTGTAAGTCTCTGTTGTAGTCTAGTCAAGAAAAGATCCACTGTTTTTTAAGTATGACTGCTGCCACAGCTGCTTCATTCTGTGTTTTTTTTACCCCATTCAGATATTGTATTATTCATAATGTTCAACATGTGGATGCTCCGTATAAACCCTGTGCTTCACTAATATTACTCAAGTGATGATGCTTGCCTCATCTGCTGTCTTGTGAAGGCTTTCCTTGTGTAGATGTCCAACTGAATTTGTGAATGCCTGCAAAGCCTGATGTTGTCAGTGAATGGGTTTCTGGAGCTCTCCAGAAGCTGCTAAGGTTGTCCTATCCAAATGCCTTTATATCTAGCTGGAAACCTCTGATCGTTTATCTTACAGAACTTTTTTGAAGCCCGTCTAATGGCTACTATATAAAACTGAATAGTAAACAGAATATTTGTTAATGAATGAATGGTAAACAGAATATTTATCACAAACTAGTCATTTTGATTAACCTATCATGTAAATGACAGTTGATTCTGCTGTAAGGTTTAAGTCATAACTCTTTTCTTGGCAAGGTTCCAGTAATAGCAGTCACACCTATTTTTTTGTACAATTTAACTCTTAGTTAAAACTGATTTTAAATTTTAATAGTCAACTATTTTAATTATAACCCACCTGTATACTTTTCATATAATATTTGAAGTATTGTTTTCTCACATTTAATTTGTACAGTTTCTACAGATTTTCTTGCAGACAGTTCTTGCTTATTTAGTTGGCTGGGAGACTATGTTTATTCTGCCTTATCATCTCACCAAACTATGGCATCCAGCTTTTTAACCCATCCCCATAGCAGCCTGAAGCTGCTTGTCTTCCGTGCAGAACCTCCTGAGAGGTCCTATTTCTTCAAGTTATTTTGTTGTTGTTTAGTCGTTAAGTCGTGTCCGACTCTTCGTGACCCCATGAACCATATTGCGCCAGGCCTTCCTATCTTTCACTGCCTCCCTGAGTTTGCTCAATTTCATGCTCATTGCTTCAGTGATGCTATCCAGCCATCTAATCCTCTGCCGTCCTCTTCTCCTTTGGCCTTCCATCTTTCCCAGCATCAGGGTCTTTTCCAAAGAGTCCTCTCTTCGCATTAAGTGACCAAAGTATCTGAGCTTGAGCTTCATTATCAATCCTTCCAATGAGCAATCAGAGTTGATTTCCTTTAAGATTGACTGGTTTGACCTCCTAGCAGTCCAGGGGACTCTTAAGAGTCTTCTCCAGCACCACAGTTCAAAGGCATCAATTCTTCGGCGTTCAGCCTTCTTTATGGTCCAGCTCTCACAGCCATACATTACTACTGGAAAAACCATAGCTTTGACTATGCGGATCTTTGTCAGCAAGGTGACGTCTCTGCTTTTTAATATGGTCTCTAGGTTTGCCATAGCTTTCCTCCCAAGGAGCAAGCGTCTTTTAATTTCATGGCTGCAGTCTCCGTCTGCGGTGATCCTGGAGCCCAAATAAATGAAGTCTGTTACTGCTTCCATTTCTACCCCTTCTATTTGCCAGGGATTGATGGGTCCAGATGCCATGATCTTAGTTTTTTTAATGTTGAGTTTCAAGCCAGCTTTCGCACTCTCCTCTTTCACCCTCATCAAGAGGCTCTTTAGTTCTTCTTCACTTTCTGCCATTATTCAAGTTATATGCAGCCCTAATCATATACGCTAGGTAGCTCACAATCACACAAAAATCAATGTAGAACAGTAATCATTTTTTTTTAAAAAATAGTAATTAAAATTAATCATACACCCCTCCCCCACCACCCAAAAAATAAAATAAAATAGAAAGCACCCAGGCCCCAAAGTTCACTAAAAGAAAACAGTGGTAATTATCTTAAAGTTTAACTGATAAATGTGTTGGGAAATGCTGAAAAATGGGATGATTGCAGGTATGGTGTAGTGCAGGTTACATGATAAATGTTTGTATAATATTATATAGGACCTCTCCAGAATCACTCCTTAAGAGAGAGAAAGCAGTACGCTGGAAGCTGGATTTAGACCACTGCTTTCATTTTCAGAAAAGGAATTCAGACCTTTCTCTTCAGTAGGGCATTATGAAATATATGAAAGAATGAATATAAGAGAGTGTGAGTTTGTAATAAATACCAATCTGCATTCACCAGACTGAAGGAAGGGCCTTAGGAAAGCTTGGAGAGGAAAAGGATTTTCTCTAGTCTCTTGCCTGATAAAAGGAAAAATCGACAAGAACCTGGAAACATTTATGAAAGCAAGCAGAGGTTTTTTGTTCAGAATCAAGTCAGCTCTGAGAAATAGGCAAAGGATCTAGTCAGAAGCTGCATTGTTTTAATTCCCTAGTTAAGTCTTACTGTCTCTTGTTTTCATTTTCCACAAGTTGGGCATTCTCTTTGGGCTGTAGCCAAGAGTATTTACTTTGCTTTTTATTAACTTCTTATGAACTAAAATCTAATTAGGAAGCAGAGATCCACCCCTAACTTACTCATTATGATAAGGTTGCCAAGAACATGGAGTGTGTTTTTCTAAATCATGTTTCATATAATGTATATTTTAGAGGGGATGTGGTTGTTTTTTAAATAAACTCTGATTTTATTTATTACTGACAAATTTATTTATTCCCAAAAGTAGGAAGAAAAGGCTATGCTATCAGGCCAAGATATTTTACTATGATTTTTTTTCTTTAATTCTTTTATATAGCAGGAAGGCATAAAAGTTGTATCTCTCTCTCAGACCAGCATTAGAGGTATGTAACCAGCTAAGGCAGTGACAAAGGTAAGTTCCAAGCAGCTGCACCAGCGCAGGAGGCACAGGCCAAGATGGGTTTAGCTAATGGGCATCTGCAAAAGGAGGCTTGAAACCTCCAGACGTTTATCCTATGTGTTCAGCTGCCCCACTCCATTGTTTAGATTTAGTTTTTAAACGTAGTGTTTATTTGCCCTCCTGCCATCTTCAGAAAGATGGGACGTAATCCAAATATATATCTGATTATATTTAACTCCTTTTATGTGAAAAATTATAAGATCTACAAATCTATCTATCTATCTATCTATCTATCTATCTATCTATTCATTCACAATTTAATGGGAAAATAAAGGAAACAACCTTTAAATAATCCAAAGACCTTCGATGATATGCCAGTACAGTTTATTTAACCTTTTAAAAAAAACTCATTTAAGTCACTCCAAATCATTAAAACACTGAACATGAGATATATTATCAAGATAGAACATTGTGCATTTTGAGAAAATTCATTATTTGTGTCATTTGTTATATTTTATGCAATAACCATAAATCTTTCATGCTGCTAAATTAAAAAAAAAAAAATCACTCATACTGGTTGATTTGACTTGTGGGAAATTATCTTTAGCCAGTTTTTGAATTGCTACTAATTTTGAGTTAAAGTATAGACTTTATTGATACTATGAAATTAAGCTTCTGATTTGTACACTTATTATTTTATAGAATTAACTCAGAAGACACAAACATATCTATAATGTTTTGCTTTTCGGCATTAAGACAAAGACATTTGTGACAAAAGTCACACCAAGAAAATTAAATTAAATGGTTAGCCATAATTATCTTCTTAGGCTAGGAAGAAGCCTACAGTAAGATGTAAAATCAATATAAACTCATTTTCATAGTTTTTATGAAAACTATATGGCTACTTACACAAAGAACCAATCAGCAGCCTGGCTCAAGGACAGGCCAATCAGGAATTTCTTCAGAATAGATCTATCAAAAAAAAAAAAAAAAATTAAATGAAACCACAACTTTTTTTATTAGGTATAATTTCAGAAAGAATCAATAAGAGAGATCATAATTTATATGTGCTTATGCAGCAAGGATAATTTTTACTTCAATTCTGACTATATGTGATTTGGAACTTAAACTTGTGGAATACACAGCTATAGCAAAACTAACAGTATATATACATAATATAAGTTTAACCAAATCTAAACAAGAATGGGTCCCATCCATACAACACATCACACAGCATGGCAAATATAATCACAAATATAATCACACATTTAGGCTTCTAAATGGGCCTAAATGTGTACAAATATTGTAAAGCAGCAGCTATAAGGGGAAAGTCGGAAATCCAGTAGTTTTTTTTTTTAATTAATCTTTTTCTTCTCTTTCTCTCTCCGGTATTTTAATCCTTGTTAATTTTGCTTCATTTATCTATTTTTCCTTCATTAATGTGCTAAAAATTATTAATGCTTTATTTTGTTTTGTTATATATATAATATATATATATATATATATATATATACACACACACACATACATACATACATACATACACACATACACACACACACACACACACACATAATATAACAATGCAATGGAGTCTTTAATATTAAGTAATCAGTTTAAGATGAAAACTTTGTATATAACTGCAATTTGTAGCAAAGATATTCAGTTATAGTTTCAGTGTTATATTCAGGTTTGGATGAAAAAGTCAAATAACTGTATGCTTGTAACATTGATATTGTAAATTGTAATTAATATTGATAGAAGATTTTTTTCTTCTCTCAATTCTCAACACTTTAAACTACCTAAATAAGAGAATGCTAATAATCTCCAATTAACATTGTATAAAACCACTGTATTGAAACAATATAATGTATAATGTATCAAGATCTATAACAATATAATAAAGGGGGAGGGGGAGAGAGAGTCTCTTTAGATGAGAAATCAATCTGGAACTAGCTTTTTTGGACTCGTTGACATGGACCAATCAGAGGCCAGCCTGCTTGTTTAAATGCAGAGCCCACTCGGTCCCTGTTCAGCTGCCTGTGAGCTGACAAGTATACAACAAAACAACACACTGAGCCTCTGAAGATGCGAGCCACAGCTACTGTTGAAAAGTCAGGACACCAGAAAACTAGACCATGGTCACTCAGCCTAAAAGCTCATCACTGCTTGATTGATTCTGGACATGAAAGCCTACACTAGTATAAAACCATACAAAGCTTGGCTTCTAGGTATCTCCAAGTCTACTTTCAGAACCAGCCTGTCCTTTGCATCCATCTATGGTGGGGATACTCATCATCTTAAAATTTGTGAGATAAAATGGTTCGGGCATCACCCAACCGAAAGACAGTTGGCACCAACCCTTGCATCTTTCTGGAAGCTTTCAAAACAGAAAATGTATAATTTATTGCAGGAAGACTAGAGTTGGTGCCATAATTACTATTATTTTGTTATTCTATTAATATTCTTGGTTGTTCCATTGATTTTATATTTGAACTACATTTTATTATATTTTGGCTTTATTTATACTATAATGTGCCATGAGTTTGTTTGACTGAGGCAGTATACAATTAAAATAAAGAAATAACCTTGGTATCAGTGTGTAATAAAGCAATCATAGCACTACTTCCATACCCACAAAACTAGTTTGGATTGTATCCAACATTTTATATTTACCCTAACTTCAGTTTAACCAAGATTGCCTCACTTCTGTTCATATTATAATAAAGTTGCACCAAATATTGATTTGATTTGGGTTTTTCTTCTGTTCGCTCACTTTGCATTTTGTAAATTGATAAACAAACAATTATAATATATATTTTTGAAAGCATTCTTACTTTACAGCATTTTTTCACACCTGCCTAAAACTTTTTCACAGTACTGTATATATATCAATCCCTTCTCACCCCTATGAGTGGTATGTGTCTTTCTCAATCTCAGGTCCTCTACCAGAGGCCTGGGGGTTTGAGGGTTCTGCACAGTGTCTTGGCAGTTCCTAGCATTGCGCTTTTCTGGACAGAGAGCTCTGATGTCATTCCTGGGGTCTCTGATGTTGTTCTTGAGAGCCACTCTCCCAGCTTAGGAGTCAGCACCCCAAGTGCTCCTATCACCACTGGGACCACTTTGGCCTTTCCACATCCTCTCAAGTTCCTCCTTCAGGCCCTGGTACTTCTCCAACTTCTCATATTCCTTATTCCTGATGTTGGTGCTACTTGGCACCACTACATCTATCACCACCTCTGTCTTCTGGTCCTTGTCTACTATCAGAATGTCTGGTTGATTGGCCAGTACCTGCCTGTCCATCTGGATCTGGAAGTCCTATAGGATCTTAGCCCGGTTATTCTCCGTGGAATCTCACATCTGAACTTGGGAAGGTCTAGTCCATACACTGTGCAGATATTCCTGTACACAATGCCAGCTACTTGATTGTGTCATTCCGTGTATGTTATTACTATGTGTTGGACTGTCTCTGAGGCCTCTCTGTGCAGACTGCACCTTGCGTCCTGTCTAGTGTGGTAGATCTACCACTCCATTTGCATTTTCACATTGGTTTGGTCAAAGAAATGACCAAACAAACTTTGAACTCTTACTCTGTCATGCTGAATGATACTACTTTACCAATCCTTGAATATAAAACTTTCCTATTATATTTTTCTCTAACTATTATGCATTAGAAAATGATTTAATTATTTCATTATGAAGGAAGCAATTCTTAGATACTGTTCAAAAGTTTCATGTATAAACTGATATTAATAAAAAGATAATTAATATGGTACTATAACTGCAAGCACTCCAATACAAATATTTTATCCTACAATCGGATGCATTCTGCTTATTGTTCTGTTATAGCACAGATTGAAAAACTCATATTCCTTCTATAATGTAACATCTAAAATCTATTTTTCTCTAGCAGCTGTTCATATCTGGTTTTTTTTTTTTTTTTAGGAATGTTAGCACAAAAAAACCCACTCTTTCTTTACACCCACTCTTTCTGATGAAAAAACTTCATGAATTTTGATTCACCCAATTAGTATTTGGCTCTATCAGATAAAAGTTATTTAAATTGCCACTGAATGGTCTTCCAGTCTATAATAGCTATGAACCAAATACCCATTAAAGTATTTTATAATGCTTCCATGAATGGGGATTTTAATTTATTTTTTAAAATAACTAATTCATCATTATAAACTTGTTTTCACTTTCCTAGATTAACAAGCTCACCAAAACATCATCTTATGTTTATTTTAAATTTAAGGCTTAGAAACTCCTCCTTAACCTCTTCTTATTTCCTTATGTAGTTTAGAAAATATTGATATTCACTCAGTAATATATTTTCTAGTTTAAAGCAAAATCAAAGTACTTAATTTTTTTACATTTTAAGCAAGCTGTGAATTAGCATAATAGAGTTCAAGAGGATGCTTTCAGGAAGTATTTCAAATTCTGTAGTCTTGTCAAGATGTTTGCAAAAGATGGACAAAGCTACTAATTTTAATTTTGTTCAATTTTCTTTTCTTCCTTTTCTTTTTCTTTTTTGCTCGAATTATGTTTCATCCCTTTTGATGTCCATTTATAATTGTAAAAGGAAACTGCACAAAAAGTCATGCACCTTTTCATGTACATTCTCTAAATATATGCATTTAAATTATTAATTGATTTAATGCAAGCAATTTTGTTCAATGCAAACAGTTACTATTTTTGTTAAATAATTCACCTTTTTGTGTCTTCTCCTCTAATATTTCCTTATATTGGAAGCTACTGAAATCAACTGAAAAATTCCAAAAATATTGGAAGCTACTGAGATCAACTGAAAAATAATGACATAAATAAGACATCGAAAAGATTCATCACTATTCATCTGCATCAACTCTGATAGGTATTATTGTCATTCATTCTGTAGTCATTCCTTGGTTGGATTACTTCAATGTGCTGCCCTTGAAGACCATGTGGAAGTTCTGGTCCAGTATGCAGCAGCACATGTAATTCTGGGTACTTCACATTTTGCCTGTGTTACATCACTGCTGCATGAGTTGCACTGGCTACCAGTTGATTTCAAGGTACAATCTGTCATCTTTAAAGCTTAAATGGCATGGGACCAGGTTTTCTTCAGGACTGTCTCTCCATGAGGCTATCTGCCTTTCCTACAATATTGCATGAGGTGGGTGCACTCCAGATTCCTTTTCTTAAATCATGCCATCTCGTGTGACCTGGGAGACACACCTTTTCCATGGCTGCCCTGACCTTTTGGAACAGCCTCCCCCTTGAGATTTGGAAGGCCCCACCCTATTAAACTTGCAGAACTGGCTCTTCACCTAGGCATTGCGCTAGGGTAGAAATGAGCCCAGCAAATGTAAATGTAGAGTTAGTGTTGCGGCACTGTAGTTGACTGATGTGACATCGTTGTGGGGTTCACTTGGCTATATTTATTCTGTTTTTATTGAATGCCGTAGTGAGCTGCCTAGGATTATCACGTATAAAGTAGACAGCCATATAATAATAATAAAAAAATAAATAAACTCGTCTCTTCACTTGAATTTCATCATAGGAATTATATTTTATGTAAACCAACAGGAGTCTGTTTGAGCAGGCAGTATAGATATATGTATTTTAAATAAATACTTGATTTTTCCTAATTAAGGTGGTGAATTAATACACACACACACACACACACACACACACACACACACAGGTAGGATAATACTATATTGAAATCATTAAAATTGGAAACAGAACCAAAACTAGTCTGATCAAGATCAAGTCTAGAAATAAAGGCCAACTATGCTATCAACAAATTCACTTAAAAAAAAAAAAAAGTTTAATCCAGGTTGGGATGCAATGCCTATAAACCTGCACATAGCCTACTGCTTTGACAGACCTTTGGAAATTTAGCATGAAGACCTCAAAAGGGTTTTTACGTCTCTGACTGCAGCTAGGAACCATGATGCAGATAATAGCACTTCAGAATATTGTGCTTTGTTTTTATAGTTTGAGCAAGGCAACAGGCAAAATGACACCATCAGTAGATTTTCAAAATATGAATCTATAACTTATATAAATCTTTCTAAAATCAATTTGCCGATTATTCAAAAAACGAAAAACAAAAAAACAAAGGAAAAAAACCCAAATATACTACACATTTGTTTTTACAGATTACACCAGATGGTGTTTTGAAGGGAAGATATGCTAAACTCCTATAAACATATAGTTACCGGAATATTGTTTGGTGACAGATGTTGTGGTGGCTTTGAGTTTTTAATTTTACTTTATGACAGAGCTCTATATTATTATAGAGTTTCAAACAGTTTGAAACAAAATCATACCTGTTCCACCCAAAAATGTTTCTGTTCCAGGAATAAGGTTTGGGGTATTTTATTTTGTGTTTGTTTTCTTCTTACAGGTAAAATTTCACAGACAGAAAGAACTGCACTATACTACTCGGCATAATTTTACTACAGAATGGACTGAAACCATTCCAGTGTATACAAACTTTGGAATAGATTGTAGAAGTTGAGCCCAGGACTCTGTTCACCTATCTGAAAAGGATGAATGACTTTGATGTCTATGGTTGCACTAAAGCACTTTTTCTGATGATTGTACACTATAAGAAGATGGTCTTTTTACTGGCCATTTTCTGAGTAATATAGGTCTACATTAGGCTGTGGAATGCAAACTGACTATAAATGGCACTTCTATTTGTTAGTCTGATTTGATTTCTATTTGTATTGAATACTCATAGCAGCTAAAATTAACTAAACTACAAAGCACAGATATGTAAAATCCAGATATAAAATCGACATTAAAACAATTATAATTTAGAATCGAAGGGCTTCTGGAAGACATGCATCCTAGTTGCTCTTCTAAAGTCAGAAAAAAGTGGGGCTCATTCTTGGAAGTGATGAGAGAGAACCCTCTCTTCCACACCCTACCTAGACTGAAATACACTGGCCTGTTGTGCCATCGTCAGAATAGGCCAGCAACCATAGGCAGTAACAAACTGGAGAAATGATTAAAATGTTCCTCTGGATGTACTTAAAAACAACAAACACAGCAACCCAAGGGAAAAACAAGCTAGCTTGGAGAAATAAAAAATACTAATTAAAAAATGCTGCTGTGTTTTAAATCAGTAACATTTTGCATGTTAGGCAAACACTCTGCAATGTGTTATTTAAGGAGCCTCTAAAAGATATTGAAGTGCAACGGGGTAGCCAGAAAGGAATTTTTGTTTTAAAGATTATTGTTGTACATATATACATTTATTCTATGTATAAATGTATCTTTATTTTATATGCATCTTAGGATGTGTGTGTGTGTGTGTGTGTGTGTGTGTGTGTGTATGGATGGATGGATGGATGGATGGATGGATGAATAGATAAGACTAAATTCCTTGCAAAATTTTGTCAAAGGGTCTAACACTGGAAACAACTTTCTTAATTTTGTTTAAAGTCATGAGTAGAGGACAGGAACAGCTGAAGAATGAAGTATAGCTATAGCCTCTGGAATCAGGTGAAACTTCAGAAAGGCCTCTCCTCCAGAGTTAAAACTCAGGAAGGATTAATGATAAAATAAATGGTCCTACAAGCAATCAGACTGTAAGCTGTTAGAATTTTAACAGTTAATGCCAATACCTGAAATGGTGCCCAGAATGTTTTGGCAACCAACATATAACTTTAAACAAAGATATCACTTGGTCCCTGAAATGGATACCAGTTAGCATTCTTGCTACTATACCAGTTGGAATTTCCAGTTCCTTTCTAAGGCCAGTCCCCATTTTTTAAAGCCCTATGCTTCACATCATCAATTAAAAATGCTTAAATGAAATACTGTAATGTTCTACCACTGGATAACCATCAGGGTATAAAATTAAGGTATAAAAGTAGCCTTAATATAATTCTAGACTGTACATAATTAATCAATATGCTTAGGGTCTCCAAAGCAGGGAGATAATTGTTACATGATTCTCCTTTGAACATATATAGTGTTGGTCTACTATAGAAATGCTTGTAACCTACTAGAAATAATAAATTCTGAACAGATTGCAATAGGGTGCAGCACACTGCCCTACTCTTTACCAGCAGAGTAAAATAGTTCTCCACCAGAAGGTTTGGGCAGAAAGAATATACTCCTTCCATTCTACCCCTATCTGAAGGGCTTCCACCGGCAAGCATAAGGAAGCTGTCCTCCAACGAGGCCTGCCCTCAAAGACAGAATTGCCATACCCTAAAATATTTTTGTATCAGAGTATCAATCAAGGCTAGCAGTAATGCTGAATATTTAAGCAAAAGAGCAATTTTGGTGGTGGTGGTGGTACTTTCCAAGTATATTTAAAACCAGAATTAGACAAGTCATTATGGATATTCAGATGTGATATGTCTTCTAATTGTACTTCAAAATAAAGCTGATTAGGTAATAAGAAACAAGAATGAAATTGGATGAAGGGGGTGGGGGGAAGCAATTAAAACTGAATGCAAGGGTGAAAAGAGTCTTTTTGTATACAAGTATTGCAGTAAATCATATACATATACACATACACATACATGCATACATGCATACATACACATTTCTAAATATCTTCATATCATAGCAAAAAAAGATGAAAAAAAGCCCTATGCTTCCAGGATAGGATATCATATCTGAATACTGTATCTTTGCAGCTTTACAGAACTTGGGAAACCTGCAGTTAGCATTAAATGGATAAATATGCATACTGATTGCATTTGGCTAGGCAAGATGCAGAAGGCTGGCAAACGTCTTGGTGACACAACACAGTGAGCACTTTGCATCTTGTTGGATTAAGGACTAGATTTGTGTTTTAGCCAATATAATGTCATGTTGAGTTATGTAAATCCCATCACAGAAATGCAAACACAATGCAGCAGCAGTATTCTTTGGCTCTGGTTCCTCAGCTATTTCATTGAAACCAATCTGATGTCTTGCTACAGATTGGTTTCCCCTTGCGGCTCAGCTATACTGCTCATAGAATGTAGCAGTTTTTCATCACTAGGCTTTATGATAGAATGAACATATTTAATAACTGGCACTTTTAACTGTATGTGGTTAAGGGAAAAATAAATAAATGTGTTACTCTGGTAAAGTGTAAGAATAGCATTGTACCATACAATATGTCAGTAATTCTTATTTAACTAACACATGTGTCACATTTAAAGTACAATGCACAGAGTTCTAGCTCATAATTTTACCAGCCCTATTCAAATGATACTTTAGAGATTGTCTGTTCTTCTTTTTAGAGGCCAGATCTATATTAACATTTGTACATGTTCCAGACACCTCTATTTTACTCAGTGTTTTCAGACTTCTCAAGCTGAATTTCACAAAGCCATTTTTTAAAATGCAGCTATTGAAAAATCAGGTTAAAATGTGATATTTTTGGCATCTGTGGGGGCCTTTTTGTCCTTTCTATTTTCGATATGATATGGAACAACTTTTTTTCAGAAATCTAAGGGAGAAAGGTATAAAACAAGCACCACCATGTTCTTCAGGCTGAGCTAGATCGGGGACCTCATGCTTAATTTTAATTTTACAAAAAGTTTGATCAGAATTGGCCCAAGATAGTATGCTACATTAAATGAAAGAAAAGATAGTCCTCTATAGTCCATATTCAACAGCTGATCAGGCTGAATTTGTCCGGGCCAAAAGATGTACTTCATTGCATTGGAACACTATCATATATGAGGCAAGGTAGACATGTCAGCCCTTCAAGAGCTTGAATCTTGACCAGAACTGTTCTTACTGGGTTTGATGGAGAAAGGATTGGAAAAACAACATGGAACTCTGCTTTTGTATATGATTACAGCTGCAAGACTGTTATATGCAAAAGATGGAAGGATCCACAAATCCCTACAGTAGAAGAATGGATCATTAAATTAATGGATTTGGCTCAAATGGCGAAGTTAACAGCGTTCATAAGAGATAACACTGTTTCTAAATTTGTCTCCTTATGGCAACCCTTCTTAGATTACGTGCTCATGTGGGAAAAAAATGAGGCTCTGATTGTGGGCTTTAATGATTAGATGGTTTGTGCTGATAGAAATAATGTGAACTTGGATTAATTAGTGGTAAGAGATTTTTTTTTTTTTAATTTGTATCTATATCTGTATTGGAGATCGTCAGAAGTCACTTTCTGTTCAATTTTCTATCTATCCTCACTATTGTAGGTTTTCTCTTTTTTCTTTTAGCTCTAACTTCTCTCTTTGCTGTATTCTCTGTTTTGTATGTTAACCATATTTTGAAATACAATATAATAAAGTTCTTATTAAAAAAAAAAGAGCTTGAACCTTGAACACTTGTCAGAATTTATATCTGCCCCATATTACACCAAACAAAATCTAGGTGAGCTTATCTTAACATTATTTCTCATATTTCCCACTTTCTCAGTGCTGAGCTGGCATTTTTTTCCTACCCCTTAACATTTAATTGTTCTATTTTCTCTTTCCCAGGCCAGATCTATATAATATCACAACACTTTCCCCATCAGAATCACTTTCCTTCCTGCACATGAAGATGGGTCAAGTAACTTATCAAGGACAATAAATGCATAATCATTTTCCTTCCCTCATATGAAGATGGCCCACCAACTTATTAGTGTTGGACAAGTCTAGTACAGCAGATCTAGATGGTGCTGAAAGGTGCTCCACCCCACCCCACCCCTGCTCTTTTTCATGGCAATAGAAACTGGAGAGTCCAAGTGGCTGGAATGAAAGAATCTCCTTCATTATAGAGGTCAATGTGTAGTGTTTCTGGAGGCAGATCATGAAGAAGGGGTTTGCGTGGTAATTTCAGATGGAGCTCGACATGTTGTGGTATGTGGACATCTTTGCCTCATCCCTCAGCCTCTCTGATTCAGGGTAGCCCTTTCAGTGATTCCAGGAAGCCCCTCCTGCATCTAGAATCCAGAATACATTCTACCTCATATTTCTTCTCCCCATCCACCAGAACTGGGGGTGGACTGGGGTAGAACAGGGACAGAATGCAAGGGTAAAGGTTGCTTCTTTTAAACAAGAAATAACCAGTGAAATGCCAGATGAATCTTCATTGGAACAGGCAATTACAGGCAGAGGGTGGCTTGGCGAATCTGTTGTGTAACAGCAAAAGGGCCTATAAACTTTGTGTCCAGTGTTTTTGATGGGTGGGGAAGGAAAAAAAAAACTTAGCAGATAGCCACACCAAATACCCTACAGAATTTTTGGTGCTATCTTGCCTATACATATTTGCTGCACATTGTACACAGCACTAGCCAATTCTAACTATGCACTGAAAAAGAGCTGCATAGCCTGAGTCTCCTGGAAAAAGTCAGAGGTTTGGAGAACAGTGGAGGCAGAAGCTTAGGAGGAGAGGATGTGAGGGTGGTAGTTGCAGACTGCTTGAAAAGGAAGAATTTAATGGAGGAATGGGGAGCTGTTATGGGCAAATTCTGTGAGAGGAAATAAATCTGCATAATTTTCCGATTGATAAACGACATACTGTTCAAGTAATGCATTCATCTTCTCTATCTTTGTTATTCAGTAAATATAAAAGGGACTTCCAAAACTTGGATGTAATCTGAGAGTCTGATCTGAGACTATATGATTGACTAAGTCCCTGTACCAAAAAATGTGGTCTGTAAGAGATGTGCAGTTTTCTGAACCAATGGTAATTCCTTGTAAGGAATAAAATGAGGCATATCAGTAAACAAATCCACTACCAACAAAATGCTTGTGTAACCTTGTATATCTGGAACTTCTGTAATAAAACCCTATGAAACTGTATTCTGTGGTTCAGAAGGGGAGGGGAGTCACTGGAGCAAACCAGCCAACTTGATAGTGACAGACTTAGCCCAAAGACAGATATAACAGAATAACACATAATCTCTGACATCCATCCTCACCTTTGGCGAGCAAAACAGTCTGAGCATAAGAGGCAACATTTTGAACTCTCCCCTCTCTAGAGGTTGTATTATTATGGCAAAGTTATAATACCTCTCCCCTGAAAAGCAAAAGTCCCTTTGTCACAAGAAAAAACACAATCAGTCTGCAGGTCTCTGTGGAAGTCATTCATCTGTGTTCTATTGTTGTTGCAAGTCCTGTTTTTATCGCAAGTAAATCCAATCCAACACATCTACTGCTTGCCTCTCAGTGCCTATCTTCTCTGGAGTGTCCCTTTGGGGGAGAAGGATATCACTGTTTGGCTTCAAGACAATGGATAGCCCTGAGAGTACGTCTGACAGCTTGTTCTCTGAACTAGGAATATAGGTGATATATGGGAGAAAAACTGGTTCCACTTGATCAGGGTTTATGCCTGATGCTTCAAGCTCATATGATCCATATGTACATGTACAGGGTAGGTTGCACTTTCGAAGAAAAACCTCCATTGCTTACACATTGCTTTTATGGCTAGTAAATTTTTATGGAAAATACCATAGTTTCTTTCAGGCAGGAATAACACAAGGCAAGAGGTCCTCCCCTCCTGCTGCTGCAGCCTAAAGATAAACAGCCCTGTAAGCAGAGTTCAAGGCATTAATTTGCCCAGCAAAGGTGTGACTGGAATCTGGATTTCTGAATAGTAGCTGGAATGGGAAAAAAAAATTAAAAAACCCTCTGTTTTGCTTTTGAATAAACCATTTAAATTTGTACCCTTTTGTTAGGTTAAGTAAACAGTCTGCAAAATAAGGGTGACTTAAAAATTGATAAAAGTACCCCAGAGTTGAACATCTTTCACATTTCTAGATGCTTGCTATTTGAGAATGATTGCAGCTTAGGTGTATCCATCTATACTCCTGCTCTGTATGGGTTATCCATCCAGTAACCCAAATAGTCCAACTGGAGATCAAATACACATTTTTCCAACTTAACAAAAAGCTTGTTTGTGAAGGTGTTGTAGGATATTTCTCATGTGAATCATACTTAATCATAGATCTAAAAAAAAAAAAAAATCAGGATGTCATCCAGGCACACAGTACAAATCTGTCTAAAATATTAGAAAATATTTTCATTCATGTATGTAGAGAAGACCAGAGCATTACTAACCAACCCCCAAAAAACATTACTGCATATTCAAATTTGTCATAGTGGGGATCAAAAGCTATTAAACATTCATGGCCCTGTTTGATTCAAATCAAAGTGTAAGCTCCCTCAAGGGCAATTTACTGAAAATGCCTGCTTTTTGAAGGAGATCCGGAGGCAGTGAGTAGTGGTTCCTAAAGTCTGTAATTGTTAATAACTCTCAAAGAATTATCTTTCATTTTTACAAAAATGTAGGTGGAAATGCTGGAGATGTAGAAAGGCAAATAAATCTCTTCTTTAGACTATTCTCCAGAAATTCTTTTAACTCTAGAGTAAACATGGTATGTTGCTTTTTTAGCTGAAATCTGGGCTTCAGGTTTTAAGTTGATGGAATAGTCATAAGTCTGATAAGGGGGCAAGGCAGTTGCTTCCTCTTCCTCCCAAAACAACAAAATCTGTGTACTCTTCTGTCAAAAAAGGAGATTCAGGCAGCAGTGAAGACAGAGAAGAGAGGAAGCGGGGGGGGGGGGGGGGACTTGTCTACAAATGGTGCTGTTGACATTTTTGAGAAAGAAAAGAAATTGTCCTTTGCTCCCAGGGTACATCTGGGGACTTGTAAGAAAACTGTGATATAGAGTGGCAAGAATTCTGTCTGATCATTCATTTTTCACTGTAGAGGAGTCATATGTTTTAAAATATGACTACCCTGAAGAGATTATCCATCAATTGTTTCAACTAGCATAGGCTTCTCTAATAAGTATGTAGGTAACCCAAACTGATGCATCATAGTCTCATCTGGGAAATTAACTGTTGATCCATTAAAACCATGGACATCTGCATTTCTGTGCCCCAGGGTGTGTAAAGAGTAACAGGGATAATAAAATGTACTTGCCTGCTGTTGACTGTCTGAGTCCTTCTTAAGTGTCTGAAGCCCCCTGCCAAGCTCTTGGTAGGGGAGCCTGCAAAGTTTCCTGAAAATGAGGTCTTGGAGTGATATAGGCATTTATTCACAAGGTGACTCACAGTCAAACTTTATTGGGACAAACCATGTCTAGGTATCTTGGATCGGTATAATAAAAACATAAAGTAAATCTTTCCTTTGTTTTTCTGCTGTAGACAAGCAAAGTCTTCACTGCACCTATTTGTATGGGTTCTATAGTACTAAACAAAGGTTGTAAAACCTCATCCATCTCTTAATCCTTCTATTCCTCAATTCCTCTCATTGCCCATCAATTAACATGCAACACTGAAACAGTTCCTCCAAAGTCTCTGGTGTGTCGTGTCTTACTAATAGGTCATCAGTTGATCAGAAAGCCCTTCCCCAAATTAGTTAATCGGAGGAAGATCACTCCAATGCACAGAACTGAAATCAGATATGTACTGATGAGCAAAAAGGACTTCTAAATCTTTACATTAAGTTCTAATAATTTCTCTCAATGAGTGGCACAGCCCATATGGCTGACCCTTCTTTCAGTAGACTAACAACAAAGGCTACCTTGGTCTGATCTATAGGAAATTCTGCTGATTGGTCTGGAATTGATCTTCAGCATCAACCACCTCCCACCAGCTTCTCCATCAGACCTCACTCCTTGCTGAGGTAAACCCTCATATTATGCTAGTGTATTATGGCATTATGTAGGTTTGTTATATATGTATTTACTTCAGTTGATGCTGTAATGTTGGTTTAGCTATTTGTACTGCTGACTGTGGGTGCCTTGAAGATCTATTGCCATATTCTGTTTCTTTTGATGATCATGATGATGATGGTTGGTTGCACAGTCAACCAGATATTTAGACTGGATTTGGCATTTTTATCCATCTATCAAGTCCTCCCCAAGGACCTGGGATAGGTAGATGTTGTTGTCTGATGATGTTAAGCGTATTGTTGCAGGTTATAAGCTGTTCTAAGTAAAGCTGCCTTTGGCAATTGACTGATGGTGATTTTGTCAATGCTGATGATCTTCAAGTGGTGCTCATTGACCTGGGCGACAGCTGATCTGGTATGGGTTTCTGTAAATTACATCTCACCATATTTATGAGAGAGACACTCTTCATGTGGGTCCTCTGATGAGACTTGTCCAGTATGGTTGAACCTCTGGCATAGCTCTCATCCTCCTCAGAGCATGCAAGCCCCACAGCCACATCAAGGTAGTGCCTCACTGGGAGATGATAATGATGATGATGGTGGTTGTGATGATGATGATTCCATCCAGAAGACTCTAGAAAGCAAGGTCTGATGCTTTTCTGGTGAGACAATAGTGAAGCTTTAAGATTGATCAGAATTAGCCCAAAAGAGTCTCTTACATGAAATGAAGAAGGAGAAAATGACTCTTCATATCTCATGTTCAGATGCTGATTAAAGTGAACTGTTTTAAGCTAAAACCTCTTTCAGCATTTCCATTACAACAGTATCATATAGGAGGGAAGATATTTCTTTAAAATATCTAGATGTCAGCCCATCAAGCCTGGCAAGGTCAAGAAACAGAAGCAGCAGAGATTCCAGGAATGCTTTATTCTTTTATAGTAGTATAATATTTGTTTGTTTGATTGATTGATTTGTCTTTTGAATTTCTTTCTCATCCTTTCCACTTTCTCAGGACTGAGCTGTCTCCTTTAAAGTTTTATTGCTCCTTCCCTCTTCCCAAGGCCAGGTCTACATTCTTACACACTAAAATAGGTTGTGAATGCATAGAGTTATCTTCTCCAAAAGGCAGAATAAGCCATCTTCAAGAGAAAAAGCAAAGAGATGGCCACTTCCTTCTTCAGCTTACTTGTCTCTGCTACTTAATGGGAATATCCCCATTCTGCATAATGATACACTTTGCTTTCATTTTGATACTGCCTGAAGAAACATATTTTGCATTCACAGTCTTGTTCTGAGTATATCAGTACATTACATGTATAACCTAATGCAGGTTACAGGCAACAGTACGGTGGGTCACAAGATAATCTTTTGGTTAAAGATCCTAGTTTACATGCTATAAAATAGTATGACCATGTTTGGGGTAAAATAGGTTTTGGTTTTGTTTGTGAGATACAGTCCAAAATGTGCCAAAACATGCAGGCACTATAGCCATTCAATTAACCAGAAATGCTGCTTGTGACATGATTTAGTGACTTTAGACCCATGGTAGTATATATTTGTACTATATTTCTTAGGGGTACTATTGAGAAAACAACAGAGAGAATCTAAACATTGTGTCAGGCTTTAGTTAAGATATCTAGACTTGTAGTCCATAAATTGTTTTCTTGATTGTGCAACAGGAAGTGACCATATTAGGATGTAGGGTCAAAACTTGAATCTAGAAGAGGGATCAGAGAATATGAACTAGGCTGATAGCAGAAGAATAATATGAGCCTCTTGAAAATAGAGCCATGGGCATATCCCCTTCATTTTTCAACATATATAAATGTTTATGGTGATATTTCAGGTGTGTTGATGGGCAAAATGTATGTTTGGATATATAGGTGAAACATGCAGCAGTCTTTCCCATGCTTGTGATTCGTACTGAACCAGCCTGAGAGACCATTGAAAGGCTCAGGAACCCTTTGCAGGTGTTATGGATTCATTAGCTGATTAGAGGGGGACACTTTGAGCCTAGAATATTGAACCTTTTCACCCTATTCTAATTTTCTGAGATTGTGAATTTGGGGTTTTCATAAGCTGTACACCATAATCATCACAATTATACCAAAGTAAGGTTTGACATATCTCACTTTGCATGTAATGCGTCTATCTCATATATTGGTTTCACCTTTTGAGTTGCCATACTGACATAAATGAACATTTGCACGATAGTCTAATTTTTCGAGTTTCACCTGTGTGTGTGTAATTATGTGATTGGTGTTTTGCTACCTTTGAAGCTGAATTATTTTCAGCAAGAAGTAATGAGGAATATGAATCTGAAAAGTAATATATCAAAGACCTAGGTGTTGTATTTAATAGGGAAAAGGGAATTACAAATACAAATTATATATAAATGATGAAAAATTAAAGCAAGTTGCTTAATTTGTTTATGTTAGTAGACTATTAAAGAGGGAAAATGGATAAATTTTAAAAACTGTAAATGCTGATAAAAGGATAAGGGGTAGTACGTGGCTTATTGACTGGAATGATTTTTTTTAAAAGAAATAAAAATTGGTAAAAGTGTTTTTCTTCTCACATTGTTATATGAAGGTGAGAGTTGGCTATATCAGGAAAAAACTCAAAAGTTAGTTGATTGCAGTGGGAATGCTTATTTAAGAAGTGTCTACAATAAAATATAAAGAGATAAGTTCGGTTATTAAAAGGAGATTAATGAATGTGCATTGAATACTAAAGTGAATGACCAGGGGAGTTTGATCTTATATAAAGAATGAAGGAGGTTTGGAATATAAGAAATATGTGAAGGAAGAGTAAATGTCTTGAACAGAAGGCTAAGAATTTCCTATGTACCTTAGAGGCAGAGTTGCCTACAGACAATTTCAGTGTCTGAGATAGTTATGATTAAGACCCAATTTAAAAAAAAAAAAAGCACATTAAGGTACTACCCAACTAGACTCTAAAGAAGATAAAATTTATACTGATCTAGATCTTTATATGCAACGTCAAATTATCCCCCCCACAAAAAAAAATAAAAATCTAGCAAATTAAATATTCATGATTACCTTACTAACTTCCAGCCCTTTAATCTGGATTTATGCACAGGACAATAGAAAGTGCATTCATTTAGTTTGTTTTGTGTATATGTATAGCTAATAACTACAATGTTTCCTTTCCTTTACGATAATTTTTTTTTTTTAAAAAAAGTTTTGCATATTTACAACAATGTAAAGTTTTTAAGAGTAATGTTCTTCCCCAGTGCTTCCTCAATTTCCATTTCTGGGCATATCACATCATCACTTGATTAATCCCAGGGCTAGAAAAAGCTTTTATTCATCAATGGTTGATGAATGGCTACAAGTGTACCATATATTTTTAAGGTAAAAAGGATTTTTCAGTCACTTTATAAAATTTAAAAAGTAAACTTTTCGCCCCAAACTGAGACTTTTTTTTTTCTGTTGAAGAAGAAATGCTGTCTGGGCTTGATTCTGACTCACTAAAGTCTCCAGTGTAGATCCACAATGAATTTGCTACTGAAAGTAACTACATTTGTTCACAGTAGGATTTATAGCAGAATTCTTCTTAATCCATATTGCTGACATGTCCTTATTTTTGTTGCTCAGCTGGTTCAGTGCATAGACAGACAAGAATATAGGATGTCATAATATATCGGCATAGTATATATATGGATCGAAGCAGTGTGGCCTTCTGTAATTGACAGATGGAAACTCTGTCAATACGCAGATTTTCTAAGTGCTATCAAGGTTATTTGGTACAGTGCCCAGTATGCCCATAATCACTGGGACCGCCATGGCCAGTTTATTATTATTATGGTTGGTCGCACAGTCAGCCAGATGTTTAAACTGGATTGGCATTCTTATCCACCTATCAAGTCCTTCCTAAGGATGTGGGATAGGCAGATTTTGTTTGATGGTGATAAAGTATCGTTACAGGATATAGGCTGTTCCAAGGAAAGCTGCCTTTTGCAATTGAATCATCATCATCATCATCATCATCATCATCACTGTTACTTTAAATTCACTGGGGCTCCATGTATTACAAAGAATCTCTTGTGCCTCAGTGTTCGGTTGGAAGTGACTTGTGTGTATTCCTAATTAGTTCCCGGCTGTTGACCAGGGCTGTGTGACTTGTCTGCTCTAGCTGTACCTATTTGGAAAACCCAGGTAGAAAGCAAGGGGAGTTGACAAGGCCTCAACAGGCTGTGAGTGTGTGAGTGAGTGACCATAAGCTGAACCTGGGAGCAGCGTGTGTAACAATATTATGAAATACTCCCTTTTTCCAGCCTCAAAGAATTATCTTCCAAATATGTTTCACGTAACAAGTTCCTGGTATCATATCAAACTGATTAGAAAGTAAATTGAATAGGCTACAGCTTTACTTAATATCTAAAAATGGGTTGCTCTTAATAATCAAAGCTACCCATGCAGGCTTTATATCTTGAAGCCAGTAAGATTTTTGTGGTCCCTTGAGGCTCCATGCTCAAGAAGTCCAAACTGGTTCTATCCAATCTACACTGGTCAATATTCAGTATGAGCTTCCAGGACCTGTCAAATGCTTCCTCCTATGAGTCTCGTCAGCTCACCCCATTAAAAAAATAAATAAATAAATAAAGATATATTTTTTTTTACGGACTGCGAAAAAGGAGAGAACAATCTTTCAGGGAGAGTAAATAATTTTGAAAGCAGAAACAGAATTAATCACTGCATTATTCTATGCAACTAAAAAGCAGGTGGTGAGCAGCTGGTCTAATTAATTTTAACCATGCATACCTGGAATTTCATTCATTCAGATTTGAGAAGAACTTCCAAGTGGTCACTTGGCTCGTAATTAAACTGACACTACAAGCTGCCTAATTCATACCTCAAACAAGGTCACTACAAATTTTGGTGGCACTGTCATCATTCTACATCTACCTTTTGGAAGAACATTTGTAATTGTGTTAATCTAACAGGTATTAACCTTGATGGAGCATTCTAGACGATTAGCAAACCTCACTGTGTGCGTAATCTATTTCCTATTCAACATGGAAACATAATTCACAAAAATTTCATCTTCAGGATTTGTAAGGTGCCTGATCTGCTTTACACTAATGTCAATGCATCAGGATTATAACAAAATCTTATTAAACAATACACATACTAGGGTTTATTTTCTTTCACGTATGATTTTTAAAAAGTATGATTAAAATAGCCCACCACAGCAGAAACATGAACTTAGCTGTATTTAATTTTGTTGCATTTTGCACTAGTTCAGTATATTTTATTACAATATCTGAAGGTGATATA
Organism: Liasis olivaceus; assembly: GCA_030867105.1. Classification (NCBI taxonomy): domain Eukaryota; kingdom Metazoa; phylum Chordata; class Lepidosauria; order Squamata; family Pythonidae; genus Liasis; species Liasis olivaceus. The sequence continues at coordinate 33,214,127 of CM061354.1, read as the reverse complement.
TGATCATGTGAACCTACTGCTGGTGGCTACATCTTGGTTGTTCTTGAAAAATTAAACTGCATTTGACCTGATTAATAGTTGGATGATGGGAGACCACCAGGAAATCTCAGGATTGTAGACTAGAAAGTTAGAAAATATCCTGGACACTGAAAACTATTTCCTTACTACTTCAAAGAAAAGTTCCTAGATGTGTACATGAAGTCAACAGTTGACCTTGATGAAAGGAAGACTTTATTATCTTTATCTGCATGACAATATTTATGTGTTGTCCTTTTGTATATTCCTGACCCCTAAAGGAATTTTAAATTAAAGACACTACAGGGAGGGGAAGAAGGTATGAAAGCAAGATTTACATTTTTGAGTTAGGACAAAATCAAGATTGGCACTTCAGTCGTATATATCCTTTTCAAAGAACAACCATGCTGAATTTATTCAGTCTTGAATTCAGTGATATAAACTATGAATATGATATGTGTATGGTTGCAAAATCAAACATCATCATTGTTATTATTATCATTATTATGGTTGGTCACACAATCAGTCAGATGTTTAGACTGAATTAGGTGGCATTTTTATCCACCTATTGAGTCGTTCCCAAGGACCTGGGATAGGCAGATGCTGTTGTTCGATGGTGTTAAAGGTATCAGGATATACAGTAAGCTGTTTCAAGTAAAGCTGCCTTTTGCAATTGACTGATGGTGATTTTGTCAATGCTGATGGTCTTCAAATGTTGTTCCAGATGTTTTGGGATTGCACCTAAGGTGCCTATAACTATCGGTACTATCTTTGCTTTCTTTTGCTACAGTCATTCTACTTCTGTTTGCAGGTCTTTCTATTTTGTGATTTTCTTCAGTTCTTTCTCTTCCCTTCTGCTGTCTCCAGGTGTTGCAATGTCCACTATTCAGACTTTTTTGCATTTCTTATCAACAATTGTTAAGTCGGGGGTGTTGTATAAGAGGTGCTTTTCTGCATTCTAAAGTCCCAGAGCACTTTAGCTTCTTCATTTTCTATTACTTTGCCTGTTTTGTGGTCCCACCAGTTCTTGCTTGCAGGCAAATGGTATTTCTTGCAGATATTCCAATGCACCATTGTTGCTACTTCCTTATGCAATTGTTTGTAGTCAGTCTGTGCGATCTTCTTGCAGCAGCTAACTAGGTGGTCCACTGTTTCTTCAGCTTCTTCAAAGAAGTGGCATTTGCTGTCTGTTGCTGTCTTCTCAATTCTGGCTTTGTACGCATTTCTTCTTAAGGCTTGGTCTTGTGCAGCCAGAATTATCCCCTCTGTCTATTATTATTATTATTATTATTATTATTAGAAAATAGTCATGTGTTCTTTAAAATATTGAGGAAGGTATAAAAAGAATACATACTTCTCTCCAAGCATGTCCAAATGATTCTGTGACTTTGCTGATCCCCAGGAAGCTAAGCAGACTTAGAAGAAACCATTAGAAAAACTCAGGGGTGGAGCATCAACAGGGTTATTGAAGAAAACATTCCAGAAAAAGAGCAAGAGAGACCATTTTCATGTTGCTGCCAAGAAAAAAGCTACAACGATTTTGAAATAAGTCTTTACTTTTTATGTGTTTTACTTTTATCATGAACAAAACATCTTTTTATAGATCACTTCCAAAAACACTTATTCCTGTTCAAAATATTTTACTGTCAAAGGTCAATTTGACACTAATTAAATATAACTGTTGTTTGCTATCTGTAAATGTATTAACTGCTGAGCATAATGACTAGGTAACAGTGTAAATCTGGCACAGTAGGTTAAACAAGATACTAAAGTGACACCAGTGAACATGATAATCTTGCTAAGCCAAGTGAAGTTACCATCCTAAAAGTTTACAAAGAATCATGCAAAGTGGGAACTAATCTGAGCCTCATTTCAGTGGTTTACAAATCAATGCTTTGATGATACAATCAAATCATCTGTCTAATCATCATTAGTCTGACAGTTGATAAGTTTACTTATGAGCTGTCCAGCAATTAAAATACTTAGCATTTTTAAAAAATCACCCTCCAAAGTGGAAGAATAAAATATTCTTCCACTTAGCTTAAAAAAAGCTTAAACACTACCAGAGGTTTACAAATCAGAATTCATGACCCCACACTTTGCACGGATATCAAACTTCTGCCTTAGGAGAGATGTTTCAAGGCACACTTTTAAAAAATGCAGTTTCCCCATCACTTCATAGAAATGTTCCTAATGAAATTATGCTTAACACAATGCAAAGCACTTTCACACAATTTAGCACAACAAAGTAATTGTGCAGGATCCCATGAGATTCCATGGGGTCATGTAGAAGTATCTGTAAATATCTGTGCAACAAGGTTTATATGGGAGCTACATGGGAGAAGGTAGTGGGAAAATCTGTCATTCTGGCTGCGCATTATTCAAGACAAGTCTATCCTAATATGATCATTTTTAAAATTAACAATCTGTACGATCACAGAACATTACAGTTTCACATTTAGCTGAATTACTTACTAACATTTTTTTTTTAATCAGCCTTAATTTTTTTTAAAAGAGGGTGTCTTCCTACCAAATGCTGTGCTAATAATGTGTAGATAGTTTTCAGGGTTAGTTAATACAGTATGATGCATTTAATTATAACCATTTATGCTAATCATTCTGGGGGGTTGTTTTTTTAAAAAAAAGAAATTAGAAATCATTACCAGAACAACATCTACAGCTTTGTTTCTGTAGCCCTCTACTATGCAGAAGCTTTTGGGTTTACACTGAGGCTTTTTAAAAGCTGTAATCCAAAGCTAATATGGCACCCAGTTTTTCCTAATTTGTTTCCCTCCAAATACATTGAACTGCACTGAACACTGAACTACCATAATCCCTACAGAATGATCTATTCCATGCTAGTTGGGTAAAGTCTTCAACCATCAGGATAGCAACGTTTTAAGGAGAAATAATAGCAAGTGAATACATATATACATACATACATACATACATGCAGTGAGTGTTGTTAAATTGTATAAAATTTCCCCTCTCACCCCTGTGGGTGGTATGTGTCTTCCTCAATCTCAGATCCTCTACCAGAGACCTGGGAGTTTGATGGTTCTGTGCAGTATCTTAGCTGTTCCTAGCACTGCACTCTTCTGGAGAGAGAGCTCTGATGTTGTTCCTGGGATCTGTCGGACACAATCTCCCAACTTAGGAGTCACAGCCCCAAGTGCTTTTACCACCATTGGGACCACTTTGGCTTTTACTTTTCATATCCTCTTGAGTTCCTTCTTCAAGGCCCTGATGCTTCTCCAGCTTCTCATACTCCTTCCTGATGTTACTGTCACTTGGCACTGCTACATCTTGTCAGGATTTTCTCATGGGAAGAAAGTCATCCCGTTATCTGTACAACAACATTGTTATGTCTACTGTATGTAGCTTAATGTAAACAAAGCAACTTGTGACTGTGTTGTGCTATTTACTGCCACCTATTGGCATGTGTATGCTAGTTATTTGGGGGGGGTACATGCTTGCAATATAATGGGAGGGCTAGATGCCTAGCCTGTCAGTCGTGTATAGTTTTATCCATCATGTAGGTTTTATGGGTTATGTAGTTGTAACTAACAACCAAGTAGTATACCTCTTCTCTGAGAGTTTTTAGCTAGAGACTTTGTTGTGGATAGGTCTTGGATGCTAAGATGAGAAGAAGTCTTTGTTATTTCCTATATTTTGTATGCAACTTGTATTTTATGGAGTTTTGCATTTTTATCAATAAAACCCAGTTAGTATATATTTTCTGACTGGAATTTCTTTGGAGAGCAAAATATGGACATTGCATTTTGCAAGCTCTCATGCTGATGTGTGTTTTTCCTGAGAGCAGAGTTTTTGAGAGCTTTGCTGTGCTCTGCACAACAGGTTATGGGCCCCGGGCTAAGTCTCAGAGCCCAGAGGGGACCCAGGATCCAGAATTCAGGACCCAGTGCCCAGGACCCAGGACTGAGGACTGAAGTCAGTGGTTCCAGAACAGATCCCAGGTGTGAGGTTCCAGGAATGCTGTCCAAGGCATGAAGCCAGGAGTGCTGGAAGCAAGGCCTGAAATTCCTGAGTGAAGGGTGATTTATGGATTTATTACCCTGCCTGTGACTGTTTGGTTTGAGGTTTGGATTTTTTCTCTGTGATTGAGTGCTTGTTTTAAGTGAATTATGGCAGCAGCTCCACCTGCAGCAGTGAGCCTTCTGTTTGAAAGGTTGAATTCAAAGAATTACCAGACATGGAATATAAAGATAAAATCTTTTTTCATGAGAGAGGGGCTTTGGCGTTATGTAAACAACCCGCCCCCAGTGGCACCCACAAATGCTGAGCAAGCCTTGATGGACCGTGCATATGGTAATTTGATTTTGGGACTTGAGTCTTCAGAATTGGTGCATGTTCGTGGTTTGGAAACTGCTAACGCATGCTGGGTGGCTTTGCGTGAGATCTATACAAGGCAAACTTCATCTGCTATCGTAAGTTTGACAAAACAGTTGTATAACCTTAAATTGGAGCAAGGAGCTAATGTAATTGAGCACCTGAATAAGATGAAAACTTTGTTTGCTGAGCTGGCAGATTGTAATCTGATTATTCCCGAGCAAAAAAGAGCATGTATAATTCTTTCGAATCTGGATGATTCGTTTGATATGCTTGTAGAATCTGTACAGACTTTACCGCCTGCCGATTTGACTGTTGAATATCTAACCAATAGATTGCAAGAGATACAATGTGCACATGATATGCAGACTAATTCTAAGAAAAGACTTGATAACGTAAAACGGCAACCTTCTCCAGCTGGCACAGAATGTGCGTACTTGGTGAGAAAATGTTTTCGTTGTAATTCTACCAAGCACCTTATAAAAGACTGTCCGGTGAAAAATCAGCCTGCTGAGAGTTCCAGAAGGTTCGTCCGTCATGGAAAAGCACCAATTAAGAAACAAGGGAGTACTAGACTGGTGTCTGCTTTGATTTCTAACAGAGACAAACGTTCTGCTGATAAGTGGTTACTGGACTCTGGTTGTAGTGAAATCATTGTAAACAAGAGCAGTTATTATTAACTAAATGTAAGCCTAGAATACAACAAGTTAATTTGGCTGATGGTTCTGTAGCCAAAGTAACCATGCAAGGTGAAGTGTTCATTCCTTGTTTGGGGGAAGTTGTTTCTGATGTACTCTGTGTTCCTACACTTGATTTTTCCCTTCTCAGTGTCCCTGTATTAATTAGCATTGGGTATTCTGTTATGTTCCAAGGTTCTGAATGCTATGTTACAAAAGAGGGGGCTGAGTGTGCTAGAGGGAGAATGGTTAATCAAGTGTATGAAATGCTTCCTAAACAAGATGTGTTAATTGGAAGTTGTGCTAGTAATGTGTCTTTCCATGATCATTGCATCCATCATTATCATAGAGTACTTGGTCATCCTGGATGGAATTGTTTGTCACAAATGGCCAAAGTGTATACAGAACTGAGATTCAAGAAGTGTGCTAAGTTTCTTGATTGTACTGTGTGTAGGCAATCTAAGATAAAATCTGCCCATCGCCAGGAAAAGCAGCAGGATTTCCACAAGGCCATTTGCCCTTGTGCACGCTGACTTAGCTGGTCCGTTTCCTCCAAGTGAAGGGGGAGCAAGATTCATGTTTGTTTTAGTAGAAGATAAAACACGTTTCACATTTTGTTATTTGTTGAAACAGAAGTCTGAAGCATTCTCTCGTTTCAAAGAATTTGTGTCATTAGTTGAAAAAAGACATGGATATCAACTGGGGAGCTTGCAGACAGACAGAGGGGGTGAGTTTATGAGTCTTGAGTTTAAAAATTGGCTACGTAAGAAAGGCATTTTCCACAGATTAACAAATGTGGGCATGTCTGCTGAAAATGGGATAGCTGAGTGCAAGATTGGTGTTCTGAAGGTAATTAAGGATAGTTTACTTTTGGATGCCCAGGTGCCATCCCACTTCTGGGGTGAAGCAGTGTTAACAGCAGTATTTCTTACTAATAGACACTGGAATTCAGCTGTGAATGAAGTTCCTTATTTTTTGCTGTATGGTAAACGTCCATGCTTAAAGCATTTCCGTACGTTTGGAACTTTTGCTTATGTACAAATTCCTCAGTCTCAAAGAAGGAAAAACCAACCAAAAACACAGCGCTTGAGATCTGTTGGTTATTCATCTGAATCAAAAGCTTATCAATTTTCTCTGAACCAAGGTCGAATTGTTATCTCTAGAAGTGCTAGCTTTGAAAAGCCTTCTGAGTGGCAAAGGCTGCATGCAAATTCAGAGGTTTTTTTGCAGTCACACACAGATTTAGCTAGAGAGCAAACACCACGTGTTGCACCCCCATCTCCGCAGATAAAGCAAGAAGCAGAGGCTTTAGCTGAAGTAGAAAAGAAAGAGGAGAAAAAAGAGGAAATACAAGAAAGTTTTGAAATTCCTCGTAGATCAACTCGAACAACTAAAGGAGATCCACCTGAAAAATTTGTTATTCAACAAGTTAGGGTGTGTCAAATAACTAGTGAGCCGCAGAATTTTAAGGAAATGTTAACCTTGCCAATTGATGAGCAAGAGAAATGGAATATAGCTATGGATACTGAGTTCAATGCATTAGTAAAACAGAACGTGTTTGAGGTGGTTGATTTACCTGTATCAGAAAAAGCCATAGGTTCCAGATGGGTGTTTAGAAAAAAGCTTTTACCTGATAATACTGTTCAGTATAAAGCTAGACTGGTTGCACACGGTTATTCACAAGAACAGTTTGTGAATTATAATCTTACATACAGGTGAAACTCAAAAAATTAGAATATCGTGCAAATGTTCATTTATGTCAGTCTGGCAACTCAAAAGGTGAAATCAAGATATGAGATAGACGCATTACATGCAAAGCGAGATATGTCAAGCCTTAATTTGGTATAATTGTGATGGTTATGGCATACAGCTTATGAAAAACCCAAATTCACAATCTCAGAAAATTAGAATAGTGTGAAAAGGTTCAATATTCTAGGTTCAAAGTGTCCCACTCTAATCAGCTAATGAATCCATAACACCTGCAAAGGGTTCCTGAGCCTTTCAATGGTCTCTCAGGCTGGTTCAGTACGAATCACAAGCATGGGAAAGACTGCTGACATGACAGTTGTGCAGAAAACCATCATTGACACCTTCCATAAGGAGGGAAAGCCCCAAAAGGTAATTGCAAAAGAAGTTGGATGTTCCCAAAGGGCTGTATCAAAGCACATCAATAGAAAGTTATGTGGAAGGGAAAACTGTGGTAGAAAAAGGTGCACAAGCAGCAGGGATGACCGCAGCCTGGAGAGGATTGTCAGGAAAAGGCCATTCAAAAGTGTTGGGGACTTTCACAAGGAGTGGACTGAGGCTGGAGTTAGTGCATCAAGAGCCACCACACACAGACGGATCCTGGACATGGGCTTCAAATGTCGTATTCCTGTTGTCAAGCCACTCCTGAACAACAAACAAGGTCAGAAGCGTCTTACCTGGGCTACAGAAAAAAAGAACTGGTCTGTTGCCCAGTGGTCCAAAGTCCTCTTTTCTGATGAGAGCAACTTTTGCATCTCATTTGGGAACCAAGGACCCAGAGTCTGGAGGAAGAATGGAGAGGCACACAATGCACGATGCTTGAAGTCCAGTGTGAAGTTTCCACAGTCTGTGTTGATTTGGGGAGCCATGTCAGCTGCTGGTGTTGGTCCACTGTGCTTCATTAAGTCCAGGGTCAATGCAGCCGTCTACCAGGAGATTTTGGAGCACTTCATGCTTCCTTCCACAGACGAGCTTTATGGGGATGCTGACTTCATTTTCCAGCAGGACTTGGCACCTGCCCACACTGCCAAAAGTACCAAAACCTGGTTCAATGACCATGGGATTACTGTGCTTGATTGGCCAGCAAACTCGCCTGACCTGAACCCCATAGAGAATCTATGGTGCATTGCCAAGAGAAAGATGAGGGACATAAGAACAAACAATGCAGCGCAGCTGAAGGCCGCTATTGAAGCATCCTGGTCTTCCATAACACCTCAGCAGTGCCGCAGGCTGATAGCATCCATGCCACGCCGCATTGCGGCAGTCATTGCTGCAAAAGGGGCCCAAACCAAGTACTGAGTACATATGCATGCTTCTACTTTGCAGAGGTCCGATATTGTTCTATTTCCAATCCTTGTGTTATTGATGTCATGTAATATTATAATTTTCTGAGATTGTGAATTTGGGGTTTTCATAAGCTGTACGCCATAATCATCACAATTATACCAAAGTAAGGCTTGATATATCTCACTTTGCATGTAATGCGTCTATCTCATATATTGGTTTCACCTTTTGAGTTGCCATACTGACATAAATGAACATTTGCACGATATTCTAATTTTTCGAGTTTCACGTGTATGTACCTACAGTTAGGCCTGAGTCACTGCGTGTAATTTTGGCCTTAGCTGCACAAAGAGATATGGTTGTTCATCATTTTGATGTTGATACAGTGTATTTAAATGCTGAGCTTCCTGAAACTGTGTATATGAAGCAACCTCCAGGTTACACATGTGATGATTCCCAGAAAGTCTACAGATTGCGTAAAGCACTGTATGGATTGAAACAAGCTAGGAGATGTTGGCATCAATGTTTAGATAAAGCTTTGTTGGAAATTGGTTTCAAGAAATCAATAGCTGATCAATGTGTGTATACCAAAGGAACTGGGAAAGACTATACAGTACTTTTCACTTATGTTGATGATTTCTGTCTTGCTACTAGTTCTTTAAACTTGGTAAAAGAGTTTGCCAAGCAAATGGAGCAATATTTTAAATTGAAGGATCTAGGTATGTTAAGATACTACCTTGGGATTGAAGTGCATAGAGCTGAAAATGAAGAAATCTATCTAAGTCAAAAGAAAAAGATAGAACAATTGTTAACACACATGGGAATGTGAGATGCAAAACCTGTAAAAACTCCAATGACTTGTGATTTTTTAAAAAACAAAGCATGTGAAAAGTTGTGTGAAACATCTGCAATGTACCATTCTGTGATTGCTTCTGTACTGCACCTAGCACAATGGACACATCCTGATGTATCCTATGTTGTTGGGATTTTGAGCCGTAAAGTGGCTAATCCTACAGAACATGACTGGCAAGGATTGAAAAGATTAATGAGATATTTAAAAGGTACAATAGACCTTTGTCTTAAAATGTCAACTAGTGGGTCAGAAAAGCCTGTAATTTTTGTTGATAGTTCATTTGCAGAAGAAAGTGACAGAAAGTCCATAACTGGGTTTGTTTGTAAATTTGGTGAATCTACAATTGCATGGAAAGCAAAGAAGCAAACCTCCATTGCCTTATCAACTGCAGAAGCAGAATTTGCAGCTTTGTCAGAAGCAGTCTGTGAATTAAGATGGTTTCATCAATTATTCACTGATTTAAACATTCAAGTGTCATTGCCTTATTCAGTGTATGAAGATTCTCAAGCCTGTATAGGATTAGCTAAAACAGAAAACATAAGAGCTCGTACAAAGTATGTTGATGTAAAGTATAAAAATGTGAGACAAGCTATGTTAGAAAATTTCATTGATCTTGTGTATTGTGCATCTGAAGCAAATCTTGCAGATGTATTTACCAAACCATTGCCTATTGTACAACATGAAGCAATGTTAACAAACCTTGGATTAGAGCAAATGTAAACTTGTTTCTGTATTGTTGTAATAATTTGCTTGTACTACCCTGTAACATGTGTTGTTGTGTCGAAAACGGGCTGAGAGGGGTGTCAGGATTTTCTCATGGGAAGAAAGTCATCCCGTTATCTGTACAACAACATTGTTATGTCTACTGTATGTAGCTTAATGTAAACAAAGCATCTTGTGACTGTGTTGTGCTATTTATTGCCACCTATTGGCATGTGTATGCTAGGGTTGTGTGTGTGGGGGGGGTACATGCTGGCAATATAATGGGAGGGCTAGATGCCTAGCCTGTCAGTCGTGCATAGTTTTATCCATCATGTAGGTTTTATGGGTTATGTAGTTGTAACTAATAACCAAGTAGTGTACCTCTTCTCTGAGAGTTTTTAGCTAGAGACTTTGTTGTGGATAGGTCTTGGATGCTAAGATGAGAAGAAGTCTTTGTTATTTCCTATATTTTGTATGCAACTTGTATTTTATGGAGCTTTGCATTTTTATCAATAAAACCCAGTTAGTATATATTTTCTGACTGGAATTTCTTTGGAGAGCAAAATATGGACATTGCATTTTGCAAGCTCTCATGCTGATGTGTGTTTTTTCTGAGAGCAGAGGTTTTGAGAGCTTTGCTTCGCTCTGCACAACACATCTATCTGCTGTCTTCTGGTCACAATGTCTGCTTGTCTACTGCTACAATGTCTGGTTGATTGGCCAGTATCTACCTGTTCATATGGATCTGGAAATCCCACAGGATTTCCTTGTTATTCTTCATGACCTGTGGAATTCCCATCTGGACCTGGGAGGGTCTAGCCCATACACTGTGCAGAAGTTCCTATACGCAATGCCAGCTACTTGGTTGTGCATTCAGTATACGTTGTTCCTACCTGCATCTTATACCCTGCCACTATGTGTTGGACTGTCTCTGAGGCCTCTCTGCACAGTCTGCACCTTGGGTCCTGTCTAGTGTGATAGACCCCTGCTTCTACGAATCTGATGTTTAGTGCCTGGTCTTATACTGGTATGATCAGTGCCTCCGTGCTGTCTCTTAGTCCAGCCCTTTCCAGCCACATCTTACTGATGTACTCCTGAATGCTCTGGGTTTTGTCCAGGACACTGGCTTTGACACTCACCAGACCCCACCCACTTCTTTTTGGCTAGTGTACAGTCTCTGGGTGTTTGACTTGGGGTGGAAATGTCCGTATATTGTGAGGAGCTTCTGGGTCTTCACATTGGCACCCTTCATGTCCTCCTCTGGCTAGTTCACTATACCAGCAGGGTATCTGATGACTGGCAGGCCATATGTGTGGATCTTACTCTTCCTATTGAAATTTCTCTTCAGGACCTGTCTTATCCTTTGGTGGTACTTGGATGTTGTTGTCTTCCTTGCCTCCTCATCATGGTTCCCATGTGACTATGGGATACCAAGGTACTTGTAGTTGGTCTATATGTCTGCTATCTGGCCTGCTGGTAGTTCCGCTCCATCAGTCTTAACTACCTTCTTTTCTCTTTACTACTATGCAGTCATATTTCTCCAATCCAAATGACATCTCCATGTCCTGACCATACTTCCATTTCAGGTGTATCAGAGAGTTGCTACCTTGTTCACTCTTAGCTTACAGCCTAATGTCATCCATGTAGAGGAAGTGGCTGATGGTAATTCCACTCTTGAACTTGTACCCATATCTAGTCAGACCCCTCAGCCAGATGATTCTATCATCTATCTATCTATCTATCTATCTATCTATCTATCTATCTATCCATCCATCCATCCATCCATCCATCCATCCATCTATCTTTGTGCATTATTTTTCTATGTTAATCAGCATGTACAAACGCTATCAGGTGTTCTCTGCTGTCTTTCATGATGTCACATAGCCGTGTCAAATACTATATTGTGAGTCATGTATTATAAGGCTAGGATTAAAGAGCTCATATTTGTTTCATTGTGCTCAAAATCCATAGTCTACCAATCTTTCCAGGGCCGTTGTGAGGTTTTGCAACTGTGCCTCATCTTTGTGTCCATACAGAATGATGTTATATAACTTGTATAGGATACTTGTAAAGCTTGTAAACTTGTAAAGTCCTTGGAACATGGTGTTTTTTTTGTTTTGCTTTGTTTTTTTTTTTTTTAATTTGCCAAAGTACTGGTGCAAATGCTACTCCAAAACCAAATATGTTATAATATAACCCTTTGTATGTATTGGTGGTGAGAAACACCTTGGAATCTTCCTCCATTTCCTTCTGTAAATAAGCCTCTTCTAGACATATTTTGATGAAATACTGTCCCCCAGTGTATTACTGAAAAACATCCTCAGTTCTAGGCAAGGCGTATTTCTGAGGCTATAGTAGTAGATTAATTGTAACTTTAAAATCCCCACAGATCTTGACAGTTCTTTTCAGCTACTGGAACCTGGGTGTAGCTCATGGGCTTCAATTAACTTTAGGGGAAAAATTCCCTGGCTTCCATTTCATTCCTAGCCAGCAGATAAGAGTAAGCTGCTATAGATGTCATTTATTACTGCATCTAGGAATGTTGGAGAATTTGGGTGATCAAATTATTGTTTTCACTAGAACATGATCTGTTTTAGATTATGCATACTAATCAAATTAAGTAGGGTTTTTTCCCAATAACGAGATGCAACAGTACAAATCCATTGAATACAGAGCTCACCGAGACATTTCACATTTACTGTGCCATTTACTGCGTCAGGCACACCACAAGAAGGAGGCATTTTGTATGGTATCCATTGCAAATCACCAGACACTGTTGTTTCCAGTGGTATTTATAACCCTATTTCCAGTGCAGGTATCATTCAGTGTAGCTCAAAGTCACCCAGTGGTTTCCATGGCTAAAGGTGGGTGTGAACATGGGTCTGTCTAGCTCCAGTCAACACCTTATCTGTTATACCACCTTGTATCTTAACACATTTGGATATATGTATACGTATATCGTTTAAGTAAACATCAGAGGTGTATTTTTGCTCTGTAAATGCTCTGTAAATGCTGTAAAAGCATTTTGCTATTTGTACAATTTTGTTTCTCAAGCAGGTAGATCACATTTTTGTGGTTTCATGTAGCATAACACCATGGTTTATTTCTTATTTTATATTGACATGGTGGTATATTAAATCTTGCTGATATCCACAGAATTGATTTTGTTACAGTTTCATGTCTCAAATAGCTGCAATTACTCAGTAGTGACCCGTAGAAGAGTTTGATGCATGAGGCATATTGCTATTCTGGGCATTTAAAACCAGCCTAAGGCAATTTTCAGCAAGAGTGTTAGTCTTTGCCTAAGGTTTTAATAGTAAAAGAACATCCATGTGTCACTTTAGTTCCAAAAGCAGATAAGGCACTTGACTATATTCTTTAATGCAAATCCCTCTAAAACCTGATATGCTATTAGAGGTCCTCTAGTTATTTGATGAAAGAGAAAATTAACTTTTCAAAGAGCAAGGTAAAATAGTGACTGTGCCTATTACACCAACCAATCCAATATTCTGCACGATGAGATAGTGTTTCTTTTTTACTCATTATGCTTAGCAAAAGCAATCAATGCTAGCTTGAAATGATAATTGTGTAGAAACGAGATCTGATTAAAAGTAGAGATCGGCAGGTACTAACAGTCATGGGACATTTCAGAAATGAAGGAAAATGTAGTTGTCTTTAAATCAGTGTATGGCAATTAGTCCTTATTAATTATTAATATATTATATTATATTATTAATAATTCTATCCTGTACCTTGTTAGCTTATGATCAAAGCCTCACCTATAGAGATAGCCATGATTATATATGGAATTAAGAGTCCAGTAAAATAAATCCCATAATTCCAATAATTCAAATATTTTAGCCTTAATAATATTTAAATAAAGGAGATGAAAATGCATTAGAGACTATACTGATTCTTTTGAAAGAAATTTCAAACTGGAACACTAATTATTGTTCCCCCTAAATCAAGGAAGAAAGTAAATAGCCCCACAGAGCACTAATGTTGCTCACAGTTATGTTTTTTTCTCAAAACCAAAAAATGCAAATTTATATCTTAATAAAAATCTGAGGCTGCCTCCTATAATTTGTCATTGTACATTTATATAGTTTATATATTTACTTAATTTAGTTTAAATCTTATCCCTTATGTCAAGAATATATAACAATATTTAAGTAGTCACCAATAAAAATATTACTAATACAGCAATAGACATCAATAGCACCAATAAATAATACTAAAAATCAGTGTCAGGCACACTTCTTAAGGGGGACCATTCTACAGTGGCGGCAGGGGTGGGAGGATAAATTTGGTTAATTTTTTCACAAGACAAATTGGGAAAATATTTAATGTAACAACTCATAAAGGGTAACAGTGTTTTGTTTTTTTTAATAATGCTATTCTATAGTACCTCTACAACTCCCACATTTTGGGCAATAGTAAGGTACAGCTGGATATCTGAAGAGATTTCACAAGCTAATTTAAAGGGTTGTTGTTTAATTTTATTTATTTGTTATTTGGAAAATGTATGTGCTAGCTAATTTGCCATGGTTTTGGGTAACTTAAAAGAGATAATATCTCTAAAACAACAAGGCTTTATATCTGTACTTCAGAATAAGCCGTGGAACTCTTGACCAATATCTGTAGGCTGTACAGCACTAGATGAGGTAAACCAGGCTAAATCCCTTTTTAGATGGAGTTCCCATTGATATGAAAGCCTTCTGGTTCTATGTATGCGTCATCTTTTTTTTTTTTTTTTTTTGATGGGATGAGAGGTACCATGAAGAAATAGACTATTGCAATTTCCCTTCATGGGCAGCTTGGCATGATGGCCCAGAAGCTGCAGTTGGCACAGAACGCAGCTGTCTGCCTGTTGATTTGTAGTAATTGGTTCAACGCAGTGCTATCTGTCTTGCTGGTTACCAGTATGCTTCCAAGACCCAATTCAAGATGCTGTTGGTTTATCGCTTTAAGGCTTGGGCCCTTGTAACATCTAGGACAGTCTACTTTAGTTGGAATCTGTCCACCCAGTATGGTCTAACTGGGAAGAGGCACTAAGAGATCAGAATTTCTTGAATGGCTTTCTTAGTAGGATTCCCCTCACTGTATAATAGCTTGTCCCCGAGGTCATGAAGTCCTCCACCCTTCTGCCATTTAGGAAGATGGTGAACAGACTCAATTTTCAGGGGTATGGGTATGGTATGGATAATCCTCGCTAGCTGGCAGTAGTGGAGAGGTTTATAGATTTTACTAAATTTTACTGATAATGTTAATAATTTTACTTTGTACTTTATTCTTTTAATTTTAATTTGGCTAAAGAATTAGTATTGGTCTGATGCAAACATCATGCTTAAATAAGCATGGTTTTAAAAGAAGAAACTACTTCTAGAGTGTTCAAAGCATCCAAATAGTAAGGGTGAAAGAGAGGCAGAACTCTCTGACAGGAGTCATAGTTACAACAAGCAAACAAATAACAAGGTATTTATAATGAGTCGCTGATTGGAGAATAGTTCAGCCACAATCAAAATCAACAAATAAAAACCAACCACAGTTAACATTATCCAGAAGAAATAAAATCAATATATGCTTTGATATATTTGTAGTCATAGTAAAAAACAGATATGTATGCAGTATAAAATCCTAAATTTATAAGCCCTACTAATCTTGATATTAAGATTTACAACAAAACAGTCCTACATCTAATTTTATTAACCACTGGTTTTCTTTATTACTCCCATCCACTAATATCCACTTTCACACATCAGTCTGTGTTAGTAAATAAGTAAGTTTTAAAATTTTCTTCTATGCATCCATTGATGTGTGAAGCTGGGAAATGAGGAAAAATAATTCCTTTAGCATTGCAGCATATTCATCTTAAAAGCTGCTCAGTATGCAATGAGGAACAACTTCCAGAAATATGGGATTATTTTCCTTCTATCCCACCTTCCTTCCTGAGGTCTGTAAATGTGCTCTTCATGTGTTCTTCTGGAAGTCTTCAACCCAGCCTAATACCATGGGACATATGGATTGGTGGACCCTTACAGGGCATCTCTTCATTTCCACAATTGTGCTATAGATGCCTACTATGCATTTTTCTCCCTGCCAATACATCTTTCAATGATTATTGATTCTTCTATTACAGAAGAGTTTTATTCCTTTGTTGCATACAAAGCATAATTTTCTAGATGTTACTTACATGAAATCTGTTTATATGAATTTGGCTATTACTGTTTGTTTATTTGTTTATTAAAGTTAGATCCCACCCAACTCCAGGATGACTGTAGGTTGTTTATACTTTAAAAAGAATAGAAAACAGTTACAAATTCTGGAATAACATCAGGGTGGGAGCCACATGAATCCCTTATGTTCTCAATATGTTTCCATTGTAACTGTAGAATTACATTGATGATGATGATGATGATGATGATGATGATGATGATGATGATGATGATATTTTTTGTCTTGTTCATGTCCTTCCTTTGCTAGCCTTTGGGTTTCTTTGCTATTATACATTGGAGCTTAGCAATACAACCATACAGGTAAAGGATAACAACAATAACAACAACAACAACACCCTGCATTCACCTAAATGTTGTACTTTACATTAACCTTATCAAGCTGCACAAGTCACCTATTGGAAAGACTGACTTTTATTCATAACTGACTTGATAGAATCATTTAGGGGAAAAAAAAGATTTCTGAGAATTATTCAAAGTTGCAGAAGATGGAGAAAGATTTGTATGCATTATTTTTCTCCATTTTTCTTAATCCTTTTTGTTTTTTGTTTTGCAGATGATAATGATGATGTCTAATTTTCAGAAATTAAACTGAAAGGACATTCATTCTAAGAGCCAGTGGATGATTCTTATCCCTGCCATTCTTTTGTATATGAATCTATAACAAGCTGCTTCTGCAGTAGCTGAAACATTTGCAAGTGAGAGAATGGAATGGAAGCATAAATCCCTCAATTCACCGGTGCTGAAAATGTTCCAGTGGGTGTCTTCATTACTTCCATGAACCTGCTCTGTATACAACAGACAAATTGAAAAAAGCAAGGCATAGTAAGAGTTGAAACTATTCATCCTGCAGTGACAAGGTCCTAAGCTGCTGACTGAACAGAATGTAATGTTGTGAATTTCATTAGTAACAAGGTTTTAATGGATTAAAAAGAAAGCACTGGGGCAATTCTCCTTCACAGATACAGTAGGTAGCAAAATTAGAGAAGGAAAAACTGTGGTGTGATAAGGAGGTCATTTAAAGTATCTCATAAATTTCTATTAATATTATGTTCATTAGAAGCACTCCATGTAGCAAATAGTATATTACACAATATTCCATGTGACAATACAGTTTCAATAGGACTAGTGAAATAACTACTTTTTGATTGTGGTAAATGAACTGTTCAAAAGCTAAATGACATCTAACAGTTAAAATCTAGCAAAAATTCAGATTATCACTATTAATAGAGTGACTGGTGGTTAGAAGGAATACTGCAGTAATTTTGCAATAGTATTGAACTGATTTATAAATAAAGATAGCTTAGATTGATAGCTGCAAAGTCTACTGCTATTATCCACTCATCAATTTCTGAGTCTTATATAATTGTTTATAGAAGCATTCAGTATTAAGAATTTTTCTTAAACTGCACATGTAGTTCGATGGATCTTGGTAAACTAGAAAAATCTGAAAACTGGAGTTCCACGAGAATATATTTAGTGCAGATACTTCTGGGGGAGGCATGGCAAGCTAAACATGTTTCCGGGACAGCAAAGACTATGACTGCAGCAAAGACTGAAGAACTGGTGAATAGGCCAGTTCTCTGGAACTTCTCCAGACAAGGTGAGGTCAAGAGATCCCCCACATGTGCTCCTGACAGCTGCTCCTCACGAGAAGACTGCAGGACAGCAGTCTCTTGTAGGTTTGAGTGCTGGGAGACAAAGGGATCAGTCATAAAGCTCACAACTGCGGCAGAGTCTTTTAAAAGAAAATAAGTTTTCTAACTTTGCTTTCTAATTACTTTCAGAAATTGCTTATCTAACCATCATAAAGCTATTAGAGATCTTCAGAATGACAAGCCTGAAAAGCCACCTGGTGGGTGTACCTTAATGTCTGAATAAAAGGAAAATTAACTGTAAATTTAAGAACTTTAAGAATTTGACATAAATGGCAAAAATCTAAATAAGATTTTGAACCAAGAAAGTTACAAATGCATTAAGGATCCAGACACATTTGGAATGTTGAAATTTTTACTATAATGTTTTGGAAATAACTATATAAAATAAACAGCTTTTTGTGAGAACCAAAATTATTTTGTCTAATGTAAGTCATAACAGAGATTAAAGACTTACACTGGACACTTGAGGGGACTAAAGATTTCAGGCCAAAAAAAAAAGAAAAGAAAAGAAAAGTTTAAACCTCCTTTTGGTTTTGATCAGTATTGGGATTTACAAAATGGTACAAAATGCTATAACATTTGAAATATTAAAGAAGATCTTTGAAAAATGGGGCCAGAAATTAGTAGCCACAATATCAACAATATCAGTAACAATGTCTGCTTCTACTGTGCAAAAGATGTTAAGGAAGGAATGACAGATGTGAAACAAATCTTGCTTGATGCAGAAATAGTAGAAAGTGTGGATTACAAGACAGAGAAGGTGTTTAAAGTAGAAATACAAGTGACAGACCAAGAGAATGACCCAGATAAGACTCTTTACTGGATATACAAAAGAAACTGGCTGTAGTTTTAGAAATGTATAAATGAAGAGAATGACCTGGATAATGACTTTTTACTGGATTTACAAAAGAGGTTTGCTAAAGCCTTAAAGAAGCCTTTGGGATGGGAAACAGAAAAATTGAAGAGAGACCAAATCCTACAGCAACTTCTGGATGAATTAAAGATCAAGATTGCCAGAAGTAAAAGGAAGGACTATAACATAGGTTTATTTGATTGAAAAGTTGATGTCTTATGGATTTGCTTATAGATAAGGAAGGGTTGGTTTTCAGAAGAAGAGATATCTGTTTATAATTTTATGGGGTGAAGACCTACCAAACTTGTTTATACTTGTGATGAGGATTGGAAGTCACTTCTTTACATATTTCTTTTCTTTTTCTTTATTTCACTCTTTCCTTTTTTTTACTTTTCCTTTCTTTGCATTATTTACTCTCTCTTTTTACTTTACTTTTTTTCTCTGAGTTTAGTTTGTATTAGTTTTTATTACTGTAATATATTTTTCTTTCTTCCTTTTCTTGTTCCCCACTACATAGTTTTAATAATGCACAACAAGTGAGAATACTGCTAGGAAGGAAGCTGAGAAAAGCCATTTTTAACATTTTTGCTTCTGCTAACAAAAACTGAAAAAAATAAATTAACCCCCTTGCAGACATGGATATCTCTGTAAAGAAATATAAAGATGCTTAAGGCTTGCATAAAATGAGAAAAAGATGGTAGAATTAGTCCTATAGATTTTAGGTCTGACTTACCTAGAATCAAAGGGCAATCATTTGTGTGATAAATATAAAAGAAGAGTGCACCTCAGGATATCAGGTCAAAGAATTGCAGGGTCTGGTAAGATAAGCCACTATTTTCTTCTGTAAAGTGGTTGAAAAGTAAAGTTTTGTTAGGAAGAAGTATTCATGTCTTGTTTTACCTGGTATTCAGAGCAGGTTCAAGACATTTTGCAATCTAAAGAAAAGCAACAATGAGTTCCTAATGTTACATTACCATAGTAATGGTACAATAAATCTTGCAAGCTAGGGAAGCTATTCCAAATTTCGTAATTCAGGACTTCCTATACTTCTTGAAATCCTGAATCTATCCATTTAATTCTTTTACTTAAGATACATTTAATACCAGCTGAGTTATTCTGGCACCTAAGACAGAATAATTCTCTATAGAATTCTATAAAATTCACTATTAAATTCTGTATGGATTAAATAACTACTAATATGTTGTACTTCATTAGGACTTTGAAAACAGTGATCCAGCAATCAGAAGCAAGAAGTTGTAGAAGAGGCTGATCTCTCTTTCTGTGTGTGTTTTAATGAGACTATAAGGATAAGCCAAGATATATGTTTAGAAAATGAGCTAATGAGCAAGTCAAAACCAGGCTGATTGCTATTTGTTGCTGATGAATCTGATTTGATCCTAGCCCCAAATCTGGCTCAGAAAGGAATTGCCCTCCTCCACCACTTGGGGATCCTCCTGGATTCATAGCTGTTTGTTGAGCATCAGGTACAGGCCATGGTCAAGTTGGGAGGTAGCACATTGATCCATCCTTGGCTGGGCACCAGGTGTGAGCCTTCTTAGACCAGGAAGCCCTTAGATAACTTATACTATCATCATCTTGTGCTTAGATCACTGCCAGGTTTTTTACATGGTGCTACACTTGAAAGTGCCCTGGAAGTTTCAGTTGTTCTAAATTATAAGCAAAGGTTAGTTAGGACAAAAAGACTTTGAAGTTATCTAGAAATAACTTACTTAGGTGGACAGTGATCCTTTTTTATTCTAAACAATGTACAGCTGTAACTTGTGATGCTGCCTGGATAACACTAGATTTAACATTCAGTCATTGTCCCACATTATCCAATTCTATGTCTGTCTTCACCATGGATGGTATATAGTTGACTTGCCCTTATGAACCAGGAATTTAATATAAATAAATCAAATGTTGGCTGCATGCAGCTATCAGCTTAATTTCAAAACCCTTATGTATTCTACCTCTATTTACTTTGGGCTCTTGCCCAATACAGTACTTGGTTCAGCCCCATATATTTTGTGCCCACCAATAAAATACAATAGGATGATCTGTTCTTCACAGAAAAAATGCTACTCACTCCTGATATTACCTATGATAGATCTAGAAAATGGGGGGTGAACAAGACTTTTTAAGGACAATAAAAATGCCTAGTTGCATAATAGAAACTCCTTCCTAATTGGCTGTACTAGTCTTTCAAGTCTGTGTAGGCTACTCTCAACTTGTGATTGCACTATAGCCTAACTGATCATGGAAGGTGTAATTAGCTTCAAGATAGTGGGACATAGAAGCAATTTCACATTAACTTGGAGGCCAATGAAATCTAACAGTTCAGTGAAGTTAGATGTAGGAGGCATTTAAAACCTCTAATGATCTGCTAACTTTCCTTCATTTATGTTACATTTCCACATTTACTTCCCATACCTTCCATGTTCCATCTGTTTTAATTTTGGGTCTTCATTATTGGTGGCAATTAAAGTGCTGTCTAACTGCATCGATGCAGCCTATATTTCCCTAAATGAAATGAGGTAAATCAGTGTATTTTATTTGATGCTTATGATACAATCAAAATGCTCAGAAGAAGTTCACATAGGGTGCTAAATGCATTCCCTAGAAAAGAATAATGTAAATCAGTGTATATAATTTAAGGCCCAATTGATTCTTTACTGGAACTTGCTGGAATAAGCAAATGCTAATACATTGCTCAACCTATTTGAGTCTGCTGAGGGTATTGACTCTCATGTTCCTTACTTTCTAACAATCTATTTCCTATATTTGATGTTATATAATATGATTTATACAGTTATCTCACATTTATTCAGTACTAAGTTGATTACTGTAGTTCATGTTAAAACATTTTACATATACAGAAGCAATCAGAATATATAGAAACAAATAATACTAAATGTATTGGCCCTGTGTCACTTTTCTGTGTTTCTGTATTTAGCATTTAAATAGAACAGTTCATTGTTTATAAGTTAGGTATTTTTAGGTTACCTTTAGATATGATTGAAAATAAGCTGATCTTTTTTCAACATGGGCAAGTGTAAAGTGATGTACCTTGGTGCCAAAAATCCTAATAATACCAACTAATGGGAAAAGAGATAGCAGTGAATGATGAAAAAAGAGATCTTGGAATAATGGTAACAGTTCAATGAAGGCATCAACACAGTATGCGTCTGCTGTAAAAAACACCAACAGCATGTTAGGGATAATAAGGAATATTATTGAAAATAGAGATGTCAATATCATAATGCCCTTAAATAAATCAACGGTGTGACTGCATCCAGAATATTGTGTGCAGTTCTGGTCACTGCACCTCAAAAAGAATATAGTAGAACTAGAGAAGGGTCAGAGAAAGGCAGCTAAGATGATCAAGGGGCTGGAACAGTTTCCCTAGGAATGGTTATGACATTGGGTTTTTTTAGTCTAGAAATGAGGCAAAGGGGATGAAATATGATTTGAAGTATATAAAATTGTGCATGGTGTAGATAAAGTGGGCAAGGAGATGCTATTTTCCACTTCCCAAAATACAACGCCAGAGGTCACCAAAGAAATCAAATCCTTAAAGAATTGGGACAGAAAAAAGGAAATAATGTTTTACGCAATGCTTAATTCAGTTTGAAATTCACTAGCATATGTGGTGCTGAGTGTGACTGCCCCTGAAGGCCATCTGCTCGGAGACTAGTGGGCATCCCTGTGCAGGTGGTTGACCACTGTGAGAACAGACTGCTGGACTAGATGGGCCAGGGGTCTGATCCAGCTGCTTATATTCTCATGTACTTATGATCTACCTCATAGTACATACTGATGAAAATTAATCATACGTATGTCAAAGATGAAACATTTGGATTACATAGTATTGTAATGGAGACACTCATGGATATTTGCTTGCTTTCATTCAACAACTTTGCTAAGGGAGAATTTAATGCATAGGTATGTAGTCTGCAGTCTTAAGATTCTTGTGACCCCACAAGGCTGCTCACCAAATTTCTTCAAAATCTAGTTCCAAATTCTGAGCAAATGTAAATATTAAGGGGAAACAAATTATTTTAACTGTCTTTAGTTAATTTAGTGTTACTGAATTTAAATTAACATATATTCACCTTACCCAATTTTCTGGCCTCAACATGCCATTTAAAGGCCAGGGCTGCATATCCTTGGCTTAGTATCTCAAAACAGAAAGTGCATATCCAGATACTTTCTTGGAATTTCCAGTAGCATCCTAAAATATGAAATATTTATTTCTAGGGTTTCTTTGTACTCCTTTGTTTCAGAAACTCACCTTCTCTATGAAATATTTCTAGGTCTCAATCTAGCACTAGTTTAAAAAAATAAAATAAAATAAAAATGCTCCTATCTACTGGTGAAGCATATTTTGCTACTTTGAATATTTGGCTTAGCATTAAACTTTTATTACAGCCATAAAGCCAGCAGTCATATACAAGTAAAGCAGCTAAAAATGGAAATATGTAAGGCTATAAAGAAAAGAAATTAGTACAAATTTTCATATCTATATAGAGAGGCAGAACTGGGCAATCTGAAAAGATAGATCCAAATAATAACATGGGGTATCAAGCTTTCCAAGGTTTGATGTTTGTTGGAATTAATAGGAATTAATGCAGAAGCGGAGGGAGCCAAAAAATCAAGCCAAGTGTTATGTGTTCCTATTTGCAACTCTTTACATTAATAAAGGGATAGGGTTTAGGTGTATGTACTAGTGAGTCCAAACATAGTAACAAAGAAGTGGTGTCTTTATAACCGAATGCAAAAGAGAAATCCTAAAGAAAACCTTAACAGTTCTTAACTTGCAACTTAATTTCTTTTACCTGCTCCCTTCTTCCCCCAATTATTTATCTAAAGTGTCCACTTTGGAATGGTAATCACTTTCCTTTGAACCACCTGGGTTTTGTACTTCAATGGTACTCAGTCCAAAGCTGTCTTTTCCAGGGCTGCTTTAGTTCTTTTTCTCCTTCAACTGCAGCAGCATCCCTTTGTTCTTTTATGCTCCTTAGCTGTATATCTTCCTTCTCCTCTGGTTGCCTCTCTCCTTCTTGGTCTACTTATGGTCTGGTTGTCCCTCTCACCAGCAGCAACTCTTGCAGAACATGAAAGAACTCCGTTCATGGTGTTCTTCTTTGTTCTATATATCTTATGTACCAGCTTGCAGGGGCTTCCAGAGAATTTAGGGTTCTTTCTTTCCTGCCTACATGTTTATACCCTTTTACTTAGCTATGAGATCAAGGGGAAAAAAAATGTTCTCAGGGATATGTACAATTCTACAAAGAAAAATCCAGTTCTTATGCATTACAGCTCACCCTGTCCCAGTGCTGTCTCCCAGCTGGGCTTATGCCCATCTCAGGCCTCTCCTGGTCCAAAGCAAATCCCTGCTTCACCTTCATCTGTATTAATCGCAATGCAAATAAAATGGAAAATGGTAGGAGTACTGAAGCTGAAGTATTACATCCATTTTTGCATTCAATTCTATAGAAGGAATTATGTAGGAATTCTTCTTTAGGTCTGGGTAAATCTTTCAGTGAGTGAAGCACCTCTTGGGATCTGCTCTTGTGAAGCAGGTGCAGCCACTCAAAAGCTCTGCAGAGTTGCTTCAAGGCCCTGTCAAATTCAAATATTCATAGGGGTACGCATGTTTTCTAATCACCAGAATTTCAGTAACCAAACTTCCCATGTATTAATGATTATGATGCTGTACTTTCTCTCTCTCTCTCTGTTTTGTGTGTGTGTATGTGTGTGTGTGAGAGGGGGGGGGGAGAGAGAATACTGCAGGTTAGACTAGTTATACATTTTATCAGCACTTGGATCTCAGTCATCTTGAAGGAGGCAGTTTGAATGCTCTTAAAAAGCTTCCTGGACACTGAGAATTATCATGTCATTTCAAGCAAAATTCCCAAGCATCCACTCCAGGATCCATTTCAGCCTAGTTTAAGAAGTTTAGTTTTGAACAGCAACATGTTTTCTTGCCAGGTGACTGGACAAAGGGCAAGAAAGTATGATTATACTGAATTTCTCATGGCTATATCAAAGTGGCCAGTTTTTAGTCTCTCTTTCCCAGAATCCCTGACTAGAACTACCTGCTTAAGAAGGAATAGAACTATTGTAAAACAGTGCCTCTAATCTGCAAACAGAAAGAAACTGTGGTTGATGATATTGAAAGTCACTGAGAGATCTAGCAGAACTATCCAGGTGCCATTAAAGGTAATCCAGAAGAGTAACTAAATGAGATTAATTTATCTTTCTTGATAAGGTGGGTCTATTATCTATCTATCTATCTATCTATCTATCTATCTATCTATCTATCTATCTATCTATCTATCATCTAATCTCATGCCTACTTACCTATCTACCTACAACATGTCCTTGAGTCAGTCTTGAGTCCTTGTAATTACATGGGTAAGCATGCAGTTTTCTTGGCAACATTTTCAGAATTGGTTTGCCATTGCCTCCTTCTTAGAATTAAGAAAGAACAACTGGCCCAAATCACCCAGCTGGCTTCTGTGCCTAAGGTAGGACTAGAATTTCAGTTTCCCCACTCCTAGTCCAGCACCTTTACTACTGGATCAAACTGTCTCTCCTTAGATTGATATTACCTTGCCTCACAACACTATTTGTGAAGAATGAAGTACTAATTATTTTATGGCATTCAAATACTGCAACTTAAATATAAATAAACATTAGAACATTACCTGGAGTAATATTCAAGAGCAAATGAATAATTACAGATTCTTCATACCGTCACTGCAAGATTACTAAATTTTCCTTGGTCAGTAATTCATTATATCATGTCATTTTATTACAATGCATAAATATATTGCAACAGAATTATTCTGCAATAATTATGTAACACAGTAGTTAGACCTAGGAAATGTGTACCTATAGCCTGATTTACTGAGAAACCATCTGAATAAAACCAACAGTTGGAATAATCTCACTATTCTTCTAAACTCAGTTTGTTCTATGAGACCAAAGATGGATATATTGTAATTCAGAAGAGATAGTGTTGCCCAGATGTCTTGCAGCTTTTTGATCCCTGAAGATCTTCCAGTGTCCCACTCATTGCTGGCCAATTTTAACAACATTTCATGCCCATAATGCCTGTAAAAAGATTTTCTATACAGGTTTTAGGGGCACATGTACTGACTATTTTGCATGATGGTACGTGGGTGATTCACCATGAATAAAAGACACTGCATATTTCATTATTAGTGAATTGTTCTCTGGTGATTCACTTCAAACCTATGTTAAGATAGTCCTGTGAATGAGGCCTCAACTTTTAGATGCAATTCAAAATATACCTTTAAAGCCATCATGTCTCAGGACCTGTTTTTTTTCCAAGTCTTTCTCATCCAAAATGAATTTGCTCATTCTTCAATATCTGAGAGGAAGGCCCTGCTGGGACTCCTAGCCCCTAAGGAATATGGCTATGCCCCTGTGGAAATAACACCATTATGGTTTACATGTTTCCTCCCTTATTATTTCTTAAGTGAGTTGTTGCTTATAATTTTTTTTTTTAAGTATTGTTAATGAAAATAATGTTATTGCCTTTTTTAAAACGGAAAAGAAATCTAACCTCATATTGCTTGTTTAGGCAGAATCTTTCTGTACAATTATACAGCTGCTGTAAGAAGTTTGCAAACACATACTTTATTCTTTTAGTCACATTCTCTTATGATGACCATAAAAAATCCTGCCTTCATTGAAAGCAAAACCTTTTATTTATAGTTTGCTAATTCATTTCTTACTTTAATGCTGATTTAACACATACACACACACACACACACATCATGCACAGCTGCTTTTGGGCAGATAAAATAATTTAATTTTTTGTAAGCTGAAATCTTTTCAGATGTTTATGAAATAAAATTCCAAGGGGAAAGTGTACATCTTACTGTTTGCTTCTCAAAGCATTTTATCCTTTCTTTAATGCTTAATTGTTAATTTATTCTTCATGGGAAGCTCCAATTTAAGAAGACCTCAGGTAGTCAAGAGGGGAATTATATTCCATATAATTATGATGTAATTGTAACTATTACTAATTAGCATCACATGAATCCCAAGGTAGTAGCTACAGAAGATGAATAGAGAAGTGAGACACCTCTTTTGTATGCCTGCAGTCAGATCAATAAAGCACATGGCAAAGAAGAACGTTCCTGGATTCTAGAAAATTCTTTGATATGTCAGTCTGAGGTTGCATTATTAAGAAAGAAGGTCTCAAAATTAGGAATTCAGTCTACCATTGTATACTCAAGTCTTTTTCTGTATTTCAACAACTATTTTATTACTAGTATTCTTTGAAATTTAGACATTCTTTCCCCCTATTTTGCTAAATAAGCTGATTTGGATTGCTATGTTAATTATTGATTGACTGATTGATTTTGTGCCATCAAGTTGCCATCATGATCTGTCCCCAACTTGGCCCTTCAGGTCAAGTGCACCCATGCTGCTATAATCGAGTCCATCTACCTTGCTGCTGGTTGCTCTCTTCTTTACCTTCCTTCCACTTTTCTCAACATTATAGACTTCTCCAGGGACCTATGCCTTCATATAATGTGTTCAGAACATGACAATTTGTGTCTTGAGTAAGAACTCTGAATTGATTTGTTCTGTGATACATTTGTTTGTTTTCTTAGCTGTCTAAGGGTATTCTCAGGAGTCTTCTCCAACTCCAGTTTGTCAATACTCTTTCTATCCTGCTTCTTCAAAGTCTAACTTTCACTTCCATAGAGTGTAACAGGAAAACCATTGCCCGCACAGTTCTGATCTTTGTAAGTAGAGACACATCACAACATCTGAATATTATTTCCAAGATCTTCATTGCTACCCTACCAAGTACTAATCTGTGGCATATTTCTTGACTGCTTGTTCCTTTACTGTTCATAATCAAACCTAAAAGGCAGAGACTACTCACTACTTCATTGTCTTCATTGTTACTTATAAAGCTGTGATGAGTCTGGTTTTCTTAATATTTAATCTTAGTTCCATTTTTTTTTTTTTTACTGTGTTTTTTGACTTTCATTACTATTGCTTTCAGATCAGTGCCATTTTCAGTTATGGAGTAGTATCATTAGCACAGTGCAAGTCACTGATGTTTCTTCCTCCAACTTTAAAGCCACTCTTATCTTCTTCCAATTCAGGCTTCCATAATATATAGTCAGCATATAATATAGGTTGAGTAACTAAGGGAAGATGAAATAGCTTTGCCTCACTCCTTTGCCAACCTGGACTGGCTGGACTTGAGCTTCCTGTCTTGTGCATTGGTTTCTCATGAAGAAAATAAGTTGTCCTACAGATATTCCACAGCTTGATATGGTTGACATAGTTAAAGGCCTTTCTATAATAAATGAAGCTTATATTGACTTCTTTTTGTCATTCTTTAGCTTTCTCAATTATCCAGCCTACATCAGCAATAACGTCTCTTATTTATCATCCTTTACTGATTCTTCTTATATTGCTTGCCATATTTCTGTATATACTGCATCAATATGTATAGCCTTTTGACTTAGTAATAAGAGTTTTGACCTAATTTTATCTTCTAGGTTCTTGTAAGTATGCGATATCTTCTAAGGTGTCCTAAATGTTGTTATTGCAAATACATAGAACTTCAGTATATGCTTCATTATTTGAAGTATCTTATTCATACTAGCTGTTCATTAGCATCCTTATTTGACTTTGGAATCTCATTTTGAGTTCAAAATCTTTTGGGAGTCTCTCCTTGTTTTTCCATGTGTAATTAAGTTTCTGAGAACTTTGTCTTTCTTGGCTTTGATTTCTCTTGTTTTCTTG
This sequence comes from Liasis olivaceus, assembly GCA_030867105.1. Taxonomy (NCBI): domain Eukaryota; kingdom Metazoa; phylum Chordata; class Lepidosauria; order Squamata; family Pythonidae; genus Liasis; species Liasis olivaceus. The sequence goes on along the minus strand of CM061354.1, from coordinate 33,185,949 downwards.
CCAATTTCAGCTGATTGTTCTGATATCCAGTTTGCTTTCTTCTGTTTCTTAGTCTTTCATAGTCTCTTTTCACATTAATCCATAACTCTTTCTTTGATTTCATTCCATACTTTGTCTGGTTCCCTATAAATGAGGTTTAGGACTTCACAGCAATTCCTGATATTGTCCTTCACAGTGATGGGTATTTGCTGAGGTCTATTTCAAATTGGACTTGATCATAAAACTTGCCAACCTCCTTTTCTTCTGCATCAGCAATTGGAGCATCAATGTGGATAACTAGCATATTAGAGAACTTGTCCATGAAGTTTAATTAGTATTACTCAATTGCTGACTGCATTGTACCCAAATCTTTGCTATATATTTTTTGAATAAGATAGCAGTATCATTCCTTTTTTGGTTTTTATGTCCTGAGTATTAAATGGTATGATCTAGAATTCTAGTCCATTACAATTCACTGATACCTAAGATGTCAGTGTATAGTTAATTCATTTCATCTTTCATTGTGTTGAGCTTTCCCATGTTCATGCTTCTTTCATTCCATGTTCTACTATAATTATGTCTTTGCAGTTTCAGATTTTCTTTTCCTAGATGACAACATCAGGAAGTAGACATTCTAAAGGCTTTAATGTGACTGTGTCATAAATAATACTAGCACTCCAAAAGATCCTCAGTAGTATCTGCATTACTATCCAATCTGACAGGCCTATCATTATCATCAACCACCTTATGTTGTCTATCCATGTGTTTTATTTGATAAAACTCAGAAGTGTCTATCATTGTCTTCTCCTGTGCAGTATGGAATGAACCTTTGCATTATCACTAAAGGAATCATTTGCCTCCAGCATCTTCCTATATCATGACTTGCTTGCTTTAGCTTGGCAGCTGTGATAACCTTCACACCTTGGATGACCCTGCTGGGAGTGTATAATCTTGGGACTCACAGTATAATTCACTCATTCCTCCCATGAACACCCACCTCTTGCCACAATAAGGCAGCACAGAAGAACCTGAGGAGCAAATTAATCATATAATGATTAAATGTTAATAAAATTTTAATGAACTGGCTAGAATGTTAAAAAATTAATCATGTGACATGAAACTAGTATCAATTGGTATATATTTATAAATTAACAGTATGATATGCAACTAGTATATTAATTAGTATATGAGAAAGGCATATTTAATTCTTGGTTTTTTCACGTTTTTCACTTCTCTCTCTTTCCTTTCTCTCCTTATGCATACAAAGTTAGAAAAAGAAAGACAGAGAGAGTAGCATAGTCTGTAGCAGGAACAGACAGCTTGTTTGTGATCAGTGTTCAAGCTTTAAGTTATAAAAACACAGGGTATTTTATTTTTAAATAGTGAAAAAGTCACACCAATAGAAAGTAGTGATTTACTGAAAAATTTCCGTGATATGTCAGGGACATGGAAGTTCAAAATGGGGACTTAAATGGTCATTACTTCCTATTACTTCCACAGGCTAGAAGTATCAGTTTGAATTGTTGTTGTTCAGTCGTTAAGTCGTGTCCGACTCTTCGTGACCCCATGAACCATATTGCGCCAGGCCTTCCTATCTTTCACTGCCTCCCTGAGTTTGCTCAGTTTCATGCTCATCAGTTTGAATATGAAGTATCAAATAATTAGTTCACACTTCTCAAATATTTTTTTGAAAAGGACCATACTTATGATTTAGAATTCATGTTTCTCATGATTTTGTGATTCAATTTGCTAAACAGAAATGCATGTTTTGGGGAGTAGTAATACATTCCCCACATTTTCTGTTTGTTCAGTTATATGCAAAAGTTTTTGGAAGTGAAGCTGCATATAAGCCAGAATAATAAATAAACACACATGTATATGTATGCATATGCACTAAATGTGAAAAGTATTTCAAATGTCTGTTGAATAAAAATGAAGACAAAGTGTGTACATTTGGAGAAAATTCTGTGGAAATACATATGATCTATTTTGGTGTATTTAAAAAAGAATTCAGCAACATAAAGAAATAGACTGGAAGAAATCAAGAACTGAAAAAGTGAGTGGCAAAAATAATGAAATTAACAACCTCATCCATGCCTAGTCATAAATAAAGAAGATTTGTCTATAGGAAGGATGTAAACATGATAATGACATTTTATGTTTGATACACTTCATAAATTTGATACCATTTCATTGCATACTCATATTTCTTAGTTTCCAGTTCAAATCAGTATAAGGAAGAACTTGCTATACAGTAATGCTGATAGATGACATTTAGATTCATAAATATTTTTAAAACATACTTATTCACATGCAGATAAATGTAGACATTCACCAAATGTTATTCTTGAATACAAAACTTGACATAATAAATGATTTGGTAATTAACACATTCCCTTGATGCAAAGGATTTTCACATATTGCTAATGGAATAATATGTCTGGGAACTACTATCAGTCTGCTTATATCTGTGTATGTGTATGTATGTATGTGTATACACGCACACACACATACATACACACTTTTGAAGGTTAATTAGAAGCATAGCTTTCACCCATGGGCCAGATGTATAATCCATCATATATTTGAAATAGGTATAAAATAATACAGGCTATTTGCTAGTTCAGTCTTATCAAAGGCCCATTCAGTCACAGTTTGGAAGACACTATAGCAAAAAGGAAATATTTGAGAAAAATTGTGGTACATCTATGAACTGGGAAAATGAATCCCAATAGAGCATCACAGTGCAAAAGAATGATTATTCTGTTTGTTTGTTTGTTTTTATATCTTTGAAAAGCTAAGGATTTTATGCAGTGATGGAATTAATAGGGAATTTGCTGCCTGTTGAAGCAATAATTTTAGCAGTATTTATTTTCTGCTCACTTCAAATATATTTATTAGATTGGCTATTGATACAACCAGTAGGATAAATACAGTAAAATAATACAAACATTTCTTATATTTCCTGGATTGTGTAAGATTGGTCCAACAATTAAAGTCATTCTATAATTCTACAGACTTTGATACAAATATATATTTTGTAGCATGGTCTCCAATCCATCCCTTTCCTTATTTTCTGTCATCTGGCATCTTTACAGTATATCCACTGCAGGAGGTATTCCAGATGGACACAAGATGAGTCAACCGTGCAAATTATTGGTGGAAGCACTGATAAACCTTTCCAGGGAAGAAACCATGAGGTGCTGTTGATACCATCACATGTATTCAGTGAAAGTTATCATCCAAAAAGAAAATTGTCTTGAAGACTCATATGGAAGGATAATATAGATGGTGGCTGAGAAGAGGGAAACAATAATCCCCTCCTTCCACAAAAATGATGGGGTAGATTTTTGGCATATACAGGTGAAACTCGAAAAATTAGAATATCGTGCAAATGTTCATTTATGTCAGTATGACAACTCAAAAGGTGAAACCAATATATGAGATAGATGCATTACACGCAAAGCGAGATATGTCAAGCCTTACTTTGGTATAATTGTGATGATTATGGCGTACAACTTATGAAAACCCCAAATTCACAATCTCAGAAAATTAGAATAGTGTGAAAAGGTTCAATATTCTAGGCTCAAAGTGTCCCACTCTAATCAGCTAATGAATCCATAACACCTGCAAAGGGTTCCTGAGCCTTTAAATGGTCTCTCAGGCTGGTTCAGTAGGAATCACAAGCATGGGAAAGACTGCTGACCTGACAGTTGTGCAGAAAACCATCATTGACACCCTCCATAAGGAGGGAAAGCCCCAAAAGGTAATTGCAAAAGAAGTTGGATGTTCCCAAAGTGTTGTATCAAAGCACATCAATAGAAGGTTATGTGGGAGGGAAAAGTGTGGGAAAAAAAGGTACACAAGCAGCAGGGATGACCGCAGCCTGGAGAGGATTGTCAGGAAAAGGCCATTCAAAAGTGTTGGGGACTTTCACAAGGAGTGGACTGAGGCTGAAGTTAGTGCATCAAGAGCCACCACACACAGACGGATCCTGGACATGGGCTTCAAATGTCGTATTCCTCTTGTCAAGCCGCTCCTGAACAACAAACAAGGTTACCTGGGCTACAGAAAAAAAGAACTGGTCTGTTGCCCAGTGGTTCAAAGTCCTCTTTTCTGATGAGAGCAACCTTTGCATCTCATTTGGGAACCAAGGACCCAGAGTCTGGAGGAAGAATGGAGAGGCACACAATGCACGATGCTTGAAGTCCAGTGTGAAGTTTCCACAGTTTGTGTTGATTTGGGGAGCCATGTCATTTGCTGGTGTTGGTCCACTGTGCTTCATTAAGTCCAGGGACAACGCAGCCGTCTACCAGGAGATTTTGGAGTACTTCATGCTTCCTTCTGCAGACGAGCTTTATGGGAATGCTGACTTCATTTTCCAGCAGGACTTGGCACCTGCCCACACTGCCAGAAGTACCAAAACCTGGTTCAATGACCATGGGATTACTGCGCTTGATTGGCCAGCAAACTCGCCTGACCTGAACCCCATAGAGAATCTCTGGTGCATTGCCAAGAGAAAGATGAGGGACATGAGAACAAACAATGCAGCGGAGCTGAAGGCCGCTATTGAAGCATCCTGGTCTTCATAACACCTCAGCAGTGCCGCAGGCTGATAGCATCCATGCCACGCCGCATTGCGGCAGTCATTGCTGCAAAAGGGGCCCAAACCAAGTACTGAGTACATATGCATGCTTCTACTTTGCAGAGGTCCAATTTTGTTCTATTTCCAATCCTTGTGTTATTGATGTCATGTAATATTCTAATTTTCTGAGACTGTGAATTTGGGGTTTTCATAAGCTGTACGCCATAATCATCACAATTATACCAAAGTAAGGCTTGACATATCTCGCTTTGCATGTAATGCGTCTATCTCATATATTGGTTTCACCTTTTGAGTTGCCATACTGACATAAATGAACATTTGCACGATATTCTAATTTTTCGAGTTTCACCTGTACAGTATGTTGGTCTTTATCACTGTCTTTCCTTTATTTTGTATGTGTCATATGCTATGCATGACAATGCAATATGGATTTGTTTAAAAACAGTTTAAAAAAAGAAGATTGGGATATACAGTATATGAATATTTTTCAAAATAAACTGATGTTCTTGAGTCTGGAAAAATAAAAGAGATTTTAAAAGAAAATGTTGGTTAATTTCGGAAGAAGAAGAAGAAGGAGAAATGTATGTTACATCGTATCAACCTGACTGAGATTATTCCTTGTAAAAAAGTGTTAGGAAGAAAGAAAAGCTTTTAAGAGTTTCTAGTAGCTTGAAGCTTGCCTTGCTACCACCAAAATGGATACAAAGATTCTTTATCACAAGATGAATTCTCCACCCTGAGCTCTCCTAGAGGCAGCTGTGTTGTACTTATTGCAGCCCAAAGCTGGCCCAGTGTAATCAAGAAACTAACCCACTTCCTTTTTTTTATTTCTTTACAAGTGGTAAGCTTGAAAGCCAGTGGCACAGGCAAGAAATAACAAACAGGCAATGAGGCTGAGATGAAATACTTCCAGCGTAACCGTATGTGACTCAGGGAATAAAGAAAAACGTCCTCACAAGGCACACCAACCTTACTGTATCCCAGATAGTCTCACTCACCGTCTGAGATTTTGATTCTAGGCTGGCTCAGAAAGGAGGAAAGGGAGCCCATTAGATGCAGCACCGGTATGATCTCACATGAAATCAAAGTCACTGTTTAACTTCACACAGTAATTAGGGTGGGTTACAGGGAAATATCACATTCTTAGTTTGAAACTCCAGTGCTTCCTCCAGACACTCTCAAATTGGGAACTAATTATTATCTCTGCCAGATATAAAGGGAAAAAAACCAAAAATAATAATGATGGCAAAATTATCCATCTTAGAAGTGATGCTGGCCAGGGTTAATTCTTTAAGTGGATTAAATCACATACACATTTTAGTGATTGAATGACAGTGGCATAATATAAATGAGCAGGTGGCAATGAGCCTTTCTTTAAACCTTTTGCCCTGAAAATGCACATTGTTCACCCATTATCTTTCTGCCTGACTATTAGAAGTATGACAGAGCTTTTATATAGTACATGACAAGGAGCTAGTATTGTTTTCTTCCTCTGTGAGCAGTGAGTCATTTGGCAACTTAAAGTGAGAGGCAAGAAAGATACTTTTTTTCCCCTTTTTCCTTAATGATCTAATTGCAAATTGGTGGCATCCATGGGGGAGGGAGCAAGAGGGTCAGATTGATGAAGTAACACTGCAGTGTCACAGTGCAAATCCTGCCACCTTTGGTGAATGCTTTGTGATGTCACACATGTACAAAGCGGCATAATTACTGATTTACTTCCAAAAGGAGTGGAACCTGTAATGTGACACTGCTGTCATTATGATGAAAACAAAAAAATCCTGAAGATTGTTGAAGAAATCTTGCTGTTGTAAATCACAACGTAAGAATCAACAACTCTGTGGACTCTGGGAAGTCAGACCATATTGTACAGGTGACTTCGTATGCAAGCAGCTATCAGGATGAGGTAATCTACAAGCCTTTTATAACCTTGTTGCTTCAACCATAGAGAAGATTTATAACAGGTCTTGCTGTTATGGGCATTTGGTGATAGCCTTCACTTGCTATCTTTCTAAAAAGATAAGTGGTTAAGTCAGATGCTACAAAATAAGTGCAAGTATCAGAAAAGGAGGGTATTATTACCATTATTCTCCAGCACTGGAAACTACTTTAGAAATATAAGAAGAGCTCTGCTGGATCAGCCAAATATCTAACTAGCCAAACATTGTATGTCACGTGGCCAACAGCCAGACACTTGTATTTGTTGCTCCTGCAACTCATATACTGCTTAATAAAAAACCCTGTTTGACCTAACTCAGGTAAGTTCTTCTCATCCAAAATCAGCAAAGATTCTTGACAGCCATTAGGACAGATGTAAGGTAGCATGGCTGCACATTTATATTTGTTGACAGCAAAGATGCATTTCTAAAAATGGCATTTTCTCACTCTTGTTATGACTTGGCATAAGGAATTAATTTCACAGAACATTGTACATCCTAATGAATACGCACACTCCTAATAGTAACTCAGGGTCTCTCAAGCAGAGTTGGGAGAGGAATTTTCACACCTGTTTGTCTCAATTCACTGAATTAAATAATAAGCAATTGCAGAGACAATGGTTAATGATATCTCTGTGGGAGGCACTTTCTGCTGACAGAGCAAGCCATTCTAAACAATAACAGCAAACAGCTATTTCTTTTTCTATATTGTATAACATTAATGTACCACCAAACTTTTTCTTTCTGCTTTCATTTGCAAAGTTAGTTATAACAGTTATAAGTATTTTATTTGTCATTAGTTTGTGAAAAAGAGTATACGTTGTCGTTGTTTAAATTAAAACATGTCAGAATAAATTGCAAGTATGTTTCTATGTAATGCAATTATTTCTTCAATTTACTGAAGCAGAGGTTCAAATTATTAATATACTATAGCATTATAATGAAAAGTGTGAATTGTGTATATAATGGGGATAATCTAATGACCATGATTTCCCCATCATGTTCCAGATACATGACTCCCTATTTATTTCCCATGGCTCCTTCTTCCCATTGGCAGCAAATTGAATACTTGTAGCATTAATCTCATGACCATTTTATATAGTAAAAAAAGGATCTGAATCAGGCTGTATTAGTTATGATGATAAGAAGTTATCATATTAAGAACATACTAAACTTATAATTAAAAGCAGCTCAATCTAAATGTTTAAGAACTACCCTTTGCATTCCCCATTCCCCAATCAATTTCAGATATGTGTATGCATGCATGCATGTATCTACTTATTTATTTATTTATTTTTGGCTTCAACTTGACTCTGTAGAGACCTGTATGAGACTTTGCTGTTTGAAGGTTGGTTGATTAATTGGTTGGTTGAGTTAAGTCCATGTGCCAGTCCATGTGCCATGTGCCATGTACAAGACCATGGCCGCCTTTGCCTTAGGAGTTAAAAACACTTCCTTCTGGAGCGAACGTTCAACTCTGATCTGGCCTACTGTTGACCTTCAATCCATAGTCTCATATCTAAAAAAGCCATGGCTGAAATTAAGAAGAGATTGCTTCATTTCAATTTATAAAACAAGAGACCTGAAACTTTTGTATCACTGCTATAGAGATCTTGGTGGCATCTGTTATGCTATTCCTACATTTTTATAGTTGTATCTCTGCTCCCCATAGAAGAACATTCACACTGGCAAGACTCTTAAAGGTCATGGAGGGAAAATGTAATAAAATCCCTTGCCAGGAATGCTTATGCATATAGTTGCAAATGTATGGCATTTGCCTGGTAGTATCCTGCATGATATTATTGATCCCTTTGAACTCGTGTCCATGTGTCATTATAATTATTTTTAAATGTTTACATTGTCACAGTATTATTATCCACTTTCTTCTTAACTGTTCTTTTATATGAATATCACTTATTTTGGGACAGTGTATCAAGTTATTTTGTAGTGTAGCAAAATTGAATATTGTATGACACTAAGTTCTTTGAGTTAAAATTTCTAGTCAGTTTTCATCGTTACTGGTTTATCTATGCCTAATATGGTACAATTCTAAATTCTTAATAAGAAATAAATTCCCAGGTTACTATTTGAAACAGCAGATAGCAAACTTCCATGCAGGAAGATTTTTCTCTTAAATAGATTTACTAAAAGGAACTAGTAAAGATTTGTGATGATGCATAGTTACCAAAAAGAGGAATAAAGAAGTGATGTTCCTTGGAATGAAGTGTTCAAAATGTATGGAAAAGAATCCAGGCATTTTTAGATAGTGAACATGCTCCTCAAATAAGATACTTCAATGTTCAATAAAACTTCCAGTTAAATATTCTCAGAATATGTGATGGTGAATCAATGCTTTCTTGAAAGGTGAGCAACTTGGGAAATTTTTAAAGGGAAAATGGGTGCATTAAGCTTCACAGGCTCAAAATATTGCACTGAAAACAGTGGTTTTACTGCCAACTTTTCATAACATCTTCTGGCATGCTCTAGAACAGTGTTTCTCAGCGTCAGCAACTTTAAGATGCGTGGACTTCAATTCCCAGAATTCCCCAGGCAACATGCTAGTGTTTGGGCAACCTGCTTTATCTATCAACACACACACACACACACACGCACACACACACATGTAGTCCTAAGGTTATCCAAATATTAATACTGTTTCATGGGCTGGCCTAGATTTAACAATCACAATAATTTATTTTAGTATATTTTTGTACCTCTGCTTGTCAAATTTTATCTGGTTCCCCCCCCCCCACACCCTTTTTCATACTTTCACTGAGGACATAATTAAACATTGTTGAATTCAAGTAAATTCTTCCAGCCTAAAAAAAAATGCCTAGCTTTTTGTAACCATATGGAAATATGTATTTAAAAACTGACTTATTTCTGTAATATGACATCTACTACTATTTAGAAGTAAGGAACACATGCTAGATACCTTTTCATATTACAGAGCAAGAATGGGTTTGCTTTGATTTAATCTCCAGCTGCTCAGTTAATATATTACATTAATTAAATTCTTATTCTTGAATGCTTCCTTAGTCTTGGTTTTATATTAAAAATTACCTTTTCAAATTAATTTGAAATATTGCTTCACTATTTTTCTATAGTAGAAGAACATTATGATAAGACCATTGGCTATAAATAAGTAACAATGTCATGTAGTCCCTAGGCATAATTACAGACAATTTTAGACATGAAAGGTGAACATTATAGATAGGTATAATGCCTTATCAGCATTCATAAGCCATTATCAGTGGGAAGGAAAACCCTGTTATTTGATTACAAGATATTTTAAATCACAAATGTTTTATGACTGTCATGAAGGCAAATTAAAATTATATCAGTACAAAAAATGCTACAGATGAAAATATATGAATTGAACCACTTCTTAATATTGAAGCAGCTTGCTGGTGGCCTGACTGAACTTTCATGTACAAATCCTAGTGAATAGAAAAAGTGCCAGATGACTAGAGAAGGGCAAACGTGTCCCTGTGGTCAAAAAAGAAGGGAAAAGAAGTACTGACCACTCAATCTAATATTGATACTTGTTAAAAGAAAAAAAAAAAAAAGATTATGAAGCAATTGATCAGTAATTACTTTGAAAAAAACTTCTGATTATGAGACATCAGCATGGATTTGTCAAAATTAAGTCTTTCCAGAATAAATGTTATCCCATTTTTTAACCAAGGAAATAATAGGTATGCTATTGATGTAACATATATTATTTTTAACAAAGAATTTGATAATGTATGGCATAACATTCTAATAAGCATGTTAGTTCAATGGATACATAGTATATTTAAAATTGTAATTAAAGAGTGTTCATCAATATTTCCTTATTACATTGGAGAGATGTGTCAAGTAAGGTGCTTCAGGATTCAGTCCTGGTCTCTACTGTTAAATATTTTTATTAATGCTTATCATGAAGAAGCAGAATTTTTAAAAATAAAATCTGCAGATATCACCAAATTAGGTGGGATAGATATAACCATAATTTAATAAAATTCAAAACAATATTTATAGATTAAATAAAATCAAGAGAAAAATGGACCGAAAATAAAATATGCAATTTAACAGAGTCAAATGCAAATTTATGTCATTAGGAAAGGGAAAAAACAAAAAACAAAAACAAAAAACAAATTCAGAAGTATAAAATAGAGGGTATCTGGTTTGGTGATAATACTTGTGAAAAAAATCTTGGAATATTAATTTATCAGAAACTGAATATATCAACAGTATAATGCAATGTGGCTGGAAAAAAAAAAACAAATGCAATTTTAGGTTGCAATGCCTTAAGGGAAGAAATTGTTTTATTCTGCATTCATCAGATTCCACCTAATTTATTGTATGCAGTTCGGGGCATTACAGTTCAATAAGGATTCACAGAAATTTAAGAGTTCCACAGAAAGATAATGAGGAAGTTAGAAACAAAGTCCTATGAAGTGCCTTGGAATGAACTGGGAATATTTGGACTTAAGAAGATGTGACAGTGATGGTGGGGCATATGTAACATTCTTCAAGTAACTGAAAAATCAAGATTCTCAATCACCCCAGACAGCAGAATGCAAATTAATGGATTTGATTTACAGGAAGGAAATTTCTGGTTGTATGTTATGAAATAATTCAAAACTATAAGGACAATTCCAGTAATGAAGCCAGTTTCCTGAAAAGGTATTGGGATCCCTTTCACTGGAAGTATTCAAAAAGAGCACTAGGTAACCACCTGTCAAGAACACTTTAGTTTGGATTCTTGCATGGGACAGCGGGTTTGAACCAATTATTTAAATTTTCCTTTCCAATTGTAGTTTGCACACTCTTTTGTATCCTTTCTTTGATATTTGTATGTAGATTATCCTCTTCCAATCCATTGGCCACTGTGTTATTCTCCAGATTTGTTGGCATAGCTTGGTTAGAATCTTTACCGATTCCTCTTCTGTTTGCCATATTTCTGTAGATACTGCATTAATTTCAGTGTACTATTTCTGTCTTTTTATCTTCTTTGAATCAGTTACTCTAGAGTTCAGAGATTTTTTTGAGATCTTTTTCTTGTTTTCCATGTCTGCTTCCAACTTTGATGCTTTTACATATATTGTTGTAAGACTACTTCTTGTCTTTTCTAACTTCTCTTTGAGTTTCTTTGTTAAGTCCCTTTCTAAGATCTTTCTCTTTCTTGACTTTGTCTTCTCTCCTCTTCTTGATAATTTTCACTTTTGGTCTGATATCCAGTTTGCTTTCTTCTGATTCTTGATCTTTAGCAGTCTCTTTTCATATTCATCCTTAACTACTTGTTCAAGTACATTCAACAATTCTTCTGGTTCCTAATCAATGAGGTTCAGGACTTCAAAGTGATTTCTGATGTTCTCCTTGAAAATGGTGGGTATATGTTCCAGATCATAACATGGAAACTGCCTCACTTTGTTCTGCTGCTTTAACTTAATTTGGAACCTGCACATGTGCAATTCATGATCTGTTCCACAATCAGCTTTTGGCCAAAATTTTGCTATTATAATGGATCTCTTTCACTTCCTTCTACCAATGTAGACAATTTCATTTCTGTACTCTAACTGGTGTTGCCCATGTATATATTGGTGATATTTTGGTTGTTTGAAGACTGTGTTAGCAACAAGGAAATAATTGGATTGGCAGAAATTGTTCTCCTGCTTCATTTTGATTTCCTTAGACATAGATTCTAAATACATTTTCCACTTTAAAATTTCTAGTTTTGGCATTCCAGTTTCCAGCCAGAAGCAGCACATTTTGCTTTAATATTTTATTGATTTCAAATTGAACATGATCATAAAATGCATCAACCTCCTCTCCTGCATTAGTGGTTGGAGCATAGACATGGATAATCATCATATTAAATAACTGATATTATTCAGTTATTATTGCATTGTAGCCAAGGACTGTTCTTGCTATACCTTCTTGTCAGCCTATCCAAGTAGATCAGACAGGAAACACAAGATGAGCTAATTCTACTTTATTGTAAGGCTACATTAGCAGAATCTTGCAAGTCTGAAAGGACAAATCTCCTGCCATTTCTTTTTACAGCCTGATAAGTTAGGGAGGTTCTCAGTTTCTTCCATTATGAAGCTGCAGACTCTCCCCCACCATCTGATTGTTCCCTAGGCAGCATTTCTTCCCCCCGTCTCCCACAGTCATTCCCACACAGCATTACACTTCCAAACTATAAAGGCAACACAGTTCTTTCTTTGTTTTTCATGTCTGAGTAATAAACAGTGTGATCTTCCGACTGAAAGTGTTCAATTCCAGTCCATCCAAATTTGCTGATGCCTAAGATGTCTATGTGTAGTCAGTTCATTTTATCATTCACTGTGCTGAACTTTCCCATGTTCCGGCTTCTTATATTCCATGTTCCTACTACAATTTTGTCTTTGCAGCTTTGGATTTTCTTTTATTGCATGGGTATATCAGCAACTAGACATCGCAAAGATTTACTCTAGACACATCATGAACATCCTCAACATCTCCAAATATCCTCAACTCTTGCTCAGTAGGAAGCTCTTCCTGAGTGCCATTTGACCTGAGGGGTCCATCATCTGACACTTGATCATCAGTAATTTTATATTTTCTATTCATGTGGTTTTCTTGGTAACATACAGGAGTGTTTTACTATTGCCTTTTTCTGCATAATATAAAATTATGCCTTTCTGATGTCATTAAAGTGACCTTTTGCCTCCAGTATCTTATTATATTGCTGCTTCTAAATACAGGTTCCCTTTTGCTTTAGTGGGACATCTGGGATGACTTTCACACCTTGGATGACCCTGCTGGAATTGTATACTCTTGGATACACTCCTGGTATTCTTGTCAGCCCCACTACATAGACCAGATCAGAAAATAAAACTCCACAGGAAGGCTAGAAATGTACTTTATTGAGATGGAAATAATAACAGAATCTCGCAAGTCAGCATGTCAGAGGAATCAAGGAAGTGTTTGCCTGACCTGCTTCTGAATATTATCTTGCTTCTCTGAACTTAAAGAATGTTTCAGCCTTCTTTGCCTAGGTAGTTGTCCTTGCATATTTCTGTGAAAGTCATCTCCTTTACTCTACACAGTTCTTCACTCAGCCTTCCCAGGAACACACATATATACAGTAGGATTTGCTGGAGGACCGATCTGTATAATTAATTTAAAACTTACAAAGCTAATTGGTTTTAGGTAGTTCAGAGTACTTTAAAACTTACAAAACTAATTGGTTTTAGGTAGTTCAGATTACTTGAGTCAATATAATTATCTGGTAGGACAACTCTATGAACTTCATTTCTAATAAGCCTGTTGCCCAGCATATATTTTTGAATTACAGTTCCCAGGAGATCCCCAAAGCACAATTAATGGATGCTGAGTGTTGTGGTTCAGCACCTTTAGAAGACCACAGGTTTCCCCCTGTATTTATGGAGATCAATGATGGATATGAAAAATATATGCTACATAGAAAAAGGAATGGAGAAATGGCACTAATGAAAATAATAATGAAAATATTTCTTCTGCAATGATTTAGGTTTTTATTACAAAACAAAGAACACATAAATGTCAGCAGAAATAAGACTGATTTTTTTAGGAATGTCAATTAAAGGAAACATTTAAGAATGGCAGGTAGAATAGTTGCAAAACCAATTGTTAGTTCAATTAATAATTTAATGACGTGTACTTTAAATAAATACATGTGTCACTTTTTAATCTGGTGGTCTTATATTCAAGTGAGTGCCATTATTTGAAAGAACAGTGGCAAGGTATAACAATAATAATAACTGCTCTCAGTTTAGTTCATAATGGCTACTGGTTAAGTGGGAAGAATACTTAATAATACCAATAATATTTAATATTGACAGTGTCCTTGATCTGTCATAGCCACAGGGGCAGTTTGGATTTTTCTTGAAGAAGGAGACCAGAGATGTTGGAAGAATGCTGATATAAAGTATCTTGTCCATTCCTTAAACTGTTGCCTTGCTAATTCTATGGGACAGATAAAAATATTATTCCATTCCTAGTTATTAGCAAATTTAAAGCACAAATGACACAAGGTCATCTGAGAAAATGGTATTAATACTGAAGGTTGAAATTAGAACTTTTAGAATTTAGGTGATTTTAAAAACCTACAATTATGAAAATCAATGATGCAACACATAAAATATTTTTAAAATGTAGCTTTTGTGTACAACGAGAACATGTTTTCATATCCTAAGTCTGTTTCTACATTTTTGTTACCCAATAATTGTGCAAGTGTTAAATATGACATTCTTGTTGTTATTGTTGTTGTCTATCATTGAAGAAAATTCTATCCCTGCAAGAAGATTCTCTCTTTCTCTTTCTCTTCTTGTTCCTCTTCCTCTTTTTTCCTTTGTTTCATTTTTCTTTTCCTATTCCTTTTTCCTTTTGGGAAAAATTGGGGGACAAAAAATAATAATCTTACCCTTCATATCTGTTTTTACTGAAAATTCAAGAGAGAAATGAAACCCAATAAATGTTTTCATTTGATAAGTAAAACAAATTACAGTATTTGATTCTAATGGCGCCTAGTTTTCAAAGCAATGATGAAATAAATGATTCAGCTTTACCATGTAACAATGATGAGCTAATGTTACATGGTAAAGCTGAATCATTTATACAAATGTTAGTGTTTCTTTTTAATCCTTTGATTACATAATGATTCAATACAACCAATACATGAAAAATATCAATGTGTAATTCCTATATTTGGGCCACATGAATCTAAACATTTTCCAATACTATATGCATGAATGTATGAATCCATCAGAAAGGTATTTCTGATTAAAAAAAAAAACCTCAGTAAGAACTTTGTCTAGATTGCAGCTAGGAGAAAGTAACATTTCCTGCTATGAATAAACCATCCTTGAAATCAATTATATTTTCCAAACATTATCCATTCCTACCACTGGATTATGAAAGGCTATAACTGAGGTGTAAACCAGGTAACCAAGAAAAGTCATCTCAGTCAAATAGCATTATCCCCATCCCCCCCCCCCCCCACATATTGTTTAGAAACTGCTGCTACTAACTGAGGTGTAAAAGTATGTGATCTAATTAGAACCACCTCAGGGTACAGTTGATTAACATCATCTTCTCTGGTTTGTATCAAGTATTTTGCACTTATTTTAGGATTTAAAAAAAGGAAAGAGAAGCATAGCTTCAAGCTCTTTGTAGCCCAGAAGCACTGAAACATATTGGCCCTGAAGCATAACAAGCTATAGTTACTAAAAGCAAAGCAGTTCATGAGAGAGACAGTTTGCTGAACATACAGCACCATCCATTCCCTTTGGACTAGGAATATTTGGATGGCCTTCTACCCCCCACCCCCTTTTTTTAACCTTCAGTGTATTGAATGATGAAAATAAAACAACCTTAAAAATGTAAATGTGTATGAGACAGAGTATGTATCCACCAGAGAGGTTATTTAATATGTTAGAAGAAACAAATAATTATCTACCACCCCAGAGTCGATGGATATTTCCTGCTGATACCATAAGAAAATTATTTTGGGAGTTTAGTGAACTTTACTAAGATAATTGTATACTGGGAACATTATATGCAACTGCAAATATTGCATTATAATGGGAAATGTTAGGCAACCTGTTTAAGCTGTAAACCAAACTATTTGTAGAACCTGTTATGCACTGATTATTCAAAGTGGTGTAATTATTTGAATTTTTTGTTCTACTTTTGAATTAGGAAAATTGCATCTTAATTATGCACAACTGTGTACAATGAACTGCATAGGTTGGAATCTTAATGATTAAACAGGAACTTATACTGGCACAGCTGTTTGAAGTGAAGATATTTTAGTAACTATCTTTGACTTATATCAGTAGCAGTTCGTTTTTGATGATTAAGCATATTAACCGAAATAGATTAATTTATTTACTTAGGAACAAGAATCGTCATAGGCTTTGAGCATGAGGGGTAATAATTTGTTCCTGTCTTCACATGTACCTCTCACGCACACTAAAACAGTTCTGATTACTTTTGATTTTTGATTTCATCAAAATGGAATAAACGATTACATTTGATAATGTGTTTAGGAATGCAAGTCCAATGTGTAAGCTGGATCATTATGAAAGCTTCTGTGTTCATAAAAATGGGGGAAAAATGGGAAAGCAGCATTTTAAAAATCAAACTGGGCTGCAGGATTTTGTTCTATTCCCACTAACTTCTGGATTAGGATTTTATTAGGTGCTATTCACATGGAAAACAGAATTATTATATCCTTATAGCAAACTTGCAAAAGTAATTAGATAATTGGAAATGGTGAAGGCACAAATATGTCCTGCACACAAAACTCTTTTATTTCTATTTTGAACATATTTCCTAACTTCATTTCAATTAAAATCAAAGTGGAAATATTTGCTGGATATTGCTTTATGTTCATATCTTTCACAAACAAGAAAAATACTTCAGATTTGTTATTTTCCTGCCTTGTGTGGCTTTGTGTAATGTTTGGTCAAAAAAAATTATTGTTAAAATGTGATAGTGCTTTATATTGCATAATGTATCTGATTATATTATATTTAGTGCAGACAAAAAGGTAAAAGACATTTGCACGAATGGTGTTTATGTGTGGCATGTATGTGTGTGCATATGTTGGTACTCCTCTAATGCCTATCTTGAGGAACAATTGATTTTTTATATTATCTCCCTATCCTTACTGTTCTAACTCAAAAGAGCTATTACCTATTACTGTATTTGTTAATGTTAATATTCTGAAGATATCAGGTTCATATGAACAAAGCATATAAAAAGCCCATGGATTAACAAGCAAACAAATATTTAGACATTGTCAAGCCCTTGTAGTCCCTTAGAGAGGAGGAATATACAGCTATTCTGACTTTCAGCACTGACAGAGTTACATTTGCAATTCCCATTAGTGGTAATAGTGCCACATTCCTGTAAATCAAGATAAAAACACAGAAGTCCTTAAAAGGATGTCAGCTGGTATTAAAATACCTCGATCTTTAATATGCAGTAGTGTCAACTACATCTTTGCTAGCTGTTATGCCAGGAACTAAAGTAAGACAAATTTCAGGAAGTTAATAAGCTATAGGGCGTTTAGTAAGAATATAGTTATCACTAAATGAGACAGAAGAGACAATTGTTATCCCATGAAGTTGATGAAGCTGAAATACCTTAGCTGCAGTTCTTTGCACATACTCTTTCTCTCTCTTTCTCTCTTCTGCAGCTTGAGGCACAAATTTAAAAAAAAAAAAAAGCAGTTTGATCCTACCCTTACTCGGCTAGCATCAGCCACTGTTAATGAGTTTAAGTCCATTTCAAATGTGCTGGACTGTAACTGGGTTTGCATATGTTCACTGGTTTTTGATTTTAATAAGATGAAGTACATTTCTTTTCATCTTTCTATCCTTTACAACTAAGATTTAAAGGGGCAAAAAGATAAACAATGGCAGCGATCCTTTTCTTTCTTCATACCCCCTTTTAACTCCACCATCATGCTTAATCAGATTGCACTTTGATATTTTCTCAATCCCATTAAAGCCAGGGGTCAGTAATGGGTTCTCTGTTCCTCTCTGTGGAAATGATATTCTGATTTAGTAATAAACTCAATGGAGCTTCAAATCCAAGATGATCATTAGCTCATTTAAATTAAAAATGCCCAACTGTATGTGAATGTAATGTAAAACTGATTATTCTGTAGAATTGTTACCGCCTGTGGGTCCTTTTATCTGAAAAGGAAGGTGTCCACAAAAGAATGACTGTTTTGCTGTAACTGGAAGTACATTTTCCCACCCCACCTCTTAATATCCAAGTATTTCATTGCATTTTTGGTTGCCCTGTACTTCAATTTACCTGTTTGCTGTATGCATTTTGCATAAATAAAGAATGCTGACCTTCTACTCTATGTATATTGTACAGACCACCTTTTTCTTAAACAGTAGTAATTTTGAGTAACAAAGGAATGTACCTTAGGATAACTAGACTGGATAAAAAGAATAAATATATGTGCCTTATTTTAAAAAGAACCAGACAAATATCCATTATATGTGCACTTTACTCTCCCTGGAACAAGTAATATTCATATTTTTATAAAGACAATTATAATTTTCTCATGTCATAATTATTAGCTATGACTCCTACTGTGCCAAAGCAATAGCAAGTTTGGGATTGTATGTTGTTCCCTCTTTTTAGTCTCCTGTGTGGCCAGAGTAATTCTGGAAGTTTTTTCTTTTTGCTTTAGTTAACTGTATTTTTCCATAATTTTTGGTTCAGAATTGTGCCTCTTTATAACTAGCTTGCCCAAACAATTTCAGAAGCAATGGCTGGAGATGTATTTGTATGAAACTGACAAAAATGCCTGTGCAACACAAAGCAAGAGGTCTGGTGAAGCACAGAAGTTCAAGACTCACTCCAAATACTGTACAAGTTAAAGTACATTGCCCTAAACTAGAGCTATTATGATGGATGCAAATGTACTCCATGCTCCATGTTCCTTCAGTTAAGGAAGTACTGAGAGACCAAACTAAATCCTTAACCACTTGTTCTAAGCCAAAGCTTTGTCAGTCTAACCTTTTTTAAATGAAAGAGTCTAATAGGTGGATAGGAAAGTGGAAAAGCAGCCATTTTTAGGAAGCTATTCTCTATTTTTTAACTATGATCTTTGACAAACGTGTAATGTAGAAATAGTCTTGAAATATCTGTCTGTTAACTATAGGAGGTGGCAGAAATTTAGATGAAAAATAGAGGATTTGGGGCATGGAAAGAGAGTGAGATGTCAAAAAGAAATAGAAAGTAAGATTACTCTTTTAGTGCTAGCCTCACATACTCCTTGGATACTATCTCTTACTGACTGGCAGATAATTTTCAAAACCCAGAGGAAAACATTGCCTAACTATGTACTAAGATATATTATTATAATGCTGCCTTTGTGATTCCTATGAACTGATGGATTACAAAATGCTGTTTTGTTGGAATCAAATAATATAAACAATCAAGCAAATATAAAGTTAAATATACATATTATTAATTGACCAAAAATGCAACTCAAAATCCTTGCCTTGGCTATGAAAAATAGTTCCTAACCATCTTCCTTGTGATACTGTTTTATATATCTGAATGTTGATACCATGTCTCCTGTCCGCTATCTTTTCTCTAGACTGAATAAGTTCCATCAGTCTGTCATCATAAGTCATATTCTCAGTTCCCTGTATGATTCTTGTCATCATCCTCCAAACCTTTTCTAAAGTAATATGGTGCCCAGCATTGTATACAGTACTTCAGGTGTGGTTTACTAGAGCAGCACAGAGAAGAATAATGACTTCATGAGTCTTTTATATGCTACTTCATATCTTCTGAACTATGTCACCTTCTAGCAGTTGCCTCACTCTGCTGGCTCATGTTCAGGATCATGTTCAGGATCACACCCATGTCCTTTCCAGATTAGTGTTTCCAAGCTATGAATCCCCCATTTTGTCTGTGTGTCCTACATTTTCCCCACCTTACATTTTTCCCTGTTAAAGGACATTTTCTTCCTCTTTGCCTAGTTTTCCAATCTGCATAGTTTAGTCTACAATCTTACCTGACATCCTGGATGTTGGTGAAACCTCCCAATTTTGTGTCATCTATAAATCTGATAAGTAGTTCATAAACCCCATCATCCCTATCATTAATAAAATATTGATACCTTTTATTACTGCATAACCCTACTAGTTACTGCACGCTATCCTGACATAATACTGACTCTTTGTGCTTACCAGACAGTTGTGGGCATGCCTTTACTTATTGCCATCTGAATCACTCTTTAACAGCTTGTCAATAAAAATGTCATGTGGAACCTTGTCAAAATCTTTGCTTAAATCAAGGTAAATTATATCCATAATGTTGTGGAGAAAATGCCCACTTACAGTAAATTAGGAACCAATGCAATTGGAGTTAGTTGAAACAAAGTATACTTTATTGGCATGCAAAACAACAGTGATCACTGGGCTTCTTGCCAAAGGAAAACAGAAGAGCCCTGAAGAAAGCAAGGTTACAGGTTATAAAGCTCAAAACTAATGGGATCCTATTCCTTCCCCAGATACTAACATCATGTACCATAAACAATGGCATTTATTGTGCCTATATACTGCCTTCTGTCACACCATGGAAATTACAACAGTCTAGTTTCTGTTAACTTCCAGGGCCCCAGTTCCATCTGTTTTACTCTTATGATATTAAACGTGCTTAAACCACATTCAACACCATACATGTTATTAAATCTCCACAATAGCATTATGCACAAGATTAATTACTTTCTTAAAGGAGGCAAGATTTGTCTCCCATGATCTATTCTGACATACCATGTTGGCTGTTAGCAATCATAGCATTCTCTCCAATATGCTTACAAATGCCCTGTTTTACTATTTAATTTAACATCTTTCCAGGGATTGATATTAGACTCACTGGTTGATAATTATTTTTTGACCTTTCTCGAAGAGAAATGCTACATTTGCTCTTCTTCAGTTCTTTCACACCTCCCACTTCTCTAAAACTTCTCAGAGATAATTGACAGAAGTACTGACAGCTCTTCAGCCAGATCCTTCAATATTCTAGAATGTAGTTCATCAGAACCTGGAGACTTGGAAAACATTCAGATGTGCTAGGAGATCCTTTACCATATCCTTACTGGTCTGCATCCTCCTTGTTGTGTTTGTTCACAGTCTATGGTATTCAAATAATCATTTCCATTGGATGTAAAAATAGAGTTTGTCTGCTTACTCTTGGTTGTCTATGAACATTGCCAAGAGAGAGAGAGAGAGAGAGAATGGCAGTATAAAATATAATAATAATAATAATAATAATAATAATAATAATAATAATAATAATAATAATATAAACCAAGACTTGAGAAGACAGCAACAGTCAGCAAATGCCATATCTGCAAAGAAGCTGAAGAAACAGTGTACCACCTAGTTAGCTGTTACAAGAAGATCTCACAGACTGACTACAAACAACAGCATGACAAAGTAGCAACAGCAGTGCATTAGAATAGCTGCAAGAAATACCATTTGCCTGCAAGCAAGAATTGGTGGGACCACAAAACAGACAAAGTAATAGAAAATGAAGAAGCTAAAGTGCTCTAGGACTTTAGAATTCAAACAGACCTGCCATACAACACCCCCGACTTAACAGCTGTTAATAAGAAAGACAAAAAAAGTCCAGATAGTGGACACTGCAATACCTGGAGACAACAGAATAGAAGAGAAAGAACTGGAAAAAAATCACAAAATACAAATACCTGCAAATAGAAGTTGAACGACTATGGCAAAAGAAAGCAAAGATAATATCAGTAGTAATAGGCACAATTTCCAATATGCATAGTTCTTTAGTCTTAGCTCCTTTACAAGCTGCCTATTCAGCTACATTTTCTCCTTTATAACTCTTCTACATTAGTATTTTTTCAAACTCATCTATCCTTATTGAAATTTCCTTTTCAAGAAGCCCAGCCACCTAACAACACCTCTGCCTTTTAGGTTTCCCCCCATAGTACCTTCCTAATTATTTCTCATTGACTACTGTGCATGGTATCAGGAATGCCCTCTCATCTCCAGATAGTGGTTGCTCCCCACATGGTCATTTTTTAAAAAAAGAAAACTAGTTCAGTAGAGGGGTTAGACCATGGTTAAAAGCAAAGCAAAACAAAACAAAACACCTGAAATTGACAAGAGTTTCCCCTTGTGACAGGAAAAGCTATTAAACTATTCCATTTTCTTCCTTTTACTTTTTGCTTGATTAAGGAGGATTAAGAAAGAAGAGGTATCCATCAATAAGGGGCTGTGGTAAACATGGTCGAGACAGAATATCAGACCATGATCATGGCAAAAGTGGAGGAAATGCAGAAAGTAAACTCTTAAACCAGCTTCATTTTCTGCATCAAGTCCATCTTCCTGCATCTTGTAGGATTCACTACAACATCCCATACATGACTATCCAATCTCTTAGGTTCCTTCCAACTCTGTGATTATATGACTGTTACCACAACACAGACACTTTCTTCAACTCAGGTTAAAAAATAATGAGGTGTCAGAAATATCCTGGATGATGTGCTGAACATGGAAGGCAGAAACGTTGGAAGGATTCAGTCATTTGGTATATCTTGCACTGTACTGGCATACCCATAAGAGCACCATTTTGGTAAGTAACAGATACAGGAGATGCAGGATAGGGATAAGCAGTGGGGCAGCAAATACCATGGTGGTGAATTTTTTCATCAACTCAAGGATGGATGGATTGCACTTTTAACTCAACAATGGGGAAGGCCCCAGAAGATGAAATAGGGGTTTATAAGGAGACCTAGAAGGGAAGTCCTACTACAAGGGAGGAGAGCACAAAATATCCTTGCTTGCTTTCAGTATCCTTTCAGATGTTGCAAAGTATTGTCATGGGTGTTGACAGCTTCCTCTCTCCTAGTTCCACTTTCAGAATCTCAAATTTTCCCATTATTTGTTGTGGTTCTGTTCTTATAACTGCTCTCCATATCCATGTCAGCTGGGTACTGGAAATTGAAGTCCAATGAATTTGGAGGACACAAATGCAAGGAAAAAGTAAAAACAACACTATAGAAAATGAAAATGAAAAAGAGCATTGAAATCCCCTTTTAGGCATACTTTTTAGTAAAAACTAGAAGGAAGGAAGAATTCCCACAATAAGTCTAATGCAGTTGCCTTGTTTTCTCTTCTAGTTGTGTTCCTCTGCCTGTTACTAATGTTGTAGCTGGATGTGTGGGTTGAGAAAAAAACCAAAACACAAAAATAAATGTTGTGTTATGCACATATGTAACCCTTTACAAAATATTTTTGTATACTTGTTCATTAAAGATGCTCTTGGATTCTTAAAGTTGCAGTTAATTCAATTCTAGATAATAGGATAATAACAGCAAATTGTCAAATTAGAATTTGCAGCTTGATCCTAATTTTCAGTTAAAAGTCAAAATAAAACCAGTGGCAGGGATACCAAATTTTACTCCATGTTGTATTACAGTTTTGCAATGCATATCACTATGCTTGGTTAATTTTCTTCAAATCTATTTGAATAGATAAATATTACAGCTTTCTAACATTTGTCTTTGTAGAATGCATATTCCTTGGATAGTTAAACTAACAGTTTGTGAGGCTTATATTATTACACATGGACTACAATAAAGGTCACACTTTGCTTTCAGTTAGCAGTCATACTGATTTTTTTCAGCTACATCTTGTAGCCCCATTATAATCAACAGTTCAGAAAATCCACAACAGCCTCCGTATGTAGAAGGACAGGCAATACTCCTTGGCATCTTAGAATGAAAATATCTTCATTTCCATGAAGATTCTTCAGATGCATTCCATGCAGTATACCTGTACATAACTCCCTACAGTATCCAAAATTTATTACTTATTTTTGTGTCATTAACCAACCTGTCACTGTGTTATTTCTCATCTTCGTCCCTCCCTCTGCTAATCCATTTACTGCTGCCCTTCTTTACCATCTTTTCCATACTCCTGAGTGTTCTTGTCTTTTATCCTTAACAATCTCCTGTACTACCATTTTTACTACCT
This sequence comes from Liasis olivaceus, assembly GCA_030867105.1. Lineage (NCBI taxonomy): Eukaryota > Metazoa > Chordata > Lepidosauria > Squamata > Pythonidae > Liasis > Liasis olivaceus. The sequence goes on along the minus strand of CM061354.1, from coordinate 33,161,863 downwards.
GATCCTGATACTTGTGTTCTGCTTCCACTCCAAAGAACAATTCCCATCAAATAATTTTTTGATGTTGCCCTGCCCCTTTTCAGTTGGCCCAGACAATACTAGGTGGGGTCGTAGCCCAGTGACTGTTGCATATATCTCTACAGAGATTTAATCCTTCAAAAGCAAGAAAAGGAGCTGAATCCTAAAGAATCGCAACACCAATAACTGTTGTTAACAGTATTTCTCATGTTTAGGAAAGCATTCTGCCTACGAAAAGGGGAAAAATCAGGGAAAGTGCTTTACCAGAATGACGGAAGAAACATAATGACTGCATTAAAGTTTCAGCTTTCATATATTTTTTTGCACGTAGCTGCATGGTAGAATAATTATATTTTGGATGAGATTTTTTGTGTTTTTTTTTAGCTTTGCTTGAACTGAACAGATTTAGGCTAAGGCAATATAGATGCAGAATATCATGTAGAAGGAAAGATTAATAAATACCCATTTTTAGTTTATTACTGTTTCCGCACCCCACCCCAATAAAGATGCAAATGCTTAACAAAATATGGAAGGCAGTGGCAAAAATTAAGCTCCTATACCTTATTTCTATCTGATCAAGGAGATCACTAATGAGCAGCACTTTGTTACATGAAATGAATACATATTTTGTCCTCAGATGTAGTTCTCTCTCTCTCTCTTGTCCTCAGATGTAGTTCTCCTGTTCTCTCTCTCTCTCTCTCTCTCTCTCTCTCTCTCTCCCTCTCATCCTTTCCTAGCACCCATCCATGCTGCCTTGGGATATGCCACATCTGTCAGCACAAAGTAAGATTTCCCTTGTTAGCTATCATCATTTTAAAGGGCTTCTTAACTAGGCCTTGCAGATTTGCATTGGCAATCTAAGGAAAGGAATGCTTTTTGCAGAAAAAGAAGATTTTGTGCAGCCTGGCTTTTGGTCTTTGAAAGCATTTGCTGAACTGACATTATAGGGACACATTGGGCAGAATGTCATTCCTCTGACTTCCATCAGAGACAAATTGCTCCATGCTCCTAGCAAAAATGAAGCATTGCAAAATGAACACCAGTATTAGGTGACCTAGCACTGGCAATGGGTTTAGGGGCACAGGATAATTTTATAAGGCAGTTCTTCCTGCGCTTTCCTGATTTAGTTTTAGCTCAGTGATATGTGCCCTCCCCAATTTTCAGTGCAAGATGAGCCAATCACTATTTCAGAGCTAAGTAAAAGGTATTTTAGAGATAGCTGCAACTGGCTTTGTAGCTGTCTTTTTTTTTTTTACTTCACTTTCTCAGTAATCTGAATATCCATGCCTGCCTGCCTGCCTGCCTGCCTGCCTGCCTGCCTGCCTTCCTTCCTTCCTTCCTTCCTTCCTTCCTTCCTTCCTTCCTTCCTTCCTTCCTTCCTTCCTTCCTTCCAGCATTGTATAGAAGAAAAATATAGTTAAATAAGCCTTCCATCATTCAACCTACTTTTCATTGCCAACTGATTTCAAGGGATCTAAGAAAAGGGCCCTTGGGCCCTTGGGCCCTAAAGCAATGGTGGGTAACTTTTTTTCCCCTTGCACACTGCCCATTCAATGAACAGGGAATAATTTTACCCAGTAGTACTGTCTTTCATTGATGGGCACAACTATAACCATCTGAAGCACAGCTGACACTGAACGGGTTTTTCTTCTGTCTGTTATCATCTCCTTTTCCTTTTCCTGGAATTCTTTCTCTTTCTGACAGTATCATTTCTCCCTCTCTTTCTTCTCAAACAGTACCATGAAAGAAAGCAGGTTATTTTGATCATAGGTCTGAATTGTTTACTTGCAGAGGACTCTTGGAGCGCAGCTGAGGACAGATCACTTATTTATTTATTTAATTGATTTGTAATGCCACCTATCTCAACAAATGACTCTGGGCAGCGAACGATAACAAAGACAATAAAAATGATTACATCCTAAATACAAGGTTTAAATACAAAATTTAAAATACATAGCAGACAAGAAAAACAAAACAGTCAACAATGCTAATATAGCAAGGAGACAGGTCCTTTCATGCACACACACACACACACACACACACACAACAAGCATGTTATTGAAATTCTTCCACTGAATATTTCATTTCACTAGTGTCCTGGTGTGTAAAATCTTTTATCTAACCAACTGTCTCAGTGAAGAGCTTGCAAATGTAACTGGCAAAAGAAAAAAAAAACCTCTTTTCAATGTCATCCATATATTTTGTAGTGTGTGTAAAAAACTATTTATATAGTTTTCTTGAGCTAGGGACATAAATTCAATAGTTAATGATTGGATTCTGGACTGTAATCTTATTTTTCCTTTTTGTGTGAGAAGCTGTGTGAAATATAGAGGGATGAATGTGTGGAAAGCATGTGACAGATCAAAATCATGTACAGTGCCACCAACCTCACATTTCATGAAAAGTGAACAACAGTCCAATGGCCATGAAGTAGGTAGAGATTAAAAAGAAGAAGAATAAATTAAAAAAACAAAAACCAAATAGGTTAAGCCTGAAAGATGGGAGAAAATAAGAATAATGGTTCATGCGTAAATGTTTCAGCTATAAATAGTCTTCACAGAGTTGAACAAAACAAAACAAAAACAGAGTCACCTTTAATATCTAACAGTAGATATTTCTTCCCCCCTTTCTCTTTTATACTAGAGCAAGCATTTATATCCCACTCTGGGGTCATTCCCTTTTTAAAATGGCAGTAGATAATAATATAGTATTTATCACAGCATTACTTTGTTTATTTAGATATAAAATGCATATTTCACTACTCCCCCAAGGACATGATTCTTATTTTTTATTTATAATTATTTAATGAACAGTCCACCTGCAAAAGTAAGTAGTAAGAATAGGGTTTCCTTGTTTTACCTGTGGGCCCTCATTTGAGACCAAACTACCCTGGCTCCTATTTTAAGTATACTACTGGCATTTGGGAATAACCCTCTCCCTTTTTCAAAACAGACTTTAAAAAAATGGTTATTAAGCCTGTGTGATAGATTTTGTTTCTTTACAGCCTCTTTGAACTGATATTATGGTCTAGTTTTCTTTTCTTGAGCTCCTATTTCTAAGAGTTTGCTTTCATTTTCTAGCTGCAGTTTTATAACATTTAGATGGGAATTATGATTTTTTAATCATCTTATTTTTATGCTTCCCTCCCAGGAAATATTTACATGGGAGGCTTATAAATAGTCTGGGTGAATGAATAAATAACTTTTACATACCATTATACTACACCTATCAAATTTGTCTTGGTTTCATTTTCTGAAAGCAACACATAATATTTTTCTCCCTTGAAGCATGAAGATAGAGTTGTGTAAACTTAAAGGTGAACTGCAGTCCATCAATCTGTTGGAAGATAACTGCCACTAAGGATAATATGCCACAACCAGGCATACTTCAGGGAAAAGAGTTTGTGATAAAGCACAGATGGCCCAAATCAATCCAATATCACTTACAGGAACTGAACAGTCTGACAAAATGACAGGAGAGCTAGAAAAAAGAATTGAAAATGCTTAAAAGTATATTAAAACTTAAAGTAGACCAGAAATAACCTCAGCCAAAAATTACTTTTTTTTTCTTTTGGAAGAAAGGTAAATTGTGAGGCAAGTGGCCAAAACTGTATCACTGCCTAACAATCTTCTGACAATTGTGCTGGCTTTTGGAGTGTTTTATCCTTAGTATTGTTTTAAATCATGCATGTATGCATTTTTTGGCAAACAAGTTGAAAATAGTATATGTAAAATACATTATAAATTGTTTTTAAGATACTGTTCAGCTGTAATAAAAGAAAGCATGGAAGCATTGCATAACATAACGTGGAATGAAGAACATTCTCAGAAGTCAAATAACTAAGTTAAATTATTATCCACTGATAGCTGGCTTCTAGCACTGTACATTTTTTTTTTTCATCTATCAAGCTACTTTAGTTTAAACATTGCTTATATTTGAGTGTTTTACAATATCCTAATGCACAAAATGTTTGATAATGTGAAGGCTAGAGTTAAAATGAAAAAGAAGGCTGAGTTCTTTCGAATCCTAAACTCTTCATGAGAGAAGAGGCTGTACTTGCAGTGTCTTCATGGATAATAGCCACTTACTCTTCCAAGTGTGCGGTGGTTGCTCTAGTTGCTATGGCAATAAGTATTACAAAATGTTTTGTGAGTAAATCTTTCCTAGATGGAACAGTTTGGATTACAGCCATCATTCATTAAAACATAAATATGCTAGTTTCTACTCGAAAGAATCCTGAAGTATTCACTTTGTGACAACCCCCCCTCCCCTCCACCTGGCTTTTTGTTCCTTTAACTGAGTTGATACCCTGCATAGCAATACAATAAATCTGTATGAAGCACTGTGGGCTGGCTTTGCCAGGAACAATGATATTACAAATATAATAACTAATTTAAATAAATAAATCTATACAACTTTTTAGGCATAAATCATTATTTTTCCTCCATGGGATATAAAAAAAAAACAAAAAACCAAATCAAAACAAAACAGAAAAACAGGTAACCAAATATAAAGCTGGAAATACAAAAGGAGTAATTTATCCACACAAAGTGAATTACTGTAAAATTTTGCTGAAGGGAAACAGTCCTTAAGGCTAGTTTTGTAAGATTTTTGCTGTTGTTTTGATAATTGCAGTTTTGATTATGAGGGATGAAAGTCCCAACATATTCCACACCTTTTGATAATAATTTTTTAAATGCCATCCTTTTAGCATTTATTTTTCAAGAATTTATATTCAGATATTTCATTGTTCCAAATGTGTAGGCCAAAAGAAAGATAGGGCATTGCAAATGTGTTAGATTTGTCTAGTCCCTATTCAGTTCCAGCACGTTTTCTTAAAAAAAAAAAAAAAATCAGTCAGAGGTCTGACTACAACCTTGGATATAGCCCAAAGAGACCTATGAATGCTATTAAGAAATTAAAATGTTAGTGTGATCAAAGAGGGAAATCATTAAATAAGTAACTTGAGATCAATCATACTAACTATAATTAATTTTAGGTGAAAGTACATGGTTCTTGCCTTGTCTCATCAGTACTTTTTGGACCATGGTTTCCAGCACACTTAAAACCAAGTAAACTGTTGTCCTTGAGAAATACATTCCTTTTATGGGCTTTTGAAGATAATAAACAAGTTGTTGGATTTAAGATGAGCTGGATTTTTAAAAGATTTTTGTCCTTTTCCCTTATATTTGAAGAAAGGTAAGAAATCACATACTTATTGAATTCAAACTGATATATGTTTTTAAAAGATTAAAGGTTCATCCCTTAACTGAAACTGGCAAGTATAAAAAAATTCTTACTGTTGTTTTAATTTTTGGCAGATGGATGAAAATATCCAGAATGATGGAACCTTTAGAGGATATTAACCTCTAAATTTAGCTGAATACCTTTAAGGGTTTAATCACAATCAAAATTTTGAAATATTTTGCCTCTATAAATAGCAGGGATGAGGAAAAAATAGCACTGTATCATCTAAATTGCCAAGCAAAGAGCTTCTGGAAAGATTGTGTTGTACAAAAGCAAAAAGTGCTGTATGCTGAGGTAAAATTAAACCATTCAAATCTGTATTTATTTTTTTTAAAAAAACACCTCTTTGCTTCCCACTTGCTATGTCTGAGATTCTGCAAAGCATGAAAGTCATCTGAATCTCCAAGTCATCTTTAATTGTCTCTGAAGCAATTCAAAGGCACATGATTTGCTTCGATGCCCCCAGTCAATACAAGACTCAATTCAAAGAAATGATTCTGTGGAACTTTGCCTGCAGTAAAACAAGAAAAAGCATGGCCTTGTTGAATAAAAAATGGTTTATTGGGATACTTGTACATTTTCAAAGCTCATGAACAGCCTAGAAACTTTAAGATACAACAGTCTCTAATAGACAAACCATTGCATTCAAGTCTTATAATTTGTATATTTTAATTGGTTTAAGATATGATATTTAAAAACATGTACAGTACTTTTAGTGGTAGACGTATTTCTGGGGAATAACATAGCTTTGAAATTATTTGGAATATTTTCCAATTCATATCACTTTTCATGTTTAGCCACACTCTTCCTTCTTTTTATGCCACACAAGTTTGTTCTGAGGCTTAAAATATTAGTCATAGATCAATATGGATTTATTGGTTAAGCTGTGGGGAGACAGTGCAAGGTAAAATTGATAGTGTGAAGTGAAAGAAGAAAAATGTTTTGTGTTTTATATAACATTTGGTTTACAATTATTTAGTGTTTTACAAAGCTCATCAATATTGTCATCTCTTTATTTCAGTTGATAGGTCTATTTATTTATGCTGCTAATTATTGTGGCTGTATAATCTGTGGCATGTCTGTTCAGAAGTAAATCATATCATGTTTAATAAAAGTTACTCCCAGATGAATGTGCATTAAATTGAAGGATTATTTGTCTGGAATAGTAATGTTGAAAACAAACAAAAAAACTGAAGAAGAAACATTATAAACACTTGGAAGTTAGAATGCAGGATTTGGATGATCAAGATCATTAAAAGAGATTAGGCAATTCAGAAGTGTGTGGCTCTTTTTTTTTTTTTGCCCTTACTTGGGGTGAAGTATCCTGCTGCATTCTGATTGTTGGTATTGATTGAATTCCGTATCTTATTTGTTTCTCTAGAACTCTTTTGTACAGCTATGCCTTTTGCCAGTGAAGTGAAATGCTACCATTATGGGCTTATCCACACTGCCTGGTTGCCAGAGCAGGCCAGCAACATTTTTTGGAGGGATCAGATGTCATTGTGTACTTACCCCTTCTCCTATTTCCATTGCAAATGCAACCTCTATATGTGTTTTCTCACTACAGTTTTAATACACTCTTTCCGCCATCTTACCTCAAGTGCTCCAATTCACTTGGTCTGGTGCTTTTTACCTCATTCAGATTCACCTCCCAGAAGAGGTTAATCGTATTTGCTGTTTTGCAGAAGAAGGTTACCAGTAATTATTACCAGTCATTCTACAATAGCACAATGGCTTAATACTAGCCTTGCAGTAGACTAGACTAAACTAGACTAGACTAGACTAGACTAGACTAGACTAGAACAGTTGCTCATATAAAATCCATCAGAATTTTTTTCTAAATACTTTTTTTCCTCTGAGATAGTCACTTTTCACTGGGTGTGTGTGTGTGTGTGTGTGTGTGTGTGTTTGTGTATTTCATCATTTTTCCTGTCATTTAAGCAGAAGGGTTTTACTCCAGTTCTCTCAATGTTTAAGAGAGGCTGTATTAAAAATAAAACCAACAATCCAGTCCTATACAAAAGTAAAAGTTATAATGGTTAATTTTGGTGATAGATATGACATGTGAAATAATAAATTCAAATAGCTAATCATGAAAAATTAATGGGTCCCAAGTTTTAAGTAACATTAAATTAACTTCCTATGACCTAGGAATGAAATTAATTCATTACAAAATATTGTTCTGTGTTTATTGGACTCTTTGAGTACTGTTTAAAAAGTGATGGAGATCAGATTTTTTTCTGTTGGCCTTATAAGAAATTTGAGGGCTCTCTGATTCATATGATATTCATATTCTTTACATAGATCATTTTTGGTTTCAGGTCATCAGATATATTAATATAACTTCTGGAAAAACATGGTATTTAAAGATGTTAATCTGATGCCAGATTACACTTGAAAACCTAGGAATTTGACACTTTATGAAGAACTTAGGCTCCCTTGATCCTAGGGTTTGGCTAAGAGGATTATCCTTTGTAGCTGAAAAGAAAAGAATATTCCACAATTCAAAGTATGGATTCAAGAAATGTGTTCATTTTCAATTTTTAAAATATATTTATTTTGTAAAAAAATAAAGATGGAAAAGTATGTTTCTATATAGTTTAGATTTGCTATATTAAAGGACTGAGTATACCTACTTTCTTCTTGCCCCATTTTTATGCAGCCCCATGACAAATTCTACAAGTGGCATTTGACCAAAATGGTTATGTAGACATGATATATAACATTCAGAGAAGGAGACTATGTAGTAAATGCAACATAGTACATCACTCTATTTGAAGCAGCATTTCAAGTTGGCTTAGAGATGAGCTCTTCCACAGAATTTGAAAACTGGGTGAGAGGCCTGAAGTAAAGGTTAATGAAAAACAACAGTATGTTTAATGTGGTAAAGAGCTATCTATCAGAATGCCAGCAATCAATATTTCAGCATCACTCTTCCTGAATACAGTAATTTAAAAAGTGGGATAAATAATCTGTTAATTAAAATTGCAGTAATGATAAATATGGAAGGGAGGGTAGGATCGGAAGATGTCAGGAATGCCAGTGATGAAACTCATGCATAATAAGTCCAATGTTTTACTTAACTGTTAGTCTACCTCCATGTTCTGATTTTTTTCCCCAAAACTTTGCAACATCAGCCATTTCATCCTTTTGTGGTCCATATCTAGACAAACCACAATGTTTGATTTAATATTTTTCAACCCAGATTTTTTTTTTAATTGCAAACTAGAACACATCAGTAGAATAAATCCTTGTGAAGATTTTTCCTGTGCTTTTGGGTAGAGATTTTGTTTTTCTCCTTTGCTGGAATGACAGGGTAATATAAATTCAACTGAAAGTAGCTAAAATGAAGACAATTTTTAAGTTTGCCATGATCTCAGATTTGGATTCTAAGCAGTTAGTAAACTACTTGACTATGAAGCACAGCCATCAGTGACACCACAGTCAAATAAGAAAGTAGTAACAAGAAGAAGCAATTATACCTGCTGATGCTTTTAGCCAAGAAATCTACTCACAATTAGAGTATGAACATTTGTTCCTATCTGGTGTTTTTTATCAGCTTATTGGTTTAAAACAAGCTCATGAGATACTAACAATGGACCTAGCTGGTCAGTTGGATAGAATTTATAACAGATAAACCTTTAACCAGGTTGGCCTAGGACATATTGCTGCCTGACTCAAAACGTAAGGTGTGTCTTCTCCATTTCTTTCCCAGGAATTACAGTTAAACCCCTTCATGGATCACTGCCTTGTCATGGCAAAGGGGCTTGTGTAACTCAGTGAAGCCATGAGCTATACCGTGCAGGGCCACCCAAGACGGACAGGTCATGACAGAGAGTTCTGACAAAATGTGGTCCACTGGAGAAGGAAATGGCAACCCACTCCAGTATCCTTGCCAAGAAAACCCCATGGACAATGTTAAAAGGCTAAAAGATATGACGCCGGAAGATGAGCCCCTCAGGTCGGAAGGTATCCAATATGCTATTGGGGAAGAGCGGAGGGCAATTCCAAGTAGCTCCAGAAAGAGTGAAGCGGCTGGGCCAAAGCCGAAAGGACGTTCAGCTGTGGATGTATCTGGAAGCGAAAAGAAGGTCCGATGCTGTAAAGAACAATATTGTATAGGTACGTGGAATGTAAGATCCATGAACCAAGGCAAGCTGGATGTGGTCAAACATGAGATGACAAGATTGAACGTCGACATCTTGGGAATCAGCGAATTGAAATGGACGGGAATGGGTGAATTTAATTCAGGTGACCATTATATCTACTACTGTGGGCAAGAAACCCTTAGAAGAAATGGAGTTGCACTCATAGTCAATAAGAGAGTGGGAAAGGCAGTAATGGGGTACAACCTCTAAAATGACAGAATGATCTCAGTGCGTATCCAAGGAAAACCATTCAACATCACGGTAATCCAAGTCTATGCCCCAACCACTGATGCCGAAGAAGCTGAAGTTGCCTGGGTCTATGAAGACCTACAACACCTTCTAGAACTAGCACCAAAAAAAGATGTCCTTTTCATCATAGGGGATTGGAATGCTAAAGTAGGAAGTCAAGGAGTAATCAGAATAACAGGCAAGTTTGGCCTTAGAGTACAAAATGAAGCAGGGCAAAGGCTAATAGAGTTCTGTCAAGAGAACAAGCTAGTCATAGCAAACACTCTTTTCCAACAACACAAGAGACGACTCTATACATGGACATCACCATATGGTCAATACCGAAACCAGATTGATTACATTCTTTGCAGCCAAAGATGGAGAAGCTCTATACAGACGGCAAAAACAAGACCAGGAGCTGACTGTGGCTCAGATCATGAGCTTCTTACTGCAAAATGCAGGCTTAAATTGAAGAATATAGGGAAAACCACTAGACCACTCAGGTATGACTTAGATCATATTCCATGTGAGTACACAATGAAGGTGATGAATAGATTTAGAGGATTAGGTTTGGTAGACAGATTTGGTAGACAGAGGATTAGATCTGGTAGCCTGAAAAACTATGGACGGAGGTCTGTAACATTGTACAAGAGGCAGCAACTAAAACCATCCCAAAGAAAAAGAAATGCAAGAAAGCAAAATGGCTGTCTGATGAGGCTTTACAAATAGCTGTGGAAAGAAGGAATGTGAAAAGCAAGGGTGAAAGGGAAAGATATAAGCAACTGAATGCAGATTTCCAGAGAATAGCAAGGACAGATAAGAAGGCCTTCTTAAATGAACAATGCAAAGAAATTGAAGAAAACAATAGAATGGGGAAGACTAGAGATCTCTTCAAGAAAATTGGAGATATCAAAGGAACGTTTCATGCAAAGATGGGCATGATAAAGGACAAAAAAGGCAGGGACCTAACAGAAGCAGAAGAGATTAAGAAGAGGTGGCAAGAATACACAGAAGAACTATACAAGAAAGACCTTAATGTCCCTGATGTCCATGCTGGTGTGGTCACTGACCCTGAGCCAGACATCCTAGAGAGTGAAGTCAAGTGGGCCTTAGGAAGCATTGCTAACAACAAAGCTAGTGGAGGTGACAGTATTCCAGCTGAGTTATTTAAAATACTAAAAGACGATGCTGTTAAAGTGCTGCACTCAATATGCCAGCAAGTTTGGAAAACGCAACAGTGGCCACGGGATTGGAAAAGGTCAGTTTACGTTCCAATTCCAAAGAAGGGCAATGCCAAAGAATGCTCAAACTATTGCACAATTGCACTCATTTCACATGCTAGCAAGGTTATGCTCAAAATCCTACAAGCTAGGCTTCAGCAGTACGTGAACCGAGAACTACCGGATGTACAAGCTGGGTTTCGAAGAGGCAGAGGAACTAGAGATCAAATTGCCAACATTCGCTGGATCATGGAGAAAGCACGAAAGTTCCAGAAAAGCATCTACTTCTGCTTCATTGACTATGCAAAAGCCTTTGATTGTGTGGATCACAACAAACTGTGGCAAATTCTTAAAGAGATGGGGATACCAGACCACCTTACCTGTCTCCTGAGAAATCTGTATATGGACCAAAAAGCAACAGTTAGAACCTGTCATGGAACAATCCATTGGTTCAAAATAGGGAAAGGAGTACGACAAGGCTGTATACTGTCACCCTGCTTATTTAACCTATATGCAGAGTACATCATGAGAAATGCCAGGCTGGAAGAATCACAAGCCGGAATTAAGATTGCAGGGAGAAACATCAATAACCTCAGATATGCAGATGATACCACCCTAATTGCAGAAAGTGAAGAAGAACCAAAGAGCCGCTTGATGAGGGTGAAAGAGGAGAGTGCGAAAGCTGGCTTGAAACTCAACATTAAAAAAACTAAGATCATGGCATCTGGACCCATCAATCCCTGGCAAATAGAAGGGGTAGAAATGGAAGCAGTAACAGACTTCATTTATTTGGGCTCCAAGATCACTGCAGATGGAGACTGCAGCCATGAAATTAAAAGACGCTTGCTCCTTGGGAGGAAAGCTATGGCAAACCTAGATAGCATATTAAAAAGCAGAGACGTCACCTTGCCGACAAAGATCTGCATAGTCCAAGCTATGGTTTTTCCAGTAGTAATGTATGGCTGTGAGAGCTGGACCATAAAGAAGGCTGAACGCCGAAGAATTGATGCCTTTGAACTGTAGTGCTGGAGAAGACTCTTAAGAGTCCCCTGGACTGCTAGGAGGTCAAACCAGTCAATCTTAAAGGAAATCAACTCTGATTGCTCATTGGAAGGATTGATAATGAAGCTCAAGCTCAGATACTTTGGTCACCTAATGCGAAGAGAGGACTCTTTGGAAAAGAGCCTGATGCTGGGAAAGATGGAAGGCAAAAGGAGAAGAGGACGGCAGAGGATGAGATGGCTAGATAGCATCACTGAAGCAATGAGCATGAAATTGAGCAAACTCAGGGAGGCAGTGAAAGATAGGAAGGCCTGGCGCAATATGGTTCATGGGGTCACGAAGAGTTGGACATGACTTAACGACTGAACAACAACAACAACAACAACAGTTAAACATTATTTCAATGGTGATGATGCAAAGCATCCTCCATCTCAGCTATGGGAAACAGATTTGTTTAAGGAATGAAGGTCACATTACCATTAGAAAAAGACATCTCTTTTCTGTAAGAGAGAAACAGCTGGGGTTTTCACAATTGCCTCTTAGACTTTGACAGCTGAGAGCCATTGCAACAATTCCTACAATCCTAAGGGCAGGGTCAGTAGCATCAGCCATAGGTTTAGGTTTTGGTTCATTTCCTTTTCATACTTGAACTATTAGTAATGTAATTTACTAGAATATGGTAGACAAGTATCTTTTAAAATAGATATGTGGCCTCTGAAATATATTTTAGCAAGTTCCTTTCTTCAATTTAATTCAATGTTTCCCAATCTTGGCAACTTTAAGACATGTGGACTTCAGCTCTCAGAATTGGGAGTTGAAGTCCCCACGTCTTAAAGTTGCCGAGGTTGGGAAACACTGCTTTAACTCTTTTGGAGCACCAGTGGCAGACAATGGTTTCTTCCACTGCAATATGGTGGTGTCCAATAATGACTTCCTCCTTTGATCCTCCTCCTTTTATCTTGTGAAAATGGAAATCACAGAATTCCAGTTAATATTACCCATAGTCAGTGAAGACTGATATGCATGGTTAAAATCCTTTTTTTTTTTTTTTTGTTGCTTATTACACTTTGTTTTTCTATTTCTCTGTTCTATATAACATAAATTGTTTGAATTTTTTTCTTTTAATTTACATTTCTATACTTGCGCAACTGAGACAACATTCTGAATATGTCCTTTTTATATGATCCCATTTTCCTTCCATTGTGATAAAATTTCCATGTTCTCTCTCTCCCTCTCTCTCTCTCTCTCATACACACACACACTTGTATTATGATGTTATGCTATGATGTTATGTGTTATGTGTTATGTGATGTGACGTTACATTATGTCTTGTCATGTTAGTGTAGAACTCTTTCATTTCCAGAGCAGCATGCAAAAATTTCATCTCAGATATAGAAAACTTAACTAGCTGACTATTTATCAGCTTGGATTTCATACTATATTTACAAACAGATCCGCATACACATTGCTTATATTATTTCCATTGTTATTGATGGTTCCTTTTGCCAAAATTCCCACCCTTCCAATGTCATCAAGCACCTGAAAATCTTCCTCCGGTTTGCATGCACAATGCTGTGGTTATTCCATGTACTGAGGATTTTCATTTTCTTTTCTTCTTCCTGTTGTGCTCTCTATCAATTGAACTATTTTTTTTTTCATTGTTATTATTTTATTCCTTGAAACTATGGGTTAACTAGTTAATTGACCTATCAACTTCCAGGTGGCAGCAAAGAGTTGGATGTGTGTGTATCTCTTGGCTGCTATCTAATGGTCAGTTGGATTTGTGTAGCAGAGATGCAGCCAATGGGTAAGTGCTGTTAAAGAGCTGAAGTTTGTGAAAATAGTTAGCTATGGGAGTAGTGTGGAAGCTCTACACTGTGCTAAGAACATAATGAGAGGCAGGCAGGCAGGCAGGCCCTATAGAATTACAAGAGGTGAATCTTTTCAATTACATACTCAGCTACACTGTTAATCCAAGAATGGGCTAGTTAATTTCAAGATTTCACACTCCATAGGTCAACAGGCTCAACCTTTTGACAGCAAAGAAATTAGAGTTGTTGTGCCTCTTGCAAGCCATCTAGCGATTACACCAATTTGTGAAAGATACAGTCTGAATAAGAGTTACTAAAGAGCTGCATTTGGAGAAAGAACTATGCTATAGGGATTGGTCTGGGGGGCATAAGCTATCCTAAGAACATTACACAAGAAGGGAAAATAAATGGTACACTGGCTAGATATGTAATCTAGAAATTATTTGCAATCTTATGAATGAGGAGATACATGAAGTATTCTGACCTGCATTCACTACATAATAATAAAATAAATATATGTTTTATGAATAAATAATATTTATTGTATTAGCTAATTTTTAAACTGTGTTTCAGGATTTAGAGCCTTTAAAAAGGCAGCATATATACAAATTAGTCTAGCGACTGTGTGTTTAAAAAAGAATTTCATCCAATATTTTCATATTATATAATAACAACAATAATTAACATTTCCACATGTAATGAATACTCTTCCCCTGTAGCTTGACACCACACCCACCCATATCAATTGCATGTAATTGACAGCAATACAGTGGTGACACTCAATACATTCTTGAATGACCTATTCTTTAGTTCCTTTTGTTAAAGTATTACCATTTATCTGTATGTATGTTTGTTTCTCATGCCTCTGCTTCAAAATGAATGCACATTTTGACCTTTTGTTTGCCAGTTGGAAAAGCTGACATTCATTGCTCCCAACCAGTAGATTGTAAACTGCCCATGGTGAAAGAGATAAGTAGGATCAACAGGTCATGTTTACAAATGCACCAGATATGATACGGCAGAGTTCATTTTATGATGTTTCTGAAATGCTTAGAATGCTTCATCTAGTATATATTGTAAGGGTTATAATTCATCTTTACAACCTTGTAATGTAGGCTATTACTATTTGTCTAATTCACAAATTTAATAATAATTAGATTTATTCGTTCCATGATTAATTCAAGACAGATTTGAGATTTTAACACATAGAACACTCTTCCCAGAAGAAAACAATACAAAGCAGTCATATCTCATATAGTCATATATTATCTTATCAATATAAAGCAGTCATATCTTATCTTTTTTCCAAAATATTGAAAAATTGTTGTGAAAAAGGGAGGACCAGTACCCCATTAGGGAGTCTCCAGGTACAAAGGAGCACCTCAAGCATGTAGGTGGAAACATGTTAGGGGACAGAAATGGGGAATGACAAGTCAAAGATCTCCCTGGCTGCTCCTTTGGGAAGAACCCCTTTGGGATGGATGTTCCTCACCTGGGTCACAGGTTTATTGCCTGTACAGGCAGGAATGAGGAAACGCCATGCATGGAATGTATGTCTGGAATAGGCTAAGCTTACTGATGCAGCTGGTAATTCAATGTAGCCTGAAATGGGTACTTTCGACTACACGATATTAAAATCTCTAAGACCAAAACGAACGCCTTCTCATCTGCCTTATTGGTATGTAGGGCAGAACTTTCTAATTCCACAAATGTGACTTCTAATTCAATCACACCCAGTGCCCCTCCAGCTCATCCCAAGTCAGATGTCTTGGGCGGAAATGCTGCAGGGAAATTAATGGCACCTTTATTAAAGGGGGAAAAAAATCCTATACCCAGCTGAGCTCTAGGCAATTAGGTTTTGTTTTGACCCACATGCCTTTCTACCCGTCTGATCTGGTAATTTGGAAGAAAGATGCTCCTCCCTTTCAAAGGGACCCACAGACAGTCATTAGGACCCTGCAGTCAATTATTGAAAGCCATAATCCATCTTGGGGAGATGTGATGCAGCTGCTGAACATCTTTTCTTCCAGGGATGGGATTTTTAAACTTTTTTTTTTCTTTTGAGAAAATGGCTGATATAGCCAGAAGTTCCAGTCCCTGGCAAGCAGTCCCAACCTGTTTTGCCTGGCCAGCAAACCACCCCATCTGGGACTGTAATGACTTTACAGTTAAAACTGTATAGAAAAATATACCAGAACTAAAGAAAACCTATTAGAAGCCCTTCAAGAGGGGGACACAAAACTTTTCTGGCCAGCCCCAGACATTTCACCACCAGCACCATTTTCCAAGGCACAACTACCTCCTTTGGCAGCAGGTATCCCTGTAACACACCTCCAGACAACTCCCTGCTTGTATCCAACCCTGTTGGAGGAAATTTTGGACTCAATACCCAATGACTAGAGCCTGGGGATGCCCAGAGTAACCCAACATTTACTGGTCTCTCCATTCCACTAAAATGGGATCCTGAAGATGAATGTTTACCAGCACTTACCATTGGAGGCAAAGCTTATGATTGCCTCATAGACACCATGCAACCACTTGTTTAATTATCCATCTCCCTTTCAAGGGTTCCACTGGACCTGGCGCTTGCAATAGCATTATTGGGGTGGGAGGTAAATTAATGCCAACTGAATTCACTAACAAAATGAGGTTGGAAGTGGGACCCCTGTCCTTGGATCACTCTTTTACTTCTGTCCTCAACCACCTTTGTCCCTAATGGGTAGAGACTTAATCTGCAAACTTGGGGCCACAATAAAATGTACTCTGGATGGGCTGATTTTGGAAGTGATTTTAGCAGTTCCCCTGACCCACATGCATTGCTTAACAACTCTTTTTGTAAACAAGCCATACCCCCTCCCTCTAGACTTACAGGATTTGCCTGCCTCTCTGTGGGGATGGGGTACCACAGAAGTAGGTTTAAAATTGGCTCCAGAGCTCATCCAAGCCATCCTATGTATGAAGATATCAACAACAAGCAGCAGGTACAAGTCCTTTGGGGAGTTTTAGGCTTTTGCAGATCCTGGATCCCCTCCTTCAGAGAACTGGCTAAATCACTTATCCAGTTAGCCCTCCAAGATGCCCAAAAGCCTATCCAATGGACTAAAGACTCAACACACCTTTTTTTAGGATATCCTCTCATCTTAAAGGTTGCACATGATGGGCGTGCCTCCTTCTCCTTGTGTGTGTGCCTCCCTGCTCATTCCTGCTCCCAAGTTCATGTGCATGTGTGTGCACACATGTTCCCCTTTCCCTCAGGTCTCCAGAATACAAGTAGGGGTATAAGAGTACTTTTCAAAGGATATTTCTAGACTTTGGGAACTTCCATCCCATAATCCTGGATTTCCCTAAGTCTCAACTCCTATAGCTAATACTCTAGCTGAAAATGTAAGGCTTCTCTTTCTCCTTAACTTTGCTCTTCTGATTTATGTCTTCTTTGCTGATTCCTTTGTAACTGCTCCACCAGCTTTTTCAAGCTCCTAGTAGCAATCTTTCAGTTCTCCCACCTTTGCACATGCTCATCTCCATTCCCCACCCTCTGTCCCTGGTTGCTCCACAAATTCGTATTGAACTAAGCTAGCAAAAAGGAAAAGACACCACTAAATATAACAATAGGCAATAAAATCTGAATAAACTTTAATCAATGTTCCCCAAAAACAAACATCTTCTTCTGCAGTCACAGGATCATGGTTGTTATATTTAAACTTGCAAATGATTATGTGCTTCAATACAATAGTGCTGCTGAAAATAACAGCATCTCAGCTCTTGTATCACTTTTCTACCTCTGAATCCTTTGCTAAGTGCAAAGAGACCAAAGCAAACAAAATTGTTCTTTGTCTCCTAAATACCAATGTCTGTTAGCACTTTATCTTCCCATTTATTCCATTTTTTAAAAATTTTATCTCTGAGTCACTCACTGCTTTTTTATAGGATCTCCATGACTTTCCCTTAATTCTATCTTCTACTGTAAGTCTGGATGGAATTTGAGTTTTCTAGTCTCTTCAGGTTGATCTGCTAAGAATGCCTCTTTAATAAAGGTATCCAAGAGGCTTTACCTTTTCCCTTTTTCCCCCATCCCTCTGCCCTCTATAAAGGAGGTGCTTTGATGCCCAGTGGCCCCTAAAACCCTGCTTCCATAGTTTGCTCCTTTGCCCACAAACGTGGGCATAGGGAGCAAAGAGAAGGATTAAAGCTTATATTTTATTCCTGGATAAGCAGTCCAAATGGCCAGACACCACAAGATCAATCTTTATGGGCAGACCAGGGTTCCTGCATACCCACCCCATGGCTTCCCAGATGGATGTGCACCCTCCACATGACTTCACAATGACCACCCCATGAGGGGGCTACTCGACACTGGCTCCAGACTAGCCTTGCAGCTACCTCAAGTCTAATACCAGATCTACATCAAGTCTTTAAGTAAAAGAACATCCTCCACTCAAAGTGGGGAAGAGCTCTGCAAACCAAAAGGGCTTCAGGAGCTTGGGCAAAGCTGATGTCCCTTTCTGCACACTCCCACCCAAAAGCTGGTAAGGATCAAAAAAAGAACAGCTAAAGCATTAGAGGCTAAACTATCAGTAAGATTTTTTTTGTCTCTCTCTCCCCCTTTTGTCCCATTTGGTTTCTTTCTTTCTTTTTTCTTTCTTTCCCATCAATGGCAAGAGCCAATGTTTTTGTAATTGGTGTCCCAAGTGTTCAAGCTGCCTTAGTTAAACAATTACCACACCAAGAAAAGGAGTATCCCAATGTCATGGAAGACATTATTCCTATTTCCCCAGCCAAGTTGTTAGACTGGGTGAGTGCCTGCTACTCATTCACTAGGTTGGCACACAAGCCTAGAGGGAACACACTGGAATCTGGGAGGAAAGGAAGGGTGTTGGTTCTCCTTTTGCTTCCCACGGGCATGTGGTAACATCCTCCCACAGACAACATAAATGCCTCTGACTGCTGAGCCAGGGCTCTATGTCCATCCATGCCAGGAAGGGATTCCCATGCTTCAGGTTGCCTCCAATAAAACAGCATGGAATTTTCGATGAGCTCAGCCTGCAATATTGCCATCATAACTTTGTGTTCAGCACTTATTTTTGAACAAGTAGCACACAATACAGCTACAGAGCAATTGGCTCCCTACAAATAGAAATGCTAGCACTGGGCAAGATAGTTTCCAGAATAGGTTAGTTTTAACCAGATCTTTGAAGCCAAAGGTGTTGTTTGTGCAGTGACCAGGACAGAACACTGTATCTTTGTACCTGAGAGCCAAAGAAGAAATGCATTCTGCACCTCCAAGACCCCAGAAGCTGCAAGAAGGCATGGATTGAACCCTTTGACTTCTATGGAAAATCATACTGGTTGCTGGAATCATCTGAGGCATCACTTCAGTGGGACTCTGGAAGCATGGACATGATCTTCCTATCACCATCTGAACTATTATTTGGAAGACCACCAGATGTAATGAAGAGGCTAGATTCCCATTTACGGGGCCTAGAAAGGGGGGACTCTGTGCTTTTCCTATCTCTCTTCCCTACACAGGCACCCCCAGCAATTGTGGTGACAGAGCACCCTGACCCAGACCCTGCTGCTAGAGGAAGCCCTGCATCGCTTTGAACCTGGAAATTTGGTGTGGCTCTGCTCCTTCTCCAGGAGCTCCCCACTACAGCTGAGGTGGAAGGCAGCATTCCAAGTGCTGCTGACAACTCAAACACAGTGAAACTGGCAGAGTGAATCACCTGGATCCACTAGTCACATGTGAAGCCTGCAATGGTGGACCACAGCATTGCTACACCCCATAGATTACAACCAATGAAACTTCAAGAGATTAATCAGTGGGGCTTGAAAAGTTTTCTAGGACTCTAAATTATTTGAAACTATAAAAGCAGCAAAATGGGCTTTCTAATTAACTGCTTCATATTTATGCTATTGGCTTTAGGAGTCGGAGGACTAATAAGGTCAGGATTTCATTCAGAAAAGGAAAATATTTGGGAATATTTGGCCAGGGAAGTTTTCAGTGCCACAGATTTCTATTGGTGGGGAGAAAATCAGACGGGTGTGTGTTAACATCTTGTCTTATAGGAGTACTTGCAACCCCAAGTGTCATCTGGAACTATGCAATACTTAAGAATTTTGATATGGCCACCACTTACAATACAATGTTTAGTTGGGGTCCAGCTACCAAAAGTTATGACAGGACAGACTTGACTTTAAATGTAGCAGCTGTAACTGCTGCAGAGAGCTGTGTAAAATTGGTTAATTGCATGCAACCTGTGTTTAAGGTTCCCCACTCTCAGAACCTAACTAACTCCTATATGCAATACAATCACATGGAGGAAATACCCTTTACTTTTTCACACATCAAATTATGCTTAGGATGGTTCCTTCTTTGGGGAAAATGTGTTTATTCCTACAGTCCTGCACATCCCACAGGAAGTCCATGTCCCCTGGAAAGGATGACCATGGTCCTCCCTTCTGCACCTAATAGTTATAATCGAGAAATTCAGTCATTGACCCCTGATTGTGACTCAGATATATCTTTGCCTAGTGAAGCAAAATACATCTCCCTTGCCATTTCTTCAGTAGGTATCCCAGGATTATCCACCTGCAATGCCCACAACATCAACAGATTAGTCTGTGCAATTGCCAAAGGCCTTAAAACCACCTCTAGAGCCCTAGATGCCCTCAATCAGGAGCTAATGAAAGTTGTGAAGACCGCTTCGAAAAGAGGACTGAAATTGATTATTTGCTCCTATGACATAATCATGGCTGCAAAGCATTTAAGGGCATGTGCTGTTTTAATCTATCTGATAATTCCCAGTTAATAGAAGGAAATATGTGGGATTTAAAGACCTTGGTCCACAACATTGGCTATGATCAGAGCTTCTTTGATTTTTCATGGCTCACCTCCTGGTTACTGAACTTTGCCTGGTTAAGGGAAAAATCTTCTGAGAATTTTAGGCTTGGTGGCAATGGGAATATTTGTCTGTTTTGCTCAATGCCTATGCCCTTGTTTAGGATGTTTTGGGGAATGCTTCTTTGTCCCCAAATGAAAATCAGTCTCTATTCCTCCCAGGCAAATAACTTAATGATGATGCAAATTGGCGAAAAGTACAAACTTGATTCACACAATGATTTATCTGGGTGTGCATAGAATATTCTACTCTTTGCACAAAGGGGGGAATTATGAGAAGTAAATCCCCCACCATGCAGTCTTCCTGCTGTGGTCAAAGCAAAAGGTGAGAAACTAAATTAGAATGGGCCAAATACATAGATTAAAATGCAACTAGAGACGCCAAGCTAATAACATTCCTTCCTAGCTGAGGTTTTACAGAGATGTCTTTGATCAGATAGGGAGGGATGCTTTCCCCCTAGGAGATTACCATTTCAATCAACAAATTCTAAACAGGCAGAAAACCGCAACTACAGGGTACCTAACTATAGAGGGCTCTTTCTCGGAATGCCGGCCAAGTACATTTTCTTGGAATTCCTGAAGGGGGTGCTTGTGTGCACTTTTGAGGAACAATAGCAATAGTTTCTCTCTATAAAAGCTTAAAGGAAAAGGATCTTTGCTGCCACCCTGACAGCTGACTCTGTACATTTGCTCCCGGAAATAAACTTCATCTCTGTTTCAAGCAGCTGCCTGCACATTTTTATTCCCAGCTCAGAAATGAACTTGGTAAGATTTCTTTCCAACAGTACTTATTTTTTTGTACACTCACAAATTCTTTGTTCAGAATTTTCCCTTTCTATGTATGTATTATTTTGTCTCTGCATCCTCCTACTTATGAGATAGAATATAAGTACTTAAAATTGTTCTTAGAAAACTAGATTTGATGTCAGTGGAGGTATCAGTGTGAAATAAGCTTGGAGAAGTATATGAGTTCAAGAGTATAGGTTACAAATGCAGTGGCATGGGAATACAGTCTTGGCTTTTCAGTTGGCTTTATTTGCCTGAACTCAGCCATCTCTTTTTGTGAACTAGTGTACAGCGTGAAAATTTAAACCCAATTTTTTTTTTAAATAATATTTTATTAGGATTTTACATAGTTAAAAGCTAACACAGAATGAGAAAAGATTTACAAACAAAAAAGAAGAAAGAACAAGAGAAAAAAAAGAAAAGAAAAAGACATATAAAATCTCTCCCCTCAAATATAAACATTTACAGTAACTTGACACCTTCTCTAATATTACAGAATTAAAAAAAAAAAATCTTCTTCCCATTTCTCATCACTGAACAATAACTAAATTATAGAAAGATTTATCAGTCTTACTCAGAAAAAGCATTAAGAGTACCAATAGTAGTAACTTATATGTTTTAAGCTTAGACAAATAAATCCATTTTGCATTTTGACTTGTTACTTTCTCTAGAATATCAATAATAGTAACATATATATTTTAAACTAGATCCAGAAGGTTTCTTTTACATTCTAACTCATAACTTTCTCTAACAAATAGGAGGTAAAAGATTTATCCCCATATGAAACAAAAAATCTTTATATTGTCTTTCAATCCTGGTTAAAAAAAAAAAAAAAGATTCCAGTAATAAAAACCCAAAATCAGAATGTGTACGATTTAATCCTGGTCAAATAAGTCTACTTTGAATCGATGGCTGGTGTGGGTCTTCTGGGCTGTGTGGCCGTGTTCTGGAAGTTTTGTTTCCTAATGTTTCGCCAGCATCTGTGACCGGCATCTTCAGAGGGCAGGAGCACAGACAGGAGCAGTCCTCTCTGTGCCCACAGAGGTGCCTACAGTTCTCTCTGTGCATACAGAGGTGGGCACAGAGAGAACTGCTCCTGTCTGCGCTCCTGCCCTCTGAAAATGCCAGTCACAGATGCTGGCAAAACATTAGGAAACAAAACTTCCAGAACACGGCCACACAGCCCAGAAGACACACACCAGCCATCGTATTCCGGCCGTGAAAGCCTTCGACAATACTACTTTGAATCCCTTTTTGTCTTTCTTAAGAGGCTTAATTTTTAGTCACTTCTTCAAATAAAGTCTCACATAGTGATTTTTTATCATTTCTGTTTTCAGTAGTAACTTCAGAGATTTAGTACTTCCCTTCTGTGGATCCAAAATAAGATAACTCTCCAAGTCACTCTTCTGATTTATAATCAGGATATCCCTTAAAATCCCTTAAAACATCAGCCAGCATAGTTTGTATATCCATTACAACTTCTTTCTCCATGTCCCCCTTCTGCTCAAATATTTTAAAATCCATTTTCAAATTCAGAACATCTTTTTCTATATCTTCCATATCTTTTTTATAGTCTGGCAATTCTTTATAGTCCATTTTAAAATCCCTATTCAAATAATCCTCAACTTCTGTTTTATCCAGTAGAATATTTTCTTCCTTTATAATCTCTGTTAGATCCAATTTTAAAAATAAGTCCCAAGCACATTGTTTTCAAACAGATTTAAATTCTGCTATAGTAAAATAATGTTCCTCCATTATGTTAGGAAGTATTTTTTCCTTTAATTGCTCTCCGGTTCCCTCCAATTTACCTTCAAAGCCCAGTCTTATATTTTGTTTATTTTCAGAGCCAAAATTTTCCCACAATAAATTTTCTTACAGTTAATTCCAAAATAATCTGCTGTAGTTTGATCAAATTAACAGTCCATTTAAAACAAACAAAGAAACAAACAATTCTTTCAAATCTATCTGGCCCCTTAAGTGTCCACAGCCAACATTCTTAACTCCCTTTAGTTGTTTTCCAAAAATTATTATTTTTTCTTTTTAATCTTTAAACTTACTTAAATCTCCTTTCTCCCAAAATAGAAGGAAATTCTCCTGGTGTACAGTAACTTGCCTTTCAGAAGGTTTTAATTTCCAAGTAAATTGCTAATAAATAATTTCGGTTGTTAATTAAAAGAGGAAGTGAAAGCAAATCTAGAGTCTCTTTAGAGGCTCTGAACCACAGCTTGGGCTTGATGTTTCCCACAACTCCCAGAGTGTTCAATCCCCTGGAGATTGCTAAATTGTGATCTTTTCACAGGAAGCCTCCGTAAGGAGTACTTGTGAAGATCCAGTCATCTTTGTCTGGAGATGGTTCCAAAGAGCCAGACTTTTTGCTGGCTTCTCTTAACCAATGTGGTCATCGGCTCTGCAAAAACATAGCCATCTTCAATCTGCCATTGCTCCCCTAGAAGTCAAACATTTAAACTCAATTTCAAATTAATACAAGAGAACCTTGACACATATATAATCTACTGAAGTGAAGTATGTGTATGGACTTGTCCATGATCTGAGTTAATTTTGCATTAATTCTATTTCAAATGTTTGTCCTTCAGGTAGTACTTATTTTTTTTAAAAAAAAACGTCTGTACAAGGGACATAAGAATTTTGCAAATCAAATGGATGAAGGCAGAACATTGGAGTTGTTCCTGTCCACTACAGGCATTTTGATCAGTTTCTACACAAACAAAATGACAGCTCCATGCTATGTATGTAACATAGTTACAGTTTAGGCATTACAAACTTTAGCAAAATATATTCTGAAGTAATTCCCCAGCATCCAGAGAATTTAGCAGGCAATAGATACTGGGGAATCTATTCAGGAAAAAACAACAACAACACAATAACAATAGTCTGCTGAGAAATAGGTAAATATTCATAAATAAGCATCACCATTCCAGTGGAGGATATATAAAATTCTCCAGTTGTTTGAAATATATTGGAATTCTGAGAAGAACAGCACAAAAAGTATCAATCATATTTTCTCACAAGCCCTACATTTCCCAATGTAGACTAAGAGTCTGTGAGTACACAGATTTTTCAGAATTATTTGCACAAGTTGCCTAAGGATTTCTAAACAAGGTCCAGGGAGAGTAAGGCTGTCTTCATTTGAGTTGACTGAAAGCAAGAAAGAGACAGAGATTGTTGACTTAAACATGTTTCTTAATTGGACTTTAGCAAATTGAGTCAAACTAAAACAGATGGTGTAGACTTTTTTCCCCAAGAACTGAGGACTTCTGTTGTAATTATCTTGAGCTATGATCTTTCACAGTTACCCATACATAAATACCATTTCAATAAATTGGACTCAATATGCAAGCTGTGTGAAGAAGAGCAGCCTGGGAGAGAATATTTATTTCTCCTATACATAATCAGTGCTGGACAGATAATCATCAGTAATGGCTATCTAGCTGAATTGACTATTACTCATTATAAAGAACAATTTTGCTCTTTATATTCTGTATTGTAATATGGGACGAGATATGTAATCTAATGAAAATCTATGTGGATATTCAATTGCCTACACAGAGATTGCTGTTGTTTTGCATTTTCTACTAACTGTGACATCAATAATTTTCCTCATTTCAGTTGAAAAAAGTGGTATATCAAATATCCCATGTATATCAAAGCATTTTTCTAGTTTCACATGATTGCCTGGATTGGACCATCCGTGAAGTATTCTCTTACCTCTTTTAGCCAGTATTTACTGATTACTTTATATACTTATGCAGTTTTTAATAATGCAATATATTGAAGTAATTATTATAATAAAGTATTAGAATGATGGTGGTTAATATGTCATTCATACATAGTGGAAGGTGACTAGGCCAGATATGAGTATGTGGGTATTTATCATATGAAGCAGTGGTTGGTTGGTTGTGCACATTCAGCTACACACAACCTTGCTACATTATGGACAATAAAGCATTTCTTATCTGATTAGATGGAATTAACATGAAATTCCTCAAAATAATTAGGGGCATGTAGCAACAGAGGAAAGATAAGTCTTGTTTAAATATTGTTACAAAAAGAGCAGTGGAGCACATGCAGGATAGATTCAGTTGAACCATTAGCACAAGGGCAGGTACAGTATCTCCTTGAGAAAGAACATTTCATAAGTGGGAATTGTGTGACTATATCTGATGGAAGGCATGAGTGGGGGAGGTTCTGGAATGGAGCTTCAAGGTTGCAGGAGGAGGAAGATACATTCCAGGGGAAGTACCTCCTCAGTCCCCAGCCAGAGTGTGGGAAAGCCAAGAAAATGAGACTGGCCCCATCCTAGGGCCTCATGGTTATAGTTACTGTTGTTGTGGCATAGATTTAGTCTGGGGAGATTCTGTCTATTAGGTGTAAGCTAATAAAGGAGCTAAACTATGCCATTGTGGTCTGTAAATTATTGATCTGAGCATCCACTTGTTGTTGATGTAATAAGGCAGCTGCCAAATACCTAGGTGTCAAAGGAACTCCCTGAGGATCTGTTGCCATGCTTAAGAATTCCTCCCTCTTGATGGGAATATGAGTCTGGTGAGATTGATGTCAGGTTTAGCCCAAGAACAACAGCGAGACAGTTCAGAACAGTTTATCTCCTTTATTAGCTTATACCTAATAGGCAGAATCTTGCCAGACTAAACCTATACCACAACAACAGTAACTATAACCATGAGGCCCTAGGGAGGGGCCAGTCTCATTCTCTTGGCTTTCCCACACTCAGGCTGGGGACTGAGGAGGTGCTTCCCCTGGAATGTCTCTTCCTCCTCCTGGCAACCTTGAAGCTCCATTCCAGAACCTTCCCTGCTCACGCCTTCCATAATCTCACCATTAATAATGGAGATATGATGAAGAAAGTTTTGACAGATGACTTAAAAGTAGAGTGTGATAAAGTACTCCAAGGTACTTAAATCCCAAAGTATTTTGGCTTTCTAGGTAAGTAAGCTCCTGCATTAGGACTTAGACTTGAAAGCTTTTGGAAGAAGCCAGTAGTCCTTCAGACTGTTGAGTAACAGTTTGAATAAGCTGCCTCAGTCAGAATTCAGTCAGCTATGGTCTGTATTTTCTCACATCGGCTCTTCTTCACAGGCAGAGTTACATAATACAAATAACATATTATAATAACCAGGAGATTATATGCATGGTTAACTATGGCCAGACTAACCTTGGATGCTAGCCCATTCCACCAAGCAATTAGACTCAGATAAAATGTTATGATATTGCTAGTCATATTCCACAAGACAATCTCTAATCTCCTTTCTGTATTGCCTAACACGCATCACAGACTTTTCATTCAGGAGAATTGATGAGCAGAATTTGGCAAATATCAATACTGCTCATTTTCTTCAAGCTTTCTTCTATCTAATCATCACCCTTTCTTTGAAAAGTTAGAAAAGAAAATAATAAGGTGGTGAAACAAGGTAACAATACTATGTTTATTTTTTTTAAAAAAACTTTGAGACTTGTACCTACAGAATTCCTTGACAAATTATTTAGGAAAGTTTTCAAATAGACCCCATGTGTAGACCCCAAATCTCTGTAGATCTCATATATATTTAACATGGGCCTAAGAACACAATTTAAAAGACAGAGATGGACTTGTTCTCCCAAACTTTAAATTATATTACCTTACAAATGTTTGTCATGGTTAGTTGAATGGAGAAAATCCCCGAATATTAGAACATGCCATTGTAGCCAAGCAACTTCACAGATATTTATGGTATAAGGATGCAAAAGAAGACAAAAACTTAAAAGAACATTATTATAAGATAGAGCTTGATGAGAAGATAGAATTCAACAAAAACAATAAGTCCAGCACTCTCAACCTTAGTCTCACCTAAAAACACCCTTTATTGTGGAAAAAATTATTGTATGAAAAGTATAAATATATATGCTGATATAATGTATCTAGATTCTAGAAATAAATAAATAAATAAATTTGGGCCAACTTTTGAAAAGAGATACTGCACTAACAATATCACACTGCGAAACTAAACTTGGCAAATAGACAGCAATGGCAAAATTGACAGTATATGTCCAGAACAGAAGTTTGAGTAAATTTAAGGAAGAATGGCTTCCTGTTATATGTCATAAAACAAGGCAAACTCTAATACTAGAGTACAATTTTTAAGCAGGAAATATTCGTTGTAAGATAGCAGCCAAAATAATTTTTAATTTTTATAAATAGTTTGATGTAATAATCAGCCAGGAACAATGGGAGGACATTTAGAACTTAATATTGTTTTTACTAGTTGTTTTCAGTATTTTTAAATGTTTCTTTTGTTTTTATAAGATCATGTGCATTCATTTTAGATAATGATAAATAGTGGAGACATCTATATAAATATTAATGTTTAGAATTTTGTAGTGATTTATAAATATTTCTCAAGGGATATGAGTTTAGTTGTATATATTCTATTAATTATTTAAACCACTAAATAATTATGATGATGGGCCAAAAAGAATTTGTAATTAACAAATGGACTTATGAAATAATTGGAAATGTCAGGCTGAAGTATATTCACTGTTCGGATCTTTCAAACAAAACTGTAAACATTTATAATTCCTGAATTTTAACCTACTGTGTGCTTTTATTTAATAAACAGAAATGTTGCTTTACATCAATATGTAATACATATAAAATTGATTTGAAAAAATGGACCTAAAATACGACTGTAAACTAAAGGGCTGGACAATACAGTTATAGAACAATTTAAATAAATATCTGAATAAATATATTTTGGTCATTTGCTTTACATCATACAGTGACTTTGTATGATGTGATGCAAAGTCCATAAAGACATTTTTATCTTTATTTATTTATTTATTTGTTTGTTTGTTTATTTATTGTTTAGGAGAAAACAGTAAGGGGACAGAAAACTGGAAAACAGAAAACAGGGGAAAAAATGCCAGGAACAACAACACAAACCAAAATGGATTTGATTACTATGTGTGACTCCATGAGTAGTTGAATTGAAAAAAATCTACATATCTACTTATTTCTTCCTGCTTTATATAGCATATGATTATACTGTGGCTTTGAGATACAGTAATGATCATCAGCTAGGAAGAGATCAAAAAAGGGATTAAAAAAAATCATTCAAGTTAAGTCTAGCAGTAGTTACTAGTCATGATACATATATATCATGATACATATATCAAAGGCAGTTGATGAAGATACATGTAACAGCATACATATATACCTTTATATCTCATAGGCTTCTTATAGGCATCTGGATGGCTACTATGAGGTGAGAATTCTGGACAAATAGGACTTCGAATTGATTCAGCATGTCTTTTATTGTTTACATATATGCTCAAACATTTTTTTTTTCTTCCTAGTGTTTTCCTGCAGGTACAGGGTCTGCTTTTTCAGATCAACTGAATGTTAATATCTGGGTTGTGACAGGAACTGACTGACCGACTTGTTACCCAAGCCTGACATCATGGGCTGAGAGAGAGCAGCTGGCCCAAAGTCACCTAGCTGGCCTTCATGCCTTAGGCTGGACTAGAACTCAGAGTCTCCTGGTTCCTAATCTGGTGCCTTAGCCACTAGACCAAACTGGTTCTCATATCCTCAGACAAAATATTTGGAAAAATATAGGCAAAATCCAGTTTCACAACATTCATGTTTTTGCCTCCCCCGACTTCTCTTTCTGAATCACACACCCACACACCACACACATATTCACAGTGAATACTCATCTATACTCTCTGAATGTACTTAATACCTTTGAGCTTGTTGCTATAGAGTATACTGTTTTGCCATGCAGTCATTTAGATCCCATATAATGGTTTGTAATATAGGACATATATGGCCCTGCTATACAATATGGTTATATTTAATGTTTTCTAGTTTTGCCAATTAAATATAAACTAAAAATAACAAAATAGAGGCATTCAGTTTTCTACATGAAACATTCAGTTCTATTGGGTATATTATTCAGCTTAAATGTTTTTCAGATAAACCCATTTTTTAGCTTTCTGTAAGACACTGGGGTTGCTGGTTTGAACAGCTTTTTTGAACATCATGCTGGCTGATCCAAATATCTTCAGTACTGAGGCTGACAGCCCCAGAATCAGAGACAGAATATGAGGCTGTGCATATTTATTTTTTACCCATCATGGAATGCTTCACAATGAATGAAAAGCAAAGCAGGATTAGCCAAGTGACAACTACTCTGCCTTTACTCTCTGCTTTATTGCTTATCTTGGTCTGTGAAAGTTTTTTCTCAGTCTTGGTCTACCAAGACCAAAGAGATAGATAATAAAAGGTAAACTGCTAATCAATAACAGTAACATTTTTTCTCTTCAAATATTGTTTTAATTAGTATTTCTTGGTTAGCTGATTTATTTCCTACAGGATTTTTTTTTTTTAAGCAAAATATTTAAGGAAGGTATGGTGAAATGTGTTTGTTTAGAAAAGCAGCAATGGATCTGCCAGAGTATTTTATGGTTTAGAGGCATTCAGTGCTGCAACTTTGCTGAACCTAAGCAAAATTATATCTGCTTAATGAATGTCTGGACAGGAAGCATTCTGCAAATATATACCACTTTAAAGGTTCTGGAAGAAATATGAAATATGAATGCAATAAATAAATTTTCCGTTTGACATTTTCTTTAAGGAAGCATATTCATGATACATATTTTAGACCTGCAGTTATTTACTGAACTACAGTTCCTGGCATTCTCAGACAGAATGCCACTAGTGAGAAATATTGGAAGTTGTAATTCAGCAATATCTGGAAGGCTACAGGTTTTTTACTCCCAGGGTTATATAACTTCTAATGGGAAGGGATTACACCAATGTTCAGGGTTTGGGGGTTTTAGTGGATTCTTAAAATTTACCAGCTAGTATCTGATTTAAAATCTATACACTGATACTCCAAGTCTATGAATTTGTTTTTAATATTTTATTAAATGGAGATCACAATTATTCACACACAAAAAATTCTCATCTAGTTAATAGCCTTCTATAATTTCATTTAATTTCTATTTTAAAGCAACTAGGAGTCCAAATTCCGGCATATTGTAGCCCAAAATCTACTTCAAAGTCTGCATTCATTTCACTCCTCATTGTAATTAATATGTTAAAAACTCTTTTGATTAATCATTTCCTATTCAAATGCATATCCAACTATTTTTTTTTATGATAATGAAGATTAGGTTGCACTTTCACACCAATTTTCTTAATAATTAGTGAGCTTCTAATCAGGAAGCTCTATCTTATAATCTTGTGAAATCAGCCAATACTCATTTCAAACTTGTGATTTGAACTGTTGATTCAGTTCAATTCAAATATGTTGATTGAACTGTTGAGTTGAGTCAATTCAATTCAATTCAAACGAGAGTCATGGCAAGCTAAAGATCCCTTTGTACAGGATGGCGTTACAATGGAGATTGGCACAGGATGCAGGATCCTGGGCACTGAAATGCTCTCTGGATTAAGGAGAGATCTTTGAGATAGCCCATGTGACTCTGCACAGCTACTCCTCATGGGTAAACTGCAGAAATAATTGTTTAGCAGCTTGCCTGTGGGTCAGGTGGCTGGTAGTCGAGGGAGGAACCATCTTTGGTTACACTTGTTAATGCTTAATGATTAAGACCCTTCAGCAGTGTTGTCCAAACTTGGCCACTTTAAGATGAGTGGACTTCAACTCCCAGAATTCCCCAGCCAGCCATGCTGTCTGGGGAATTCTGGGAGTTGAAGTCCACTCATCTTAAAGTGGCCAAGTTTGGACAACACTACCCTTCAGAATGGCAAGTTATACTCTGTTTCCTAGGGGAGTTGCCTTCTGCTTAGAGAAAGAACTTTAAATGCAAATTTTAAAAGGTTTTGAAAAAAAAATACTTCTTAGATTAAACAGCAAAAGAGTGCTCAGAATACGGACTTTAGAAAGTTTTACAATGGATTAAAGGCTCGGATGAACTTGGAATTATAATTTTAAATGCCCACAAAAAAGGGAGGTAGAGGATAAAGAAAATGGAGCATAAATCTATAATACAACTTGGGAATATCTATCTGTCAAGTTTTTTGACAGAATTGATAAACTTCTTGAAAAAATTAACAGAACATGTAATTAAATTATAGAACAAGAAGAATCTGCAATGGATGATTTTGAAATAACTTTGAAGTGGGACTTAAATGTGATAAACAATGAGAGAGATATGGATAAATATACGGGCGCACAAATGCAACCAATGGATGATTTATTCCCAAAAGGAGATATGCAAATATTGAACCAGGAAACTGACTTGTATATTTTTTTACTGTATACTGGATATACAAAAGAGCTTTGAAGGACTTCATTTGAAATGACAAACAAAAGGACAAACTTTACTTATTGGATATACAAAAGAAAAGGAGAATAAAAATTTAAAAGGACCTATTATTAGACACAGTTTGATAAAAGTCTGGAATTCTGCAAAGGTAATAATAGGCCCAACCATTTGACCTCTATCTTCTCCCTCAAATATTTTTCATGTTAGAAATAATTACAAAAAAAGAAAGAAAAAAGAAAAAAGAAAAGAAGAAAAGAAAAGAAAAAAAGGGATTACTTTTGCAGATATGGTTCACTCAGACTTTATGAGTACAGTGGTACCTTGGGTTACGAACGCCTCTCCTTATGAATTTTTCGAGATACAACCAGCTCCAGCCCCAAAAATTTACCTCGACATGCGAACTCCGCCTTGAGCTACCAACTGGATCCGCGGCCATTTGCCCTGCTGCCACGCGGTCACGGCTTCCTGTGGGCGAGATCGCGGTAGCAAGGAGACGTTCGATGAGGCTTGTGGTGTGTTTTGTGGCGTTTGGAAGGTTTTTGGTGTGCTTGCCAGCATGGCTTCAAAGAAAATGCAGAGCAGGCTTGGCAAGAATAAGTTTACATTGAACCTTATGGGGCAATTTACCTCGTGTTGCGACCAACCCGAGTTGCGATCAGAGTCACGGAACGGATTAAGTTCGTAACCTGAGGTACCACTGTAGTTTAAAAACACAGCAAGAACTACTTAGTGAAGCTTGAAATATACCATGGTTGATATATTACAAATTGCTGGAAGGATAAAATCAGATCTCAAGGAAGATACTTTAAAAAAAAAAAGACAGAGTTTGAAACACTCATATAAAACCAACACCATCTCTTTGGGTGCATTTATACACTTTTAAGTTATAAACAGTTGCAATACAGCAATGGAAAGGATTATGAACTAAATCTATAGCATTTACACCAAGTTATAACCTAAAGGAAAATTGGTACCAAATGTTTCACAGATGCTATCCAACTCCATCAATAATACCTAAGATAGATAAACCATACAGTAATCAATGTTGGAAATGTCATGAAACAGAAGGAATGTTTTACCACATGTGGTGGGCTTCTAAAAAAAACCCCCAAAGTACTAGAAAGACATATATAGTACAATGCAGAAAATTTTGGAATTTAAATTTGAAATGAAACCACAACTTTTCTTATTAAGTATAATCTCTGAAAAAAATCAATAAGAAACATCATAATTTAATGGGATATATGCTTACAACAGCAAGAATAAATTTTACTTAACACTGGAAGAAAAATACGACTGAACCCCTCTGAAGTTAA
Organism: Liasis olivaceus; assembly: GCA_030867105.1. Taxonomy (NCBI): domain Eukaryota; kingdom Metazoa; phylum Chordata; class Lepidosauria; order Squamata; family Pythonidae; genus Liasis; species Liasis olivaceus. The sequence goes on along the minus strand of CM061354.1, from coordinate 33,128,881 downwards.
GCTTCTCAAGCCTATTACTTTTAATTTTCTTTTATCCCCACTTTAGTTCTTTTTTAAATCTTTTTCTAATTAAACTTTCTTTCCATACTCTCTCTGTACATTTTACCACCTAACAAATAAAAAAGAGTAGGGCATGCCTTGACGATTCTCACTGAGAAAGAAACACTATGGGAAAAAAGAAAAAAGGAAAGGAAAGGAAGGAAAAAAAAAAAAAAAAAACCCAGACTCTGGATTACACTTGACATCCAGATCATCAAAACAACAAAGGATAGAAGATTTCCTGGGAGCTAATAAGACAAAAAATGTAATTATGAACTAAACTCTGGGCAATTACTGGATGTGTCAAAATAGGACTTACAAACATGAATTGAGCATCAACATCTGATAGAATTGTCCTCCTCACTGTGAGAGGAATCAGATTTTCAAGACTTTTTTAACTCCCTAGGGCCAGCTGCATCATCAGTTGTGGCTGCTACCATGTGTTCAGCTTCTTCCCTAGAAGGAAGACAGTAGGGAGAGCAAAAAAGAAAAAAGAAAAAGAAAAAGTCACAGACTTTATATCTAGGCAATGGTTATTAACAGCCTAGATTGTGATATCAGTTTTTGAAAACTTTTCAGCAAAGAAAAAGTAGAATCCTTGAAACAATCCTTTATAACATTTACTCAAACTTATCAAACTAAATCAGAGTCTGTAACAACACAAAGTTCTGATGATTGGAATAAGAATGAACAAGGAGGCCATGGGGAAAATTTGGAAATGATTTCTAAAATAAACACAAAGGACATCCAAACACAGAGACAATCTGCTATTCCAAAATCCACCCAATGTCTAGGGATTAGGGAGGCTGAAGTCAAGAACAAATGCATCCTTCAAAATAATCAGATCATTTTAGATATCACCCAAAACAGGTATAATAGAAACCAATAGGATTCAAAAAAGGTGGGTTTTTTTTTTTTTTGGTCTGTGGGTCAACTCTTTCGCTGCCAACAATATATGTTTAATTATTAGAGGTAGAGTAGATGCCAAGCAGAACTGGTAGCAAGAAAATTCTGATGACTTTCAAACACCCCACAATTCCCAGTATGTTATTCAGAATGAGACCTTTTTCTGAGTATCTTCTTAATACTTCCTGGAAGACCCACACCAGCCTATCTTCTTAATATTTCCTAAATGAGTTTTCTATGGAAAATTATTCCACTCTTCAATTTACTTCAACAAAATGTTGCTGGTCTTCCAAGTCCAAAAAGTAAGACTATAGCTGTAGAGAAACAGGTGGATACTGCACCAGTGATGCCCTTGAAGGCGAGTTCCTTAGATAAGCAGATCCATATAACAATAAAAAAGAAAGCAACAGATGAACCATTAGAAACAGAACTTAGTAACTTCTTCGGGGATCTACCAGCTCAAGAACAGGAGGAAATACTAAAGAGATTGGAAGATCTTGGACACACACTAGCAGCAGCACATGCAACAGCTGCACCATTATTTGACTTTGTCTCCCCCTCCCAAGACAACTGCAACAAAAACCTTTTATATAGAACACCTCATCAAAATACCTTGACTACTTAGAAGATGAAGACCAAAATGAAAATGAAAAGGTGAAAGGAAACGATCTGCCTGTCTCATGAACTGAAAAGGGCTGGAGTCAAAGAGCTCAAGTTGTCCATCTTATCCATACCCCTGAGGTTTCTGAGGACATTGGGATCTTTGCCAAAAAGATGCAAACCTTCAAAAAGAAGAAGAGGGCTAAAGAGTCTGAAGGGAAAATAAAGTGAAGAAAATACAATCATATAACCAACAAAGATCCAAATCCCTTGATTTTGAGTAATTTTGCTTCTAGAACATCCCAAGATGATACCACAATACCTCCTCTAAAATTCTCAGTGGAACAACATGGAGGAGCAGATTCACAGATATCTCAATGACTCTTCTCTGCTCCACACCCACTGATGGTCATCTCCTGGAATCTAGCCAAGTGGAAGAATAAAAGCGACATCTCTTTTATGAATTATATCAGAAAGTTTGACATTATTTTTTGACAGGAAACTTGGCTTTCTGAGGACCTGATATTAGATGGATTTAAATCCTTTTCAGTGGGGAAAGTCCCTGGAGCTGGGTGGAACAAACTTTGCCATGGCCTAAGCTTGCTTATCTCTATTGCACTTCAACTTGAAATTCTTCTCTGGTGTTCCTTGGAATCCTATGTGATGGCTATGCTACTTAAATTCAGCAATGTTGTACACTTATTTATAAATGTTTACATCCCACCACTGTGATTGCACTCCCAAGTGAAAACTGTCTGGTCCAGACTAGAGACATATATTGGTAATTTACAAATGAAATTTCCACACACCTTCATAATTCTGGCAGGAGACTTCAGTGCAAGGATAGGTTTCACTGACAAACTGCTCTATAGTAAATTCCAGCATTATCTTCCTGATTCATATATTGTTCCACCACTTCTCAGATGTCAATCAAAGGATAAAGTGGGGAACTTTAGTGGACTATGCCTACTTCAAACTCTCAATAAATTAAATCTAAATCTTCTAAATTGTTCTATATCTAGTAATTATCCAGCAGAATTTACTCACTGGTCTGGCCATCATTCCCTAATAGACTATGTAGCAATTTCCCAGAACATGATACCTTTTACTCAAAGACTTTTCATTGATAGTCATCTTGATAGTGATCACTTCCCAGGAATCTTAACCATCCAAGTTCCTGCTACACATTTTTTCTAACCCACGCTATTCAGTTACCAAGGAGATGAACTCTGTCCCAGCCACACTAAGTGGTCACTACCACAGGGACAAATGATTACTAACATCTTAAAATATGATACTGCTCAGCAGATTCAAGGCAAAATTGTTACTAGCAACAACCGCACAGGAGAGTCAATTTTAAATCATTATTCCAATTTAATACAGTTATTACAACCAGCTCTTATATCAGCTGTTCCCCTAAGATGTAGAAAACAGGTTTTCTGTTCACAAAATTGGTTTGAGTCAGATTGCCTTAGAGCCAAGAGAGCCTTGATAACACTTTTCAACAACTGCAAAAAGGCCCCTTTGCTGTACTCTACTAATGATCTATTACAGCAGAAAAGGCAATACAAACAATTACTCTGTAAGAAGAAAAGGGAAGCAACCTGGACCTTCTGGCAACACTTGACAGCTCCACCTCAGGCACAGAATTCTTCACAATTTTGGCATCTTATAACCTTACAACCAACAAATCACTTTACTAGCTCATCACCTACAATTCCAGATAAAGCTGGAATTATTAGCTGTTCACCTACCATTCCATATAAACAATGAAAGTGTGCCTCCCAAGCACGCTGTCAAGTCCACAATGTCCAACTCCCAGTTCTGAAGCATTCTCACGCAACCAGGCTTGGTTCAGAAAAATACTTCTTTATTACATGGTACATGTAGTTTGTAACAAGAACATTGCTAAAACTAAAGCCTTGGGTAAACTTCCCTCTATTTATCCCCCCTCCCCTTATTGCCTGGCATCTCAATTCTTCTCCATCTGGTGGTGACCTCTTTCCTTCCTCCTGCTCCTACCCGAGCTCCTTCCTGGCTCATTGGGCCCCAGCTGCCTTGCTGGCAATCAGGCCAGTCTAAATTGCCCATATATGGTTAAGCTCCTTCCCAGCTCCCTTTACTACTTCCATTACAACCTTTAACAGCAACCCCCCCACCCTTAGTTACAAGTGGCAGAAACAAATCAACTCCCAAAGAATGCAATACAATAGAAAACAACAATAGTTGGGTGATGCAGGTTCTGACACACGCTTGGAAGGCACACTTTCAACTTTATATGGACAAAGGGAGCCTGCTCCAACCAATTAGAACTGGAAGCTGATATGCTTCCTTACTGGACCCCAGTAACATGCACAGAAATCAAACACCTGATTAACTAACTTAAGCCAAGAAAAGCACCAGGGAATGACCTTCTAATTGCTGTAATTATTTGCATCAACCCAGAGTGGAGGATCCCAGTCTTAGACTCTTTGTTCTCTGCTATTGACTGCTTTGTAATTATTTCAAGAGATTGGGATACAGCAATAATAGTACCCATTTACAAAAGGAGGAAAGGAATCTATCAACTGACTATTGTCCCATCAGTCTATTAAGTATAATAAGTAAATTATATGTAAAGCATTTAAACACAAAATTACTGGACTGGATGGAATCTGTCAGAGGAACAAGCTGGTTTTAGGGTCAATCATTCCCCCCTTGATCATGCATTTGCATTACAACATTTAGTAGAAAAGTATACAGACAAACCTAGCTTAGCACTATATGCAGCTTTTATCAATTTTATATCTGTGTTCAACTCAATAGTTGAGTTGACCGGTAAGCGCAAAACTGCACTCGCCCGAAAAGGGTGCGAAGCAACGGAAATCCCGCCTCCTGCGCTCACCAGCTGGGCTATGCTCTAGGAAGGAGGCTCTGGCAAACCACTTCCGAAGAACAATTGCCTTGAAAACTGCAAGGACTCGTCCAGGCAGTCACTGCAGGGTCAGTAATGACTGAGCGCAGACAAAAATATATATATATATATATACTATTGATATATAAATTACATGAAAACTCTTGTGTAAAAATTGGATTAACTTCTAAAGGCCATCTCACAAAAGCAATTCCATCAGTGAGAGGAGTCAGACAGGGCTGCATTCTGGTCCGCTCATTATTCAATCTTTATATAAATTCCCCAGTGGTCTGCCAGAACAGTCCTGACTTTTTTCCACAAAGCTAGCACATAGACATATCCCAGTGCTACTTTATGCGGACAATGCAGTCCTTCTGTCCCAAACTCCAGTTGGCTTAAAATGTGCACTAAGATCATTTGTCACTCATTGCACAGATGAGAAATTAACAATAAATTATGAAAAAAACAAAAATATTGCTATTTGCTGAGCATCCTAGAATCCATATGTGGCAACAAAATGGACACAAAATTGAACAAGCTAAAGTCTTCAGGTGCCTCGGAATTGTCTTCCAGTCTTTGGGGTGGAAAAATGCACATCTAGATTATGTAGCTCAGAATCCCCCAAGATTAGCCTTTGTGACTGAAGCTTTTAACAGGATGAGAGATACTTTTTTATACCAGCTGACCTAAAGCCATTTACAGCCATAGTACATGCTCAGTTCTTGTATGGTACACAATTATCATTGGCCCTTATGTTACTTATTCAAAATTAGAAATTGTGCAATCCAAATTCTTAAGAAATATCCTCCAAGTACCACACTGTGTCTCTAATGTTATTCTCTGCTGCAAAACATGATCAGGATTGAAACAAAAAATTGGCTATTTTTTTTTCCCCCACGTAGAGGCTGAAGTTATTATTATTCTTTTTCTCCATAGGATTGAGCCCCCTGACATCAGTAGACAATTTTAGTGCTAGATGGAGGCAATATCTCATTGATAAATTGTACTTTTATAGCTTTTCACAAGAGGCTCCCCTTTCTTTGGGAAATGAACATTAAGAGAATTTAACACAATGTGTTCTGGATGTGGAAGGACAAGGTTCTACTGTCCAGGAATGTTTTCCTGAACAGCCAATCTTATATGTTTAGATTGGCGATACTTAAACAATATTACAGTATCCAAGCTGAGAAGAACTTTAACATTGGCTCAGTTTAATGCTCTTCCTTCAGCCATTTTGAAAGGCAAAAAAATTCCATGTGTTACTTGATTATATCCATGTGCTACAGGGACCCTAGAATTTATTGCCCACACTTTACTGAACTGCTGTTTTTATACAGATATTAGAATCTATTTCCCCTCACCTGGTAAGTCACTTTGATACTTTCTATGTACAAATTTTGCTTTCTGATCAAAGGGTCTCTACCTCTCTGAATGTTCATAAATTTTGTTATGCTGCTGGTAAGGCAAGTTTAAGCTGATCAGTCCCTATCCCTCAATATAGTATAACTGTGCCTAACTTTTGAGCATATATAGATATGCTCAATATATAGATAGAAGCAACTTTATTCTGTTTTGCATAACCTACTTCTGTCTTGGATTTTTGGCTACTCTGGTTATTCAAAAATAATATTTTGTTTTTGGGGTCCTAGAAATGTAGTTTACATTGGTAACAATAGTGACAATGATATTCTGTGTTATTCTTTTGGCTTGTGTTTTGTGTTTGGTCCTCCTCTTTTGCTTTTAAACAGTTTATTAATTGTTCTGTTCTATACTGGTCTTTGACCAGAATAAAGTTTGAATGACTACCTTTCTGACAATATTGATTGGGAACTTAAACTTGGAGAATATACCCCAATGGCAAAATTAACAGCATATATACACAATAGAAGTTTAATAAATGTAAGCAAGAATGGTTCCCATATATACAACACATCACACAGCATAGCAAATATAATCATTTACAGTCTGACTTCTAAGGGGCCTAAATGACTACAAATGTCAATTAGTAGATGTATAAAAGGGGGGAAGTCAGAAACCCAATAGTCCTTTTTAATTTCCTTTTTCCTTTTTCTTTTTTCCCTACTTTTGGTATTTTAATCCTAGTTAAAGTTGCTTTGTTTATCTATTTTTTCCTTTTATTAATATATAAAATATGTTAATCAAGGAACAATAAAGTGGAGACCTTACCATACAACAAATATTTTGATGGAATTTGCAGCAGTTCATTTTTTCAATGCTATACTTAACTTTGGATGAAAAAATCAAATAATTTTATGGCTGAGATATTGATATCTGAAATTGTAATTAATATTAATAGAACATTTTTCTCTTCTCTATTTTCAACACTCTAAGTTATTTAAGTAATAGAATGTAAGTAATTTCCAATTAATATATATAAACATCACTGTACTGAAACCATATAATGTATTAAGGTTTATAACAATATAATACAATTAAATTTTAAAAAGTTGTTTGCTATTCCAACTACAGTGTGGGATATATATATATATTTTTTTACTCTTGTTACTGTTATCCTGTTAACCTGTTATCCTGTTATCCTGTTACATGTCATCCTCTGATACTATGTTTGACTTTTTCATTTTCGAAATAAATAGTTTTTTTTTTTTTTTAGAAATAATTGCATGCAATTAGGAATCTTACAGTGAACAACTAAGGTTAGCCCTATATGTATCCATTTTAAAATATACAATTAGAGTGTAAATTAACAATGATGTTTGTTTGAAACATGTTGTGCTGATTTTTTTAAAAAAAAAACAACTTTATTGTTACTTTGAATTTCCTTCCTTGAACTGATCATACACAATGTGTTAACCCATTTACCTTAATTAATCTTTGTATTCCCCATTTATGCTCTCATTTGGTCTCTTACTGAAGATATATCTGGATAATGGTAATGATATTGCTTATGCTGCCCACATAATACATTGTCAAGCTGTAATAGCAAAGCCAAAATTCACATAAGGCAGCTGATTCATTATGGTTCTTTCATTTCTTACTTCAAAATAAATATTGAAATGTCTCTCTACAAATTGTTCAGTACATAGCAGTGGGTTGGACTCAGTGGCCTAAGTGGCCCTTCCAAGTCTATCTTGCTATTATCTTTCTTTATAAAGTCCAAATCAAAGAAATAGGGACTATGGGATCATCTCCATTAAATAATTAGCTGCAAAGTAAAGTCCAAGCCTAAAGTGAAACAAAACACTTAAAGCCAATTTCCTTTTCCATTGGAAGGATAAGAGGTTCTGCATGGCATTCAGAACAGGAGGCGTATGGGAGGTGATGAAAGAAGAAGCCAGCTGTACAGAAGCAGTATGATAAGTCTTCAAGGCTCATCATAGACACAAAAATATGTTACGTGTCTGACCTCATCAACTCAGAGCCTTTGATTACTAGCGGTATGAAATACACATCTCACATGACTTGCTCATTATCCTGTTTATCAGCCAGCACACTACGCTAATCATGTTCTTAGTGTCTGGGAACAGTTAAATAAACCCATTAAAATTTGGACTTTGAGTTATACAGGAGCCAGTGTTTCTGAATGTAAAGATGTCTTTGCCTTTTCACTTTAAAGCAGGGTAGTAGAAATGCACACAGAAACACAAATGTGCACGCGCGCACACACACACACACACTTCCTTTTCAATTATGCTTATCAAACCATTTTTTTCCCCTTTGGTAGCTTTAAACAGGACTTATCCTTTATGGTTAATTATATAACGGTAAACAGAAATGTGAAGACACTTGAATAGTGTGCCCCAACTCTTAATTCATCTGTGACCTCTGATCAAATTACACTTTCTAGATTACATTAAAGACTGCATCCTGGGAGAGAAAAGCCATCTTTCATCTTCAAAGGGCAGAATGAGCATATTAATTTGATAGTCTGACCACAACACACAATCCCACTTGGGAAAGTTAACAAGGCAAATCAACAACAGGTAGTTCAAATCAAATAAGGATCAATATTTGCAAGCACATTTTAAAAATAAATATAATATCTATGATATATCCCTGACTTTCTATATTTTTCCTTTGTTAAAATTTACAGAGAAAGCTGCACATATGCAGAGAGATATATGCTCTAGTTCAGCTGTCTGTAGCTGAAAGATGTTATAAGTAGTGTGTTATTTCTGCTTTATTAGATAAATTATGTATGGCTTTGCACTTGCCACTGACACTTCCTATAAACCAGGGGGAACAGCTTAATAGACTACAACCCATAAATATTGTACCATTCAAATCCACAATGACAAAGAGTTTACTGCTAAACAGCATGCTTCAAAACTTATGGCACTTCAGCTAATCAAATAAATTCAGAAAATATGTCATTTATACCTGTATATAATGGCAAGAAAACACACACATTCAGACTAATGTAAAAGATTGAGCTTATTCATACTTTTGATAACTTACACTCCATGAGTTGGCATTCAAGAACTGTACTGGAAAATAAAAGTACAAGAAACTAGCACTTTGATAGATTGTAATGATTAGATGTTTTTACACAATGCCTTCCTGCAGTAAGGTATTTATTCTAATTCTGGAAAATTATTGGATTGTTCATTTGTTTTATTTTACATTTAAGGCACAGAATGTCACTGGAGGCTACATTACGTTGATTGCTAATTGCAGCATGGGGTATATATTAGAAATGTCCAAATCAAAAGTGGTTTATATTTGGATCTCCTTAGTTGTGGGGGCTTTAAACTAACAGGTAAGGAGATCAAGGATAATTAGACCATGAACGGATATACTTTGTGTGTGTGCAAAGAACATACCTCTTGCATGTAAAAAAGCCCATCTGTCATTTTTTGCCTGTGTAAAATATAATTCACCACCACCACCACCTAAAACCCAAAATTATTCCTCCAAGCAGAACCAACAGCAAAAGCCATATGGAATCCTCTACAATGGATAATGAAATCTGTGGGTAATGGAACTTTACCCATAGCTTGATTCAAATCATATTTAATCCTTCTTATGTCTACTTTCATACAAATCATATTGATTCAAATCAGCTTGATTCAAATCATATTTAATCCTTCTTATGTCTACTTTCCTCTCTCATGCTCCTTTTCTGTTCAGTTTTCATAGACCTATTGTGCTGATGGAAAGAGTCATTTCTTCCCAACTTTCTTTCAGATGCAGGCATCTTTACCATAAGTGGGCCATGGAAATGCACATGAATAAGTACAAATTTATATTTCGTCTTGCACATCCTCCCTGTGCCCAATGCAGTCCTGGCTTTGGGTGAATCAATAATCAATAAATACCTTAATTAAAATGCCCTTTGTTCAGTCCCTTTTTTAAATAGTTGCAAATACAAGAGGGAAGACAAATGCATTTATCTATCTATCTATCTATCTATCTATCTATCTATCTATCTATCTATGAAATGCACCCTTTCATTCAACTGCACTCTAGGTGGTTTACATAATAAAATGCATTGATAATAGCAGTAACAACAACAACAATTCAGTAATATAAAATACATAACAAGAATAAAACTAAAACTTAGATTAAATGTTTTAGAATCAATCCCAAAAGCCCTCAGGAAAAGCCATATCTTTATAGGTTTCTGGAAGGCCATAGGTTTGGGGTCATCGAGGAGGTAAACTGATCCATATGAGTATGAATCATAAGAGAATAGACAAGACTGGGGCATCTCTTGCTGCAACATCAGGTAGGTAGAGATCCTGAAAAGAGGTTTTCTGACTATCCAAGTCAGGTAGGCAAATTTAATTAGGAAAAGGTGATGTCTTAGATGTTCAGGCTCCAAGCCATTTATGATGTTTATACTCAGAAACATACTGAGTTCTGCAGCAATGGTGTAATCAGCAATGTAACTTTGGAGCTGATCAGGATTGGTGGATAAAGTATATGATAACAGCAGCAAGACACTTAGGTGGAAAGATATTACCTACAATGGAAGATGGTGAAGTGGATGGAGTTGGCTTAGATAGCAAAATTTATGGCTTTGATTCGAGATAAGAGATTATCTCCAGTTAATGCTAACTGGAAACCTTTTTGCAGGAAAATGAAAAAAAAGGAAATTATGTTGTATGGATTTGATGATTATAAATAATATGGGTTAATAGAAATAATGGAAGTTATATTGTAAATTTAGAGCAAGATTTTGATGTATATTGTTATTTATATCTATTGCAAGGAGGGTCAGAAGTCAATTTCACACACACCCCTTTTCTTTTGTCCTTCCTTCCTTCCTTCCTTCCTTCCTTCCTTCCTTCCTTCCTTCCTTCCTTCCTTCCTTCCTTTCCTCTTGATGTTTACTATCCCCTTTTTTCTAATCTCTTTTTTCTTCTTATAAATTTTCTTAATATTAGTTCTTGTTAGTTTTTACTATTCTTCTTTTAAAATTTAATAAAGTTATTATATATAAAAAAAGGATTGGTGAATGGAGAAAGAGTGCTCAGAACCAATTCTCTCCATTGCCCTTGTCACTTCTGAGCTAACAATATTCAAAGAACTGCCTTCCAGATCATTGGGTAAATCCCCAAGTGTTATCTGGAAACCTCCTGCATTTATCAGACATTTTAATTGAGTCCTCATCCTTGCAGAAGTTAGCGATTCCGGTTAGCTCTATCATCATAAGGAAATATGGCCATGACAAGAGACTGATGGAAATGTATTCCATAGCCAGATCACATCTTATCTCCTCTGAGGAAAAAGCCAGAAGTCATGAGTGGCCAGCTATGAAGGCTAGAAATGATTTAGGACAAACCCATAGCTGTCACAGTGTCCAAGAATTCCCAAGCCATCTCTGGGAGCACAAAGTGGGGAGGTTAAAATCACCTCAGTACTATGAATCAGAGTGAACCCATCCTCCCCCTCACCCCCACCCTCTGTAATGACACCAAGCACCTCAGGCAGAGACATTTTACAAATCTGACCTCATATTTGGCCAGCTGAAAAACACTGTCCTCATAGTATAAGATTGTCATGCCTATTTCTGAGTCAGCACAAATACAAGACACAAAAACTAATAGGACATATTTCACTGAGGGGAAGTCTTTGTCCAATCAGGTCTCAGTGATACATGTCAGTTCTCTCCTCTCATACACAATGAAACAATGGACAAGGCTAGTTTTATTGCAGACAAGCCTGATGTTCAAAAGCACCAACCTTAGTCCAGAGTGCCCAGGAATGTGGTTGCTTGGGTTAGATTGGGCACTGGAAGTAGAGCATCAAATTTGATATCAAATTTGCAGTCTCTCTTGCTCTGGAAAAGCTCACAACCATCTTACTTTGTACTTTGCCCTGCCTGCCACTATAATTATCCTTCCCTCATCTCAAGCCACCCCTTAGTTACCTAGCTTCTGCCTTCCAGTCACTCCACCAAGATCAACCAACTATAATATCAATTGTTTTCACCTAACAGTTAGTCCAAATTCAACCATATATTCCCAATCCCTCCCATCCCAAAACTCTACCCACCACACTTGTCCCCCCAGTAATTGTCATATGATTCTCACTTTGTTAGGTCAGAGATCAATAAATTCCACCCCACCCCCTGCTCCTCACTTTAGTGAGGGACACTTCTAATTTCTGTGGCTCTCCATCATATATCTGGTAGTTCTGCCACTCTCTTTCCCCTCTCCTTTCCTTCTCTCTTTCTCTATCTGATTGCTCTGTTTGGTTTCCTACTTTCTCCCCCCCCCCCCCCCCCAACTATAAGTAAAGAAAACAAGTAAAGTCACTCTATTGATACATTTCAATAGGATCAGTTTCACTAGGCCTCTTATAAAATTGGCCGGGACATCTGATGTATTTCAGATTACACTGTTTTACCATATTTCTTCTGTCTTCCTTTCTTCTGTCTCTACATCTTCTACATTATGATTTTAATTCTAGTTTTCCCTTCTTATTCTTCTTTCCTTGTTCTTGACTTCTCCTCCTTTTTCTACCTTGCAAACCAAATGGGGCCACAGCTGCTTGAGTCATTTTAGTTCCCTAACTTCATCTATTCTACTCTTTGGTGATTTGACTTGGCATTTTTCTGGTGGTAATCCTAACCACCACTGACCCTTTGTTTTTCATTATAGCATTTACAGCTTCCTGATCTCCCAGTTCTCAAGTTATCCAGCTTTTTAGACTACAATGCTTGCAGCAATAGCCCTAGCCTTTCTACCAAAATGAGGTCTCCACAGGGATTGTTTTCTTGGTCATCTTCTCCATGGTCAGTTTAGTCTTCAACTATAACTCCAATTCTTTCCACTTTGGAGATGATAAAAACTAATTTCTCTCTTTTCCTCTCTCTTTTTCACACCATAGCTTGCTAGAAGCTTACCATGTTTGTCTTATTCAATCAACAGCAATGTACACCATTAACTAATAACAGCTGGCTTACAACACTTACACATTCAGACTTCTGGTCTCCATCTTAGTCTATGTTTTTTATGTTAAAATTTGAAAATTTAGAGATTTCTGCTCAGTTCAAAAAATTATACTCTGAGAATAGCTCAGTACTATGTATCTTTATATGGACTTAAAGTTAATCACTTACAGTCCATGCTATTTTTAGATAGAGTTCATACATCACACTAAGCCACTATAAGCTGCCAACAGCAGCCACAGTGGAAAAGGAAGGGAGGGAGGGAGGGAGGGAGAGAGGGAAGGAAGGAAGGAAGGAAGGAAGGAAGGAAGGAAGGAAGGAAGGAAGGAAGGAAGGAAGGAAGGAAGGAAGGAAGGAAGGAAGGAATCACCCTGCCCACAACCTTTCTGAGTTAAATATCCATAAGGGACTATGATATTCATATTATAGTAGTTTTAGAATAACAGAATCTCAGGTTTAATAAAGAAACTTGATTGTGCAGAGTTATACTTGGATTCAAGCAAATATGAGCAGATAATCTCTGAAGATATCCTCCTTCAACCTGGAATAATCAATTACACTTAGAAAGAGCTAGCAAACACGAAGTTGAAGTTGAAGGCTGGCACCACTGTTCTATCACTTAGTCTTCTGTTCTTATAAATTAATTTAGTCATACCACCACAATAGGACTAGACATTGTTAACTTGATTCTCTCAAAACATCTTAGATTGCAACCTCACAAGAAATGCATTTTCTGAGAAAAATCTAGCTACTTACCATTGAAAACACAAGGATGACTTAAACCTTGTTCTCAGCTGGTGGTGTGCATATTAATGCATATTAACTGGTGGTATGCATGGGGCTCAGAAGTAATAAGTGGGACACAAGATAAGTCAGTGAATTGTTAATTATGTAATGCTTACATAATAGACTATATGAAAATGTATAAATGTCCTTCCTGAGGAAATTGACTGTTTGCTTCTCTCATTAGAAGGTTCGTGTACTTTGATAAGACTTAAGGCCTTAAGATGCCAAAGTTTGAAAATTCACAGGATTAAATTATCCTTAAAAAGATTAAACAAGTCTCACTAAGGTCAATGGAACTTAATTTCAGAAAATCATATACAGAATTCAATCTGAAATATTATTTTTTAGCTTGTTATAATAAGGTTTGGAGCCCTATAATACCTTACATTTGTTTATTATAATACTGATTTTCAGTTCTAGAGATCTCAGATAGGCTTACTAATATTTAAGAATCCTTTGGAGTACTTTGCCAGAGAAAATGAATGAATTAGATCAAAGAAATCCATCTGATGTGTTTAGCACATCTGTATTGTTTTAATTTGACTGTATTCATTTTGCTAGAAATAAATCTAATTAAATTGCTGGCTTTGCAAAGAAGCACAGGGATTCTTGTTTTGGTACAAGTATTAAATTTAATAAGCTCTAGAAGTGCTTTCCACTTAAATGAAATGTCCTTTCTTAAGCCTGTAGTTTAAAAGAATTGTTTCTAAGAATGGGAAAATAAGGGATTTCTTCCCATTTTACTTTACTTGTTTTCATTTAAAAACTGAGCTTTAAATATGTGGCACTGAAGAAAATAAATTGGTGACATTGTCTTTAACATAGTCATTTGTGTTTTCAGTTTGAAGTAAAAAGTTGAAAAAAAGGAAAAGCAAAGCAAATTATACTGCAAATTATAGTGCAAAACTCCTAACGTGTAAAATAAATAAATAAGAATATTAAGTGACTTAATATTTTCTGAAGAAAGCTCATTAGCACCTTTTGTATTCTAGCATTGCCTGAACTGTAACTTCATTTACAGAAGAGTTATGGTAATATGAACAAATCCCTTGTGTATCTGAATCCTCAAGGCTCCACAAAGAGTTTGACCTGAGAAAAGTCTGTATGGTAATGAGGGAATATGCAATACACACTGACAGAATAAATTTATAAGTAGATGTAGGAGATTTCTGAAATTATGTTACTCACATACAGACCCAGTACTGCACATAATGGTTGTAGATAGCTTTGAAACAACCCATTAAGCAGATTTTCAGATCATAATGCAGAACAGATCGAGTGGCTCCAAATGCTTCTTAGCCTTCTGAAGTACTTGGGAGAATGAATGGTTTTTCTGCTTCTATTGGGATTTTTATAGACAACATACAATATTGCCATTTCAGTTCCATAAATGAACAAGGCTGAAGGGGGCTGACTAGTGTAATGGGCCTTCTAAAATGTGAGCAGCTCCCCAATGAGTTTATCACTATATCGAATTCTTTACCTATCAGGGATAGCCTTGCTTTGGATTTTATTGAACTTTATCAGCTCTCAACGTTTTTCATGTGTCCAGCCACAAACCTAAACTTTGCTGTTTCTCGTGCTAAATGAATGTTACATTTTAATGTTGGGCCTACCAACTGAACTGGAAGATTGTTTCATCTCCCATCATTCAAGTCTGACTTTTTAAATTCCGTGTGATTGGATCAGGTTTAAGACATTTCCAAATAAGTGAATGGATACCATGCTAACAAATACAAGCAGTAGTCCAAATGTAAGTACTCTAAAATTGGGTTGAGTTGGGATGGCTACAAATGCTTCTTTTTCTATATCAGCCTTTTTCACTGTGGCTTGTCTACTTCTCTGTATTAGATATTATTGTGCCATACTGCTTCTGCTGCCTCTCCGAACTAACACCAATTAGTATTAGATAACTTGTTCCAGCAAACCACCACCCTAATTGTGGTCAATGTTGAAAGAAGGAGGAGCTGAATTTGCCAACTATCTATGTCAGCCCTTGTGGCATCTGAGAAAATCCACTGATCAGAAGCAGCTAAGCCACACCACCCTACAAAGACAAGTCAGTTTTAGTTCTCTTGAATCCCATCCAGCATAGATATGCCCTGATCAGCTGACATGGCACTAAGGCCAGTGATGACAGGGTACAAGATGGGGTTCATCTGAAACAGAAGCCAGATTTGCTCACCATCTATTCCAGTCCTCCTAGAAACCAATAAAACTCAGAAATCAACAAAGACCACAGGAAAGGCTTATTTTTAAAAATACAATATTGAAAGTTTGTATTTTTAGTTGGAACAGAATATCAAATAAGCCAATTTCTCTGTAGCCTATTTGCTAGACAATTTGAAGGATGCTTTCCTGCCCTTTCCTTGTAACAGCTATCTCTACTTTAAAAGAAGCATGGGGAATAATGCAAAAAGATATTGTAAAATCTCCAAAGGTATCCAGTTAAAACTTTGCAAAGTTAAAATTCTCTAAAGGATCTGCCATCCATGCTGTTTTTATTCCATTCCATTCCATTCCATTCCATTCCATTTTATTCCAAAAAATGAAACAGCTGCAGTTGATTTGAATGGTGTTATTATTATTACTTTTATTTAATACAACTGAACAAATAAAAATAGTGTAGCAAGAGGAAAAAAGAAAACAATTTTATACACATATGCATATGTATGTGTAAGTATATGTATAAATTTTTAATACAATAGTTTCAATATTTGATTGTAATTGGACAAATATTTTCTAAATCTGTAAACAACTCATTTGTAAATCATAAACAATATTAGGTCTTTAATCCATTGAGTAATTGGGCCCATAAATTTATCTTCCCAATGTGGAAGGGCTATTCTCTTAGCAATAAGAAGATCACCGCAAATCCATTTCTGTTGTCCAGCTATCAATTTTTGTGTATGTGTGTACCATAAGTATATAGTTCAAAAGAATATAGGGATCCCAAAATATTAAATCTTGTTTCAAATTAAAATTAATGTATGCACTTCACAAGTCATTCTAATAAGATGTCTGAAAAACAAGTTTTAAAAGAGTGTTTTCTGTACAAGCACAATGGGGTAAAAAAATCCTGAATTATTTTTGTTATTGTTGTTGTTGAATAAGGCATAATCTATGAAAATGTTGATACTAGCATTAAGACCCATTGCTTGTCCCATATTAAAACAAAGTGGAAATCCCAATTCCTTACTCAGTCCAGTCAATAATTTTTAAAGATTAGTTGTGGATTTTTAAAAAAATTTCATTCCTTATTTATAACCTAGAGACAGGCATGGCAACAGAAAGGACATGTTTCCTGGATCCTACAAGATGGTCCTGCTTGAGTGATGAGCATGCTAACCCTATTGTAACAAGCTGCCACCTGTTGATCCCAAATCGAGTAACTTTCCTTGCAACCAATATTGATTCAAAAGAAAGTTCATTTATTGAGAATAAGTGTACAGATCCAAAGCATTGCTAAGACTGAGCAAAAGCGTGCCAAAAGCTGTTTTCTTACTTTCTCCCCGCCTACATCGCCCTTAGTTTCTCCCCCACTTCATCGCCCTTAGTTCTTGGTCTTCTGATTCCCTTGCTGGTATGTCCTTGAGCATGCCAGAGCCTGTGATAAGGAGCCATCTGCTTTAAACGGTTTCTCATTCCTACTCCCCCCCCCTCCTTTTACAATGGCAGAACTGCAGCATGTAAAAAGCCCCTTTTTTTAAACTAGCCATATAATAATCTATTATGAAATATTGTGAGGATTCTGACACCTATTAGATGGGCAGAAGTAATTGGAGATAGACAGTCCTGAAAATAATCAGGGCTGTACTATGAAGAATTCATAAGTCACAACTAGTACCTTGAATTGTACCCAGAAGCATACTCCCAAGACAAGTGATAAGCAGTGATATTCCCAATTCCAGATCACAGCCCTATTGCCCTGAAACAAAAACCACATCCAATGTTTGATCCCCATTGTGCATTGGATTCTTAATGACTTGTGACAGATCCATAGCTGCCATAGAGGCCATAAATCCTGAGGAAGTTTAGACTTTACATCTAGGAAAGGCAGGCTGAAATTTTCTAGAAGTGTTAGTCTTATACAGTCCAGTGCCAACCAAACAACACTGTCCAGCATCTTAGGCAGGGAAGCCATTACACAGCAGAAAGGTATAGAAGCAATGATGGTAGACCCAAACTTTGCAAACAGTGTCTCACATCTTGTTATCTGCAGAGCAGCACCTCTAAAAGCCAAATGAGTTTTCCAGATGATCATAATCATTTCCCCACCCCTACCCTCAGGTTGTGGCTTATACCAAACTTGAAATTCAGGTGGATACATTTCTAAGAGGAAACCCCTTTGCCCACTCATGTAGGTCTCAATTATGCACACTAAGTGAGTCCTTTCACCCATAGCATGATCTTGGATGAGAAGAGCCTTGATACAGGCTACTCTAGCATCAGAAACAATAGCCTGAGCCCAGAGCCAGTGCAGATCTAATGACCAGCAATTTGGGTTGAACTCAGGAGGCTGGAAGGTGATTTGGTACAAGAGACAGAGTACATCTTTCCCTACAGCACCCTTGTCTCCCATGATATCTTTCTCTATCAATTACCACAGAGATGCTACTGCCCACCCATAACCTCTGATCAAACCAGTCACACCACAATTGTCCATCTCTAATGTTGGGTCTACTCCAGCTTCTTCTTCAGCTTCCAAACAGTTTCTGATGGTCCCAAACATGTCTGGGACAATGCTATCACAAGAGCTGCTTGTTGCTGGCTGCTATGCAGACTTCAAACACTTCAGTCTTCTCCATCACCACAGATAAAATTAATAAAATCCTACAATTCCACTCATCATAGAGCAGTTCAAATCTTCAACAATCTTCTTCTCTATCCACCAAACTTCTTAAATATATGAAAGCATCAACATTCTAAGCCAATTGGAAGACCTCTACCTTGCCTTGGTGCCATTATTCTACCCCCAATCCTACCCCCGGGGAAAAAAAACCCCACTTCTACAGGCAAGAAAAAGCACAAATGGCATGATAAAGACAGGCTTAGAAATAGATAGACAAAGGCTAGTTAAACCTAACAACAGATAGAAGAAATTGTAGAAGTATACTAATTTTCCATACTATGAGCACACTTGGATGTGTTCAGATATAGAGGTTGAGCCAGTAATTCATATATTGCTAAATTGTCCATTTTAACACCCACAGCTTCTGCTACTCATAAATCCAATCATCAAAAATCTTGATCTTATAACCTGATCAAAATGTTATCATCCTTCTACAAGAACCAGTGTGGGCAGCCACCCAAATGACTGCCCAGTTCTTAGCAACAGTAGGTTGCAAAAGTTATTTGTACCTTCCTTTCATTACTAATTGTTTCAGCTTTGATTGTCTTCTATATGTATTTGTCTTTTATTGGTATAAGACCATAAATAAATAACATCAATCAAATAAGGAAAAAAAAAATCAGTCTTGCACAATAGTTTGCTCCTTACCAGTGGAAAGTATTTCATTTTACATATTGAAACTAAAACCCATTAGATTAAAAATGGTACTTGTAAAAATGTAAAATATGCCATCCATTGAAATATCTTCCTTTTGGAATAAATAAAAACCAACAGGAAGTTGATCAACAATATGGCATCAGGAAGATAACAACAAAGCTAACTTAAAAGTATGTAACTGATATCAACATATGGCACACAACTCCAAATTATTATTATTATTATTATTATTATTATTATTATTATTATTATTATTATTGTATAATGCTTGGAAATGTTAGGATGGAAATTGAAAATAAAGTTGATATTATAAATTTATAATGAGAACACATTTAGAGTACTGTTTAAGTTCTAGTTTCCATGCCTCATGGAAGGACTGGGTTATCAGTGGTTACTTCTAAATGGTTATTTACTACCTTCAGATGAATGCTGACAGCATCCCTTAATTACTAGTAGCAAAAGTGGAAGAGAGCTTCTGTTCAAGCTTGCAAACATCCTACATAATACAGAAAGTTAGACTCAATGAAACTTTGGTCTGATCCAGCAAGGGTCTTCTTCTCTTTTATACTTTTGCTAATGTTGTCTGGAGTCAGTCATAGTTCCAAGAGCAATAAAAACTGTTCCTGCTTAATTTCCTAGAGATTGTTTTCTGTTATGTGCATCTCTTTGATTTCCACTTTTTACCTTAATATCATTTGGATGTAACTGCTCCTTGTTCCTTATCTGAGTGGGACATTATAGACCAATATTATTACTATTTTCCATCTCAGTTTTCCACAGAAATCGCACAACTTTACACTATAAGAACATGCACTGTGGTAGTTTTCTCATAGGCAAAACCTATTATGTTTGTAAAGAGATTTATGGTAGATCAATGAAAGGTGCTGTTTTAAGAAGCATGAATCAAACAGCTACTCAATAAAATCAAGTTTGCCACTACAGGGAGAAAAAAAAAATCCTTTTGGATGGCTTCTCCTCCAACTGTAACATAACTCCTGTCACGTATGATTTCTGTGGTCATTGCTGCATGGTAAAAATTCCCCGGTATTAGATTCAGGAAGCATGCCATCAAGTCCTCCTGATAAAAATCAAGGATCAATTCTGCATAAAAATCTCCCTCTACGATAAGTACTAAAATAATTCTTCTTTATTAATATAGATGGCAGGAATTATATTTATAACCTTTTAAAACACTGAACTTGAGAAAAAAAATATTCAATCATGCCTTTGAATCAATAGCTAAAGCAAAATACTCTGCATTTCAAAATCCATTTCAATGCATTTAGCTAAAGCAAAATACTCTGCATTTCAAAATGCATTTCAAATTTAATGAATGACCACTAAATCAGAATTTAGTGGTCATTCATTAAAAAAAAAAACCCTAAATTAAAGGTGTATTTTAGAAAGTATGCCAACACTATAGGAAGATATACAGATAGACAGATCCATCCTGCTATTCCCTTATCCATGATTCATGATTTATGTTTTCCTTCTGTTCCTTAAACTTATCATCTCTGCATTTTTGAGATTCATATCAGTAATGACTTGATTTTCCTCTTCCAGTAATCCCACTCACACTTCCTTCATATTCTCATTCCTTTTGTTTATATGACCAAACTATCCCATGTACTTCTTATGTGCTGGTCACTCACTTTTGTATTCTATCTACTTCACTCAGAACTCATTCATTCTTGATGCCATCTCTTCCTGTTTTACTATATACCCTTCTTACAGAATCCATTCCCACTGTGCTGAATTTATTTCTGGGTTTCCCCTGACATGCCTACCTCTTATTCCTAACAGTACAGGGGGAAGATGTGCAATCATATACAGAACCATTTTTGTTTCTTTTAGCAAGCATTTGCACATATTTTATCCATCTATTTCCCCATCTATCCATGTGGTTTTGAGCAAATCAACGCAGAGTTTGCACTCAAGGGACAAATGATGAGGCTCAAATTATCCTGTTCAGACTCTACTTCTTTAAAGAAGGCTCTAATGCTGGGAAAGGTGGAAGGAAAGAGAAGAAAAGGATGACCAACAGCAAGGTGAATGGACTGAGTTACAGTAGCGATAGGTGAACTGTTGAATAGCTGAAGGACCAGGTTAGGGACAGATCATTATGGATAAAATCGTGATTGCTAAGAGTTGACATTGACTTGATGGCAGATAATCAATCAATCAATTTTCATCTGTTGTAAACATTCCACCACTGTGACCAGTTCATGTATTTATTGTAATTTTCACCATTTCAACCATTTATATAGAACTTGCAATCACTTACCCCATTTTTCCTGTCAGACACAGTCATTTAGTTTTCTGATACATTAATTTTTAGATTCCTACTCCATTATACTCCTGCCTCCTTATACTTTCTACTGCATTATACTCCAAATCATTGTCAGCCAATGATTAAAAGACCACACAAGTTCATATCTCCAACCAACTAGTATGTATGTATGTATGTATGTATGTATGTATATGTGTGTGTGTGTATGTATGTATGTATGTGTATATATGTATATATGTATATATATATGAGTCATCAAAGAATTTTAATCATTTCCATCAAAGCAGGCAACTAAACATGATTCTTAAGGGTGAAAGATAAAGAGGACAGTGCTCGAAAGAATGTATCCCTAGCTCAGTGATAATATTCTACTAACTGGGTAAATCAGTATATTGCACAGCTGAAAGTTCAATAAAATCACACCCACCCACACATCTCAATCCCTTAAAATGAAGGTAAATCAGAGTATATCTTATCTACCCATAAGAATTTTACAGAGACTTTCTTCTCTTTTAAAGAAAACTAGAAAGCAATTTTGTTTCCACAAAAGTATAAGGGAAAGATTGAAGCAAAATGCAGAAAACTGTTCAGCACAGCACTTGTGCCTGAGTTGGTGTGCACAGAATTTTGCTATGAGGAATAATGAGCTGTTAAGAAAAGTAGTTCAGTTTGTTGGTACATTTTTTTTCCAGATTTTATTTATAAGATAGTATTTTCATCTTTTTTAGTTTTCCAATTACTCCTCTATTGGTGGCTACTCTGAGCAAATTTAATAGTGAATCTTGCAGTATGATTATGTGCCCTGAATTGTATTTTATAGTAAGCTTCATTTGGCTGAGTGACAGCATGAAGCAGGACTACTCTGTGCTGATTTTTTTTTTTTTGTCTCTTACGATTAAAGCTGACAGATTCAATAGACTGTCAAGTGGCTTTTAGCAATGCTTAAAATTTACAGTGGATCGGTGATAATTTGCACAGATGTCTGGGAGATCTACAGTCACAGAGGTATCATCAATAAAACACAGCATTATTTGGTTAGCTAGGGCAAGTATTTGCTTTTCCCAGACAATGATTAATAGCTAAGGTTTTCCAGAAGATTCAGCATGTGTAAGATTTAAGATTCAGGCATTGATTCAGGCATCATAACTGAAGCTCTCATGTGTACATATTTTTGGATCTATAATCACTTCTATGGTCTTCTCTGGCTTCCCCATATTTTCTAATCCTATTCAATGCCTGATTGATGGTTATTTCATATTTTTCTGTTCTGTAAGATTTCCCTTAGAGGTACTGAAATATACCAATGTAGAAAGAACAGATTAAGGAACAGATATCAAAGATGAAGTGGGAGTATGACAAATCAGTAACGTATCAAAATCTGTATGAAGTATTAATTTTGTGGTTGGAAGATTGCTTGTCAATTATTATACATCATCTGTCTTAGGTGAAATAGACATACATATTTCAATTGGAAAATTAAAATTCTATCTTGCTAGCTGTGTCCGTAATCAGCTATAATGTAAAAATGTATACTTAGTTCTACTTTATTCTTCTTACTTGAATGATTTTTATATGGGTTAAATCAATAAATACATTTAAAAGATACTTTTTGCAAATGGATTTACAAAAGATCTAACAAGATTTCATAACAGAATGAAAGACAAGAATATGTGTTCAGCACAAGTTTTATTTTCCTACATACATATAACTGGACTAACAAAAAGTATGAAAGCAGGAAAGAGAACATTCTTTAATAAAATGTGCTCAGGCACACGTGCTGACTTAGCATTTGAATGTACTTCAAATCTTAACTTGTTTAAATCTGGAAAATTAAAAAATGATAAGGTCACTGATTTACATTTCTGTACTTTACAATATTCCCACGGATAGCTGTGCCATTGAATTTTCCAATACTTCTCAGTATTAATATCAAGATTTAATTATGAGATGTTCTACACAACAGAACAAGAAATATGCAAAATAAGGCATTTCATCTTTTTTTTCTATTTAATATGTGAAATTCTCAAGTACACCAAGGAATATGTCAATTATATTTCTTTGAAAATATTGACTGAAGGTTCTGGTAATGAATAAAAAATTCATACAAGATTTTAGCGGTCCAGTGGGAAATACTCACAACCTCTTTTTTAGTATATTCAGATGAAAGATGAGAAAAGAAAATGACAGGAAGACTGCGATCAAATATTGAGAGATATATTTGAAAACTCCAGTGACAAACATAGTTAGCTGATTTGCTTTCCCGTCTGAGCTCCCTATGGTATACTCAAAACATCTCATTACATCACTTCTCTTTACAACTGCAGAAAATGATTCCTAGCGTTTCACAATCCCCAATCGCATGATAACATTTGATCAAACTTTTCAAGAGTTTTGAACTATGGAAAAGTTCCTGTCCCCTTGCCAAAGGGTTAACCAGCCTTACAAATGTTTACATTGAGTCTCTGTGGCTATATATATGCAGTAGTGTGCTTCACACAGAAGTCTTGCAAAAGTTTCTGAGGTCTCATTGTAGAGATTACTAGTACAATGTTGATTTGGTTGGTTTATTTGCCTGTGATATGCAAATGAGCTCTTGTGCCCACTCTCATGTCTTGTTTCATATGTTAATGATATTCATGCAATTAAGAAATGCCAACAGCCTTTTGTTTTTAGCCAGCAGGCTTCTCTACGTGCAGTTAAAACACCAGGAAAGAACAACACAGTGCTTGTGCCAGGAAGATGGATGGATGGATGGATGGATGGATGGATGGATGGATGGGAGGGAGGGAGGGAGAAAGGAAGGAAGGAAGGGAGGGAGGGAGGGAGGGAGGGAGGGTCAGTGTCCATAGAAAATTGACTAGGAATTTTTTTAAAGTTTTTTTTCTTTTCCTTGTTTTTTTTTTAATTAATTAAATAAAACAAACAAGAGAAAAAGGAAATAAAAGGGAAAGGAGTACATATATATACATAAAATAAGCTTTACACTAGAGTGAAAGTTAAAAATATTTTTTAAAATGGCTTGTTTTTTTTTAAAGCATTAAGGAATTTTTTAAACATTAAGAAAACCTACTGGAGAAATTTACTTATTGAAAAGAATACTCACAAATTTAGCAGATTGCTTTGTCCTATATTCTCTTGGCTCACTGATGCAGACAGATTTGTTTTTAATAAATTAAAAAGACATCTTTTTCTTTTTGTTAATGTAGAGAGGGACCGTATATGTACTCTTTGACAAAAATATTCCATTTCATGGAATCCAAATTTGCATAAAGCAGAAAGCCTATATAATATGCCCATGCGTGAGTGAACACACATACACATATGTATAAATGTATGTATGCATGCATGTATAACCTCTATAGATATATATGGTGTCCCAGAAGTCTTGCTGCTGTTTTGACTTTAACAGTTATCCATACAGGTTCCCCACTTTATGTGAATTTGCTTTATACAGATTCACTATTGATTATTTTTGTTCAAGAATTCATTTTATTTGGGGAAAAAAATGCTATTATGTGATTTATGTCAGCAAATTTGTACCAAAAATCTAGAATCATGCCAAGATTTCTTCCTATCAAACCACTTGAACAAAACACCTTTCTACATTCACTCATGCATTTACTATCATGTTTTGTATTTGTTCTAGTTTTGTGTTCCATCTCTCACTTAGTTCTTTACCTGAAATAGCTACTGCTATTAGTATGGGATCAAAAAGGCCATAAAAATATTTTCCAACTTCTTTTTTGAAAGGAAGAGGACTCCCTAATAAAGTTAGACATATTGTATAACATTACATTGAAGGTGATAAAGGATCCTCAGCCCAAGAATGAGGTTCTAACCTGGGTAACTCTACCATATGCAACATACCAATGAATGCTAATAAAATCTGCAGTGCAGTGATGTATTCTAGCTCTTTGTCTGGCATGATAACCATGTGCATTAGAAATCCAGCTGTAGAATATATAGAGAAAATGCTTTCACTATACATAGAACATTTATTTATTTATTTATTTATTTATTTATTTATTTATTTATTATAATTTCTCCCCCACCCATCTCCCCCCAATGGGGGGCTCTGAGTGATTCACACAAAACATTAAAACCATAAATACATATAAATACATAAAACGTAAAAATAAAAAAAAAAACATTACTAAAAAAGAGTCCAAGAAGATGAAGGATCTGGGGCTGAAGACAGCAAGCCTCTGTGGGGCTAGCCATCCCCACGCTTGAAGTATTCCCTCCCCACCCCAGGCCAAGTGGCAGAAGCAGGTCTTTAAAGCCCTCCAGAAGGCCAGGAGTGAGGGGGCCAATCTCACCTCTGGGTGCAGAATATTCCAAAGCGCATGAGATAACCAGAACATGAGATAAGGAAGAAAACATGCTTGAGTAACATACAACTTAAAGCTCTAAAAATGTATGAGCTCATTTGTCAGTGCATTTGGGTTACAAAATCTGACAGCATACCCTGGAAACATTATTTTTCCCACTGGTTCAGTGTCTCGCTTTATGGCAATTCACTTTATATAGCATTTTCAGGGAACATAACAGTAACATAATATGAAGGAAGCAACTGGTTCCAAGTTAGTTTCCTATGCCAGAACACTTAAAGTATATGGCTAGAATACATCAATATTCAAAATTTACCAACTTACATTTAAGGGGAATATTTTCAGGTGGGGCTGTTTTGCTTTAGGCACAAAACCAAATACATTATTTGCATGATGCACAACCCTAGCTTTCCTGCTTCACAGGTTTGTATGGATTACAAAGAAAGTGATGAGATTCTATAAGCATGATTTTATAATAACATTTTACAGCACTAACCCACAAGGACAGGAACACATCCATGCAAGGCAGATAGAACTCTTGAGCTTATTCTTGCTTATTCTGAGTATTATGTAGTTTTTATAATATAAATAGTATTTAGGGAGGCAAATGAAATAACTCCATTGTCCTCTGACATGCATAAAATACCCTGAGATCTGTTTCATGAAATATATTTCAAGAAGTATCAGTTTTCAGTCACTAGTTAAAAGGGGGGGCGGGGGGACCATATAAGTCAGAGAAGTGGTTAGAAAGTCTTAACTTATCAAATTAGAATTGATTCAGTCTACTGGACAGTAGTCTATATCTGCTGATATAAAACACAGTGGAGATGGGGCTTTGATCACCCAGCTGTGCCTGCCATTTTGATGCTGTTAACCTTCTTTCCAGATGTCCTGGCCTTATCCTCAGCGTTTTCCAGTATATCATTCAGTGTGATAAATGAAAGTGTTTTCAGAAGCCCAGATCACATTATTTTCCACTTTCTTTCTTGCCATCTTCATTCCACTGCTTTTAAGGTACTACAGATGTGTATGAAAGCAGCCAAATGTGTTCAGGTAGTAATACAGTAGGAAATGAAAGAACCCATCGGGAAAAGATTTTTAAAAAGAATGGGTGTTGAGTACAATAACTGAATATGATAAATTTTGCTTTTTACAGTATCTAAATTCCAATTGAGTCCAATGGCTTCTGATAGCAATAGCTACAGCACAAAATTTACCCACTTTCCTGGAAACTTCACTGAACCATTCACTGAATAAAAAGCAGACTGATCTCTATTGGTACCAATTTAAATATTTTGTTATTTGAGATTTTATCAATCCTACTCTCTAGGAATGATAGATTCGACAAGCCAGGAGTATATGAGTAACCATATCATTTTCAATATCAGAAGAGATGCACAGTCAGTTTGGAAGGTATCATTGTTACATCTTTCTTTTAATGTCATCAAGGGGAAGGTGTGCCAAGGTAAATGCCCTTTGCTGTTACAGTATAGGAATTTGGAATGAAGACTGTAGTTTCCAGTAGGTGTAGATTGTAAATAAAAACCAATATATTTGTATTCCAACACCTGCTCAATCCACGTGTTATTAATTTTCCATGTGCATGAATAATTAGAATGATGCCTTGTGGAATATCATCAACTTGGTTTTTGAATAGTTAATTTCTAGCATTTCAGTTTGGCAGAATGATGCCAGTGCACAGAGATTTCATCTCAAACGGAATTGTGAAACAGAATGACAGTGTCATCAGTGTATAATAATTTGAAGGTTATAGTTTGGTGTTGGATAAAACTGAGAATACCATGGACAGCCAAGAAAACAAACTGATGGATCATTGCAATCAACCCAGAGTTCCCACTTGAGGTACAAATGATGAGGCTTAAATTATCCTACTTATGCAAAGACCCTCTCTGAAAAAGGGTCTGATGTTGGGAAAGGTGGAAGGAAAGAGAAAAAGAATAAACAGCAGCAAGGTGGATGGACTCAGTTACAGTGGCGATGAGTGCAACTTTGGAGACTTGAAAGAATAGGTCAAAGATAGATCATCATGGAGAAGATTTATCTATGTAGTCTCTAAGAGTCAAAAACAACTTGATGGCACATAATCAATTTTAAAAAAGTGGTGATATTCAGTTTTAATAAGGGCCCTTACAAGGATCTTTTACATTAACATAAAAATTAAACAGGAGAAATGAAATAATAATAATAAAAAAAGACTGCTTAGCTCCTTTGATAGTGGTCAGTTCTGTTCTATTCATGCACCAAATCTGCATTGTGGTGTTTCTCTATAACAAACAAAAACATACACATACACATACACACTCATGCATACATACATACATACATGCATACAGTATTTTAAGTGAAGAAGCTGGCAGTTAATAGAATTTCTAATCTTTGCAGTCTTGAAATACATAATGGCAAAATAGACGTTCATAGACATCCATCATAATAATTTGGTAGGATGCCTTGTGGTCAAACATCATTCATGGAAATAGAAATGGAGGTCCTTGGGTTGAAGTACACCAGCACTTGAGGTTAGGCTATCAGCCCTTTTGGGTTAAATTGTAAAGCTTCAGATCATGTAAATCCTTCATTATAATCTGTAGATTCTGAGATGTCTTCTATAGGAAACTAGTTTGCAGCATCTCTTTCATTTAGTATTCCAGCTGCTGCATTCCAAACAACGGATTAAAATCTCTGAAGATAACATTTTCTTGTTTTCATTATTTCTATTTTTCCTGTCTTCATAGTGCTTAGTGCCCACTTTTTTATTTTCATTGTTCTGTCCATCTGTCCCTTATTTTCTCATGTCTACATGATCATAAATATTTAGGGGAGGGACATATTATGGTTTACTGAATGCAATTCAGTATTCTTTAGCTGAATACAGTATGTTACTTAGTAATTATCATTAGCTAAGGTCCAATCAATGTTGACAAATGTCAAAACTGCAAAAGGTATTGGACTTTTTTCTTAAATTACAGACTGCTGCAAAGTACTTATGTAAAAGCATGCATTAATTCTGAGTTGTCCAATGAATCTGTCACTTGTTTCAGAACAAATGGAAGAAAACATTTCCTAAAAACTCATGGAATAAATAACTGCAACATATATTTTGTGATGTTAGCTTAAATAGATTTTTTCTCTATTACCATTATAGCAAAAATGGATAATGAAATGCAGTGTTTCTGATTGCAGGACACATGGAATGAACAATATGAGTACACTGCCAGCAATGTGTTTTTTACTAGTACATTTATAAAAATATTTGATAGGGTTACATGGAAATACAAAACAAATTTCTATGGAAACATATTGAGAAGATCTGCAAAGTGAGTCCACCATGAATGACAGGGTGTCCTGTTTCAGGCCAGCACACACACACACACACACACACACACACACACGAGGAGGTGATTGCAACACTTTACTAAAAAAATGGCCTGATAAAATAAATACAAGTGCAAACACTCACACACACACACACATGTAGTAAAGCAACAAGTCCCAATGCTTAGCAAGCTTGCCTTAGAGACCACAGTCCAAAAGAGTGGGCAGAGAAAAAGAGAGTAGTCAGGTGAAGTCTAAAGGTCAGAACTAGGTACAAGGTTCGTCAGCCAATCCGGGTCTAGAGTCAAGGTATTGAGGTTTGCAGGTCCAAAGTTAAGGTGCACAGAGCAGGGATTAACAAATTGTTGTCATCAACAGGGAAACTGAACTTGCTACTCCATTTTAATAAAAGCAGCTCCAGAATAGCTCATTAATGGGGGGAGACTCCTTCCTAAGGAGTAATTTTGCAGAGTGCCTTTGTTCTGCTCTCTTTGCAGCCCGCTGAGCTCTTGCATTGGGGCAGCATGGTAATTCCTCTTCTTCATTTTCAGAGACCAGGCACAGCTGTCTCTGCTGATTACTGGCCAGCCCCACCTCCTCTGCCTGCTCAGACGGCAGTCCGTCCAGTCCCTCTGGAGCTGATGGCTCCTTGTCTGTGGGCACTTCTGACACTAACTGCTCATCAGTCTCCTCCTCTGACTCCAAATCTGAGCCTATCATGACACATGGCTAGTTGTAATGAATTTTCTCAGTTAGAATTCATTATTTTCTAATAAAAAATCAAGCTTATTATGAATGATAGAATACCGTCTTCCCCCATGTTGTGGTGGTAGGACACTTGCCCTAACAGTCATTGATCTCAGGGTTAAGGTTTTGTTTTGTTTTCATTCCTGTATGCTAAAACTAGGCTCAGGATCACAAAGACAAGAAGCTTTGTGTCTGATTAATGTATCTGGATGCAGGTACATCTGCCTTATAGCTGAAAATATATAAAAGGGATTTGTGGAACTGTTCTAGATGACGTGGCATGGAGATACTGTATGAATCAAGGATTAGGTGCAGGTGGAACCTGCAGCTGAAGACCCAGCAGGAACAAGGAGGGAAAGATCTGCTCAGCAGACTGGCTTGTAGAAATGGCTTTGGGAGGATGTTGTCAAGGATGGCCTGACATAACTTTGAGAGTCCAAGAGTTATTTATTTTTACCATCCCAGGTTGTGAGTGACTTCAGAAGGAAAATTACTAAGACTACATGAGTCAGGGATGGAAAGTGTAAAACAGATAAGGGATTCTAAAAAGCTCCATTTGGAATTGCCTTGTAGTGTAGAACTGAGTATGTATAGTTTGTTAAGCCAAGGCCACTTTATCTATGGGAAATTTACACGTATTACATACCTAAAAGAACTACAACACTAAACACTGTTATTTAAAAAAGGATGGTGTATGTGTCCATGTGTCTTGGAAATTCCTGCCTTTTTTCTAACCATCCATCATCTTCCAAATGGCCAGGGAAAGTAAAATACCAGGAGGCAAATGGGCATATATTATAGGTATTTCTAGTTTAAACAAGAATAATGTTGGAGCTACATTTATTTCTAAAAGTACGCATCCTGGAAATTTATGTTGCAAATATATTGGTATGGGTACACATATGCATATTAGGATAAGTTGTGAGGAACCTCCACATTTTGGGAAAAGTTGTAAGTGACAGGGTATTTTAGTATTTCTTTTAAATCTGGGGGGGGACCCTAAAATATAATGAGAGAAAATGTATAATGGTTACATAGTTATGATACAACTGGGAGTTATTGTAAACAATCTGCCAAATTCACTTCGTCTTTGGTATGAGATAATAACAAGAATAACAATAGGGTAGAATGAAACGTAATGCTGCTAATGTTATACATCGCCAGCAGATGGCAGTACTGACACACTAGAACCTCTGACGTGCTCTTCAGCATTTTATTTCACTTCAGTTAGTGGGAAGCTACTGTAAGAAAAGGTTCTTGCTATTGTTTATAAAATGGAAGCCTGCAATGAGCGCTCATACGTGCACTTTAAGGCACATGCCCTGGTTGAATTTTTGACTGCTAAAGGAGTCTCTTCAATTAAAATTGACTGCCAATGCAGATTATTTATGGTGATGACAGTGTTGCCATGAATATTGTGCACTGCTGGGCCAAAAAAAAAAAAAAAAAAAAGATGTTGAACTGGGAAGAGCTTATCTGTGTGATCAAGAACAAAGTGGATGGCATGTGACAACCAACAAGTTTTACATGAGAAAGATTGATGAACTGATTAAGGATAATCAGTGGATTAATGGGAAATTGCTGTCAAGCTTGGCATTTCACAGGAACATGTGATTGGTTATTGATGTTCTTTCATACTGGAAAGTTTGTTCAAAATGGGTTCCAGGCATGCTGATGGCAGAGATAAGTTTCAAGAGTTGAGATTTGCTGACAATTGTCATCACACTGTGAAAATGACAGTGAAAAATTTCTTCACAGCATTGTGATAGCTGCCAAAACATTGGCTCATCATTATTACCTACCAATAAAGTGTCAGTCCCTGAAATATCATTACACCCTGTGGGTGGACGAATCAAAAGCCAAGCTTTGGCAGAAAAGCTCATGGCTACAGTTTTTTAGACACAAATGGTGTTATTTACATGGAGTTCCTTGAACCTGGTGCCATTATCCACTTAAAATGCTACTTTCAAAACAAAGCAACTCTTGTTAATCTTTGAAACAATGATTAACAAGAATTCAGAAGCACAAGATTTTTTTTTTTTTTTTGCTTCAACATGACAATGCTAGGTCTCACACCTCACAAGTCACACAAAGTTGGATCTCACCATCTTACTCTCTCCAACGTACAGTCCACACTTGGCACCATCAACTTCCACTATTTTCCAAAATTTAAACAATACCTTTGTGAGCATCTGTTTGATTCAAATGAAGAGGCAGCAAGGACTGTCAGGATTTAAGTAACAAAGTGTGAAGTTTTTCATGATGGCTTTAAGAAGCTTGTCCATCATTGTCAAAAGTGTGAGCAAATTGGGCTGATTATGTGGAAAAGTAAATAATGTAACAACAGCAACAACAACAACAACAACAAAGCAGCTCATATCAAGTATTATTTTCCTGTTTCATTTATTAAAATATCCCTACTTAGGCTAAAGCTATGAAGGTGGAGGTATTACTTTTCATTCAACCTTCATAATTAGAAATATTTTCTAAGAAGCATAGCTAATCACATCTTTATTGGCCATAGACCAACATAAAGAAGCATAGCTAATGAACAATACATAATAGGTATGTGTTTTTCCTCTAGCCAAACCTTTCCATAGCTAAAAAGTCAGTAAGGTGTTCATATAGAGCTGTTTTTATACGCAGATTGGCTTTGCTAGATAATAGCACATGAATTAGTATGCTTTGTCAGCTTTCACAAAATGACTAACTTGTAACCTACTTTTTAAAAAATTGATGGCTTACCAGCATTGTTTTCTTAATATGGATCTTCTGATTATTTTTCAATTTATTTAAATAACAGGAAATAACTTTGCCACTTTGAACAGTTTGCTACATTATATTAATATCTTGGGAACAAAGAATGATTGAAAACTTCATCTTTCTATTCTACATATGAACATTTTTCTTTATGGACCTGTTAAATAATGTAAATGATATCAGAGCATTAAATTGGATTTTAGATGTGCTAATTTCCTTTAGGCAAACTCAAAGCAATGATTATTGCAGCATACATTTTACATGGACAGATGCCAGATTCTATGTCAATAATACAAAATGCAAATCTAAAATATTTAAGATACAATTTACTTAATTTCTAAAAGTCTAAACAAGTTGATTCAAGCTGTAAAGGCAAACTGTCCTCTTCTCTTCTCTTCTCTTCTCTTCTCTTCTCTTCTCTTCTCTTCTCTTCTCTTCTCTTCTCTTCTCTTCTCTCTTTTTAATTCTCAGAAATGAATATTTCTGAATCTGTAGCTGTCTCCATGTGAATTCAAACAAAATGAAATTAAAGTCAGCAATGAAACATTTATGAGGAGAGCAAATTAAAAATCCTCCAGTAATAACTCTGGAGTGATCACTACTATTTTAGTCATTTTCATTGTCAAAAAGGCATATTTGTCAGCCCAAGAAGGCTTTTAAAAATGCAGAACACAACAGACTTTTCTTTATCTACTGAGATTAAAAGAAAATTAATTTATGCTGACTAGCCAGCTATAATAATGGGTATAGTTTGTGCTGATAAATAATTTAAAGAATACTTAAAATCTGTTTATCTTGGTTTTTGCTTTTAAAGGTGGAAGTAGCTGATTCTATGTTTGGCTTACAGTTTTATTTCAACACACCTTTTGATGAATTTTACTTGAGTGAGTCATACCTCTATTATCTCTGGTTATAATTCTAGCTCTCTGATTTGCAGCACAGTACTTTGAAATAGGATTCTCTTTTTCAGACTTTTCTACATTATTATTTTTTCCTTACTGAATGCATTTAAGCTAATTATTTCATTAAGTCATATGCCAGGGAATATAAGCAAAAAGTAACCAACTGACAGCACTTTCCACGCTGATCTTTAGATCCAGAATTCATTAGCAGTGGCCTTGAGACTCGACCCCACACTGTTAAACCTTCTGAATTTCTTGCATAATTGTAATAAAGCATATTGCACACATTCTGAATAAACATATTAACTCATTAAGTTAATATAGTGGAAAATATAGTTTGAATATATATATAATAGCAGGAGTTAGAGTGGTTCAAGCACCGCATTTGATGTGAGAGACCAGGGTTCAAATCCTGGCTGGTACCTACCTTACTAGTAGGGGTCCTTGGGCAAAGACCCATTAATGCTTCACTGGCCTCCCTTGACTATGAGAATGACATGAACTAAGAGGGTCATGCCAACTCGGACATCACCGAGTTAAGAAGGTCTGCATCAGATGTTGGGGAACCAGGACAATCTGATGATAAGTGGGCTACTGGAACAAACCATACATGGATGAGAAAAGAGAACCTGGAACTGATGGAATGCTACTACAACAACAGACCTAATGAGAGGGGATATATGAAACATATGAGGGGACTATGGATGGACAGAAGACCTACATCCATACTAACTGAGAAACAGCTATTTACCCAATGCTTCAACATAGTGAAGAGGAAGCTGCTCTCACAACTTGAGATAGACCAACTATACATTACATCCTGGACTCAGGAAGACCCAGAAGAATAACTGGTTGTGCAGCCATCAGCTACACGCTGGTGCATTCCAAGCTGGAATGGAATGGAATGGAGGCACTCCCTCCACTACAGAGCACAGCAGCTGATGTGAGGCATAAGGTCATGGATAAGCTAACTACAGTCAACTGTCAAGGCCAATTACCAAGGCTCAGTGAAGTACCACCAGATAGTATGCTAGACGATGCCAACAGAGCCCTCACAAAAACCCCCACTACCACCATAACTCAAAACAATGAAATGGTACATGCTACAGCCACTGTAATCCTGGAGATGCTTGGCTACATGATCAAAAGAACAGTACATACCCCCCCCCCCGGGAAAATGAGGTTGGAAGCTAAGATCAAGGCTACTGGGAGAGAAGTTAGTCAGCTGGTGGAACGATAGAAGAATGTGGAGATTAAGGATAACTCTCAGCTACTGAAAAAAATACAAGGGCATGATTCCCTAGCTCACAGCACTGGCTGCCAGGCTAAGGAGATACACTAGAGAAGCAGAGGTCAAGAAGATAAATGCCTTCTTTTCCAAAGAATCATCCAAGGTGTATTCCCAACTGCAGTGAAAGAACACAGTAACAGCAGAGCCACCAACAGCAGAAACTGAACAGTACTGGAAGAATATATGGGAGAAAGAGAAGATACGTAACACCAGTGCAAAGTGGCTGCAGGACATGAAAGCAGGCCACAGCAATCTCCCAGAACAGGAACCAGTCACCATCACAGTAGCAGGCATCCAACAGTGGTCAAGAACATGAAGACCCGAACAGCACCTGGCCTGGACACAATCCACACCTATTGGCTAAATTCAGCAGTGCATGAACACCTAGTAGCACAGATGAACCAGCTGCTAGCGGCAGGCTCCCACCCAGACTGGCTAACACAAGGAAGGACAGTGCTGATCATGAAAGACCCTCACAAGGGAATAGAACCATCCAACTACCAGCCAATAACCTGCCTCTCTACAACATGGAAAGTTCTATCAGGCATCATAGCCACCAAGCTACAGGACCATATGGGCCAGTACATGAGCACAGCTCAGAAGGGTATTGGGAACAACATCAGAGGCTCAAAACACCAGTTGCTTATAGATAGATCAGTCACACAAAACTCAAGGTCTACACAGACTAATCTGAGCACAGCATGATTGACTACAGGAAAACCTACAACTCAATGCCACACACATGGATCTATGAATTCCAGGCACTATACAAGGTCAATAGGACACTAAGGACCTTCCTCAAGAACTTGAGGAGACTATGGAGGATAACACTGGAAGTCAACTCAAGAAAGTTTGCACAAGTGGCCATCAAGTGTGGCATATACCAAGGTGATGCACTGTCCCTGCTGCTTTTCTGCATAGGCTTGATTATCTGCCCCCGCCCCCAACAGATAATCACAAGGACTGGATGTGGATATAAGTTCAAGAATGGAACTATGATCAGCCACTTCTTCTACATGGATGACATTAAGCTGTATGCTAAGAGTGAACGAGACATCAACTCACTGATTCACCTGACATGGATCTACAGTGAGAACATTGGGATGTCATTCAGACTGGAGAAGTGTGGCAGGATGATAGTAAAGAGAGGGAAGGTAGTTAAGACCAATGAGGTGGAACTACCAGTGGAACACATAGAAGACATAGAAACCAGCTACAAGTAGCTTGGAGTCCCACAGTCATGTGGAAACCACAATGAAGAGGCAAGGAAGACAGCAAGATCCAAATATCACCAAAAGATAAGACAGGTCCTGAAGAGCTAGCTCAATGCGAAGAACAAGATCCATGCCATCAACATGTATGCTCTACCAGTCATCAGATACCCTGCCTGTATAGTGAGTGGGCCAAAGCGGGACATGGAGGATGCCAACAGGAAGACCTGGAAGCTCCTCAAAATTTACAGAGGTTTCCACCCCAAGTCCAACACCCAGAGATTGTACATCACCTGGAAAGAGGGTGGATGGGGCCTGGTAAGTGTCAAAGCCACTGTCCTGGATGAAACCCAGAGCACCCAGGAGTACATCATTAAGATGGCACCTAAAGATGAGCTGCTGAGGAAAGTGCCTGAGCCAGGAGCAGACATGGGAGGAAATTCAAGCAAAGCAAGTGCCATGGCAAGACAAGCCCCTGCATGGGATGTACCATCGACAGATAGCTGAGGTGGCTGACATTCGGAAATCCTACCAGTGGCTGGAAAGGGATGGACTAAAAGATAGCACTGAGGCACTAATCATAGCAGCACAAGAACAGATACTAAGCACCAGATCCATAGAAAAAGAGGTCTACTCCACTAGGCAGGATCCAAGCTGCAGATTGTGCAGAGAGGCCTCAGAGACAGTCCAACGCACAGTGGCAAGCTAAAAGATGCATGCAGGAATAGCATACACTGAATGGCACAACCAAGTAGCTGGCATTGTATACAGGGACATCTGCACAATGTATGGGCTCAACCCTCCCAAGTCCAGATGGGAGATTCCACAGAAGTTCATGGAGACTAACAGGGCTAAGATTCTGTGGGATTTCCAGATCCAGATGGACAGGCAGGTATTGGCCAATCAACCTGACATCATGGTAGTAGACAAGGACTAGAAGACAGCAGTGGTGATAAATGTAGCAGTGGCAAGTGAAAGCAACATCAGGAAGAATGAGTATAAGAAGCTGGAGAAGTACCAGGACCTGAAGAAGAAACTAGAAGAAGTAGAAAGTAAAGGCCAAAATGGTCCTAGTGAAGGTAGGTGCACTCAGGCTGTGACTCCTAAGCTGGTAGAGTGGCTCCAACAGACCCCAGGAACAACATCAGAGCTCTCTGTCCTGAAGAGTGCAGTGCTAGGAACAGCTAAGATGCTGCACAGAACTTTCAAACTGCCAGGCCTCTGGTAGAGGACCCGAGATTGAGGAAGACATATACCACCCTTAGGAGTGAGAGGGGATTTTATTTATTTTTTATTGCCCTGTTACCATCTACTTGGTTCTACTAATGCCCACTTTTGGGCCTGTGGATGCTCAACCATGGAAACTCACTAGATGATTTTGTGCCAGTCATTCTCTTTCAGGACAACCTACCTCACATGATTGATTTAATGGTGAAAAATTGGAGGAGAGATTGCTATACTGTATATACTGCCTTCAGCTCCTGAAAGAAATAAAAGATATAAATTTGACACAGGAAAGGACTCTGGCTGTCAGTCAGAGTAAGTGCAGTCAACACATACTAACACAGACACACCCAAGGCACACATCCTAGTTTACACTGAAAGCAACTGTTCATGTGCAGGTATGTCAATCATTAATATTCCTCGAGACTTCTGGGACTTAACCTGGGGTGTTGTGAATTCAAAGCCTATGTGTTATAAGTGTTTTAAAGCAATAATCTACATCTCTTCCTCTGAGTGCTTACTTCAGAATATCACGTGGAAGAAAGTAAAATGTTGTCATATACAAAGCAAAGATCTGTACTTAAAAAATAAAAGAGAGAGGCAGACAACTTCACTGTAAAATATTATTAGCTTTATGTATAATATGTTTAACTGTATCCTTTAAAGATTTTGCTGTTCACTTTGCAGTTCTGTACTTCATCCAAGAGGTATCTCACAAAGTACGAGATGGTTAATATACCTGGATATAAAAATAAAAACAGATCACTGTCAAAGAGGAGCTGATTGAAGAGAAAAGCAGAATCCAAATTCATAGATGGAAAAAAGTATGCCACATTCTTTTATACTTAACACAAAAGAGAAAAGGAATCCTCTCCCTTGGAAAGCAAAGTGCCAACATGATATTAAAGAGTTTCAAATTGAGTGACATTCAAGTAAGCACATCAAAATAGTTGTGTGATACTGAAAGAGGAAGAGAGAGAGGACAGAAAAGACAGAATTAATCGACTGAAGGATTAAGGCTTCTTCACTGAAAATTATGTACTGAAATCTACCATGCTAATCCAGTGCTGGATGGTAAATAGATGTCGTTCAACTTCCCAGTCTAGGGCTGAGGTAGAGTGACTGAGCCAAAATCACCCCTCTGAGTTCTGTGCCAAAGGAAACTTGGGTCTCCCCATGACTAGTCCAGTGTACACTGTTTCTCTTTTTCTCTCTCCACTATGTCTGTCTATATATCTCTGTCTGCCCACCCCCCAACACACACACAAACATACTCTGTGTATATAGGCAAAACCATCACTTTATAGAGAAGAAGGAAGGAAGGAAGGAAGGAAGGAAGGAAGGAAGGAAGGAAGGAAGGAAGGAAGGAAGGAAGGAAGGAAGGAAGGAAGGAAGGAGGGTCATTATAGAGTTTAAAAGGAAAAAGTAGAACTACTATAGTTTCTGAACATGCACTTTTTATAGAATAGCTTTAAAAATGGATTTTAGTAAACAGAAGGACTAACTTTTTGAGACTCGTTCTGCTTGTCTTTATCCAAGAAAACTTGCACAAATAACAGTTTTTACAGAAACAATCTCAGGTTTTTGTTGAAAGTAAAAGCATTAAGAAATTCCTTTTAAAAATGACCCAACAGAGAAAGGCATTTGCTACCATATAGTAGTAACTTCTGCAGAATACACCTGAAGGTCTTAGATAGTTGTTTGAAAGCTTTTCTTCTTTTGAATTCTGAAAGTCTTTTTTATAAATAGTTCCAAAAATTGATTCCAAATAATATATTATTTTAACAAAGGTAACTTGCAACTTCACAAAGGATATGCATTTTATGCTGTTGTTAGAAGTAAAACATTTCTACAGGCTGGTCTTGTAATAAACTCACCTTTATATCTATATGTATTGGATCCAGACTGAATCAAACATAGAGGAAATCCATTCCTTTTCCTATCTGATGTATGTCATATTTATTAGTAATGCCTCACAGCATTCTACATGGTCAGCCTCTGCACAAAGTAGTAAATGAACACAAATTTTATTATCATTCATTTTCGTAATCATTTTCATAATCAATAGAAGTATGAGACTTACAATGGATTATTTTTTTCTCCTTCCACTTTTCTTAAGGAATAGCCTTTTCATATTATCTAGATATAGTGTATGACACTTGAAGTAATACAAAAAAAGAGTACACTTGATCTATAAATGATTATTTTATTTGGAAGTCTTCAGTTTCTTCTTTTAAGATTAGGTGCTGTGGATTTTGAGATCTAGTTCTTTAGAACTATCAGAAGATTAATTTTAACAAAGAATTGCATGCATAAGCTAAGTATTAGAAAAAGTGTATTTTTCTTTGCCAGAAATGCACAATGAATTTTTAAATGTGCAATGTCTTTATTTACATTCTGTCTTGTATGTGCCTTGCTTTATGGAAAATATGTTTACAAAAATGTTCGGTAGATATGAATATGAAAGTATTCCTATTTTCATAAGGTTGTGATTGTGATAACTTTTCTCCAAAATAGAAAAGTAATAAAGCAGCACTATCTTTGCCATTTGCAAGTATATGTTTTTATTGTTTCTATAATTTATTATGTGATTTTGATACCAAGAAAATTTATAATTGCCAATAATATAAATGTGCATATAGAATCATATAATCATAGGGTTGGAAGGCACTATGAATAGTCTAACTTCCTGCCCAGGGCAGAAGTCCTCAAATCATCCCAAACAAATGGCTGTCTAAACTTTGTTTGAAATTTTCCAGTGATGAAGCACCCATAAATCTAGGTTGCAGGCTGTAACACTGCTTAATAGCTTTCACAATCAGGACATTCTTCCTTATTTCAAGTTTGGCTCTCTTTCTGTAAAGCTTCCACACATTGGTTCTTGTTCTACCTTTGGTACATTTACACTGTCTTCTGTGGGATAACCTTTCAAGTACTGGAAGACTGTTGTTGGCCTTATATTTAGACTAAACGTATCTAATTATTTTAACAATTTTTCATTTAGCCTCTAACCCACTCATGATCTTTGCTTTTCTTATCTGCACTCAGCATTCTTCTTATATTAGTTTGAGCTGATGAGATGAAGTACACCTTCTCTACTGCTCATAGTAAGTTCTGATCACTTCTCTGAATACATTAGGTATTGACAAATTATCCTGATAAGTTATATTTTTAATTTCCTTTGCTGAATTGTTTTTTTATAAACTGGATGCTGGCACAAAGTACAGATAGTTTACATAAACACTGAAAGATTTATAATATTTAAATACAATATTTCCTTTGACGTTTGACTATATTATAAATGATTGTGACAAAATCAGTGGAAAGGACAGCATTATCTGTTTTGTATATATGGGGAATATTTATATGGGTCTGATGTATTCAGCTACATATAGTACCAGAATTATGTGAAAAATAAAATCAATGTAAAAGGCAAGTGGGGATTCTATTGGAAATTTTAAAACTTATTGCTTTGGGAGAGGAGGAGGAGCTTACAGTTTACAGGGCTTTTTAAATTTTATTTATTTGTTTGTTTGTTTTTTGTGGCGGGAGATTAAATGCTACATTTCTTCAAATAATTTGGGATTTGCATACTATTTGGTTGCTGCAGCTAAAGCAAGCAGTGGCTAAAAATTGTGTTTTTATTTTCCTTTTTTTTCCCCCCATATCTTTTCCCTTTCAGAATCTTACATCCTCTTCTTTCTCCATTGCTTCCCACCTAGCGTACTGCCAGAGAAGAGGCAGATCATGTTACTAGAAGTCTGAACAAAGAGTCCTTAAATGAAGGTTCTTAAAAATATGCTCCAAATGCCCCGTTCCTGCAGTTTATAACATCAGAATCCCAAGGAGGGAAAAAAGGCTTCTATTGCTAACCTTTGTCAGCTGATACAATTTTTTGTTTGTAGACTTTAAAATTGGTAATCAGAATTCACTTGGAGTGGTATAGTACATCCTGCCTGGTCAGCACCCTACCACATTCTGCTGCAAAGTATGATTGGTCCCATGTTTAGGGTATATCACAAATTTATTTCTCAACACTGCAAATATTTGCTGCATATTGTGTCAGCAGCGTAGTGTGGGAGATGTACAGCTTACCTAGAATATCAGTGTGGCAACCAAAAAAAAAAAAAATGTTAAGTACTGAATAAATAAGTTTTTGATAGATTTTTGGTAATGTTAACAAAACAATATCTGATAATTGGGCAAATGTCACACTAACTGTGGCACCTAGCATTTGTGGTGTGGGTTATGTAGGAGAGGACTATAGAATATAGCAGATTAGTTCAACTCTTACCATTAAAAAAAAAAAAGACAAAACTATAAAACAATACTAAAAGATTGAAAATAAGCCAGGAACAAGTTTTACAGAGTACCCTAAAAGATACTTACTCTGATTATAAAGCACTAACTTGCTATTATTAGAAACATAGAACACACTCTGTTCTTTACAATAGTATTGTGATATAAGAAAATATCATGATTCACAGTTTCATGTACAGTACTAGAAAAGATATCTTCATTTTCACTGGTAATAATAATCACACTGTGTTATAACCGCGGGCAAAGGATTTCCATTTCTATACCAAGTAACCTATATTGCATCATATCAAAATTGTCAAGATTATCTCGTGTTTTCTAACTGTTGTCACTACATGAAGATACCTTGTATTCAAATAGTTGTAGCAATAATGATAATAATAAAACAAGCTGTAAATACTAGGTACTTAGGGAGCTTATTTCCAAATTTTGAATCAATTCTGATAGGAAAAAAGCTGCTAATAGCTATTACATCTAATTTTCTCATGCTTGTCTCAGAGATGCAATGCATAACCAATGAGAATTATATAGGATGCCCTAACCTCTTTATCTGAAGTTATTCAAAATGTAAATGTTTCACAGGGCAAAAAGTTGTGTACTGGAACAGACAATTCTCCCAGGAAATAACCTACATCTCTCAAGCTGTGACCAATCATTTGGCTGCTGGGATGAAAGCACAATACAAAGTTTCAACTTGTTATAAAAATGACAATCTCAGCTCCACCAATATAAATTGTCAGCTATCTTGTTCATATTTGACATGGAAGAGGAGGAAGAAGAAGATGAGGAGGAAAATCATTTCCTATTTTTATATTTTCTATATGACCAAAAAATTGCTATTTTTTATAAATATATTGTATTGTGTCCTGAGGCTACTTTTATCGCTACTATTTACAGGTAGTAGCCATGAGACTACAAACAGAAACTGCACAATTTTATCCCGGCTGAACTGTGAATTGAATGTTGTATAATGAAAACAGAGGCCCCTGAGGGCACCAATGAATTGTGTGTGATATAAAGAATGAATGATACACAGAGCTCTTTCACACAGAGTTGAAATTCTGAAATGGAGTTTTACCCTAGCTCTCCCCCCTTCCAAATATTTATCCTATTTCTCCCTAGTCATATTCAAAACTATATTTATGAAACTGTTGTGTATTTAAGCTAGTAAGTTGTATCTGACATCAAGATACAAAGAAATCTGGGAGATATCTGAAGTGGGATTCTTTTGAAGCAGATCAAATTGAAACCTTACCAAATCTTAATTATCAATGCATACATATACATATATGGACAACTGTGGAAGACTCACAAAGCATCCATTCTGGGCTTTTGGTAGGATATGGCTACCTCAAGAAGATTCAGAACAAAAGGACAAATTCAGAACAGATCAGCCCTATGAATGGTTTCCATACAGTTCTGGCAGAATTCATGTCTAATCATACTATTTGATAGAATAACTGTCTAAGTATGATTCCAAGTGTTGTCTAACTGCATATCTAATTTTTAAAATCATTTTGTAACAAAAATTCTACAGTGAATTACAGATTATGAGAAACATGCACAATAAATACAATGACAGTAACTACAAGGAACTAAAACATGTTAGCACTTTTGTATAAACACACATACACATATACATGCATATACACAGATATTGCCTGGACTAATCTATGTGTCCTTTGGAAGGGCATTCCATAAATAAGGTGATTGATTGATTGATTGATTGATCGATCGATCGATCGATCGATCGATTGATCGATTGATTGACTGACCGACCGACTGACTGACTGATTAAGTGCCAATAAGTTGGTGTTAACTTTTGGCAACCACATAGATAGGTTCTTTCCAGGAGGATCTATCATCAACTGGGTCCTTCAGGTCTTATAAAAAAGGTACCACTTTTTTTCTGTTAATGTCAACTCAATTAGTAAGGAAACCTAGAAACAAATCTTTGAAGTTTATGTCAGTATCTAGGCTGATACAAAGGAGAGGAAGCATTTCTTTAAATACTTTATTCCCAATCAATTTAGAATTTAAAGCTCATTAAATTCACATACATAAACTGGACCTATAATGAAATAGTGGGAGCATTTGGTCCATCTTTTCTGGGCATGTAAACTAAATAGAGTTGAGCTGTAGTATTTGGATGAGGGGTTTCCAGGGACTCCCAGAGATACAGACAGGCAAGGGAATTGAAAAAAATATAGAAAAATGTAATGGAAACTAATTCTTTGCCATATTACCATGAAAGCTACTGTGAGAGCTGCTTGCTTTTTCTAGAAATGCTGATAAAAGATCTTCCAGGGCTGTGTGATCAGGAATCCATGTTCTACAGTAGCCTACCATTTTTTTCTCACAATATACACATGGTTTTCATGAAGTCACCAGGAGTTCAGCTCAATTAAAGGCTTTAGAGTGCACTAAGCTTGTACAGACATCAAAGCCTTGGTATTATCTGATCCTATCAGCCAGTCATACTTCTAAGCCTACCATTTCTCATTCATATTGATAAGGAGAATTTGCTTTAGTAAAGATTTCTAAAGAGAAGAGATTTTCAGATTAATTTTCATGAGTGAAGGATGGAATTTTTGTAATTATTTACATATAATGGGCCCGAAGTC
Organism: Liasis olivaceus; assembly: GCA_030867105.1. NCBI lineage: Eukaryota > Metazoa > Chordata > Lepidosauria > Squamata > Pythonidae > Liasis > Liasis olivaceus. The sequence continues at coordinate 33,084,741 of CM061354.1, read as the reverse complement.
TATGCAGAAATGTTCTGTTTTTCAACTGCACAATTGTCTCTGCAAAAATGTGCAGGCTGTCCAATTAAATCTTAATTGAGACATTATTAGATAATTCTTCTCATTTAGTTTATCAATAATTGCACTTTCGTTACCAATAAGGTGACAACATTTTGTAAATTGTTGAAGAATCTTGTCCTCCCTATGGAGAATTGAAGTTTCTTTGCATATATATTTATACACATACATTTATATGCACACCAGGAATCTCCTCACAATGTATGGATTTTTACACCCCAAGTCCAACACCCAGAGACTGTACACTGGGTGGAAAGAAGGCGGGCAGGGTCTGGTGAGTGTCAAAGCCACTGTACTAAATGAAACCCAGAACATCCAGGAATACATGGATTTCTCAGCAACAGACTGCTGCGAAAATGCCTGAGGCAGCAGCAGACATGGGAGGAAGTTCAAGCAGACGAAGTGTCATGGCAAGAGAAGACTCTGCATAGGATGTACCATCAGCAGATAGCTGAGGTGGCTGACTGGAAAATCCTACCAGTGGCTGGAAAGGGCTAGACTAAAAGACATCACTGAGGCACTAATCACAGCAGCACAATAACAGACACTAAGCACCAGATCCATAGAAAAGGAGGTCTACCACACCAGGCAGGACCCAAGGTGCAAGTTGTGCACCGAGGCCTCAGAGACAGTCCAACACATAGTGGCAGGCTGTAAGATGCAGGCAGGAACAGCATATACTGAACGGCACAACCAAGTAGTTGGTATTGTATATATATGCACAGCATATGGGCTAGACCTCCCAAGTCCAGATGGAGATTCCACAGAAGTTCATGGAAAGTAACAGGGCTAAGATCCATTTTGTCTTCATGGTGAAAATTCCAGATCCAGACAGATAGGCAGATACTGGCCAATCAACCTGACATCGCGGTAGTAGACAAGGACCAGAAGACAGCAGTGGTGATAGATGTAGCAGGGCCAAGTGAAAGCAACATCAGGAAGAAGGAGTATGAGAAGTTGGAGAAGTACCAGGGCCTGAAGGAGAAACTGGAGAAGTAGAAAGTAAAGGCCAAAGTGGTCCCAGTGGTGGTAGGGGTGGACGTGACTCCTAAGCTGGGAGAGTGGCTCCAACAGATCCCAGGAACAATATCTGTCAGGATTAGCCCAGGAAACTCCAGGCGACAGTACAGATTCAATTCAGCATGGTTTATTGGCTTCAGTCCCATTACAGAATCTTCTCAGAGTGAAAGCAATTCCCAGAGTCACCCGACAAACATCCTGCATTCCTCAGGGAGGTGCAAGTCTCTTTTTCTTATCTCTACCTCTCTGTTCTGGGGATAAGAGAATGCGTTTAACTCTTTCCGCTCTAGCTCTCACATCACCCCTCCCTCCATCTTTATCCTCCCCCTCTGAGTTCTCAGGAGAACTTGGCTAAGGTGGGAGGGACGCCATCTCAGATGATGAAAAGCTGTCCGTGCCTCCTGCCTCCTCCATACCGTCTTCCGATGGGTCCTGAAAAACAGCTGCAACATTAATAGAATCAGCCCCCCTCCTTCCTGCCGTCTGCCAGTCTGAAGTAGATGGCCTTGGGCTGCCAGGTGGGCCTTGCTCCCCCCTCCCTCCTGCCAACTGAAACTCTGAAGTGAAATTCTGTGGGCTGCCATACCGATGTTGTTCCTCCCTTACAGCCCCCACCAAACCTTCCTCCAGCGCGCTGTCCCCTCCTTCTTTTTCTTTCTGATTAACTGCTGGTGCTCCGGACAGCTCTCGAGGTTTGGGTTTGTTAGGGAAACGGCTATGGAAAGCAACTACCAACTCTGGGGCATGAATGTTCTTCGCATTCTCCCAAGAACGGTCTGCTTCAGAGTAACCCTTCCAGTGAATCAAATATTGAATTCCTTTCCCTCTCCTCTGAGAGTCCAAAATTGCCTCCACCTTGTATTCCTCTTCTCCTTCAACCACAACCGGTGGGGGAGGGGATGAGTGGGTTCTCAGAGGACTTGGGAGGGGCCTCCTTCACTAATAAGGAATGGTGAAAAACCGGATGAACCTTCATAGATGGAGGCAGCTGTAATCGGAACGCTAAGTTATTCACTTTCTGCAATACTTTGTATGGTCCTACGAACCGGTCATTCAATTTTCTGGATGGTCTGGTGGAAGTTAGAAACTTAGTAGATAACCACACCTTGTCCCCCACCGAAATCAGCGGCCCTGCCTGTCTGCGTGCATCGGCATTCCTCTTGTATGCCTCCTTTGCCTTAGCTAAGTGGTCCCGCAACAGTTGCTGAGCTGCTTGCTGCTCTTTCAGAAAATGCTCTGCCCCTGGAACTTGTGTGTGTGGAATAGCCTGTGGCAAAACCTGGGGGGCCCATCCGTAGAGTGCTTGAAACGGGGACATTCCAATTGAAGAGTGTACTGAGTTGTTGTAGGAGAATTCTGCCAAGGGAATTAACTCCACCCAATTATCCTGGCTGTAGGTAGTATAGCATCTTAAATACTGCTGCAACATCTGATGGGTCTTCTCTGCCTCTCCATTAGTAGCCGGATGGTGCGCTGAAGACATGCAGCTGTTTACCTTTAACAGTTCAAAAAGAGCTCTCCAGAACTTAGAGGAGAACTGACTGCCTCTGTCTGTTATCAAAGTATTAATCATTCCTCTGAATCGGAAGACATGATCCAAAAATAGTTGTGCTGTGGCTTGAGCCAAAGGTAGACCCTTGCATGGTATGAAATGGGCCATCTTAGTAAATAAGTCCACAACCACCAGCACTGAAGAATAGCCCTTTACTGGAGGCAAGTCAGTAATAAAGTCCATGGAAACTGTATGCCAAGGCTTGAGAGGAGTGTCTAATGGCTGTAAGAGCCCAGCGGGTTTTCCATGAAAAGTCTTAGCTCTTTTGCACACATGACAAGATGCCACATAATCTTTAATGTTTGCCGCCATCTTAGGCCACCAATAGTCTCTTAAGGTTCTGTGTAATGTCTTAAATACTCCTCCATGTCCTGCTGTCAAATTATCATGGCAAAGTTGTAAAACTTCCTCTCGCAATGACAGAGGAACATATAACTTCCCTTTGTGATATAGGTATCCTCCTTCCATTGAAAAAGGGGAACTCTCCCTCTGTGTGCCCTGGAGGTCATCTATCCGAGCCCTTGCAAATGCGTCTTGTGCCTGCTGCTCCTTAATTCTGACCAGTAAATCTTCTGCCTGTCTACTGGCTCCCAACTTCTCTTGTGCACATTCCAACCTTTTAAAGTTGCATGGCTGCAAGATGGTAGCGGGTTGTGTCTGTGGCTGCTCTGCGACGTACTCCGGTTTCCGAGAAAGCGCATCAGGCATCAAATTATGCGCCCCCGGAACGTACGTGAAGTAAAAATCAAAACGTGAAAAGAACTGACTCCATCACACTTGGCGAGGAGTGAGTGAGCGAGAGCTCTGCATTGTTTCTAAGTTCTTATGATCCGTGCACACTTGCACTGGAAACTTCGCCCCCTCTAGCCACTGCCTCCACTCCTGGAAAGCTGCCTTCACTGCCAGTAACTCCTTGTTAAAAATGTCATAATTTCTCTCTGCTGATGAGAGCGTGCGAGAGAAAAATGCACACGGCAGCCACCCCCCTTTGCCTGTCTCATCTGCTTGCAACAAAACCGCTCCTATTGCTACATCCGAGGCATCTGTATGGAGCACAAATTGGCGACAAGGGTCTGGATGCCGAAGGAGGGGTTGGGAGGCGAAAAGCTGTTTTAATTGTTGGAAAGCTGCCTGCTCCCCCTCTGCCCAAGTAAACTTCTTTCCTTTCTTCAATAGCTGTGTGAGGGGTTTGACACGCTCTGCAAAGTTGGGGATAAACTTTCTGTAAAAATTAGCAAATCCCAGAAACCGTTGTACATCCTTCACATTATGGGGTGGGTGCCAAGACAACACTGCTTGCACTTTAGCAGGGTCCATCTGTAGTCCCTCTGTTGAGATTTGAAAGCCCAAATAGTCCAATTGTGGTAAATCAAATGCACACTTCTCAGGCTTGGCAAAGAGTCTATTTTCTCTCAGTCTCTGTAACACATTCCTGACATGCATTGTGTGTGTCTGGACGTCGTCAGAGTATATCAGGATGTCATCCAAATAAATCACCACATAAGAATCAATTATATCAGAGAATATTTGATTCATAAATCTAGAAAATACCGCCCCACAGTTGGAAAGCCTGAACGGCATGACTGTGTATTCAAATTTTCCATATCTCGTGTCAAAAGCTGTCAAAAACTCGTGGCCTTGTTTCACACGAATAAGGTTGTAGGCACTTCTCAGGTCTAATTTTGTGAAAATGCGAGCCTTTTGTAGCCTGTCTAAAAGATCTGAAATTAATGGGAGTGGATAATGATCTCTAATGGTTACCTTGTTCAACTCCTTATAATCGTGCACCGTGCGCATTGGAATGGTTTCGCTATTGGTAGTTTCGCACGTCTGTGGGTCTGGCTTTTTTGGTACAAAAAATGTAGGAGCTGATGCTGGAGATTTTGACGGTCTGATAAAGCCTTTCTTCAAATTTACTTCTATATAATCCTTGAGAATAGCTAGCTCTTTTGCAGACATGGGATATTGCCGCCTGGCTGGGATTTTAGCACCTGGCTTCAAATCAATCGTGCAGTCACAGTCTCTATGGGGGGGTAAAGCCGTAGCTTCTTCCTCCCCAAAAACATCTGCAAAGTCTGCATACTTGGCCGGCACTCCCCTTCCTACCTCCTGGTTGCCTGTTAGAGGACTCGCAAATATAGCTCCCTGTACTTTGTGGTGTTGACAATCTGGAGCTGAAAATGAGAGGGTCCCCGCTGCCCAGTCAATGTCAGGGTTGTGCAATTTGAGCCAGGAAGTTCTCAACACTACTGGCATATGTAACGACTCTGTGACATACAATGGCAGTAACTCCGTGTGCTCGTTAATGGTTAGTTGCAGAGGGAGTGTGGATTGCTGCACCGGACCTGCCCTCAATGGTTGAGAATCTATGGTCTCTACGTTTATGGGTTTGTCCAAATCCACTGTTGGTAACTGCCATTTCTGTACAGTCTGAACATCTATGAAACTCGTGGTAGCGCCTGAATCTATGAGAGCCTCCAACTTGATTTTGGAGCCGGAAGGCAAAGTCACTGTGATTGGTACTACTATGAATGCCTGATTGCTGTCTCCATTGTGAGCTCTTCTTAATTGCTTGATAGCCCCCCCCCCACGAGCTCTGAGCAGGGGGGCCTTGCCAGTTTCCCTGCTGCTGCACTGGGATGGAAACTGCTTTCTTGATCGGTATCTGTTGTTTTTGTTTGGCTCCCGTTAGCGTATTTCTCGCGGGGCAAACTCTCGCCATATGCCCTGGGGCTCCACAATAAAAACACAAGTTAAGCTCCCTTCTTCTCTGCCTTTCCTCTCCTGATACTGTTCTCCGAGCAGCTCCCAACTGCATCGGTTCCCCTGCTGCGAGGTCTGGTGTTAACGTACGAGGGGAAGGCATTGTAGCCAAGGGATGCTGAGGAGCTACTAAGGGAGTTAACGGGTCATACTGCTTCAACTCCATGAACCTGGCTTCCACTACAATACAAAGCCGATATAGGTCATCCAGAGTATTTGGAATGCCTTGCTTTACCACTTCCGATTGGATTTCAGGATTCAAACCTTCTCTAAACTGGTCTATTAGAGCCACATCATTCCACTCAACATCTCCCGCTAATAACTTGAAATCTGCAATGAATAATCTTACCGATCTGTCGCCTTGTCTGAGCTTGCGGATGTCCCGACAGGCAGTTAATCGTCTCACTGGGTCTCCAAAGTGCCCCCTGAAAGCTGCGACAAAATTCCGGTAGTTGTTGAGTATTGGGTCTCCAGCTTCTATTAAAGGAGTAGCCCACTTGGCAGCAGATCCCTTCAATAGGCTTATCACAAAGGCCACCCTTGTTCGATCTGTAGGAAATTCTCCTGGCCTACCGTCCATGAACAAGTCACATTGTGCTAGGAAGGTTCTCATCTGTTCCACCTCGCCTCCGTACTTCTCAGGCATGCTGCCAGGTGACCGCAGTAACATGGGTGGTGGAAGAGGTGGTGGCTGGACTACCTGTCCGAGTTGCTGCACCAGTTGCCCCATAGCCGCCTGCAGGTTATTAATCTGTGCATCTACTTGCTGCTGATGCTGTAACAATGTGGCTGCCAATACTTCTGGAGTCAAAGCCACTCCCTGCGGATCTGTAGCCATGATGAATCTCCTTCTACTGGAAGGTAGTAGGATTCTGAGAAGATTGATGTCAGGATTAGCCCAGGAAACTCCAGGCGACAGTACAGATTCAATTCAGCATGGTTTATTGGCTTCAGTCCCGTTACAGAATCTTCTCAGAGTGAAAGCAATTCCCAGAGTCACCCGACAAACATCCTGCATTCCTCAGGGAGGTGCAAGTCTCTTTTTCTTATCTCTACCTCTCTGTTCTGGGGATAAGAGAATGCGTTTAACTCTTTCCGCTCTAGCTCTCACAATATCAGAGGTCTCTGTCCAGAAGTGTGCAGTGCTAGAAACAGCTAATACTGCACAGAACTCTCAAACTCATAGGCCTCTGGTAGAGGATCCGAGACTGAGGAAGACACATACCATTGAAAAGGGATCCCCCCTGCCCATATAAATTATACCTAGCTCTAAACCTAGAAACTGTTTTGGCTCAATGAAGTTTCTGAACTACCTGCAGAAAAAGTCATACTTGGCATTAGACTAATACCAGCAGAGACAGTAGAGTATTAATAGCGATATTTATCTATCTATCTATCTATCTATCTATCTATCTATCTATCTATCTATCTATTTATTTTATTTTATTTCTCAGGCTTGTTATTTATTTATTTATTTGATATTTCACATTTGTCACCACCCATCTCACTGTGGGGTAACTCTGGGTGGCTAGTACTTAAGCCAATAAAGATATTTCACATAAACACTAATGGAGAAATAAGTGAATCTCTTCCTTCTTTTTCTCCTTTTTCTTCTCCTCTCTCTCTCTCTCTCTTTCTCTTTCCCTGTCCCTCTCACTTTTTTAACAAACCCCCAAATTAGGTGGGCTGAACTTTCACAAAAAACTTTGAATATATTAATCTGAAACTTAACACTTGAAAATCTCAGAAGTTTCATTTTTATGCAAATATCATTTTGACTGATAGATAAAAAAATTTAGGATTTTTTTTAAAATAATCAAAATGTAAAGCCATAAGCACGATGCAATCACTTAGAATTATACATTCATATATTTGTAGTAGAAGGTTTTGGGGGGCACAATGATGAAATCAGCATTGTGTCTTCATGGTGCAAATTCCATTTCTTTTACACAAGTATTGTGATCTCACATGCATGTTCAAAAGGGGTAGAGTTGCAGTGTGATGGTGCAACACATACAATCCTCTAGATAGCTCTTTACTACCTGGCAGCCCAGCCTATTTCAAAGTCTGTTGTTGGGAAAAATTAGAAGAGAGAGACGTATAGTATGCAATTTTAGAAATCATGGAAGAAAGATAAAGATAAAGCTAATAAGGATGGGATAAAAATGGCTTCTTGTCTTCTGATGAATTAGGGCAAAGAAAAAACATTTGATACAAAGAAGAGGTACTTTGGAGTGTGTGGGCACACATACAAAGCACTTTTCTTTAAATCATGAACGCAGCTGCATCATTTTCCAGGTTCACTGGTTGTTGGCTGTCTCCGCATGTCTTTGAAAGTAGAAGTAGCTTAAAGAGCAGTTGTGCAAGCCTGGGAAGAAGACACTGTTACTTTTTTTTATTGGGAGAGACAGACTTCATATATGCTCCAGTACATTGCAGTGCATCTCTTTTGAAAGATTTACGTATCCATACTGTAGATTACTCATGAAGGTAATCTAGGTCGTCTGAAGTTTTCTCTGCTGCATAGCAATAAGTTGAGAAGTCTCACTCTATGACCACTCCCTCCTACCAAGGGATCTGCTGCTGCACTGGTTAAGATGTTTGGTTTAGATCAGGAAAATCATAATTAAATTCCTCACTCAATCATCAGTGACTTTGTGCTAATCACTTGCTCTTAGGCCAGCCTGCTTCACTGAGTTCCTTTTCTAAGGATACATCTGAAGACAACCTCATATAAACTGATAAAAGATGGGATATAAATGCTATGCATACATATATATTGCTGAATTCTCTCCTCACAATTTTTCTAAGATGTTACTTCAATTCACACTTTATTTGTTTGCCTCAACCTCACTTCCTCAGAAATAACTCACTTCCTCAGAAATATTTCTGGGAGAACCCATCAGTCTCCTACAGCAGCTTAAAATGTTCTAAAAGGATCTTGTTCAACAGGGAGCTACAGTTTACAAAATTGCATACTTTTATGAGACCCTCGCCTTGAACTGTATTGTCTTAGCAATGTCCCATGAGTTTATCTGTTGAAAAGGATGTTTAAAGTACCTACACTGAAAATAATGCTATCTGCAGATAGCTTCAGTTTATCTTCTGATGTCATTTAATTGTTAAATATATCACTTCTGTTTGCCAGCAAGTAACTTTTCTTTCCATGTATCACTTTAAAAAATAATCATAATTAATAGTTTCTGATCTTTGTGTTACAACTAGAACTATTTATTGTCATTGCAAATAACTGGCTTGAAAAATTTCATTTACAATAATATTGGATGAGTTGTTTTTTCATATACCCATAAAAGCTGTAAATCAATGGACATGTTTTATTTGAATGGGCTTGTGACAACTGTACTTGTAGCTTGTTTTCCAATCTTGGCAGCACACCTGCACATTTTCAGATGTTATAGGTGAACATATTTTTGTTCTCATTCTGTGGTTAACTATTTCTCTCATCTCTTTGACAATGAACTTTGCACATTTCCATGAAATAGTAAACACAGTCTATGGAAGCTATTTGGTTTTATTTCCACTAATTCACTAACACTATTGAATACAAAGCTTTTGCAAGATATTTGTTTTTGAATGCAATATTTTCCCCTGTAGATCACTGTGATCTATGATTTCTGTATTTTAAAATAGAGGGTTCAACAGAGCACTTACAGTAGTATGCAGGCCAAGTATGGATTCAGCTGAACTGATAAAAATGCTATGCCTTTTTAGTTATGAGCTTGTCTGTTAGTTTGTTTTCCCATGTTTGGGAACCCATATTTTGTGGTTTTTCTAAGAGGCAGAAGCAGTAACACATTTTAATCAAAGAGAAAACTGGAGAAGTGGACAGTTACTCAGCTAAAAGTAGCAGGCACCTGCATCATTATCAGCTGGACAGGTATGAAGTGGCATTTTGCTCAACAAATGCTTAATAAAAAAGAAATAGCTTTTTAGAAAAGTTGTATGAATCTCATGGGTGAAATATTTGATATGGAAGGAATCAATTAATATTCTTTGTTCCTAATGTTAGGTGTATCCTGACACCAATATATTGGGTTTGGTATTGGGCAGTGGTTTGGGTGGTGACTGGGTAGGGAGGAGGCTACAGAAGAGTGGCAGGCTACTGTGGGCCTCTTCTTTTGCAGAGATCAATGTTGGATGTCCTCCAGGAGCCCTAGGAATGAAGGAAGAAAGAAGGAAGAAGAGGGAAGTTCCTTCTGTTTGTTGAGTGCTATTGTGAATGGACTGATTCCTCCTTCTGGGTAAGAGCCAGAGGAAGACTTGGGGGTGGATGAATGAGGGAAACCCTCTACAAGCTAGTGGGAGTGGCTGGGGAGGGTACCTGGAGGTGTGTCTATGAGTGCTTTGTAATGTGTGTGAGTATGTGGTAGTGTATGGGGAGGTGGCGGCTGGGTACTCTGATGGTGCCGAGCTGGTGAAGCTATAGAGCCTTTGGATCCTGCTGGACCTGAGGAAGTGGATAGCGTCTTTAGGATTGTGACCTCAGCCACCTGCTCTTTGGATCCATGTCCTCCTGGCTTGTGAAAGTGGCCTGGGGGTATTGTGTGAGTAAGTTCTAGCAGTGGTTAATTCATCTTTGAGTGAGGAGGTTGTCCCTTTACCTCTTAAAAAGGTTTTGGTTTGCCCCCTCCTCAAGAAGCCATACTGGACAATTTTTGTCCTAACCTCCCATTTGGGGAGAAGGTTGTTGAGAAGGTGGTTGTGAAACAGCTTCAGAGGGCCTTGGATGAAGTGGATTATCTGGATCCTTTTCAGTCAGGATTCAAACCTGGGTATGACATGGACACAACATTGGTCATGCTTTTGGATGATCTCTGGTTGTGTATCCATCCTTGCCCTACTTGACCTCTCTGCAGCTTTCAATACCATCAACCATGGCATCCTTCTGGATTGGCTCAGACAATTGGGGGTGGGCAGCACAGTGCTGTGCTGGTTCACCTCCTTTCTTTGAGGTCAATACCAGTCAGTGCTGACTGGGGAGAGAGGACCTGCCTTCGGCCCCTACTATGTGGGCTGCTGCAGGTTTAGTGGTCTTCCCTCTCCTATTTAACATCTACATGAAACAGCTGGATGAGCTCATACGACACCAAGGTTTGGGGTATCATCAGTACTCTGATGATACCCAAATATACATATTTGCCCCTGGTGAATTAAGCAATGCTGTGAACTTCTTATCCCAGTGCCTGGAGGCTGTGAGGGTCTGGATGGGGAACAATAGGCTTCAGCTTTGTACCCTGGCAAGACTGAGTGGCTGTGGGTTCTGGGGCCTACATGTTCTAGGACTATGCCATCTTTAGTTCTGGATGGGGTGGCACTGCCCAGACAAACCCAGTATGCAATTTGGGGGTCCTCCTAGACTCCTGCTCAAAGAGCACATAGCAGCTGTTGCTGTGAGGGCCTTTATACAGCTTCATGTTGTGCACCATTGTGCCCTTTCCTGGATTGGGAGTCTGTCCTTACAGTCACTCATGCCCTAGTCACCTCAAAATTGAACTACTGTAATACACTCTACATGGGCCTACCTTTGATGAGTATCCAGAAGCTTCTACAGGTGCAGAATGCAGCAACACGGGCAGTTATGTGTGCTTCCAGAAGAGCACATATTACACCTCTGTTCTGTAAGCTGCATTGGCTGCCAATATGCTTCTGGCTCCAGTTCAAGGTGCTGGCTTTAACCTTTAAAGCCCTTCATGGCATGGGACCAGGTTATCTGAGTGACCACCACTCCCCAATCACATCAGCCTGTCCCATCTGATCTGGCAGAAAAGGCATATTACCATCTGCCAGGGACCGACAGTATATTTGGTGGGTCCCAGGACCAGCACCTTCTTTGCCATAGCACCTGCCTTATGGAACATTCCCCCCCACCCCACAAAGTTAGGTAAGCCCCATCCCTGCTATCATTTCAGAAGTCCCTTAAGACCTGGTTATGTCACCAGGCCTGGGGGTCCCAGGGAACCAGAGACATTCTGACATGGCTCCACTGTGGTTGATATTGATGGGGACTGAATTTGACAGTGGACCTGAGTATATGGAAGTTGTACCTGCATATGAAGGCATGGGTGGGGGGCTAGCATATGAGAATGTGTGCATCTGTGATAGAAACTGTGTTCAGTGTTCTTGTCAAGAGTGATATATTTCTTCCCAATGACATGCCCATGCAATTTCTAAAGATAGTTACTTCCTTGTAACCCCTTGCTTGTTTTTGTAGTCTTTTAGCTTTAAATATAGCTATACTATTTTAATGCTTTCATTGTATCCTTGAAGATAAGAATGGTTGTATGATTTGTGATTTCTTTGACCCTATAGCAGAGATGGGAGAGACCAGTTGTGGTCAGTCTGATAAGGGGCCAGGGCTGGGCCAACTGACAGGACATGCAAGATCTATATGCCTGTAATATTATTATCCTGATAGGGTAAGGGGAAGAGAGATGGGGTTAAGATAAGTTTAAGATGGATAATGAGTAATAATTAATGTATAGCTGGAAGGATGTCCATCTTTGGTTGAAGTCACAGTGATCTGATGTTTGTAAGAAGTTAACCGGTTTCTTTGTTTAAACTGTCATGTAGATCCTGCGAAGAAAATGTATACTGTATAAGCGATGTAAAATCTGTAATCAGGATTCCCTCCTTTCGCTGGGAGTCTCCAACTTATTTAGAGCTCTGAAATAAAGTGGATAAAAAGTCTGATTTTCGTCTTGGTGTTCTGTTCACCTCGCACCAAGTCCTGAACCTGGTAATTAGGGTCGATTGGCTGGACCCAACAATATTTTGCTCTCTCCATGTGGTTTGTATATTTTAATTTTGTTATAATATTTTTAAAAATTATTTTTTATATTTCTAGCATGATTATTTTTATGTATCTGTGATTTTATTTGATTGTTGTATGCTGCCCAAGTATGTTGCTTTTAGTGAGAAGAGTGGTTATATAAATGTGATTAATAAATAGATAAATAAATAAATAAATACCTACACTAAGCGTGCACTACAGGCTCATTTTGAACTGCAGGCCTCGTTACAGAAACAGAAACAAGTCATCCAGGTTTTGACTTTCATGCTTTTTCACATTTCTTATTTTTGTAACATCTTGCCTGATTAAGAATTATGGAGAACTTGAAATATTTTACATGGTTTTGTGACATTTTAATCAGTCCTAATGAAGGTATTAACTTTGAGACTTAGTTACAAAGTAGCTGGAAAATGTGTTCAAGAATTCAGCCTCTCACAGTGCAATCATCTTTCCAATAGACTATAGGTTCCCTGACTTTTATTTAAGTTCCAGTGAAATATATCACTACGGAACTCCTTTCAGAACAAACGTCTTTTTCAAATTATGAAGCAGGTCCATCCTACAAATCTGCAGCATATCTTGTAGAGAATATTGGGGAAAAAATCTGTCTGGATTTTCACCATGCTTTTCAGGATCAAGTAAATTATAAATAATTTATGACTTGTCTCTTCCCCAAGACAAATAAAGAACAAAGAACAAAAAAAGTTAAAAGGTATCTGAGGCATATACATTCAGTTCTATAAGTAATTCTCTTCTTTGACTGCAAAAAGAAAAGAAATAATGCATTAAATATAATTTGCCACTTTCTCCATGACAGCCAAAATCTGCTACTTAAAAGTGGGCCCACACATATCCCTTTATCCACTGTTTTACCAGAATAAACTCAGAACTCAGTTAAAAGAGTTTACATACAAAACCAGAAACATAAAGGAAAAGATAACTTGAGGGAAGTTGAAGGACAAAATGAAGGTACGCTGTTATTCATATACATATACTACTTTCTGAAAATGTTTATTTTCATGGCAACTTTAATGCTACTCTGTTCCACTGCACTGGAAATCAACCATTATAATCCATAGCGGTATGAAGAATATCTATATTACCTAAGCTTTCTAGCCCAGTTTCCAGTGTTATGTGCTTCCACTCTGTGGCATTTCATTACTGAACACAAAGAATGTTTGAAAATGCAACCACTTTAGTTCTAGCTTAAATTCTTTAGCTTTGTGGGTTTGTTTATTTATTTACAATCCTTTTATGTCCATTTTATGCTAAAAAGCACTCTAGATATCTGTCCAAAATAAGTAAAAACACAATTATAACCAAGATATTTGATTTGAGTTGCATTATATTTAAATCATATGACTATTAAAAGGTTGTCTGAAAATAAATAAATTGAGCAAAAGCCAAAGAAAAAAGCCTCATCAATGTATAACTGAAAACTAAGAAAGATGAAACCAAAAGAGCCTCAAGCACTAAGGAATTCCACAATAGGACTGGGTAAAACTTCAAAAAGGCTCTTTGATGAGATTCGTATAAAGTGCTCTTTTGAAGTTTCTTCTGAAAGTGAAGTGAACTGAACTGAACTGATGCTGCCAGACAAGCCATCAGAGTGACACAGAATGTATCAATAAAGCAAATCAAGTCAGCTCCACACCTCAATAAGCCAACTGCATTGAGTCAATATGAAAATTCATTCACTGAGGTAAAGCACATCTGTGTCGTTCACCCTTACTTGCAACATGGGAATGGCCATGAAAAGGCCCACTTCTGTGTGGATTTCCCTGTGAGCTTCAGAAGGGTAGAAAATCAGAGTGAAACCTCTATTTCTTTATAAATTATGCACATATCTGTAAGAAGAGTTGGACTTTTAATCCCCAAAATGGTTAGAACTATCAAGGTTATAACCAGCCAGTTGAATTTACCTGAGGAGAAAGAATCATGCTATACATACCAGGAACGGTTTTGAAAACATGTTCTGCTAAATTGGAGCTACCAAGTCTTGGATGCAAAAATTAAGATAACTCTTTGCTGTCATATATTGGGTGCTTTCATCTCAAATCTGCTAGCCCTAGCTAGAGGTGTGCAGTACTTAGTACTCAGTTCCAAAGTGGGCAAAGGTGCTTTGGATCCAGCATGGGCACCCTTGTGGTACATGCTGGCAGGTCCTTAAAGAAGTCATACCTTTTCTTGGGCTTATACAGTAGCTATTGGGTCTCAGGAAAATAATAGTTTGAATTCAGGAGGCATTACAGATGTGGTAACAGTATGCAACACATGCTAATTAATTAATTTGTATTAATGCCTTAATACAAATGCACATTTTCCTGAGCCTGCACAGTACTAACATGTGATACCAAGGAAAAGATGTGGCTCTTTGAAAGAGCTACCAACAAGTACAATGAAGTGCCCATGCCAGATCTGGAGCATCTTTGCTCTCTTTGGATGCAAATACTGTACTACTCTATTTTAAGCCTTCTAGCTCAAACATTAGATTCATATTAAAATTGCAAACTTTTATATGCATTGTTTTTCCAAAATAATTTGCATAGTGATAGGACAACACAAGCATAACCACACTTACTGGGTCAAAAAGTCTCAATTATTATTATTGCAGGAAAATTCATCAGATAAAATGATGCTAGCCCAATCTCTCACATCACCACACTAAAATGTGTGAAATATAATATGGCTGTTGAATCTTGACCCTAAACCAGGGCTGGACTGAATTATAGAATAATGATACTATAACCGTTTCAGCAGTGATATAGGGCTCTTCCACACTACTGAGCTGTAGTGCTCTCTATTCATCTTTAAATGAGTTGAATGTCAGAAGCATGACATTTACTGTCTCTGTGTTGATTCCTATTCTGCCATGGTTGCCTCTATTCCTGGTCACCGCCACTCACTTGAATATTCTCCAAGATAATGCAGGACAAAGATTTTTTATACCTATAGAGGCTTTTCTTGGATGTGTAAGGGAGAAATACTACTGCAAAGTGGATAAGGACAATTTAAGCCTCATGAGCTGGAATGAGATGAAGAAAAAATCGTGGGGACTTAGTAGAAAAAAGAGGTTGCCAAACATGTCAACCATGTTTATATTGTGCTCAAGTGCAAGTGGATACATTTTTTAAAAAATAGCTACATAATGATGATTGCACTTACAGTGATAGATATAGAGATGATAGATTAGATTTAGATTTAGATTTAGATTTAGACTTAGATTTAGATTTAGATTTAGATTTAGATTTAGATTTAGATTTAGATTTAGATTTAGATTTAGATTTAGATTTAGATTTAGATTTAGATTAGCATAACTCCCTATACTTGCTGTGCCAAATCAAAAATATGAAACAAATATTGGCTTAGGAGAAAGAAAGAAAGAAAGAAAGAAAGAAAGAAAGAAAGAAAGAAAGAAAGAAAGAGAGAGAGAGAGAGAGAGAGAGAGAGAGAGAGAGAGAGAGAGAGAGAGAAAGAAAGAAAGAAAGAAAGAAAGAAAGAAAGAAAGAAAGAAAGAAAGAAAGAGGAAGGAAGGAAGGAAGGAAGGAAGGAAGGAAGGAAGGAAGGAAGGAAGGAAGGAAGGAAGGAAGGAAGGAAAACAAACAAACACCATATACCATCTATTTCAAGACCTTGATGACTGACAATGCTCTAGGAGTACACATAAGGTAAGAACAATTTTACAGGGTTGGGTTTATCCAGTGCATAAATCTTCTGGATGATTGGACATTAATAAAGATATTGTGTTTCAATAAACTGATCAACTTCTTTCCAAGCTCTTTATAAAAGAAAAATGCCAGAATGTTGTAGGGGTGGGCAAGAAGAGTGAAAAAGGAGGGACATTGTTTTTGACTGATGGTTCTAACTTCTAACTTGAACAAAACTTTGGTCAGCCTATATAAAAGAAATTACCAGAAATTTTGCTCCTGTTTTCACAGCATTTTGTGGTTGCAAATCTCTGGCAGTAGCACTGCTATACACCTTCAAGGAATATGTAAAGTACTATGTGATTTCCAAACTCTGGAAGAAGAGAAGCAACTTAATGAAAGTCAGCACTTGAATGTGATAGGTAAGGACAAATGTCCTATAGAGCCTTTAGTTTTGCCTTCTAATGGGAGTATCAACCTCTGGAAGACCAACAATCAATCTTCCACAATGTTGATATTCCCATGTCTGAAAAACAGCATGAAGGAGGAGGAGGAGGAGGAGGAGGAGGAGGAGGAGGAGGAGGAGGAGGAGGAGGAGGAGGAGGAGGAGGAGGAGGAGGAAGAAGAAGAAACAGACTGTGCTATTGAAGTATACAATCCACTTGGTGGCAACCATAGCAAGAATGGCCAGGAGGTACAAAGAAGACTGACCATATGGAAGGAAGGAGTTCTGCCAGGAGCCAAATGGAACCTGATGGATTGCTCCAAACACTCTTGTTCCATGCAACTTAGAAGCATGGGAAGTCTTGTACCAGTATAGGATGGAGAAAAAAAGGCTTATTTTCTGCTAGAACATCTTACCCAATTTTAATGGAGATGGAGGGTACATTTTGAGGACATGTCCTCAGCCAATAGTTAGTGCAGCATGTTTTCACCATGTCGGTCAGGAAGTGTGAATAAGCCCAGTATCTCTACAAGCTGTATGATGTCTCCCAGTATGTTATTCCAGGGACAGCTGGGCATCCACTCTGCCAGTGTTCTCTTATTGCTTCACTTAAAACCATTGATATGCTTGAAACAAATAGTAATACACCTCTGGGGTGGAGGTGGGGGGGACAGCTGAGTGGCTGGCCTGAGAATATTACAAGCATGTTGGCCCTTATGGTGTCCCAATAACTACTCTAAAGCTGGTTTTGTTTTATTTTTCCAAACTGATTGAACAGGTAGCTGTGATTTATTTGAATGCTGACCATGCAGTAATGCAATATCTTCTGCTGCACAATTCAGCTTATTCATTATCTGATGAAACAAACTGAAATAGGATGCAGTATATCACATGAACAGAGTGTGCATGCATTTGCCTACTTCCTGCTGAAATGTACAGCCGAGGTCAACTGACATGCCATTTGTCCATTTAGTTAAACTTTGCTCAACTTTTTATGCCATGCTGACTAGCAATAAGAATATGGCACCAATATTATGAAGATGATATAGGGCAAAGAAGATGTGGAAGTTTTAGAAATAATACACCACAAGGATGCTCTTGTGCTTCACTCTACATTCTGTTAGCTGAAAGGTAAAATCTCCTTCAAGGTGAGCTTGACCGCTGGTGACTTCATGGGTATGGTGTTCCTGGCAACAACACGAAACTGGTTTGCCATTGCCACCTTCTGCCTTTAACCCCCCCCCCAAAAAAAAACGCTATTATGTATCCCTGTATTCCCTGTAAACCTGTCTCCATTTAAAATTAGCTATAACATTTCAAATTAGCTAGACATCAGTAGGGAAAACGTCAAAATGAGATGATTTATCGTGAGCATTTTGATCAAGCATTTTGAGTATACGAGTATCTTATATTCGATTATTACAAAAATTATCTTGTAGAAACTGTGAAATAGAATGTGTTTAACTTTCCTATACACAATTACAAATAAAGTAAAATCTATGGGAAGTGTTAACAGTTTTTACAGTATATAGATATAGATGTAGATAGAGATATTAGCATGAAACTACTGGGTAAGGATATCCGTTGGCATGGAGTTAGGTATCATCAGGCTCAGGCTCAACTCTAGCAAGACCAAGTGGCTGTTTATTCTGAGACCATACAGTATGTATCTGATAGTCTTCCATCTTTGGTTCTGGATCAGATTACATGTACACTAACTCGGACAAAACCGGTATGCAATTTCAGGGTTCACCTCAAAGAACAGGTGACAGCCATGGCTAAGAGGTCATTTGGTACCCATTCTTAGATCAGAAGGCCCTACTCATGGTCAGTCATGCCCTGGTCACCTCATACCTGGATTACTGCAACATGCTGTAGATGTAGATGTCCTTGAAGTCTATTTGGAAGCTACAGCTGATCCAGAATGCAGCACCAAGAGTAGTTATGGGCACACCTCACAACACTCACGTAAAATCACCACTACATGAGCTGAATTGATGGGGCTGGTCACCATCGCCAAACCCTTTCATGGCACAGGGTCTTGCTATTTGTGGGACTGCCTATTTTCAATTACTTCTGCCCATCCAATAACATCTGAACAATCATTCGAGCAATGTCATTCTGAATTATTATTTTTCTATTTCTATTTTTTATTAACCATTCTGAATCTCATGTTAAGCAGGCAAGCATATAAATTGAATGAATAAATGAATGAACAAGGAAACAAATGAACATTGAATTGGGTAAGATGGGCCAACAAGTAACTGATGGACACAAGACAAACAGTGTTGATAAATGTGAATTTCCTGAATGGCAGAGAGGATTTCTGTATTAATTTACACATCATATAGGACTTATTTGCTGTTTTCATTAATAAGCTTGAAGGAATAGCCAGCAGTCTAATGGTATTTGCATGTCATAGTAATTTATGAAGACAGATACATCACATGGGGAGATCCACAGAGATTAGAAAGCAAGACACAAAATAAGAGCATGGGGTTATAGCTGTAAAACTGCAGATAACATGATGGCAAATAGACTTTGTCTTGACCTTCTGCACAGGGATAATTTTGCCTACCATGCACAGCTTGGAATCCTGATTTATAGCAGCAAGTGCAGTAATGCAGAAAACTGACTGGAAATGTTTGGAAGATAAGGCTAAACAACCATTTGCTATATAACTTATATTGTTTCAACCATTCTATGCCTTTTTTAATCTTATTACCAGCGTGTTCCTACTTCTTTATTTAATGCACTTTTGGATAAATGGACTATTAAATACACATTTTCTTAAACCAATATATTATTATATAACTAATATAATTATTTAGCTATTCTCATTTAGTTCGTTTTCTAATTAGATGTATTTATTTACAGATTTTTGTTCATTAAGCATGTTCTCTTTAAACAAAACACTTTGTAAATGGGACTTTTAGTTATCTAAACTAACTAAAGTTATCTAAACTTTCATTTCTTTTCAATAATAAATGACATGGTGTTTATGAGTGACATATATACTGGATACATCACACTCCTCCTCAGATAATGTATATACTTTCTACATTATAAAAGATATATAATATACCTATCCACAATGAGATTATGATGGAATCTACTACTGTCTGAACTTCAGTTGCATATTTTCACTAGTTTTCAGCAATAAACTGAATGAATTAGGGATAAGTAGCATGTTTAGGTGGCAGTAGTTGAGATGAGAAACAAATTTTAGAAATGTGTTTGATAGTTATAATTACTCAATTTATAAGCCCTCAAATCACTTTAAAACCAGAAATGTTTTCAGCAGTATCTGTAATAATGTGCTTGCTCATTTCCTACAATTTGAGAAAATTCAGCTCTTTAAACTTCAGCCCTTCATAACACAGACACTCAGTAAAATGAGTAAATGGTTGTTAAAATAAAACATTTATATTGAGCAATTAGAGAAAGTAATATTGCCCTTAGCGAAGGCACTATTTACTATTACAAGAAAGATTTGACATGTCAGCCAGTATAACTCTAATAGTAATAAAGCATTATTTCTGTAGTACATTCATCTACTAATTATTATTATATAGTTATGCAAATTCTTCTTGACTTAAAATTTCTCAGCAATTTTTACACTTCTGGATTAAACCAGATTAGTAGATTATTACCCAGTGAAATGTATTCTTAATAGTGGTGGCAAGGGACCTATGAAAGTTAATGAAAAATTATTTGTTACAGTGGAAGTTTTGCTACATTATCAATTTATACATTTTAGAAACTACTGGGAAAAGTTTGTGTGTTATGAATCAAACAAGGAGGAAGTTATTCAGGAAACATTAATACTTAAAAAAACAGCTGCCAATATGTGGGAAGATTCTACTTCTGGCCTGAGTATGGCTGAATCAAAAGGCAAAAATCAGAAAGTGTTGTTATCTGAGATCAGCTGATCACAGCTGGCTGACCTCTATCTAGCATGTAGTAAAAGAACTAGAAAAAGTTAGTCCATGACCATGAAGACTTGTGCTTGGTGACACCAGAAATGAAAACATAGGGCCCTTCCTCACAGCTGCATTAATGTCCCGACATTTCAGTCCTGGCATAAAATGCACTGCCCTGGTAGCTGAGCTCTATTCAGCTTCAGCATAACCTGCTGGTGGGAAAAATAACCATCAATAATTCTCCTTAACATTTGGTGTGGTAGGAATGGATGAGTATATGAAGGTATCTGAGGTAACATGTTTAGCTTCATTTTAAGCTGCCCAGCAACAGATTGGAGTTTCAGAGGTTATTTCTGAAAATTTGTCTAGTGGTCTTTTGAAATCCATGTCCCCATATATCCAGTTTCATCCCATGCCCTTCTTCTGAGTCTGGGGCATGTCATTCAGGCTATTTAAGGCACATTCTGAAAGATCACTAGGCCTATATTCAAAGATTCCTAGCAGACAGATTGCAGGCACAGAGGAGGAGTTGCGTGGACCAGAAGCATTGGGAGAGATCTCTTTTCCTCCTCATCAGGCCTGACTCCACTGTGCCTATCATCTGTCAGTATGTGTATGTGTGTGTATGTGTGCATATATGTGTGTATGTATGTATATGTAAGTATGTGTGTTTGTATGTATGTGTGTGTGTATGAATGTATATATGTACGTGTATCCCCTTCATAGCAATTTTATTGCTGTTGTTTGGACACTGATATGGACACTGATGATATGGACACTGTGGAACAGTAAAGTGAGGTAGGGTTTCACTACTGTAATTCACTCTGCTTTATTACATTCAGCAGGCCACCAGTCTCCCACCACCTTCCATATTCTTCCACAAGGCAGAAGATTTGAGTGGCCAGTGCAGCCCATTAATTAAGGCAATCTTACACATCTGCATTTACTGATTTACCCTGTGATTTACCCTATTCAACCTACTGATATAAAAATAAGTGCAGATTTGTGATACAGGTGGCAAAAATGGAGATTTTACTGCACTTGCAATTGATGCTATTACCATTTATTCAGCCAACTAAGTTTTGGGATCTTACCCAAAATATTTTTGGGTATTTATTTGACTGCACCTTTGCCATCTATTCAGCCAACTAAGACCAATGTTTCCAGAATGTGTTACTGTGCAACATTCTTGGATGCCAAACCTCATGCATCATCCTGGTTATTAATGGAGAACATACTTGAAACACAGTAGCAGAATCCAGAATGTGTAGTATTACAATCAGGATACATGGTACATACTCATAGTTCATGTCTGAATGGGGCAAAAAGATGAAAAAATATGTTCCCTACTTCATAGCCCAACCTTCTCATCAACTTCCTGTCTTAAGGATCCCTTGGTGTCCATTTCCAGAGTGCGGTATGAGTCAGACAGCCCCAAGTGACCAACATTTTTCTGCTATGCATTGGAATCACCAGGCCTTCCATTTCCTATTTTGAAAGCAAACCTTTCAGCCATTGTGCCAGTATACAACCTTCAATTGTCCCTTTGGTTCAATTTAGTTTGCAAGGAACAAAATATAACATTTTAAAACTGCATGCCAGTTCTGTAACAGTCATCATTCCAAAATATGGCCTAAGGCCTTTGTGTGAAAGACAACATTTACATTATGACACAAGGAAACACTGAGGAAGGGAACTAGGCCAGAGGTGCTCTCAACATTTCTAGTCAGAAAAGGGATATCAAGCAGAACCTCTGCCGTTACTCTGAGGATCTCAGACTACTGGCCCTTTGCAACAAAAAGTGTGAACCACCTCTGTCTTTATTTCTTCCACTCATTATTTAATTTGCTATATTGTAAAAGGAACCACAAAAACAGGAAGGGTAGATAGATACCCTGTCAGAACTTGATTTATCAGTTGTTTTGTATAAAAATAGTTGGGAACAATATTTCTAGGTTTGATAGGCAGTGGGAAAATATGTACAAGTTCTTGAACTGAGAAATCAGAAGTGCACAAGAAGTATGGAAGAAAACAAAAATCAGCCCACTGAGAATGTATGATATTACAGGACATGACAAGAGTGACAGACACACCATATCAGGAGTCCACTAGTTTAGGGAAGAAAAAAAAGAGTCTAGGCAGGTTTCTGCCAAATGCTGATATGAAATAATCTTGTTTCTTTAAAATGATAAAAGTATTGAGTATACTGATAAATACACATATTTTGAGGCCTATAGAAATAGCGGTTAAGATTTCTTTCAGATTTAGAGTTGCAATTGTTTAATTTTCATCCAGCAAGATAGAAGAGTACATAAATTTTAAAGTGACATGGATATCCTGGTCTTTTCCACAAGCAGAGCCACGTAAAAATTCCTGTTGCAGAAGCAGTAGAAAACAAATAATGTGGTCAGTGGTGTCAGAACGAGCCACACACATCAGACTGTCTTTCATAGTTGAGACTGATCCGTGCAGCTTTTTTAATGCAGGTCTAGTTTTTAATGCAGGTCTAGTTTTTGTTTTCAAAAAAGACTAAGCCTGCATATATAAAGGAGCTGTTGTAAGACCTGATGAGTGCTTTAGGAAATGCCAGTCAGATGATATGTGGGGAGACACATTTATGGAAAGCTAACATGACTGTGGAAAGCAGAACCCAGTGACTAGACGGAAGATGCAGCAGCAACCTAAAGTAACCAATAGGAAATGGGGAAATCCCAGTCCCAGCCTGGATCATCAACCACATAATCTATAAAGCTTCTAGATTAGGTCCTCAGCAAAAGTTGCATTTTTTTTTTTTTTAATCTGCGCTCAGTCGTTACCGACTCTGCAGTGACTGCTTTGACGAGTCCTTGCAGTTTTCAAGGCAAGGTGTTTCGCAAGTAGTTTGCCAGAGCCTCCTTCCTAGAGCAGAGCCCAGCTGGCGACCGCAGGAGGCGGGGTTTCCATTGCTTTGCGCCCTTTTCGGGCGAACGCGGTGTTGTGCTTACCGGCAACTGCTCTCGACTCCTTTTGCAAGGCACCGCCAGCATTTTTCCTCCCACCGGAGTGAGAGTACCCATTTATCTACTCACGTGAGTTTTCGAACTGTTGGGTTGACAGGAACTGGGGAGGAAACAGGAGCTCACCCTGTTAACGCGAAGGCTGGACTCGAACCGCTGAAGCGCTGGCATCAAGAAAGGCAACATCATGAGCATACATTTCATTTAGAAAATAGCCACAGAAGGATGAGCCCTAAGGATCCAGTTTAAGGGGGTGGGGGGGAGGAAAAGAATCAGACAGCCTAGATTAACTCAAAACAGAATAAGATGGGATGGATGAGGGATCAAGGTGCTAGTTAAAAATATATCTCAAAGACTCAGTTGTCTTGCTAGACTTCATTAAGCATACCTTCTTGATCCTAATAATCCTGTTATTTTAGCATACAGAATCTTGATTTTCTTTTTTGATAATTCTGATTTATGTCTTATTTTTACCTTTCACCCTTTTATGTGATCAGCTTGTTCACTGATTACCATGAGCTTCTTCTGACAGAAAAACTGTGATGGGAGCAATCAGCATTGCTGATATGCATCAAAGAACAAAAGCATGGTAATTTGCATTTTTTCTAAAAAATGGTTTCATGGGCAATTTATATTTACAGAGAGGTGCAGAACAATGGATCCAAAACTATGGGTGAGCAGACCCTGTGAAAATAAGTGGTTATAGATTTTATATTTAGTTTCAGATCAGATTTATCACACTAATATAGAATGTAAAATGTACTGGATTTTTTTTTCCTGATGAGCACATGTTTAAATATAAAAATTGAGGAAGCAGAAAATGTTTAACTTTTCCTTACATTGTTTCCTAGTCCCACTCAGTTCTCTTGAACAAATTAGCCATGATTACCTTAAATACATTATTTTCAAACAGACTAAAGTGTGGCTATTTTAATTTAGATAGAATTCATATATCTGGTAGGTCTATTAAATATATATATGAGGTATATGAATGAGGTACATAAGTTGTATATGTGTCAATGTGTGTGCGTATATGTTTATTTGGGAATCTGTGAAGTTATGTGCGTATACATGCTCCACAGCCGAGGAGCAGATGTGATGCCTGAGGCGAGAAAGTTTCCTATTCTGACCCAAATTGTCTTCTTTGCTTGCTTGCTTGCTTGCTTGAAGTATTTGGAGAATACCCAAATAATGAAACTCTGGACAGCATACAAGAAGATAGAAAAAATTAAACCAGGTTGTTGTTGTTGTTATTGCTGTTGTTGTCATTATTACAACAGTTTCATTCTGTTCATACTGGAACAGATATGTGAGAATGGAAGCCATAATGTGTTCCTAAAAATGTCAGCACTAAGATAACAAAAGCATTATTGAGGTGTAAATGAGAAATTGTGTGAGAGAGAAAAAGCTTTTGCAGGAAAATTTGATCATTTGCCTTACAGAGTAAAATGTTTCATAGCAGGGGAAGGATGGAGGTGGGTAGCAATTATTTACAAAGACAGATAATTGCAGTCTTCTATTCAATCTGTGAATATTCCATCAGTCATCTTCTAGTCACCTTTCAATTTCTGAAGCCTTTTCATATTTTTTTTTTGTATTTTTTAAATCCACAATTGTCTTTGAAGAAATTTTATGACCTCTTTTCCCTTCAACCAATCCTTCCTTCCTTCCTTCCTTCCTTCCTTCCTTCCTTCCTTCCTTCCTTCCTTCCTTCCTTCCTTCCTTCCTTCCTTCCTTCCCTCCCTCCCTCCCTCCCTCCCTCCCTTTTTTCCTTCTTCCTTCTTTCTTTTTATCTTTTGTCTCTTGAACAATTTTTAGTTCCATTCTGACTTGACAATTTATATCCGCAAAGAAAAATAGGGCATTATCAGAAACTAAAAGAGTAATCTTATATATGTATACTACTAAAACTCTCATGCCTATAACCTTCAACTGGGTGAAATGGTGTATCACAGGGCAACAATTTTTGAACTAAGGTATCTCAAATGGGCTAACTTGCAGAATGCGTCCAAAATCTGGGACCCATTACTCCTGTGGGATTGAAATTTGGGACATACGTGGCAGCTTCAGCACTGCTGTGCTGCTGCGCTGCCATGGTCAACCCAAGTCATGTGATCTTCATGGACACATTCCTGACCTCTTCCCTGCCTCCCTCTGTCCCCTGCACCCAACTGGCTGGCAGCAAGGCCCAACAATTGAGTTGTGATTAGCTGCTTTGGAAACGAGGAAGAATTTTGAAATCTCTTAATGGCTGTGGGCATTGAGGGAAGGATGAGGGAGAGATTTGGATGCCTGCTGGTGAGGTACGGCTGGTTGGGGAGCACTGGTGGTTGACAGGTGAGGCCTCTTCCTCCCTCAAGGGAGTGGGACCTTGGGGACATGCTGGAATGCAGAGCAGGGGTGCAATTTTCCTCATGGTCTGCAGCATCCTTTGTTCCACTTCTCTCCAGGAAAGTGGCAGGCAGTTCCATGGGTTAGTCGAGGAGGAGGAGGGAGAGGTTCATGGGGGCTCTCCTGAGGGTCATGAGGGAAGGGCAAATTTATTTATTATTTATTTATTTATATATCAAAGTTGCCACTGCACATCTCATTGAATGACTCTGGGCAGTGTACAAAAAGCTAAAATCAATTAAAATTGCAAAATTACAATAATAAATAAAAACATAAATAGATTCAAAAATATGGCACAAGCCTATATTATATGAAGTAAGAAAGAAAGAAAGAAAGAAAGAAAGAAAGAAAGAAAGAAAGAAAGAAAGAAAGAGAGAGAGAGAGAGAGAGAGGGAGGGAGGGAGGGAGGGAGGGAGGGAGGGAGGGATCCTTGACTTCTTTCCTGCCTCCCTCTGGTCCTGTGACCAATCAGCTGGCTGCAAGGTCCAATGGCAAGTGGCAATTGGCTGCTTTGGAATTGAAGCTGAAATTTGAAAACTCTTAATGGGTGGCTCCCTTTTTTCCAGCTATCCCCAGCAAAGTGTCAGGCAGTTCCATGGGTCAGCTGAGGACGAGGAGGAGGAGACTTCATGAGGGTCTCCTGAGGGTTGTGAGGGGAGGACAAATGGTGCAAGCCAATATTATAGGGAGGGAGGGAGGGAGGAAGGAAAAGTTCAGCCAGGTTTGCACTAGCAAAATCAATGGGGAAGCCAGGAACAAGTTGCAAGTTGCTCACACTCCCACTGCTTTTTTAACCTTGGTCATTCTGTTTCTCTGTTTAGGTAAGAAATAACTCTGAAATGATGACCCAATGGGCCACAGGTTATCTAGTTGTCTGCTAAATTTGTTGACTATGTCCCCATACAGAAATAAAATAGCATCTTCTGCTCCTACTCTTCTCAATTTCTAAGGCCATTTGCATTTCTTAAACAGAATCTGTGACTGTTTATTTCTATTTTTGTGTGAGGAAACAGACTTCTGAAAAAAGACTATCAAAAACAAAGTCAGAAGTTCCAATATCTGAATGTCATCAAAGACAAAATACAACAATTAGACAATTGGAGAGGAAAAGAGCAGTGATCAATGACTGTAGTTAAAAATAAAAGTATTGCCAAAATTTCTTCATATTTTTGGAGGAAATTATTTATTGACTGTGGAAAAATATCTTTGGGTGCTTTTCTGGAGGAAGCAAGAAGTATTGTAACACATTTTTAGAGATGGTATTGGGTTTGGTTTCCATTATGTCAATGAGATGTTGATCATATTTTTAAGTTCTATTTATAAAACTGATTTGTCATTGCTTACAGCTGTTGCAACCTGCGAGATATGTGTCTTAGAGGCTGAACTAGAATTCCCTTGACAAAACAGTTAACTCTTAAAGCTTCATTAGCGGAAGTCTTAGCCCAAGACTTCAGCTAATGAAGCTTTAAGAGTTATTGTCCATATAGGATTTTATTTTAAATGAAAAGGGCAGGTGGTATAAATCTCCTTTGCTGCTTATGTTTTAAATACAGTATAATGGCAACTTTCTACTTCTTTCATATTATAAAAGAAGGTTTTCAGGTATGTAAATTATCCTTAACAAGTGATTGCAATTGCATCATTCATTTATTAGTCACTATTTTGGCTAAAGTCCTGCACTTAATATGATTTCATCAGACTTGGGCACATGTTGTTCACATTTTATTACCAATTAATATAATACAAATCTAGGAATATTTTTTCTTCTCAGATCAGCCAGCCTGCCTGCCTGCCTGCCTGCCTGCCTGCCTGCCTGCCTGCCTTCCTTCCTTCCTTCCTTCCTTCCTTCCTTCCTTCCTTCCTTCCTTCCTTCCTTCCACATTTCATTCCTCCATATGATGATGATGATGATACATTAAATTTATATGCTGCCTGACATCTAGCAACTCTGTTGAATCTGTTGAATATTGGAGATATCCAGAAGTATTTCTTTGTTTTCCTTTCATTTCTTTTTTGAACCCTGACCACAGACTGATCTATAATTCAGCATGGGGCAAGGGAAAATGAATGACAAAAGCAATGTCGCCCATTTCAATACAAGCACTGCTTTTTGTATGTATGTCATGATGTTGCATGAACATCTGAAAAGGGCAAAGCTAACTACATACAAGCATAACCCTACTTTCATCATTTTGATGAAAGGAACAAGATCTAGTGAATGCTCATGTACAAATTGATCTTTGGCAAATGAAATAGTGGATGGCTTCCCTGCAGAATATGAGTCAAGGAACTTTCTTTTTCTATGTAAGGTTGGGCAGAACAACCTGTAGGAGCAGGGCCCCACATGTTTCCTAAACCCCTTATAATGCCTTCAGGGCCCTTCTCCAAAATTTGGTAACAATAGTGCAGTTACTAAAAAGTAGATATCACACTGTTTTGAAGTAATAAATAAGGGGAAACTGCACTGTAACTCCAAAATCAGTTGTTACTATCCAAAGATTAAGAAAAACTGTAGACACATGGCCTGCTAAAAGTGGCTCCATCAACACATGTGACAAGCCCATGTTGCATTATCTCCACTCCCACCCATCCATTCTGCCACTGGGTAGCTTTGATCCTCACCTAACATTCTATGTGGAGCTCCGGACATTAAGAGTCTGACAAGCTTACTGGATCCAACTGAATATCATCTAAGATTTAGGAAAAAAGTATATTTTTATGTAGTTACAGTAGTATGAAAATATTGACAGTTTCTTAACAGAAATAACTAGACTAGCTGCATGTTACTTGGTTGATATATATTGTCTTTTCAAATGATCTAAACTTTCAGAATTTACTTATACTGCCAAAATTCTTAGGTTCCTTTTGGGGTAACATGATAATTAATAATGCTAGGTTATTACACATTATATTATTTACATTAGAATCTAATGATCACAGATGATATCATCATCATCATCAATGATCTGAACAAATTTGTATTTTCTTGGCAAAATTAGTTGTAAGCTGTTCATTTTCTTTGGTTAAAAACTGAAGGACATATCTGTGATAACTGGGTTGTCAACTAAGATTTTTGTCTTAGGAACAATTTATCATGTAAATAGTATCTGCTTTGTTTTATGGAAATTTGAAAACAGCTTTCTGCATGATTGAGGTTTTTGTCAGTGAGACCCTCTTCAGCATGTGACAAATGTATCTTATCTCTAAAAAATGCTGAAAGGACACAAGTGATAAAACTGATATTTTAGCTTAGGATGCATATGGGTTACAGTGAAAAAATACATACTGTATGTACCCCACGCTTTCAGAAGATGGGGAAAATATCAGTTAAGGTTTATTTTGACTACTGTGATTAATAATAATAATAATAATAATAATAAATTAAATAATAATAATTATTATTATTATCATCATTGTTTATTTTCTTGCTAGACATTTTTATACTGAAAGCAGAAAGAAAAAGGAGAAGGAAGAGGAGCAGCAGAAGCAGCAGCCACCTTGTGATGGGGGCTTATGTGGTCCATTGCAATAATGGGATGCTACCTTGTCATAGTGGTGGGGTTCATATGCCTCTAGCTCCAGGAAGGGAACACATGCAAGGAAGATCTCAGATGAAGTTTCAGACTAAATCCATCTCAAAATCCATTTGCAATGGTGAAAGATAGACAGCAATTTTCCATAAAGGAATGGCCATTGCCTGGGGCAGCGAGGGCCAAATCTGAGGCTGTGGTTCCTGGGCATCTGGTGACAAGTGGGCTACACCTCACAATTCATTCTGCTAGGTAACCATGGCAAGGAACTGCAAAATGATTGGAATCAAACAGAAGTGAAAATGTTTAACAAAACTGGAAAACAAATTAATTATGGAATGTTATTATGAATCTACACCATCAGAATGAGGATTTCAAAGATAGATTATTTAAATTTGAAAACAAAAATTCCCAGGCTCAGCTATTACAGAACAGAGGCTAGTGGATTAGTGCTGTGTTATTCTGAAAAGCAAGTGTTTTTTTTTTCTGCAACTGAGTTGGAAGCCACTAAGCAGATGGCAAACCATAATTGTGTGCTATTTAAACAAGTTGGCATTGCAGAGTCTTTGAATTTTTGACAAGTAACAGTGAATGAAATTATAGAAATTTTAGAAGAATGTAATTCTGATTTACAACTACTGTGTATAATTCAGGAAATATAAGCAGTATAATTAACCAACTGACTAATAGTATTAGCTGAGAAAACCAAAAATCAAATGAAAGAACTGAACAGAATACGATTATCACTAATAAAACAAAACAAACAAACAAACAAAAAAGAAAATATTTGGCTAATCATTACATCTCTAACATGGCAATCAATGCAATTCCAACAGAATTTATTAAAGAAACAAACCAATTTGCATACTCCACTGCTTATTCTGTAAGAACAGAACTTGGAATTAAAATAAGGAAGTCATTTATAAAGAGAAAGCGAAAGTGATTTCCAAATCAGCAGAGGAACAAGGCAAAAATGACCACTCTCTCTATCGTTGAATTAGAAATACTGGTAGAAAAAGTCCAAGGTGATAAACAAATAACAGGCCTCCAAATTTGTGAAGAAAAATATAAGCTTAAATATTATGCAGATACTATAGTATTAACTACCACAAAACAACAAAGGGCAATAAAACAGTTAATGAAAACAGTTCTTAGTTTTTTAAAGAATACTCTGGATATAAAATCAATGTTCAAAAAAACAAACAAAAAAAAAATATTTGTTAGAAGATTTTTAACACAAGGAGAAATCAGTTGTCTGTATGAAGAATCTGGTTGTCAGATAGTTCCTTCAGTGAAATACCTTGGTTTACATCTGACAGGCAACATTCAAGAAATATAGCAAAATAATTATGTTAAATTATGGGAAGAGATAAAAAGATAACTTGAAAGGTGGAGGAATTTAAAGTTATCTTGGCTAGGATCAATTGCAATCATCAAAATGAATGTACCACCCAAAATAAACTATCTATTCCAAATGGCACCAATCAGAATTTCAGAGAGAACTTTACAAGAATGGCAACAAACTATCAGCAAATGTATATGGAATGGGAAAAGACTTAGACAAAGACCAAAAAAAAAAAAAAATCCTAGAAGATTTTTTTTAGTATAATTTTTATTAAGAACTTTAATTATAGTAGTAAAAACAAAAACAAACAAAACTTAGAGAAAGAGAATAGAATGGGAAAAAAAAGAATAAAAAGTACAAGAAAGGAGAAAAAGAAAGAAGAAAAAAAGTAATATAATAAAGAAAAAGAAAAGAAATATATAAAGAAGTGACTTCCAACCTTCATCACAATAAGTATAACAAATTTTAATAACTCTTCATCCCCTAGAAGGTTACAAGCAGATATCTCTTCATTCCATATCCTATCCCTTATCTATAAGTTAATCTATAAACAATCCTGTTTATGTTTTCAATCCTGGTGTCATTAAAAAGTCCATCAAGGGTTGCCAGAACTTCGTAATATATATATATATATATATACATACACACACACACACACACACACACACACACACACACATACATGCATACCTTGATCAAGTAAACCAACGTTATGTTCCTTCCTTTTACTTCTAACAGTTTTAATCTTTAATTCAATCAAACATTGTCATAGCATTTGATTTCTCTTCAGTTCTTCTTTATCCCAGTGTACAGATTTCTTCAATACTTTAACAAGCCTGTTCTGTAGATCCAATAAGAAATTATTTTCCAGGTCATTCTCTTGGTTTATCATTTGTATATCCCTTTTAATTTTTAAAACTTTAGCCAGTTTCTTTTGTATATCCAGTAAAGCATCCTTTTCTAAATCATTATCTTGGCCTGTCATTTGTAGTTCCACTTTCTGTATTTTCTCTGTCTTGTCAGATAAAATTTGTTTCACATCTGTCATTCCTTCATTAACATCTTTTAGACATAGTCTATCAACAGAGTCAGACATCTTTACTGCCAGTGTTGATATTGTAGTTACTAATTTCTGGCTCCATTCACTAAAAATCTCCTTTAATATTTCTGATGTTATAAGGTTTTGTGTCCTTTTGTAGGACCCAGTATTAACTGACATCAAGAACAGGCCCGTGTATTCCCCCCCACCTCTTCTGCTTAGAATCTTTAGTCCCCTCTAGTGTCCAGTTTCTAAAATCATCACCTATTTTTCTTATGGCTTACAATAGCCTCTGTTTCCTATGACAAGTTGTTTATTTTTTATAGTTAATTCCAAAATCTTATAGTAAAAGTCAATATTTCAAATTTATCTGGACCCTTAATCCATTTATAACTTTCTGATCAAAATCTTATTGCTGTTTATTTCAAATTCTTTAAGTTCTTAAGCTTATAATTAATTTTTATTTTGTTCAGAGTTGAAAATAAACTCACCCAATGAAGACTTTTCAAACTTGATATTCCAAAGTTCTCTAATAGCTTAAGATGGTTGAAAGGCAATTTACAAAAGTGATTAGAAAGTGAGGTTTGCAAACTTAGTGCCCTTTAAAAGGCTTTGCCATGGTTGTGAGCAAGATGGCTGATCTTGTCATCTCCCAGTGATCAAACCTGCATAACACCTTTATCCTGCTGTGTCCTCATGAGGAGCAGCATCCACAGCACATATGGCTGGTCTTCTGTCCTCTCCTTAGCTGTAGAGCTTCCAAGTAACCAGACAATTTACCAGATCCTTGGTCTTTGCCCCTTTTGTGGAGCCGTCCTCAGTTTGCCATACTTTCCCAGAAGTCTCAAAAAAAAAAAAAAAAAATCCTAGAAGATTCCAGAAGGGTGGTCTTGGTCTTCCAGATTTTAAAGCAAGCTGTCTGGCATGGATATCAGAGTACATAAAATCCCCAAATAGCAGAATGGCAATTTTGTAAGGAGCCAGTTTAGCCAATGGACTTCATAAGTATTTATGGTATAGATATACAAAGGAGGATAAAAATAAATAAAAGGATAAAAGGACACATTATTCAATTAAAAATATGATACAAGCATGGAATTCTACAAAGGGAATAATAAGTCCAACCATTTTGCCTTTAGCTTCTCCCTCAAATATTTTTCATATTGGAGACAATTACAGCAACAAAAATGAAATTACGTATGCAGATATGGTTCACTTAAACTCTACAGATAGATTAAAAACACAGCAAAAACTATTCAGTGAAGGCCAGAAGATACCATGGTTGGTGTACTTACAAATTGCTGGAAGGATAAAATCAGATGTCAAGAAGGAATGAGAGATATTAAGGAAAAGGAAAGAATTTGAAACAATCATACAAAATCAATACCATCTATTAGAGAGTACAGTGGTACCTTAAGATACGAACACCCCATCTTACAAAAATTTCAAGATATGACCAGCTCCGGCCGCAAAAATTTACCTCAACATGCGAACTCCGCCTCGAGCTATGAACCGGATCCGCGGCCATTTCCCCTGCTGCTACGTGGTTGCGGCTTCCAAGAGGAAGTGCTAATGAAATCTGAGCGGGAGGACAAAAGCCCAAGGAAAGCAATGCAGAAAGAGGAAGTGCTAATGAAATCTGAGCGCGTGGGGGGGGGAGCTCCCGCTCCCGGCTGTGCGTGCGTGCTGATATTGCTTTCACTGTGCTTTTGTCGCTATGGAGAAAGGAAAAAGGAAAAGGAAAAGCCATTTGCCCTGCTGCCATGTGGTCGCGGCTTCCTGTGGGCGAGATTGCGGTAGCAAGGAGGCGTTCAGTGAGGCTTGTGGTGTGTTTTGTGGCGTTTGGAAGGTTTTTGGTGTGCTTGTCAGCATGGCTCCAAAGAAAATGCAGAGCGGGCGTGGCAAGAATAAGGCTTTGCAGCTAAGAGGCAAAGAAGAGAGGAAACCCCTGAAGGAGATCTCCCCGAAGTCCCTTTGGAGGGGGACTCTCCCTCCAAACAATAACTGCCTCCCCACCCCATTCTCCCTCTTCATACTGTGCTTTTTTTCATGTTTTTGTGGTTTAAAAATAAAATGCACATGTTTCAGAACTGTTTGTATTTACATTGAACCTTATGGGGAAATTTGCTCTTTCCTTTGGCCATAGCCCTTGGCCTGGTGATTGCTTTCACTGTGCTTTTGTCACTATGGAGAAAGGAAAGAGCGCAGAGGAATCGGGGGGGGGGGAAGCTCCCGCTCCGCTGTGCGCACAACATAAGCCTTTCCCCCCAGCGCGCTGATTGCTTTCACTGTGCTTTTGTTGCTATGGAGAAAGGAAAGAGCGTGGAGGAATGGGGGGGGGGAAGCTCCCGCTCCCAGCTGTGCATGCTCGCAACATAAGCCTTCCCCCCCCATTGCTTTCAGTGTGCTTTTGTCGCTATGGAGAAAGGAAAGAGCATGGAGGAATCAGTGGGGGGGGGAAGCTCCCGCTCCCAGCTGTGCATGCTCGCGACATAAGCCTTCCCCCCCATTGCTTTCAGTGTGCTTTTGTCGCTATGGAGAAAGGAAAGAGCGTGGAGGAATCAGTGGGGGGGGAAGCTCCCGCTCCCGGCTGTGCGTGCTCGCGACATAAGCCTTCCCCCCCATTGCTTTCAGTGTGCTTTTGTCGCGGGCACCAAGGGCTATGCATAGAGGAAAGCGCGTGGAATTAAGAAGCAGCTAGGGCTGACTAAAGCGCGCCTGGGGGGGACATGTGCTTCAGGATGCAACCAAATTTGGAGGGCGGATTAGCCTTATTTACATTGAACCTTATGGGGAAATTTGCTTCAGGATGCGACCAAATTCAGAGGGTGGAACGGATTAACCGTATTTACATTGAACCCTATGGGAAAACGTGCTTCAGGATGCGACCAATTCGACTTGCGATCAGAGTCACGGAACGGATTAAATTCGTATCTTGAGGTACCACTGTATACATAATATAATATATAAAAAGTATAACTTTTACTTGGCAGTTATAATACAACAATGAATGAATTATGAACTATACCTATAAAATTTACATCAAGTTATAACTTAAAGGAAAATTGGTACAAAATGTTATGTACTTGGTATACAACTCCATCAATAATACCTAAGATAGACAAATCATATAGTAATAAATGTTGGAAATGCCATGAAACAGAAGGAATGTTTTATCACACATGGGGGACCTGTAAAAAAATCCAAAAGTACTGGAAAGATATAACATAGTACAATGCAGAAAATTTTGGAATTTAAATTTGAAATGAAACCACAACTTTTCTTATTAGGTATAATATCAAAATAAATAAATAAGTAAGTAAGTAAGTAAGTAAATAAACAAGAACCATAATAATTTAATGAGATATATGCTTATAGCAGTGAGAATGAATTTTGCTCAACATTGGAAGAAAGATAAAGTCCTGACAATATGTGACTGAGAACTTTAACTTGGAGAATATGCAGCAAAGGAAAAATTGACAATATATTTACACAAGAGAAGTCTAACCAAATTTAAGCAAGAATGGTTCCCATATATCACACATGGCAAATATAATCACTTACAGTCTGGCTTCTAAGGGGATTTAAATGTCTACAATACAGCAAATTAGTAGATGAACAAAGAGCAAGAAGTTAGAAACCCAATAGTTCATTTTCTTTCTTCTTTCTTTTTTTTCTTTAAAATATATATATATATATATATATATATATACACACACACACACACACACACATTCATATACACACACACATATATATATATATATATATATATATATATATATATATATATATATACACATACATACACGTACACGTATATGTATGTATGTATGTTTGTGTGTGTGTATTATTTTAATTTTTGTTAAATATGATCAGATTATCTACAGTATTTTTTCCTTTTATTAATATGTAAAACAAAGAAATATACACACATGCATAAGTACATATATAGATACATTTACATATCAGTTATACAATAGAGACTTCAAATTTAAGCAATCAGCTCAAGACTAAAGCCTACATTGTATAACAAACATTTTGAGGTAATCTGCAGCAGTTTCTTCTTTCTAATGTTATACTCAATTTTGTATGAAAAATCAAATAATTTTATGCTTGTAATATTGATATTCTAAATTGTAATTAATATTTATAGAATATATTTTCTTTTTTCTCTATTTCCAATACGCAAAGTTATCTAAACAGTAGAATGTTTATATATTTAATAAATACTGTACAAATATTATTGTACTGAAACAATATAATGTATCAAGATTTATAACAATATAATAAAAAGGAGAAAAAGAAAAAGAAGAGAAGAGAAGAGAAGAGAGGAGAAGAGAAGAGAAGAGAAGAGAAGAGAAGAGAAGAGAAGAGAAGAGAAGAGAAGAGAAGAAAGAAAGAAAGAAAGAAAGAAAGAAAGAAAGAAAGAGAAGCCAAAGTGATAAATTCACCAAGAACAGAAAGTCAAAAATCTTCAGACAGATTTGCTGTGGGAATACCATGGACAGTCAAGAAAACAAAATGATAGTTAATGAAACAAATCAGCCCAGAGTTCTCACTCGAGGAATAAATGACCAGACTGAAATGATACTGCTTTGGACATATTATGTGAAGGTCTAGCTCTCTGGAGAAGAATCTAATTCTGGGAAAGGTGGAAGGAAAGAGAAGAAGAGGATGTCCAACAGCAAGGTGGATGTACTCAGTTACAGTGGCATTGAGTACACTGTTGTGAGTCCTGAAATAACAGGTTACGGATAGATCATTATAGAGAAAATCTACAGTATCTATGTGGTCACTAGGAGCTGACGACAAGTTGATGGCACATAATCAATTATTGTCACCATTACTTTTTGTACTGGCAGTGACATCACTCTCAAGTACCTTGAACAAAATCAATGTGGATACCAAATCACAAAATGAAGACCAAATTAAACCATTTACTTTATTTGAAGGACCTAAAACTACATGTAAATCAAAAGCTGAAATGGAAAGTCTGTTGGACACTGTCTAAACATTTAGTGAAGACATAGGAATGAAATTGGTCTAGTGGTTAAGGCACCAGGATAGAAAACAGGAGACTGTGAGTTCTAGTTCTGCCTTAGGCTTGAAATCCAGCTGGGTGACTTTGGGCCAGTCATTCTGTCTCAGCCCAACTCACCTCACTGTTGTCATGGAGAAAATAGAAGGAGGAAGGAGTATTTGGTATTTTCTTTGCCTTGAGTTATTTATAAAAATAATAAAGGCAGGATTAAAAAAAATCTAAAAATAAAAATCTAAATTTAATCTAAATTTAGCCTACACAAATCTGCTACTTTGTAAATTAAAGATTGTAACAGTGTAGGAGGAGCTACACCTGACCCACTAAGAAAGATAGCAATCCTTAGGATTGATGAAAGCTTCTGATTTATTGCACCACCAACTTTAGAAGGCTACTAATTCAAATTATATTAAATGAGTTCAAAGACATTTAAAATCTAAACTAAATGGCAGAAATATTGTTAAAGCAATAAACACTTGGGCACTCCCTGTAATTAGATACCGCAGGGATAATTGACTGGAACAATCTTGATTGAAAAACAAAGAAACTAATGACCATACATCATGCACTTCACCCATGAAGTGACATTCACAGATTATATGTACCTAGAAATTAAAGTGGTAGAGGGCTGTTGCTCATAAAATAAACCATGGAATAAGCAAAACATAACCTGAATGATGCATCAGGAAAAGTAAAGAGCCTGTGTTTATGGAAGTTTATAACACACAAAGTAAGTTTATAACACACAAAGTAAGAGCACCCAGATAGCATCATTTCCAGGAACATTGCAAAGATGCATTTGCAAAATGCTCAGACAAACCTAACTTCAGCCATTAGATATTGACTGGCTTAGATTCTTAAGATTAAATAAAGTTCAATTTTCTCAACTGTAGAGTGTTGAAACATTCTTGCTCTATTGCTATAAACCCATGAATGTGGTTCAGTGTGTGTAAAGCCATTTTAAGAATCTTATAGGAAAAATCCTTTACTCTACTGAAATTGGCCAATAAAAAGGCACTGTCATGATTTAACTGAGATGTTCATGATAATATTAAACTGAAATCAAACAATATAGTTTTGTTTTAAAGTAACTGAAACTGAAGTATTTATCTTGCCATTCCAGCTCCATTAACTATAGGACTAAATACTAGATTATTACTGGTAATACTTGGTTTCGAATGCCTGCTCACGTGCTAGTTCATCTATCTAGATTCATTATATGTTAATCTCTTTAAAACCATACATAGATTTCCTGATGCATAGTTGAAATGAACTTTAACAGCACACCTTGAGAGCTTTGCAAAAAAATCATGATGTGATTGTAGTGTACAAAAAAAAAAAAAAAAGTTTAGTGATGCAAGGTCTCGATATATGAAAATATGTCTATGGTTTCTAGAATGGGAGCCAGGATAAATTTGATTCTTCCCTTGAGGTTACCATAAAGTGGAGGATCAGTGATAGAGTTATGAGTTATTGTTGGATGAGCTAGGAGTGACAGTACTTCTGGCTTGAATTGGAAATAATGGTGAGCAAAGTCTGCTCAGGTAATTTAATGTTGATGCCTCCAGCTTTATTGAGAGCATCCTTTATCAGTATGATAGCATTTCCAGATAAAAGCACCTTAGTGTAAACCATTATCATAATTTTTGAACCTGTGCATTCTGAATAGACTGGTAAAGTGAAATATTTTTTTCATTAACTATTTGAAAAAACTGAATAAAAAGTTAAACTTACATACTTTTTAAAATTAAGAATGAAATGTATTATGCTTTCTGGAAGGAAAAAAAATGCATGGTGCAAAACCAATTGTTCATACTACAGAATTTTATATTAAAAATGTCCTATAATTCATTTTGAAAGAGAACCATAGTTAATTAAACTTGAAAGAAACAAAATGTAATCAGACATGTAAACAATGGAATTCCTTTGTTTCTATGATTGTTGCAGCTTATCTTTATTTCAAACATTTCTTATATGATATCAGATCTGAACTGAAAAATGAAGATGTGTGTGTGTGTGTGTGTGTGTGTGTGTGTGTGTATTCAACCTTTCTGCATCAACATTAAACAATACTTATTCAGAATGTTCTGCTGCTCTTTGCAAGCAGTTCAAAGTGAACTATTGATAATCATTTAATATTATTCAGCATTTAGACATTAAAACAAAATCTCAAATTATTCATACATGCACAGACACAGACACATACTAGCAAAAAATGCTTAGGATCATCCAACACCGATTAGAGACCTATATGGAAAGGGTGA
This sequence comes from Liasis olivaceus, assembly GCA_030867105.1. NCBI lineage: Eukaryota > Metazoa > Chordata > Lepidosauria > Squamata > Pythonidae > Liasis > Liasis olivaceus. Next base: position 33,045,917 of record CM061354.1, on the reverse strand, counting down.
TGCAGACGTTCAAGCCACAAACTGGCTTTAAAAAGGACCAAGGAATGTAAGACATTACTGCTCATGCATGCTGCATAATTGAGAATGCCAAAGAATACCAAGAAGCCAATATGTGCTTCATTGATTATAGAAAGACCTTTGGTTGTGTTGATTATGTCATGCTGTGGAATGTGCTTAATAAAAATGGGGATCCCAGAATGTCTCATTGTCCTCATGCAAAACCTATACACAGGTCAGGAAGACACACCATGGACAGAATATGATGAAACAGACTGGCTCCAGGTTTACAAATAAATGAGACAAGGCTGTATACTTTCCCTGTTTTTATTCAACTTATATTAACTCGATAGCTAGCTAGCTAGCTAGCTAGATAGATTAACTCTCTCTCTCTCTCTCTCTCTCTCTCTCTCTCTCTCTCTCTCTCTCTCTCTCTCTGTTTTTCAGATGACTGAGAATACATGGCGATCTTGGGGTTTTCAGCTTTCACAGCATTAATCATTAGTTAGTGGGAACTGGAGCTCTATACAGGCAACTTGTCCTGCCCCTATGGTTGACTGATACCATCATAAATGACTGTACTTGTGCTACTGTGTAAAACATTTGGCAATAGTTCTCTCTGTTTCTCTCTCTCTCTCTCTCTCAAATAATTTTATTAAAGTTTACAAATACAAAGATAAAAGAATATCTTTCTCTTTTAAGAGAAATATAAAAAGTAACGAAAAAGAAAAGTGCAATGAGAGATTAAAAAGATAAAATGAAAAAAAATAGGAAAAGGATATATATTCTCTCTTCAGCCAGACAAGTATAAACAACTTCAATAACTTAACACCTTCTCCACTATTTCAATGATAATTCATTATTATTGATTAAATAATTAAAAATATCTTCTTCCCATATCTCACTCTTAACAATAACCAAATTGTAAAAGCTCATCATTTAGTCCTATTCTGCAAAAGTCCATTAACAGCTACCAGGAATAATAGCATACATACATACATACATACATACATACATACATACATATGTGTGTGTGTGTGTGTGTGTGTGTGTGTGTGTGTATTTGAATATACATACACACAACAACAAAAAAAAATCCCTCTCACCCCTATGGGTGGTATGTGTCTTCCTCAATCTCAGGTCCTCTACCAGAGGCCTGGGAGTTTGAGGGTTCTGCACAGTATCTTAGCTGTTCCTAGCACTGCACTCTTCTGCACAGAGCGCTCTGATGTTGTGCCTGGGATCTGTTGGAGCCACTCTCCCAGCTTAGGAGTCACGGCCCCGAGTGCTCCTACCACCACTGGGCCTTGACTTTCCACATCCTCTCGATTTCCTCCTTCAGGCCCTGGTACTTCTCCAGCTTCTCATGCTCCTTCTTCCTGATGTTGCTGTCACTTGGCACTGCTACATCTATCACTACCACTGTCTTCTGGTCTTTGTCTAACCACGATGTCTGGTTGATTAGCTAGTACCTGCCTGTCCATCTGGATCTGGAAGTCCCACAGGGTCTTAGCCCTGTTATTCTCCACGACCTTCTGTGGAATCTCCCATCTGGAATTGGGGGGTCTAGCCCATACGCTGTGCAGATGTTCCTGTACACAATGGCAGCTACTTGGTTGTGCCTTTCAGTGTATGCTGTTCCTGCCTGCATCTTACACCCTGCCACTATGTGTTGGACTGTCTCTGAGGCCTCTTTGCACAACCTGCACCTTGGGTCCTGTCTAGTTTGGTAGACCCCTGCTTCTATGGATCTGGTGCTTAGTGCCTGTTCTTGTGCTGCTATGATCAGTGCCTCAGTGCTGTCTTTTAGTCCGGCCCTTTCCAGCCACTGATAGGATTTCCCAATGTCAGCCACCTCAGCTATCTGTCGATGGTATATCCCGTGCAGGGGCTTGTCTTGCCATTGTATTTCTTCCACTAGAACTTCCTCCCATGTCTGCTGCTGCCTGAGGCATTCTCTCAGCAGCTCATCTTTGGGTGCCATCTTACTGATGTACTCCTGGATACTCCGGGTTTCATCCAGGACAGTGGCTTTGTGCCTGGTGTACAGTCTTTGGGTGTTGGACTTGGGGTGGAGACCTCTGTACATTGTGAGGAGCTTCCGGGTCTTCACATCGGCAGCCTCCATGTGTTCCTTTGGCCAGCTCACTATACCAGCAGGGTATCTGATGACTGGCAGGGCATACATGTTGATGGCATGGATCTTGTTCTTCCCATTGAGCTGGCTCTTCAGGACCTGTCTTATCCTTTGGTGGTACTTGGATGTTGCTGTCTTCATTGCCTCCTCCTCATGGTTCCCGTGTGACTGTGGGACACCAAGGTATTTATAGCTGGTCTCTATGTCTGCTATGTGGCCCACTGGTAATTCCACTCCATCGGTCTTAACTACCTTCCCTCTCTTTACTATCATCCTGCCACACTTCTCCAGTCCAAATGACATCCCAATGTCCTCACTGTAGATCCGTGTCAGGTGGATCAGTGAATATAATATTATATATATATATATATATATATATATAAATAAATTATATTATATTATATTATATTATATTATATTATATTATATTATATTATATTATATTATATTATATTCAAATAAATCCATTTTGTCTTCCAATTTATCACTTTCTGTGAGGAATAAAACAAAAGAAATCTCTCCCCATTTATAAACAAATCTTCAAAGCCTCATCATTCAGTCCTGGTCAAGAAGAAATTCCATTAATATCTACTAGAAACCACAACACATATATTTTAAACCTGATCAAATAAATTCACTTTATAGTCTTTCCATCTACTTTTAGAAAGCTTGGTCTTTAATCCCATCAAGTAACATCCCACAAATTGATTTCTTATCATTTTCTCTTTGTCTCGTCTCAGTCGCTCTTCTGATTTATTATTTGTATATCCCCTTTAATTATTAAAACACCAGTTAGTTTCATTTGTAAATCCATCGTGGCATCTTTTTCTATATCACTCTTATAATCTGTCATTTTAAAATCTGTTTTCAAATCCACATCATCTTTTTCCATATCACTCTTGTAGTCTGGCATTTTTTAAAAATCCATTTTCAAATTCACATTCAAGTCAGCCTCAGTCATTATTTGTCCAGTAAAATCTGTTCCTCTTCTGTAGCCTCTGCTAGATCCATTTTTATAGTGGAGGACAATCTTGAAAATAATTTCAGAGTATATTGTTCCCAGACACCTTACTTTCTTCTATAGCCAGATAATATTGCTCCATTGTATTAATAGGTCACTCCTTTTTTAATTGTAATCCTTAGTTCTCATGGGTTTCTTCTAGTCAACCTTCAAAGTCCCCTCTTACCATATGTTTATATTCCAATCAACAAAACTTTCCCACGGGAGGATTTCTTACAGTTAATTTCAAAATCTTCATATATACTTTTATAAAATTTTAAACAACCCACAGGAAATATTCTTTCAAGTCTGTATGGCCTCTTAACTTTCCAAAATCAACATTATACTCCCTCTTTTGTTGTTTTCCAATTTTTTTTTTCTTTTTAATCCTTAAACTTATATGAAACTTCTTTCATCAAGGATAGAAGGAAACTCTTGCAGCATAATGAAACTTGCCCTTCAGAAGGTTCCTAATATCCAAAAGATCAATAACAAGCAATTTCCTTAGGTAGTTAAGAGAGGAAGTGGGTGAATCCAGGGTCCATTGGAAGGTGCTGAGCCACAGCTTAGGCAGGATAATTTCCCCCTGGTTCCCAGAGCTCTCAAAGCCTCCGGAGTTTATTATTTTGCAGTCTCTTCATGGGCGAACCACTGTATGGAGCAAACTTGTGAGTGATCCTAGTCCTCTCCTTGATCCACAGAGGTTCTGTTCCATTCACTGGCTCCTCTTTCCGCCACAGATGTCAGCTCCACTCTCATGGAGCCTTCTTCAGTCCACCTTTGTTTCCCTGGAAGCCTTCTCTTTCCGTCTCTCAAGTGTCTTGTTTCTTGTACAAAATAAAATGCATGGTTAAAAAAATTATCATCCTTTTCTGTTTCCTTCTTTCCAGCATACTTTATATCTATCTACATATTGTAAATTATATTGCAGTACAATTCTAATGTCCATATGAATAAATGAGTGAATGAATGCATTTTTTTGTGCTTATACAGTATGCCTCTCCAATCACATAAGACTCTGAGTGGCATATAAACCTAGTTAAACAAACAAAGATGGATACTACTTAGAACTGTATTTCAGTATTATATAGAACACATATCTATATAGATGGATTTATTAACTTATTTGTTTTTGTTTGCCTATTTAATTTGATTTAGATGCCACCTAACTCTAGATAAACTCTGAATATAGATGCACAGATATAGATCACAATAATTTAACATTAAAAAACTAGGAAGTTGGAATATGCCTTGCAAATTAGTTGTCAAGCAATTCTGAGTGGGAAGGCAAATCCCAAACATATGCTCAGGTTCTTGACCTGTCTTGACTGACACAGATATGCATGAATAACCCAGTGACAGGCTGAGCAAAGCAGGCAGCACCAGGGAATTGCTATTGTCTCAGAGTGAAACTTCTAGGAACAGTCTGAAGCAAATACAAACATAAATGTGACTTTTATTTTCAGCTGAACTGAGTTAGGATCACAAAAGGTGGTCATATTTAGAAAGTGGTTTTAGACAACATACAATATTGACCTAATACCAATTTATGTACTTTTCCTAACTAGAGATTTGCAGCATCTTTATAGCAACACCTATGGTTTTGCATTGTTATTGTGATATAAAGTTGTCCTCACTGCTGTTATAGTAGATGGTTAGATGATGCTCAAAGGTATTGTAAATCGTTAGTGAGGAAATGTTCTATATTCCCTTTTATAGGATAAAATTAAGGAAAGTACTTTCACCTACTTAAGATCCCCATCTAAATACCATCCCTCAGGTTTCAATTAATAAATTTTATGACTGTGTGTTGCACCTGTCCACTGAATGGACAGATAGAATGACTGAGTCAATCTAAAATGAACCAAATATATGTTAATCAATGTACCCACATACTTGAAAGAAACATGAAGTTTCATGCCACAAGACTGATAGTTATATTTTTTATTCAAGCAAAGCTCATTTATAGCAAAACATATTGCTTGGAAAACTTAAAATAAAAACCTTTCCAGAAGATTGTCCCAAAACATTCCCTATATTAAGGTATAATTGTCCAGTTGTAATTGGCTCTGTAGGTATTGATCCCTCCCCCCTTCAATTAGTATTCATTATTTATGAACCAGACCAATTTTTTAACCTCCATTTTAGAAGCTAATGTCACTGAATTTCCAATGAAATCTCACAATGTCTGACCTCTTGACTAAGGTGTGATATAGATTCCATGTTCTGGTTATTACATATATGCTTTGTTACCTTGACCTTTTCTGCATATTGCTTCATGTTCCTTCATGTTGTCATTCTGAGCATGACAGAAGCATTCTTATTTATTTTATTTATTTATTTACAGGCTAAGACCAATAAAACACAAATACAGAATTTAAAATACAGAAACACCCACAAAACACAAGTATCACATTTAAAATACAAGACAAAAGCAAAGCAAAACAAATCCTGAAACAATTAATAACACTTCAACATTCTGAAGTGTAGTGCTAAACAAATATTTCTTTCCATCACTTTTAGCACAGCTAAAAGAAAAGTAAGCCTATGGTGTGCATGTAATGTATTCCATCAGTTTAGTCATGCCTTCTATTTATGTATTATATAATAGAGAAATATTAATAAATTAATTTGCTTACATTACACTGTGTATTTTGACCTTGAAAGAAGCGAAAGCATGCAAGGGATGTTTATATTATTTTCTTTTCTTTCAGAACACTGTAAATCAACATATGATTTCTACACAGAAGCAAATATGAAGAGTTTAGAGATTGGATTTGCATCTGGCCACTGACATCATAGCAGTTGATGATAGTTTTCTTACCTTTCAGCAACCAATAAAAGCCCAGGAAATCAGGATTTTTAATTCACGATATCCATAAATCATTACTGTGAATTATATGATCTGACTCCAATATATCCAGAGATCGTCAGTTTAGAGAAGTCTATGTACCTCATCATCATTCATGAAATAGGCTTTTAATTAACAGATTGAGGACAACTATAGTGAAAAAGGGCTTTAGGCATCACTAATGACAACTCCACATGAAGGTCTTTGTATCAATTTAAGATCAGCTCTGGACTTGTCCAGTTTCCTGAAATCCGCTTGTTTGGGAGACTGAACCACTGAATTGCCAAACTAGCAGTAACTTATCTGAAACTATGATTAAAAAAAAAAAAGTCTTATCTGTTGCTTTGGGCAGCCTGTGTTCTTACTGGTGGGCATTCTCACCTCAATTCACCTCCTGCTGGCTGATATCAACAACACAGCTATAGAATGATGAAGATGTACTAATGCCACCAGACGAAATGGAACTGAGAGCTTTCAGCCCATTTCATTTTGTGGCCCCCATAAGACTTTGAGATTGTGCCACTAAATGTAAATGGCCAATCTTTGATGGCACATTTTTAGAGTTTTTTGAGAGGTGGGCAGCATAAATGGAAAATTAGTTTATTAACTCTGAAGACCTCATATAAAAAAAAAATCCCAATTTTCAGGTACATATGGAAAATTGTTGAAAAATTTGGAAAAAATCCAATCCTGTATGCTTTTTTTGTTTTGTCCTATCTAACTACTTTTCTTTTAACTCACAATCCTTTCTTTTCCTTCTCTGTATAAATATGGTTTTTATTTTTAGGGTTGATCTTTGGGAATAACTTTAAATGAATAAATGCACATATTTTAGTCCATTTGGGGGGGGGGGGGGGGACATGGAGTCTCTGAGGACTGCCCATGGGACTCTATGCTGTTATATTAGATATGAATGTTTTGAGCAGAATGGTGAAAGGGCATAGCATAATAAATGTATTCTTGGCCTTGTGTAATAAATTAGGTATTTATTTAGGGTCTGTGGATCCCAAATATCTGGTTACTATCTGGCCTACAGACTCAGAATGAAAAAAATCATGAGGATTATATTTCAAGCTTATATTACACAATGGGAAGTTGTGAACCAAGGACCATGTTTTTTTTTTTTAAATCTAACTCATTGATTTGTGAGAATTATATATGTACAATGTATATACTTAAACAATGTACAAGGTCAGTGAACCTTTTAAAGGAAAACTATTCTTCTAAGCTAAATAGGGTGATTACTAACAATATTACATATAATATAGCCTAAAGGCATCCGTACTGAATATATTTTATTGTAAAAGTTTCTTTTTCTCCCATAATAAAGAGAAATCTTTAGTGGCTCATTATTAGGAAATTGTCATTAGGAGAAATATGAGTGTAATATTGTTAGACTGATTCTAAACAAGGATGTTAAGCAGAAAATGAACAAAAACAAATTAAGCCATTAAAAAAGTTAAATAAAGCAGATGCTCAAATTGTCTGAGCCTTAAGTAAAATAACATGGAGAGGGCATTTGTTAATGATTAAATTATTTAAAAATTAGCACATTGTGAAGATTTATTAACATGCTTATGGTAGGGTATAAATTTTGAATCTGCATGTCATTAGTAAAGCTTAGTAGTTTTGGAAAAAAATAAAACTGAAGATTTCAAAGTAAGCTTTTATACTTTGACCATGCCTGTGCCACTGGCCCTGAGTATGGCTATACTCACTACTTACTTACATACTGCCATCAACACTCCCTACCAATCACCGCTTTGCAAACAAAGAACCTATAAGTAGAGTTTGGAAATTGCTGGGCATCAGAGAGTGGGAGGTTTCTGGGGATCTTTCAGGATGAACTTGAGTAGATTTCTTCAATTTCCAGCTCAGGTCATTGAATTGGTAAATTATGTTTCCCATGAATCCTGATATTGATGAAAGCGCACACTTAGAGCTTCCAGCACAAAACAGAAAGAAGAACATGTAACTATGACAAGAAATACAAGACCTCTTATTATATTCAGTAACTCTTCACTGAATTTCCATTTATTTGCAAGGACATTTTTTTTTAAGCAATGGGAATTATAAGAGAATAAGAAAGGGCAAACTGATCTCAGCAAGTTTATTCTTTGTCTATTATATGTTTTCTTGTTTTCTTGTTTTTTTTTTTTAATTTACAATTTACATATTATCTCCAAGATATCGCTAAATTCATCCTCTGAAAATAACCAGGAACTTTAGGACTGACACTAAGATCTTGTAGCATAAAGCTGGATGTTTTTGTGAGTTTTTATTATTCACTTGGTAGATCACAGTGACAAATAAGATTGAAAATAAATGAAAATATACAAAAAGTGAGCCAAAATTTAATTAGAAATGCACACATGAAACAAATAATTCAGTGGTATAAATTCAGTCTTTCTGAATAATGTTTTATAAAGCCAGATGTATCGGATTATGACAACTGAGGAAAGGAACTCATTTTTTCTTTGTATATAAAGCAGGTTTGTGTTTTAAAACACATCATTGTTTTTAAAATATATGTATTTTTAAAGAAAACCTATTGTTGATAAATTTGTGCTGGTGGGAATGGAAAAGAAGAAATGACTTTGGTAAATTGATACTTAGGAATATTTCTGCCTTATTCTTTTAAAATGCCTTATTCTTCCTTTTGGCACTTCTTTTATGGTTCTCATCAAATTGTTATTTCCCCACTTAAGTATTTTCCACAATCAGTTACTGCAGGCAGTGCATTATCAAACTCCTATAATGTGCCTTGGGTTGGGTTCAAGGTGTGAATTTTATGATAATATTCATTCTGAAATGCCACTGCCTAGGAGGTATAACTGTTATTATTTTAATATACTGTATACTTACTTAAAAATAAGAGAAATGTTTTAGAAGTGGAACAGGTTACATAAAATTCCATTTCTCTCAAGCAATAACTTTATTTGAAACACTTCATAATGCAATATTCCTTTCCTTTCCTTTCCTTTCCTTTCCTTTCCTTTCCTTTCCTTTCCTTTCCTTTCCTTTCCTTTCCTTTCCTTTCCTTTCCTTTCCTTTCCTTTCCTTTCCTTTCCTTTCCTTTCCTTTCCTCTCCTCTCCTCTCCTCTCCTCTCCTCTCCTCTCCTCTCCTCTCAATATAATTATAACTCTCTTGTGAAGGGTATGCATTTTGTATAATGTTAGGTAACAATATTCTGTCAAGAGATTCAGTTCTTACACAAAGAGATATTTGGAATTTTCCAAAAGGGGAAAAGGGACCAGTCACAGAAGACCTGGAAAGGAATCTGTCTTTTCCAATTTCTCAGTGGCTATAAATTAGTAATTTAAGTGACTTACAAAATTATTTACACTACTAGTGTTTCAGCAGTATACAGGCATGGGCAGCTTAATACATGATATTGCTTGAGGCAGGAAAAAAAAAAACAAGAACAGGGTTAGAGTGTAGACTGTGGAATAACTTCCCGTTGCAGTTAAGGCTGCACCTTTCTTCTTACTATTTAGGAAGGGCACATCATGATTAGCAAACTGTTAAAGTTGGCATATGCAAACTTAGAAGTTTTTATGTTTAAATAATGGTAATTGCATTAGTAGTGACCTATGTCCTTGAGAATATATAGAAGTTCTGTTTATTTTTAAAAGGAAAAGGAAAATTCCACACAACAATCTCATAATCGAGTATTTACAGATGAAGTGTTTCAGGTTGTTTGCCAGTTGTACAAACAGACTTTTGAAATGTATATCATAAATCTGGCGCTCAACAAATAGAACAAAATCAATGTCTATGTGTGCCTTGGCTCAGTTCCAAAGATAACACAATATGACAAGGTTGTTAACCCTGTTGACACATTCTGAATAATAATAATTTTCATAGAAAGACCACAATAAAATTTTTCAGAACAGCTATGATGATAATATCTGTTAATTGCTCATTCTTGCCTGACCTCAGTGAATCACTTCTTGCTGACAGGAATGAAGTGGAAACATGACAAAATATCTCATTAACTAACTACAGAAAGTAAGATTTCTTCTGCTCCTTAACATACTTCAGAAGCCCTTGTCAACCTTTGGTCATTATTTTTATTCATACTTTTGTGAGCAAGACATTGATTTACAATATAAAATGTCCAATAATGTTTTGATAACATCTTTATAACATTTTCTAGAGGGTTGGAAGGAATCCAGCAGTTCTTGTTGCTTTATCATTGGCAAACAACACCAGATGTAGAACTGACTTGGGAATTGGTAAATTAATAGATTTGGGGGCTGGTTTCTCTAAAATATGCTCTGACTTATGTTGTTCTTGAATCTTGACTATTTTGACATTATCTCTAAGGGGAAAACCCATTGTCAGCAACCTCAGAACAGACTTACACGTTACTCCTAACTTGATTATATTAGAAGGTTGATACATCCTATAAATCTCACTCAAACAGAAGAAACTTACTAAGGAAGGTCTAGATCATAATAAAAAGTCACTGAGTCAGCTTTACAAAGTGAGGAAGAAATGCAATGCATTTTTACATATAAATACACTCCCATATTTTCTATTGTGGATTTAACTCAAAATGTGCTCAACCTTTCCGTATATCAGATATATGGAAAATAATACTATTTTTATTCATACTTATATTTACAATATAAAATGCCCAATAATGTTTTGACAACATCTTTATAACAGGTGACAAAGATTCAGTTATGGGGTGTGTGTGTGTGTGTGTGTGTGTGTGTGTGTGTGTTTGTGTGTGTGTGTATCCTTATCTCCCCTTTCCAATTACATAATATATGTCTTATTTATTTATGTGTGCTATATTTGACATCAGTAGGAAAATATGTATAATCTGTACAGATGCTAAATTGCTAAATATCCTATATGTAATTTCATATATTGTAAATTACTTAGTTTTACTGTGCTCATAAAACAGGAATCTTTTAAAATTCACATACTATTTTTTTTTTCCTCAGCAGGACATGAGTTTATTATTTTTAGATGGTCATAAATAAATAAAGTGAAAAGGGATGGCCAAGCCGTAGACACTAAGGTCTTATCTACGTATCCTGTTCCCCTGGTCGCACTTATTGATGATCTCTGGTGGGAGCGAGATGGTGGAAGTGCCACCATCCTTGCTCTCTTTGATCTCTCAGTGGCTTTCAATACCGTCAACCACGGTATCCTATTGGGATGACTCAGGAAATTCGGGGTGGAAGGCACAGTCCTGAGCTGCTTCACCTCCTTTCTTCAGGGCCAATCCCAATCATTGTTAATAGGGAGCAAGAGATCCCATCCTTGGCCTCTCCTTTGTGGGGGGTGCTGCAGGGTTTGGTTCTCTCTCTACTCCTTTTCAACATCTTCATGAAACCACTGGGTGAGATCACCTGCCATCATGGGATGAGGTATCATCAGTATGCTGATGATTCGCAATTATACATCTCCATCCCAGGTGAGGTAAGTGATGCCATGAATGCCCTTTCACGGTGCCTGGAGGCTGTAAATGTCTGGATGGGGAACAATAGGCTTCAGCTGAACCCTGGTAAGATGGAGTGGCTGTGGGTTAATGGCTTCTCTATATCCAGAACTTTGTTATCTTTGGTGCTGTATGGGGTAGCACTGCCCCATCTAGTGCATAATCTGGGGGTCCTCCTGGACTTATGGCTCCTGCTCGAAGAGCAAGTGGCAGCCGTGGCCAGGAGAGCCTTTGCATAACTTCAGGTTGTACATCAGTTACGCCCTTTCCTGGATCGGGATGCCCTTTGAACAGTCACTCATGCCCTTGTTATCTCCCAGATAGACTACTGCAATGTGCTGTACATGGGACTACCCTTGAAGAGTATCCAGAAGGTACAGCTGGTCCAGAATGCAGCTGTGCAGGCTATTTTTGGAGCCCCAAGAAGGGCCCATGTAATGCCATTGCTCTGCAAGCTGCACTGAGTACCAGTCTGCTTCCAGGTCAAATTCAAGTTATTGGTTATCACCTTTAAAGCCCTACATGGCATGGGACCAGGTTACCTAAGGGACTGCCTCTTCTCCATGACTTCAACCCATCTCACTCGATCACACAGAGAGGGCGTGCTTCGGACCCCCACAGTAAAAGAACTTCTATTAGTGGGGTCCAGAAGGCGGGCCTCCTCTGTGGTAGCCCCCACTCTCTGGAATATTCTTCCCCTGGAGGTGAGATTGGCCCCCTCACTCCTAGCCTTCTGCCTTTGAAGACCTGGTTCTGCCACTTGGCCTGGGATGGGGAGGGAATACTTCAAGCATGGGGATGGCTAGCCCCATAGAGGCCTGCTGTCTTCAGACTCAGATCCTTCATCTTCTTGGACTCTCTTTCTCTTTTTTAGTATTTTTTTTAATGTTTTATGTATTTATATGTATTCATAGTTTTAATGTTTTGTGTGAACTGCCCAGAGTCTGCCATTGGGGGTAGATGGGCAGTGGACAAACTAACTAACTAACTAACTAACTAACTAACTAACTAACTAACTAACTACATACATACATACATACATACATACATACATACTGTGACAGCAACCCAAATGAAAATTGCCAGTGGAAGAGATTCCTGAATGACAATTTTCTGTAAGCCGTAATTGAAGTTTGGAGGGTCAGACTACTAGAAAAATGTTTATAATGAAAGAAAGATTATTCATACACACCTCAACCACTTGTAATTAATGCAACAATCTCACACCCTATACACAAACATTTATCTGATTTTTTTTTCTCTTTTAGAGGAAAAACAACAATTACAACCATAGAAACATGTTGAAATATATTTATACTAGTCCAGGTCCAAAGCCAGGGAGTTCTTAGGCTTTTTGGTAATTTTAGAAAAGAGAGAGGTAAGTTCTATAAATGTATGCACGTGCACACATATGCATATACTTTCTTCATTTCATCATTGTTCAGTCACCCCTCAAAATGATATTTGCACAGTCAACTGAAAAAGTGGATAAAATAATGTAGTACTATAGCAAAGCTGTCAATTTTTATTATAAATAATGCACCTCACTTCATTTATCAATTCAGTGTGTAAACGTCAGTGGAGTCAAGAACAAATTAGAACTATCCCAAACTATTTTACATATACTATATAATATATAACACTTTTTAAAGTATAATTTGCTATTATGAATGCAGATGTAAATGTCAAGATAATATATGACATATAATGCAGCATTATGTTCCTTCCATGATAGAGCTCTTAGCATTTATTTTCTGTAATTCTATTTTGCTAGAACAACTTTGAAGAGCAAATAATTTAATAAGTGTCTAAACAAGCATGCTTTATGTAAATTGAGAAAAATAATATCAAAAAGATGTTTAGCAGAAGTATTTAATCCCTCTTTAGCATACTTTTGTCACAATAGCTTTCTCTGTGAGAAACATCTTAGTTCTCAACAATTATTTTCTTACAACAAAACTTTTAATTCTTTTCTTTTTTTTTTGGTAATTACTAAACTTTTATTAAACCTTCAGAGAATGACAATGTGTTGATTAATTTCCTGCACAATCCTAAATATATTTGCATGAAATCAGCTCTGTCAATGTCACTTGGTTTGGAACTTCCTTCTATTACCAAATGCCTTGTTCACATTCATGGGCAAATTTACAGTTACATAACAGAAAGTAGTCATTATCTCATTAAAACAGTGTATTATGCTACAAAATGATATAGTAAAGATTAATTTCTACTTATCATAAGAAGTTCTAACCTAATCAAGAAAAACATTCCAGAAGGGAGGGAGAGAAAAGAGGATGAAGGAATTATCATATGCCAAATAATGAAGCAAGATACTTCTGTAGAAATGGTGAAGCAAGAATTCACAGGGTAAGCATAACAGGGGATCTCCTGAGATTTAATAGCATAGTAATCAACTTGGCTATCTAAATATCTTGGTGAATTGAGCTATTTAAAATACCAAACAGGATTAAATATCTAAAAATAATTGGACTTTGGCTCAATGCAACCAGTAGGTAGCTACATTATTATTAGGACCTCAGAATCAAACAAAATTTTGGTTGCAAATATAGGATTTGAAATCAGAGACCAATACTGAAATCTTCCATTAGATAGTAGTAATTCTAACTACTTTAGGAAAAAAGTGTACAAAGATATATAGGCACTTTGGGGAAAGACTGAAAATGTTAAATGTAGGTGTTAGTTGGTTAGTAGTTGTGTTTATCTCACACAGTTTAAGTGAGTATAGCACAGTTCCTAGTCTCTCAAATTTAAGACCAATGAGATTGAATTCCAAATCCAACTGCTACTCATTGGATATCCTACCCATGTCCCATACGTCCAAGAACAAAGGGTCACTCAATTTGTAGCTGCACAAATGCAGCTTTTAAATTGAAGTGGAAACCTATCCCCATCTGCCTCATGACTAGCAACTGGTCTTTCCATTCATACTGGCAATCATGAAGAAATGAATTTGGGTAAAATGTAGCACTGGACATTAAAAGAGGCAAGTTGGTCCAAATATTGAAGAAAGGAATTCTGGCCCTGGAAACATCAGTTGTAATGGGAGTGTTGGAGATGGATCAATATTTTGGTCTGGGGGACAAATGAAAGGAAATCTCAGGGCCTATCCTTATGATTCCTGGCTACTTCATTAAAAAAAGTGAAATACAGCTTAAATATTAGTCAAGCCATGTTACCAAGTCACAATTAGATACTAGAACAAACAGCTCATGAAGTTGTCCAGGAGCTGCTTTAATATTTGTATTAAGGTAAATTACAGGAAATTGGCTAAACAAAAATCTCCATGGATTCCTTGACTACAGTGAAGATCAGGAAATCAGAAAAGTATTTGTACTTATCCAGAGTATCCAGATTTTGTATACTTCAGCAGAACAACCTCTTTTAACTTTAGTTATACAAGAAGTCATGCAGACTTTAGTAACAATAAAATAAAGAAGCTAATAAAGTCCCTTTCAGCTTTTGGCAGATATTAGAGACATGAAATTACTAAAAGGGCAATGCTTATAAGGAATTATTCTTCCCTTACTCCCTACCCACTTTCCCTCTTGCAAATGTAAACTTTGTTAAGATTGAATACTAATTCTGGCCATAGGGATAAAATTCCCATTGTGAAGAGATGAGGCAACCATGTAGAAAATATCAGAATACAAATCTTATTGATGCTAATCATTTTTAATTCAATCAGATCTGAGAATCTTTTTGTGAACTCGGCTGTGGTCCCTTATTGGTCAAATACACTATAAAACCCTCATCCTGAGCTTTTATTTCCATTTCTAGCTGATATCACTCAATGGGAAACTGTAAGCTGGGCAGCCACTTCTTAGCCTAGTCTCTCTTTAGCCCAGTCTCAGCCTTTACTTATTCCAGGAACCTCTTTGTACCTGTTAAGGTGTCCTTCTCACTTGGACTTGAGCCAAACCAATTTGATCACAAAACAGTCTGAGGTCTGTCAAGGTCCTCCACTAAGCTGCAGTTACTAAGGATGTTGCGGGGCCTCCCAGAAGCTAAATGCAGCTCTTCCAGCATGGTAGCTCCTTAGACCTCAGGCTTCCTGCATCCCTGGAGCAAACTCTGGTGAGTCAGGCTTCATATTCTGGAAGGGCCATCTGGATTTGTCTGATTGTCAGTGAACTGAACAGACAAATGAGTGAAATATCAATGCCTAGGAAGCCAAGGAACATACTGGACATTTTAGAGCAGTTGTTGATAGGGACTAAATGCTAATGAAAATCCTTTTCATCCCTCCTTAAAACTTTGAAGCTCTATTTGTCATGCTTTCATTTTTACTTCCCCAACAGATCACATCAATTCTTAGTCCAGATAAGAAATGTCACCATCTGGAATATCTAACGAGTGAGAAAATTAAATTAAGACAATTCACCTCAGATACTTTATAGCTTGGAGATTTCCACAGCAATATAACAGAAAGTTCTGTCAAATGCCTTGTTGGTATATGGGATCAGGAAATGCAAGAACACCTAACTCTGGATGGGACTCTAGCACTCCCCCAAAGGAGCAAGTTCATATCTTGGAAGTTTAGTACATAACTACTCCTGGGTGTGCAGGTGGAGGCCATGACCAGGGATGTTTTCATCCAGATTCAACAGTTCCAGCCCTATCTGGTTCTTGTAACAATGATTAATCACCACCACAATGACTACTGCAATGCATTTTATATAGTGCAATATTTGGAGACCATCTGTAAACTACAGTTGGTGTAGAACATAGCAGCACCAATAATATTGTATGAGGTGGCTCTTAAAATAACCCCATGCCTAAATCCATAACATATTGGTCTTTAACTAGTATTTTGAATTGGGCCTGAAAGCCTACTGGCATCCAATGTAATGTCTAAAAAATAAGTGTTAAAATAAGTAGCTATTTTATAAAATAGTGAATTATACATGATTTAGAATAATGTTTATATCTCATTAAATATTTACCAATTTATTTAAGAATTATGATTGTTTGATGAAACAGCATCAGGTTACTTTAGCTGGGTACAGTTCAGAATGTTCATATCAACAGTATTTATTGCAAAGTACCACTATCATCAAAAAGAGAGCCAGTCTGGTGTAGTAGTTAAGGCACCAGGCTAGAAACCAGGAGACAGTGAGTTCTAATCCCACCTTAGGCATGAAGCCAGCTGGGTGACTTTAACCCAGTCACTCTGTCTCAGCCCTAGGAAGGAGGCAATGGCAAACCACTTCCAAAATCTTGCCAAGAAAACTGCAGGAACTAGCCCAAGCAGTTGCCAGGAGTCAAAAACGGATTCAAAAACACAATCCCACACCCTCACACAACACTAGTATCAGTTTCAAATGGACTTTCCTATATGATTCATTGATTGATTATGTGCCATCATGTCATATTGAGTCTTAATGACCACACAGATAGATCTTCTCCATGTTGATCTGTCCCCAGCCTGGTCCTTCAGATTTTCCAAAGGTATATTCATTACCACTGTTCACTCACCTTGCTGCTGATCATCTTCTTCTTCTCTTTCTTCCACATTTTCCAGTATTATAGAACTAGGTCTTCAAATAAAACGTCCAAGGTATGATCATTTGAGTCTGGTCATTTGTGCCCTGAGTGAAACTTTTGGGTTGATTTGTTGAAATCCATTTGCGTGTTTTCTTTCCTGTCCATGATATTCTAGGAGTCTTCTCCAACATCAAAGTTCATAAAGCATAAGTACTCTTTCTATCTTGCTTTTTCAGTGCCTAACTTCCACTTCCATAGAGTGTTACAAGGAAAACCATTGTGTTAACATACCAAGAATTATTGAAGAATCATCAAGGGGAATGTCAAATTAAATAAAGAGAGCAACTAATGGCAGAAGGATATAGTTGTCAAGGGTTTTCCCAATTACAGCTATCAGAAAGATTTTAAATGGATAAAAGACATATGGTATGGGTCAAAGGCAAGAAAGACAAAATTTGAAGTGCAACTGTATACCAATGATAAACATGTAATTACTAAAATGTATGAACTTGTGTTGAAATTTGAAATGGAAGAACAAGTTAAAGAATTGTATGACAAAGTGGGCTACAATAACTATCTGACAAAAAAATGCCTCTACGAAAATTTTAATAGCAACAGATAGGTGATTCTGTGTCAAAAACTATTTTTTCAATTATCCCTAGATCAGGAACTGCTTAATGACACAAACTACTGTACACTATTGAGGGACTATTTATTTTTTTAAAGATTTTAGACAGGATAGAGATCAGATATTCAGGCTTAAGTTGGCCAAGTGGTATCGTCTTTTTAAAAATTGGCAAGGAATGTCATATTACTTACAGTATTCCATACTCCAGTCCCTGAGACAAGCTTTTACAGAACTTCATTTTCAAACAATGCCAACAGCCTATTTAGATGGAAGATATAAAAGGTTACCAACTACACACCATTTATGTATTTGTAATACCTCACAGGTGGAAGATCTGACTCATTATTTAGTACATTGCAGATTATACCAAGAACCAAGATTTAGACTTATTATACCTTTGCTAAGTCAGTTGAATCAGACTAATCTAGAAAAAAAAATTTTTTTTTGTTGTCTGATGACAATGAATATGTAACTAATCAAGTTGCATTGTTCGCAATGGCTGCAAGAAAGATGTTGACAAATACTAGAAGGGACGGACTGAATTGATATGGATTGCTGTAATTTTAAATGAATTTTGCTAAAACCTAAGGTTGCAAATAAACGTATGGAATGGAATAAAGTGGGCTAATAATTTTGGTTATAGTGTACAGATGGATCATTGGGAAAACATGGGGTCAAAAGGGTTGAAATTTACATTATGTTATGATCTTAAAGAAAATTTTTATAAAAATGATGTATTGTTGGTACATGATGCCCTAGAAATTATCTAGAATGTATATAGACATTCCAAATATATGTTGGAAATGTGAACAACATGAAGGGACATTCTATCATGTTTGATGGATATGTAAAAAGCTAAAAACATTTTTTTTTTAATTCAAATACACACTTTGATACAGATGATTTTAAAGATTTAAAGATTAATATTCAACCGAAGCTAGAACATTTCCTTTTAGGTCTGATGGATACACAGTTAGAAAAGAGTCATGGAAGGTTATTTCAATATATAATTACTGTGACAAGATTATTATATGCACAAAGATGGAAAGATTCAGCACTACCCACCATGGAGGAACGGTTGCTGAAATTGACAGAACTTGCCAAGATGGCCAATCTGACTTCTTTGATTAGAGGAAGGTCATTACTGACATTTATCCATGACTGGAAACCCCTTATGGAATTTTTGCCTAAAAAGAAAATGATTTTGTGACTTACGGTTTTGATGATTAGAAACAATAGGCTATAGAAAGAACGGAATTATGATGTCACCTTAGAGAGAGAGGTTTGATTAGAATTGCATGTATAAGTGCCAAGAGGAAGATTGGAAACCATTTTTTTTTAAATATATATTTCTTTTCATGTTTTCTGTTCTTTTTATTTTTTCCATCTCCTTTTTTCATTTGTCTCTTTTTTCCTTTAATTTCTTTTTTCCTCTTTCACACTTACTATGTCTTTTTCTTTGGATGTACTTCTTCTTACATATGTAAAACTCTTTTAATAAAAACTATTGACCAAAAAAAAAAAAAAATGGTTTTCCACCAAGGAAAACCATTGCCTGCATGATTCTAATCTTTGTAGGCATACAACAAATCATGGCATCTGAATATCTACTTCAAGGACTTCTTTGATACCCTACCAAGTACTAACATGCAGCATATTTCTTACATACTGGCTCCTTTATTGTTCATAATAGATCCTAAAAGGCAGAAGCTACCAACCACTTCAATATCTTGATTGTTATCTCTAAAACTGTTGCTATACCTGCTGTCATTAGTTTGGCTTTTTTAATATTTAATGTTAACACCATTGCTCCACTATGCTTCTTGACTTTCTTTACTAGAATTCGCAGATCATTTGCATGTTCAGCTATTGCTTCCATAAGAACTGAAACACAAATTTCTTAGTTATCTTCAATTATGCTTGTGAAATAACTCTATTATTAGATATAGATAAGAAAAGATAATTGATATACAGCTAGTCCTCAGTTAATGACCACTTGTTCAGTGACTATTCAAAATTACAACAGTGCTGAACAATGGTACTTAAAACCAGTCCTTAAAGTTCCAGCTGTCCCAGCACCCCTGCAGTCACAGGGGTGGGTCACGATCTGGGTGCTTGGCAACTGGATTGCATTTACTTGACTCCCATAGGCAAGTGATCACCATTTGTGATCTTACCTGCTGGCTTTCCACAATAAGTCAATGGGGAAGCCAGCAGCAAAGGTCACAAATCACCCCTGCAAGTTCTTCCTGCTCCCTCCACATTTTCTCCTGAGGAGCCCAGCTACGGAGGGATCTCATACTCCATAGCATACCCCCACATGCAGTACCCCCCAACTGCACTCTGTGGCACACACCCACACATTGTCATTAAGCAAGGACTACCTGTACAGGTAACAACATCTTTCCCTTGGGTCTATATACATTCCCTCATGCAGAAAAGGTACAGGTAGTCCTCCCTTAATGATGGTAATTGGAACTGGAATTTCAAGCAATCTGGCCATAAAGTGCAACATCACGTGATTGCATCACTTAGTATAGCAATCTCAGCAGTCCCCATTGCTGTAGTTAAACGAGGATCATGGGATGTTAAGCGAGGACCTCACCTGGTTGTGACTTGTGACTTCCTGTTGGCTTCCACAAGCAAATTCAATGGGGAAGCCAGCAGGAATTTGCAAGTCCCGGGCAGCTTGCAAGCAGTCTGGCGGGCAGATGAGTGTGGCAAGTTGGGAGGGGGGGGTGTTGCAGTGAGTGCATGCAAGCTGGGGAGGATGTGCTGCTGTGCCATGCAAGGTCATGTGGGGGAGAGGGGTTGCTGCTGCACTACACAAGTGTGTGCAGGCTGGGAAGTGGGTGTTGTGGCACCACACCAGTGCGTATGGGTGAAGGAGGGGATACTGCAGCATGAGCTATGGAGTACGAGAACCTTGGGATGTCATACTCCATAGCAAGAGGCAACCTTTCCTACTGGCTTTCTCATTGACTTTGTTTGTGGAAAGCTGGCAGGGAAGGTCCCAAATGGGGATCATGTGACTGTGGGACACTGCAACCATTGTAAGTGTGAGCCAGTTGCCAAGCATCTGGATCACAATCACATGACTGCAGAGGCACTGCAACAGCTGGAACTTCCAGCTGGAACCCATTGTAAGTACCTCTCAACCAGCACCGTCGCAACTTCAAATGTGTGCTAAAGAAGTGGTCATTAATCAAAGACTACCTGTACTTTAAAACATTAAAAAGTGAGGACATCATCTGCTCCAGCCTCCTCTTTTATACAACAGACATTTAGTTGCTTACTTGAAATTCACTAGTTAAGCATGAAGACCTTCCTTGCTGTTTCTCTCTAGCAAAACTGCAGCTAGTTCTTGTTAAAGACCTTTTTTTCTTCTTCATTTTTCTTTTGCTGCTGCTCATTCCTATATAGGAATTAGTACAGAAACAAATGCATGAGGTATGCTATATCAGTTTGCACAGGAGTAAAAGAAACTGAGTCAAACTATTGTTCCATGCAACATCACGTTGTCCATGCTGTTAGTGGGTCTTGGGGGCTTAAACTGGACTTTTTTTGGAATTGTACTTTGAGATCGTAGGACTTGAACCTGGAACCTCTTTTTTTGCAAAACGCATACTGTATCATGTACAAATATCATGATCATGTACAAAGAGATAGGTGAATTTCAGATAACTTCAAAGTACCTGAGGGTAAAATAATGTAGAGAATTAAAGTACAGAAAACTAATTTCTTCTGCAAGTTCTGCAAGCAACTTTGAATGGACATTAAGAGCTATGCTGCTTGGGCTGTATGTGCGGGAAAAGGAAAGAGTGGCTGCTTTTCTTTGTAAGATTGATGCCCAAAGAAAATGTTCTTCAGGAACTGAGCTTCTCTGAAATATGACTGGTTGCTACTTCAGACATAGTTAAAATATATGACCAATAAAAACAGTGCTGTTTGATATTTGTGATGATATTCTATTCGTATTCAGAATCTTTTATTGAACTGAGTATAGCTTACAGTATCACTGCTTTTTCCTTGCCTGTTATATAGTTTTTTTCTATAACTTTCAATGTTTTGTTTTGTTTTCAATGTTTTCTTTGGATGGTCTCCAAAGATGCAGATATCAGATTCATAACCAGTTAATTAGAGAAGCAAAAATAGCCACATTTTCAGTAATTCAGGCAAACAGAATATTTACAAATAACTTTCCTAGTATTGCCTTTATTTGAGTCTCATCTATTTATAACTACAGTATATTGGTACTTTTTGCTGAGATAGTTCTGAATGAAATCAGATAACTATAATTTATTTTATATTTTGTACTTGTGCTAAGAATATGATTCAATAGAAAGTGAACCATTAGTAAAATAAAACCAGTGTGCCGAGTTTTGGCCACCATTTGCCAGATATCACATGTCTTAGTGTCTTGGCAGACCAAGACATATATGCAAGGGTAGAAGAAATGACAATCAATGAATTAGTCATCCTGCTATTTTATGTACAATCTAGTGAGGTATCATCCATTCTCCAAATGAAAAGGAAAATCAAACCATTTACGCTTTTGCATATATTGTGAATTTTTACAGCACTTGAAGCCAAGTTGATCCCCTCATACTATTTACATGATTTATTTTAAATAAATGTTAAGGACTGTAATATGTAAAATAATAATGTTTTATCAATAACTGTTGGAAAGAATAAAGAGGGCTTATATCAAAGTGCTTATATTAGGCATTGTAAACACAACATTTTCCACCAATTATTCATGCCAAAACTGATATTCAGATGAATCATATTAAGTGTAAACAGATAGATGTTAATATCCACAAAAGTAAGTAAGTAAGTAAGTAAATAAGTAAGTAAGTAAAATGCATTATGGAGTTGTTTTAAGCAACAGCAAAACATTTTGTGGATAATTAGGTTTGTTAAATTTATTTACCTACTAGTACAACTAAAATAATAATAATAATCCCCAAAACTCTCTCATGAGAAAGTTGAGTTGGAATATTCCTAGCATACATTATAGTGTAGTCTGTATTTGACATAAAATATATTCTATTAAAGTTGATTCAACTAAGTATTGATTAGCTTTAAGAATACCTATAATTTTGTTCATGTTTCCAGGTGAATTTTTAATAGTAACTTTATTAAATATTACAATTAAAAAGATAAAAACTAATACAAACTAAAAAAAAATTAAAAGAATAAAAGAAAAAAATAGAAAGTGCAGAAAAGAAAAAATAGAAAGAAAAATAGAAAAGAAAGAAAAGTAAGAATATAGAAAAGAAAAAGAAAAGAAATATATAAAGAAATGATTTCCCCCTTCATCACAACAAGTATAAACAATTTTAGTAACTTATCACCTTCTCTTAAAATAAATCAAATGATTTCTTCTTCCCATATCCTATCCTTACCTATAAACAAATCCTTAAAGCCTCATCACTTCAATCCTAATGTCAGCAAAAATCCATTAAGGATTACCAGATAACAACATATCTCTTTTAACCTTGATCAAATAAACCAACATCATATTCCTTTCTTTTACTTCTAACAGTCTTGATCATTAGTGCCTTCAAATAATGTCCTAAACCTTTTTTTTTTTTTTTTTCATTTTTTCTTTGTCCCCTCTCACAAAATTCTTCAAAGCATTAACAAGACTTTTTTGTAAATCCAATGTAGGAAAATTATCCAGGTCACTCTTTTGGTTTGTTATTTGTAAATCCTTTTTAATTATTAAAACATCAGCCAGCTTCTTTTGCATGTCCAGTGTAGCATCTTTTTCCATATCATTCTCGTAGCCTGTCATTTTTAAATCCACTTTCAGATCAGTCTCAGATCTTATATATCTTGTCATATATAACTTGTTCCTCTTTCATAACATCTTTTAAACATAGTCTATCTATAGAGGCAGATGTTTTAAAAATTAACTTCTGAGTCCATTGTTCAAAAATATCCTTCAATATGTCCATTATTAAAATATTTTGTTTATTCAGTATTAGTAAGTCAAAATTAAGTGTTCTTTTCCTTTAATTTTAATCTTTAGTTTCTTCTGGTTCTCTCTAGTGCCCAACCTTCAAAATCTCATCCTATCATTTTTTGTTTAAAGAGAATTCAAAACAAAAATATTTTCCCACAGGAAGGATTCTTATGATTAATTCCAAAATCTTATTGGACCCTTAGTCCATTTGTAACTTTCCAAAATCAAAGTTCTAATCACCCTTTTACTGTTTATTCCAAAAGATTTTTTTTAAGTCATTAAACTTCTATTTAAAACTTTTTTAAGTAAGAATTGAAGGAAGCTCACCCAGTGCTGAAAAACTTGTCAATGCAAAGGTTCTTAATAGCTGAAAAGCAGTTAACAAGCAATATCCAAAAATGATTAGAAAAGAAAGTATGCAAACCCAGTGCCCTTTTTGAAGGCGCTGACTGTGGTTTCAGCAAGATGGTTATTCCCTTGTGTCCCAGAGCTCTAAACCCACCAGAGACCACTGTCTTGAGGTCTCCTCATGAAGAGCAACTGTATGGAGCACCTGTGTGAAATCTCAAATCCTCTCCTTGTCTGGAAAGGAATTACAAAATGCTGGTCTACTTGGTGGCTCTTCATTCTGCTATGGTCATTGGCTCTACTTTTAGCAGAGCTATCTTCAGTTTGCCATTTCTTCTCCAGAAGTCCCATTTCCAGGTGAACTTTAATGATCATTTGATTTTTCTCTCATTGCCACACAATTATAGCTTTTCTAGTAGCTTCAGAAATACAAAGAGAAAAGTACAGCCTCTAAAGTGAGACAAAGATGTCAAGTTTAAAAATAAACAGAGGATAGAAAATGAAATGTTTCCATTGTATGTCTATAAAAATAATAGTAACTCTATCAGAGAATTCCAGACTGAGAAAAAGAGAAAGATGGAGGAAGGAAACTACATGGTAGAACAAAGAAGGATGACCATGGAATGTGATACAAGAGAATTAAGCCAGATTAATTAATTAATTAATTAATTAATTAATTAATTCAGACATGATTTACCTGAAATCCTACTTTTTAAAGCTGTTCCAAGAGTTTTGGATAAATCAATGGAAAACAAGATTGTTAAATAAGGAATGAGGAAGGACAATGGAAATTGTGAGTTGAGCTTGAGAAGTCAGTATGTAACAGATTGGTTTAGAATTTCAGTGACAAGTGTAAGACTAGATAAATATAATATGGTAGGAGAAGGATAAAGGAATAGTATCTGAAAGTATATCTTTAGATATTACAGTTAGAAGAAACAAAAGAGTGTTTAGGGCTTATACAGAAGACATCTAGCATAACATCACAAGACATTATGTAATAATTACATATTTTATTTCTTAAGAATTTTTCTCTGGAATTTTTTAAAAATGAAAAAATGTGGGGAATATGACAGAGTTACAACCTTATTGACTCCAACAAGTACTCTTAATTAGCTATCCCTGAAAATTTACTGTGAGCAGATACTAACCTAGTATGCTGATAATCCTTTTGGCTTTTTAGTAGGCTAGTGGTCTCTGGACTCTTTCAAACACAGTGGAATTAATAATGATAGAATATTATTAGGAACTTGCACAAGAAGGTTCAAAACAAGTCCAAGTATCTTATTGAATACTAACCCATCCAAAGAGATAAAACACACATGGAAAAAAAGTAAGGAGGCTTTGGGAACAGAGACAAAGATAGGTAACTAATCAATGTTGGGACCTCAATAATGTCAGCCCTTGAAGGTAAGCAAGGTCAAGAAACAGAAGCAATACAAATATCAAGAATGCTCTTCATTGTTGTAGGATAGAATAACAGAATCTTGAAATCTTGTCAGAATTTCTCTCTGCCCCACCATAACAAACAAAATCAAAGCTACAGGAGTGTAAAAACCATTAGGACCAAGCTTCTTAGGTTCATATAATCATGGTCCTAAGAATAAAAAAATCACAGAGCTGGAAAAGGCTGAAGATCTAAATTCAAGTATCTACAATAGTTAGATGTCAAGCTCTGCCTGAAGGTATCCAGTGAAAAGGAGAACACCATACTTCTGTACAATTGGTGCACTATGGCACCAGTACTCTAATTGATGGGATTTCTTCCCCTCAACATTCAACCAGATTCTTCTCCTTCTCCTTCTCCTTCTCCTTCTCCTTCTCCTTCTCCTTCTCCTTCTCCTTCTCCTTCTCCTTCTCCTTCTCCTTCTCCTTCTCCTTCTTTTTATAATGGCCCTAAGGCCAGGATTCAGATACAGACAAAAATAAATAAAATTGAAGAAATGAATGTATATTTTTAAAATATAAGGAGAGGGGGAGATGCATAGAAGCACAGAACTGGGCAACATAGGTTGCTATATCTGAATAACAATCAGACAGGAGTAGTGACAAATAGAACTAGTGATCTCTGCCACATAATTTCTTCAGGATAGGATGGATAAAAGTCATCAGGGATTCTCTGTAGAAAGAATCTCAAAAGGTCTACTGAGTGACCTCCACAAGGACATATATGTTGGTGCATAGAAATGTTTTTTGTAATGCTCCAGCATAAAGGCAGAAGGCAAAGTATGCCAAAATGAAAACCAGGCAAAATTTCAGAATTGTGATGAGGGATAGGTAAGAATCTGCACATACCCATTTGGAAAATACCCACATGCTACAACACTGAGCACAAGTCTTAATTTGATTTGAAAATCAGTGTCTCAAATACATTGCTTAAGAATAGTTCTGATTATTAATTTTTTTTATCTAATTTGCACAGTATCTCTAACAGGAGTCCCAAGGAATGAAACTTGGCAAAACCTTTTTTAAAAAAACAAAATAAAAAACAGGTTGTTTAAAATAGTCTTGGTGGATTCCTAGACCCACTGGAAAGAAGTTAACTTTAGCTAAAGGTCAAAAAGCTCTATCATCCATGAAGACCAAGCCAGTTGCCAAACATAAGGCAACATTCTTCATTCAGCTTGGAACTGCAAGGAAACTCTAATAACTTAGACTGAATGGCTTCAAGGATGGCAAGCTTTCTAAAGTACACACCTGAACATTGTACAGAAGCTAAGAAATGACTTTGGATACAAAGACCTTGCAAACTGAAGGATTAAAGTAAGCTCCCTTTGATTGGAAAAATCTCAGGATAGCTGAAGAGCTATTCAGAGTGACACTTGTCAGATAAACAAATATTCTGTCTAGAACAGTGATGTTTGTAACAAGCAATCCAGGGTATTTTTAAGTGGATACCTGCTTGATATCATTCTTATTAATTTATCAATTATTAATTGCATGTTTGTTTCATGCAAATACTAAATCTTTAATTTACTGATAGCTTATTACTAGTTTTTCCTCTGAGCAGAAAGAGGCACAAAGCCTCAGCACCTTTCTCAGTTATCCTGGAGATGATTAGAGTTCAGTGTAAGATTCTGGTGCTTATTCTTGCTTATGAGGAATCAAGAATATGTGCCTTGTTTTTCATTCTATAATTACTCCTCTATTGATATACTACTTCCTTGGTTTCCTGTGCTTCACTAAAGTCCAAGGAAAAGTAGCATGAAGTAATTATTTCTCTTTCTCTAGAGGTCCTCCCTTTCAAAAAAATATCAGGATGCATGGATAGCCAAAGAGATTGCTGTGTGATAGAAATATAATAAAAATATCAATAGTACCATCTGTCATATCACAGCAATAAAGGCCCAAAACAGAATTTAAAAATTAAAAAGATTCCTTTTCTGTTCTGAGAACAACACTTTTGGCACCATATTAATTACTAACTTACTAGTTGTTAGGATTACAGAAAATAAATTTGGAGTCACAACCTACTACCCAAAGGTCCATAAGTGTTTTATTGATGTTAATTAGACTTTCAGGCTTTTCTTTGTGCAAGCCCTTCAAAACAGGCTTTCATTCCGTTGATATGCAGAGGCAGAAATTCTAAATAGCCCATTTCTTGACACGCATATAGAAGTCCTTAGTATGTACATTGCTTCTTTCACTACCCATCATAACAAGTAATAAACAGAAGTCTTTTGAGGTGGGTGTCCAAAATAAATTTAAATCAATAAATACAATTCACATGATTTTGTTTTGCACAAAGGAACAGTATATGTACAGTTGATCTCAGCCAAAGGTTAAGCTTCATAGTTTGGATTTTGTTTTCCTGTGAACTGCACAGCAATCTTTTCTTGTGCCAATTTTAGGCAAAATATTAAATTTATTATCATATATTTCCTAATTAATTAAACAGCATTGAGATTTTATTTTTCCCTGATGAAACTTCTGTATGCACATGGTGAATATATCTATATCTGTCCCTCTGTCTAAAACCTGTTCTGAAGATATTTCCACATGGATAAGAGGATCTTTAAGTGTTAGAACACAATAATAGGACAAAACCATTTTAAGAAAAGATGTGGAGAACAACCCACAAATTCTTTTAAAAGTGAAATATCAACTAAGTAGCTGATGTATATCACTCATCAGCTACTTACTTGATACAAGAATATTCATTCTCCTCGGCTATTTCAATGATGGAATGGAAGAAAACAAATTCAAGACATACTTTAAACCCTTCACAGCATTACCTAGCCATTTTGTCTGACTTACATTCCAATCTGTCTGCATCCACAGTTGAACTGCTTTGGCTTATCAAAATTACTGTCTTCTCCAGATGGTTCTCTCATATGCTGTAGTAGCTAGGGGGTGAAACATAGCAGTGACCACTGTCAGGCTTAGCAATTTGCTGTGTTATAGAAATGTCTATCATGGGAATTTTTTCCCCTTCTATCTTCTTCCCCCCCGCCCCCATTTCTGTCCTGTCTCCTCTCTGACAGTTCTGTTGTCATGCATGCTGTGGGAAGATTACCATTTTCTGCTTCTTTTTCATCGCTGTCAATGTTGTCACATTTGAAGATCAGGAGCTCGGTAACCATATTTTCTATGGTAGTTTTACTTAAGTGAGCTCTCTTTTTGCAGGCGTGAAAGAATTTATCTCAATTATTCCTCTTTTATAACGTTTCTAAGAATGGAAATGCTTTGTTCTTTTTGAACTTATATATTTGTTTCCTTAAATCTGAATACACTTGTTATACTATAGTAGGATTTATGTGACTTTTTGGAACTTCAGGTTTCTTAATTTGTTATTTTGGACTCAGTATAATACTTATTTCCATCTGTATTCTTATTCCATTCCTTATTTAAAAGTACAGTATGTGGTGAGGGAGAGGTATAATTCAGTGTGCTTTCTATTATAAAAACTAGAAGGTTTATTTGATACCATTCACTTTAATTGCAAAGTTACAAATCACAATGACTTGGAAAGAAGGATAGAAAAGATATATGTACAGAAAGATGGAGAAATTGTATATGCCTCTTTTCAAGACATGTGTATTTATATTTTTGTTATGCTGAGCATACAAGAGTAAAATATCAACTCTTGTTCATGTAAGACAAATATTCCTTTTTATAGACTATCTTTCTGTTCCTGCATTGATTATCACCCTTGTTATGTAATCCAACACTATTCTGTGGCCTAATTCCATCACATTTCTTTTTATTTAATAATAAATTAAAATTTTAATAATTTTAATTTACTTTTGGGATTTCTTCTGCCTTATATTCTAGTCTCATCTTAACATGAACTACTACAGAGTTGTTGTGGTTTTGTTTTTATTTTCGTTTTCATACTTGCCAGTGAGCATTTCCATATTATTTTGTTATTCAAATATTTGGATATCCATGAGGAAACAATGCAATTTAAATTTTGAATACAGATCCAACATTGCTCTTTTTTTCTTATATGATTTGACCTATTCACCTAGCATCACTTGTAGAAATGAACTTTGGAGAAAGAATACATGGTTCAGATCATATACTCTGTAAATGTGCCAACGTTTGGAAGATCTGTATAACACAGTAGACCAATGTTTTCCATAACCTATGTATGATGCATGACCTCTGTATCATGTTACAAAATCATGCATGGATAAAAGAACCATTCAAAGTGCAAGATACTCCAGTGTCTTTTAATACAACAAAGTATCAGAAGTTCACTGATAAAGTTTCAGATTCTACATTTAAACTAATATATATTACCACTTATTGAGTTTTGGTGTAGTATCAAAGAATATCCACAATTATCTGAAAAGACTGTTAAAATACATCTCCTTTTTTCAACTATATATCTATTTTGAGCCCAGACAGATTTTTCATGTACTTCAGCTAAATCAACATACTGCAACAGATTCAATGCAGAAGCAGATATAAGAATCCATCTGTTTTCTATTAAGGCAGACATTTAAAAAACTTGCAAAAATGTAAAACAATGCCACTCTTCTCACTATTTGATGTTGTTGTTTTGGAAAATATAGTTATTATTCATTAAAATATGTTATTTCTGTTAGCATGTAATGCACTCATAGTTGTTTTTAAATGAATTAATAAATATCTTAAACATTCCTCAGTTTTAATTTCTAATACAATAAGTATTGAAAGATATAA
The DNA here is from genome assembly GCA_030867105.1 of Liasis olivaceus. NCBI lineage: Eukaryota > Metazoa > Chordata > Lepidosauria > Squamata > Pythonidae > Liasis > Liasis olivaceus. The sequence continues at coordinate 33,015,871 of CM061354.1, read as the reverse complement.
TCTACATCAACAAAAGTTCGGTTGGGTGCTCAATAATTTTGAAGAATGTAAAGGGATCCTAGACCAACAAGTCTGAGAACTGCTGCTCTATGCAATATTTCTCTTGTTACAAAAACTGAGATACATAGACAATACACATTGGGGCAATTACTCCAGTCACCAGGTCCAGGGGAAACTAACTCCAAATGACTCTCAAACAGGTGAGATAGATAGATAGATAGATAGATAGATAGACAGACAGACAGACAGACAGACACACACACACACACACACACACACACAGTGTATGTATATATGTACTATATATGGTACATATGTACTATATAAGAGTGGAATCACCATCAGACACCTCCTCTACATGGATGACATCAAGCTGTATGCTAAGAGTGAATGAGACATTGACTCACTGATCCACCTGCCCCGGATCTACAGAGAGAACATTGGGATGTCATTCAGACTGGAGAAGTGTGGCCAGTTGTTAGTAAAGAGAGGGAAGGTAGTTAAGACCTATGGGGTGGAACTACCAGGGGGCCACATAGCAGACATAGAGGCCAGATACAAGTACTTTGGTATCCTACAGTCACATGGGAACTATAATGAAGAAGCAAGGAAGACAGCAACATCCAAGTACCACCAAAAGATAAGACAAGTCCCGAAGAGACAGCTGAATAGGAAGAACAAGATCCACGCCATCAACATGTATGCCTTGCCAGTCACCAGATACCCTGCTTGTAAAGTGAGCTGGCCAAGGAGGATATAGAGGCTGCCAATATGAAGACCCGGAAGCTCCTCACCATGTACTGAGGTTTCCACCTCAAGTCCAACACCAGAGATTGTACACCAGCCGCAGAGGGTGGGCGGGGTTTGATGAGTATCAAAGTCATTGTCCTGGATGAAACCCAGAGCATCCAGGAGTACATCAGTAAGATGGCACCCAGAGATGAGCTGCTGAGAAAATGCCTGAGGCAGCAGCAGACAAGGGAGGAAGTTCAAGTGGAGGAAGTACCATAGCAAGACAAGCCCCTGCATGGGATGTACCACTGACAGATAGCTGAGGTGGCTGACATTGGGATATGCTACCAGTGGCTGGAAAGGGCTGGACTTAGAGATAACACTGAGGCACTGTTCATAGCAGCACAAGAACAGGCACTAAGCACCAGATCCATAGAAGCAGAGGTTTACCACACTATAAAGGACCCAAGGGGCAGACTGTGCAGAGAGGCCTTAGAGACAGTCCAGCACACAATGGCAGGGTGTAAGATGCAGACAGGAACAGCATATGGCACAACCAAGTAGCTGGCATTGTGCATAGGAACTTCTGCACCGTGTATGGGCTAGACCGTCCCAAGTCCACAGGGGAGATTCCACAGAAGATTGTGGAGAATAACAGGGCTAAGACCCTGTGGGACTTCCAGATCCAGATAGACAGGCAGGTACTGACCAATCAACCAGACATTGTGGTAGTAGACAAAGACCAGAAGACAGCAGTAGTGATAGATGTGGCAGTGCCAAGTGACAGCAACATCAAGAAGAAGGAGTATGAGAAGCTGGAGAAGTACCAGGGCCTGAAGGAGGAACTAGAGAGGATGTGGAAAGAAAAGACCAAAGTGGTCCAAATGGTGGTAGGAGCACTAAGGGCTGTGACTCCTAAGCTGAGAGAGTGTCTCCAACAGATCCCAGGAACAACATCAGAGTTCTCTGTCCAGAAGAGTGCAGTGCTAGGAACAGCTAAGATACTGTGCAGAACCCTCAAATGCCAGGCCTCTGGTAGAGGACCCGAGATTGAGGAAGTCACATACCACCCATAGGGGTGAATTTGTTTTTTTTTTGTACATATATACAATAGACTTTATATCTATATCTATATCTATATCTATATCTATATCTATATCTATGTATTTATACATATATATCCTCTGAGCAGCATTCATTTATGAAACATGTACTGATAAGGGTATATCTAATTTATAACCCCACCATATTATTACATGTCATCATGATACAACAATATTCATAATCAGGTCAAAATTGATCATGGTAATAATTCACATTGGTACAAATAAAAAACAATCACTTCCTCTTTCTAGATGAACAGGACAAAAAGTTTCCCACCTGCTTACAGGTGCTTACATACTAGAAGAAAAAGAAGTCCAGGAATATTCTTAAAAAATACTATCAAAGATTGCCAAAGAATAGAGTGAGAAAAATGTAGCCAGTAAAATGTAGGTTTATAAATGTGCAGTATATGAAACTGGAAGGCTAATCTCATTACAACTGTAACATGTAATCAGGATATGACTCAGCCGTGTCTGCAGAAGTAGGAGGTTGTCAAGGGGTACAGAATCATAAAAAGAAGGTCACCTCATTTCAAAACTAGTTTGTATGTTTGTTTATACAGGTGTCACAATAATACACTCTTTTTGTACATGTGTGCATTGTACTTCACAATCCATAAGGAGTGGAGACGTTTCTGCAGATGCCCAGGTCTTTTTTACAAAAAGATGTGGACATTGATCATTAGGCCTTCAGTTTCCAAGCAGAAGGGCAATGGAAAACAAAGCTCTTACCGACTGTTAAATACAATATCCCAAAATGAAATGAAACCAGACATGCCAGATCTCAAACAAACATAACATAACATTACGCCAGATCTCATAACATAACATTACGTTCTTATATAGGAGCAAGATGCTGAAACAAGGAACTGATAGCCCTGAGGAATAAGAGGAACCAAAGCACAAACGAAGATACAGCATCAAGCCAAGTCAGGGCATCAAACACAATGCAAGGTCACTGCTGCATCAAACTGACCAGGGAGACAGCTACATGTGGCCTGAGCATGTATTGTCTCATGAGAGGCCAAACTGAAACAAATAAATGACTGAGTTTTGTAAGGTTTTTCCAACCTTAAAACCATTATTTCCAACAATACCAATTGACAATGTTTTTCAAAATTACATTACAAAAGGATAGTGTTAAATATCACCACCTGGGATCCCAATAACCATTAGTTCCACTCTATGATGCTAAAGAAATCTGCACACACACTTTTAGATGCAGAAATATATCCATTTACACACCACACATACGTGCATATAGTAAGTACAGGATTGACTGATGAGAATCATCAGTGCTGGGTCAAAAGTGGAAAAGTCTCATGATCTGTGCAAAGTACTTCATGGTTCCATATTGATGTGCAATTTGATTTTAGGAAGCTAAAATGTTAATTAAACATAAATATGTCTGGATCACCATTTGATCATATTTAAGAAATGAGTGTACCTCACCTCTTTCTATGCGAAAATACTCATCAGAGAATGTTGATCTCAGGTCTAAGTTTAATATAATTAAAATTCACAAGTTGCTTATCAAGTTCTCACTTTGCTGCTTGTTATATGTTATTCACAGATCACTGTATTTCTGTAGACAGCTATGTACAGCAATTGCTGCACTGATGCTTACAGGATTGTTCACTCTAGATTGAAAGAACAGTAAGTCAAGAGTCGTTGTATATGGAAAAAAAACCTGAAATGACTTTTATCTCCCTAGACTTCAGAAACTTTTTGTTATTTGTATAAAACCCATAGCATTTCAATGATCAAGGAATTCAAGGATCAGCCCTGATCCTTGACACATAATTAACATCATGGTATGTGCTGTTATCAACAAGGCCTCACAGATATATTTGGAGAACAGTTAAGAGATACAATAACAATTTCAAATATTTCAGTCGGGAATAATGATAAAATGAATTTGTGAATACATAGTGCTTAAACATCTCCAGATGTTAATAGCCAGCATGTTTCTTCAAATGGTATGCTTAAATATTGTTTAAATATGTTGCATCTTTGATTCATTTGTTAGTAATGTATATTGCCGACCAAGTTGCATTTTTATCACTTATTAAGTTATTCACTTGCATAGATTTTTAACTATACAGTAATGAAACTATCAATAAATGTTTTGCATCTGTATATTTTCCATTAATAATGTACTGTGTTGAGAGTGAGTTTGGTGTAGTAGTAAAAGCATCAAGCTACAAACCCAGAGACTGTGAGTTCTAGTCCCACTTTGGGCATGAAGCCAGCTGGGTGACCCTTGGGCCAGTCACTCTCTCTCATCCTTAGGAAGAAAGCAACAGCAACCCACTTCCAAAAATCTTGCCAAGAAAGCTTCAGAAACTTGTCCAGACAGTCACCAGGAGTCAATGCTGACTCAAAGGCACAAGAGAAAAAAAAAAGTTCGTTATGTAGAGTAAGTAAAGGAATGGATTTAAAAGAAAGGAAAAGTGTAAAAGAAAAAAAAGTACTCAAGAGTGGGTGAAGTGCATCAAATTTCAGATATCTCATTGCAGAGGTTTTGGTTATAAGTATGTTTAAATTTTGCCACAGTTTAAAAGTGGGCATAAAATGATTGCATGGAGTTAAAACTCTCCGTTTGTTGGGGGAGGGGTTGTTTGTTTGTTTGCTTGCATTTGGTATAATGATGATGATGACAATGATTTTGAATGGTGAAAATGCTATAATATTATGGTGTTGAACTAGGACTGGAGAGATTCACTTCAAGCCCAAGTCCAAGTCTATCTTTACTTGTGGAAGCTCACTGGCTGACTTTGGGCAATCACAATCTTTCAGTCCAATCTATGTATTGGAGTTGCTGTAGGAAAAAAGTGGAAGAAGTAATGTAATGCATGCTGCTTTGAGTTCTTGGAGGAAAAGTGAATGTAAATTAAATTTGTAAATATAAAACAATAATAAATAATTTAGCCATGTCATATAATAATACAGACCCTTTAAATCCTCAATAGGTTGATATTTCTCATTTTAGGAACATAAAGCACTCATTTTGCTCCTCAGCCACCCTATCAAAAATCTTTAGAAGAGCTAAAATGTTGCCTTGCCCTTCCAATTACATAATGATTCACTATTTGTATTTTCTGTGGCAGCTGGAGGCTGATCAGGCCAGTTTATAAAGTTAACGACAACAAAAATGGAAAGTCAATGGAGAAGATGATTAAAAACTCTCTGTCTCATTTCTGTAATCCTGGAGACTTTGGCATTGGATCTTTGGCCAATTCTAGCTTCAGCCAAGCAACATCATTGTTGGCATCTATCAGTTGCTGGATGTATTGAACAGGGAAAGTGGTCAGAGCACTCTTTCAACCATAACTTCTTTGTCAAGTTGGGGGTTTGGAAGACTGTTGTTCAAGGTACTCATAATGGTATTTATGCTTTACAAGGCTCAGCCCAAATTTAGGACCATTATATCTGGACTGCAAATATATAAATGACCATGAGATGACAACAAAGAAATATAGAAAATGTGCTGATGTCATCTAATGATTGTCCAGAATTTTGCAGCCCTAATATTGCAGCCATATTCAATAGAACCATCTATTGCACAGTTTACCCCATGTGCTTAGATCGTCAATGGGAGACCTCTTCCATGTCCTGCTATAGTAATCTAATATCAATAGTTATCTCTGCTTTTTCTGTGGCAGGCCTTATACTGTGGAACAATGCATTATTGGATTTGATGTTAACAACCTCCTTGTTACAGTTTGGTAGGGACTTGAACTTTATCTCTTTTATTCAGGAGTTTTATTTTAAAGACTTTCTATGCTATTTAGTTTTAATCAGTTCCCCTGTTATATTGAATTTTAAATTGAATTCTAGATATTATAAGTGGTCTAGAAATATAAAATGAGAGTGGCCACATTTAATTTTTAATAAATAATCAAGCAAACAACCAAATTCTCTCTTTCTGTCCATAGAAAATTGATCCATGGTATATTTCTGATAAAGATCATTTTATTTTCCCTGACTATTAAAATAGAAGACGAGGAGGAGGAGGAGGAGGAGGAGATATTCTTAATGTATTGTAAAATCCATTTTGAGAGGCTTCTACCTTCAAAACAAAATGCAGATAAATAAATGAGATGTAAATAAAGTCAGTTGAAACCATACATTCAGGTGAACTACAGGATGAGTCCTAACTTAGTGGTCAAATTTTCAAGTGATGGCTTCAAATTTCAAACATGAATGCCATGATCTTTCTTTAAGGTATGCCTCCAACTTTCAATGATTGCTTTGTGCATTGTAAGCTTGGTTCTTCCCCTTGTTTGAAAGGAATTCCTCCCAATCACTTAAGTAAGAGATGTGACTAAATAACAAATAGAAAAAACTGCACCAGAGAGTGAAAAAATCCTTTCAGACTCTTTGGGTTCTGCTGTCTATTGTGCTAAATGGAGCAGAAACATTGTACTGCAGAGATACAACACTAATGATGCACTCTTTTTTTTTTTTTTTTTGGATTCTTTTGCCTAATTTATGCAGTATTTTGTTTTATTTTCTAACAGCAGATGTTTTTACAGTTTTATGAGCCTCGACTTCAATAAGACAAAACAAATTTACACTAGGTCTATGCCTTTTTAGGTGATATGGCATTTATTTATTTGCCTTAATGAGAGTTGTGAGCTTAATTGATAATAATCAAGAAAAAAAAAGTTGCAGAAGCCAGTGCAATCACAATTTTTAATTGCTAGAACTGTGGGCTTAAGGCATTTTTAACATTTAAGTTAATGCTATGAGACTGGACATGAGAAATTTTCCTCCTTCCTTCCTTCCTTCCTTCCTTCCTTCCTTCCTTCCTTCCTTCCTTCCTTCCTTCCTTCCTTCCTCCCTCCCTCCCTTCCCTTCCCTTCCCTTCCCTTCCCTTCCCTTCCCTTCCCTTCCCTTCCCTTTCCCACATTTTGAACCAGAATTTGGAAAATGAAATCTATCAGCAGGAAAGGTGTGTGTGGGGGGGGGGGGCATTCCCATCACCACTACCTACTACTAATTTAAAGGCACCAACTCAACATTTTCAATATTTGACAAGGAAATTTTCCCTGATTTTTGTTCTTTAAATTGGAAATAATCCTATATTTTTTTTCAAAAAAAAAAAAAAAAGCCAGCCATGCTGATATTTGCTAAAAAAAAATGCAGGACGATGATTAGCAAACATTTACTATTTCTTTATTCCTAATAAAGTGTCCCCTTGATATAGAAAGTTAATGGCTTGGCCACTCTAGTATTAGTTACAATTCACAGAAATACTAGTTCAAACATTCTTCCATTTCATTTGCCAGAAAGATTCTGCCAATCCTTCATGATAGAGTGGTATGTACAATGAAATAGAACATAATGTGCCAGAAAATAAGAAATTGTAAGTTATCAGAGTACACTAAGATTCAGTTGAAAGCAATATACTTCCATTAGGCTAGTTCTTAGTATATTATTGCAAAATGCCTTAACCTGCATCATTTTCTAGGCCTCTGTGGTGTTGTTAAGAAACTTCTTGACAGTTTCCTTTGATTTGTGAACACACTTTATATTTGTAATGCTCAGATTATTGAAGAAGCAATGCAGTAAGGAGACAAATTCAGAAGGGTAGTGTTCATAAAGTATAACAAGCTAAGTGCCAATATGGATGAATAATTCAGTCAGATTTCAGTGTTTATATGGGGTTACCCAAAACTATGTTGTGCCTCTTTATTTATACAATTTTTTTTAGAAATCTCTACAAGAATTTCCACTTTAGTATAACAATTTTTAAAATATGTGTAATAAAATCCTTCCAAAATACTGATTTTTAAGTATAGACTTATTATCAATGAAATGTATATTTATTTTATCATTTTAAAATAATTTTATTTTATGTTGCTGGACCTTCAAAAGTATGAAAGAATTGCCAGTGGGTGGTGAATTGGGAATTGGATGGCATATAAATTTTAGAAATAATATATGCAATAATAATGTAGATTAATAATAAAATAGTTGATAATAAAATTACTTTAAAAAATTAAAAACTAAACTTTTTCGAAAAGGGTTCTTTCTTTCTTCTTTCTTCTGTCTTCCCAAAAGCCAGACTACTCAAAATAGAATAAATTCTTATCAATAAGAAACCTTTTTACTACTACCCAGTGCATTAATTAATTAAATCAGTTAAAGATATGCACTCTGTAATACAGGCTGTATATTCAAAAACAAACCTCCTTCTCTAGCAAGGCAATTCAGAAAATGGGATACAATCGAGCAAAACAGATATTGAAGCAACAGATTCTTGACACAAGGTGATAGCGAGATATTGGTGTGACACCAAGGCAACATAAACCTTGGAGGCTCACTTTTACTACTAAGCCAGCTGATTTTTGCCAATCCTTATAAATCATAAATCATTTGCCCTAGTGAGGTTTAATGCACTCCCTTCAGCAGTTATTAATGAGAAATACCATGCCATAAAACAGTGGTTATCAAATTTGGCAACTTTAACATGCGTGGACTTCAACTCCAGAATTCCCCAGCTAGCATGCTGGCTGGGAAATTCTGAGAGTTGAAGACCACACATCTTAGGGTTGGCAAAGTTTTAAAAACACTGCCATAAAGGATATGCAACATGTTATACTGTACTGACATTTCTACAGAGACTTGTGTGATACACTAATTATGGTCCCACAAAATAACACCAGGCATAAATGACTGCTATACTTTTTCTCCCCTTCCTTCCTGGCAAGCAGTAAGAACACTGTTACTCACAATGTAGCTAAATTCTGTCTGCTTGCTCTGAGAACAAGGCAGCAAATATTGTCTGACACAACAGCATTAACTTCTTCCACATTCTTAATGTTAACTTTATCCCCCACTTTGACTTTTTCCACCTTGCTTTTTCCTTTTATTGTTGTTTTGATGGATTGTGGGGATTTATGTGTATAACACACACATACACACACACACACACAGGTCTAAGACTGCAATAAAACTTATGCTGATATAGTGTTCCAACCTTCAGAGGAGAACCCAGCATTCATTTCCCATTTTTACTTCCTTGCAGCCTGTGAACTTTTAAAATCTGGCAACTAGCAATATTGAAAACCACAAAAGAAAGTGTGATGGAGGAACGACACAGACCTGTGTGGAAAAGGCTTTGGGTCAGATCTGGTATATGTTTAAACCTGTTGCTGAAGTGTTCCAAGCTGCAGACACTAGAATTATAGCAATAACAGCAGCAGCAGCAGCAGTAGCAGAAGGAGTATTGATTGTCAGCAAGAGACTGATTTATCACGATTCCTCAAATGAGTAATATTGTTTTTCCTTTATTATTATTATTTTTTAATGTAGCTGTATCTATTCAGTGTAACTCTCAGGAACTTTATAGTCAGGTAAATGCTTTAAAAACAGAAAAAAAAATTGAAAAAACAATATAATTATCTTTAAAGAGTAGTCAATTACTTTGTTTTTACTTGGTTCTCCCCTCACTTCCTGCCTGTGAAACAATAAACAAGACATGTTAAGATTTTCGTTTGTCTGAATTGAGTAAATACGGACTTAGGTTTTATTTTTGCACGCCAACACTCATGCTGCTTCTTTCCAAGTGAATAATTTGACAATAAAAAAAGTGAGATTATTTGAACAAACTAAAGTTATTAAAATTAGGAAATATAATAACATAAAAAAGAACTAAATGTGTATTATGTATTTATCATTCCTCACTCTTTTTAAAAACATATACACATACACATACATTTATTTTTATATGCATTTTCCCTTTTTGTATGGAATGATTTATTTCATTTTTCTTAGCTCATGAAAAAAAAAATGTGCAAGAATGCTTCTGTTAGCTCCATGGCTAAGACCAATGGTGTTTCACAAAATTCTACTGCATGTAATATTTTGTACAATAGAAACTGATGGAAGAGATAATCATCTCAAAGTTCTGAAGTAAGATGTCATGGATAAACTGATGACATTTAGCTCTGTTGCTCGTCACTCCAAAGGAATAATGCCTAGTCTCAGGCTTCACTCAGTCCATTAACTGAACTCAAGGCTAGTAGGTAGAAAGACAAGTTTCTCTAATAATCTAGTTTTATTACAGATACTAGAAAAGCATAAATTACAGCAGAAAGCCAGCAACTGACAGTTACGTATTTTCCCAGTTATATCTCTTTTTTTCCTACCACTATGTCTAATGAGTTGAGAACTGATTGTTTCTCATGGGAGGTGGGGGGGGGGGACTTGGCATCTCTGCATTGTTATTATAATGAATTTGTCTTGTCACAAGGTTGTTTGTGTCTAACCATGGCCCTTCTACCCTTCACTCTCTAATGCCATAATTGGTATATATGTGTGTGGTGTGGAAGCAGGGAATTCTAAAGGAAGTTTTACCTGGAAATATTCTTTGATCTTATTTTCTCTCTGGACTTGGTAATTGTAAGGAGTATGTTTACCTATTAATATTTAGAGTGACATTTTGTTACCTGGCAATAGTTGTTAATTCCTTGGATATTTGAAAACTAGAAAGTTGCAAGACACCTACATAAAATTATCCTAAAGCATCCAGAATTTTAAGTTGATACAGATTGTGGAGCTATGCTGCTGTCTAATAAGCACAGTACAACTGTAGTATGTTGAGGCTGAAGCCTTGTTTATAGTGCATTCTTGAAAAACAAAATACAAAGAACATAAATAGCATATATGGCTTCTCCATTCCATTTCAGTGGTGAAGAAACATCCTGCAATATTTTCTGGGGTACAGATCACCATTAGAATTGAGGATACCACAACTTTTTTTCATTCAACTTGTTTTCTGCTGCTTCAGGTGAAAACAGCAGCCACTATATTACCATTGTGGGCCCCAACTGGCATTTCCCACAATGCCCAGAACTAATATCATTCCATAGCATTGAGTTTGTGTATATGTGTTGCTAACAATAACAACAATAATAGAATGGTAGAATATTTTCAGAAAATATCTGACTAACCTTTCTTAATTCATGAGAAAATAAATTCAAATTTAAAACATATCAGAACTTTTTCAGAAAAAAAATGTCTGTTACCTAAGTTCTAACGTTTCTCAAGAACTAATAGTATAAACTAGGAATCGGGCATTCATATTAATCTTTCTGCATTTATCTTGTTGAGTTCATGTAAAATAAAAGTGAGGATGATTTGTGAAATTAAATTTAGTTAATTTCCATGTTATACTTATTGCAAATAATCTGTTATCTGTGACAAAACTCAAGAGGCTCCTTTACAAGATCCCAAACTGACAGGACAAGGAGCCTGGTTAAACAGCAGTAATAAAAAGAAATAATTTACACTAGGGTAGCAATTATAAAGCATTTAAAAATTGCATTAACACAATATTAACTTTTTATCACTTGGACAATTGTGAAACAAAGAAATGTGATGGCAGCATGATATCAGTGGGGGGTTTGGTTTGGTTTTTCTTTTCTTTTTTGTTTTGTTTTGGGGGGTTTTTTGCTCAGGGAATGCTTTCTTTCTAAATCAGGCAGCTTATATTAACAAACTAATATCTTCTCAGTATGGTGGAAATTGAGTGAAAATTAATGAAGATAATAAGCTTTACTCATATTGTTTCATTACTGTCATAGCTGTATCTTCAATTGACTATATCTTGATTAGCCTTTTTTTCAGCCATGCTAGGACACTGGATTACTATTCTTGGATCCTGAACCAGAAGAGGATTTCCAACTTAGTGTCCCTGAGAAGAACATCTTAAGCTTAAAAAGGTTGTAGAACTGGAAGCTGAAAGTGCAGATGCAAAAAGCCAGACTTACAAAATGTATACTAGTTCCGTCAGTTTATAGGTATCATATTACCCATCCTAGAAGTATGTTGCACAATTCAATTGTATTCTGCATCTGAAACATAGGTGAATAGGAAAACCAGATATAGCAATCGGTTTACCTTGTTTGGCATTATTTAATGTGGCTAACAATGAATCTACAGGATCTTGCCAGATTTTGTTTTCATGTTTCTTGCCATTTCATCAGTTTCAGAAGGAGTGCCAGAAATTGAACCCAGGACTTTATCTACATAGCAAATATGTACAATCCAGTCATTGTAATAGAGTTGCTTCAAGCTTAATCTAATAGACAAAGACAGGATGCAGGAAATGTGACTAAGAACTGAATTGCCTTTCATGAATGATCTGTTGGTTCCAGGTTATACAGTATGTGAAATAATGTGTCTATCAATTTTACTGCTAAAAACAAAGCAAAGTTTCACTTGTGCCACATCTCAGATAAAATTGTGAAAATTGAGTGTCTATGTTTATAAGGAAAGTCAGCAGCATAAGTAATATACAATGTTAAGTGTTTAAGGCATAAGTTGAATATTATGAGTCCAGAAGCATTGTTTAAGTTTTGTTTTTTCCAGGATGCCCTGAAATATCATTGTCTCTGTTGGCATGAAAACAGATATTCACCTAAGAAATGCCCTGCTTTATCCAGAATTGCCAGACACTCTGCTTTGTTTTGCTAACTATACTTTGCTGTCATTCATACCTTTCTCATAATATGCCTGCCTTTCTTCACATCCTTATATTACATTCCAGCTTTGATTTTTCTTTTCATGGTAATATCATACCATTTTTCCTCCAATTCTTTACACAATAGCCTCCCAAAATGTTATCTTTCTCTGTAAACAGTTTTAGAGTGAATGTTGTTTTGTAGCTCTCCAAGAAGGCTTCCAACTGATAGTTCTTGTCTTTCTCATTACATTAAAAAAAAAAAGATTGGGCACGCACGCACACACACACACACATTCATTTCACTTAAATTAAAACTGCCATGAACAAGTATGCTAGATATGAAACACACACACACACACACACTAAGAGAGTATTATTAATAATTCAATTTCAATGGCCACCCATCGTATATAAGTGACTCTGGGCAGTTCACAACAGGTAAAAAACAATTCAATAAAAACAAGTTAAAAAATATTAAAACATTAAAAAAGCTATCCAGTATCAATTTAAAACATAAAATCACGATCAGTGGCAGAATTCAACACAATCCTTGTAAGAGCTCTCCTCATTGCCAGATCCCTAGGTACAGTAGCAGAGCCATGTCTTCAGGGCCCTCCTAAAGGCTGGGAGAGTCAGAACCAATCTAATGTCTGGGGGGATGAAGTTCCACAGAGTGAGCACCATGGCAGAAAAGGCTTTCTTCCTGTGTCCGGCTAATGACACTCTTTCACACATGGGACTTGTAACATGCATCTCTTCCTGGTCCTGATGGGATGGGTTGATGTAACTGGGAAGAGGCAGTCCCTCTAACTCAATCTCTGCTGGTCCCATGTGCATGTATTTATTTATTTATTTATTGGATTTATATCACCGCCCAACTTCCCCACAAGGAGGGACTCTGGGTGGTTCACAACCAAGCAGTTAAAACCAGTAAAAACATAAATAGTACAGCATAAAATACAGTTATTAAATATGATAAAATCCAAGCGATGGTGGTATTGTTGCAGCCTGGGACCAGATAATATTGGTCAGGCAGGACTAGGGAAACAGCCATCCCCAAGACTGACCATTCCCATCACCACCGCATGCATAATAACAAAACCAGGTCTTCAGTTGTTTTCTGAAGTCTAAGAGGGAGGGGGCCAAACTCACTTCTGGGGGAAGGGTGTTCCAAAGGGCAGGGGCTGCTGCAGAGAAGGCTCACCTCCTAAACCCCATCAGATGAAATTTTCTTGCAGACGGGGTCCGTAGTATGCCTTCTCTGCATGACATTTACAAATGTGCACTTCATTTGTTTCCAAATTAGTTTTAAAAAGTCCTATTCAAATGTTTAGAAATCTTAGATATGTAGAGAAGGAAGATCTCCACTTCAATTCTGCTATCTTTGTCTCAACCTTCCCATAATAATGGGATGATTAAATTCACACTTTTTATTCAGTTAGACACAGGTATCATACTCTCCACAAATAAGAAGCGTGATTGTGCATTGTTGCTGATTGCATGAAATTCATTACCTCATGTGGTTAAAAAATCACAGTTTGTTTTCTGGCCTTTGTTATCAACATAGGGTATCTGATGACCATGACGTCAAGGCCAAAGTGCATATGTACATCTTTCTCCATCCTTATATTTTAAAATCACTGAATAGACTAGTGTTGACAATATAAATGGTAACATCCAACCATGAAACCATTTTAGGTCAGGGATTGATTAACATTGTTTGAGCCTTTATGTCATTTTATAATCTTGCCTTTCCAGCGTAATAATCATATTATAATTTTGTGTTTTTGTACAATGATAGTAAGAATGGTGGAATTGTACAGTGGAGTGGAACATAGTGAAAGTTTGGTGTTTTCAAATGAAATGCCAAAATCTCATGAGAACCACTAAAAGCTTGTGAGATATGAAATCTTGTGAGATAATGCATACATACTCTTTTCTCCACAGGGACTTCTTGAAGAACTGATGTGTATCTCGGTACCCTTGGGCATTGTGTTTCTCATTTCCATTCAAGATTGTATTGTAGCTTCATCTGCCTGAGTCTGCTGGCAGATTTTCTAGAGGATAATCAATATGATATACATGGCCTTAATGATTTTATTCACTCAGCCAGTCAGTCATTACAATATTTCTATACTGCTGACTTCACATGGACTCCTGGCAGTTTACAAGTAGCTTATGAACAAGATTATTCTAAGAGTAGAAAAGAAATTAAATATACAACTAAATATTTATCAGTTAAAAGCATTGCAATTATTCTTAAAGATATCACACAAATTATGATTTGGTGAGCCAATCATGCATATTATCTGACTTGTGATGAACACTACCAAACAGGCTGACAAATCAAGAAAAGTGCAAAGCACTGCAAATATGAAGATTGTTCACGGCTATGTTTTTTGGTTACCATGTAAGTAAATTAAGATCCCATGGCCTATCCACAGAATCTTTCATAAGTGGTCTTCTCCTTTTAATAAAATTTCTGGAGTGATTTTCCTTCCTGTTAAAGTGACTACCAGTTGTAAAAAAATGCAAAAGAAATGTTGTTATTGTTATTAAGAATTTATAATTCTTTAATTTATTAAGAAAAATGCAAAAGAAATGTGGCATATTGTTATTAAGAATTATTGTGGCATCACATCCATATGCAAATAAGACATTTCAGTTCCTTTTATTTATGTGACTTACTAGTTGAATAGCTTATATACCTTATTGTGTTTTATTTAAAATGTTTGTTTGCATATTTTTTTGTTGTTCTAAGCAAAACAAACATCATGGTGCTTCAGGATCAGAAGTACTTTTCTAAGTAAATTCCTACCAGCTTGCTTTATAGATACCAATAGAGGTGAATATGTGTAGCTCAGGGTTGAACTGTGGAGTCCTTGGGGTTCTCTGAGCTTGGTTCTTTTCTTGCAAACGTTTCATTACCCAGCTAGGTAATATCTTCAGTGCTAAAATGGGATGGGGTTTGCTCTCTATTTATATGTATATAAATATAAAGCATATAAATAGAGAGCAAACCCCATCCCATTTTAGCACTGAAGATGTTACCTAGCTGGGTAATGAAACATCTGCAAGAAAAGAACCAAGCTCAGAGAACCCCAAGGACTCCACAGTTGCTTTTTAGATACTACTTATTTACAATAGACTAGTTCTTCAGATTAAAATCAATTAGACTACCTGGCATTTTGATTGCCAGGACTCTGCCCACAATGCATCTTCAGTTAGGAGTTTTTTCCGTATAGAGAAGAAGTTGACATAACCAGTTTTAAATTATCCAGTTCTTCCATTTGGATCCAGATTTAGCAGTGAAAATGTGTATCAGCTGCCAAATGCATTAGAAGATCTTAAGATTGATTAAGATCCAAATAACAGATAAAGATTATTGAGAAGGTTCCACATTCCAAGTTTCTGCTCCCATCATGTAGGAAAGATGAAGAATAGTCTATTTTTTCTAGGGAAACAGATTGAAGAGGAGAGATTGAATCTTCTAATCAGGAAAAGGAAGAACTGAAAGAAAGAGATGAGAAAAAGGGATTTCCTTGCTTGTTATCTCTAAAGCCCCTAGTGTACAATAAGATAAATCACTGGGCAGGCAAGGGTTCAGTCTGTATAAAATTATCTCTGATTTAAAAAAAAAAAAGGGGGGGATTTCAATGAGAGAAGTCATATATTTCTTAATAATTGATACAATCAGCAGCATAAGGGAAGTTTTAGAAGCCCAAGGTAAGCTCTTCAGTTGTTTTCCATGGTTCTTTGCCAATACTGATTCTGAAATATATATACTTGCTATATATGAATACACTCACATATACACATAAACACTTAGAAAGAGTGCTTGCGGATTTCCATTAAACAAAAGTATTTCTGTGATACCTGTATTTTTATACTACATAAATAGCCTAAAATAAAACTTCCATGCATTTTACTGAACATTGCTTTTACAATCTCCAAAGTCATCTAGAGTGGCTTTAAAAAACCAATACATAATTCAGAACTTGGTCATGAATGTATTTTTATATTGGGGGGGCGGGATTCATATGAAACAACCCTGTTTTGCTCTAAATAAAGAATTTAGACAAGAAGATTTAAAATCTATATCTTATTCTGCAAGTTACATTTTCTAACTCTGGAATAACTCTAATAACACTAAACACTAAACTCAAAGGCTTCAAAGGTACAGAACTACACTATTACATTCCAACATAACACAATTTAGAAAATGTGTGAAATAATTTAAACTTGTTTAAGGCATGGTATTAGAATATTATTTGATAATTAGAATAAGTATAAGGTTTTTATGAACAACACTTTTTCAGCTTTGTCTATGCAGTGATTTTTAGTTCAGTAGGTTTTTGCATACTACAGATAGTTTCAGTTTGGTTCAATGTGCTGTTTAGAGGACATTGTGGCTGAATCTGTTTCCTCCACCATAAATTCCTTGGATAGAGGAGAGATGCTATTTTCAATAACTTGACTGGGTTATTAAGAAAAACTGAATAGCAATGTACATTTGTACTTAATCAGAAACTGAGCATGCATAACACTTTTTTACTTGAACAGCTTGTCCCATAGCCAGAGATATACATTAAAACACATAATTTTTATGTGAATTCTCCTTGATGGTAGCTGGGCTTTGCATAGACTTTATAACATTTTTATGAATAGTTATTAAACCAAGAAGTCCCAATTCACTTGTAAGCAGGGAATAGAGAAGAATTTTCCATTCTCCATACTGAAAAACAGCTATCAGTCATATATAATGTATATAGTTAACAACATTTTCTAGAAAAATAAGTATTGACAGTTTAGCTATTTTGATTTATTATTGAAATTGAAAGCATCATTAATGTTGGTCATAAAGTTCAGTATAAAAAATTGCAAAAGTTGTAGTATAGAATAAGTAGTTTCAGAACAACATTAAATGTAATACAAGCAAATTATTTTAACTTTGCATACAATTTTGTCAAAAAGTCTGTCAGGGATTAAGATAAATTTATTTCTGCATACTTCTAGAAACAGTAATCAGAATTAGAAGCCAAGGATCTTTCCTTTGTATCCAAAATCTAGATGCATCTGGATGTCATTTTCCTGTATTTTTTATGTGCTGATATGTACCACTAGAGGCCATCCTACTCCTCTTTAAATTGGTAAATATGCTAATACCAAGTGTTATAGTTGATGTGATTATCATATAAATGTGGAACATAAAAACTATGTCTAGTCTTACTGCCAAAATGGATAATCTGTGTCTTTTATCAAAATCTGTTTCTGGAAAAAATAATACATCAACTGCACACTCTACACATTGCTTTAAGGATTATTGTTTTTAAAAATTTCCTTTTCAGGAGGTATTTGTCTGCATTCCAACAAGTCTTGAAGATGAAGACTGATTGTTGAGTGTGAATTGCATCTATCCTTCTAATCAACCAAAACATAAATATCCAATTTTATACTCTAGGAATAAATTCAAGAAAACCAAAGTGAACATTATTTTGTCAAAGAATTCTCCATAAAGCTGAGACTTTCAGCTCAATGCTTTCTACTTTTTGTTTTCAATTTATTTTGCTAACTTTCTTCATCCCAAATGAATCATTACATTTCTGTTTGTCAGGATTTCTTCCTAAAACTGCATTATTCATCACTGATAATGATAAAGGAAGATCTCAAATAAATATATATGTGGCTATGCAAATGTTTTTCCCCAGGCTAGTCTTCTTAGGAGCACAAATCAAGATCAAGATAATTTTAATAACTATGCACCAAGTCAAAGTTGTAGTCCCAGAACTTCATGCCAAATGTATCTCTTAATTGCTTCTTCTTGTACTCTGACATCTTGAGAAAGCTGTGATCTGGAAGTATCATTAGCCATTACTTGAACTGCAGTTTCAGTTCTAATATATTTTTCCATTGTATCATATATTAATCAGTATGTCACAAAGAAAGAAAATTTCTATGAATTATCCTGCAGTAATTTGTTCTGCACAATGGTATTCTAAATTTTTGAACAATTAAAGCATTACATTAAAATTGGAAATGCAAAAATATTATTACTATTAAAAGTGTGTATGTGTGGGTGTCTGTGGGAGATAGAAAATGTGTTTGTATTTATGTTTGGCATATAGGAGTGTTTGTATTGCTAAGATGTTGAAATCAAATCAGGAATATAAATGGTATCACACTATCTTGGAAAAGGATCAACAAAATGTAATGTCAACCTGCATAGTATATGTAATCGTCCTGAAAGATCCTTTCACTTTTTCTTATGGCTTGGTAATATGAAAACCACTCTCATTCTTGGGAGACATTATCTGAAATGTCCTTCCATATATTATCACAGTAATATCACAAATATTGTTATAGCCTCGTTTTATAGAAAAGAGTTGAAGCAGAGAAATGAGATGAAATTTGAACCAGCTATATGCTTTATATACTTTACTCTTGCAAGAAATGTTTCAGGTTTTTCACAGTTCTTTGCTTTTAGCTGATTGTGGGGTCTATGAAACTATAATAAAAATTGGTAGGAGAATCAATAGGGACTGTCCATAAGCATGCAATAGATAACTTAGTAAGATTTTGTTGGAATACAGTTTGAAATATAGATAATTTTATCCTTGCTATAAGGAGGATGCTTACACATTTATTTTTTTAGATAAATTTTTACCTTGTAATTTTAGATAAATTTTTACCTTTTACCTTGTGAACTTTTCATTCCAGTAATGATTATTGAAGGTGATTGATATTATTTATATCATCAAAATTGTATACTGAAAAATCATAGACATACCAATTCAGTAGCATCATATCAAAAAGCATATCATGACTCAAAAAGAGAAACTCCAGAAAGGTGGAGATAAAAGCAGGGATGACTCTAGGCCTAGGCAACCCAGGCAGTCATCCAGGGCACCCAATTTTAGGGGATGCTGAAATTGAAAAGTCTTCCAAAAAACACATGAAAAAAAGTGAAAAGCAGAAACAGCATACTCTATGTGCCAGTGCACTCACTAGAGGGTTAAATTGAATTTCACTGCATTGTTGTCTTATGACAACAATGGATGCTGATGTAATTAAAGTTATTTACTTTGATTCAAGGTAAATAGGATGAAAACATCTGAGAAAAGGGGAAAAAAATGTCCAAAGCTGAAAACCCTAAGTGTAAAGCTCAAAAACTTGGATGGAAGGAAGGGAGGGAGGGAGGGAGGGAGGGAGGCAGGGAGGAAGGAAGGAGGAAGAGGGCACCTTTCTGAAATTCCTAACAAGATTAGAAGACAAGCAAAACCAACAGGGGCACCAGAATATGCCTTTGCATAGGATGCCAAAATGCCTAGAGCTGGCCCTGGTAAAAGACCATTCAGCAATCTTGAATTGAACTCTTCATTTTTAACCTTGGAGATTTTCTCAAAGGAGATATCACATACATCATGTGATTTATTTTTAGAAATAATCAGGCTCTTTAATATGAGTTTTTGTTAAAAGGAAAATGATTGTAATGAATGTATAGCAGTTTTCCATTCTCTTAAACAGAAACACTCTTACAAAACATCTATCTAGCAGACTAGATAATTCCATGAAAAATAAGGACATCAAGATTAGGCTGTTTTGCAATCTACAAAGGAAGCATTAATCTGTATAGAAGATAATGTCAATGCTTCTTAGGAACTGATGTAGCCAGATTCTATTTAAGTTAATGGGAAGAGGCATTTGATTGGTTGCAATAACTAAGGAACCAGATTAATGCTTGCTATTTCTGTAGCATGTACCTGCAATGGAAGATAATAATGTGTTAATAATATTTTACTGTCTTGTAGATGCCAGGTCAGCATATCTATATATAATAATAGTAATCTTCATTGCAATCAAAGACCAGTACATAATAAAACTCAACAATATAAAGCAGATTACATAAATATGGAATGATACAAATCATAAAATGTACTAGGGTTTTAACCAATTAACTGGATATTTTACATATGACATAACAGAATTTGGTTAACCTAGAATGATGGGGTTCTGTATATATGACAGTAAAAATGGAAAATGCACTGGGCTAGAAACTGGGAGACTGTAAGTTCTAGACCTGCCTTAGGCACAAAGCCAGCTGGGAGACCTTGGGCCAGTCACTCTCTCTCAGCCCTAGGAAGCAGGCAATAGCAAATCACTTCTAAAATCTTGCCAAGAAAACTGCAGAGATTTGTCCAGGCAGTCGTCAGGAGTCAACGTTGATTGCAAGGTAGGTATGTATGTATGTATGTATGTATGTATGTATGTATGTATGTATGTATAAATAAATAAGCAAGCAAGCAAGCAAGCAAGCAAGCTGGAAGCAATAAAATTGAAGGAAGCTAAAACTGACCAGAGTCAAGGATATATCAGGCTTAAGGAAAATGGATTTTAATAAATTAAGAGCAATAATGAGTAGGAAGGAGTTCATGACAAGGAAAGCTAATGGTACAAACAACCCAAGATGACTAGGAATCCCTAAAATTGGTGTATATTAAGCAAAATTGCAAAAAGTTCCAAAAAGGAGAAAATTGAAAACAGAACAACTGATATAACTGCTCAAAAAAACTCAGAGAATATCAAAAGGGACACATACAAAGGGTAAAAAGAGGAATAGTTTACCAAGGAATAGTGCATGCAGTTAGTCTGGGTCTGTAATAACAATTTTAAGAAAGTGAAAGCCAAGAATGAGTAATTAGTGATGGATGCTAGGAATAATATAGAGGGCTTATTCAGTTGTGTTCCAAATAAAAGACATAGAAAAGAAATAATACAGCAGCTGCTTGGAAAAGATGGTAAACGGTAATAGGTAATAGGTAATAAAGTAAAAGCAGATCTACTCTAGTCCTATTTTGTCTGAATGAGAAGAAAATATGTGTTCCTCTGGACAACTATAAGACATGTTTGAAGGTACAGAATTCCAGCTGAAGCTGAATAGTTAGACAGTTATAGAATAATTATTGAGCTTGAGTGAGTTCACAATTCCTAGTATAGCTGGATTATAAGAAAAGGAAGGGAGGGAGGGAGGGAGGGAGGGAAGGAAGGAAGGAAGGAAGGAAGGAAGGAAGGAAGGAAGGAAGGAAGGAAGGAAGGAAGGAAGGAAGGAAGGAAGGAAGGAAATGGATAAAGTACTAGATGACTGGAGAAGGACGAATGACTGTATGTTCAAAATGAACAAAAAGGAGGATGCAGGAAAATATAGAACAATTAATCTGGGAAGATGCTATAGCAGACCATAAAATGATTGATGTATAACTACCATGAAAACAATGCAGTAATTACTAGAAGACACAATGGATTTGTCAAAAGCAAGTTTTGACAGACTAATCTCCCCCCACCCCCATGGGAAAGCTGTGGGCATAATATATTTTGACTTCAGCAAAACATTTGATAAAGTATCCCATCATAAGCTGGTTAGCAAACTTGTGATGCATGGACTGCATGCCATGTCTGCTAGTTGAACCAATAGCTAACTTGAAAACCATATTGAATGAGTTTTAGGGTAATACTTGAAAAAAATTGTAAAAATTAGGTTGCATCAATAGAAGTATAGTTTCCAAGTCACAACAAATAATGCTTCCATTTTATTCTGTGCTTGTCAGACCCACCCCAATGCTGCATCCAATTCTAAGTACTACGCTTCAAGTATTAAATGATGGATGGCAATGCCAACTTAAAAAAAAATTCAATTTTTTTGACAATTGCTATTATTCTGGTAATTTTTTAAAAAAGTCTGAATTTCCTTGATTTTTAGTTAATAGAGGAGTTATTAAAACTTCATACCGGTCATACAGAAAGCACCATAAAGAAGATTACGAGACTACTTTGACTTCATAGCTGTTTCTGACATCTCCAGAAATGTACATAGTTGAAAGAATAGCCTTAGGTGTTCAGATATGCTTTTGACCCATACTGATACATCATCACCCAAGAACAGAGATTAATCAAAGAGTACATAATAGCGTATATTTTTTATTATTATTATTATTATTATTATTATTATTATTATTATTATTAATAATAATAATAATAATGATAATAATTTTATTTTTATTTTATTTTTCACTGTCTGGGTACTTTTCCAATACTTGAGCAGCCTGATTTGGCATTACCTACTCCAGTGATCCAAAGTTCAGTCCATAGAACTATCCCTTTGTCTGATTCTGGCTGAGTTTATATGGGCTTTTTAAGAATTAACAGGCCATCAAGAACCTAGTATTCATAACAGTATGCTACTTCCAATGTATCATATCAGATCCATTTACAGCCATCATACATAAAGACTAGCAAGAATAGCTTCCAAATTTATCTATGTGACAGAATCCTGAATTCAGATATTCTGCCTGCCTGCCTGCCTGCCTGCCTGCCTGCCTGCCTGCCTGCCTTCCTTCCTTCCTTCCTTCCTTCCTTCCTTCCTTCCTTCCTTCCTTCCTTCCTTCCTTCCTTCCTTCCTCATCTAACTACCTTCCTAGACATAAGATCTTAGAGTAGCAGAAAAATAAGAAGTAGAGATAGATAGAGATAGAGATAGAGATGATAGAGATAGAGATAGAGATAGAGATAGAGATAGAGATAGAGATAGAGATAGAGATAGAGATAGAGATAGAGATAGAGATAGAGATAGAGAGAGATAGAGGGAGGGAGGGAGGGAGGGAGGGAGGAGACATCTGGAAATTTTAGCTGTTCCAGATTGTGGTGACCCAGGTAGTTATGGGTACACTTCAGTATGTGCATGTTATAAATCTGTTCCACCAGATTCCATTGTCTTTCTGGAGATAGTTCAAGGTCTTCATTGTCACCTATAAAGTTTTTCATGGCATGGGGACAGGTTATTTGTAGAACTGCCTCTCTCCAATGATTTTTACCCACTCCATCAGGTCCAACAGAAGGGTCATGCTCTGGGTCCCATCTATTAGGGAATGTTACATGACAGGATGTAGGAAATAGGCACCTGCCC
This sequence comes from Liasis olivaceus, assembly GCA_030867105.1. NCBI lineage: Eukaryota > Metazoa > Chordata > Lepidosauria > Squamata > Pythonidae > Liasis > Liasis olivaceus. The sequence goes on along the minus strand of CM061354.1, from coordinate 32,992,602 downwards.
TCTGGAAAGCCATACCCTCCAAAACTGGGCTAGCTCCAACTCTTCTGGCATTTTGAAAACATGGCTGTTTCCAGGCATGGGGGCTGGGAGGTGAATAGGTCCTATGATATGGATGCTATGTAGTGATTATTGTTGTTTTCAGCTGCCACCAATGAACATTTATTTATTTATATTTTTTTTTTGTGTTTTGACCTTATGTTAGCCACCCAAAGTCACTGTTGCAAGATGGGCAACTGTATAAATTGACTGAAACAAACAAACAAACAAATAAATAAATAAATACCATGCATTGTATCAAGAATAAAAAACTCATATAGCCACCAGAGTTACATGGAAAAACGTTTATTTGAAATTCATCAATATTTTTAGGGATCATAATTTAGTACTTCTCCAGCAACCTTGATCATAGTTATGACTCTTCTTTTCATATTTCTGGTACGGACATTTATATATTGCAGATCTGAATGCAAGATACAGCACGTCATTATTTTAACTGTTGGTTTGAAAATCTTATAAAAAATATGACATATTGCTGCTGGAACCACTATATTATTATTTTACAAATGTACCCTCTATTGTCCCGCAAGTACATATATATTCTACAGAAATATTTAATTTATTAACAGATATTATGCAGTATTTTATCTTTTTATCAATAGCATTTTATACATTTCAGCTTTTAGTGTTCAGCTGCCTGGTTATTTACACATTTGTGAATAATAGCCACAAGATATCCATTGTACACCCTTCCAAAGTCCACATATACACACAAATTCAGAGGTTTATTGGATAATATGGGTGCCTTAAGACACTCTGCAAGACAATGTTCTTGTCCTTGATCTCACTAGTCACCCAAAGTAGACATATAGGTCCCAAATGTAGGCCTTTCCCATCATAAATGATGTTTCATGTGGCCCTTAAGCAGGACAGAAAATTGTAGTTTGTGTCATAAATTAAAAAGTGTGGCCCAGCTCCAGTATAGTATAGAGTATACAGGTAATCCTTAACCTACGACCATTCATTCAGCAACCATTCAAAGTTATGACAGTGCTGAGCAAATGATGGTTACAACCAGTCCTTTGAGTTCCAGCCATTCCAGCAACCTCACAGTCATATGATCATGATCTGGGCACTTGGCAACCAGTTCACACTTCTAACAAGTTGCATTGCGCCACAATCACGTGATTGCCATTTGCAACCTTCCCTGCTGGCTTCCCCAGAAAGTCAATGGGGAAGCTGGCAGGGAAGGTCGCAAGTCACTGGGGTAAGTCTCCCCCAGTTGTGCACCCTCCCTGACCCACGCCATGTCTCCCTCATACTCTTATGCACCCTCCTCAACCTGCACCACATCTCTTACACATGTCCTTGCATCCTTGCACACCCTCCCTGACCCATTCCACACCTCTTGTGCACCCCCTCACACTCTCCCTGAACCTCTCTTGCACCCTCACACACCTTTCCTGGCTCTCCCTCGCATCCTCATGCACCTTCCCTGACCATTCCCCACACCCCCATGCACCCTATCCCTCCCCCACTGGGCAGCAGCCACTTACCTGCCTGCTGGCCTAGGAATTGCAACTTCCTGCTTGCTTCCCCACTGACTTTGTGGGAGCTGGCAGGAAGTTGCCTTGCCTAACAATCATGGGATTTGGTTAATGACAGCAACCAGAACTTCAGAGATTGTCTTTGCTAAGTGAGGAGGTCATGCTTTATGATTGCCTCACTCAGTGATGGAAATTCCAGTCCCAATTTGCCATTGTAAGTCAAGGACTACCTGTAGTATAGTATAGTATAGTATAGTATAGTATAGTATAGTATAGTATAGTATAGTGTAGTGTAGTGTAGTGTAGTGTAGTGTAGTGTAGTATAGTATATAGTAGAGAAATGCTATAGAAAACTGTAATTATTAATCCATTTACCATAAAATCAGTCTCACTGGAGTATATAATCTAAGGTCTTTAAAGCCTTGATTTCAGCTTGCAAAGGTCTTTCAAAAGTTGCATTTGAATTATGTCTAAGAAAAGAAGAGAAGAAAATGAGAATAATAATACTGATTAGGTTGTCCTAACTGTGTCTACCATTTGAAGTATGTCACCTGATATCTCCTGAAGATGCATCTCCAAATGCCAAATGCTGCCTTTGGTCTTAAAGATGTAGCATTACCCTCGAAGTTCTTCTGATACTTCCTTTTTAATCCAGCCAAAATATACCAAGAACTGAAGAACCCTTCTGCCAATGAGCTTCAGTCCTGCCGTCCAATAGCATTTTTTTCATCCTAAACATAATGTTCTAAATATCCTTAGCAGCTCATTCTAACTAACTTAACTATTTTATCAACTAAGAATATTCTTTGCCAAGTTTTATCTTTCTTTAAAAAAAACCAAAACAGAACTTTCTATTATGGCCCTTTAAAAAAAAAATAAATCAAACAACTTCAAAGCACCTGCAATAAACAAATTACCCTTATCTTGATAGCTAGATGTACTTCTAAGGGATTCCAAGAAGCAGGAATGGCATGTTGATTTTCTCTGCTCACAAAGGTCATGTCACAGACAAAGTTGACACAGAACAGAGAAGGCTATCACAGCAAGGTGCGCCCTCATGCTCCTTGGAGGCATTATTTATAACTCAAAAACATTGCCTAAAGATCATCTGCTGAGCCAATTCACTGGCATGGTGCCTGCATTCAGCTTTTGCAGTCAGTAATTACTCTTTTAAAACAGATGTTCTTATTTTATATAATGTTATATTCAATTTTACTCCATACTCTATTTCAGGCAGGAAGAAAGGAAGGGAGGGAGGGAGAGGGAGAGAGGGAGGGAGAGGAAGAGGGAGAGGATGAATGGATGAAGAGGAAATTTCTTTGTTCTTTTTACGTATTCTTTTTGACCAAAAGAATTCAGGGAGTAACTGATGTTACTAAACCATTGCCAGAAGCCTAATAAGTCATGAACCAGAAGGCTTATGATATGTATGGAAACAGGAGTGCAAGCAAGAAGCAATTTTTAATATTCCCTGTGCATTTTTCCTTTCCAGTCTGTAATCAGATTGACAGAATATTTGAATTTTTTCCCCTGCATACACTATGAATAGAATCATGTATCCAGCAGTACATTTTCAAAGGATTCATTTTATTCTGCTTTCAGAGTCTGGGTCAAACAAACTGACAGATAAAGTGGGGGAAAAAAAAATGAATGACTGTTGCATTTCAGAAATACTGTGATTAAAGATCAGGTCCCTTCTCCACTCCCAGAACAAAGTATTTGTGTCTTTAAAGCTTTGTTAAGTCCAATGTAGAATGGAGGTGGGGGAGGGAAGAGATCCATTTTCTTCTTTGGAAAGATGCCTGCTAAATTTCTGGCTGCCATCCCATGCATGGCAAAACTCATCTGACAAAGAAAAAAATGGAATTACTCTTTGCAATGTGAATTGGTTTTGATTTAATTACTAATGGTATAATCAAACCTGACCACAGTTAACTGTTTTTAAATCCCACAGATGTCACTGTGAGAATTAGGCATGTATTTAGCCCTGTCTTTTTGGAATCAGTAAAAATTCAGTATTTAATTCTGATGGGAATAGACATCAATTGTTAATGATGTGATTGTTTTCATACTAATTTCTAAGTATAAACCCTGCTGAATACAATAGGAGTTACTCCAAGTTATTTTAGGGTATAGTAATTAAATCAAATTAAATATGAAACAAGATTTTAAAAGAAGGAATAAAATGCTTTTTAAAAAGTAAATAAAGTATTGAAATGACATCTTGATTCTGCCATTTATAAATCTGACATGTAAAAGGAAAATGTGGATGAAGTTTTAGTATTTATTGGATATACTGTACAACAACTGTTACTGCTCCACAACATAGTCAGTCAGAATGGATGGTTCCTGGTTAGTTAGTAAATAAAAGTGCCTCAGCCAACCTCATCTATTGGCTAATACCTCATCCCACCTTTTCAGTTTCATTTTGACAAATAAATGCCTTAATGATTCCCCCTCCCCACCCAACCTCAGACCTATTGATGATGATGCTATCTGTTCAATTGTGTCCAATTCTTGGCGATTCTATGGACCAGCTCTCTCCACATTTTCTAATCTTGTATGTCTCTTTCAGCTGTTTTATGCTCTGGTTGGTGTCAGATCTGATGGAGTCTAGCCACCGTGTTCTTTGGCGGCCTCATTTCCTTTTACCACTGACCATTCTGAGCATAACTGCCTTTTTCCAGTGGGTTTGATCGCATGATATCACCAAAATAAGTAAGGCAGAATTTTGTTATTTTGCCTTCCAGTTATATGTCTGGTTTTAACTTGCTTGTTTGTCACATTTGCTGTCCAAGGAATGCTCAGGAGCCTTCTTCAACACCACAGCTCAATTGAGTCAATTTTCCTCCTGCCTAGTTTTTTCATGGTCCAATTTTTGCAACTGTAGGTAGCTATGGGAAACATGACACTGAAGACTAATCCCCTTTTAGTTGCCATGCTGATGTGCTTGCTTTTGCATATTTGATTCATGCTTATCATTGCTGTGCAACCTAATGAGATTCAACACTTTATTTCTGGACTGCATTCACTGCTTTGATCAATCTGTGATCCTAGGAAAATAAATTCTTGCAGGCATTCAATTTCTTCACCATCAATTCCTATTTTGACATTTCCATTTCTTGTGGTGGTCATGAGCTTGGTCTTTCTGATGTTCAAGAAGAGGCCAAATTTCCTGCTTTCTTCTTTAATCCTTTTGATTAGATGTTTCAGGCCTTCTTTGGTTTCTGAGAGAAGGGTTGTCAGCATACTGAAGATGGTTGATGTTCCTTCCTGCAATCTTTACTCCAATTGTTGATTATTCAAATTCCAGATTCGTCATGATCACTTTGGCATGCAGGTTGAATAAGAAAGTTGGAAAAAAGCAACCTTGCCACAGTACTTTCTCTATCTTGAACCAATCAGTGTCTCCACATGGTGTTTGCACAATGGCTTCCTGATTTGTGTACAGCAACTGCACCAACTTGACCAGATGGGTTGGCATGCCCAGGTCTTCTAGGGCTCTCCACAGTTTGTCACAATCAACACAGTTGACGGCTTTCTTGTATTCAATAAAGCAGATGTTGATGTTCTTTTAATATTCATGAGATTTTCCCATGATCCAGCGTAGATTTGTAATATGGTCACAAGTGCCATGACCCCTTTTGAAGCCAGCATCTGATAAATCCTTTTGATGGTCAGTGCCATACACTGTTGTATGATTTTAAGGAGAATCTTGCTAGCGTGAGGAATGAGGGCAATTGTGCGGTAATTGGAGAAATCCTTGGAGTTGCCCTTTTTGGGCAATGGAATGAACACTGATCATTTCCAATAATGGTATCAAAACCTGGGGCACTGTTGTTTGGCAGTTGGCTCATTGTCCGTATGACTTCTTCCTGAAGGATGGCTAGTTCTATTTCTGCTTCCCTTTCCTCATCTTCCTGAGGAGGCTGGGCCAGTTTGCTGCTGGCATAAATCTCTTCTGTATATTCTTGCCATCTGTTCTTGACACCTTGTTGGTCAGACAGTTTTTTCCCTTGCTTGTTTTTGATGATGCTTTTATGAGCAGTAAATGGTGTTCAAATCCTTTTGACTTCTGCCCTTCATGCAGTCCTCTTCTAGCTGCTTGCAACACTGGACCCAGTAAACTTTGTTGTTTTTCCTTGCTGCTCTTTGGAAATCTACATTAAATTTCCTTGCTTTCTCTCATTTGCCAGCCACCTTGATGGCTTTTCTTCACTCAGCTATTCTGATGATTTCATCTGAGAGCCATTGCACCTTTTCTATGGCTTCTTGTATGGCGTGTGTTCAACTGCTGTTTCAGCGATAGTTGATTTAATTTCCTACCACAGTTCAATGGGCATCTTCTCAGCAGTGTCCAGCAGTTCAAAACTATTTTTCATCTCAATTGGATACATGGAAGAGATTTTGGTGATGTCAAACTTCTTTAGTGGTGCTGTCTTTTTGATATTGCATAATTTGACTCTGATCTTAGCCACTAATAATTCATGATCAGAACTGCAATCAGCACCTGGATATGTCTTGACATTGAGGACTGAACTGGTCCATCCATGGCTGCATAGGACATAGTTGATTTGATTACTATGCAGTTTATTTAGTAAGGTCCAAGTGCATAATCAATGCTTGTGCTGTTTGAACCAGGTATTCATTATTTGAAATTGATTTTCATGGCAAAATTGTACCAAACAATCACCTGCATCATTCCTCTCTACAAGTACAAAGCTGCCAATGATGCCTGTTTCTGCTTGGCTGCCAGCTTTTGCATTAAAATCACTCAGTATGTAATTTATGTCTTTTTGGGGCACTTGCTTCAAAATGTCTTTCATGCTGGCATAGAAACCCTCTATTTCAAGCTCCGTTGCATCAGTTGTTGGGGCACAGACTTGGACAACTGTGATTTTGAGGGGCTTGGCTCAGATTCAGATGATCATAATGTGATTGTTTACTGTCAAGAAGCTTCCCACTGCTTGGGTGAGTTTCTTGCTTGTGATAAATGCCATTCCATTTGTTTTCCTGGTGTTATGACCTGAGTAATAGATAGTGAATTCCTCAGACTGGAAATAGTCATTGTCTATCCAGTGTAGCTCACTGACACCAAGGAGGTCGATTTTCAATCTGGCCATCTCACATTTGATGATATCCGGTTTACCCTGGCTCATTCTTCAGATATTACACATTGCTATCCAATGTGTCTTCATGCAGCAGCTGGGATTCCCCACAGGATTCAGCAGCTGGGATTCCTGCTGGATTTGCCCCAGGTGGGTCACTAATGCCTTCACTATTTACTGGAGGTCCTTGCTCTTCCCCAGTACCTTGTTAGGTACCTTGTGGCCTGGAGGTCCTACCATTGGGCACCATATCTGAATCATTTGACAGCCTTTCCATAAAATTTTCTTGGTGAAGTTTTTACAAAATAGATCATCAGGTCTTTCCTCAATTCTCTCTGTTTACCCAGGCTTGGGACTGGCATGCAAGTGCAAAGGATAGCAAATTGCAAGCCTCTCCTTGGTTGTTTCTATTTTGTACTTTTGATCATGTTCTTCCAGGCTACAACTTTGACAGGAATGCAGATGCTGGGAAACAAGACATGTCAAATATCCCTTCTGATGATCATACAGGCCACCCAGTAAAATATAATATTGTTGCTGCTGCTTCAGTGATACTTGCTGCTTGCACATTCATTTGCACTTCAGTAGGTAGGAACCAGATCCCAGTGCAATGACAAACAGTCAACAATAACATTGACTGATTGGCTCACTCTGCTATACATGCGTATTAGTACCAAAATCCAGAAGTACAAGCAATGATATAGTCTTGAAGTTCATGATCTGCTTCTTTTCAGCTGTTTTTAAAAACCCAATGAAATGAAGGCAATAATGTAGGATAACTGCAAACACATCTAACACACCCACACACCCATACTTGTTATATAAACAATTCCCCTCTTACCCCTATGGGTGGTATGTGTCTTCCTCAGTCTTGGGTCCTCTACCAGAGAACTGGGAGTTTGAGGGTTCTGCACAGTATATTAGCTGTTCCTAGCACTGCACTCTTCTGGACAGAGAGCTCTGATGTTGTTCCTGGGATCTACTGGAGCCACTCTCTCAGCTTAGGAGTCACAGCCACGAGTGCGCCTACCACTACTGGGACCACTTTGGCCTTTATTTTCCACATCCTCTCTATTTCATCCTTCAGGCCCTGGTACTTCTCCAGCTTCTCATGCTCCTTCTTCCTGATGTTGCTGTCACTTGGCACTGCTACATCTATCACTACTGCTGTCTTCTTGTCTTTGTCTACTACCACGATGTCTGGTTGATTGGCCAGTACCTGCCTGCCTGTCTGGATCTGGAAGTCCCACAGGATCTTAGCCCTGTTATTCTCCATGATCTTCTGTGGAATCTTCCCTCTGGGCTTGGAAGGGTCTAGCCCATACACTGTGCAGATGTTCCTGTACACAATGCCAGCTACTTGGTTGTGCCATTCAGTGTATGCTGTTCCTGTCTGCATCTTACACCCTGCCATTATGTGTTGGACTGTCTGTGAGCCCTCTGTGCACAATCTGCACCTTGGCTCCTGTCTAGTGTGGTCTCTGCTTCTATGGACCTGGTGCTTAGTGCCTGTTCTTGTGCTGCTATCATCAGTGCCTAAGTGCTGTCTTTCAGTCCAGCCCTTCCCAGCCACTGGTAGGATTTCCCAATGTCAGCCACCTCAGCTATCTGTCAATGGTACATCCCATGCAAAGGGCTTGTCTTCCTCTGCTTGATCTTTCTCCCATGTCTGCTGCTGCCTCAGGCATTTTCCCAGCAGCTCATCTTTGGGTGCCATCTTACTGATATACACCTGAATGTCCTGGGTTTCATCCAGGACAGTAGCTTTGGCACTCATCAGATCCTGCCTGCCCTCTTTCTGGCTGGTGTACAATTTCTGGGTGTTGGACTTGGGATGGAAACCTCCGTTCATTGTGAGGAGCTTCCAGGTCTTCACATCGGTGGTGTCCATGTCCTCCTTTGGCCAGCTCACTATACCAGCAGGGTATCTGATGACTGGCAGGGCATAAATGTTGATGGCATGGATCTTGTTCTTCCCATTGAGCTGGCTCTTCAGGACCTGTCTTATCCTTTGGTGGTACTTGGATGTTGCTGTCTTCCTTGCTTCCCCATCATGGTTCCCATGTGACTGTGGGATACCAAGGTATTTATAGCTGGTCTCTATGCCTGCTATGTGGCCCACTGGTAGTTCCATTCCATTGGTCTTAACTACCTTCCCTCTCTTTACTATCACCCTGTCACACTTCTCCAGTCTGAATGACATCCCAATGTCCTCGCTGTAGATCTGCGTCAGGTGGATCATGAGTCAATGTCTCATTCACTCTTAGCTGGAAAGCCTAGGTTTATACAACTCAGTAAACTATATTTCATAATTTTTACACCACAATGTCTAGATGTGCACAACATGCAAAAATCCACTTTTTGGCTTAGTACAATGCATGAACTAAACTTATATCAATATATGTGTCTGATTATTTCATTAGGATCAAATACTGCATAAGCTAACATGAGAGTTTTATTAATGGACTAAGGGGATGAAATTGTCAGCTCTCCCCATCACAATATTTTGAAAAGCTTCATGTGGGCTGTGACATGGGGTCTAAATGAGCAGGGAAAAAGCAGGCAGAAAGGACTTCTTAAAATGGAGCTCTTTCCTGTGTATGATGTCTCTTCTCTCTACCCTCAACTTTTCTAGGACACTAAAAATTAAATTCTGCAGGAATGCAACCATCAAACATATAATTCACAGAGTCTAATAGCACATCTTTCAGTATTTTTCAGCACAAAAAGTGTGTGTTTTACCAAAACAAAATATGCTAGACTGAATATATTTCAGTACAGTAATATTATATACTGTATTAGGATGTGTTTATAAGGAAAAATGTGATGAACAATAGTTGTGGCTTGTATGTGTGTATGTATGTATGCATTTGTAATAATTAGCACAAAATTTAACCAATGGAACACTGCTTAAATGAGTGCTACATTGATACTGGTTGTATTTAGAATTATGTGCACAATCCCATTAGCAAAAATGAAAATCCATATTTCTTTCCCATCAGATAGAAGATGCATCTCTAAGAATGTGAAGATTTGCAGTCATGACTAGATTAGCATTTAATTTAGTACAAAATGGTTTCTCGTACAGTGGCAGTGTTTACCTGCTCCAGGTAAAAGAGTCTATACTCCCATTTTAATGGACAAGTGCAAACATGCTATGGCAGCTACTAACTTTAAGCAGCTGGCAGTTCTTTCATGCACTATAGAATGTAGGTCAGTCTCTTTTCTATCCTGCATACTGGCTAAAAGTCCTATTTTTTATTCATATATTCAGTGACCAAACGGAAGATGAGATGTACTGAAGGTTAAGAAAAGAGGCCTCAGAACATCAGCTGATTGCATTATGTATCATGCACTTCTATAAGAACAGTGTTTATGCTTTATAAACACTAAACAAGATAATTTTTTAAATTTTAAAAATATGATTTGTTGAACATTTTAAGAAAAATATATAAACAGTAAAGAAAAGAAAACAAGAAGGATAAAAAAGAATCAGATGAATAAGGAAGGGATGTACAAGTATCATAAAGTTATTTTTTTCAATATTTCTTTAAGTGATTATTTATTTATTTAGCAAATTTATACAGACAACAGAATATATCATTTTAAAAACCTGAAAATTGCTGTTAAACTCAAAGCAGAATACAAATACCAGAAACAGTGGACAATACTGTATGAATCATACAATAAAATTGGAAATTACAATAAATTCTGTCAATGTTGTACTAATTTAAGAGGTCTATAAAACTGAAATATTAAGACTTTATGTAGAAAGAAATCCAAATTTTGGATATGATACAAGTCCATATATTAAATTGTAGTCTAAAAATACCTTCCAAATTAACTAAATTCTGTGTCAGATTTACTTTTAATATACAAAGTTATTCTAGACACTGAAACAGAATCCATTAGCCATTTATCCATGAGGGAATTAAACATCCTTTCCAATATGAGGCGTTACAGCAGTTAACACAGATAGCAAGTTCAATGCACTCCATGAGAACGTATCATTTAGGAAAATTTAGTAAGAATATTGAGGCTGAAAATGGAATTAGCTTTCAAGACTCGTTTCATTCTAGTATAAATCATTTTTTAGAATTATTGAGCTTTACAGTGTTGCCACCAGATATAAAAGAATGATTTGACCTATCTTTACATTTCCAACAGTTTTTAGAAAATGAACTGTCTATTTTAGTGATCAGAACTGGGGTAATATACCAGTGATAAAACAACCTATAACAGTTTTCTCTTTCTAACACACCCAGAGAGAACATAAAAACAAACAATAGTTATTTCCATTTAAGTGAATGGTGAGTAGAAGAACTCCATTTCATTTCCTTTTTACCACTCTGAAACATCTAAAGAAAACGAAAGCTGCAGCTTTAATTTGGAAATATATTTGTGTAACACTATATGCATCAGGTTTGGATGAACACCAAACACAAACTGAAAAGGGCTGATTTGGACAAATTCAGGAGATAGCCAACCTGAAGCAGGTCTCCTATAAAGTAGACTGAATCTCAATCTGAACTTTAGGTAAGAACACTTTTTCTCTGTGTTTTACTTCTATTCTGTGTTTCATATCAACTGCCAGTTCTTGAGACATCAAAATGAGCTTTTGTGTGATGATAATGACTGATGATGATGAAGATGATGATGATGATGATGATGATGATGATGATGATGATGATGATGGATCTTACTTGACAGTCTGCCAATTTTTACAGCATACAACTTATTTGGATGGCTGGGATAGTATGGAATTGTTTGTAAGCCATTCACACCCACCTACTGACTGATCTAAGAGTGTCTTCTTCAGCTAGGCAGAGCTATCTTGATTATTATCCAACTCTTCTTGTCTGGGGTATTTTCACATCTTTTATGATGTTTTCCAGACAAGAAGATTGAGGATTTTGTGTCCCCTAGGATTATAAATGGTCACATCAGGTATCAGGCCTCAACATGCAGCAAGTTCACACACTGGGTTTAATACTCTCTTTGGTGATGCTGATGATCTAAAAGCAGACAAGTGTTATACATCTCTGTGATTGTAGGCAGATCATTCAATCTTCAGTTTCAAGATTATTACCTCCATTCTTCAAGGGTGGAGGACATATTAAAGGATTTTTTTTAAAGTTAAAAGTTACATTAATAGAAATGTGGGATATAAAATAAATGAAAAATAAACCTAAACATATGAAACTTGCAGGCACCATCCACTCAGAGGAGCCTGACAACTTTGCCTAGAAGTTTCATCTAATCCACAAGGAATTAAAGGTATTTTTGCATTTAAAAAAGATAATATTGTGTCCTCTCTTCATTCAATTCAAAGTCAGAAGATATAAAAAAGAATAACCACCTGTTGCTTTGTAATGATCATCACAGGGAACTATGAAGATTCAGATTTATGAACTGAGAGTTGAATTCTGAGTCCAACCTGAACTGAAGACTTTGAATTAGTCCAAATAAATTGAACTGTACCTCAAAAATAATATTGTAGAATTATAAAATGTAGAGAAAAGCAACTAAAAGATCAGGAGGCTAGAGCAGCTGTCTTATAAAGAAACTGCATATCATTTGTCTGCTTTTTAGCTTACAGAAAAGACAGGTAAGATCTGATACAGGCATTAAAAATTATGTAAGACAGATACAGAACTGAAGATTATGTATGAAACTAAATGTAGGGAATAAGCAATTTCTTCTTAACTAAGCCCATTGTTAAATTATGGAATTTGTTTCTATCAGGAAATGGTTTTTAAAAGGACACTAAAGAAACTCAGTAATTAGTCTTGCTGGCTGTGTACTATGTTCTGAATTGAAAGCAACATTCTTTAAATAACAGTTGCTGGAGAGCAATTGTGGAAGTGAGCTACATCTTCCATGCTTATGAGCTTCCTGAGTATCTCTGGTTATTAGCTGTGTGACACAGAATGCTAGACCTGATGAGTCCTTGGCCTATATCAATAGGGATTTTCTAATATAAAATGGTTGTTCAATGAATCACTAAATCAGGGTTTGATGCATGCCTATGCACATACCTAATAAATAAATAGGCATTTAATAAACCACTGAATACTCAGTTCAGTAGTTCATATATTCATAATTCCTCAGAGCTTTCAGTTTTGCTTTAAGAGACCTTTTACAACTGTTATTTAGAACAAATCCTGTGTGTATATGTAGTTAGCATACAGATTACAATATCTACTGCATTTCTCTCTGGCTGGGCATGTAATTACAAGACCTTCCAGTTCAGTGATGCAAACTGAGTCTCATGATATGCTGCTGACATAATCCCCAAAATGATGTGACAGGAGAGTGGTCCTGACAGATATTTGAGGTAGAAGTTGTGTATATTGTGGTGCCATGAGGGAAAAGAATAATATTGCTCTGGATATATAGGATACCCAAACTAGCTTATTTGGTTATGATTCTTCCAATGGAATTAATTAGAAATAGAAAATGAGATGGGACTGAAGACCATGTTGTTTGGGAAGCTTAATGCTGAATCCCATTGACACAGAGGACACCAAAGGACAAGCTGGTTTACATTATTAAAGGATGTTTAAAAATAGCAGTGTGTAATGGTATGCGGGAAAGACCTTGGGAGGTTGGGCAAAGACACGCCGCCAAAGGAACGGCCAGATAAAAGACAGCATAACCTGCAACTGGATAGTGGGTCAAGCTAAAGGCCCAGAAGAGACTCTTCCTAGTTTCTCAGGCTGTAAAGGAGAAGGGGGGATAATTGTACTTTCAGACTTGCAAGACTGATGTCAGCCCTACAAGGTTGACCAGACAGAAAACACAACCAGATGGGCTAATTCAACTCCATTGTAAAGCTATATTAACAGAATCTTGCAAGTCTCGAAGTTGGTGGAATTGGCTGATATGGCGAAACTGACGACTTTGATTAGAGAATAGACACTGAGTAATTTTAATGCTAATTGGAAGCCTTTTTTGGACTTTTTGCATGAAACAAAAAAAAAATTATGATGTATGGATTTGATGATTAGAAATAATACTGAATAATAGAAAAAAATGAAAGTTATGTTGTAAACGTAGGGTAAGAGTTTAGTGTAAATTGATACTTATATTTATTGTGAGGAAAGTTGGAAGTCATTCTTTTTTGTACTTTTTCTTTTCTTTCTTTCTTTCTTTCTTTCTTTCTTTCTTTCTTTCTTTCTTTCCTTTTGCACTTTTGACTTTGTTCTTTCTTTTCTTTCTCATTTTCCTTTCCTTTCTCATTCTTTATATTCCATATTAGTTTTTGTTAGTTTTTATTGTTCTTATCTTAAAATCTAATAAAATTATCTTTAAAAAATCTTGCAAGTCTCAAAAGTACAATTCTCCCTTGCCTCCTTAGAGCCCAAGAAACTAGGGAGGGTCTTTTCTTAGGCTCTTGCTCCATCCACTATCCAGCTGTGGTCTGTGCTCTCTCTTGTCTGACATTCCTTTGGCAGTGACTCTGTGCCCAGTCTTTCCCACATACCATTACACAATGTGATTTTCATGCATGATTAACAGTCTTTATTTTGTTTTGCTAGATAACATCCTAATTGTGGTTCTGAACAATAACCGTCTTTATCAGCTAATGCAACTGTAAAGCACAATTGCCTTCTCTGATTTCTTATGCCCTATTTAACTCTGTACAGGTTTAAGCCCTGAGTCAGAAAAAATTCATTTGACATGAAACCTTCTGAGAATGACAAGAATTTTCCAACTGACTGGTGGTTTTCCTGGTCACTGCAAAGGATGATGAAAGAAGAAAAGAAGGAGGAGGAAATTGTCAACAGGGAGCAGTCTCAAATTCTACAGTGTCATTGCTCATATCAGGAAATGGCACTGCAAACAAAAGCAAGATACAGTAGGTTTAGGAGTGGATGGAAAAGAGAAGACATATATATATATATATATATATATATATATATATATATATATATATAATATATTTTATAAAAGAAGGATATATATTTCTTCAAAATGTTCCTTAAAAGCAGAACAAAACAAAACAAAACTAAAATAAGACTGCTTTAATTCTGTTCTGTATTACCTGAAGGGTCAAAACAAATAGCATTAAAATATTAAAATTGGTTCATTTATCTACAGTCCAAATGTCATGATTGTCTTTCCATCCTTCCAAAGCAGTTTAATTAAAATATCTTATTATGCATCCCCAATGATGTACGGATGCGAGTGACATGATGTAGTCATCCTTATAAAAATGGCAATATGATGAAGGTATTCCATTTTCCCTCTGTAGCAGGTTGTTACTTTTCCTATATTTGGTGTCTAATACAATGCATTTTCCTATCCTCCTAGCCAATAATTTGCAATGGGAGTTGGGAAACCCCAACATTCAGAAAGAGTTAAATATTATGGCACATTATGATTTGGTGCCCACTTGGTAATAATTTCCTCTTATTTAAACACTAACACATAATTACTTGTGTTAGTGTTTGCCTGGTTATATGCCTGGTTATATGGCTACACCTTGAGATAGATAGATAGATAGATAGATAGATAGATAGATAGATAGATAATTTTTTCCATCAGCCACACAATGTATGTAGTCCCAGATTGTGCCTGAACCAGACTTGTTGGAATGCTTTAGAGTTTTTTCCCCTTATATTCTTTTATTTAAAAAATGTTAATTATTAGGGTTCTTCAAACACTCAACTCCTGGTGACCATATAGATAGATTTTCTTCACAACAATCTAACCCCAACCAAATATTTTAGGTCTTCCAATATTACACCCATTCCTGCTGCCATTCATCTTGTTGCTGGTCATACTATTCTTTTCCTTTTATCTATATTTCGCAGAATTATAGATTTCTCCAGAAAGTTAGGTCTTTACATGTACAAAGTATGATAATTTCAGCCTGTTTATTTGTGCCTTGAGTGAGTTGATTTGTTTGATGATCCATATTTATTTTCTTAGCTATCCATGGTATTCTCAGAAGCCTTCCCCAATACCGGTATTTAAAAGAGTTAATAGTCTTTCTATCCTGATTCGTTAAAGTCCAACTTTTGCTTTCACAGACTGTCATGGGAAAACCATTGCTGAATGACTCAGATCCTGGTATCTGAGTATCTTTCCAAGGCCTTCATTGCTACTCTACGAAGTACTAGTCTATGGTGTATTTCTTGACTGCTGGCTTGTTTAAAGTTGAGGCAAAAGCTATCAACCAGTTCAATATCTTCACTGTCAATTCTAAGACTGGTTGCTGTACCTGTTGTCATTAGTTTGGTCTTCTTCATATTTAATATAAATATATGAGATAAAAAATTTTTAGACAGCCATTCAATTATGTTGTTGGAGAAAATAGTGGTCCCTTGAAAGTTTTTATACTGCTTAAATTGTAAAAATTAACTTTGTAAGTCTCTTAAAATTTACATCTACTGTATGTAAATCTTTAAAAGCAAATGCTGGGCTTATTTTTAATGATTGGAATTACAAAGCTCAGAACCTCTGGAACTACTGAAAAATGCTTTGACTAGCTGGTCCAGCAAAGCACTGACTACTCTCCAAAATGCTAATAGTTAATGACCATTTCTAACCTGAAGAGAAGTTAACCATCACTAAAACATATTTCTGCTGCAGATATTTTCATTCAGGAACTTCCAGCCACTTCAGAGGATAACTGTAGGTATTACTGACAGAATCTTCTAGTTGTGTTTGTAGAGCACTGAAAAACAGGAGACTGATAGTGCACATTGGGAAAGGGGAAAAGAAAGATATTCCACACGAGCAGCCAACACATATAAAGGCTGTATTCCTTAGAGTAAACTGTACAATGAGGTATGCTATTCTTCAGATAAAGGCTCTACAGATTCCTACCACCTACATGCAAGCAGATTTCTCTATTCACACAGAAGAAAACATGAGTCTACATTCACCTGAAAAGTCATAAGAGTTGCCCCATTCACAAAGAGCAGTTAAACTGGAATAAACACACACAAATGTATTCATTAAAATAATATACCTGTTTTAAATGTTAACAAATATTTGTCACTGGAATCACAATAATACTTTATCAAAACCATGATAATCACTGAGGAGATTTGGCAAGTTATCCTTTCCTATTATACTAATGCTGTGTGTGTGTTGTATGTGCCTGTGTATGTATTCACACATACATATGTGATATACCTCTTTTCAGATGACTCCTCAAAACTCTCACAAATATCTAAAATTTCAACTGAGAATTTTCTTTGCCCACTCTGGTAATGTCACTAGCCATGGCTCTGCAATTGTCATAGAACTCAATAAATAAATAAGTAAGTAAGTAAGTAAGTAAGTAAGTAAATAAATAAATAAGGATTCAACAACATCAATAAAGCTGCTCTTGACTCAGAATCTGCCATCTTCAGACATAAGCATCTTCATAAATTACATTTTTAAAACTGAAAAATAAATATCTGAAGTTACCCTCTCCCTCTTCCTCTCCCTCTCCCTCTCCCTCTCCCTCTCCCTCTCCCTCTCCCTCTCCCTCTCCCTCTCCCTCTCCCTCTCCCTCTCTCCCTGGGCATTATTTCCTTATTTTAATCTTAGAATATGTTCTTAGCATGCCTATGTGTGCAATTATGTATGTATGCTGCCTGAAGAGCTGGGTGGTAGGAGCTATGGAGGTTCAGCTACATGGTCATCTCTGCACATAAATGACTCCAACTAACTCCTTTTCCCAAAGCAGGAGAAAATGTTGGTGGAATACTTATCAGACCATCGAAATTGTGGCACTTATTTTAGTTATGGGCTGTGTGCATGTATGTGTGTCTGTGGGTGTGTGACACACATACACAAAGAGAAAGAAAGCAAGAGAGATAATTTTTGCATTTCAAATGTTTATTAAGAGGACACTGCAAGTTCTCTAGTTTCCCCAGCTTCCATTAAAATCCAAGGGAAGACATAATGATTAGAGTGTTTTCATGGAACTTTTCTGTTTGGGAAGTGGAGGAGCAAGGAGGTTGCAGATTGTGACACACTTGCATATTCATAGACACACCTTGCACTATATCACAATAATAAGATGATCTAAGAGCCCAACTATCTATCTATCTATCTATCTATCTATCTATCTATCTATCTATCTATCTAAAATTTTTAAGGATTTTAATTACAATAGAAAAATCTAATAGAAACAAAAGGAAGGAAGGAAGGAAGGAAGGAAGGAAGGAAGGAAGGAAGGAAGGAAGGAAGGAAGGAAGGAAGGAAGGAAGGAGCAAAATAGAAGAAAAAACAGAAAATAGTAATAAAAAAGAAAGAAAAGTAACAATATTGTAAAGAGAGAGAAAAGAAATATATAAAGAAGGGACTTCCAACCTTCATCACAACAAGTATAAACATTTTTTGTAACTCTTCATCCTTCTTAGTTACAAACAATGATCTCTTCATCCCTTATTCCATCTCTTACCTATAGACAAATCTATAAAGCATCATCTTTTCAGTCCTAGTGCCAGCAAAAAGTCCATTAAGGGTTATCAGAAATAACAACATATCTTATTTTAACCTTGATCAAATAAACCAACTTTATATTCCTTCCTTTTATTTCTAACAGTCTTAATCTTTAGTCCATCCAAATAATGTCATAGAATTTCTTTTCTTTTCATTTCTTCTTTGTCTTTTCTCACAAGATTCTTCAAAGCCTTAACAAGCCTTTTTGTAAAACCAATATAAAAGCATTAACCAGGTCACTCTCTTGGTTTCCTTGATTTTTAAAACATCAACTGGTTTCCTTTGTATATCAAGTGTGACATCCTTTTCCATGCCATTCTCATAGCTTCTCATTTGTAGATGTATTTTCGAGGCCATCTCTGTCTTGTCAAATAAAAGTTGTTCATTATCTGCCATTTCATCAAAACAATATTTGGACACAGTCTATCCATAGAAGCAAATATTGCTATTGACATTGTTGATACTAACTTCTGTTGATACTAACACTGATTCCACTTTTCAAAAGTGTCCTTCAATATATTCAGTGTTTAATTGTTTTGCATCATTTTATAGGTCCCAGTTAATGAGTTGTTAATCAGGCTTGTGCATTTTTCTCTATTAACTAAAATATTTAGTTCCCGCTAGCGTCCACTTTTTAAAATTGCTTATTTTTATTTTGTCTTACAAAAGTCCAAACAAATCTATTTCCCATGGGAAAGTTTCTTTATGATTAATTCCAATTTTTTTTCCCAAATTTATCTGGACCCTTAATTTGTTTATAACTTTATAGGATCAAAGACTTATTTAGTTTTTTGCTGTATATTTCAAGCTTTTCAAATTTTTAAAATTATGATTAAAATTTTATTTCATGAAGTATTGAAGGAAAACTCACCTGGCGTTTTCAGACTTGTCAATCTGAAGGTCTCTAACAACTTAAAAGTAGTTAACCAGTCACTTCATAACATGATTAAAAAAGGAAGTTTGCAAACTTAGTGTCCTTTAAAAGGTGCTGACTGCAGTTGCGACTAAGATGGCTATTCCTATTGTCTACCAGTACTCCAAACCCACTGGGGGTAACTGTCTTGCAGTATCCTCACAAGGATCAACTCTTCAGAGCACTTGTGGGTGATCTCTCATCCTCTCCTTGTCTGGAGAGGTTCCAAAGAGCCAGTCTACTCACTGGTTCTTTGTTCTTTGCCGTGGTCATTGAATCTGCTTTTTGTGCAGCCATCTTCAGTCCATCATTTCTTTCTGTGTAAGCCCAAAATGGACACTTTAGACATTCTAAGTAATTCTAAGATCAAACTAGAAAAGTAAGAGCCACCATTACAGAGAAAATTATTTTTCAGAAACTGTACACAACATCAGAATGACTTTACATATGTAGTCTAGCTGATTTTACTTTTTTTAAAAAAAATATCCAGTTGCTCTAAATAGCATATTCTAATACAGAATGATAACACAACAAAATAATTACCTGAAATGTATTAACAAACATGCAGTAAAGTGTAAACCTCTGTTTTCCATAGAATTTGCTGTTACAGCAAGAAATAATAGAGAAATCAGTTTGGCTTAGATGGTTGATGTTTGCTTGTTTTTTAAGTATGGTCATGACACTTCTGGAAAAATTACACTTTCAGTATTTGCTAATTGCAGTCAAAGCAGTATGTCAAAGATAAAGTTGTATATGAACATTAAGATTATTATCTCAAAATGAAAGACACACCAATTATTTCAAGTCAAAATTATTGACTCATTGTGAACCATTCAATAAAGACAAAACAGGAACCACTCATGTGACTCCTTAATGTCTGCAATCAAGATATTATGATTAAATGATTTATAGAACCAAGTTTCAAATAACTGTGTATAGATTGTTCTGTGCTGTTACAATCAACATTTAAATATTTATTCTTTATTTTTCTGCAAACTTTTTAAACTTGCAGCTGGTCTCATACATAATAGATCCTAGAGCTGGGTAAAGTGAATGTTTCACTTTAATCAAAGATCAAGTAAAGCATCTCCTTGAAGCTGTTTTGCAAAGCAACATGGCTTCCTCCCTCCTAAGAGCTAAATGAAGCTGCTGCTTTGCTTTGCTTTGCTTTGCCTGATTCAACTGGCATTTGCGAGAAACAGGCTTCTGTGCCACATGTTCAGCATATATGCAGAAGTCTCTTCCAGATGTAAGTGCACCTCATTGAGGCAAATAGCATTCCTTTTTTGCCCAAAAAGAAGTATATTTCTTCCAATGAAGCCATTCCCTGAGAAATGAAAGAAGAAATTGAACAAAATGGAGCTGTTTCATTATGATGATAATTATTTGCCAGTGTTATTATTGGTTCATGGCAACGACATAGATAGATTTTCTCCATGATGATCTATACCTAATCTTTTCTTTCATCTCTAACAATGATGCACTCATGGCCACTGTAATTGGGTCTATCCACCTTGCTACTGATCATCCTCTTCTTCTTTTTCCTTCCACTTTTCCTAGCATTAGAGCCTTCTCCAGACAGATAGGTCTTTGCATAAGGTGTCCAAAGCAGGTTAATTTGAGCTTGGACATTTGTGCCTCAGGTGAGAATTCTGGGTTGATTTGTTTGATGATCCATTGGTTTGTTTTCTTGGCTGTCCATGGTATTGACTTTTGAACACCAAAATTCAAATGTGTCAACATTCTTCCTGTTCTTGTTGTTCAGTCGTTAAGTCGTGTCCGACTCTTCGTGACCCCATGAACCATATTGCGCCAGGCCTTCCTATCTTTCACTGCCTCCCTGAGTTTGCTCAGTTTCATGCTCATTGCTTCAGTGATGCTATCTAGCCATCTCATCCTCTGCCGTCCTCTTCTCCTTTTGCCTTCCATCTTTCCCAGCATCAGGCTCTTTTCCAAAGAGTCCTCTCTTTGCATTAGGTGACCAAAGTATCTGAGCTTGAGCTTCATTATCAATCCTTCCAATGAGCAATCAGAGTTGATTTCCTTTAAGATTGACTGGTTTGACCTCCTAGCAGTCCAGGGGACTCTTAAGAGTCTTCTCCAGCACCACAGTTCAAAGGCATCAATTCTTCGGCATTCAGCCTTCTTTATGGTCCAGCTCTCACAGCCATACATTACTACTGGAAAAACCATAGCTCTGACTATGCGGATCTTTGTTGGCAAGGTGATGTCTCTGCTTTTTAATATGCTATCTAGCTTTGCCATAGCTTTCCTCCCAAGGAGCAAGCGTCTTTTAATTTCATGGCTGCAGTCTCCGTCTGCAGTGATCTTGGAGGCCAAATAAATGAAGTCTGTTACTGCTTCTATTTCTACCCCTTCTATTTGCCAGGGATTGATGGGTCCAGATACCATGATCTTAGTTTTTTTAATGTTGAGTTTCAAGCCAGCTTTCACCCTCTCCTCTTTCACCCTCATCAAGAGGCTCTTTAGTTGTTCTTCACTTTCTGCCGTTAGGGTGGTATCGTCTGCATATCTGAGGTTATTGATGTTTCTCCCTGCAATCTTAATTCCAGCTTGTGATTCTTCCAGCCTGGCATTTCTCATGATGTACACTGCATATAGGTTAAATAAGCAGGGTGACAGTATACAGCCTTGTCGTACTCCTTTCCCTATTTTGAACCAATCGGTTGTTCCATGACCGGTTCTAACTGTTGCTTCTTAAAGAGATGGGGATACCAGACCACCTTACCTGTGTCCTGAGAAATCTGGCCCGCATACAGATTTCTCAGGAGACAGGTAAGGTGGTCTGGTATCCCCATCTCTTTAAGAATTTGCCACAGTTTGTTGTGTTCCACACAATCAAAGGCTTTTGCATAGTCAATGAAGCAGAAGTAGATGCTTTTCTGGAACTCTCCTGCTTTCTCCATGATCCAGCGAATGTTGGCAATTTGATCTCTAGTTCCTCTGCCTCTTTGAAACCCAGCTTGTACATCCAGTAGTTCTCGGTTCATATACTGCTGAAGCCTAGCTTGTAGGATTTTGAGCATAACCTTGCTAGCATGTGAAATGAGTGCAATTGTGCAATAGTTTGAGCATTCTTTGGCATTGCCCTTCTTTGAATTGGAACGTAAACTGACCGTTTCCAATCCCATGGCCACTGTTGTGTTTTCCAAACTTGCTGGCATATTGAGTGCAGCACTTTAACAGCATCGTTTTTTAGTATTTTAAATAACTCAGCTGGAATACTGTCATCTCCACTAGCTTTGTTGTTAGCAATGCTTCCTAAGGCCCACTTGACTTCACTCTCTAGGATGTCTGGCTCAGGGTCGGTGACCACAACAGCATGGACATCAGGGACATTCAGATCTTTCTTGTATAGTTTGTCTGTGTATTCTTGCCACCTCTTCTTAATCTCTTCTGCTTCTGTTAGGTCCCTGCCTTTTGTGTCCTTTATCATGCCCATCTTTGCACTAAACGTTCCTTTGATATCTCCAATTTTCTTGAAGAGATCTCTGGTCTTCCCCATTCTATTGTTTTCTTCAATTTCTTTGCATTGTTCATTTAAGAAGGCCTTCTTATCTCTCCTTGCTATTCTCTGGAAATCTGCATTCAGTTGCTTATATCTTTCCCTTTCACCTTTGCTTTTCGCATTCCTTCTTTCCACAGCTATTTGTAAAGCCTCATCAGACAGCCATTTTGCTTTCTTGCATTTCTTTTTCTTCGGGATGGTTTTAGTTGCTGCCTGTTGTACAATGTTACAGACCTCCATCCATAGTCCTTCAGGCACTCTGTCTACCAAATCTAATCCTCTAAATCTATTCATCACCTTCATTGTGTACTCACATGGAATATGATCTAAGTCATACTTGAGTGGTCTAGTGGTTTTCCCTACATTCTTCAATTTAAGCCTACATTTTGCAGTAAGAAGCTCATGATCTGAGCCACAGTCAGCTCCTGGTCTTGTTTTTGCCATCTGTATAGAGCTTCTCCATCTTTGGCTGCAAAGTATGTAATCAATCTGGTTTCGGTATTGACCATCTGGTGATGTCCATGTGTAGAGTCGTCTCTTGTGTTGTTGGAAAAGAGTGTTTGCTATGACTAGCTTGTTCTCTTGACAGAACTCTATTAGCCTTTGCCCTGCTTCATTTTGTACTCCAAGGCCAAACCTGCCTGTTATTCCGATTACTCCTTGGCTTCCTACTTTAGCATTCCAATCCCCTATGATGAAAAGGACATCTTTTTTTGGTGCTAGTTCTAGAAGGTGTTGTAGGTCTTCATAGAAGCGGTCAACTTCAGCTTCTTCGGCATCAGTGGTTGGGGCATAGACTTGGATTATGGTGATGTTGAATGGTTTTCCTTGGATATGCACTGAGATCATTCTGTCGTTTTTGAGGTTGTACCCCATTACTGCTTTTCCCACTGTCTTATTGACTATGAATGCAACTCCATTTCTTCTAAGGGTGTCTTGCCCAGAGTAGTATATATAATGGTCACCTGAATTAAATTCACCCATTCCCGTCCATTTCAATTCGCTGATTCCCAAGATGTCGACGTTCAATCTTGTCATCTCATGTTTGACCACATCCAGCTTGCCTTGGTTCATGGATCTTACATTCCACGTACCTATACAATATTGTTCTTTACAGCATCGGACCCTCTTTTTGCTTCCAGATACATCCACAGCTGAACGTCCTTTCGGCTTTGGCCCAGCTGCTTCACTCTTTCTGGAGCTACGTGGAATTGCCCTCCGCTCTTCCCCAGTAGCATATTGGACACCTTCTGACCTGAGGGGCTCATCTTCCGGCGTCATATCTTTTAGCCTTTTAACATTGTCCATGGGGTTTTCTTGACAAGGATACTGGAGTGGGTTGCCATTTCCTTCTTCAGTGGACCACATTTTGTCAGAACTCTCTGTCATGACCTGTCCATCTTGGTTGGCCCTGCACGGTATAGCTCATGGCTTCACTGAGTTACACAAGCCCCTTCGCCATGACAAGGCAGTGATCCATGAAGGGGATTCTTCCTGTACTGCTTCTTTAAAGTCCAACATTCACCTCCATCGAGTGTCATGTGGAATACCATTGCTTGCATGATTCTGAACTTTGTAGACATTGTGGTATTTGAATATCTTTTCCATGTTTAAAATATATTTTTTTAAAAGGTTATAATTGCAATAGTAAAAACTAATACAAACTAAAACAAAGAAAGTAGAAAGAGTAAAAAGTGCAAAGTAAAAGAAAAATATAGAGAATAGAAAAGAAAAAGAAAAAAGGTAAGAATACAGTAAAGGAAAAGAAAAGAAATATAAAAAGAAATGACTTCCAACATTAATCACAAGTATAAACAATTTTAATAACTTTTCACCTCCTCTTAGTTTATAATCACTGCTGTCTTCATCCCATGTCCCATCTGTTATCTAAAAACGAATCCATAAAGCATTGCCATTTCAGTCCATTAAGGTTGCCAGAAATAACAACATATCTATTTTCACCTTGATCAAATAAACCAACTTTATATTCCTTCCCTTTACTTCTCAAAAAGGTGGGTATATGTTCAAGATCATATTATAGAAGCTGACTGGCTTTCTTCTTTAGCTTAACTTGGAGCTTGCATATGAGTAGTTTGTTCCACAGTCAGCACCTGCCTATGTCTTTGATGCTATAATTGAGCTCCTTCATCTCCTTTTAGCAACAATATAGTCTAGATTATTATATAGATTATTCTATATAATCCATATGCTAACAATAAACAGACATTTATTATGGAATAAAAATTATGGCAGCTCTAGATAAAATATTAAAGAGCAGAAACATCACACTAACAACAAAGGTACTTATTGTCAAGGCCATGCTCTTCCCAGTTATAACATATGAGTCTGAAAGCTAGACTAAGCCTTAGAGAGACTAAAAAAAAAAATGATGACTTTGAGCTGTGGAGGTAGAGAAAATGTTTGAGAATAACTTGGATTGAAAGAAGAATAAATCATTCAGTGCCAGATGAAGAAAAAAACTGTTCACTGGGATTGCTAATAACAATAAGCCAGTTTGGTACAATAGTTAAGGTGCCGGCTCAGGAACCAGGAGACTAAGCATCCCTTAGGCATGAAGATTGGCTGGATGTCTTTGAACCAGTCACTCTTTCTCTCTCAGCCCAACCCACCTCACAGGGTTGTTTTTGTGGTGAAAATAGGAGGTAGGAGTTTTAGGCATATTCACAGCCTTGAGTTTTATATATATATAAAAGGCAGGGTAAAAATCTACTAAAGATAAAGCTTAATTATTTTAGACACATAATTTGAAGGTAAGTGTAATTTGAGAAGACTCTGATGCCTGGAAAAATCAAAGACAAAAAATCAAAGAGGCAGACAAGGTGATACTATTATTGATAACACAAGCACAAGCTTAAAAGAATGCAAAAAAAGAAAAAAAGAAAAAGATCAGTTATGTACAAACTACTCTGGCAAAATGATGTTATCAGGTAATGAAGAGTTAAAAGTTACTGAAGAGGTAATGAAGAGTTAAAAGTTACTGAAAAACTTTTTTATTAGTCTTGTTTTATTGTTCTGAAATTAAATGTGATAGCTACCTTTTGTAATGCTAAAATGTTGCTTCTTCTGAAAAACAATCAAGGTAATATGACTTATAACTTTGACTAAACCATATAAGTATGTTATACTCCAGAAGCATGATATACATAAGAAATGCATCATCATCAGAAAGTATTTGTAATATCAAGTTGTTTTTAATGTGCATGTCTAAATACAAAAACACAGGAATTACCAGCATAATTATTTTAAAAAAATGGATTTAGCTGACAGTTTCTCTGTCCTCTTTGCAATCTTTTATATGATAGATTGATAAATTGATTGATAGATAGGTAGGTAGGTAGACAGAGGGTCAGTAACAGCCAGTGAGACTTATTATTTTACCTTACCATTGTCACTACGAATCTTCTGCTTGTACTGTAATTAGTGAGCCAGTAGTTTTATTCAAGGCAGAAAAAATGTTATTTCATTAATGTGGTAGTTATGCTACACAGAGACCTATGATACATATTTTAACTTCTGCCATCTGAATACTACATATCTTAGATACAGACACTTTCTGAGATTAAAGAATAGGAATATAATTCATTAATGAGACAATGATGTCCAGATTCCTCTATGTAGTTTCTTTCTACTCCCTGTTCCAAACACAAATATCAAGGGTCTCCAGGTACTAGTAGAGTTTGATTACCTCTATTAGTTTCATTACCTCTATTATCTCTAGCAATTTTATTTTTATTATTACTCTGTCAAGTATACTTCATGGGGAAAAATATTCCCCAACTGATTTCAAACTTGTGAATAATATTAATCCATCAGTAGTAAATAATAAATAATAAAACCATCAGAGCCAGTTTGGTCTGGTGGTTAAGACACCAGGCTAGAAACCAGGATACTGCGACTTCTTAGGCATGAAAGCCGGCTGGGTGACTTTGGGTCAGTCTCTCTCTCTCAGCTCAACTCAACTCACAGGGCTGTTGTTGTGAGGAAAATCAGAGGAGGAAGGAATACTAAGCATGTTCCCTGCCTTGAGTTATTTATAAAAACAATAAAGGCAGAATAAAAAAAAAAATCTCAAAATGTCTCTCAATCCCAAATATACTTGTTTGATTCTCTGATTACTGAAAGGTGTTTTTCATTCCCAGTTTGTACATTTATAAATGGAGATGATCTGACATTTCAAAATGTTTGTATCTAATTATTATATGCCAAAATAAAGCTACTATAAATAGCAACATTTACTCAGTTTATTTAAGCAAGAAATTGAAAATATAGTCTGCAGTCCTGAACCCAGTATTGTAACCCCCAAAAATAAGCAACGTTAGGTATAAAATAACCCCTCAGTCTGTCCCTCTGTCCCTGTGAAACGTCCTGTAAAGTACCTTTGAAAAGAACTTTGAAGTAATGCTACATCAAAAATAAATGCTAAAGCTAAAGCTACATCTTAGAAACAAGTTATTATCTAGCTTGTATTATAGCAAATCATTGTAAAATTATTTTATCACAAAATTCTCTGGGAATGGATTTTGGGGGTTTAATTCCCAACATAAAAGATGAATTTTAGCCACAAGCAAAGTTGTTTAGCACTAATCCCCTTAAAAAAAATAAAGAATCATGGGAAGACAAGGGGAAAAGGAGGGGGGCTTTCTTTTAAAAACGTTTGAGGTGACTGAGGAATCTTTTCTGGTTTACCTGGAATGACCATGCAATAAGCATATGAGCTTCTATTAAAACAAAAAACAAAAACCTTGTCCATCGCTATCTGGTCTTGTGAACATTTCTTTATAGGGAAGGGAAGGGAAGGGAAGCGAAGCGAAGGGAAGCGAAGGGAAGCGAAGGGAAGGGACATGTAGAAGTTAAAAAAAAACAAAGAAAAGAAAAAGATTTAAAAAATGCCCTGCAGATGAAGAGGAATACAGATTTTAATAATATGCTGCCACTGCTCAAAGTGTGAAAATAAACCTAGTTATGTATCCAGTGAGTGGTAATAATGGAAGAAGTAGGGGTGACTTTGGGATAAAAAAAATGCAACTTTCTAAATGACTTCAATAGAGTGGAAAAATAAGTTATTCTGATAGGTGACAGGAATGGACATGAACAGGCAGAAGTGATTCTGCCATTCAGAGAACCAAGAATGAATAAGAATGGTAATTGTTGAATATATGTTTAGAAAGACATCTGTTTTAAGACATACTTAAGATATGTCTATTCATACATACACATAGGAAAGGGATGGATTGAAAAAAAGAAACATGGTTGATCTGTATTGTGAAAGATTGAGGAACTTAGTGAATAAAAGGATGATAAGAGGGTCTGAATGTGGGACAGACCATGTGGTAGTTGATATTGTCAAAAGTAGGTTTTTGGAGAAAAAAAGAAGAGAAGAGACAAGACAAAACTAGAGTAAAATAAGAACTGCAGGAAGAGGAAAATAGATTGAACATCCTACAGAATGAATGAATAGTAGCCATAAGAAGGAGGCAGCTACTTGGAACTGGGTGAAAATAATTATATTACAAGGCACCATCAAAATGTATGGAGCTTAATGAAATATATGGAAAAGGATGCCTAACAGAATGATAAAGTGAAAGAGTCTCTATGGTTGAAAGGAAAAAAAAAAACTTTGTAAGTGCACAATTGCTTCAAAAATGGCAAGAGGAATATTTTACGTAATATAGGGAGAGGGAAAGATATAGCTACAAAGAACATAATAAAAGAAATCAAGGAATGGTTAAGATTAAGAAGCAGAGAAAATGTAGAGCAATTTTGATGGAAATAAAACAATTGTTTTAGTAATGGTTGGAAAGAGCTAAACTCCACAAAATCACTGGAGTGAGTGAATGTGATGAAATGATTGAAATTAAACTGAAGTGAGGCAATGCTGGAAAGAGTACTTTAGAGATTTATAGGGGAGTAATATTGATATTGTTGTGCAGAGCGCAGCAAAGGTCCCAAAAATCCTGCTCTCAAGAAAATTACACATCAGCATGAGAGCTTGCAAAATGCAATATTCATATTTTGCTTTCCAAAGAAAATCCAGTCAGAAAATATAAACTAACTGGTCTTTATTGATAAAAATGCAAAACTTCATAAAATACAAGTTGCATACAAAATATAGGATATAACAAAGACTTCTTCTCATCTTAGCTTCCAAGACTTAACCACAACAAAGTCTCTAGCCAAAAAAACACTCTCAGAGAAGAGGTACACTACTTGGTTACTAGTTAAGACTACATAACCTATAAAAATCTACATGGTTAACTTTACAAGACAAACTGACAGGCTGGGCATTTAGCCCTCCCGTTATATTGCCAGCATGTACCCCCCCCCCCACTGAATAACTAACATACACATTACAGTAGGTGGCAGTAAAAAGCATAACAGAATCACAAGATTCTTTGTTTACCTTAGCTCATAGAATAATCTCGACACCTGTTTTTGTATAGGGAACGGGATGACCTTCTTCCCATGAGAAAATCCTGATAGATATGTCAAAGAGCAGTACAGAGAAAAAGGCTGTAAAGGTTAGTATCCAAGAAAAAAAATGAAAAGAAAGTAATAAATTATGTGAGAATGTTTTTAAAAAGAGGAAAGGCTACAGATGGTGTAGTGATGTAACTAAAACATGATAAATATGGATGTATTTTGTTTATGGACTGGCTTTGTGACTTGTTTAATGTTTTTGAAGTCTATGCCTGACTGTTGGTATATGCTATTATTGTATATTGTTTCCCTATACAAAGGGAATGGTTGCAGAATTGACTGAATTGGGGAGATCCGGACTGGAAACAAAGGGTGTAGACACAGTTTTCTTCAAAATCTAAAATTGTATACACTTGGGAAAGAGTTGTACGTCCTTGAAAGCAACACAAGTTTTTCATGAAATAAACTAAAAGGGTTCTCTCTCTGTAAATTTGTATCTCTCACATAGGTAATATCCCAGGATATCTTTTAACGTTTTGTGTACGTGTGCATGTAAAAATTTTCTTACTCTGATTGCTTCTGCTTCAGCTGCATGTGACCAGGCAGTCTTTGCCCAATTTGGCTGGGACATCTTTAACTTGTTGCTTGTTTGCTTGTTTGCTTGTTGGTTTGGTGTTTGGAGCAGGAGGCAGTAAAAGCATTCATTAATGCCCTTATTATCTCAAAAATGTATAACTGCAACTTTTGATTTATCATTTTTTAATGTGAGACACTTAGAGTTTTTAGAATTTGACTGAAAAAAAAAATAGAAACGTGAAGTCTATAAGATTCACTAGACATCTGAAGAAATCATACATTTATTTATAAAATGATCCAAAGGCTACACAAATAGGTTCTGATCTGTATGTATGTGTTTGTGTGTGTGTGTTTGTTGGGAGGGATCTGCTAGTCCTTGCTGCTAGAAAACCTGAAGAACACATAGAGATAAACCAGATTTACATACTATTGAAAAGAGACAATAAAAAAGCTAAGAAGGAAACAAAAGATCAGAACACATCTTCTCCAGCAGCTTACACCTAGATAAGCAGGGATTAACACCAGACAAACAATCAAGCAGAAAACCATACCCTCATCAAGGAACTACCAAAGAGAAAAACCACATTCCCACCAACACTGGCAGAGCAAGCTACTGTAAAAAAAGAGCAAACCCCATACTCACTAGCACTTATGATGTTACCTAGTCAGGTAATGAAACATCTGCAAGCAAGCAGCCAAGCTCAGAGAGCACCAAGGACTCCGCAGAACACATACTTCTTTGCTACTGCATCAAAATGCTGAGATACAAGCTAGCAAGGTGAATAACTCTTAGTATTATCCCTGCCATTAACATTTCACCCCATTCAGCTTCAAGGAGTTGTTTAGTTACATTTATGGCCTTATGAGTTGTTTTATGGGCTGCTGACAAATATAAACTAATATCTATAGATAAATAGAATATAGCTTTACAAGTACTTCTTTGTCTGGAGAAATAGATGTGTGTAAGTTCATATACGTAGCTCCAGAGATCACTACAAATTGTTTCCAAATCATAGTTTTTAAAGTGAAAGAAAGCAAAATGATATATATAATTGGAGAGTAAGGATATTTAACCATAGTTAATTTAATTGAAATTTATATGAATTAAAGTTAGTTTTTTGTTCCAGCCCCACTCACTATTTAAGTAGCCCAATGACACTCAAACATCAAAAAAGCTTCACTACCTTGATATAAGATTACTATGTATACTTGTGGAACTAATGCATGCTTATTTTTGTTTTGGACTTTTTGGTCTGACTTAAGTCCTGTTTTTATATTTAAATCATAGTATTTATTTCTGAACATGCAAGTATACATACAAACAAAATAAGGAAATACTGAAGTTCAGTGAGTTTTTTCCAATATTTATTTATTTGCCCTCCCCATTTTAAGTCCCAAATAATGACACTGCTTCCTATGATTTTCTGTCAGGTCAAATAAAAACTTGGAGGAATAGGATGTGATTAGAATAGAGGGAATAATATTTTAAAAGACTGAAGAATTATTCATGATAATTACATCTACAGATTGAGGTCGTTCTGATGAATTTATAAGATTAGATTAGATAACTTTATTATGGTCAGTGACCAAGTTGAAGTGAGATATAGCAAAATCTAGCTATGAAGTATGACATACAATAAATATATAAACATCCAAAATCTGTACTACACAATATAAAAATGATAATTCTACCTATATCTCCATTTCCATCTCTCTCACTCTCTATCCATATCCATATCTATATCTATTTACAGATCCAAAAATATGATTCAGATCCAAATACATATGAATACAGATCCAAATACATATGAATATGTAAATATCATTTAATTGTGACTCTGAACATATTTATAAAACTTTATTACTGACATCAGATGCAAACTATAACATTTTGTGACTTTAATGAATTAAAATATAGAAATAGAAGGACCTGTTCTTGTGCATTTAATAATAATAATAATAATAATAATAATAATAATAGATAAAATGCCAGATCCAGTCCAAACATCTGTCTGACTTTGCGACCAACAACAATAATAATTGGAACAACTTATATCCTACAACAATACCCGTAACACTATCAAACAGCAACATCTGGCTATCCCAGGTCCTTGGAAGGACTCAATAGATGGATAAAAATGCCAAATCCAGCCTAAACATCCGTCTGACTGTGCAACCAACCATAATAATCATAATCATAATAATCATAATCATAATAATCATAATCATAATTAAAAAATACCTTTCAATTATGAATGAACGATAGTTAACAAATCTTAGTTAAATTTTACTGGAATATAATTCTAATAATTTTAACTAAGATGGTACTTTTTTTACTACCTTGACAAAAGTAATAAACATAAATGTCTTAAAACGTGTGTACTTAGAACACTATTTCACATTTAAATTAGCTAGATTTCTTAACTATCAAAGCTATCCATGACAGTGATGCATCTTAAATGGTGGTAATGTGAGCATTATAGTGCTTTTCATTACCATTATTACTTAAGATTTTTTTCAGAAACAAGGCAATTATTTTAGTAAGAGATTGATCTCTAATTATACAAAGTGCTGCTGCTTTATGTTAATGATGAAGTTCTATTAAGTTTATTCTTCAAATAACCATGATTTAGATTATCTTGCCTGTAAATTTTGCTTTATTCCGGAACCTACATGGATCTATAAGTAGCTGTATAACTACAAAATCAGCACTATTTATATATTATCTTGTTCTATGTTTCTGAACTGTGCCACTTATGGCTAAGAATATGGTATGGTACTAGTGTTAATCCGCTGTTTTGTTCTGTATTCAGAACAAAATGCTGACATATTTATGTGTCCCAAGCTTTTCTAGGGTAAATTGCATAGACACCTAAGTATAAACCATAATGACAAGGTGGAAAAAAAAGACAATGTGCGTGTAAAACTTTGGGCAAAAGTATATAAATCACAGGGCTTAAATCATGAGGTAATGGTGCGCTTTGTGTCATGTGCCCTCCCCACCCCCTGCAGATGCTTTTGATGAAGTAGTTGGAATATTGTCTTGCATTTTGCCACTGGATTTAAACAACAAGAGAAACAATAGTTTGTCTAATTTGGCAGCTGCTATTGGTTGAAGCTGAGTGGTGTGATCTGTGGGTGGAATGCTGGGAACAGAAGGTATAGCAAAGCATATGGGTCTCTGAGGAGCCATTCTGGACCTGACCCTGCTTTTGGTGAGTGATTGAGAGAGTACCAAGAGGATCATAAAGAACCTGATGCTGGAGTTAGTGAAAATGTATACAGCTGTCTGCCTTTGAGGCAACACCTTATCCCCCATGCCAGATTAATTTCAGTGTGGTGTTTTTGTTTTTTAACTTTGTGTTTTAATGTTGTACTTTTAGTGGATGGCTAGAGGGAGAGGGAAAAATTGTGAGACAAAGAGAAGGCTCTATGTTGGTTGATTTAGTTGGCTTGCCTTGTTAATGTTTAGCTGTTGAAGGTGAGCTCAGGATGCTGGTTTTTACTTAGAGCATTGGCTGTTTGTTGATGAGCTGCTATTGCATTTATTTAAATGCTGGGACTGTTGGCACAGCCTAGCAAAATAGTAACAATTGATGGCTGTAGTTTGTTTTGTTTTGCATTGGAATGTTAATGAATAATATTAATGCAATTTAGTGGCACCGGCCCTTGTTTCGTAGCCAGCAGAGCTAGCCTATGTAATATTTGAGGGGAAAAAAAATATTTAAAACTCATGCCATAGCAATGAACAGTAGTTCAATAGAGACAAGGTTAATGGCTAATTGAAGATAGTGATGGGATTAGCTGCTTGGCCTATGCACTATGTCCAGTGCCTCAGGGTAAGAAAAGAGAGTTTTCTATTCTTTTAGTTAAAGCTTCCAAATTGGTTGGTTTGCTTTATCTCTTCTTGCTTATTTTTCTGTTATTTGGTGGGCCAATGGCAGTTAACTGGACTGTGACACCTCCCAATTATTCTTCTGGCTCTAGGGTGAAAACAAGGGAGTAAGAAGGTCATACCAACTTCCCATTGTTTTTGATGGGCAAAACACTCAACAGTTTTTGAGACTTTTTCCAGTGGAATATAGAGTTTGTTTTGGCCATGCAGGCCACTCAAAATTCTATAACAGAATATTCAAGCAGGACAAAACATTTTCATACAGAACCCTCGGCTTTAGTCCCACCACTTCCTGTGTCTATGTCTCATCAAAAATATAGTATAATGATGCATCACAGACAGACTTTCCCCTCTAGTACAAATGTACCTAAACATTACACTAAACACATAATGTCCCATATTCCATTACCTGCTCAGAGATAACCCTGGAACAGGTGTTGAAAAGAACTCAAATTCTGGAATTGCCTTCTGGTAAAGTTGGTCGTCCATCTCACTTGAATTTTGAAATAACAACAAATACTCTTTTATCCATTATGCTTTTTGATTTCATTTGAATTTGTGATCCAAGTATTTTATACATTTTATTAATATGTTATTGTTTTCTTATATTTTTAGTTTTATTAGAAGTCAAATTTGAGGTTTTAAAGGTAGAATACAAACATTAAAAAATAAGAATAAATAAAGGTGAATTAGCATTTAAGCCATAATATCTTTACAAGTGATCAAACAAATTCTTATATTCTGAAGTAAGTCCTGTAGGCAGGCATGTGTAGTAATCTAAACAGAAGTTAGAACTGAACAAACCAAGAACATATCTAATGCAATAATTATAACAAAGTATGAATTGACAAACATCGTAATGATTAGAATCCCTTTTAACAAATACTTTTAAATTTCAATATATCTGAAATTCAGAATGACATTATATACAGTATGGACAGCAGCAGCAAACTAAGAAGCTGAAAAGGAGAAGCTAAGGAGCAAACTAACAGACCGAAGCTAACAACCTTATACACCACATAGCAACATTTCTATTTCCTGACTTTTCTCGATACAGTTAATCCTCAACTTATGACAGTAGTTGGGACTGGAATTTCCATCGCTAAGTAATGTGGTCATAAAGTGCAACTGCATCACTTAGCAATGGCAATCACTGCAGTCCCGGATGCTGTCATT
Organism: Liasis olivaceus; assembly: GCA_030867105.1. NCBI lineage: Eukaryota > Metazoa > Chordata > Lepidosauria > Squamata > Pythonidae > Liasis > Liasis olivaceus. The sequence continues at coordinate 32,957,972 of CM061354.1, read as the reverse complement.
AACTGAATCCATGGTCTTTACGTGAGTCAACTTCCTGCTGGCTTCCCACAAAGTCAGTGGGGAAGCTGGCTGGAAGTTGCAAGTCCTGGGTTGGCAGGCAGGTAAGCGGCTGCTGCTGGGTGGGGAAGGGAGCAACGGTGAGTGAGTGCTGGCACAGGGTGAGTGCAGAGGGGCTGGGGGAGGCTGAGTGGGTGGGGGAGATTTACCCCAGTGAATTGCAATCTTCCCTGCCGGCTTCCCCTTTGACTTTCTGGGGAAATTGGCAGAGAAGTTTGCAAATCATGGGTGCTGCAACTGATCATAAGTGTGAACCAATTGCCAAGTGCCCAGATCACAATCACATGCCTGCAGAGGTGCCAGAAGTCTGAGGACCAGTCATAACCACCATTCGATCAGTGCTGTTGTAACTTTGAATAGTTACTGAATGAATGGTCATAGATCAAAGACTACTTGTACATAAAATGTTGGGTAGAAATACATTATCAGAGAAAAATAATTATTTGTCAGTCTTTTAAACTGAATTTCCATACCTTAAATTTGAAAAAAAAAACAAAAAACTGCCATAATATGTTTCATATATTGGCAGTCACACCAAGACCAACTTATGTATAAGGTCAAGTTGGTCAATAATTAAGATGCATTCTTTAAAAAAAAAACACATAACTTGAATGGACTTCTCATACATACACATATAACTGCAAAATAAATTGCTTTATTCAAGCCACTAAAAGATAGAAAAAGTGACCTTTTCTGTGAACATTAGAGTCCCATCCAGCTGTATTCACCATACTATTTTTAGTGAACCAACCAGTATCATGTTTTTCTATTTTCTGTGAACAGCAAGTAATCTGCGAGCCCAAGAAAAGAATATAGTCCATATATAATGCAGAATGAGAAACAATGTATCTGAATCCTTTAAAAGAAAATAAATATCTGTATTGTTTCAATTATAAATTGATTAAGCAAAGATGGATGTGAGCTTTTCCTAGCCTCAGCAGAGAAAAGTATAGTGTAGGAATTACATTTAATTAAAAATATATCAGTGGGAGGGGACCTAATCTAGTTCAGTTTAGTTTTGGAATTCATTCAGTCATTAATTTATTACATCAAATAAGTGCATCATTCTTCAAATTTGAAAATGTAAGAAAATTAATATTTATTTGCATTCATATCTATGTGTAATTTGCACCCATTTACCTAAATATATTCATTTTAAATGCAACTTTCTTTAATTTATATATTTTTGTACACTTGTTTTGATTCAAAGACAGAAAAATTGTGGAATACAAATGATTAATGTGTTCTAATTTTTCTTCAAATCTGATTAGTGTGAACTGTTAGCTAGCTTAAAAATGAAAATTAAATTCTCTCAGTCATACTTACACTTAATGTGGGTGGCTTTAAAAAAAAAATCTTTTTTTCATTGTATGCAATAGAAAGAATGATAAACATGTAATTTCTAAGTTTTGCAACAATTTCTATAAATTGATATTTGGCAGTATTTTATGAATTGTTTCTGGGTTATATGCTTTTAATAGTAGCTCATCAAGGAAAAAAAAGAAATATAGATTGTTAAATCATTATTTTGAGGCCTCATTATTATTTGTCTTGACTTTCCAAATATGTTTTATTTCCAAGGCTAGGTTATAGATTGAAGTTCTTAATCTCAGAGACAAAAGACTGGGAGAGTAGCAATGATTTGTTCCTGCAATTTACTCCGATAAATATCTGGAGTCTTGACATACTAAGCTCACAATGACCTGTATAAAGCCTGTTAATTCTAAATTGCCAGTTCCAGCTGATACATCTAAAGGCAGGGCTGAAAAATGTGTGGTCTTCTATATTTTATTGTACTGTTACTTTTAGTACCTGTCCAATAGGGCATAGTATGTGGAACTGCTGGCAGTTGTACCCCAGCATCTGTAAGGCCATATTCCAACCTTGTTTCAAAGCATCACATCTAGCAAATGGAAATTGGAGGTATTATTATTATTATTATTATTATTATTATTATTATTATTATTATTGACATCAATACTTTTATAATAGAATACATGAAATTCTTGGGGTCTTATATCAAGATACTGACCTAAATATGCTTAATATCAGCAAACTAGCTTCCTGTGCCTTCTGATAATGTAAATAAATCCTCTTAGCACTTACAATACAAGCATATTTGTGGTGGTTCATCTCCTTTCTTCAGGGCCAATTCTAGTCAGTGGTGGTTGGGGTGGAGAGATCCCACACTTGGACCCTAGTATTGGGGTCCTAGAGGTCTCCTATTTAACATCTACATGAAGCCACTGGGTGAGTTCATCTGTCTTCATGGGGTAAGCTGAACCCTGGCAAGAATGAGTGGCTGTGGGTTTTGGGGCTTTCTGGTTCTAGGATTATGCCATCTTTGGTGCTAGATGGGGCAGCACTGTCCCAGACAGACTCAGTGCACAATCTGGGGGTCCTCCTGCACTCACAACTCCTGCTCAAAGAGCAGGTTGTGGCTAGGAAAGCCTTTTCATAGCTTTGGGATGTGTGCCAGTTGTGCCTGTTCCTGGATTGGGGGGCTGTCACTGTCACCATGCCCTGGTCACCTCCCTTTTGGACTTTTGTAGTGCACTGTACATGGGACTGTCCTTGAAAAGTATATGGAAGTTTCAGCTGGTGCAAAATGTGGTGGTGTGGGCAGTTATGTATGCCCCTAGAAGGGCACACATTATACCTCTATTCTGCAAGCTGCATTGGTTGCCAGTTTGCTTCTGGGTCCAATTCAAGGTGTTGGTTTTGACCTTTAAAGTCCTTCATGGCACAGGACTGGGTTATTTCTCTCCCCAGTTACATCTGCCCATCTGATCAGGTTTGGCAGAGAAGACATGCTGTGGGTCCCACCTCCAGGGATTTCCATTTGGTGGGTCTCAGGAGGCTGGCCTCCTCTGTCATGGCCCTGCCTTGTGGAATCTTCTCCCCCTGAAGTAAAATTAGCCCCATTACTCTTAACATTCTGTAAGTCCCTCAAGGCCGGGCTATGTGATCAGGCCTGGTGGCCCCAGGAGACCTGTGAGGAAAAAAAACTGCACTGCAGTTGCAAACAAATGGCTAATCCCTTTATCTCCCAGCCCTCAAACCCACAGAAGACCACTGTCCTATGGTCTCCTTGTGAGGAGCAACTACCTGGAGCACATGTGGGCAATCTCCTATCCTCTCCTTGTCCAGAGAGGTTCCAAAGAATTTGTCACCAGTTCTTTGTTTTTTGCCAAGATTGTCTGCTCCACTTTCATTGAGACATTTTCAATTTGTCATGCCTCTCCCGGAAGTCAGGTGCTATATTAATATGGATTGAATAAAAGTGAGTGACCAGTACAGAAGCAGACTGAAATGATTTGGTTATATAGAAAGAATAAATGAGGATCAAATCTCAAAACAAATATATGAAGGAGACTGAATGGGCTATGAGGAAGAAGATAGAGAATGTGTTTGGATGGAACGGATGAGATCTTCAGAGAGAGAGAAATAAGGAGATTAAATAATAGAAAGCAGTATAAAAATTAGTTTATGAAGAAATTGGAAGAAAGGATAATTTTTCAGGATAGAAAATTATGGAGAGATATAGTGACAACTAAACTTACTTGTATTAGTTTTTCTTTTCTCTTACATTATGCCTTTAATTTCTTTTAGATTACTATTTCTTATTCTTTTTCTGTGAAGGCATAAAAAGTATTTCAGAAAGGATAAAATTGTGCCATCTAGACTGTTGTGAGTTCATATAAAAATAGAAAGTTTCTTGGCATGTTCTAGTGAAAGGTGATACCAACAGAACCAGGAGGTTTGGGGGAAAACTGCAGCATTTTGAATGAATGCAGCTCTGAGTTTTTGCAATTTATGAAGAGGTTCAAAAGAGGCTTTGTTACTCTAGCCTTTAAATTGTTTTAACTGTTTTAACACTGAATTGTTTTTAAAATGTATTTATTGTATTAATAATGCTTTGTACTTAGTTTTAATGCTACTTCTGTTGTTTTATTTGAGATTCTGTATGCCATCAGAACTATATATGGAGTGGACAACATTCAAATGCCCTAAATAAATACATACATAATGAAATAACTTTTCTTCCTCTTCCTCTTCCTCTTCCTCTTCCTCTTCTCCCTTCTCCCTTTTTCTCTGCTGAGTAGAGAAAGAAGTGCAATTATTTATTTGACAAGACTGTGACAGTGTGGCATGTCACAGGACTGAGGACATCATCTTGGACTTCCATTCCAGAATAGTTATATGCTCAAGTATCACTACACGTATTGTAGAAGTTCCCATTTGCCTCTCATAAAAAGTGAATGGAAATACAACTCTGAATATCCTTTATCTGTTTTAACATGTAAAATTGCCCATAACATCACACTCTGCCACATATAAAATAAAGCTTCATTATTCTTTTTCCAGTATATATATTTAAAAAATCATCTGCTAAAAATTTCTCCACAAAACAGATTTTAAAAGGAAATTGCATATTTTAAATATATTTGTGTCTGAAAAGTACTAAAAGAAAAGTGAGATGAGGAGGGAGGAGAGCAGCAGGAATACAATACAAACTATTGTATTTGAGGTTTTCCAGCTGAAAAATTCTTTTTCTTAGAAAGCCAGAAGCCTGTGAAAGGAGGCTCTGCTCTCTTAGTGGAGAGACAGGTGCAAATGATATGCAATTTATCCCCTAAATACTCCATTTCCTCAGGCTTCTTTGGACTTTATTACAAAAGAAGATTTTTTTTTTACAACATTTTCAAAGGTCATTCAGCTTACCTTAGTGGCATTTCCCTTTTCATTCTGTGATAACAATACCATCACAGCTTGGCACAGATTAAACTAATTTGTTAAGATGAAAAATAAAAGAGAAATGCTTTCTTTCCTCACTTTCCATTTAGTTAAGTTTTACTCCACCCACTTGGTTTCTTTCGAGATTTCTGTCTGATTTAAACTTCTCTTCTACTATTATTTTCAGTGTTATTTGTCTTGGAAAAAAGAAAATCAACAAATCTATATTTCATGGTTGAAATTTGTCTTGGGGTTCCCATATTGCCTTTCACTATGATCACAAAGGTGAAAACATGAAAAAATGTGTGCAGATTAATAAGGTCAAAACTGTATTCATCATTTAAAAGATATGCAGTAAGATGTATTTATTTTACTGCAGTTTAGGTCAGCCCCACTAAGTAGACCAGACCAGAAAATTGACTCCACAGGAAGCCTAGAACTATAATTATTATAATAAAGGCTATAATGACAGAATCTTACAAGACTGACAGTGTTTTTCCTCTCCTGCTTCTATACCCCAGTGAATCAGGGAGGAGTCACACTGACTGCTCAGACTTAAGGAATGTTTCATCCCCCTTTGCTCATGTGCCAGTTCTTGCATATTTCTGTCAAGATCACTTCCATTATTCTTTACAGTTTATATGCCACTCAATCGAAGGCTCATAAATGACTTATTAAAATAGCAATAACAACAATCAATAACAAAACAACAATGTCCCTAGGAATAGCCACAACATTTATTCCCATAGCAGGGGGTCCCTTATCACCATTCTCTTCCGGACAATCTCCAGAAAAAACAGGTTTTAATGGCTTTCTGAAAACCAGTAGTATGGGAGCCAACCTAATCTTGGGAGGAACACTGTTCCAAAGAAGGGAAGCTGTGATTTAGAAGGCTCATCTCCAAAGTTTCAGAAGGTAACATTTCTTAAGAGAAGGGACCCAGAGAGAGCCCACTTTTCCCAATCTTAATAGGTAGGTAGAAGCCCCTGGGAAAATGCAGTCTGATAGATACCTAAGTCCTAGATATTTAAGGTGGTGCCACAAATACCCAGATTATCTGGTAAATTGAATTTGGATATCATGAATATTCTGAAGATACCCAAGTTTCTTTTTTCTTCAGTTACCAGAGAGACAATGCTGGTCTTGAATGTATGTACCCTATTAGTCATGGATGAATGACTTGAATAATTATTTCAATCTAGTAGGACATGTGGGCAATATAAATGATGATACAAGTGTTGTATTTCATTGTATAATTAATTCACAGTAAAGGAACATTCATTAGTTTTGAACAGAATTCTTAAAATAAGTACATCCTCTCTGTGATAAATCATACATCTACTTCTGCAAAGTAGTACAGAACTAACCTTGAAGAAGAAATGCAAGAACAGTTAGGTAAACATTTACTTAGTCCTAGGAAGGAAGAGAAGAAATAAACTCAAGAAAATCTTGCCTTGATTCTCTTTAGCATAAGAAGGGGTGTATTCTTATGCCAGACATAAGAAATTCTGTCAGGCTTTCAAGATTTGCTATTTTCTCCTTCAACAATAGAGTTCCAGTAGTCATTGTGATGTTTTCCTGACCTTACCTATCTTGAAGGACTGACAACTGTTAGATAACCATCCATGTCAATATATCATGAGTATATCAGATAGGTAAGCTCAGGGTCATCAGCTTCACAGGTTGATGTCCAAATATGTATTGACTTACTTACAAATAATTTTGTAATAAATTATTTATTTACAAGTATGAATTTCCATCTATGTCCCTACATTTATTTTCACTTTTTAACCTGCACAGCCCTTTTTAGATATAGGCACTAGCCTTATTTAGTAACCTTCCCTGAATAGAACTATCAAAGGGGACTTAACTAAATTGTGCTCAAGTGATACATGGAAGTGAAATGGAAACCTCCAGGAGAATATTATTCTAGAAGGCAGGTGCTGCAATAGAGAAGACACATCTGCTGGGTCCTATCAGATGACACTACTTTAAAGGTGGGACCTGAAGTATATCTACTCTATCAAAACTTACCAAACAGTCAGGAACAATGAGAATCAGTCCTTCAGATAACCTGGCCTATGTCAAGAAGGGTTTTCTTTTTTTTATTTTTTCTATTAGCAGTGTTATTAAACATTACAGTTAGAAAGATAAAAACTAATACAAACTAAGAAAAATAAAAAAATAAAAAATAGAAAGTGCAGAAAATAAAAAATAGAAAAAAAAGAAAAAAAGAATAAAGAAAAAGAAAAGAAATATATAAAGAAATGACTTCATCAAATCCCTCCATCATAACAAGTATGATGGGACTTCATCAAATCTCTCCATCATAACAAGTAACATATAACCTTGTCTTAAAATACAACAAATTATCTCTTCTTTCCATATCCCATCTCTTATCTATAAACAAATCTGTAAAACCTCATAATTTCCCTTCTGATGTCAGCAAAAGTCCATTAAGGGTTACCAGTGATAACAATATATCTCAACCTTGATCAAATGTACCAGCTTTATATTCCTTCCTTTTACTTTTAACAAACTTGATGATGATGATGATGATGATGATGATGATGATGATGATGATTAATATTACTACTACTACTACATTGGATTTATCTCTGCCCACCTCCCCTAATGGGGGGACTTTGGGCAGCTCACATAGTACAACATCTAACAATTACAGTTACAATTACAATTACAATTACAGTCCTACTCTATTGTGGCCAGCAGTGGCCAGCAGCAATTCATCTGGGCTTTCTTCCACTGATGATCTTTTTTCCGCCTATCGTGTCAGATGCATGCAGCATCCGGCATTTCTTTTTCCTGCCGATTGGGTCCAGCACTGGTTCCAGCTTCCCTGTGCAAAGTACCACCAGCGTTTCCTCCCACCGAAATGGGAGAACCTATTTATCTACTCACAGATGGTATGCTTTCAAACTGCTAGGTGGGCAGGAGCTAGGGATGAATGATGGGAGCTCACCCCATCATGTGGAGCTGGGCCCGAACCGCTGGAGTGCCGACCATTTCTGGCCGGCAAACTCCAGTGTCATTAAGCCCCTACACCACCATGTCCCCAGCTTTAAATGTACCAGCTTTATATTCCTTCCTTTTACTTTTAACAATAAGAACTTGATTTTTCTTTTTTTTTTTCCTTTTGTCTCTTCTAACAAACTTCTTCAAAACTTTGACAAGCCTGTTTTGTAAATCCAATATAGGAAAGTTATCCAGGTTGGTCTTTTGGGTTGTTATTTGTATATCAAAAGGGATATACAAATAACAAACTAAAAGAGCAATCTGGATTATTAAAACATCAGCTGGTTTCATTTGTATACCTAGGATAGCATCTTTTCCCATATTATTCTTGTAGCCTGTCATTTTTAAATCCACTTTCAGTCTTGTCCAGTAAAACCTGTTCCTCTTCTATAACATCTTTTAAACATCGTCTGTCTATAATGACAGACAATCTTAAAATTAACTTCTTGGTCCATTGTTCACAAATATCCCTCAATATGTCCAATGTAAGGTACTTTGCTCATTCTGTATTAGTAAGTCAAATTTAAATGTTCTCCTTTAATTGTAAACTTTAGTTTCCTCTAGTGTCCAACCTTCAAAGTACCATCCTATCATTTTTTTTTTTTAATCAAAACAGAAGCTTTTCTGATGGGAAGGATTCTTATAATTAATTTCAAAATCTTATTTCAAATCCATCTGGACCCTTAGTCCATTTGTAACTTTCTAAAATCAAAGTTCCAACCACGCATTTGCTTTTTATTCCAAAAAATATTTTTTTAAGTCTTTAAACTTGTATTTAAAATTTATTTCACAAAGGATTGAATGAGACTCACCCAGTGCTGTAAAATGTGTTGTTTCAAAGGTTCCTAATAGCTGAAAAACCAGCAATTAATCAGCAATTTCCAAAAGTGATTAAAAAAGGAAGTATGTGAACTCTGTGTCCATAAAGGCACTAACCACAGTTTGGGCAAAGATGGCATTGTCTCATTTCCCAGAGTTCTAAACCCACCAGAGACTGCTAACTTGTTTTCTTGTGAGGAGCAACTGTCTGGAGCACAGTGGGTGATTGTAAGTCCTGTCCTTGTCCAAAGAGGAATCCTGAAAAGCCAATCCACTCCCCGGCTCCTCACTCTGCCATGGTTGTCATCTCCGCTCTTAGCAGAGCCGTCTTCAATTTGCCATTTCTTCCATGGAAGTCCCTTCAAGAACAGCTTTCTAATATGGCATGCCTAATAAAATGATTATTGAAATCAATATTAATCTCCACTTTATCATACCACAAATAGCCATGCCACCCAAATATTAAATCATGTCCTTCTAACTCCAATAAGCTCCTGTTTCTCAAAGTCACCCTATATTTCATCCATACCAAACAGCAAGCATCAAAATACAATTTTAAATCAGGAACTCTTTGTCCACCTCTTTCTTTAGCATCTTGAAGCAATTTATATTTTATTCTTGGTTTTTTACCTTGCCGTATGAACTTAGAAATATTTTTTTGCCATTGTTTAAATGGTACATCAGTTTTCAATATTGATATGAGTTGAGTAAAAGAAATCAAAGGAGAAAAAAAAGAAAAACCCCTCTCAGCTTCAAAGTACTTCTTGTGACAAAGTTTTGAGACTTCATCCAGGAGATGAAGATTGCTTGAATCATTTACTGCAGATAACATGCAAAGAATTTTCTTTGACAATTTTTCTTTATTTTCTTTATTTCTTTTTTTTTTAAGCAAACAGATTTGAATGACAAGAATACCAACCATCTCAGCCTTTATCTGTGTCAATCCACAGTTTTAGATGACTGCCTTGAATAAAATAGAAGCTTACCATCATAAGTGTCTTGCTGCCTTTGTAGTCCGCTCTGCTGCAAATGGAGTAATGCTGTTAAGAATACTTACCAAAAGGCAACGTTTGCCTCATATTATAGTTGAATGTCATTTTTTTTCCTTTAAACTCATAAGGATAAAAAAGGAAAATAAAATGTGATACTTTCTCGAATGTGCTGATGGGAACAACGTGACATCAAAATGGATGTATCTTTGGAAATATAGATAAGCATTTGGTTTTGACAGGACTAGTATAGAAATTTGAAATAGAGGTAAACCTCACATATGCCACCATATAGATTCTATGGTGTTTAAAAGGAAGAGGAATTAAGGCAAAACAGCTTTTGAAAGAACATAAAGCACGCAATGTACATTTATTTATATTATTTATGCATTCTTCAGTTTGTAAAAAAAAAAACATACTTCTTGACTTTCATAATAATTGATTAGGAGTTCTGATTCTGCCCCTGCCTCACCCCCCCCCCCCCATTTTCCTTTCTTCCTCTTTCAGCCCCTTTATGGTAAGCCTCAATGTTAAATGTGAATAATCCTGATTAATGAATGAAAGGTGTTTTCCCCCCACCCCATTCTGTGTGGTTTTCATGAAACAAATATCTGGTTTTCATCTTTCAGTTCATAATTAAAACTTTTTTTTCTTTTATAACAGATGAAATCTCTGGTGCAAATTGTTTCAAGAGATCACAGGTTGTTTTACATAAGAATATAGAACATGCATGTCTTAATAGATAAATATCTATATGAAGACTATATTAATCCCTTGATATTATTAATGTAACATTTTTGTGCTAAGGCTGTACTTTGTGTTTAAACCCATGACATCAGACAGATTTAAATACAGATTTTTTTCCTCTCTCTTAATGAACCATGTCTCATTTTTTCACAGAGCTACAAAATACATTACAATTAATTCTGATTAGTGCTCATTAAAACGTATGCATGTTTTAGCATATTATTTACTATGTGTTCTTTCATTTATGAAGTCACTTGCTATATTTTTATGCAAAATATGGGTGCCTTAAAAGAGTACTTTTTTAGTACCAAGCATCGCATAAGCAAATATTGGAAGGTGACTTGGCAATATGATGATGGTTATAACACATCAAAGTGTCTACTGTAAGCTGCCTGAATCATTTTTAAAAATTTTAAATTTATTGTTGTAGCTGTTGCTGATTTTTGTATTTAAAGCTATTTATTACTTAAAGCAGGAGTAGGCAATACCTAGTGCCCTTTAACTGTTTTGAATGTCATGTCTCACCACCTGCGGTCACCATAACCACAGCAAGTGAATATAGCAGGGCAACTACATTGAGGAGTTGCAGACAGGTGCTATGTGAACTGAGAAATATGAAATATAAAGCATATTTATATTAAATATAAAATCTATATAAAATATCTATATAAAATATCTATATAAAATATAAATATATATAGTAATCATATATTACTAAATGTTGTTGTTGTTGTTCAGTCGTTAAGTCGTGTCCGACTCTTCATGACCCCATGAACCATATTGCGCCAGGCCTTCCTATCTTTCACTGCCTCCCTGAGTTTGCTCAATTTCATGCTCATTGCTTCAGTGATGCTATCTAGCCATCTCATCCTCTGCCGTCCTCTTCTCCTTTTGCCTTCCATCTTTCCCAGCATCAGGCTCTTTTCCAAAGAGTCCTCTCTTCGCATTAGGTGACCAAAGTATCTGAGCTTGAGCTTCATTATCAATCCTTCCAATGAGCAATCAGAGTTGATTTCCTTTAAGACTGACTGGTTTGACCTCCTAGCAGTCCAGGGGACTCTTAAGAGTCTTCTCCAGCACCACAGTTCAAAGGCATTAATTCTTCAGCGTTCAGCCTTCTTTATGGTCCAGCTCTCACAGCCATACATTACTATTGAAAAAACCATATTACTAAATACTAAACACTAAAATCATTTAGTAATTAAATTTAGTAGTTAAATAAAATTAATTAATTTTAGGACATATACAGGTAAAACTCGAAAAATTAGAATATCGTGCAAATGTTCATTTATGTCAGTATGGGAACTCAAAAGGTGAAACCAATATATGAGATAGATGCATTACATGCAAAGCGAGATATGCCGAGCCTTACTTTGGTATAATTGTGATGATTATGGCGTACAGCTTTTGAAAACCCCAAATTCACAATCTCAGAAAATTAGAATAGTGTGAAAAGGTTCAATATTCTAGGCTCAAAGTGTCCCGCTCTAATCAGCTAATGAATCCATAACACCTGCAAAGGGTTCCTGAGCCTTTCAATGGTCTCTCAGGCTGGTTCAGTAGGAATCACAAGCATGGGAAAGACTGCTGACCTGACAGTTGTGCAGAAAACCATCATTAACACCCTCCATAAGGAGGGAAAGCCCCAAAAGGTAATTGCAAAAGAAGTTGGATGTTCCCAAAGTGCTGTATCAAAGCACATCAGTAGAAGGTTATGTGGAAGGGAAAAGTGTGGTAGAAAAAGGTGCACAAGCAGCAGGGATGACCGCAGCCTGGAGAGGATGGTCAGGAAAAGGCCATTCAAAAGTGTTGGGGACTTTCACAAGGAGTGGACTGAGGCTGGAGTTAGTGCACCAAGAGCCACCACACACAGACGGATCCTGGACATGGGCTTCAAATGTCGTATTCCTCTTGTCAAGCCGCTCCTGAACAACAAACAACGTCAGAAGCGTCTTACCTGGGCTACAGAAAAAAAAAAAAAGAACTGGTCTGTTGCCCAGTGGTCCAAAGTCCTCTTTTCTGATGAGAGCAACTTTTGCATCTCATTTGGGAACCAAGGACCCAGAGTCTGGAGGAAGAATGGAGAGGCACACAATGCACGATGCTTGAAGTCCAGTGTGAAGTTTCCACAGTCTGTGTTGATCTGGGGAGCCATGTCATCTGCTGGTGTTGGTCCACTGTGCTTCATTAAGTCCAGGGTCAATGCAGCCGTCTACCAGGAGATTTTGGAGCACTTCATGCTTCCTTCCGCAGACGAGCTTTATGGGGATGCCGACTTCATTTTCCAGCAGGACTTGGCACCTGCCCACACTGCCAAAAGTACCAAAACCTGGTTCAATGACCATGGGATTACTGTGCTTGATTGGCCAGCAAACTCGCCTGACCTGAACCCCATAGAGAATCTATGGGGCATTGCCAAGAGAAAGATGAGGGACATGAGACCGAACAATGCAGCGGAGCTGAAGGCTGCTATTGAAGCATCCTGGTCTTCCATAACACCTCAGCAGTGCCACAGGCTGATAACATCCATGCCACGCCGCATTGCGGCAGTCATTGCTGCAAAAGGGGCCCAAACCAAGTACTGAGTACATATGCATGCTTCTACTTTGCAGAGGTCCGATATTTTTCTATTTCCAATCCTTGTGTTATTGATGTCATGTAATAGTCTAATTTTCTGAGATTGTGAATTTGGGGTTTTCATAAGCTGTGCACCATAATCATCACAATTATACCAAAGTAAGGCTTGACATATCTTGCTTTGCATGTAATGTGTCTATCTCATATCTTGGTTTCACCTTTTGAGTTGCCATACTGACAAAAATGAACATTTGCACGATATTCTAATTTTTCGAGTTTCACCTGTAGACCAGAATGAAGCTTTGCCATTTGTTTAAGTAAGATAATAACTTTTCTTGTTCTACTACTGCCTTCATTAAGCTACTATTGGATATTACATGCTTCTGATAGGATCATTTAAGACCTATGATCTATAACTGAGTTTTTGATTCTCAAAATATTGTGCAATATCCTATATAAAGTTACTTGAAAAAAAATCACTCATGATAATGGTAAAACGCTGGATTCTTTCTTGCTATAAACATGTAAACCACTTGGTCTAGGAGTAATGAGTTCATTTCATTTGCTGAAATGAACAATATTAAGAGATTGGGCTATTCTCTGATTTTACTGAAATTATATAAATTTTATAAATTATATAAAGTGTTATAAATTATATAAATTGTATAAAGTTTTGTACTGATTGCTCCTGCAAAACAGAAACAATTTCTTGAATCCAAATAACTTCTTTTCAAGTCACCTTAACATAAAATCAAGTATTGCCATATGTGTTATAATATTGTAAAAAAAAAAATCAAAGATAGTTAAAGTACAACTGTCTTCTTTGGCATTTAGTGCTTATATATCCACTTTAAAGGCAAGGGTAAAACAGGTTTTTCAAGCTTCATTATACATATTTTTATTATTCTACTATGTTATTTTCTATTCCAGTTTCATACTATACTGATATTTAAGCTAAGAATGTTATAATTTATTTAGCTTTGCACTTTTCCAAGGTCACATTTTAAGATAAATATGTTCAATAGAAATAATATTATGTCGTATAATTTAGTTGACAAAAATAGCATCTACAATAATAGAAAAAATGAAAACACAGTTCTTACAGAAAAAAATTCATCTCTTGTGCTTTTCAATATTACCAACAACATGAACAGAAATTCTATCACCAACCTCGGAGTCCAGAAATATTCTCATCCTGGGGATCAGTGTAGTAAATTGTGACTGGGCATCATGGTATATGAAGGATTTCTGGCACCATTTTAGTTCCAAAAAGAGTTGACAAAAGAACTGCTAGCTGAGTTAACTGTTACTTGGGCTGTACTACTCATCAGAATACTATCCCATCAAGAAGTTTTGTTGCTGATTTAGAAGCAGTACACATAGACATACTAGCCTTAGAGCAGCTTCCAACAGTATCCTAAAGCTATTACATCTAGTACAGATCCTTCAAATAATTTGATCTCTAACTTTTTGTGGCATTAATGCAATCAGTGGCACTTTAAAATGAGCTCAGAAAATGAAGTCAATAATTAGAAATTGCTTTACATGCTGAACAGCTTACCTAGTTCCTGCAAGCACTGGTCAGTTGCATTCTGAATCAGAAAAACCTTCCAAACCACTTTAATGGGCAATTAATACATTGCTGCACATATTTGAATCTGAATAAAAAAAGGAACATAGATGACTATAACAAGTGCTACTTTCTCCACCTGACATATCAGGCAAAGCTAATAAAAGGTTCCACAGGTAAGCTTTTTTGCCTGCACTTGCAAAGATAACAATGACATCAGAAGAACCTCTGAGATTACACAGGGAAGTGCAGCCCATCCAATACTAGACTCATATCTCCAACCTGATTAGTTTGTTTATTCACATCCATTTTAAAACTGCTTCCATACAAATGTTCAAAATTACCATAATCTTCTTGAGAAAGGGATAGAAAAAGATTGTGTGTCATCTGCAAATCCTAATTGTTGATGTTATCTAAATCTTTTCCCAATAGTTTCATGTAGATCAGGTTGGGAAATTCTGGCTACTGGTCCAAATGGGTGTCAGGCTTCCATATTTGGGCATGATCTTGAAGGAGGACCTAATCTTCTTGAAACACATCTCCCAGAATACATGAGTTTCTAATGGAAAAAAGGCACATTTTCCTGCAACAGTAGGTCAAATTGTACAGCCCTGATGGTATTGTGATTCAGATGTTGGACTGGGATTGGAATAACCCAGGTCCAAGTTCCATTAGGTTCACTGGGTGAATTTCGGACAATCACTTTTTCAGTCCAACCTAATTCAGAAGGTTATGAATATGAGGATAACATATTGATAATGCCATGTACTCTGACCAACCTCCTTAAATGAAAAGTGGAATGTAAACAGAGTATGTACAGGTAGTCCCCGGTTTAAGGATGACCCATAGTTAAGGACGGAACCTACTGTAGTCAAATTCAAGTTAAATACACAGTGATTTGAGTTAAATTCACAATGGTTCAAGTTAATTACACAATATTACTTATACAGTATTATACAGTAATACTGTACTGGCTTACATACAAATTTGACTTAAGGACAGACTTTGGAAACGGAACTTGTTCTTAAACTGGGGACTACCTGTACAACACATATACAGTACGCATACTTGAAATCAAAGCTTAGTGCCAAAAATGTCAATGGTAGGAGAACATACTTTCAAAATTTTAAGCTGGCCGTAAAAAAAAAAAAAAAAAAAAAACCTCCTAAAGTTTCAAAACAGTGGTATAGTAAGTTGAGCAACATGATTTGAATAAATCAGTACATGTCAAATAGATTGGCTGTTTTCCCAAAGAAAGTGATCCATTGAGATCCATTGGCATATTTAATTTTTCTCTACTTCTTCTGTAGTTTTAAGATACTGTTTTACTTTGAGAGGTAGACTTACTCTGAAAAGGAAACATTGTCATTGAGTGTGGATTGACTAACAGCTTTCCAAGTGGCATAGAGACATTTAAAGTGGCCACTGTGCTTGTCTGTGGGATTTATTTTGGTTAATTGGAACTCATTAAGACTTCAACATTTTAATAATATTTTGACTATATGGCTTTCTAAATACAAAAAGCAATCTGATAATAATCTGATTTTTTTTTAGTATCTCAAAAAAGCAGTGCTGAAGCAAAATACAGCATTCCGTTCCATTTAGAGTTGGGTGTACCCAAGCTTCTTTCTACTGGAGTTTAGAATGCAAACATTCTAAAGTCTGGGTTTATAATACTGACAAGTAAAGATTATGTATTTCAAGAAAAAAGCAAACAAGGGGTATTAAAATGCCTTTGGCATGTGTAAGTTTTTACCTCAGCTTTAGATTTAAGTGTTTGTTAAAATGAAAGTGCGCAAGCATTCATATTGCCACAAGATTGTTTTTGCTAGAAACCTCCTGATATTGTACTATGTCCATTTCCTTTTTTCTAATCCTTGGGTTGCACCTAGCACTGAACTTTTCATGAGCGGAAAAAAAAATGGGAGGGGGATGAGGGTAGAAAATAGTATCTACCATCCCGACAAAGATTTAACATGCTGCTATGTTCACTTTAACTTCATGTCAGGTTTACACTTCATATGATCTCCTGACAATGTTTGTTTTCCACCACCCTCCTTTGTGCCTTTGTTCTTTACATCAGAAATGTTCCTTCTCTCAGTTTAGCTTTTCAGTAAGGTTGGGCTGACAAAGGCAAGTGATACTTTCCTAAGTCTGCTTTCTGTATCGATTACTGAGTTGTAAATTATGGCTTAGCTTGGAAAGGATGGTGATAGTCCAGTTGCTGATGTTTAACGTCCAGGAAAAAGAATTATGAATTAAAGTTGTTTGCCTCTGAAAACATCTCCCTGCATCAGTGACCAAGATACCATTGGGCCTATTGCCAGCAGAGATACAATCAACTCAGCCTTGAAACAGTGTTACTGTATTTGTGTAAGCTCCATGATTGGATGACCCAGATCCCCTACTGCTGAGGACTTGGGGAATTTTAGCTGTACAATTTCCTAGTATGTTTACCTAAGATAACAGCTAACCTGAGGGTGTTGCTGAGAATTTGAGAGGAATTCTTTTTGTGCTGTCTTTTGTTTAAAGTATTTCTCTCTCTCTCTCTTTTAATTGGCACCCTAGTGTAATGTTTATCTGTGATTTATTTTTGGTTGTTTTTCGCAACTATGCATGAGAGGAGTGGGCAGAAAACTTTCTCTGCAAAAGACCTCATTCTCCTTGAGATAATCTGTTGCAGCAACATGAAAGGCAGATGTGAGTAGGAATGTACATTTTCTCCCTATACATGGACTCATAACTCCAACACCAGCCAGAACTGGGCAAAATCCCCAAAGTGCCTCCTCCCAAGTCATAGTTTATTTATGTTTAAGTCATAATTTATTTGCTATTTGCTATTATTTGCTTGTTAAGCAGTAGATTTACAGCTTAAGTTTAAGCAGTAGATAAAAGTTCAGGAAGGCCCCAACCCATGAACAATCTGCTCTGCAGGAACAATCAGAGTAACAAGGGAATTATGTTAATGTATTGGTTAATGACTATATGCCCATTTCAAGAAAGTGTTAACTATTCCCTGGATCCAGCAACTCATGTCCCAATACTGCCCAAAGGAGACAGGAGGGGTAAAAATATTGATTGAATTTAGTAGAGAACCATATCCTCATATATATCCTCATATTCTACAAACCCAAAAGAATCCAGATAGTTATTAAAGGATATTTATATGGGCCTCTTACAGGTTGCCAGAGCTAGTCCTTTCAGAAGCAAGGCTCTTGACTTGTTTATTGAAATAGCAGCTCAGAATCAAGTCAGTGGAAGTATGACAATGTCAGACATGGCTACTGGGAAAGTCTCCAGCATGCAACTCTGCTCATGGGGAGTATCTAAGGAAAACAGAATGATGCCATAGCAATGCAAATCCCATGATTTGTATGTGTGTTGTGGATCTTGTGCATGTACAAAACAACATTACTTTCATTTCAATGAAAACAGGCAGATTCTGTAGGCACCCATGCCAATATGCATTCATATACAAAAACACACAAATGTATTTTGAAGTCTGAAAGGAAGGAAAGAGAGATTTGATATATGTGTGTTGCAATATACTAGTTAATAAAACTGTATGTTTCACAGTTTAGGCTGAAATGATGAAGAACCATGTTAGGTTAGACCCTATGAGTAGCTCAGTGGAAAGTAGTTATTCTCCTCTATGAATTTGTCTAATACATTTAAGTGGATAAAAATAGGGGGAAAAGAAAACAGTTTTTAAATTGCCACCAAAATAAAATCTTAAATTGAGTTTACGGTAGTTGTAATATATATTACTTCAATATTATTATTTATTTCTCCTTCATATGGGATTCTCACAGTATTACATCAATCTCAAAGATAAAATACCTAGATTACTGTTGTTTTGTTTCCATATAGCATGATGCTAATAAAAAGAAAGCAATACATCTTCTTTAAAAAATATTAGACTTAGTATTAAGTTTGTTTAATTTATTTAAGTTTTCTATAAAAATACTTTCAGAATACATGGTTCGGAACATGTATTTTCAAAGCATGGCATACATTTAAAATTTAGGATCCATTAAATGGAGATAAATACATGTAATCTCTAGTTGTTATCTCTTTAAATTAATTTTACTACTGTATTATTTCAGGCACTGAAATTTTTGTTTTTACGCTGAATGTATAAATGATATAGTAGTTTTAACTAACCTTATCTAGACATGAATACATAAATAATTGATGTACAGTTTTAAAGGTGCATGTCCACTGATCTAAGAGTTTGAATAAGATTTAAAAAAAAGGCAGTCTGTCGTATGGTTAAGATCTCATGTGTTTAGTCACCAAAATAATAAGAAAATGTACATATGTTTCAATAAGATGAGTTCTATTCATATCGATTCCTGATGTATTATATTGGAAGCACTATACATTACATAATATCATAAGGGCTTGAAAGTCATCATATAGTCACTAATTTTGCCTATGCAATTGCCTTTCTGTTGAGAAACATAAAACTTTGGACTGCAAATAATTATTCTGCTTCATTGCAGAATAGAGTTCTATTGGTTCTTTCAAACTGACAATGCCATGATTTAATATAGCCTTTCTATGCCTAAATAATCATAGTGGATTAATTACAGATTGGGAGGAAAATTGTCTAGATTATATCTGTTCCAAATAGAAACATGAGTGTTTAAATGTGAGAGATACTACAGTATATTTACAGTGTTACCGGTGGCGTGTTCTGGCCCTCCTTGCTCAATCCCAGGCCCTGGTCAGCAGGCTCATAGGGGCCCTGGCCTCTGGCTGCTGCTGCTTAATGCCAGGTCAGTTAAAAACAAGGGTCCCCTCATATGTGACTTGATTACCAAGGAGGTGGTGAACCTGGCATGTATTACTGGGACATGGCTGGGGCCCGAAAGGAGTGGTGCTCCTCTTGGAAATGTGCCCAGCTGGGTTCATGGTGTGGCACCAGCTGAGATGCCAGGGCAGGGGAGGAGGGGTGGCTGTCATCATCCAAGAGTCTCTTGGTGGCCTTCAGGGGCATTGCTCCACAAGTCTCTGGCTGTGAGACACTGTTCCTTAGGTTGGGTTCTCATGAACAGTTGGGAAGTGCTGCTAGTGTACCAGCCTCCATGCTGTGTGGCAACCTCCCTGCCTGAGCTGCTGGAGGCCGCCTCGGAGCTGGTGGTGGAATTCCCCAGGCTTATGGTTCTGGAGGACTTCAACTTGCCATCCCTGGGATGGACCTCGGAGGTGGCTTGGGAGTTCATGGCTACCATGGCAGTCATGGGCCTGTCTCAAATTGTGCAGGACCCAACCCAAGACAGTGGCCACATGCCGGATTTGGTTTTCCTGTCAGAGCAATGGCAAAGTGATCTGAGGGGTGATTTACAGCTTTCCCCGTTGTCATGGTCAGATCATGTTCTGGTGACCCTGAGTTTCTCCTATGCCACCCCCCTCTGCATGGAGGCAGGACCCATGTGATTGGTCCACCCCTGGCACCTGATGGACCCGTCAGGGTTTCAGATGGAGCTGGGGGGTATTCCCGTGGATCTCCTGCACAGTCCACGTAGAATAGGGAGACAGCCAGAGCCTTGGACAGAATCGCATCTATGCAACCGCTCTTGCGTGGTTTACGGAGGAGTTGAGGGTGCTGAAGAGGGTCAAGAGACATCTAGAGCACTGCTGGAGGAAAACAAAGACCAAATCTGACTGAACACAGGTTAGAGCTGCTATCAAGGCCTACATTATGGCGATAAGAGTGGCGAAGTGCCAATACTTCTCCACCTTTATCATGTCCACAGAGTGCTGCCCGGTAGCCCTGTTTGGGTTAGCCTCTCCTTGGTAGGGGGGGATCTGGAGATCAATTTGTAGGGCCATGTGGAGGAATTTTCAGAGCATCTACAAGATAAAATCACTCGGATTCTTTCCAAATTAGATTCCAAGCGTGGCGCAGAGTCTGGGGAGATACCAGGGGATTGTTCTTACCCAGTTATCTGGGAACAGTTTAATCCCATTGTTCCTGAGGAAGTGGATAGGATCCTCTGGACTGTGAAGGCCACCACTTGTCATCTGGACCCATGCCTCTCCTGGCTGGTGAAAGCAGCTCGGAAGGTGATATGTGGTTGGATCCAGGCAATAGTTAATACATCCTTGTGGGAGGGAGTGTTTCCAGCTGCCTTTAAAGAGGCATTGGTGCACCCCTTCCTTAAGAAACCCTCCCTGGATCCTTCCGTACTAGACGATTTCCGTCCAGTCTCCCACCTCCCCTTTTTGGGGAAGATGGTTGAGAGAGTGGTGGCATCACAGCTTCAAAGGTTTCTGGAGGAAACGGATAATCTGGACCCTTTTCAGTCAGGTTTCAGGCCCAGTTATGGAATGGAAATGGCATTGGTCACACTTATGGATGATCTCTGGCAGGAGTGGGATGGTGGAAGTGCGACCATCCTTGCTCTCCTTGATCTCTCAGCGGTTTTTGATACCATCAACCATGGTATCCTGTTGGGATGACTCAGGGAATTGGGGGTGGGAGGCAAGGTCTTGTGCTGGTTCACCTCCTTTCTTCAAGGCTGATCCCAATCGATGGTGATAGGGAGCAATGTTGTGCAGAGCGCAGCAAAGCTCTCAAAAACTCTGCTCTCAGGAAAACCACACATCAGCATGAGAGATTGCAAAATGCAATGTCCATATTTTGCTCTCCAAAGAAAATCCAGTCAGAAAATATATACTAACTGGTTTTTATTGATAAAAATGCAAAACTTCATAAAATACAAGTTGCATACAAAATACAGGAAATAACAAAGAACTTCTTCTCATCTTAGCATCCAAGACTTATCCACAACAAAGTCTCTAGCTAAAAACTCTCAGAGAAGAGGTACACTACTTGGTTATTAGTTACAACTACATAACCTATAAAACCTACATGATAGATGAAACTGTACACGACTGACAGGCTGGGCATCTAGCCCTCCCATTATATTGCCAGCATGTACCCCCCCACTGAAGAACTAGCATACACATGCCAATAGGTGACAGTAAACAGCACAACACATAGTCACAAGCTGTTTACATGAACTACGTAGTCATAATAAGTTGTTGTACAGATAACGAGATGAAATTTCTTCCCATGAGAAAATCCTGACAAGCAAGAGGTCCCATTCTTGGCCCCTCCTTTGTGGGATGCTGCAGGGTTCAGTTCTCTCTCCACTCCTTTTCAACATCTACATGAAACTGGGTGAGATCATCTGCCATAATGGGATGAGGTATCATCAGTATGCTGATGATACTCAATTATACATATCCATCCCAGGTAAGATAAGTCATGCCTCTTGTGGTGCCTGGAGGTTGTGAGGGTCTGGATGGGGAACAACAAACTTCAGCTGAACCCTGGTAAGATGGAGTGGCTGTGGGTTAATGGCTCCTCTGTATCCGGGACTTTGTCATCTTTGGTGCATAATCTGGGGGTCCTCCTGGACTCATGGCTCCTGCTCAAAGAACAGGTGGCAGCCGCGGCCAGGAGGGCCTTTGCATAACTTTGGGTTGTGCATCAGTTACGCCCTTTCCTGGATTGGGATGCCTTCAAATGGTCATTCATGTCCTTGTTATCTTCCAGATAGACTACTGCAATGCGCTCTACATGGGGCTACCCTTGAAGAGTATCTGGAAGTTTCTGCTGGTCCAGAATGCAGCTGTGTGAGCTATTTTTGGGGCCCGAAGAAGGAACCACATAACACCGTTGCTCTGTGAGCTGCATTGGGTACCGGTTTGCTTCCCAGTCCAATTCAAGGTGTTGGTTATCACCTTTAAAGCTCTACATGACATGGGACCAGGTTACCTAAGGGACCGCCTCTTCCCCATGACTTCAACCCGGCTCACCTGATCACACTGAGAGGGCATGCTCTGGACCCCCTTGGCAAAAGATCTACAACTAGTGGGGTCCAGAAGGCAGGCCGTCTCTGCTGTAGCCCCCACCTTTGGAATATCTTGCCCCTGGAGGTGAGATTGGCCCCCTCACTCCTGGCCTTTCAGAGGGATTTGAGGACCTGGCTCTGCCATTTGGCCTGGGGCAGGGAGGGAAGTCATCACATGTGGGGCTGGCTAGCCCCTTAGAGGCCTAGCATTGCTGCCTTGAACCATCGGCCTCCTGAATTTTTTTTCCTTCATCTTTTGTAACTGTGTATATAGGCTTTTAATTGTATATTTATTGATTGAGTTGTGTACCTCCCAGAGTCCCCCGCCCATCCCAGAGATGGGTGGGGACAAATTTAATAAATAAATGAATAAATGAATAAATGAATAAATAAATAAATAAATAAATAATTGTATTAACCTGTCAGGTTTTTCTCATGGGAAGAAAGTCATCCCGTTCTCTGTACAACAATTGTTTCGTCTACTGTGTCGAAAGTTAATGTAAACAAAGCATCTTGTGACTGTGTTATGTTTTTCACTGCCACCTATTGTAATGTGTATGCTAGTTATTCAGTGGGAGGGGTACATGCTGGCAATATAACGGGAGGGCTAGATGCCTAGCCTGTCAGTCATTTATAGTTTTATCTATCATGTAGGTTTTTATAGGTTATGTAGTTGTAACTAATAACCAAGTAGTGTACCTCTTCTCTGAGAGTGTTTTTTAGCTAGAGACTTTGTTGTGGATAAGTCTTGGATGCTAAGATGAGAAGAAGTTCTTTGTTATTTCCTGTATTTTGTATGCAACTTGTATTTTATGAAGTTTTGCATTTTTATCAATAAAAACCAGTTAGTATATATTTTCTGACTGGATTTTCTTTGGAGAGCAAAATATGGACATTGCATTTTACAAGCTCTCATGCTGATGTGTAATTTTCCTGAGAGCAGAGTTTCTGAGAGCTTTGCTGCGCTCTGCACAACATAACCAACCTTACTCTGGAGCCTTTAATAGTAGGTTGACATGTAGACAAAAGTCAGTCCTACTTGCTTATTGTTTATGCTATGATAATTAAATAGGGATTCCATCCTCTTACCTTTTCAACCAATTATTTTGTTGTTTTGTCTAAAAAAACATTTTGTATAAATATCCATGTAAATTTCTTCCCTGTATCATATTTTTAATGGCTTGCAATTCCAGCTTTTTAGCTACATTTTGTTTGTTTGTTTGTTTGTTTTACCTAGGTAAACTTGTATAAGTAAAAGGAGAATTTAACTCACTGGTTCACAGCATTAAAGTTAGTATTGTAGCAGGTAAAATGACTGGGTGTGAGAAATCAATACTGTACAACTACTGTACAAGAAGTATAAAGTGAGATATAGCAGTAAAGGTAAGGACAATCAAAAAGTGTTTAAAATTTCCTCCTGATCATGCAGGAAATGTCTCAGTAAAAAATTACTTAATTCAAATGGAGACGTATATAAGGTTGGTCAGGCTCCACATATCCCTCTCTATAGAATGAAAAGGTATTGGAATGGGATTAGTTTTGTAAAAGTTTTGTAAAAAAAAAAAAAAAAAAAAGCCATGTATGTATCTAAGAATAAAGGCTGCCTAGTCTTAGGAGTCTTTACTTATTATTTGAAGTAACAAGGTAATGCTCACCTCCTTCTATGCTAGATAAATTAATGAAAAGTTTTGCTTTCTGGGATATTAACTGATAAACAATAGAAAATGAATCCTAAATGTTCATTCTATTGATATGTACTGTAATTTGTTCTTTTGTTATTACAAGCTCCATCAACTATTACAATTTCTTTTATTTCTCTTTTCCTCTTCCCAATAAGGAAAATAAAACCTCTGAAATAGCTACAAATAAAATTAGAAGTGAGGAATATTTAAAGGTAATTATAATGGAAAATTCTTATTGCTAAATTTAATCTACAAAAACTTGAGGTGTGCAATATTCAAGTCCTCCTTTCTTGGTTGAACAATTTTAGTAGAAACTTCATTTAGTGCCTTAAGAATTATTGTTGCTGCTGTCATTGCCCTGATGCAGCCTACCTCAATATATCTGGTCAAAACAACAACAACAAAAAACCCCTGAAACAATGAACATCCTGTTTATTTCATCAATGTTGTAATTAACATTACCATAATCATCCATTGTTGTAATTATTTTCATCACAGCAAGACTGTGATGAAAGTCTGTGTCATATTTCAATGGAGAGGTACTCAGTTGGCCTATGCTACATGGTAGGATCATGATAACAATAACAATAAATGACATTTGCTGCTCAAAGCCATTCCACAAATCCATTTTCTTTTTAAGGCTTTGTATTATTCTGGTTTCCGTTTGGGCTAAACTGTTTCTGAATACGATAAGAGGCAAGTAGAAGCTGATGCCCATGGGAATGCTGGGGATAAGGATAAGGGGTTTATTCTTTAAGGGCTTTATCCATTTGCAGTGGATAAACTTCTAAGAATTTAAATAGCTAAGGCTATTTAAATCTCAGGCTGTGACACAGAACATACCAAGCAGTAAAATTAAGATTTTTTCTTCTTCCTTGTAGTAAATATTCATTTTTATTTTTTTAAGCAGTTGATAAAGAACACTTTGAATCATGAAAAATGAATTGTGCATCTTCCAGATTGCTCTTATAAATTTGACTTGATTATGACACATCTTGATTATTAAGATTACATATATTCCATTTTATCTGTTTTGTTGTTTATTTTTTCTTCAAAATTTCCAGATGCATCCTACACTAAAAACATCTCCTCCACCTTTGGTCCTAGACATCACCACACTGCTCATTGCTAGTAAACAGTTGCTTGTTGCTCATTTAAATGGTATATTAGACACTTCTAGGTTGGGCCACTCATAAAATCACACAACTATTTCTTTGAGTTTTGATTTGTTATTAAAAAATATGTGAAAGGACCACTTAACCATCTGCAAGTTTGCCCAATACTTTAATCAAAAAGATAAAGCCATAAAGTATTAAGTGTCAAATCCTGCATATTTCCATGAAGTATCACAACTTTTATCTTATTTTTTCCCCCGTGTCTAGATTTTTAAGCTCTCCTTAGAACTGAGCAGTGAGCCATGGCAGAATTTAATTTGAAGATGCCTCCTTTTAGCTAACTACTAGTTAAAAGGCAAGGTATCCATGGCAATATGTTGTGGATTGCTAATAACAGGAAAGAATTTGAACAGCATGTCTTTTGACTCCTTCACTGAAACCAACTGTGAAAAGGACCAAGAGCTCCTGGAGAGACTGTGATAATAAGATGGAAGTGGAAATGTTGATAGCTAGTACAAAATTGCAGCTTACTAATTGCAGTGAACCTGACTTAAACACAAGGAGTGATCTTTTGAATAAGGAAAAAAAAAGACATGGGTGTGCATGAATGAATTTAGATATTATTTAATTCAAACAACTTACAATTTAAAGATCTTTTTTTATAGCCTTCCCCAAATTAAAATACTCTGTGCAAATATATAATAGTGAAACTGTTACAAAGAATTGGCACAATTAGGCTAATCAGTTTTTAAAATCTCTTTGTTATTATTGGCAGATACACTTCGCTCTTTATTTCAAACACAAAAAAGATAATATTCATACTGTTCCATGTTTATTTTACATATAGTCACTAGTTGACATACGTAGGTTTTGGAGAGTTTCCGCAGATCAGAGAAGTTTCCATAGATCAAACTTAAATCTTACTCTAGGTCTTTCAGCACATACATTTGAATAGATCATGTCTAATATGTCTTTTCATATGAAAATCAGTGTAATTTTCTCTGTAATTTTCTCTATAATTATCCTAAATAAACTTCTTGGTTTTTTATTATTTTAATTTTATTCAGAGAAGAAGAAAATGTTGATGGAACCCTCATGAGTAAGGTGTGAGCTTCTAGTTATAGGAGGGGTTTGTGTGTAGGTGAGAGAGAGAAAGAGGGTAGAGGAAATTTCATATCTTTAAATTGTCTATTCTGGTACTACTTTGAAACATATTGTTTTCCCACACTACAATCAAATCCTAAGATAAAATATAAAGGGCTATAAGGCTTTGTGGTGGTTGTGATTACTGTTTTCGATTGGGAAATGTGGTCAGCTACCTGCTATAGTGTTTTATCTAATTATTAAAAATATGACTGCAGAGTGATCACATTAATTATATCCATTTAGAAATTTAGTATTTGCCTTTGTCTTATCCACAATAATTTAATTAGATTTCTACTTAAAGGCCAGATATGGCATTGGCTGTTATTTGGCCACCTGAATGATTTCTGTGAAGTGATAAGGAAATGCATAACTAGAACAACAACAACAAAACAGCAACATTGGCTACTTTACCACCAGTAAACCAACAACAGTGGTATACCCTATATACAACAGTGATAAATAACTTCCAACTCTTTCAGCCTGATAGAACATTGTAGAATTAAAGTTCTCTTGTTTAATAATTTTACAAAAATTGCTTGGTAATCCAACAAAGGGAAGGAGAGTAACATGGTGAATGCTGGCTAATTAAATCTTTAATTACTTCTTGTTGTGTACCCAGATAATGTGCCCCTGATAATTTCAAAATGAAGTCTTGAAACAGGCAGCATGAATTAAATGTTCTGTTAGTTAAAGCTTCACTGAGTCTCTGTGCTTGGAAGCTGGGCTACTTGTATATATTCCTGGCATTGTGCATGCAACTACTGAGATACCTTCAAAATGTTAATAGCACTGCATGTCAGGTTTAATATATTAATGCATTGGCCTCTTCCTTGAAAGCATAAGGCACAATTGCCTGATCAGCATAAATGATTCTGGAATTGGAAGCTGTGAAGTGGAAGCCAAGATGATGTCATGCATATATATTGGCCCTACGGCAGTTTCTCATAATACATTCGCATAGCCCATCCAACCGATGGAGCTAGTGAGCCTGGTGTTTCTGTAGCTTAATCAACATGCACACACAGAGACAGTGGGAGGAATTGCCTGTTAATAACTATAGATGGTTTTCAAGTTATTTGTCACTGTGTTATATTTGAAAAGTATAATTTCTTTTCACTGAGAACTAAAAGCAGGAGTTTAATTTGCTTTAATCAAAAGATATTCAGAAAAGGCATCTCTGAACCTGTGTGAATAATCCCCCTTTCATTATAAATCCATTTTTCCAGAGCTCTGCAACCTTCCAGGCTTCCCACACTTCAGTTCAATCCTAATAGAAAACATCCCGTTAGATTTGTTTTCAGATCAAGGAGAGGGCTGCCAAGAAGGATTCATAGCAATTGAAAAAAAGTATTTTTTTTTTTTTAAGTTTCTGTCATGTCTCTGTTGTCTCTGGCTTTGTCATGAAAATAAACTAAGCTCAATCAATACCATTAAAATAAATTCAAAACACATTTAGAATGAAGTAGCTCCTTTTCTATGTGTTTCATAATGTCACGTTGTGAAGAGGCGAAAAGTTTGGGGTGTGATGGCATAACAGTGTTTTTCCCATTTTTGACAAGGGTAGTAAGATGTCAGGATCCTCGCAATCAATCACCTGTCAATGGGTTGTTAGAAGTTTTGATCTGCATAGAATGTTTATTTAGCCTAGCCATAAATTAGAAATGTTAGTCTGCTAAGAATGTTGGTTTATATTAATTGCTTGCTCATTCCTGCCATAAAATAGGGAAGGGAGAAAAGGGGGTAAACAGCAAGGAACAGGTGGGATGTTATCAAAGCCTGAGGTATCTACAAGGTCAAATAACCGTGAGATCCGAGGAAAGGCACAAAAAGAACCAAGCGGGAAACTGGATGGGAAGAGGGTTAAAAAGGGAACCTCTGGCTATGATAAATTCAGTTTCAGCAATCTATAGAACACTGTATGGTTCTTCTCAATAAAGAAATCTTTACTGGAAACAAACCAGTCTCCAGAGGATTTACTGGGATTGGGAATTGAGCCTTGCAGACTCTGACATTTCTTGCTGCTGTCCATCATGTTAAATATGTTTGCTTATAATGTGCAGTGCTACCTCAAAAATGTTAAAAGTTATATGATAAGTCATATTAAATCCTTACTTCCTTTGCTGCAGTCTTGTGGAAAAATTCACTTCTAATGCTAGATTTTGCTATGTAAAAGCATACTCCATAGGTGGCAATGGGGAATTTTACAATCTAAAGCAAATACTCAATACAGTGAGAAAAAAGGTAAATTTCCTTTCCATGTTTATTTTAATTTCAAGCATCATTTTGGGACTATTATGAAATTTTGGGGTTCCAATTTTGAAAATGTAAGCAAACACTTAGAATTATTATTAGTATTATTGGTCACATAGCCAGATGTTTAGACTGGATCTGGCACTTTTATCCACTTATCGAGTGCTTCCTAAGGACCTGGGATAGGCAGATGTTGTTGTCTGATGGTGTTAAAGATATTGTCACAGGATGTAAGCTGTTTCAAGTAAAGCTGCCTTTTGCAATTGACTGATGGTGATCTTGTCAATGCCAATGGTGTTCAAGTAGTGCTCCAGATGTTTTGGGATTGCACCCAAGGTGCCTATTACTATTGGTACTATCTTTGCTTTCTTTTGCCACCGTAGTTCTATCTCTATTTGCAGGTCTTTGTATTTGTGATTTTCTCCAGTACTTTCTCTTCTATTCTGCTGTCTCCAGGTATTGCAATGTCCACTATCCAGACTTTTTTGTCTTTCTTATCAACAGTTTTTAAGTCTGAGTGTTATGTGGCAGGTGCTTCTCTGTTTGAATTCTAAAGTCCCAGAGCACTTTAGTGTCTTCATGTTGGATTACTTTGTCTGTTTTGTGGTCCTGCCAGTTCTTGCTTGCAGGCAAAGGTATTTCTTGCAGTTATTCCAGTGAACCATTGTTGCTACTTTGTCATGCCGTTGTTTGTAGTCAGTCTGTGCAATCTTCTTGCAGCAGCTAACTAGGTGGTCCACTGTTTCTTCAGCTTCTTTGCAGAGGTGGCATTTGCTGTCTGTTGTTGTCTTCTCAATTCTGGCTTTGTATGCATTTCTTCTTAAGGCTTGGTCTCGTGCAGCCAGAATTAGCCCCTTGGTTTCTTTCTTCAACTTTCTTGCTGTTAGTCATTGCCAGGTCTTGTTATCTGCTTTGTCTACTAGTTTGTGTGTGTGTGTGTGCGTGTGTGTGTGTGTGTGTGAGAGAGAGAGAGACAGAGAGAGAGAGAGACTTTTCCTTGCCATGTCTCTTTTCTATTATTCATCTGGTCTTTCCTGTAGGCCAGTTTGGTCTCTTTGGTATTCAGTAAGCCTTCATGTTGTACTAGCTTCAGTTCATGTTCTTCACTATCCTTCAGATGTTCTTTGAATGTCCTTTTTTCTTCTTTAATTGTCTGACATTTCATCATTCCACACCCACCTATGTTTCTTGGTAAATAGAGTTTGTCAACATCGCTGCGTGGATGTAGGGCATGATTCATTGTCATTATTTTTCTGGTCTTCCTATCCATGGCTTTTAGTTTTGCTTGAGTCCAGTCCAGCTGTGTATCTAATGACTGGAATTGCCCAGGTGTTAATTGAATCTGGATTTTAAGATCTTCTTCACTCTCATGATGTATACTAAACTTCTTCTTGACTTCAATGTGCTTAATGTTGTAAGCTTGAAGGATGCCCAGGTATTTGTAGTGATCCAGAGTCTTGATGCTATTTCCATAGGGCAACTTGATTCCTTCAGTTTTTTTCTTTTTTTACCATTTTTCCCCTGTTGATGGTAAGGGTGGCATATTTGTCCAATCCAAACTCCATTGCTATATCTCGGCTGTATATTCAGACAGCGTTGAGCAGTGACTCTATTTCAGATGGTGTTTTTCCATACAGCTTCAGATCATTCATGTAAAGGAGGTGATATAGCCTGGCAGATGTAACGTCACTTATTTTGATTGAATGCTCAGAACCAGAGTATCTAAACTAGATAAAAAGCTACTATAACCTTGGCCACATTTATCCTCACACTGAGTTTTGAAAGGTTTTTTTAATCAATCAATCAATCAATCAACCCAGCAACATCAACATATTTACAAATGCTGCACATGTGATGCATAAAATAGAAAAGATTCATAATTCAACCCATTTATATAGCCTTTGCAGATATCTGTCTTCACATAAGTGGGGCTAAATGGGAGGAAGGATACTTGTCCCTCCATATTCCTATATGCCTCCCTGACAGTAATTATCATTATTTATTCATAAAATGGATATAGTCACCCATCTTAACCACATAATTCTAGATGGTGAACAGTACATATAAAACAATATCAAAACCCAGTTAAAATAATCCAAAGCAAGAAAAAAATAAGAAAGATGCTAGATAACAATTCCATAAAAACATACATATCCCCTAATGTCCTGGCTCTAATGCTTGGGGGAAAAGCCAAGTTTTAATAGCTTTCTGTTGACCAAGAGAATTGGAGCCATCCAAATCTCAGAAAAGAAACTGTTTAGATGGTCCCACAAGTAACCTGGCTCTGTTCCACATAAACCTTTAAAGAAGGTAATAAGCATGTTGTATTGTACCTGGAAGCATGCCAGAAGCCAGTGCAGCTCATGCACCAATAGTATTGCATTGGCAATCTTTGAAGGCCCCAAAACTGTGTGTTGCCTCATTTTCCCCTAGTTGAAATTTCTGTGTGTTCTTCATGGGCAGCACCATGTAGATTGTGTTGCAGTAATACAACTAAGAAGTAATTAAGTTATGAGTGAGTGAACAGAGGCTCCTGGCCAGAAACAGGTACAACTGGTGCACAAGATGAATCTGTCCAAAGGCCCCCTTGGGCTGCCACCTGCTCTTTAAACAAGAGCCATGAGTCCAGAAGGACTCCTAGATCTTGTACTAAATCTGACTGGGGAAGTGCCATCATCATATATTTAACCACGAAGTGTTATGTTTTGGGAGACGGGCAGTTATATAAATTTGCTAAATAAATAAATAAACAATATCTGCAAAGGGGCTACAAGCATATTTTCCTGGGTATACTAAATCCAACCCCTAAAAGAGCACTTGATTATGCCACTGAAATTCAGAGACAAAACACAACGGCTGGCAGTTTGATTGTCTATGCTATTTAGCCAAAAACAAAGAAAAGTACAAAAAATAGATGAAATAAGGTTTCACAAAGATTAACATACATATTTTGAATGCCAAACTCCCAGTCCAAACCCTTAGGACAAAAATTTCATCTTTATCTTCCAAGGTCACTGCATCAATGCTGCAGCCCTTCAGCCTTGGAGACTGAATTTGAAAGGTTAGTCTCTGATGCAAAAGATTTCCCACATTGTCCTAATGTATTGTGATGAAAACCATCTACTGTGAATTGAATGAAGCATTTATATTCTGGATGCCATAATAGTTAATATGAGTTAATGTGAGTAATATTTTATATAGCTGTTATAGGTTAGGAACATATTGTTCATAATGATACATTTCAGATAGACTATGGTATGATGTTTGGAGATTTACAAACAATGTTGCTGTTGTTGTTGTTTCATGTTGTCTGATAGTTAGTGTTCTTATACTGTGACGTCTTGCTGCTTCTAACTGTGCCCTTTATAATACAGATGGTAAATTTTGACTTATTTTGATTTATCTGCACATTACGTATAGAGACGAAAACATGTTACCTTAATGGTTTTAAACCCTTTCTTTTCCTTACCAATGCTGTAAAAAATACAAATATAAAAGAAATAGAAGAATAATATGTTCTTAATAGAATATGTAGACTACAATGTATCCTTTCATTTATCTCTAGGGATTCAGATGAAAAAATTTCCTAGCACTACATAAAGATACTTAAATATTGGAGTTGCATGCAAAGCATAAATTATACCACTAAGCTATAACCTGTCCTTAAATATGAAGCTGATAAATGACAGTAGCATTCTTCATCTTATACAATATGTATGTTCAGTTTCAATACTTCATGCTAAGCACACTGCTTGGAATCAACTCCTACGGATACTAATGGAGCTAGGTTCTATATAAATGCCTTGGATCAAAACCTGAGGCTCATAATTAAATGGATTTGAAAAACGAATGAGAGCTTTCTTTAGAATAAACTGATAAGTATACTTTGATTAACTGGACAATTACCAGATTTTGTTTTGTTTTTGCAGAGTATACCTATTATATTTTATTTGACTACAACTGAACCAGTGAAAATATATTGGTAGTGAAGATTTTATTTCTAGGAGTTCAGTTTCTTGCTAAATTTGTCTCTTATAAAGCTATCTGTTTAAAATATGTAAATAAGGGCTATCAAGGAATGTTAAAAATAATCTATAAGGAATATCCTTCTACTCTAATGTACTATCTAAATGTCAGCAATTACAGGAGATGAAGGATAGTAAGGTGAGCCTACTTTGAATTTAATTTCAAGAAGGTGCTTTGGAGTTTAGAAGATGGAAACACAGCATCTGTTTTTAATTCTTTAAACACTTTTTCCTCAGGTTCATGTGACAGTTACAGAGGGCAATTATATGGCTTTAGGAAAAGATGCAGTTCCTTTAAGGAGTTACATACAGGTGCTAAAGAGTTGCACTAATATCTTCATGCTCTCTGAAGCATTGTTTCCAAATTATTTCCAAAATGCTTAATAGATTGGTACAACAGTGTATTTAATACTTTGCTTTGTTTATCCCTCTGTCATTTATATATGTACTATACATTTGTGACTTCATCTCGTTCTGCATGAATTTTGGTTAAACAAGTTTCCAAGTATGAAGTGATGTAAAACAACCTGTGCAGAAACAGCTCTGCAATTAGTCAAAGTAAGGTGACTGTCTAGATGGCAGATATCTGTAAGAGAGTACATCCTGATTTCTCCTAACCTAGCCATCCATCCCCCCCCCCCCCCCCCGGTTGTCTGACATTCTAACAGTCTAACAACATACTAGCTCCTCAGTTAACAAAGGTCTTCTCTATGTTCCTTGTCCTGATATTTTAAATCTGGAACAATTTGGAAAGGATCAGAAGAAGGAACCTCAGAACATTGCATGAACTCCAGCAGGCATTACATATATGCTTCCATTGTTCTGCTTTTGTGATAGATCAGTGTTTGTTAATGTGCTATAGGTAGCAAAAACTGCAAGATGAGCAAGCAGCAGGAGTTTCTGTAGTTGTAAAACCACCAACTATCCCTTTTTTTTTCCTTTTATGTGGTCATTTATTTTGTTCTTCAAATGTTTCAGAATTAATAAAAAAGAAAAATGTTGAAAAATAAATAAATAAAAACAAAAGACAGATGGAAATATTTCCCCTTTTCAGATTAAAACTCAAATACTAAAAGATAAAATCCAGGATTAGTTCCAAGATAAAAACTGGTTTTAATAAGTGGCTACCTAGGTGGATTTGGTTTGTGATGGATATCAAAATGGCCTTGAATTCCCAAGTTATGTCTTGACCTAAGTCTATGATGAGGTCCAACACTTCAGGCATGGATGCAGTGTGCAGCAAGGAGGATGATATAACAACAGTCCCACAGCTTTACTCTCCAGCCCAATCTCACATAGAAGGTCTCACACAGGCTCATCTGCAGACTAGTACCCTTTATCATCTATAAGATATCCTTGATGACAGTGGCACTTAAGCCATTTCTACCTTAGAATCATAGCTAATGGAGCACCTGCAAATGGAACATAGCAGCTTCATTATGGGTAGACCTTGAATTTATTAACACCAGCCAGAGCCCAGAGAACTCTGAAACTCTACTATCTGGTATCCATGATGAAATTGGAGGAGTGGAAAAGGAAGCTGAAATAAGAGTTTTCATCCCTCTTCCCTTCCCTTCTGATTCCTGCCATATCTACCTCTGCCCATCACAACTCTGATGACACTCCAGTCTTCCAGTCCTCCTTCATCCTCCCAAGTTTCTGTTTATTCCATATTTCCTAAAAGAAGATAATACAATCACATAGGGGACAGGAATAAAAAACTCAACCTAACCATTCTCCTCTGTACCATCTTCAACCAACTTCTAAGGCCACCTTAAATAAATTTATATGTAGCCACTTCCATCCACTTTCCCTCAACCCCCATCCAAATTCTAAAACCTCATATTACCCCCACTTCAGATTTGGCTGTCACCGAAATCCAAAGGTGCTGACATTCCTTTGTCCTCACTCTTACTTTGGGGATATTTCCACCTACCATCTAGAAGAGCCTACATTCCTCTCAAACCTACTCCAAGTGCGATCTTCTTAACTCCTACTTACTTATCTAAACATTTCCTCTAATACCAAGTTTTTAAACATCTGTGGATTCATACTCTGTTGCTCACAATGGTAGATTATTGTCTCCATGATCTAATGGCCTTCATCGTTACTTCAATGGACATACAGGTAGTCCTCGGGTTACAATGGCAATTGGGACCAGGATTGCCATTGCTAAGTGAACTGGTCATAAAGCGCAACATAATATGACCATATCACATTGATGGCAATCCTGGTTGCTGTCATAACCCCAGGACATGCAGGTCATTAAACAGAAAGAGGTGGGAGTCCCAGGTAAGAAGCACAGGACAATGCATGGGCACTAAGGAGGGTGTGGGGGGGGTGTCACTGGTGAGCAGCCAGTAGGTAGTGTGGCCATGTCGGTGGGGGCCGCAGGAGGGCCAGTGGAGGCCTTGGGCAGGTCAGTGGAGGCCTTGGTGGGGCAACAGAGGCTGTGGGTAGGTGGGGTTAGGGTGCTGTGGACAGGTGCATGCTACAGAGTGCAGAAGGTGGGGGTGCTGTGGAGTATGAGATCCCTGGGATCTTGTATTCTGTAGTGGGCTCCTTGGGAGAAAAAAGCAGTGGGAGTGAGTTATTGGGAGACTTGCAACCTTCCCTGCTGGCTTCCCCATTGACTTTGCTTGTGGGAAGCTGACAGGGAAGCTCACAATTGGTGATCATGTGATGTAGCTTGCTGCGATATCATAATCACAAGACAGGCCCCCAAGTGCC
This sequence comes from Liasis olivaceus, assembly GCA_030867105.1. Classification (NCBI taxonomy): domain Eukaryota; kingdom Metazoa; phylum Chordata; class Lepidosauria; order Squamata; family Pythonidae; genus Liasis; species Liasis olivaceus. Next base: position 32,922,627 of record CM061354.1, on the reverse strand, counting down.
CAGATTGTGATCACGTGACTGAGGGGTTCTGCAATGGCCAGAACTTCAAGGACCGGTCATAAGTCCCTTTTTTTCAGCACCAACATAACTTTGATCAGTCACTGAATGAGGCATGGCATTGCTCAGTGCAGTGATCTAAAGGTTAATCAAGACCATCTTGCTTCCCAAGCACTGGCACCAAACTTCAATCTGCTGTCAGCTTCAGAGTCTGTTCTTGAAGCTTTTTGCATACCACTGTCCATTCCAAAGACATAGTGACAGCACCCAGCTTCATCAACCATGCTTTTTTGTGTGACTCCAAGCAGCTTGGTCTTGTCCAGCTACTTGTGCAGCTGCTATTCCATTGATCCTTCATACTGTCCATAATTTCATTACCTTTACCTTCAGTCCCCTTCATTATTCCCATCTCTGTTGCTTTCAGGAGAAGAATATATGGAAATGAAAATCATGACAGGGCAGACCGAAGGTGTTCTTTTTTTGCAATGGCCAATCATATGCTTAAGAAAGTTCCAAGTTTAATAGATATGCAAATTATCTTTCCCTTTGATTACCCTCTTTTATCCAGTTTTTTTTTTAATTTATTTTATTTGAAGCTAAAAAATAATAAAGGTAACATCAGCAAATGCCAAGCTTACCTTGTTAATGCAATGGTACAATATATTCCTTTCATCCAGATCTGGGATTAAATCTTGTTTCTGTGCCCTGCTGTAACTTAATACTTATATGACATCGTTTGCTTAATGAAGACTGGCAAGAAACCTATTAATGGCAACTGTCTTGCATAAAATGCCGCTGCAGGATTACAAGCCTCTTGGATGTATTACTGTACAGGATCAGGCAGCCCATCCTGTTATCCTGCTTTAATTATAAATTTGGCATTGATGTTATATAGCTGCTTTATATGTTTGGCAGCTAACTATTCATATCTATTGCTTGGAATTTCTAAATTCTTTGATTCTCTGAATATTAATTGCTTTTGAAAATAGAAAAAAGGCTGCCTAGAGAAAAGGAAAAAGAAGAGCCGCTTATCAATCATATTTTAATTTCAAAGAACCAATAATAAGTAATATATTTTTACTTGTACCTACTATTTTCTTCAACTCTATAATTAAATTGTATAACCCTTAGCAGTCTGACAATTATTGTACCCATACGCAGTCCAAAGGACTTTGAATCAAATGACCATAATGATAATATATTTCATTTTCCAAGAATAAACAAAACAATGACTTAACAACATGCAATCTAGTTCAAATTTCAGCAACAATCTACTAGTGTTTTTTTGTACTGATATCTTAGATGTTCACAATTACTTGATTTAAAATACAGTTGTATTTAAAATACATAGTTGTAAAAAGTGATCTTCATTTCTGCCTCCCCCCTACAAAATGTCTAGATTACAGTATAATTCTTCTGTTTGATGCCTTGAACCCTAAAATATAAGCAACCCAGGCAACATCAAACTTGGCAATTCTTATTTTCCAACATGTCCACATTCCTGGTATGACCATCAGAGAACACTGAAACTACGTGTCACAAGACTTGCTGTATCTGATGTACTGTATACGGAAATGCTATTATTTCTGGATTTTTGATTTGGGTTCAGGTGAAAAAATAGTCTACCTTAATTAGAAGGAGAACTACATTATGTTAGAGAATCATAGGTCAAATCACATTAGAATGCTTCCTATTTTGAGGTTAACTTTTCAGTGTTCTAAAATTTATAGGAAAACAGATCCCAAGCCACCTTGGAAGGTAAAAATGTTCTTAGCTCTTTAAAGATGCTTGCAGTTCCTCAGAATGTATTAGCATTCAGAGATCCTAAAGCAAAATAAGCAGGACATACTTGATGCTTATAACATGTTATTGTAAGCATGAAAGCAATTATACAATTAGAGGAAAAATAGATTATCTTCATGTTGATACATTTTGTATTTAAGTGTGGAACTATTGTCAGCTGACATCTGTCTGTAAAACATATTCATTCAGACTCAATTTTCATCAATTTTCTGTGCCTGCAATAAAATACACCTCCTGTGAAGTCTGTCTAGATCTGTGTGATTCACTACATGAGTCTCTAATGAAGTATAAGTAAATGTGATGCTGATATTTATGTGTGGCAAAGTTTCTATGTGGTATGTGTGTATCCAAAGTTGTGAGTATGCTGTATAGATACTGTGTAGCACTGCAATCTAATGTCTAAATAGATTTGTATTTAGCGTTGCATTTTAATTGGCAGCCTGTCATTATAAAGCCTTTGTATTCTCTGAGTAGTGTTAATAGATATCAGTAAAAACAATTCGCTAAAATCCAGTTTCAAAAATGTAATAGGCCAAAGTGCAATCATGCAGATCATTTATGGATATATTTGGACAAAATGATCATTCTGAATGATATAGCCAGTCATATTACATTTGTGCTATAAACATAGGAAGAAATAATAATTCTGACAAAGGAAGGATATCACAAATAATTACTAATGCATCAAATATATAGCATGGAACAACAACTATCTTAGTAAGCAAGCTGTATATTTCTTGCATATTACAAAACAATGCTCAAACTATATTTCTGTCAAAATTTTCTTCTGCTTTTGATTTACTATTATCATTCAGTCTGATGGAAAAGAAAACTATTGCTTTTTCCCCCAAAAGTAGAAGAAAATTTCAGCAACATTCTCATGCTCAAAATTCCTGCACTTAGCATAGCTATAAGATTTTATAACTCATTCCTGCATGTTTTTCACTGTATGGTTATCTTCCTAGTAATGTGCAGCATCCCTGGATTTCCATATTTTAATTATCCTCTTTGCAGAACTTAGACCATCTTGGCTATTGCAAAAAAGCTAAGAAAGTTTAGACTTGATTAGGACCTGGACAGAAGACACCATGAACCCCACAATTGTTGACTAGACTAGAAATTATCTCTGAAGAAAGCATCATCAGACAGAAATTGCTCAGGGATTTTCAGATCAGGCAGCCAATTAAGCTGAAAATTATGTGACTTGAAAAATAGGACTCAAATCAAGTACATTTTCAAGAATCTCTGAATTAAAAAAAAAAAAAAAAATCTCTTTCAGAGGAAAACTCCTAGGAAATTGGAAAAGAGAAGGGAAGACTAAAGTGAAGCAAAGATATCCATTGACTTCAGTTATTACAGGGCTAGCGGAATGTCATTTTCCTTCTCAGAAGTTGTCCAAATTCTAAGGAAATTCTACAATAGTACTCATGCCATTCATAAAGAAAATGTTAGACATCTTTGTGGAATGGGGATCTGATGTGTGCATATATTCATGTGTCTATATCTCTCTGTGTGCTTGTGAATATGAATTATATACAGTATATCTATATCTATATCTATATATAATCTGATATATATATATATTCTATCTATCTATCTGATATATCTATATATATAGATATATTTATCTATCTAGATATATGATCTATCTATCTATCAATCTATCTACAGTATGATACGTGAGTGTGTGTGTGTGTGTATGATTGATGTATATATATGTAGTGGCTGGATAGCGTAGTGGTTACAGCACTGCCCTTTGACGCAGGAGACCAGGGTTCAAATCCCAGCTGGTACCTATCTTACCAGTAGGGGTCCTTGGGCAAAGATCCCCTGTCTCTTCAACTTCTACCTCAAATATGAAAGTGACATGAACAAAGAGAGTCATACTGGCTCGAATGTCACCCTGATTAATAAGGTCCATGCCAGATGTTGGGGAACCAGGAAAATCTGACCATAAGTGGGCTACTGGAAGAAACCATACATGGATAAGACAAGAGAACCTGGAATTGATTGAATGCTACTATAACAGTAGACCTAATGAGAAGGGATATATGAAACATTTGAGGGAACTATGGATATACAGAACTGCATCTACACTAACTGAGAAACAGCTAGCTACCCAACACTTCAACATAGTGAAGAGGAAGCTGCTCTCACAACTTGAGATAGACGAAACTACACATTACATCCCAGACTCAAGAAGACCTGGAAGAACAACTGGATGTGCAGCCATTATCTGAAGCTAGAACATCACAGCCACCCCCTCCACTACAGACCACAGCAGCTGATATGAAGTATAAGATCATGAATAAACTAGCTACAGTCAACCCTTGACACTGATTTCCAAGGCTCAGTGGAAAAGTACCATCAGATAACATGCTAGAAGATGCTAATAGAGCCCTCACGACAATCCTTAGTACCACCAGAACTCAAATCAATGAACTGGTTTACATTACAGCCACTGTGATCCTGGAGATGCTTGGCTACACAAACAATAAGAACAGCAGTACATACCTTCCTGGAAAATGAGGTTGGAGGCTGAGATCAAGGCAACTGGGAGAGAAGTCAGTCAGCTGGTAGAATTATGGAAGGGTGTGGAGAATAAGGATAAGTTTAGAGTCTGCTAAACAAAGGTTCACAGTACTGGCTACTAGGCTAAGGAGATACACTAGAGAAGCAGAGGCCGAGAAGATAAATGCCCTCCAAAGACCCATCCAAGGTATACTCCCAAATGCAGTGCAACAATCCAGTAACAGCAGAGCCACCAAGAGCAGAAACTGAACAATACTGGAAGAACATATGGGAGAAATACAAGATACATAACACCAGTGCAAAGTGGCTATAGGACATGAAAGCAGACCACAGCAATCTCCCAGAACAAGAACAAGTCACCATCGTAGTAGAAGACATCTAACAGCAGGTCAAGAACATAATTCAAAACAGCACCTGGCTGGGACATAATTCACACCTACTAGCTAAAGAAACCAACAGCGGTGCATGAACACCTAGCAGCATAGCTGAACCAGCCGCTAGCAGTAGGCTCCCACCCAGATTGGCTAACACAAGGAAGGACAGTGCTGATCATGAAAGACCCCCACAAGTGAACAGCACAGTCCAACTACTGGCCAACAACCTACCTCCCCACAACATGGGGAACCAAGATACAGGACCATATGGGCCAGTACATGAGCACAGCTCAGAAGGACATTTGGAACAACACCAGAGAATCAAAACACTGTTTGCTCATAGAGCAGTTGCTGGAGACTCAAGGTCTAGACAGACCAATCTGAGAACAACCTGGATGAACTACAGGAAAGCCTATAACTCAATGCCACACACATGAATCTATGAATGCCGGGTGCTATACAAAGTCAACAGGACACTAAGGACCTTCCTCAAGAAGTCAATGGGACTGTGAATGATAACACTGGAAGTCAACTCAAGACAGCTTACACCAGTGGCCATCAAGTGTGGCATATACCAAGGTAATGCTGCTGTTCTGCATAGGATTGAAACCTCCCCCCCCCCCCCCGCCAACCAGATAATCACAAGGACTGGATAGGGATACAAGTTCAAGAGTGGAACTACCATCAGCCACCTCCTTTACATGGATGACATCATTCTGTATGCTAAGAGTGAATGAGACATCGACTTGCTGATCCACCTGACATGGATCTACAGTGAGGACTTTGGGATGTCATTTGGACTGGACAAGTGTAGCTGGATGGTAGGAAAGAGAGGAAAGGTAGTTAAGACTGATGGGGTGGAACTACCAGCAGGCCACATAGCAGACATAGAGAAAAGCTACAAGTACCTTGGTATCCCATAGTCACATGGGAACCACAATGAGTAGCCAAGCAAGACAACAACATCCAAGTACCACCAAATGATAAGACAGGTCCAAAAGAGCCAGCTCAATGGGAATCCATGCCATCAACACATACTCCCTGCCTGTCAGGTTCAGCCCAAAGAACTCCATGAGATAGTGCAAATACAGTTCTGTTGTGTTTATTAGCTTCCACCTGAAGACAGAAATCTCTTCAGACTGAACCTAAGTTCCAAAGCCAGCAAGCCGCAATTCCTTAGGGTGCTGCCAGTCTCATCTTCTTAAACTTCCCACGCTCCTGTTGGGGGCTAAGGAAATGCTTATCTCCCTGAGCATGGCCTTCATAACACCATTCCATCACACTGCCAGTCATCAGATATCCTGTCAATATAGTGAGTTGGCCAAAGGAGGACATAGAGGGTGCTGATGTGAAGACCAGAAGCTCCTCACAATGCATGGAGGTTTCTACCCCAAATCTAACATCCAGAGTCTGTACACCAGCCAGAAAGAGGGCGGGCAGGATCTGGTGAGTGCCAAAGATACTGTCCTGGATGAAACCCAGGACATTCAGGTGTAAATCAGTAAGATGGCACCCAAAGATGAGCTGCTGAGAAAATGCCTGAGGCAGCAACAGACATGGGAGAAAGATCAAACAGGAGGGAAAAACCATGGCAAGACAAGCCCTTTGCATGGGATGTACCATTGACAGATAGCTGAGGTGGCTGACATTGGGAAATCCTACCAGTGGCTGGAAAGGGCTGGACTAAAAGACAGCACTGAGCCACTGATGATAGCAGCACAAGAACAGGCACTAAGCACCAGATGCATAGAAGCAGAGACCACACAAGAAAGGACCCAAGGTGCAGATTGTGTGCAGAGGGCTCACAGACAGTCGAACACATAATGGCAGGGTGTAAGATGCAGGCAGGAACAGCATACACTGATACGCACAACCAAGATGCTGGCAGGAACATCTGCACAGTGTATGGGCTAGACCCTTCCAAGCCTAGATGGGAGATCCCACAGAAGGTTGTGGAGAATAAGTGGACTAAGTTCCTGTGAGACTTCCATATCCAGACGGACAAGAAGATATTGCCAATGCACCAGACATCATGGTAGTAGAGAAGGACCAGAAGATAGTGGTGGTGATAGATGTAGCAGTGCCAAGTGACAGCAACATCAGGAAGAAGGAGTATGACAAGCTGAAGAAGTACCAGGGCCTGAAGGAGGAATTTGAGAGTTTGTAGAAAGTAAAAGCCAAAGTGGTCCCAGTGGTGGTAGGAGTACTCAGGGCTGTGAACCCTAAGCTGAGCGAGTGGCTCCAACAGATCCCAGGAACAACATCAGAGCTCTCTGTCCAGAAGAGTGCAGTGTTAGGAACAGCTAATATACTGTGCAGAACCCTCAAACTGCCAGGCCTCTTGTAGAGGGCTTGAGATTGAGGAAGACACATACCACCCATAGGGGTGAGAGAGGATTACACACACACACACACACACACACACACATACCTATGTACATGAGAGGGAGGGGAAAAAATTCCCGAGAATACCGTGGATAGCCAAGGAAACAAAGAAATGGATCATCAAACAAATAAACCCAGCATTCTCACTCGAGGAACAAATGACCAGGCTCAAATTATCCTACTTCAGGTGCTTTATGGAGAAGACTTTAATGGTGGGAAAGATAGAAGGAAAGAGAAGATGACAGTGGATGAACTCAGTTACAGTGATGATGATGTTATTATTATTATTTTCAAAAGTTGGCTTATTGCAGCATTTTATTTTATTTATTTATTTATTTAGAATTGTTCCACAGTTCCAGATAAAAGCAAAAGTAAGCTGTGTGGAAGGGAAAATTCTAGAGCAGGGAGTGGTACAATGGATGGTAGAGAGGAAGCTTTCTAATTTGTCTGCCAGAAAATGAGCGATTTTGAATGGCCACGTTCATTATGATAACTATGTCATGATGAACTATTTCATGATAACTATTTCATGAATAGGTAAACCTATACATGGCACCTGTTGATAAGTAAACTTATAACATCCTCACCACATTACAAGTGTTCCCCCCACACTAATATATTGCAGATCCCTTGGCTAATACATGGTAATTTGCAGAAAGCCATGATATAAAGTGATGTTAAGGAAAAAAATATGAGACTAAAACTGTCATACAAAATGCAGCATCTTATCTAACAATCTATACTGTTTCATGTATGATGTGAAAAATTTTAGTTTGGAAGCAATCTGAAGGTGACATAATATGCTGAATATTGAATGAAACTTTGCAGAGCATTGACAAGAATAATTTATATTTTAAACCTTCACAACATTGATTTTAAAAAAGTAACAATGCATACTTTCTGCACTTTAGGGCACATTGCCATTAATTTTCCAACAGTTTCTATTCAAGCATTAAAAGATGGGAAACTGATTCTTCTTCATCTTCATCATCCTTATCAAGAGATGGTTGAATGTTTCATACTATTATCAGTTGTCCTTCCATTCAGACCAGTGTTCCTTTACTTGTGTTTGGTTTCTCTAAACTTGTAAAAATTGTTAACAATGACAACTTGTAAATAGTAATTTGCATCCTTGTCCCAATTGGTCTGGCATCTCTATTCTTCCAATTACCTATTATATATTTTCCCTTACTTTGGCATGTCTTATAATCATAGACTAATTATATCTATTTGTGTTTAACAACAGCATTTCTAAGTCCAGTTTTGTTTATTTATTGCAAATGAATTTCTAACTTAAAAATAGCTTCAATATTGAAGTTCAATATCTGAACTTCAGTGTCATATAGCAAAGTGTTTCCTACGATGCCTTTGTGGTTTATGAACTGAAATTATTAGTAATGTTTCCCTTGTCTCATATAACTGAGGCCTATGAATTCTGTAATCTATAGGGGATTGCTCTATAAACCACTCTGTCAAATGCAACAGATCAATAAATAAAATGCAAAGGTTTGGAGTCAATAGAGGAATGTTTCCATCTTTATTTTATATTCTCTGTCTCTTGGTTTCTCAAGTGTTGTGCAAAACTTTCAAGATCCTTTTCTAAACATGGCATGATGCCACACAGAAGCCTTATAAATCACTAGAAGGGTGACTACTTACAGTAATTTCCTTCCTGGTGCTTCTTGGTGCTATATACATATAATAAAACAGCAATAGAAACATAACTAATCACATGATGATATAGACCAGCAAGTAAGCAGTCACAGGATTGAATATTTTTTGTTGAGTGGGCAGTGATAGAGTGTTACATCTAGTGTTATATTAAATGGGTTTTGCTTTCACTTCCAAAACTATTTCAGGAAGTGCATGCAGGTTGGAGAGAAGAGAGGAAAGAGGTGTGTGTGTGGGTGTGTGTGTGTGTGTATTCAATGGGACAAGACAATTAATATAATCCAGGATTTCCTAATATTGTAATTCAATTCTTATTTCCCTTTTTTCCTATTATGGAAATTGTTAATTTCATACTTTTCCATCCTCTCCTCCTCCTATTTGTGTGGAAAGGAGGGTAATAGAAGAAGAGAGTGAAAGGTATAACAAGGAAAAATATTGTATAAAATCAGAGCAGCAAGGCAAAAGGCATTGTACTTACTCTAATAAATATATAAAGTAGCTAAGAGTTTTAACTTTGTTATACTCAAATGCTTTGCATGAAGTTACAATGCACATTATTGTTTTGAAGTCAGTAGAATGCCCTGAAATGTTAGGGTGACATGAAAAATTATGGGATCATTCAAAGAGATTCATTCAGCAGAGAAGAATAATGGTACAGTGTGAATAAAAGTGTGAAAAGGTTCAATATTCTAGGCTCAAAGTGTCCCGCTCTAATCAGCTAATGAATCCATAACACCTGCAAAGGGTTCCTGAGCCTTGAAATGGTCTCTAAGGCTGGTTCAGTAGGAATCACAAGCATGGGAAAGACTGCTGACCTGACAGTTGTGCAGAAAACCATCATTGACACCCTCCATAAAGAGGGAAAGCCCCAAAAGGTAATTGCAAAAGAAGTTGGATGTTCCCAAAGTGCTGTATCAAAGCACATCAATAGAAGGTTATGTGGAAGGGAAACATGTGGTAGAAAAAGGTGCACAAGCAGCAGGGATGACCGCAGCCTGGAGAGGATGGTCAGGAAAAGGCCATTCAAAAGTGTTGGGGACTTTCACAAGGAGTGGACTGAGGCTGGAGTTAGTGCACCAAGAGCCACCACACACAGACGGATCCTGGACATGGGCTTCAAATGTCGTATTCCTCTGGTCAAGCCGCTCCTGAACAACAAACAAGGTCAGAAGCGTCTTACCTGGGCTACAGAAAAAAAGAACTGGTCTGTTGCCCAGTGGTCCAAAGTCCTCTTTTCTGATGAGAGCAACTTTTGCATCTCATTTGGGAACCAAGGACCCAGAGTCTGGAGGAAGAATGGAGAGGCACACAATGCACGATGCTTGAAGTCCAGTGTGAAGTTTCCACAGTCTGTGTTGATCTGGGGAGCCATGTCATCTGCTGGTGTTGGTCCACTGTGCTTCATTAAGTCCAGGGTCAACGCAGCCATCTACCAGGAGATTTTGGAGCACTTCATGCTTCCTTCCACAGACGAGCTTTATGGGGATGCTGACTTCATTTTCCAGCAGGACTTGGCACCTGCCCACACTGCCAAAAGTACCAAAACCTGGTTCAATGACCATGGGATTACTGTGCTTGATTGGCCAGCAAACTCGCCTGACCTGAACCCCATAGAGAATCTATGGGGCATTGCCAAGAGAAAGATGAGGGACATGAGACCGAACAATGCAGCGGAGCTGAAGGCCGCTATTGAAGCATCCTGGTCTTCCATAACACCTCAGCAGTGCCACAGGCTGATAGCATCCATGCCACGCCGCATTGCGGCAGTCATTGCTGCAAAAGGGGCCCAAACCAAGTACTGAGTACATATGCATGCTTCTACTTTGCAGAGGTCCGATATTGTTCTATTTCCAATCCTTGTGTTATTGATGTTATGTAATATTCTAATTTTCTGAGATTGTGAATTTGGGGTTTTCATAAGCTGTACGCCATAATTATCACAATTATACCAAAGTAAGGCTTGACATATCTCGCTTTGCATGTAATGCGTCTATCTCATATCTTGGTTTCACCTTTTGAGTTTTCATACTGACATAAATGAACATTTGCACGATATTCTAATTTTTCGAGTTTCACCTGTAGATAAGCTTTAGCGATTATGTAAATAAATTTATTACCATTGCAACTAATTGGAATGAAACGGTTAAAAATGCTAAGAAAAAAATCAGTAATGGTAAATTAATTCAATATTCCTCAATCTCAGCATGGACCCAGCTGCTCTGCAACTTCCAAGACAAATGAAATCTCAGAAATTTTCCTGTTAGAGCCCTTGTAAGATGGGGATTGTATTGTCCTGTTAGTAAACTTGACAAACACTTTTAAATGAACACATATAGAAAGCTGTTGTAAGAGTGACAAGCTCCTGTGAAAGTGATTTGGGTTATTTAAGGAATAACATATCTTTGTTCTACACATTTGTATTCAGCTTCTCTCTCTCTCTCTCTCTCTCTCTCTCTCTCTCTCTCTCTCTCTCTCTCTCTCTCTCTCTCTCTCTCTTTCTCTCAATACCAGCATGAGAGTTAATGGTCCATCAGATGTCTTTTGAGGATGGGAAATGCTGATGCTGCATTGACTGTAGGGACATTAATAGGAGAATGACTCAATATTTAATAAAAATGAACCTTCATGCTTGGCTAGATTTTATGAGCCTATTATTTGAAAATTATTCAAATTACCACTCACCTTTTAGAATCTATTTCTCCCTCCAACTGTGAATTATTATTGTTATTGTTTATAAACCTCTCTTTTTTGTGTGGGAGAAACTGAAATGCTATAAATCTGTTTTGTCTATTTTGCTTTAGGACAACTGTCTTTCATGTTATACACAGCTGTTACTAGTTGAGCATGGATGGAACACTAGCAGGAATAAGAAAGTACTCTTATGGGGAGGGCAAGTATTATGCTAAAATACATTTGCATATAGAAAGGCTTATATTTAATATTTAATATTTTCCTGTTAAATAATCTAAGATAATGTTAGAATATACTCTGTCTCTGATCTTCCACCAAATATCCATTTCCTGATTTTTTTGAGGCAAGCTACACACATAAACTTTAGAAGTCAACTGTGGGTTTAACATGGTTTTAAAATCACTTCACAACTCAAAATCAAGGCCCAGTTTGGCAACATGAAAATGAAAAGCCAGGAATGGGACTTAAAACCATTAACTGAATTCTTATAAATGATTTCAGGTTCTTTGGTAGTTTTGTACAGTTATATCACACTTACCACTTCTCAAGGAACAGGCAGAGGAAAAAATGCATACACTGATAAAGTAAAATGTGCTGTATTGCTTTTATGTCACTATATATTTCACTGAAGCTGTATTTGTTAGTTTGAGTCCTAGCATGATCTCCAAGGCATTGGATATCCGAGCCAATTTTATATTAAATAACCCATTGTGTTTTCCCAAAAAAGATTCCAGTATGGAAATTATCTGCACCTTAAAATTTGCAGTAGAAAGCTCCATACTTTTGCAAATGGATGAAACAAATGTCTGAGGAGTTAAATGAATGTTATCTCCAAACCCCAGCAGGGAGCTTTCCTGCCAATTTACAATAGGATAAACCTGATAGAGGAAAAGAGTTTGGGGATTTTTTGGTTGGTTTGTTTTTGGGTGACAACTTCATTTAAGTTAATATTATTTTGCCTTTCAGCCATTTCTCCAACAGACTCTAAGGTTCAAAACAGTTCACATAATCCCACACCCATTTCTTTCATCTATTCCCTTCTTCAAAGGTAAGGCCATAAGAGATAGCTTCCAGGTCCTGTTTTTATGTAGACCCACACTGCCACTCTATTTCTCAATACTTTCCCTGCCTGCTACTGATAAAAATTTTCTCAGCAGAGTTCTATTGCTTTGGGGGAAAAGTGTAGAATTCTTTCTCTTTTAAACCTATCCATTTGCTGCACAGACGTCCATGGCAGTGCAGAATGCACCTTTTGGAAGCATCCTGTTTGCTCTTTGCTCTAATGTCCAACTTTTCCCATTTTGTTGGGAGTCTGTGGTTCAGGGTAGCTGTAACAGAGACTGAAGTTTTTTTTTCTGTACAGGCAGAGAAGGAGTCTCCAGAGATTTATGCATGTGGAAGAACTGTTTTTTTAAAACTTTTTTTTATTATTTTATTTTCTGCATTTCTGCTACTTCATGCCTTAGGCAGTGATTGGAATGAATACAGATGCTATTGTTTTATTTCCTTGCTCTAATAATTTTATGAATCCTGGTCTGATGGTCTTTTGTCATGACTGAGCCTCCCTTTAGCACTGATGTCTTTCCTCTGTTTCAAGGGATTGAGAGAGACTTATCTGTAAGGGGGAAAAAGCAAATTTTGGGAGATAATATTAAAGCAAATGGCTGTTCTGTCCCCCCCCCCCCTTAACATGGATATAATGGCAAACCATAGATAATACATTTTTCTTTGAGTTACTCAGAATAAACAACTTAAGAGCACTCAAGTGTGTGTTTTCCATAGTTTATTTGGAAGTGAACACATTACAGTGGTTGAAGGAAGTTCTTTATGATTTCGGGTCTTAAGAATGTACTGCAAGATATGATATTCAGACTGTCTATTTAAGTGTTCAAACTTCCATTCCCTTATGTTCTGATATTTCTGCAGAAGTAAAATTCCTTTTTTGGCTGGTTGTCTAAGAGTATAAAAACAAGGTTACAGTCAAGTATAATGAGTGCAAAATAATATGCACAGTAATCATCTAATATCCATGCAATAATTGGTTATCCCAATTATTGCAGCTGCTGCTGCCGCCACTGTTTTTATTATTACTATCCTCTGCTATACCTTATCTATATACCATATAGCCTTATCTTTAGGGGGAAACTGGCTGTCCACTGGCTGTGACCAATCTGTTTACATTACAATTACATTACAATTATTTATTGCATTTGTACCCTTCTCTTCTCATAAGGAACCAGGGAAGCCACTGAAATTTATAATCTGTGATTGGAACTCATTTGATTTCAGATTGGGCTTAGCTAACTGATATATATTTTTCCCCCAAAAGTTGAGACATAGTTCATCTGTTTCCTACAATCCCACCTCCAATGAATGATTTTAAGAACACTTAGCATTTTGTGATGTGATGTGATGTAATGTAATGGCTCAGTTCCTCATCCGATTCATCTGTTAGTCTCTACCCATAAACAGCCAAATTTCCTTACCTAGCTGTATTGCCTACTGTTATGTTATGAAGCTGTCTCTTTTTCATTCCCTTAGCTGGATGAATTGGCCATAATAGCAAGAGATGTGGATTGTAGACGCATGTGATACATCATCATCATCATCATCATCATCCATTAATCCACATGCAAGGCACCTAGCTACTATCTCTCCAATGTATCATCATAGACAGGTAAACCTAGGTAATTTTAAAAAGTGAGTAGTAATAATAAATGAATAAATAAATGGTTGGTGAAATTAGGTCATATGAAATCATAGGCTCTGGAAGGGGCCATTTATGTCATGAATTTGAACTTCCTGCTGACTTAAGGAATTCAAATTAAAGCATTATTTAATGAGAAATTTACTATACTCTGAAGGGGAGATCACAACCCCCTAAGTAATTGTTTCCTCTGTAAAATTGCTCTTACAGTTAAGTTAGTGAGATACAGTGTGATATAGTGGTTACATTGTTGGACCAAGGTGAAGTCTATTCTCTGCTAGGAAATTTACTAGGTGTCTTTGGGCTATCAGTCTTTTGCAACCTAACGTACTTTAAGGGGTTGTTGTTGTGAGTTTAAAATGAGGAGAAATCTCCATTTAAGGAACCTTGAGCTCTAAAGAAAAATATTAGGATGTGAGGAAAAAAAAATGTCCTTGTAGATTTAGTTTTTAGTTCCTTCATTATATTTGTCATCCTTTTTTGAACTCATTCCAATTTCTATGAATCTTTTAGAAATTGGTTGCCCAGAGCTTTACAATAATTATCATATTGGTTTTAATTACTTTAAGTAAAAATGTCTTGATAAAGAGACCTTGGAGTTCAATAACCATTCTGTTGAATTTAAATTATTGTATTTTCCCAAACTAAAATTAAGCTATCCAATTTTTTTAATGCTTGTTATTTTTTTAAAGAGTACATGTAAAAATTCATCCCCATTTTCATGCACGTTTATACTGTGTTGATATGTGCACTGTTGTATACAATGCTGAATATGATTTTTTTAACCTTTTATAAAAATCGCACTTATTTATTTATTTAATTATTTATTTATTTATTTCTCAGACCAGTGACTCTAAATATTAAGATGTTGGTGTACATTTTCATACACACACACACACACAGAGACTTTTTACACATTTTAGTTAGGTGAGATGAATCCTCAGATTTGTGCCAGTACAATCCATGAAGGGTAATCAAATTGCATTTTGCCCTGTGATTCGGGAACTGAGCAAATGCCTTTCCCATTGATAAAATTTAGATTTTATTATCCAAGTCCAACAAGACTAGGTACTGAGACAAAGTTATTTAACACAAATATATTTATTTATAGCCTATGTTTCATGCTAGTTTTAAAATTAGTGTTAATACTGAAAATTTAGTAGAATTATTTTAAATTATAGTTTTGTGATTTCTACTTTCAGATTAAAAATCTATTAGTTTTGTATTTAAAGTGTAGAACATTTTAATCTAACATAGATAACATCTGTGAAATTCAGGTACTAACAGTGAAAGCATGAAAAGGTTTTTATGCTCACAGCCAGCTGATGGAATCATCAAAATTGATCTGTTGTCTGAAATCTTGAAGTTTTAGACTCATTAAAGTCAAATAAGTGCCTGATCCCTTTGCAGAAGAGATAACTCTCAAGATTCCAATCACAAGCTTTGTCTAGCTATAAAAATGTGTTTTTAATATCATATGTTTACTGCAGTCTTTATCAAATGTGTCTTCATAGAAAGTCAGAACACCAAGACTTTTTTGTCTGAGAATAAATGTTACCTTTGCTTAAAAATAATAAGATTGAAAACCTCATTGTGATGTGACAATTAATTTATGTCACATCTCTTAGTTGTTTCAAAGGCTGTTGGTAAATCTGATAATAGTCTAAGGAATGCCATTGAAATTCATGTTTAAAATAACTGATGGGTATTAATCTCCAAAACAGGAACAGACCTCTATGACATTTCATGCCATAAGAAAATTGTAAATTGCAACTTGGGTTGTCAGATACAACTAGTGGCTTCTGGGATACCTGATAGCAAGCCTCTACTTGACAAATTGTAAGTATTCATACCAAAGGATATAAGCATTTGAAAAATTGTAAATTAATTCAAAGATCTGGAAATAGTGCTGTAATTTCACAAAGATTGCATGGATTATTAATCTTTTACTAAAATACTGCTTAGATAGATTCATCATGTAGATGGAAACATAGTCTTGGAACAATGATCAAGTATGATTTTACTTTTACAAACATTGCATTGGGGAATATTTGTCTTGTGTTTATTCAAAGAAGGTCTTCATTTCAATTAATTAATTAAGAATTTAATGTTATGTTCCTTCCTTACCCAAAATAAAATAAAAATTTCATCCTAATGGTAATCTATGTATTGCTGCAAGAAGATACTGCATTGTATGTCCAACATGAGTATATTGGGGGGGGGGGGGGGGAGCTCTACCCCATATCAACTTCTCTTTTTCCCCACTTCTACTGAAGAACTGGACCCTGAAAAACAGCAAAGATGAACATTGTGGTCCCCTTTATCATTCTCTCTCCTTGTCACCCTTCTGAAGCTATGAAGATCCATGGAAGGTAGTACATTATATAACAATTCTCCACTATTTTAGAAAATTGCTCTTATCATGAGGAAGAGAATAAAAATGTTAGTAGAGGTGGCCAAAGCTAGCTTGCTCATACCAAACTCTCTTTTCACTTTGTAATTTTCTCATATTCATTAGAGGAGTCAGTGATATGAAATTGTCATGTTACCCCCTTTGTGCGGGGGAACTCTTCTTCAGCAGAGTAATTTGTTAGAGCAGAAAATTATTCCTGTAAACCCTGAAGCAGAATAACTAGCTTCTACTTTCAGGCATGCTCCATTAATGCTGTCTAAGAAGGAGTGGTGGCAGACAATGTAAATTTAATCCATGGCCAGGGAGAAGAATGGCCTTTTAGGACAGAGGTCATTATGAGTAATGGCCTAGGAATGTATACGGCATTTATCATATACAGGTAGTCCTCATTTAGTGACCACAATTGGGACAGGCAACTCAGTCATTAAGTGAAGCAGTCACTAAGTGAAACCTTGACTATGCTTATGGTCTTACTTTAGCTTTCCTTTCCTTTAAAGACCTGTGTAAAGTAGTGAATGTGAGAATTGGTTCCACAGTTACTTTTTCATCACTGCCATAACTGGGAACAGTTACTAAACAAGGCAATCATTAAACAATGATTACCTGTAAGTGGAAATTCTTACCTGGGTGGACTTTAAAAGTTCAGTTCAAGGCAATTGGTTGCTGGAAGGCTGCAATTGTTCCTGGACCTCTGTTTAGCCTTGGTTACGATCGACCAAATGTGTTTTTGTAATGAAAAGCAATGACAGGGAACTATAACTAATACAGTTGTGTATGCTTCCAAAATTATGAGTGCTTCAGACCTTACCCTTGTATGTCCTGTTCCCTGCCCTCCAGCCACCAGGCTTTGCTAGAAGCCTGAAAAATATGGCTCTGCTTTCATGAATCAGATCATAAAACTGTGTCTTTCATGCAACTTTTAAAACAGCAGCATTTTTTTCAGGGTCATATAGAAGCCTGAAGATGTGTTTGTGCAAGATCAAAAAATACTTTTTCTGAACCATTTTGAAGCATACACATCCTAATAATTAGATGCATGCACATAGAGAAATGCTTCATTTCATGTTCAAACATTTGTTTTTAGTTCATAATATTAAACATTTTTGCACAACCTTATGTATAATTATGAAGGGAAAACTCAAAATAGGTTTATCATTTCCCAGGCATTCATAATGGGAAAATAGGAATGCTATTTAAGAATCAGTAACAGATGGAATAAGAGATCTAGAGTCAAATACCTGCTTTAACACACACACACACACACACACACACACACACACCCTGCCATAATGCTTTCTGTCTTGGAAGAAAGCTTTAGATTTCAATATATTAAATAATAATAATTTCTTCCATGGAAGACTTCAGTGCATGGATTACAAAAAAATCCTTACATTAAAAAAGTAATATTATAATGAAATTGCTACCAACATATTATAAAGATAAAATAAGCTGTGTGAGTCAGATAAGTTTATGTGTCTTGGAATAAGTACATAAACATTTAAGTTTAACATGGCAATCATATGCTAAATGTTGAAAGTGCAGGTTTTTTTCAGTTTTGGCTTTGATAAACATGCAATCAGAAAGAACTCTCTCTCTCTCTCTCTCTCTCTTTTTTGTTTATAATAGGCCTGGATGTTTTGATTAAAATGTTTATTAGTGAAAGGTACTTTCCTACATTTCCATGACCTCTGCTAAAATATTACTGAGTATCACACAAACGATTTAATTCTATAGCTGCCTAGCACAAAGCATGTATTTTAAAGCCTTTTGAATAATCTCTGAATAGAAAATGTCCTTTCCATTCTACATTTAGGCTAATTTGTGAGATTTAGTATTTTTGGAATACTTCAAGTTTTCATGAATCTCCTAATTTTGAAAGATGAAATTACTTACATTTTAAACTAAACTTTAGAAATCATTGCATTATCACATTGGAACTGAGGTTATATAAATTTGCTATATATTATATAAATGTTTCTCAGAGGCCTAAAGAAATCCTTATTCCTATAAAGTGTATGTCTTATACTTGCTATTTTATTTAAAGAATAGAGTATATATTTTTCCCCCTAGGCTTTAAATAACTTGTCTAAAATATGACAAGTGGGAAACTAGCCTACTGTACAAATATGTAAGTGATCTCATTCTGGTTCTTGCTGTAAATGCCAACTGCAGTATACACAGGTATTATGGAAACTGTACTAGGAATTAGAAGACTTTCCAATAACTGGTTTTCTTTTCCCTGAGAGTAAGTGCCAGAAACACAAATAGGAAGCTGTTCACCATCATAGAGTTTTGAACTAAGGTCTCTTAATATATCTTGTCACTGTTGTTTATGGTAATCTAACAGTTAGGACAGCCACTGTATACTTATGTAAATTAAAGCATAATATTTCTTTTAAAACAAAGATCATTTGGTCATTGGTACTGCATGCAACAGTGCAGGCTCTACTTACTGAATTATAATTCAGCTCTATTTGTGGCATGTTCTGAATGCTCAATATGACGAATCTTTCTAGATATATTTACAAGTAATTCCACATTTACTGAGTTACCTGTCTATACTTTCACTACTACAGTTTTTAGTCAGAGTCATTATGGTTATTCATATTTGAAATATCATTATAATGCAATAGCACTTATGTCTTTTGAAGATAGAAATCTATTAATAAAAAGCAAAATCTATCCATTGTGAAGTGATGGAAATATTTATCTTGAATATTTTGATTAAAATGTTCTCTACGTTGCCTTTTTTTTTTTTTGTACAATAAAAAAGAACATTTGGATTACATTTGTTCTGTTATTTAAAAATGTTTTCTATTAGTTTATTACTTTAACGCTGTTGTGATTTTGGTACATATTTTGATATAAATCAATTCAGATATCACTATGGCTACATAGATAGTTGAATCAAATATTCTCATTAAAGTGTATGAGGTGGCATAACACAGACTGTTAGCTCTTTTGGATTCATTATAGCATACCATGAGGGCTAATTGCAAACATTTTTAAAACTTAACACTTAATTCTAATATTACCTTTGGAGTTAGCCTAACATATACATTTATATTTTGATACAAAATATTCATGGAGCATGAAGAAATCTACTTCACTTCCATTCTCTTCTTTTAAATTTCAAAGAGACTTGGAGCCATCAAACAAGGTAATATAATCTTTTAACCAATAAACAGGACTTTGAAATTGGTAAGACTCTGCTAGAAACAAATAAGTGAAATATCTAAAGATATTTGAACAAGGTATCTACTAATTTTTTTTTAATATAAACAACTTTAAACCATATAATAGCATTTATTTTATAAAAATACAAATCAATGCATGGAACAAGATTTACTGATGTTTTAGTGGCCCCAAATAAATAAATAAAAAGCATGATAATGTATATATTTGTTATCCATAACTGTCCTGAAAAGAATAATAGTCTACAAATGTGAAAAATATACTTAAGTATCAGTTCAATGAATGGCTAAACAGGGAGAAACAAGTTCTAGTCAAAGCAGGCCTAACCTCTGGATTAATAAGTGGCCAGTCTTAACTAAAACTGGAAGGACAAAGCAGTAAAATCTAATGTAAGAATATCAACATTTATGATTCCTACCTCTTTTTCTATAAATTATAGAGGAGATTATCACCAGTCCGTCTTAGGAAAGCTATTCCTCTTTAACATCCTCATGAAGCCCCTGGGCTAGGTCATCCATCAGCATGGGGTAGAGTATCAGTGTCATCAGTTCCTAGACATCCTGGTAAAGCTGTTAAGGGTCTGTCCCAGTTCCTGGATACTGGATGGCCCTGGATGGGAAAGAACAGGCTTCATGCCAAAATAGAGTGGCTGTGTATTTTGGCCCCTTGGGTTCTGAAACTGGAGTTTCCATTCTTGACTCTGAGAAAGTGGCATTGTCCTACTCAGACTCAGTGCATAATTTGCGAGTCCTCCTGGACTAACAGTCCTTGCTTGAGGAGCAAGTGGCAGTTATGGTCAGGAGGCCCTTGCACAACTGTGTTTTGTGCACCAACTGTGTCCCTACCTGGATTGGAAGGCCCTTCTCACAGTCACTCATGCATTTGCCATCTTGGATTATTGCAACATGCTCTACATGAGGCTACCATTGAAGACCATCTGAAAGCTACAATTAATCCAGGATGCAGTGGTATGAGTAGTTATGGGTGCTTCTTGATTTTGCCACATGACACTTCTATTCCACAAACTGCACTGACTCCCAGTTGGCTTCTGGGTGTAATTCAAGGTGCTAGTTATCACACTTAAAGCCTCACATTGCATAGACTGCCTTCTCCCTAGGGTATCTGTCCATCCCACATGCTTGGATAGGAAAGGTATACTCGATATCCCTTCAAAGAAACAATAACATCTTTTGGGAACTAGGAGGTGTGCCTTCTCAGTAGCAGGCTCCATTTTATGGAACAAGCTTTCTCTTGACATGACATACCATTGGCCCTGACCCTGCTGGACTTTAGAAAGGTTGTCAAGACTTGAGTCTTTCCCTGGGCCTTTGGGTCATGATGTGCTAGAGCTCCAATTGGTTGATGGTGTTACTGCTGTCATTTTAACATTACATTATTGTATGTTTCATGGTTGTTTTCATGTATATATTGTGGTTTGTTTGTTTTCATTTTGTTCTGTTTTGTTGCCTTTTTATAAGTTGCCCAGAGTCGCCATGGTTGAGTTGGGCAGCCATGTAAAAGTTTTAAATAGATAAATGATTTCAGAAAATAGCTCACCTTATTCTTAGTACCAAATATACAGTGTTGCATTTTTTATTATGTCACTGAGAATTCAGGAGAACCTTGAACTTCTTTAGGAGCTCAGGATGAAGCTTTACACCTCTTCTCTTACCTATCAGATCCTTGGTATCCCTGGCTTCCTGCTGCTGCTGCTAGTGAATACCAGATTGATTTGTAATAAGGCCTTCCCCACTGATGACTTGATTGCGGGTGAAGCTGCTGACTTGTTGAGATCCGGCTGGCCTTGGGGGAGGGAAGGAGAGTTCCCCTCTCAGAGTTATGCCCACCTGGGTTTCAGGTCTGGCATAACCCATGACCCCAGGGTGGTGGTGGGGTGGCAATTGTAATCTATGAGTCTGTAATGGCTTTAGAGGTTCTGCACCATAGATAGCTGGGTTGGGGGCCCTTTGGTTAAAGTTGGGCCCTAGGAATCAGTTGATGTTTGCATACTGGCCTCAGCAACCTTCCTGCCTGAGCTGCTAGTTTCTATTGCCAAATTGGTGGTGGAGACACCAAGGCTCATTGTTCTTAGGTGCTTCAATTTGCCAGTGTCTGGCAAAGAGTCTGGGACATTTTAGGAGTTCATAGTCATGGACCTGTCCCAAATTATTGATGTTCTTATGCATATTGGGGGTTACACATTATACTAGGTTTTATTTTGTTTTGTTTGTTTTGGGGAGTTGCTACATGATCTGGAAGTGCAGAATCTTACCAACAATCTTTTGCCATGGTTGGATCAATCTGCGATTGCTTTCTGGCTCTTTGGTGCTTCCCCTTTTCAGAAGAAGATAGGACCTATTTGAATGGTCCATCTAAGACAATCGATGGACCCATCGGGGTTTCAGAAGGAGTTTGGGGTTTGCCCTGAGTATCTGGTACTCAGATTGTCTGAGCCCCTGGTTGCTGCCTGGAACTGATGTGTGACAGGGGCCCTAGACTGTATTGTCCCTATGTTGCCTCTTACAATGCTTTGATTCTATTAAACTCATTAGCTTTGTGAGGACCTTTGAGTGATGAAATACCAGAAGAGACACCAAGAGTGCAGTTGAAAAAAAGACAAAACAAATCTGAAGACAATTAAGAGCCAAAATTAGGGATTGTATGTGGCAATAGTACCCAGAGTCACTAGCAGCCAAGGGGCATATACATTTAATCAATAATAATAATGAATAGGGGTGGTGAAATGTAATTATTACTCCACCATTATTGCATCTGGTGGACCTCTCTTTTATGACTTTTTCCTTGTTGGGGAGGAGTGGATAACAGGATATTTAGTGGGTCACTATGAGCAGTATTGCGAACATCAATTAGATAAATTAACTTGGTCTCACTTGGAAGTGGACTCTAACTAGGCTATTCCTGTTGAAGTGACTGAACTATAGTATGATCTGGTTATCTGGGATGAGTTTGAACCTGACCTCAAGGAATTGGACAGGAGCCTTGGGCTGATGAGCCTGGCCACCTCTATATTAGATCCATGTCCCTCCTGGCTTATAGATGCTGGTAAAGGCCACTCAGGAAGTGATGTGGAAGTATCTGCTTCTGTGAGAGAAGGGGTGGTATCTCTGGCCTTGAAAGAAGCAGCAGAATGCCTTCCTCAAGAAGTCCTTGCTGGACCTGGCTATTCTGGAAAATTTTCATCCAGTATTCAACCTCCCCTTTTCGGGGAATATTGTTGAAAATCTGGCATCCTTCTGGACTACCTGCAGGGATTGGGAATGAGGGACATGGTGCTCTGATTGTTCTCTTCCTTTCTCTATAGATGGGTCCAGTTGGTGTTTATTTCTTATTTGGGTACATCAGGACTTGATCCTGTTTATTTATTTATTTATTTGAATTTATAAGTCATCCATTTCCATTGGATTCCTTAACATTTACATGAGACTGATGGATGAGTTTCTCCATTGGTTTGGGGTCGGCCTATAACAGTATACTAATGATACCCAACTATAGAGTACATCCCAGCCCTGAGTCAACCAGGTGATGCTGTCAAAGTTTTCTTCCAGTGTCTAGAGACAGTATGGGTTTCAATGGGGAGGAACAATGTAGTTTCAGCCCTGCAGGACTTAGTGACTATAGATGTTTGGACCCCTTGATTCTGGAGTAGTTTCACCTTTGGTCTTGAATTCAAAGGGCTGATTATCAGTTATAAAGCCCTTCATGGCATAGGGCCTCATTATCTAAGGGGAAGCTTATCCTCTGTCTTTTCATTCCAGCCCCACAGCCTGATAGAGTCAGTATGCTCCAATAGATGCCATTTGGTGGAAGTCAGGAAGGGACCTTCTCTGTCATGGTGTCTGCTGTCTGGAATAGTATTCCCCCTCAGATTTGTACAGTCCCCATTCTATTTAAACAAGCTCTTAAGATATGACTCTGTCCTCATACCTTGGCTTAGGGTGGATGAACCTAGAGAAGGCTCTAGGTGGAACGTATTTTTCAGACTTTGAATTACAGAAGCACCAGAAGATGTGAGGAATAAACTTGATGGTCACAACTGTGATAGGTCATATCAGGCTACTGTAAATTGCCATGACATGGACCATGGATCATCATCACCCATAACAGTCCCTTTGTTAAGGGCCTGACACTCAGGTATTAGGGTGATTGTGGATTGCCATATGGGAGGTGACTTTATAAAGCATCTGATTTTCCAATGCATTTGTTGTATTTTGTAATAGAGACCATGCTATAGCTGACCTCTTAGTAGGCCCATAAGAAGCAGACAAAGAATAGCTCATTTTAGGGACCCAGTCAAGAATCAATAAAGATTTAAACAGAGGAAATAGTATTCATACTAATGGTAAGATACATGACATATGCCAACATCCTGTGGAGGCAAAAAATTAATATGCAAAGCATCAGTACATGGCTGCATTGTTCCAGCACTGTGTATATTATTTATGAATTCAGAGGCTGTGTTACTACAATAATCTTAGAACAGTTTATCCATTAATTCAAAATTGCACCAGTACAAATATAATCACAAACATAATCAAATATAATGACAAAATCAAGAGGATAGATCACAACTGCAGGCCTTTTATTACTAGTTCCATCACCCAGAACTTTAATGTAGGGATAGGGAGTTAATTATGTCTGCTTTGTTGTGAATTTAGCTCTATGGCAGAAATATCCTTTTGGCACATTCTGATAAGTGGAGGGAAGGAGCAATAACAAGTTATGAATGACACTGACATCAGCCTATTCCAACAGGAGTTCAGCTCCATTAATTTGGAGCTACTGGCTGAACTGTTAAAAGCAGTCTGACAGAAGCTACAGGTTTTTGATTTTGGGGTTTAAAATTCCTGTGTAATTCCTCTGCTCCAGACGGAGTATGATGTATACAGAAAACTGACTAAACTGGATAAAGGGAAGGATAAAGAAAGCACTTTGATGTATCTTATTACCCACCTACACCCACATTCTTAAGTCTCCAACAGCTATGCTCTCCTTAGCTCAAATCTTAGTCTAGAAATTCCACTATGGATTCTACTGGGGACTAATGTTGGGATTTCAGTCTAGCAAACCCATGGTGATATATGCACTCACTATATACCAAGTGCAGCTAGCATCCATGTTACATATAAGACATCTGAAAATTTACTGATGGAAGCAAAAGGTTTTGTTCACTTTGTTTAAAGTACGAGGTAACTGAATTGTCTTGGTAACAATATTTTATTTTAGAGACTAAGGAGCATTTTAAAAGTAAAGATAACAATGAAGAACATGGTACATAATTAATCTGTGGAATTAATGACCATAAGACATGGTGATGACACTTGGATGACTTTAAAAGAGAAATAGATAAATTCAGAGAGAGAAAGCTATTCATTTTGAAGACTCAGTCTCACTTCTTGATTGAGGGCAGCAGGTCTCCAAACAGCTGCAAAAGAAGAATGGAATGACAGAGATACATGTTCATCTACTTCCATCTTCAGAAGTATATATTGGCCACTATGAGAGACAAAATGTTGGTCTAGGGTGACATTGGCATGATTCAGTGAGACTATTTGTATGTTCTTTGGCACATCTTATATACAAATTGAAATAACACACATACACACTTACCACTCATCAGATTTTCTTGGCATTTGATTTTGAATTTTAAATTTTAAAATAGATAAAATAAAATAAATATTTAATTAAAGCAAAAAAGAAAAAATGGCCTCTCAAAGCAAGCAAATTTATAATAATCCCTACATCACTGTGTGTACCATTCAGACCTTTACTGGCTGATGATGTAATGAAGTTGTTTAAGTAATTCAAGACTCTGAAATACTTCTTTTATTTCTCAATCAGTCCAACACTGTAGTGTTTAAGTGTTGGTTTTTGCAGTTAACTGAAAATGGATGATGATATATAAAATGTATGTGTGTACATCTCTGTCTGTGTATGGTACTATAGGCTATTTAAATTGTGCCTCTCCTATCACTACTTTTTATGGCATATTTCTGACTATTCTGTGACATATTTCAGATGACTGTTGTTACTCCCTGATGCTAAGTAGCTTACCCCTAACCCCAACCCACAATATATGAGATTGGTCAAAGTATTATCCACCTCCTATTCCATGCTAATGTTAAAGAGGAATTTGCTATGAAATGGCTAATAATTGTAAATAATGTCTAGTGTTTTTCATAGTAAACAATTTGTTCTTGATAAAACATTGAAGACTACAGCTTTATTTTGTTAAATTTTGCAATTCTGCAGAACCCAAATAGAAAAACAAATGGAAAAGACAGAGGACAATGGGACCAAAGGTACAATTTATTCACCAGGTAATTTATCTTATACCTGGCCCTGGTAGTTGCAAAGCCATATCAGCAAGAACAAAGTCTTTCTAAATATTCTCCAAAGGAAGGCTGAAGAAGATATGAACAACACAAGCAAGACTGATACCTTTGGGGAACATTTTACCCAGTCCAATCTATTTTCTGTAAAAGAAAAAGATGTACCTTTAAAAAAATGCTTTCAGCTATAGTAGGAGCTTAGAATTCAAAGTGTAAACATCTGTATTTCTTACTTTAAAGTGAATGTTGATTCTTTAAATGATGGCATTGCTTTTCATTAGGCACTGAACAAAGAGACTGGATATTTTAGACTGAAACCAGTTATGGTTACAAGCCAAACAGAATAAAGTCTATCTGAACAATGCAGATCTTGTGTTGTTTTTTTCTTCTTTTTTGTTCCACTATTACATATTTTTCCAACTGCCTTTGGATAGAAAAAAAGGTCAGGTGGATAAATACAAACAGTTGCCTAGAAGCTTTTGTATTTCATCTGAACTTTTCTTTTCTTCTTCGTAATGTTCAGTGCAAGTAGGATTTTTTTTCCCCCCAGTTTAAAAAATGTGTCCCATTGACGTTGGGCACTGTGTTTATCTGGACTTTCAGCTCACAGTCAGCATTCAGCACCATGCTGATTATTTCTGTGCTGTGTAATGGATTTGTCACAGTAGTGCTTCCAAAGGATCTTTCTGTGAAATAATAATAGCAAAACACACTATACACACACAAAGACAAATTGTGAAAAGAAGGCAGACTAGATGAACTGAACTGCAAGTACTACTAGATAAGACATTATTAAATTAAATAATACAGACAAACGAACTCAAAATAAGAAAACAGAACTTCAGTTTCTATATCGTCTGCAAACAAATATTTTATTGATAACTTTTTCATAGGGCTTGGACATAGTATCAACAATTGTTATAATAATGAAGCTTCCAGTGAGGAAATGGTGAACCGATGTTCCATGGAGAGTGGGAAACACATTAAGACTGAAAGCAGCAGTTGGATGCTGGATCTGGACTGCCAAAATCTCTCTGGAGAAAGATCACTCAGGATCTAGAGATCTAGAGATCCTGAGATCACTCATGCATACTCCAGAAAGCTATTTTTTGTGAGTAGATGGCAGAAACCAACATTTTTACCATTGGCCTGCAAACAACTGGGAGTCGCGGGATTCCACTAAACTTATAGCACTCAATGTAGTCTTTATGGACTCAAAGTTTGACCAAACTTCACTTCTTAATCACTTTGGATTTTACTTCCCCCCCCCCCCACACTGTTTTTTAAAGATTGAGAATCTTCAGAACTGCAAACTGGATTATATTCACTGGGTGAGTTACTCTTCAAGCCTCTAAGAAAGAAGTTTTAATTATTATTTTAGGGTCTGGCAGTTTTTTTTTTTTTTTGGAATATAGAGCAAAAGGGTGATTACAGTGCTGATTAAAAAAAAAATTAAATGGATTAATGGTCCAGATAGACTTGAATTAAAACTTTGAAATTAACTATAAGAATTCTTTCTGTGGGAAACTTTCTATGTTTACATCGGGGGGGGGGGGGACTGAGAAGATGACTTTGAGGGTTGGTTTATAGAGGGTACCAGAAATAAATAAATACATCAATGGATCTGATAAGAGAGAATTCTGACTATTGGGCTCAGAAAATAATTTTAAAATTATCTGCTATGATAGAAAAAGTAGATGGTGTCATTGAAGAGGAACAAGTTCCATCAAATAAAATGAAATCAATCTGAATGTGGATTTTAAAATGATAGCCTATAAGAAAGAGATGGAAAAAGATGAAATTAGTGGATATACAGAAAGGTGAAATATTGGATATACAAATGAAACCAGCTGATGACTTAACAATTAAAAAAAGCTTACAAGTACTAAACCAGAAGAGTGATCTGGATAATCTCTTTATATTGGATTTATAAAAGAAACTTGTTGAGGTTGTCAATGATTTCCTGAGAAGAGACAGTAAGAATAAGAACAGTGATATAGATAACCATTTTATACTGGATTTACAAAAGGGTTTTATTAAAGGTGCCAACTATTTTGAGAGAAGATACAAAGAGAGCATGAAAAGACACAAATGTTAGGATATTATTTGAGGGGAATAAATATTGCTGGAGAAAGGGGAAAGAATACAAATTTGGTTTATTTGATCAAGGCTAAAATAAATGGGTTGCCAGCTTTGGTAACATTTAATGTATTTTCTTCTGACCAGGACCAGATTATGATATTTAAAAGGTTTTGTTTATCTGAAGAAATGATATAGGGGAGATTTGTTTAAAAAGTAAATGAGATATAACTGTAAAAGGAAGAATTCAAAGTAGGTTTATTGGATATAGTTTGTAATAGTTATGTTGTTATTTCTGATGACCATTAGTCGACTTTTTCTGATTAAGATGGAGTGATGAGGTGTTAACGATTTGTTTATAGAGAATGGGATGAGATATGGGATGAAGAGATGGTTAGTTTTATTCCAAGATATGGTGATAAGTTGTTAATGTTGATTAGACTTGGAGGGGATGAAAGGGAAAATATTTTCTTTCTTTTTTTCTTTTCTTTTTTCTTCTTTTTGTCCACTTTTTAATTTTTATTTGTATTTGTCAGGCCCAGCCCAAGAACAATGGTGAAAGAGTCCAGTTGAGTATAGTTCCTTTATTCACTTACATCTTATAGACAGTATCTTGCCAAACTAAATCTATACTACAACAACCAGAGGATACCCCAGGAGATTCTAGGGAGTGGCAACCCTGAACCTTGAAGGTTCTGGAAGTCACAAAAGAAGAATCTGGGGATCCATGTAGTTCTGAGATTGCAGGTTGTCCACTTTAGATCTATAATTTGTTTCCCCTTGATGATTCCTTATATTTCTTGAACATAAGAAGTGTCACCTCTGGCCAGTTTTCAAAATTAACCAATCTGGTACTTTAAGCTATTAATTGCTGGTGGCAATATACAATTCATACATCTATATTTAATGCTGACATGTATATGTCCTCAAATTTTAAGGAGCTAAGTTGCCATTTTAGTCTAAATAAATAAATGGTAGCCAAATGACATTTCACAGAAGGATACAATGGCTACCTCATTTTATGTCATTCTAAGGACTTCTTCATAGCACTTTTTATAGGAAGATCAGGTTGCTAGCCAACAGCCTGAAGGCAAATGGCAGAACTGATGTTACCAGGAATGAAGAATATAGATGGACCACAAATATCTTACTACCTCAAGTGGCAGTTACTCTTCAATCACACTTATCCCTTAAAGATATAAGTCACACTTCCAATGCAAGTCACACTTTTAGCCAATGACCTTAAAATGCAGAGAGGTAAAAATTAAAGATGATGCTACCAGATATAATTTAGGGATAAAATATGGACGTTATAATAGACATCCAATAATACAAATATTTTTGTATTATTCCCAGTACTGAATGGGCAACTTGTAATGTCTAAATGAATCTTTCACATCATTTCAGAAGGAGCTTCAGGAGTACAGGTATTTTGTACTTAGTCCAGTTTCAGTGCATTTCATCTGCATACTTTAAGCTTTCATTTAAAAGAAAAGAAGAGGACAGTGTTTACCAAAGTAAGTTCTAATATCACACCAGGTAATTAAGGGAAACTTACTGTTACCCTAGGGAGGAACCTCAGACTTCTTCTATAACCACAAAAATGTTTGCTATTATTATAGTATCTCATAGTCTACTAGGGAAAGATTGTGTTGACTCATGGGGTTCATTAGGGAATTTAGCCAGGAAAAGTGTGCAAATAATATTATTTGAAAACTGAAATCAACATGAGATCAAAATCTAAATGTATCACTTCTTAAAACTTCTTCTGGGTTCACTGAAAAGTTCAGAAAGTTGTATTGTTAACTGAAAAACCAGCAGTTCTTTTGTCATCCAATTTCTTCGCACAGTCAGAGCTGATACACAAACACACCTTACTTTACATAAAATCATGTAGGCATTCAGTGATGCCAACATGATAAAACATTAATCAAAGTGTAACAAGCCAAGCCCCAGCCTTTTGTCCAGATCATGGATGGAGTTGAGCATCATAGGTTTTGCAATGTGAATTTTCATACATAATTTGCCCTCCTTTTCTTTTCCATGGATACAAACTCCTCTCCCTTCACATGTATGTATAACATGATACATAAATAAAATAAGGGGAATTTGTGTCATTATGGCATAACCTTGTTTTTATCATTTGTCCCCACTTGACCCACTCCACCCTGCTAGAGACACTGGCTCAGAGGTATTTCAAAGAAAGCAAAAGAATTTTGATGAGGCCAAAGGATGGTTGAGTTATATTCACTCAGTGCTGATGAGGTTCTCAGAAGTGTTATAAGCCATAGAATGTCTTTTTCCCCTGAATGCATGAGTGAGCAATGCAAGCATACTGATAACTCTGATGTATAGTCTAAAGATCTATCTATCTATCTATCTATCTATCTATCTATCTATCTATCTCACTCTATATGAAGAGAAAAATCTGAATTACATAGTCTGCTAGGGAAGAAATCCATTTCTAGAATTTTCTAGAATTTTCTTTTTTATCTCAATACACAAAAGTTACTTTGAACTGTAACTAAGTAATATTCTTTTCTTAATTAAAATTTAAATCAATATTTCAAAAAAACCCTAATAACATTTCTTTTGAAAGCTTTTATTTCTACTTCATTATAGATGATGGGCTATTTTTTTTTTCTAAATTTATATTTTTTGGTTCATTCCCCCCCCTGCCCCCCCTCAGCTAGCAGGTACTTTTTTTTAACCAGTGTTTGAAAATTTTCATGGCAAACATTGAACTTTTTTTTCAAAATTGGCATTATAAGATTGTACATAGCATGTTACCTTCTTTTTTCCAATAGTACAGAAATATACATGATTACAAAATTATACTCAGAAATTAATGAAGTATGTGAGTGCTAAAGAGGAATCTCCTTCTCCTTCTCCTTCTCCTTCTCCTTCTCCTTCTCCTTCTCCTTTGTCGTCGTCTTCTTCTTTCTCAGAACTATGCACTATATGGTGAACACACAACTTTTTTAAGTTAGCTAAAACTTCTGAAATAATTTATATGTACCCATAATAACTAATCCAGAAAGAGCTAATCTGCTCACATATCCTACATAGATACCAGTTGAAAGGTTGGATTGTTAATTCTGCTATCAAACATTTATGCATGAAAAATTATTAGGCTTTTTAAAAAAAAAAAAAAATCTACATACTTATTTTTTTAAAAAAGGATCATTACAAGTAAATATTCACTATAAATAACTCTACCTTAACAGTAATGTATTAACTAACTTTAATAGATTTAATTTTATTTTTATCCTGTCCCAGAAGCTACTTTGAAGTGACCTGATCTTTTTTTGCTGTAATCTTACTCCATTCTATACTTCTGCTGCACAATTTTAAGTCTTGTGTGGCCCTCCACCTGATCAAAGTTAGGTTGCAAGATAGCAAGGTAGCAAAGAAAGAAAAGCTAGCAAGAAATTTCTGCTTGTTTTTTTGACTGCATGCAAAATACCTCCTGAGAATTTGCAGATAAATATCTTGATGAAATCACAAACTATGTCAATCATATTTTTAAAAGTATTCATGTCCCCACTTTTACTTTCAATAAAAAAATGTCACAGGGATAACAGTGAACTTCCTACTGAAAACCACTTGCTTCTGTCTGATAATCCTCCCAATAATTGCTGTTTTCTCCAAACAGCATTTTTGGTGTTGCGATAAACTTCAGTGTTGATAAGCAGTCTCAGAGATAATTTATGGCGTTTACTGTAATTTGAGAGCTAAATACCTCACAGTGTCAATTTGAGTTAGAATAAGCCAGAGTTTTTATAATATCCATTCCCCAACCTAATAAACATCACTCTATCATTTGGCTTTCACAAGTCTATGGGGAGCCATACTTGTCTTCCTCCTAGAGAAATCCAGATCCTTCTCTTTCCACCTGCTTTGAGTCTATCTGTCCCATTTCATTTATATCTCATTCTCTGCAACTTCTTGTTCATAAACTGTCATTGGTGTATGATCTGCCTTTTTCTTAATGCTATAATTATCTTAGTGTATTCCCATAATAATGTCAGGGCCTACAGCAGAACCTCTCACAATGTCAAATGCCAGACAGTGGATGATGTTCAGGGAAACTGTTGTAAAACCTGATCTGGAGCAGGAATGTTGCATTGGGCTGATGTGAACATTATACTCACTTTAAAAAGTTTGATTAGTATAATGTGTAACTCAACTTTCAGAAGCCTAGATCTGAATGGTAGAAGAAGGACTCAAAGAGTGTAGACAAACTCAAAAAGCTTCAGAAAATAGGAGTAACTAATCCTGTGTTTTATTGGTTTGCTAACTAAAAGAACATGGTAACTTTTGTCAACTGAATACCATGGGATATAATCCGGCATTCCAACAGTCATTAAATATGTAAGCTAATAATATAATCTGATAAGATTAATCAGTAGAACTTTTTTTTTCTTCATAATATATTGTTAAACTGTAGGGGCCATGTTGGGAATTTTGTATTTATCTAAACATGTACCACATTCTTCCTGAAATCAGAATAGTCTGATGAATGTTAGAATATTTAAACAAGCAGGAGAAATCCACTGGAAACTTGGCAAACTTTATTTAATTAACAAATAAAAATTATTTTAAAAATTTGAAGATATATAAATACATTCCTTTTTTTTTTCAGCAAAGCAGCAGTATGGAATATGCCATTTATACAGAGCATGGAAGGGTTTTACTTAGTTTCAACAATTTGTAAGGCAACCTGAAAGCGGAATTCCTAATTATGAGTGCAACTGGAGTGCCCTCTGTTTATATATTTTAACATAATTAAAGATAAGGTAATTCTTTTATTTGTGTCTTCTTGATGTGGTTCAATGCCACCATTATGCCATTAAAAATCCTTTTTAAAGATTTGGATGATGAATACTTATCTTAAATCTTATGACACTTCACTAATTGATTAGATCCAAAGCATGTTTGATAACATGCTGTATTGATGGGACCTTAAAACATCATGCTGTATGAAATTCACAGCTTTCTCAATATCAATAAGAATAATTTTGTCTTCACATTTTCTGTCCTCTCCACCTGTCCAACATTAGCAAACAGGGAAAACATACTTCTCCAAATGTTCCTTCTGCTGTTTTTGCAAATGCTGACATTGAAGATACTGCTAATAGGGATGAGTGGTGTGTATAATAATAGGATGAAAATCTTAACAGAAGCTGCTCAAATATCATTACTAGTGGAAATTAAAGATCACACATTTTAAAGAATGGAGGATAGCTATCTAAAAAGATAAAGAAAAAAAATGTTCATTTATGCTGGCAAATGAAGTTTTATTCTTTTTCTTTCACATATCACTCCCTCCCCAGTATGGAAGTTTAAGTGTTGAGGAAATTTAAAATAGATCATAACAAAGCACAGTATTTAAAACAAGGAATTATGAGAAACTGGTGACACTGATTGCCATAGACAGAAACCAGTATTGGTATGGCTACAGAGATTGTGGAAGAGTGAAGAAGGAGTTTTCACAAAAAGTTCAAGAACAGGGCTGATCAGTTTAGAAATTTTAGAAATTTTCCAGTGAATCTACCTTGTCCAGGATTATTTGTCTCAAAGGCCTCATATAGACTGTTTTGCATAACCATTATGTATGGTTAGCTTAAGCAGTGTTTAATTGGTTATCTTTAAAACACATTTTGATGGATTAATATTATACTGTGAACTATAAACTAATTTTTTTTTTTTTTTTAAACTGCTTAACAGTCATTACTGACCCTGCAGTGACCGCCCCCTAGCGGTTTTCAAGGCAATTGCATCTTTCTAGTTTCGGAATTAGACTTTGCCAGAGCCTAATTCCTAGAGCGTCAGCCCAGCTGGCAGCACAGGAGGCGGGATTTCCGTTGCTTCGCGCCCCTTTTTCGGACGATTTACCGGCAACTGTCCCGTCTCTCTGTTGAGCCGCTGCCAGCATTTTTCCTCCCACTGGAGTGAGAGTCCTCATTTATCTACTCACGTATGTTTTCGATCTGCTGAGTTGGCAGAAGCTGCGGGTATAGAAACAAGAGCTCACCTTGTTAACGCGAGGCTGGACTCGAACCGCTGAAGCTTTCAGCCATTTCTGGCCGGCGCTTTCAGCGTCATTAAGCCGCTGCGCCACCGCGTCCCCTTTATAAACTAATTACATAGATTTAATTCTGGTTGGCTAAAATGTGATTGGCTAATTTGTGGCTGCATCATGTGATCACTATAAACTTCCATTCCTAAATCTTTCTGTCAAAGGCCCATAAGTGCCTGGTGGTTTAAATCAGGAGAAACTTCTACTTGTGTGTTCAAAATATTCTTTTGAATTATTATCTCCTAATTAATATGCAGAAGAAGTATTCTTATTTATAAACTGTTGGTTTATCTATTTGGTCTACTAAACTCTGTTTGGCAACAAGTGTCCCAATATTTTTCTAGGAATGATAAGTTCTATTTAAAAGAAAATATCTATATTTTGTGATCATTACATGACTTCATGTCATACTCTTCCAGAATTAATCTATGCTGCACTAACCTCATTAAAATCTCTTTCACAAATTTTGCTAAGGCTCCCCATCTTCACTTGACCTTTATAGTAATTCACTGAGATTTTTGTTTTTTTTCCCCCTACCCCTGCCCTTATTATATAACGATACAAAGTGTCAAAATTGATTTCCCTTGGAGGTCTATTCTATGGTTTCCATTTTAAAAGTTCTTCTCAGACCACTTGTTTTGATTTATTTAAAATCAAAGAAGTCTCAAGTGGCAAAGCAGTTGGACTGTGACCTTTCCAAAATCTCTGGCATGCTGAGAAACTGTAGGGAGCCTATCCAAGGTATTGCTTATGTTATAATAAAACTTCTATAATGTTCTAGTTGGAATGCTTTATAAATTGAAGGAGGAAAATGTCTTCAGCTACATAGAAGAAAACATTACAATTGAATAGTATATTACAATCTTTCTCCCCCATATTTTGCTTAGCATTTTGCAGTCATTAAGATTTTGTAGGTATTGAACCCTGCTATGATCTCTCATTCTGGCAAATGAGCAAACAGTTAGCAAGAACCCAATCTTATATTTAATGTGTAATAAGACTGTTATAAAGAACTGGAGACATTGTGTGTTTGTGTGTGTGTGTGTTTAAATACATTGTAATGGCTGTACAGGATCCATTCTTTGTGCATAGAAAATATCCTAGAAAGTTCTGAGTTAATTATAGGCTAATTCATTTCAAGATTTATAGTATCCTGCAAGGACAAAGGGTGCTAAGTGTGAAAGGACAAGAAATTGTTTTTCTGTATGCTTGGATGGATCCTAATATATTAAAATCTTTATTTTAGGTTTATAAAATTTGAAGTTCAATAGGACACAGAACAAGTTGTGTTTTCCTTACAAATATATGTTTATTAATGAAATATTACTGTAAAACTATTGGCCATTGAACAAATTTTTCACTGTATGGTTTCAGATATCTATTTTAACCAGAGTTTATGTAGTAAGTCACAGTTAACTAGATCATATAACATGCTAAGCCATAAATTATTGTTTATAAACTATGATAATTGAGTTCACATCATACTCTAAGCCAAAATGAGGCTGTATTCTGTGATAATATGTTATATGACTCAGGCTAGTGTAAGCTGAATGGCATCTTAAGAATTCCCAAATTTTCCTTATATAGTTCAACTAAGATATGAGACAGTTATATGAAAGGGGTGTTCTCCAGAATTGAGGTTTTTTTTCATTATTATTATTCCTCAGGCTGGGGACTATACTATAAAATAGATTGGACAAATATGATGTCACCAATAATCATTAATTAAGATCCATGATAGTTGTGATATTTTGCAAACTAAAGTCTTCTTTCTGAATATGCATTATGGGAATTGTTGACCAATACATCAGGAGGACACTGAATTAGTAAAGGCTGCTTTTATATTAAGGACAGGAACCGGTGACATTTTAAGGTGGTTCCCCTATTGTGGGCGATATGTGGTTGTTATATTTCTCTCTCCATTTTGTGGTTTGTATTTTCTAATTTTTTAATGATTTAAAAAAAAAAAAGAATTGTTTATATTTTTTAAAATGAGTGTTTTATAATGATTGTTTTTATATTGTGGGTTTATCTGATTATTGTATGCCACCCAAAGTCACTTCTGGTGAGCTAGGTGACTATATAGTCCTTCACTGTTTATCTAATGAATGTAGTGATGTACTTATATATCTATATATTAATCAAATTTATATAAATTTGATTAATATATAGATATATAAGTACATCACTACATTCATTAGATAAACAGTGAAGGACTATATAGCAAAATATCAATACTTATATTCTCTCATAACATTTGTATCTTTTAAAATCTGGGATTATATCTGTTTATATAGCCCTCTTGTATGTGGAAAATTATTCACTGTAGCACATGAAAATAGATAGAAAAATGCAAACTTAGAAGCAAGTACACTGAAATCAGAAGTTACTTTATAATGTTTTTTTCCCCCTCTGTCATTCTGAAGCTAGTTAGCATCAAATTCCACACAGTTATTGCTTTACACAAATAAAACCCTGCTTCATAAATAAACTCTTCTATTCTATTCTCTGAAAATCATGCACTTTTCTAGAAGAAATGGCCAAAAATACAGTGAAAAATAAAATAAAAATAAGCTAACCCAGACAGTCTATGAGGGATTCATAATTTTAGTTTTCTCTTGGGCATCTTCCAGTCTCTAGGGGACTAATCAGCCAGATGCTCCAATCAGGTTTCTAAATAAATGAAGTAAGTGCTGGAGTGATTTGTCAGGCAAATTACAAAACAATTAAATGAAGAAAAGTGAAGTTGGGTTTTTGACAGAGGGAAAAGATTTCCAGGCAAGCAAGCTTAAAAGGTTGAAAAAAATCACAGCAATTCAGTGTCTACTCAGTCATGGATTACCATAAACATTTAATTCTTAAGATTATATGAAGCAGCTGCACTTTACAAAGT
This sequence comes from Liasis olivaceus, assembly GCA_030867105.1. Classification (NCBI taxonomy): domain Eukaryota; kingdom Metazoa; phylum Chordata; class Lepidosauria; order Squamata; family Pythonidae; genus Liasis; species Liasis olivaceus. Next base: position 32,885,455 of record CM061354.1, on the reverse strand, counting down.
ACTTTGTCCCATGGAGGTGATGTATTTATCCCGTTGACACATACCAATGATCCTATTTACCTTGTCAAGTGAAACACTTTGTATATGTTTTCTGCAGCTATATTAATTATATCGCCTGAATCCTGGATATTATGTAATAGTTTTAGCAATTTATCCTGATTACCCCCCAAATGTTTTAGAGTCAGATCCTGACTTACCACCTAAAATTACTTATGTCTTGTCGATTTCAGTGGTGCTAAGTGCTTAATATAACTAAGTCTGGATGCAAAGCATAGATGAACATCCTATCTTATCTACACTTTCCAGAAGCAACTGTGATACTAATATATATATATTTTTGCTAAGAAAATCAAACTTGACTGAACTTCATTCAAACATTAGAACTCCAAAATAGGACCAATATCAAATCAAATTGAAGTATGGATTATAAATTAGCAGAATAATAAGGCAAGGATCCATACATTTTGTTTAAAAAGTTAAAATTATAATGTAAAAGAAAAGAAAGATATGTGTGTATGTATGCATGTATGTATGTGTGTGTGTATATATATATACACATATATATGTGTGTATGTGTGTGTGTATGTATGTATGTGTGTGTGGGTATGTGTATGTGTATATGTATATGTATATGTATGTATATATATGACACGTACCACCCATAGGAGTGAGGGGGGAATTTTTAAAATTTATGATTATTTACAGACACAGATTCTATTTTATATTTATAATGAATTTAATATTGTCTAAAGTTCAAGTTTACATAAACAACTAGATTAGTAAAGTTCTTTTTCACTTTCAAAAGTGTTTGAAATGTGTTATAGGTTTTTTGTTTTTTTTTTAGAAAAAAACTACTTATACACTGATTTTGAGAGTTTTTTCTTACCCTGTGTATTAAAACAACAATTGTACAGCTGGGAATGGTAGCAAAAGTTTTAACTCTAATGCCATACTTCTCTAATTATATTTTATTTTTTTTAACCTGCCTAACATTGGGAACTCATATGTCTTCTACTAATCAAAGCTGACAAGCCTTCTGGGGGGAAAGGTGTTTCCTGTCATGTATTATTTGTTGAGTAATACAATATTCTCCACCCAAATGTTATGCTTTTTTTGGATTTTTTAATACCAATAGTAAAGTTCTGGCTGAACAATTAATTGTTTCTTAAGCGTATAATTCAAACTGTCATGCATTCCATTCCTTTAGGTACACATTTTGTGCAAAGGAAAATAAATATTTTTGAACAAGATGAATACCTTAAGGAATGCTAAAAATCAATATTTATTTCCAGAACTTTAGCTGTTTGTGTTACAAGAATACAGCATTTCAAAAACAATATAAAATAGTTTTACAGCACATTACATTTATTTAATGTGCTATCTTTTTAGCTGGCTTAACAGTTAAATGAATATTACATAGAAACAGGTGCCAATAGAACATATTAAAACACTTTTTATTCTATTATCTACAACCTACAAGATTTATGGTACCCATACATTAGAACTGCTACTTCAATCTGTTTTTAAATATACCTATATATTTTAGGAAATAGTCTGTGTAACACTTAACAGCTATCTTATGACATTTTACAGAAACAGAGCTATCTGATAATGTTTAACAGAAAAAGTCTATTAGGCATTGGTACCCACAGCAAACCACAATAATTCCCAAATGACAGCACCATACAGATACCACTTTTACATACTAGTACCTGAAGTCTGATGCAAGTATTGAAGTTACAGCATTTGCTTGATAACTTTGCTGTGCAAACTTTCATATTTTCTTCCTTAGTCTCCTCACACATGCCTATGTGACGAGGTATCATCTCTAGAGATATGCGCACTGGGGCTGATACAATTCAAGTTTTCAATTTGATTTTAACTTTTGAATTTAGTAATTGAATACAGCTATTCTGATCTGGAAAGTTGATTTGCTTAGGGGGAAAAATAAGGCTTATTCCACAAGCAAATTACAGTGAAAGTTGCCAAGTCACTACAGAAGAAACGAATTTGATTCATCAATTCAATTTATATTAATGATACAATTTGGAAAGCTGATTTGATTTGGAGATTTCATTGAATTACTTCTGACTCAAACATATGAACTGAATAGTAGCCCCCGCATCTGGTCCCAAATCATAATAATGTTCAGTTGTTTCTCCATTGCAATGTTTTATACAGCTCCTGAGATGTTCATGGTGGAAAGGAAATGAAACATAATTGTATGTTTTTAATTATTTGTCAATGCATTTTTGTTGTTGTTTTTGCCACTGTATGGCTACTTTATACTACCTGTTACTTGCTTTATTAAGCAAATACAACTTTCAAATATGGTATAGAAAAATAAACACAGTTTAAATACCAATTTTAATCAGAATATCTGGAACAATAGAAAATATTAGAAATATTTCAATTAATAAATTATTTCCCTAATTGTAAATGTTTGGCTATAGTTTATTTTATACTCATTGATTATTTCTCAAGATTGATTACTTTCTAAAATAGGGCATAAATTTTAGATATGTATGTATTTCTTTATCTATTCCCTTTCATGAAAAGAGTAGAATTTTTTTTTAAATAGTACAAATTTTAATGGGAGTCTGTTTCAGACTTATGTCAAAATAAACTCCACCACTTTGTGAATGGTATCAGTGAACAGAATCCATTGAAGTCTAATTAATATAAAAAATACACATACAAAAAAGCATGTCTTTTTTGTGAAAACAAAAAGTAACATATAGTAGCTATATTTTCTTTAGAGAAAATGTTTCCTACCTATTCACAATGTGCTCTTTTCCCCAATAGCCTATCCTTCAACATGCTCTCATTCCCAAAGCTAGCCACAATACTGTGGACTTTATTTTGTTTTTTATTATTTTTCATTTAAAATTTAAAAATGTAGTAACAGACAAGTCACAGAAGGAAAGACAGTGAGCTAAAAAGGAAAGAAAGAAAAGAAGCGTACTAGGTTTATTTTTTCTGCTCCTATTTTTTAAATTGTTTCAAAAGTCAATCTTCCTTGCTGTTTTCTAAGTCTTCTCTTTTTTTCTGGAATGTAAATCTGTGTTATGGAGACAATTGATCCCAGAAAGGATCAATACAACATTGTTACCTTGGAGATTCTTGTTGTCTTACAAGGCCAGAAAGTGCATTATGAGAAAGCAGGGTCAAAAGTAAGAGCTTTATTTCTAGATCAGCAGTTTCCACTGTCTTCTTTTCTACAGACTGCAACACAATATTTGCCGAGAGAGATTGACAGATGAGATGAGATGAGATGAGATGAGATGAGATGAGATGAGATGAGATGAGATGAGATGAGATGAGATTGTACCAAAGACCATTAGCCATATACTTGGAGTTTTCCAGTGGACCCTAGACCCTTGGTTGTGAACCAAAGCTCTAGTTTGTCAAAAAATTGTAACTAGTTCCAGTTGAGGGAACAAACTTATCAGCTATCATTAGATGGACCCATTTGTGTTCACTAGATAAAGTCACCATTTATACTTATATCTTTCTTCCCAAGTAGTGCAGAGAGGTTGTACAGAAAATAAAGAATGAAACAAACTACCATGGACAATTTTTACCTTCTCTAAATCCAATATGATATCCATGCAAGAGAGAAAGTATGTATATTGATGTATGATAACCTCAGTATAGTTTCCCACCTCCCCAGGGCTAGCCACATGCTAATGTTGGTCAGGTCTGAAATAATTAGTGTTTCAGGTAGGAACTAAAAGTGATCACATCCACACATTATTTATCTTTCTATTATCCTTCTAATCTCACATCCTAATATCAATTTTTCTGTGTAACGAGCTGCCACGTGTTGATCCCAAATCTAGTAACTTTCCTTGCAACCAATATTGATTCAAAAGAAAGTTCATTTATTGAGAATAAGTGTACAGATCCAAAGCATTGCTAAGACTGAGCAAAAGCTCGCCAAAAGCTGTTTTTCTTACTTCCCCCCACCCCCTTACATCGCCCTTAGTTCTTGGTCTTCTGATTCCCTTGCTGGCATGGCCTTGAGCATGCCAGAGCCTGTGATAAGGAGCCATCTGCTTTAAACGGTTTCTCATTCCTTCTCCCCCCCGCCCCTTTTACAATGGCAGAACCGCAGCATGTAAAAAGCCATTTTTTAAACTAGCCATATAATAATCTATTATAAAATCTTGCGAGGATTCTGACATTCTGATTTCCAAGACTGCCATGGAAAGAACCAATAGTTCTTACAAAAAATCTGAATTGATCACTTCTTTATATATTTGAAATCAAAGGGAAGGGCATATGAAATTTATCCAAGATGAACATTATGAAGCATATATATTGTTTTAGTGCCAAGATGTATGTGTATGTGTATATACATATACATACACAGGCACACACAGACACAGGCAAATTCTCACTTAATTCATAAAATGTATCTCTGGGATATGATCTCAAATGATGCTTGGATTAGATCTCTCTCTCTCTCTCTCTCTCTCTCTCTCTCTCTCTCTCTCTCTCTCTCTCTCTCTCTCTCTCCTCCTCCTCCTCCTCCTCCTCCTCCTCCTCCTCCTCTTCTTTCCCTCCCTCCCTCCCTCCCTCCCTCCCTCCCTTTACTTAGTTTACACATTTTTGAATAACATTCTCTGAAGATAAAACGTTTGGTTTCATAGAAAGGTAGTTACCCAAGGCTTAATATCAGTTTAGGCTGACCATGGCACGATCCTGGAACTTGCATTACCTGTGGGTGGATGTGTATTTCTCTTTTGAACATAAGACCTCCTATTTCCTCAAATACAACATGACCTTTTCTGAAACTTTTATAATCCCTAGATTTTTGCAGAGAAATGTTACTTTTGGACTAATAGGTTCACAATCAATCCCTGTGAAATTGTTGGATTTGCAATGACCCTTTCCTCCTATCTATCACAGAAAGACATAGAGAGAAGCTCACAGATATTGCCTTGTTCCATTTCCTTTCCTTTGTTTCCTGCCTTCCTTCTTAGGATGTACAAGTAACAAAAGACATCTAAAAAGAGAAACATAGTTTGGGTCTGCAAACACTACATGCTTATTTTAATATGGCTTAAAGTAATGAGATTGCTTCAGAAAAAGAGCTGTGGCTTTTAGTTTGGGTCTACACATTTTTGCCTAGCAATTACAAGAATTTAAATAGAAAAGGGCAGAAATTTAGTGATTTAGTTGAGACAACTTTATCCTAGATGCTAGACCCCTCTCCCAATTTTAGGCTATTGAAATAAAATTAATTGATTTTTTTTCCAGCCTCCTTTTTCTTTCCATACTATCCTAAGAAATGCAGGATTTGATGGATAGATGTTCTAGAAATGGACAAGCAGAAACCTGTTTTTCCTAACACAAAATTTGTAATTTAGTTATTCAGTCATTTTGTAATCCAACAGATATCATTCCACCCCAGGATTGTCTGTAACTGTTTCTTTGAGCTTTTATTGCTTATTGTATCTAACTATCTAGTCAATTATCACTTTTTCTTTGATTTTTCCAAGTATAATTGTAGTGATGAATGACACTTGGTTTGTGTTACATGTCCAAAATATAGAAGCTTTAACCTGCAAATTAAACTCCAATATTTTTTCTTACAGTTTCAATCTCTTTCCTTGTTCTATTTGACATTGTTTTCCCTGATAAAAGATTATTTTTTAAATTTATATTTATTTAGTTATATTTCAAATTTGGATACCACCCATCTCACAAAAAGTGACTTGGGCAGTTCATAATAAAATTATCTTACGCTAATCAATTAGTATTATAAATGACAATAGAAAGCTGGACAACCTGGACAGAAATTAATATCATTTTTTCTTGCACAAAGAATAAATTGATTAATTTATTGTATTGGATCAATAGTTTATAAAAGTGAAGCAGCTATTCTTGATTTATATTACATACAATACAAGTTTAACAACTTTGCAGTGTTTTAACATAGTAGAAGAATCAAACGATCAGCACCCTTATGAAGACTATAACTTGGGACTTCTTATCTTAGGAAACGTGTGGATATAGTAGAGTAATATAAGTTTATGCAGAGGCTCATCCATTGAAATTGAATATCATACATGCATATTTTGGCAGAAAAAAAAAGAATGACTTTACACAGCAGATGGTGAACCTTTGGAATTTATTACACTAATGGACAGTCTCCAAAGGATTTATAAAGGATAAGGCTATTGATAACTGTTACACATGATGACTGAAAATTCAATTCATTTATCAGAAATAGTATGCCTTTCACAGCAATTTGTTAGAGACCACAAGCAAAAGGATATTGTGAGTTTCCTTTTTTTTATAATAAATTTACTAAATATTACAATTAAAAAGATAAAAACTATTAAAAAAGAAAAAAAGAAAAGAATAAAAAGAAAATTAGAAAGTGCAGAAAAGAAAAATTAGAAAAAAAATAGAAAAGAAATTAAAAAATGAGAATATAGTAAAGGAAAAAGAAAAGAAATATATAAAGAAATGACTTCCTCCTTCATCTGAACAAATATAAATTTTTTTTAGTAACTTTCAGCTTTTCTTAAAATACAACAAATGTTCTCTTCTTCTTCTATTCAACTCTTATCTATAAACAAATCCTTTAAGCCTTGTCATTCAGTCCTGGTCAGCAAAAATTAAAGGTTACCAGAAAGAACAACATATCTATTTTAACCTTGATCAAATAAACCAACTTTATATTCCATCCCTTTACTTTTAACAGTCTTGATCTTTAATCCCTTCAAATAAATTTTATTTATTTATTAAATTTATATGCTTCCCGTATCCCCCAGAGGACAACTCTGTCCTAACGTCCTAATGTCCTAGAGCTTGATTTCTTTTTATTTTTTTTTTTTTTTTGTCCCTTCCCACAAAATCTTTCAAAACTTTAACAGGTCTCTTTTGTAAATCCAATATAAGAAAGTTATCCAAGTCACTCTTCTGGTTTGTTATTTATCTTCATATATTCCTTTTAATTATTAAGATATCAGCCAGCTTCATGTGTTTCTCCAGTGTAACAACTTGTAGCTTATCATTTTTAAATCCACTTTCAAATCAATCTCAGTCTTGTCCAGTAACACTTGCTCCTGTTCCATAAGTTCTTTTAAACACAGTCTATCTATAATGGCAGACATTCTTAAGATTAACTTCTTAGTCTATTGTTCACAAATATCCTTCAAACATCCAGTGTTAAAGTATTTTGCTCCATTCTGTATTAGTGTGTCAAACTTAAATGTTCTTCTCCTTTAGATGTAATATTTTGTACCATCTGGTCTCATCCTATCATTTTTTTTTTTAGGATTCAAAACAACAGCATTTTCCCACAGGAAGGATTCTCAATTAATTAATTAATTTCAAAATCATATTTTAAATCCATCTGGATCCTTAGTCCATTTATAATTTTCCAAAATCAACATTTACTGTTTATTCCAATTTTTTAAAAAATCCTTAAATGTGTATTTAAAACTTCCTTCATGAAGGATTGAAGGAAATTCAGTCAGTTAGTACTATGAAATTTGTCACTCCAAAGTTTCCTAATACTTAGAAAACAATTAAAAGGTACTATAAATCCAACACTGATTAAAAATGAGGCTCTGCTGAACCTTGTGTTCATATAGCTACATTATGGCTGTGAGCTTGATGGAAATCCCTCAACTCCCAGCCACTCGACTCACAAGTCGACTACAAAAACCTCAGTTCCTGCAATCCACTCATGAGGATCAGATGTCTGGGGTAAATGTGGGCAATCTCACCATCTCTCCTTTTTTCAGACTTCTCCAGCCAGAATACGCCATCTGACCGCTGATCACCACAATGCTATCTCCACTCCTTCAGGCACGTCTAGTTTGCCATGAATTCTCACTGGAAGTCAATATTGTGAGTTTCTCATAAACTTATGATTGATCTCTGTGAAAATAGAATGCTGCACAAGATGATCTGATTGTTATAAACTCTGATATTCAGTGGATTTTAATTCCCAGCAATGCTGTATAACGCAGCTCTATTTGCCAGCAGACCTTTTGACATTCAGGCTGCCTTCAACTCAGCAGCACATAGTGATAACACTGAAGAGCCTATAATCTCATGATTCACCAGCACTGCTATCAGCAAGTGCATAAGCACTGAGGCCAGATGGAAGCTGAGCACAATTTAGTCTTCAGATATCAAGCCTGATTAATCCAGAAGTGTGGTATTCAGTTTCAGGATTTATAGTCCAATCCCTATTCCCATTTATTCAGAAGTAACAACTAATGAGACTTTTATGAATATAAGACTGTATCCTTATTTTTTTTTTCCAAAGTCAAAGTGTTACACTTCTTCCCTAGTAGTTATCTGTGTTTATGTCTAGTTTGTGCAGGATGTAAGTGTCTGCACTTGCTCTACTTATTTATAGCTATTGATTCTTTTTATTTTTAAAAGTAGTCAACCTCTGCTTAATTTGTCTTAAATCCAAAACTTGTTTGGAATTAATGTAAATATTTACAGTGATTCACAAAGACTGTCAGTTAATGTTCCTGGAAAATCTTCATTTATAGTTTGGCAGTAGAAAGCATCTTGGTTGAACAGTACCTATGGGTCTGTCCATCCTCAAACTAAGTTTATCTCATTAGCCAAATTCCAAATGTAGGCTACCTTTCCTTGATTTTAATTCAGGCAGCAGAAGATATTAATCTGCTTTAGAAAATTACTAAATAGATTCTTCAGTGCAAGATTGTGTAACACAACATGACACTAAGTAACATAGAGATGATCTACAGTGTACTGTAAATTGCTTGGCAGCCTTAAAGGCTAATCCTAAATAGTGTCATGCAAATTCCTATAATCATCTGTTTAATTATATTACAGCTCAGTCAATCCCCCCTTGCATTTTATTCATTTGTTCCTGCCTAGTGATTATTTAATAAATCCATTTACAGCATTTTGATTTTGTTTTGATTTGCTTCATACAATGACCCCTGTATCTTCTACCTCAGAGCAAGAGTTCAGTTGGGAACAGAGAACAAGTAATGTAAGATCTGTTTTTATTGGAGCAGGAGCAGATGGGCAACTTACATATCAATTCTTTTGAAGAGCACAATTAACAAATCTTTTCTGTCCCCTCATCTTCATTCCTTCTTCACAGTTGCTTCTATATTGGCAGAGAAGGCAAAAAGCAAAACAAATAAAACACACCTTTATCTAAATTCATGTAAAAAGAAACATTTATCTAAAACTATGTTAAAAAAGGAATACTGGAGAGCCAATGTTTTTGTAATGCCTAAGATGCCTAAGAACTGTAGAGATCCACGTTCAAGTCTACCCTCAGCAATGGAAACCCATGTGTGTAGGGCCAGTCACATTCTCTCCAATGAATCTGTCCCATGGCATAAAATAAAGTAGCATCTTCCATGTAAGCTGCAATGAACTTCTGAAATACTCTGCTTACTCAGTTTTACATTTTAAAATAATTCAAATCGTAACACCATCAGGGTCATAGGAATGTAATGGACTTGCTCATGCAAAGAAAAATGATAAAGAACAGCAAAACAGTTTTACTAACGGGAAAAATAATGTTTTGGTGTGTGGTCTTTGTGTGTATGCATGCTTATGTGGATATAGATACAGATATATAATCTGTATCATGTCAAAGAATGAGTTTATGACTAAGGATTATTTTTATTGGGTTTTCTGATTAGGGAAAAACAATAATTTAGTCAATGTTCTACTAAGTCAGAGTTTTGGTGTTGTATTCTCATGGCAGGAAAAATGATAGCTAGAATAAAGTCCAGATAGTATTTATCCTCCCCAAGGGGAAGGAAAAAAAACTCCATGGTTATGGGTAGTATCAGTTCCAGTGGGCTGTTCTCAGAAAAGAGGCTTGTTTTCAGGACTTAACAGAATGCCACATAGCTGCACTGGCAAATTAGGCTGTTATGAATGAATCAAACCTATTGAATATCAGAGAAATTTGTACAAGGATTTGTACCCCCATCCCCATTCTCATAATTCTCATTATTCAGAATAATATATTTTGAGCTAAATGGGTTGACATCAACATCTACAGGAGGAAAGGCTTTGCAAAATTTTGGTCCATAAAGTCTGAATTTAAGATAGATGTGACTCACTAGTCTTTTTCATAAAGTAAGTCTGTCAATAATCCAGGTTGTCTGGTCATAAAAAAAAAAATCTAAAAATCTAAAAATCTCCTTAGCCTTTCTCCAGTCTATCTTTCTCTGTCTATCTCTGTCTATCTTTCTCTGCCTCTTGCATAGGTCATCTGGTACTGCCCTTCACAACACAACTTTGATAATCCAAATTGGGAACAAGATTTGTAGAGCCCTAGAATCAGAATGAAAGTTGAATCAGAATATTGGGCAAATTCTGCTTTGTAATCTAACTCTGACCAAATGTGATATTCTTCTCTAATTTTAAACAGCATATTATTGTTTTTACATTAATTATTGCTTTATTACATTACATTCTGTATCTTCTGAAGTCAATAAACATTACATAGATGGATTTTTTCACTTTTATTTTCACAACCTCCTGGACTTCCAAAAGCCACAGAGTGGTAGTGTTCACCCAGTCCATTTTACCATGTTAGTGAAAGACTTAACAACCATTACACAACTTGTAAAAGTTAATTTATGTCTTAGAGGTTTATGAATACAATTCACTTGGCTAGTGTATGGTTCAGTCTAATGTGCAAAACTAGAAAATATGTTAGTTTAGTAACCAGATTGAGTATATTGTGCAAACACAGTCTCTGGGTCTTAAGTTTGATTAGGCATTTGAATCTAGCGTTTTCCAGTCTCTAAAAATATTTACCATACCATAACTGGAATTTTAAAAATCCTATCTTCTCTAGAGGAAACAATTTTCAATTGCTTTTCTTTCATAAAGTTATTCTTTAGATTCACTCTAAATTGTCCTTTGTGAAACATAATCTCATTATGCCTAGATTTGTGCTTCATACCTTTGAATAATTACTTCATTCCTTGGTGTTTACCTTCACATTTTGTTAGACAGTTCTATTCCCAACATAATTGTTGTTTAGTCAAGCTATACATATTTAATTCCTCCAACCTTTCTTCGTATGCCAGTCCTTCCATCCTATTAATCTTATCTTTCAAGCTCTGTACTCTTTTCATTTGGTATACACAAATTATCATGCCAAGACAAGTACTTTTCAGGGATATTTTATTTTGTTTCAAAAGGAAAGGTATGAACTTTGTGTCTTTAAGTACATTATTATGAGGCCCATTGTTTAACTCTTTTGTTTTAAATCTTGTCCCAATCCAATGAACACACTCAGTTTCTCTATGGTTTATATTTCTACAATAGGAATAGTGGCTATGTTCTAAGAACAAACTAGCCTAGGCCTCAAAATTATTTGCTGATATTGGGACCTAGGAGTTTGTCTGCAATATTTCCAAGCCTTCATTTTATGACTGGTCATAAAATTCATTTATGCGAGCCAGTCACTTTCCAATGCAAACTGATATGGCAATTGCATGCATTTATTGATAGCAGTAAAACTCAGTAAAGCCAATACCTTGCATCTTTAATCCTTTGTTATCTCCAGGTGAGCCTGAGAAAGATTCCTATCTAAAGCTCTAGAGAGCTGATGTTAATCCAGGTAGATATACTGAATTAAATAGTTTATTATTGGACTGCCTCAGTGTAATACAGCTTACATTACTATTAATAATTTGTAGTGTGTGTGTATGTGTGGGAAGGGAGATTTTCCTGATTTAAAGGATGGCAATAAGGAAGACAAAAAGAATGGCAGAGGATAGTTCCTAGAATGGGAAGATATATCAAAAAGCATCTAAATCATGTCAGTGCTGATGTAGTCTCTAACAGGTACTATGCAGCACTGCTTAAAGTTATCTTATGAAGGGCAGTATCTTAAACAGTGGTAAAACCTGTATCATTTTTTTTTCTAAAGCATCTTATCAGAATGCTTTTGCTTATAAATAGATCCAATTTGCTCCAAAAGTGTAGTGTAATAGAAAATTGCTATGACATCTATGTGATTGCCATTGAAGTATTTTAAGGTAGTTTTCATACTGTTTAATTGTACTTTCTCAGGAGGAAACATATACAATTTCTTTAACTTTTTCTGAAAGATATTGTCTCCATATCCTTACTGTGTTTATCACTCTACTCTGGACTATTGCATGACATTGATGTCCTTCACAAATTAATGTGCAGAACTGATCAGTCCTCCAGATTAAATTTTGAGGTTTACATGTAGAAATAATATTTATTGATGCTGCAGCAAAATATGTCTTCTAATTATCTGAAAGCTTTCTTCTCCCATAAAAGAGTCTTCCATGTTATTTTACCATTCCCAAAGTATATTTGGGAGTTATTTTAGTTACATTTATTTTCTTGTGATATCGATGAGGTTTTAGTTTTATTTTATTTGTATCCAGGAACTCATCTCTTCATCACTCTGTAGCCTTCCTGGCTGTCTACACTTCCCAATATGAAAAAAGCTCTATCTTCTCTTGGGATTTCATTGAAGTATGAGAAACCAGGAAGACTGCAGCCTGCACCCAGGAGAATTTCACACACACAAACACATATCTGAAGTTATTTCTTTTTCATCAGTTTGAATGAAAATGACTCCTCTATAAACACGAAGATGTTTCATATTTACCTTAATATGGCATATATTCAAATTATTTTTCCCTTATTTAAGATATAAAATCATTATTGTAGCTACCATACATACATACATATTCTTTTCAGTAAGTCTTGCTGTCTACCCTATACAGTTTATCATAAATTACACTAAATAGGAAATACATAAATAAGTGAGATAAATAATCTCATTTGTAGGCCATTGTTTTGTTTCCATATGATTATAATGATTTGTGATCGGTATTATATTTGTTCACTGAGCCATTCTCACTGAATCTATGCTATGTCACATATCACTCCTGTTACTGATATATTTGCCAGCAGGTTACCGTAGAAAAGTTTCCATATACATCAGCTGTTATATTATGGCCTCAGGGTTTGATATAGGCTACTGGCACCCTACAAAGCACCAATAGTTTACACTAATCCACATTGCTCTAGAATCCTTGTTTCCTTAATTGTATCAACAGAATATGTACAACATATTTCTATGGCCAAAGGTTTTAAAAGAGTATTGTTAAAGTAGGTACAGATATTTTTTTATTAATAATGGCTACTCTGATGTATTACCTGAAATTCTTGTGATAAGGCTAAAGCCATACATACAGAAGGAGTACTACATAGTTATTAGATAGAGATTAGACAGTGTTTTCTAACAAGAGCTTGCTTGTTCACTTATTTACTTGTTTGTTTGTTTGATTGATTGATGGGCCATCCCAATCTGTACAACTTGGATGGCTTGTAGAATGCACAATAAGACACAATAAAAACATAGACTATAGAATCCACAAGAATGTCCAAGGAAATTCAGCATTCAATTAAATAACAGAAACATCCCAAAAAGAGGTCTATTACCAATCTAACCCAGGTTTAGGAACAGAGACAGGTTTTAAGGGCTCATCTAAACAGGGCCAGGGTGAGGGCTGTATGAATCTTAGAAGGAATCATGTTGCAGGAGAAGTCACCATGGCAGAGAAGGCCTGCTCCCTCAGTCCCACCAGCTGACATTGTTTAATTAACGTAATGCTACTCCCATTCTGTCTCCACAAAAGGTAACTGACAATCAGTGCTGTCTCAGTACTTTGCCTAGTCTGAAATCAGTGTCTAGATAATCTGTATCTGAAGCTTTAGTCAAACTTCCTTCTCAACAACCTTCCCCAAAAAGGTTGAGACTGGATGAAAATTATCCAGAAGAGTTGGGTCCAGTGAAGACTTCTTGAGGAAAGGGTGTACCACCACCTCCTTCAAGGCAGGGAATACCACTTTTTCGCTCAAAGAAAATATTACTGTATGGACCCAATGTGGAATGTGTTTTGGATGATTTTAAGTTTCCTATTTGTTTGTTTCTTTTTTAAAATAAACAGTTAAACAGTATTGCTAGGGTCATATTAATTATTTGCAAGAACTGATAAAATTTGCATGGTTAAGGGTCTTTAAATATATTAAGTGTATTCCTTATGATCTTAAATTGAAGCTAATTAAACTACTTTTTTCCCCTTAATATACTGGCACACAAATAATGTTTTAATAGGATTTACTTTCAACTCATTATGTTGGAAGTATAAAACAGATGTGAGAAGCACCACTTGTGTAATACAGGATTGTCTTGCTCTTCCTTCTTTTAGTTTAATATCTGTAAATTAGTTAATCTGGTGTTACAAAGATCAATATGGTTAAAGAGTATTTTTGAATTAAATTCCAGAAACTTGGAACTTATCACTATATATATTACATATTTCCTGAGCATAGGAGTTAACAACAATAACAACAAATAGACTTCAGTTTTGGAAAGATAGCGAAAGCCCATATTTACAATTTTGGACTGTGCATACGTGTTTGCTTTCTGCTTATGAATTGGCTGCCCATCAATGTAATAGAAAGACTGATCAATATTATTCCATTTTGTCAAGATTTAATGAATTGCTTAAAAATTAATTTGAATTATTTCCTATATATAACAGTATATTTTTATTGTTTCCTTGTCTCTTACTTTCTTTTCCTCAGCTTGTCCTTGTGTTTTTATTAGTTTTTAAAACTGTATTACTCTAAATTATCTTTTTTCTGTATATTAAAGCAATAATATACATAGATCTCAGTTGGATCAAGTAATACAGGTATTCCTTGACTTATGACATTTGTTTAGCAACCTTTTGAAGTTACAACAACACTGAAAAAAGTGACTTACGACTGGTCCTCACACTTACAACTGTCACAGTGTCCCCACAGTTAAATGACCAAAATTTGAACACTTGACAACCAGCATGTATTTATGATAGTTGCAGAATCCCAGGGTCACATGATTGCCATTTGTGGCCATCCCAGCCAGCTTCCGACAAACAAATCAATGGGGAACTGTATGATTCACTTAACAACCATGGTTATTCACTTAATGACTACCACAAAAATGTTGTAAAATCAAATGTGGTCACGTGATGCCTCGCTTAATGACCACCCTGCTTAACTATGAATTTTCCAGTACCTATTGTGGTTGTAAATAGAGGACTACCTGTACATAAGTATTTATAGAATTTTAGAGTATATCCTGAAGAAAAATTATGATCTGTGTAAAGAACATATTTTTGTTGGATAAGCCTTCAGTTCATTTAAATTTCTTCTTTTCCTGAATAGTTGATTTAATATTTATTTATCTCTGCTAACCCAGTCTAACAATTGAAATGTGAGCCTACTATAATTTTTAAATCTATTTCCTAATTATTGAAAATAAATGTTCTTGGCACAATAATAGTTATACTTCTTGCGGTTTCTGTGGAGTCAGTTAAATCTGTTACACGTATGTAAGTCAATCTGATAATGTTCCCGTCTTCCTATTTAATTAAAAAAATATGCTTGGTCATTAAATAAAATAAATACATAATGGACTTAATCATGTGGAACAAAATAGTTAAATTATTGTTTATTGATCAAATTTCTGGGTGTTTTCTTTCCCTGTTTTTGCACTGAATAAAGGACACAACTGTATTTCTTTGGTTGGGACAATCACAAGCATCCATAAGAGAATAAATAAAATGGAATTATAACATTTTATTGTGACCCTGGTATTTTATTTCTTTTTCTGCTCAATTCAGGACATCTCTGCTGGTCAAAATATAAAAATGAGGGAGGGAGAAGAGGGTGGGAGGAAAGAAGGAATGACATAATTTACAGGCTGCAAATTAACAGACACAATTTTATGTGCATCATTGATTTTTAAAGTTTTCAACCTATCTTTATAGCCACAGAGAGATGTGTTTTTTGCTTTTATCACAACATGGCAATGTTAGAACTATTCTCACATTTTGACAACTGAAGACACAATATATCAATATATGTTAGGAAGGCTGCCCATAGATTTCACCATGTCAATTCATGTACTATTTATTATAACTGGCCAAATATACCTTTGACACCTTTCCAAATCCTTTTAGATTCAAAATTTTACTGATAATTACAAAAACAAGACCAAAGTACAGTAACTATAAACATGTTTATATCAGGATTCAGTTCCCATATCTTCAAAATAATGGATACCAGTGATTGTTATTATGCTATTATTTAAGAGAAGGATTTAGGCCTAACATCAGTGACTAACAAAGAAAGACTATACTGTAATGTCTAGAACAGAAACTTCTAATTATATTTAATAGCACTATAAATATTTATATATTAATACCATTATATATACTGTACATTATTGTGCTAATAATTGATATTGCATATTAAATATATGGAAACATTTGACATTCAAGTGATTATTAGGACTGTGTGAAACTTCAATCTGGAGATTTGTTTTAAAGCCAGTTCGATTAAATTTCCCACTTGAGTCAAATTATTGAACCAGAAAATCAAATCAAATCAACTTATTTTCAGAGTTGATTCAAATGGTCAGATTGGATCTGATCAATGATTCAGATCAATGATTTGAATCAAAGTGGAGCTAATACCACACTTCTAATTATATTTATCCAGTAAAGTTTATATGTTTGTGTGTGTGTCCATGTGTGGTGGTATGGAAATAGAAATCTCCTTAATATAATAATGTAAAAAGCTGTTAATACAATATTCACCTGTGAGGACAAGGCAAAATATTCATTTACTAGGCAGCCAAGCACAACACTCAGACATTAAAACATGAAAGATATTGAAAAGATGGCAGACATAGGGAGCTGCTCTGGCTTCTGGTATCTATAAGTTGGAGTGTAAAAAATAGCATATTATGCACTACACCAGCACTGGCAGCACAGTCTATATACTGACAAAAGTTATCATTAGTAGCCATAATCTCGACTCTGTCATAGCACAGAGGGCAAGGACTCTAATTTCCTTAGCTAGACAGATATTGCTAAGAAAGCATAAATACTCACAGGTTTCATCAAAAACTCTGCTGAGACTGATAAAAATAGGAATTTGTTACTGTAAGGTAACCGTTTACTTTCCACTGCAGTGTCCATATTGTAATAAACTATTTAGTTATATGTTCCATTTTGCAGCATTACATCTGTACCCTGGTTATGAGGACTGCATCATTAACGTATGTTTGACAATTCTGTCACTTTTCTTGCCTCAAAACAGTCTTTGGGATGTTGGCAGAAAGACATCAGTGGAAAGAATAAATTATCCCTTCATTTTGATATTCTCCTTAATTATGTTAAAGTGACTGTTAAATGGTTATACTAAAAGGGTGTTAAAAGGATAAGTCCATTAGAAATGTTCAGAAATGCTATAAACATAAATTGAGAGGTAAAAGAAGTATACAAGATTGCAGAAATTCACACTTCATCATGATGATCAGGAGGCAAATCTCAGTTCACTGACCTATTGCAAAAATGTGGATTATCTTAGTGGACACACTATTTTAGCAAATCAGTGCTGAAAGATCTGTGAGATCAGAGTTACTAATAGATATTGTGCGGGGGATGACAATGGCAATACTTTTTCTTGTTTCTTTTTTAACCCCTAAAGTTATTCAGTAATATGTTTTGGGGAGAGGAAAATTAAATTATTGCTGCTATAAATAATTATGGCTACTATCAGGTTTTCTGAAGGTGATGCTACCAATTTCTAGAGAGTTCAACTGACAGAGTGTGCAGCTTCATCAGCTGACAAGCACAGAACTCACCAGAACTGAAATCCTCATGAATAAAAAGCTATTTGCAACTAAGTCTTCTTCAAAAGTAGTATTCGTCTCTCGTGGCTTATAGCAGAGCCTTGGGGACTTTCTCACTATTATTTAGCTCCTAGATCTCATTTATTGCATCAGGCATAGTGTTCTTGTGGTCTTTACACTATGGATTTCCCTTAGATTAGTGATCCTACGCAGATTTCATGTTAGCTCTACTTCCTATGTGCTGGCTCACTGAGCACTCTGAAGCAGTAACTAGCAACATAAACATTTGAAGCAGAAAAAGCAGTATCCCAAAATTTCTTTAGAAGTATTTTGAAAACCTTGGAATGAAGTTATAATTCTATAGCAAACTACTCCCCGCCCCCTCCTGTGAGATAGTTGTGAATTCAATTTCATGTAGCAAGTTGTAAAATACCTTGAAAGATATTGCAACTTGTATCAACTTATTTGATTTAGTATCAGGTAAATGGGTTTAATATCAGTCAAATGAAGTGTATAATGTATTGTGGAAAATATCAAAAGTCTTACTAAAGTCTGTCAAACTTATATTTTGTCCCTGATAAAACTGATGTCTAGAATTGTTTCCAGACAAGATGTATATTGTGCAATAAACCCACACTAAATGTGGAATTTTATTATGGCAACATCAGACACAATTGTCTTCTGTTTTTAAGTCATGCATTTTCCCACAAGTTCTAATTACTGTTTTCATATGCAAAACTCTCAATATTATTCATAAAAAGACATTGTGTATGTGTTCAGTCTTTTGCCTGATTGCTATTTATATAAACAAGAAATTAAAGACAATTCCATGAAGAAAGCAGGCAATTGCAAAATAATGCCTTGGTTGGCAGTAACCAGAACCAACAGAATATGGGAATAACCATATTTTTAAAAGTAGAAATTACAGCATCTGTCTGGAAACAACTTTAGTTTATAGTAAAGGAAGAGGAAGAGGAAGAGGAAGAGGATAGGATAGGATAGGATAGGATAGGATAGGATAGGATAGGAGAAGAGGAGAGGAGAGGAGAGGAGAGGAGAGGAGAGGAGAGGAGAGGAGAGGAGAGGAGAGGAGAGGGGAGGGGAGAGGAGAGGAGAGGAGAGGAGAGGAGAGGAGAAGAGAAGAGAAGAGAAGAGAAGAGAAGAGAAGAGAAGAGAAGAGAAGAGAAGAGAAGAGAAGAGAAGAGAAGAGAAGAGAAGAGAAGAGAAGAGAAGAGAAGAAGAGACCCTGTTTCTTGGAACTAAGTTCCACTAGTTTGTTGAACCTTTTTCTGTGTAAAGTGCTTAAGGTCATGAGCAAGAATAAAAATATTGCACAATGAAATATAAAATGATGCTATAGATAGATTCCTGTTCTTTTCATAGCTGTGTCCAAGTATTTTCAGCAGTATAAGAAGATGCTTTCATAACTGGCTTGTAGTTGGAAACATGAAATTCAAGAACTCTTACATATACCTAGAATATTGCACACACAGATTCTAGCATTTCAGTGTATTGACATTAATGTGAATACATTAATGTGAATACTACAATTATTTATTTATTTATTTATTTATTTATTGCTTATTTATTTATTAGGCCATTTTTTCTTCCACAATAATAATAAACCTATAAGCCACTTCTCATTCTTCTTCATATGAACTCAGTGGTTAAAACCTTTACATATCTTGACTTCTATCTACCCAATCTGGCTGCACTGATCAATAATTGTGTATGTTATAGCCCATTCTACCAGCCCAGTAGGCTTGAGGAGAGATTTAGACACTTGTTTATTACTGGTAAAAAGTAGGAATGTAAATTAATTATCACAAATAAAAAAAGTGGTCTTTTCCCAAAGGCCCAAACTCCAGATGCAACTAAGGGTGAGTATTTAAGAGAATAAATTAAAACCTTCAAGTATCTAGAAGCTAAATTCTGCTGTCACAAACTTCTGCAGAGCACATTTGGAATTTGCTAATAAATCTCTGCAGAGAGTTGGCTATTCTGCTTCTTTTTATTTATTTTAATATGAGTGATATTAAAGGTAATCAAGTAAAAATTGTGACTCATTTACTTTATGACCCTCAATTATTTATGCACAGTAATAATGTGCACAGATGTGTGTATATATACACATGGGTTGTGCCTAAAGTTTTAAATTCTGGCTTAAAATACTATTTTTTCTGACTGGTTCTGCTCTTTTTATATCTATACCTGTCAACTTGGGACAAAATAAGAGATGAAAAATTTCATTGGTGAGTTGCCCTAAAGTCTATGATACCATTGGGATTTATTGAAGATAAATAAATGCTTAATTACTAGTTCTTGAACTTATTCATTTTGTTTCTGAATATTCATACTGTGTTTTATTGTTGTTACATTTTGAGCTCTCCAGAATCCACAGAACAATATGGGCACCTGAACTGAATAAATTAAATTAAATTACATTGAATTAAATTAAATAATAGATTATAACACATAACCTATTAGGACTATTAGTTTGTAAATATTAAAGGAGAGTTTTACTACAGTTAGATTCCTTAAAATACTACTATAGTAAGTGAAAGTACACTGAACCACAAACTACCCAACTCTATTTTAACGTATCCTAGCACATTGTGCAAACCTTATTAATATGTATTAATCACATAGTAATGCAACAATACGCATCACTTAAAAACTGCTTTGTTAATCGCCACTGTCAAAAAGATAGTTAGCATTTTACATGCAGGTGTGCATTTCATTTCCTTCACATATTCCTCAAACACTGGTGCATGTATATTCTTATTCTTGGGTCATGTCTATTAGTCCAAATAGAGGTTAAAAAATAAAATTAAAAATTAAAAACGGTATTCTTTACTGTGTATTAATTTATTTATTAATGCTTTGTTATTGCTGTTGTTTTACCTAGACTACACTTTATAAAAGAAGCACAAAATAGTGTACTTTAAATTAAAAACTTCAGTGATACAATTACTTAATCCAAATCCTATCCTTAAACTAGATTTAGCATAGCTGTTTATGACTGGACTTCATAAATCTCTCTCATGGAAGGAGGCTTGATTTGTAACAGAATGGTGATGTGGAAAAGAGAATTTATGTCTTTGCACCACTGCTGATTCCCTGATGTAATATAGCCATGGAGCATAGAATGCCAATTAACCATATCTGTGATTGCAACTGCATAATTTCTAGCAGCTGTGGAATGCACTAAATATTCTTCCTTTTTCATGAGGTTCAGATGAGAAATGCCAGATACTAGATATATGGAAACTTTTATTATTCTGTAATTAAAAAAAAACAAACAAACTTATTTTGGGATATTTTATATATCACTCAATGTGTTTGCATGTGTATGTTCTTTGTATGTTCATAAAAAAGCTGAGAAAGAGCACTTTATCAGTCTCTACATAATGCTATTATTGGTGTAATATCCTGGCTGTGATCTAGTATAATGAAGAGTACACCATATTTCTAATCTTGTTGCTCTTCCTCTGATTTCAATTTCTCTGTTTCCTAATATAGTCTCTTTACAGACTTTGTACTTAGTCTCTAGCTGTTGGTGAATTTTAATGGAAAGCTTAAGATATAAAAAGTATGCTCTGTACTAATTTGTACATACACAAATCAATGCTTCATTTCTTCATTTGTCTATTCTTTTTTACTCTTGGCAAAGGAATGGATATAAATATAAAAGCATAATTGATTTTATTGTTTATGTTGAAATACTGATATAATCAGATCATGAAATACTGATATAATCAGATTTTACCGGATCCCTGCGGTAAAAGAACTCTGGCTAGCGGGGTCCAGAAGGCGGGCCTTCTCTGCTGTAGCCCCTGCCCTTTGGAACATCTTGCCCCCGGGGGTGAGACAGGCCCCCTCACTCCAGGCCTTTCGGAGGGAGTTGAAGACCTGGCTCTGCCATCTGGCCTGGGGCGGGGAGGGAGGATATCAGAAATGGGGTTGGCTGGCCCCTTAGCGGCCTGGTGGGGGCCTCTTGGAGTTTTTAGCTTTTTATTCTATTCTACTTTTCTAAATTTCTAGTTTTATAACTTTTATAATTTTTAAACTTTTTATAATTTAATTATGTATTGTGATTTTAGTGACTGTAAGTCGCCCAGAGTCCCCCATTGTAGGGGAGATGGGCGGGGACAAATCAAATAAATAACAATAAATAAATAAATAAATAATGAAGTCTATAAAGGTGATAGAAGTTCTGAATGTGGATCATTATTTTGTAGTGTCAAGAGTGGATTTGGGGAACAATTGACATTAAAAAAAAAGAAATGAAAGAAACTAGAATGAACGAACAATAATTGCAGGAAGAGATCAAATGAGACCTGTGTGAAAACATATTAGAAGATAAATTACAACTGAATATTGTTAGACTTTCGAGATAGACCAGGTCAGGAAATAGACATTACAAGAAATACTAGGACTCTACTTTCTTCATATAGACTATAATAAGAGAATCTTGAAAGTCTGACAACATTTCCATTTCCCTCCCTCTTATACCAAGGAGAGTCAAGGCTGGCAATTTTAAGGGTCTTTCTCACACTTTCCCAAGCTGAAATAATGTTTTGCTAATGGTGTCTTCATATCTTCTGCAAGGTCATCTCTGTACTACAAATAAAAAGAAAGATGATGGGATAGCTGATTGGATCAGGGGGAAAAAAGCTGTGAAGCTCCACATAAATGTGTGGAACAACACTAATGACAGGTATGAAGAATGATGATGTTTCACTGGTCAATAACCAAAATAAAGACTTGGGAGAAAGGAGGATGAAGCAAATGATTGTGAATATTAAAAACAATAGAAGAGAATATGTGTAGCTCAGGGCTGAACTGTGGAGTCCTTGGGGTTCTCTGAGCTTGGTTGTTTTCTTGCAATCATTTTGTTACCCAGCTAGGTAACATCTTCACTGCTAGAATGGAGTGGAGTTTGCTCTCTGTTTATGTACAGTGGCTTGCCCTGCCTGTGTTGGTGTTTGCTTGCTTGTTTGTTTGTTTGTTTGTTTGTTTATTTCCCTCTGGTAGTTCCTTGATTGGGCTATTGTTTACTGCTTGATTGCATGTCTGGTGATAATCTTGGTATTAATCTCTGCTTATCTGGGTAATGATTGCTGGTGAGGAGATGTTCTGGTCTTTTGTTTCCTTTTTATTGTCTCTTTTGAATAATGTGTAGATGTTGTTTATCTCTGTGTGCCTGTTGATGTCTACCTTGTCTGAATACCAAACGTCCAGGAATTCCCTCGCATTATTGAATTTAGCTTGATCTAAGATGCTGACAGTTTCCCAGTTGAACCTATGGTTATGTCTGTCCATGTGTTGTGAGATTAAGGAGTTTTCATCGTGTCTTCTGACTGCTAGCTGGTGTTCATGGATGTGCTCTGCTAGCCTTCTGCCTGCTTGTCCTACATAGTGGTTGTTACAGTCCTTACACTGTATGTTGTACCTGACTCCTGTTTTTTCCCTCCATGGCAGACCATCTTACTCTTGGTCAAAAGACACTGTTTCAACCAAAAGTGGGCAATTCCTGAGAAGGTGACATACTGTAGTTCACAGCTTTGTTAATGACACTAGCTAAGGAAAAAGTCCTACAACCCTAAGCCTATCTGGGAAAATATTTAAACCTATCCACCACTGTTTCCCAGTTTCTGTAAGCAACGTTGGGTTCTTGTGAGTCTCTCCAGACTCTATTTGTTGTTCTATTTTTCTACTCCAGCTTGCTTCAGACAATGACTTTGGCTTAACACTTACTATTGGGAGGACTGCTTCCTGCACATCTTTACCTTAAATAAAGTGGTTTTCCTCCATTGGGCTTGAAGCTTCAGAAGGGATATAGGCAGAGTAGTAAAGAAGAAAGGAAATAATTAAAGTCAGCCAAATTAGTCAAATCAACTCTGGAGATATTGCAGTTATATAATTTTGTGGCCTTCTGATAGTGTCTGGAAATAAAAGATATTGGAATAATAGTGGATAACAAAAGGAAGATGTCATCTGACTGTCTGGCAGCTGTAAAAGAGACAAAATTCATGTTACAGCTGATTAGGAATGGGATCGAAAATAAAATTGCCAACTTTATAATGTCATTATATAATTATATGGTGTGTCTGCATTTGGACAGACATGTAAGTTCTGGTCACTACATTTGGAAAAGGTTATACTAGAGCTGTAAAAAATAATAAAAAATAGCAAACAAAGTGATCACATGCTCAAACATTTTTGTTATGAGAAAAGGTTTGAATGTTGGGGTTTCTTCAGCTTAAAAAAATGGTAGTGGGGAGAACATGTTTTAAGTATACAGAAGTATGCAGGGAATGAAATATATATATATATAGAGAGAGAGAGAGAAAGAGAGAGAGAAGTTTCTTTCCCTTTCTCAAAACACCAGGACCAGCATTCAACCATAATCCTGAAAGAAAATTTTCAGAAAGTTTAGAAATGAAAGCTCAAAACTATATAACTTCCTTTCCAAAGTGGCATATTGGTTGGCATATATGAAACATATGTCCAGATGGAAAAATAATATGAGACTGACTATGAAACTGGAATATTGTAATCCTTTGAATGTCTGTGTTTCAAGCAAATGGATATTAAAGTGACATTTGGCTAGTTTTGCAGTGTGTCAGCTCAAGAAAGCATCTGCATTGTGAGTACACAGGAAGATATGGTCTGCTAATGCCAGTTTTATCCAAATATTAGAGAACAATACTTGGACACTTTTTAAAATATAAATTGAAATTAGGAACATAAGAGAAATATTTTCCTTCATACCACAAGGAACAAATCAAAGTAGATGCTTATGGCAAAAGGTCTTCAATCTAAGAAAGCATTTGGATTTTATCCAGATGGACCATTATAGTGACTCCAGAAAAAGACAACCTACCTGGGGTGGGTGATTGGGTGAATAATGACCCTTTTAAGAATATGTTTAATCAATATACATTTCACATTATTTTAATTTGACTGTTTTAGAATTTGATTTGGCTTAAAGATGAAATTTTCTTTAACTTGGGTGTTGTACTTGAATCTGTAGTATGAAAGTGATCTTCTTTTCAGTTTGTATATTTTTTTTATAGAAAGAGAGATGTTAGACTAATCAAGAAAGCACTTATTTACGCAGCACATGGTTGATCCATAAAATTCATTATCACCAAATGTTGTGATGGGCACTAGCTTGTATAACTTTAAAAGGCAATTGGATAAAACTGTGAAGGACAAATATCAGTGGCCTTTAGCCTTGAAGTCTTCATGTAACATCTGGGCTGGAGGCAGCATGTCTCCAAATATAAGTTACAAGGGAACGGTGGTGGGAAACAAATATATTTCTACGTCCTTCTTGTAAGCATTGAGGGTTTTGGGAAATACCAAACTGGACCATGATGTTTCTTGGTCTAATCCATCCAAGGTTATTATGTTCTTATTCATAATGTTACATTGGACCTAAGCTCGCAACATGATCTCTTTCTGTATGGGTATATTGATCCTTTGATGTTTGCTAGTTTGCATTCTTCATAAATAGCATAGTACTTATTGTTTGTTTGCTGTAGAAACTGTACAAAAATTCCAAATGATTTTTTATTCTAAAAATTCCAAATATATACTTTAAAAAAAGGAATATAGGATTATATGACTTATAAATATATATGCACGCCATCAAAAAAAAGAACTGAGATCTAGTTCAGTTCAACTAGGCTTGTACTTTTATTACTGAGATCATAGATACATTTTATTTACGTACGCTAATTTAGTATATTATTAAGAAGAAGACAGAGAGCAAGAGGAGGAGAGGATGGAAGTTTGTTTAAACTATTGCCCCTACAGTAGTCTTCTTTATTTTGGTTTGTTAGTGTTAAAGTGAAGCAATATGTGTGTATGTGTGTGTGTGAATATTTAACAATCTCCATTTTTTAACATGTAACCAATTTGGATATTCACAGTAACAATGGTATTCAGTATCTCTGTTAGTAGACAGAATAAATAAATGTATTCAAAAACCATCTGGTTCTTCTCTTGTCCTAAGCAAGAGATGTCAATTCAGTTGTGGTGATATATTTTTATCTTTTTTTAAAAAAATCCTTTCTGATATTAATGTAAATCCCTGGGAAAAGAATACTTTCTCCTAACACTACTTTTAGCTTCAGAGCTTTAATTGATGGAAGTTCACCTGTAAATAGATCAGAGGGGAAAGCACAAGGAAAGATAAGTTTTGTAAAAGTGTAATATGAACTATCTACTACATGCATCACACAAAAAACATCTGTTTTTAAACCACATGTGTAATTAAGAATCATTGTCATAGTCCAAATATCATCCAGTGGATTGCAATGGATCCCTTACTACCAATTTCACCACCGCTACCAACAAGTCTCAAAGGCTACCAATTTCCCCATCCATGAATCCTTCAACCCTTCCTTGAACCCTGCTTTCTTTTTAAAGCTTAAAGTGCCAAATATAGAGATCCCTTTATAAACCCTTCTTGACAAACCAACAGACTTCCAATGCCCAGAACATTACATAACTGAATTAATTATGAAATGGGAAAATACTATTAACAGTGTTTTAAATAGTACTATGTTAAAATTATAACTCTAAGACCTGATATAAATGAATATTAAATTAAAAAAATAATTTATCGCCACATTTTTGACACCAGGTGATATATTACTGTCACTGGTTAAATTATTCAGATATAAGAGAATTGCTATGAACTAATTATGCTTTGAAATAACAACCTGCTGGTTTCACATTTGCTGATAACACAGATGGTTCTCTGACATAACAGTAGGCAGACAAATTCTTTTGATGGATATAGATTTACTTGAACTCGTTTTTTTCTCCATGAAATCAAAATTTATTTACAGTCCAAGACCGAACACACACACACATACACAAAGCCAACACAATAGCGATAAAAGAAAATTTAAAATTATGAGAAAGTCCTAAAGCAATTAGCAGATAACAGCATGAGGGAGGAATCAGACAGTTACTAACAACTATAGTTATTGATAAGAATTTTGCAACCTTCTTAGAGGTTTCTGAAGAGTAGTCACCCAGGAAAAGGTAACAGCCTCTTGGTCACAGTGGCAGTTAGAGCTATTACTAATTGGAAGTATTAAGCTTTATTGCCATTGGGTATACAGTGAACATTTTGATAGCACTGAGACAGGTTCTGCTTCCAAGTCTGAATAGAAAGAAGTTCAACTTTCATATGGGAGACTTCTATATCTACTGGTTGTTGCTCCAATAGGTAGCACCCAATTCAAGCAAAGTAAATAATCTCAGAAGCATAAATGACAGCTTTTGTCCTTAAATGTCTGTTGAATTTTGCAACATGCTCCTAGATAGGAGTTAATGAGTCTGCACAGGAGCATTCATAGGTTGGTTCGTTATAGCAGAAGCTGAGGGTATTAATAATGGTTGTTCTGTACGGGTGACTTTTTTTCCCTAGATAAGCAAGATGAAGTAGTTATACACCCACAGGGGAAGAGGTGTGTTGTATTTGATAGGTCATTGAAGGGAGGACTACAGTTATCATCATAGTTGCTGTTATATCAGTTAGTTTTGTGTGTTTCCCTGAGGACAAACTTGAGTCTGCAGTCATGGTAGTTGTTCTCTTCTCAGAGAGCAGCCTGGCAAGTTCCTCCTGCATGCTGTCTAATCTCTGAAGAATGTGATCTTGTTCCTTCCTGTGTAGCAGAGCGAAAGAGTTTCTGACTTCTGTTTCTACTGCCAGGATAGGAGATCCTGAAGGATTTAATTCATTGAAGGTTGAAGCATGGTTTTGCCTTCCCAAGGTTTGAATCTCTGGGACAGAAGCCAGCTTCTTATCTGTATATTTACCATCAAAGCTACACTTGGCAAAGGGCCCAGATTCAGAAAGCGGCAGCACAGGTTTAATTGTCACATCTTTGAAAACTCAGTTAAGAGAGATCTGAAAGGTGGCCAGATAGTTCCACATCTTAATCAGCATTGTTGGAATTATGCAAGTATTAAATGTAAGCAAGATCCTACCGGCACCGATATAAGCATTATTTGAGTTGATTGTATGAAATATTGTGAAGTTTTTGAAGTTGTTTTAACCTAGTATCAAGACAAGTTCTTTGGTCTTGTGGAGAACCTTTTTATTTTATTTTATTTATTTATTTATTTATTTATTTATTTATTTATTGGCATATATATTACATATTTTTAAGAGGTTTTATTATAATAGTAAAATATAACACAAACTAAACTTAAAGAAAGAAAGGATAATAGAAACAATGAATAAAAAGTGCAAGAAAAAAGAAAGAGGGAAGAAAAAGAAAAGTAAGAATATAATCAGGAAAGAGAAAAGAATATATAAAGAAGTGACTTCCAAACTTCATCACAAGTGTAAACAAATTTAGTGACTCTTTACCCACTCTAAAGTTACAAACATTTATCTCTTCATCCCATACGCCATCTCTTATCTATAAACAAATCCATAAAATATCATCTTTCAGTCCTGGTGTCAGCATATAATATATTATATACAGTGGTACCTCAAGATACGAATTTAATCCGTTCCGTGACTCTGATCACAAGTCGAATTGGTCGCATCCTGAAGCACATTTTCCCATAGGGTTCAATGTAAATACAGTTAATCCGTTCCACCCTCTGAATTTGGTCGCATCCTGAAGCAAATTTCCCTATAAGGTTCAATGTAAATACGGCTAATCCTCCCTCCGAATTTGGTCGCATCCTGAAGCACATGTCCCCAAGTGGCTAGGAAATTCCCCAGGCGCGCTTTAGTCAGCCCTAGTGCAGAAAAAGGAAGTGCTAATGAAATCTGAGAAAGGCTCCCGCGCGCACAGCCAGGAGCGGGAGTTTCCCCCCCACCCCCTGCGCTGATTCCTCTTAATTCCGCGCTCTTTCCTTTGTGCATAGCCCTTGGCGCGCGCAACAAAAGCACAGTGAAAGCAATGGGGGGGAAGGCTTATGTAGCGCGCACAGTGGAGCGGGAGCTTCCCCACCCCCCACTGATTCCTCCACGCTGTTTCCTTTCTCCATAGCGACAAAAGCACAGTGAAAGCAATATCAGCGCGCTGGGGGGAAAGGCTTATCTCGCGCGTGCACACAGCCGGGAGCGGGAGCTTCCTCCCCCCCCCCGCGCGTTCAGATTTCATTAGCACTTCCTCTTTCTGCATTGCTTTCCTTGGGCTTTTGTCCTCGCGCTCAGATTTCATTAGCATTTCCTCTTGGAAGCCGCGACCACGTGGCAGCAGGGCAAATGGCCACGGATCCGGTTCGTAGCTTGAGGCGGAGTTTGCATGTTGAGGTAAATTTTTGCGGCCGGAGCTGGTCGCATCTCGAAATTTTCGTAAGGTGGGGCATTCGTATCTTGAGGTACCACTGTATTATATATTATATATACTGTAATAAAGGGTCCATAAAGGGTTGCCAGAAGTAACAACATGTCTTGTTTTAACCTTGATCAAATAAACCAAGTTTATATTCCTTCCTTTTACTTCTAAAGACTTAATTCAAGTCTTCATTCAGATGTTGTCCTAGGATTTTATTTCTCTTTATTTCTTCTTTGTCCCATTGCCCAGAGTTCTACAAGGCTTTAATAAGCCTCTTTTGTAAATCCAATAGGAAAAAAAAAAAATCCATGTCACTCTCTTGGTTTGTCATTTATATTTCCTTTTTAGGAAATTTACAGCCAGATTTTTTTGTAGAGACACTGAAATATCGTTTTCTAAGTCATTCTCTTGTCCTGTCAATTGTAGATGCACTTTCAATGCTTTCTCTATCTTGTCAGATAAAATTTGTTCTACTTCTGTCATTTCTTCAATAACATATTTTGACATAGTCTATCCATAGAAGACATCATTACTGACATTGTTGATACTGTGGTTACTATTTTCTGATTCCATTCTTCAAAAGTCTCCTTCAGTATTTTTACTGTTAGAACATTTTGCAACATTTTACAGGCTTGTAAAGCTTTCCTGTACCTAAAAATTTTGGTTCCCTCTAAAAAAGTGTCCAGTTTTTGAAATCATGAAATTGATTGTCTTTGTTTTGTCTTATAAAACCAAAGCAGAATATATTTCCCATGAGGAGCTGTTTGTTCTTTATAATTAATTCCAAAATCTTATTGTAAAAGTTTCAATATTCCAATTTTATCTGGACCCTTAGTCCATTTATAACATTCTAAGATCAAAATCTTATTTAGCTTTTTGCTATTTATTTCATATTCTTTAAATTCTTAAGCTTATCATTAAAATTTTCCTTCATTCAGGATTGATAGCAGACTCATCTGGTGTTTTCAGCTTGTTAGCTCAAAGGTCACTAATAGCTTAGAAGTAGTTAGTGAGCAATTTCTGAAAGTAATTAGAAAGTGAGATTGGAAACTTAAGTGCCCTTTAAAAGTCTCCTCTGTGGTTGCAAGCAAGATGGCTAATCCCATCGTCTACCAGCATCAAACCCCTGAAAAAGAAACCTGTCTTGCAGCCTCCTTATGAAAAGCAATGTTCTGAAGCATGTGTAGGCAATCTCCTGCCCTCTTCTTATCCAGAGAGGTTCCATGGAACCAGTCTACTCACCTTCCTTGGTCTTTGTTGTGGTCATTGGCTCTGCTTTCAGAGAGGTCTTCAATTCACTATACCTCCCCCAGAAGTCTGAAATACTTAGGTCTGGTAGAGAACCTTCTGAGGAACACATAGTAGTTCCTCAGAAGTCCAATTTTTCATTGATGTTGTTTAAGTTTGAATATATCAGAGAAAGAGTATCTGCAATAATTAAATGTTGATTTGCCATAAAATCATTCTTAACTGCTTCAAGATTTTCTTGGATTTATATGCCCAGAACCTGAGCGAGTTTTTGTCTTCTCACTCCCTATTAGGATTAAGTAAAAATACTCAGATAAAAGAAAACTACACAAAGCTAGACACACCAGTCAACAAGATAAAGATGGGGAGTTAAAAACTGAAAGTTAAAGAAACTAATTAAAAGTTAGAAAAGATAAAAGAGATACATTAAAAAAATGTTGGAATTGGAGATGAGAAGGCATGTGGCTGTGTCACACCATCTTGTGGAAAATTAGTTTTATCTGATTCTGAATTAAACTTGCCAATTTTGTATTAGCAGGACACCACTTATCAAGACAGGCAATGAAAGAGCAGTTGTGTAAAACAAAACTAGTATTAAGAACTAGTGGAAGTTCATTGTTAAGTGCCAAAATATGTTCAAGTAGTTGTCAGAACAATTACGTAATGTTAATGTTAATGTCAAAGCAATACATTCATTTACTTAGGATAGTGTAAAATATAATAAAAAAAGATAACGAACAAGATAAAAACAGTATGATGAGTAAATTCTATTGCATTAAGAATAAAAATACAGCTGAACTTTAACTGGCAGTGCAAAATATTATATTAAAATTGTTTTAAACTGACATAGCCTTGATCAAGCTGATACTGCACACTGATATCTTACACATTTTTTTTTCCAGAATCAAAATGGTAAACGTAAGCACACTTGGACAATAACGCAGAAAAAAAAATCAATTGCAATTGCATTGTATTGTATAAATGTTTTCAATTACAGGACATTGTAAAATAAAGTTAAAGATTATGAACATTTTTGAACATTTGAAATGTGACATCTGAAAATGTTACCTAGCTGGGTAATAAAACATCTGCAAGAAAACAACCAACCTCAGAGAACCCCAGGAACTTTACGGTTAGAGAGTTATTTCTCCTCCTCCTTCTATATTCCCTTACAGGATAGTATCTAGGAACTGATTCTATTTTTATTCACATATTCAGAAGATTACATAAATATACAGTAGCTGAAACTGTGCTTTTAAATTGTCTTGTTATTTTTTGTTTTGTTTTGTTTTAGCTCTATAAAGAACTTAAACACAATTAAAATAAATTCTAATTATACACCATTTGTTTGGTGAACAATTCACTTGAACTTTTGACGCAGAGAAAATCCCACATCTGGAGATCTCCAGCAAAGGCAAACTCACCACTTATTCAGCTTTAAAAGTAAAAAAGTTCCACCTGATGTCTACTCAGAAATACTTCCATGTAGTTTTAATCTCATTGGTTCTTGTCCTGCCCTCTGTGACAATAAAACATAATTCCATTCTCTCTTTCATATGACAATCCTTCAGTTATTTGAATACTGCTACTGTATCTCCCCAGTTGTCTCTTTTGTAAGCTAAACTTACCTGGATATCTTAATGCTTTGCATAGGGTTGGCCTCCAATTCCTCACTGTCTTGATAACCTTTGAACTTGCCCCTGTCCTTTTGGAACAGTTGGGCTCAGAACTAGACACACTATTCAAAGTGAGGAGATGGTTTGAACAAGGTAAAGTAGAATAGAACAGTTATATATTTGCTCACTTATTACACATTAAATTTATTTGTATGTTGTCTACTCAAATGGCTTACAAAATTACATTAAACACATCCATGAAATCCATAAATAGTAAAGCCATGAAAATCTTAACAAATCTGCTGATGTGTTCCATTAAAATCCACTCTCCCAAAACTATAAAGAAGAGGATGGATTTTACCCATTTCCTGGATGATTGTCTAACTTGATCCCAGGGCAAGCTGTTCATGCTGAGGTCCTGTCATTTTCTGGTTCCCTACCAACCCAGGGTGTACTTGGAACATCAGGATATGTAGGGTGGAGGAATCTACCTGGAGAAGACAGTTCCTAAGGTAACTTTTTGTGATATGGACTCTATTTATAGCACATGCCTTTTTAGCAGCTACATCACACTACTGGTGCCTTATGTTATTGTTGAAAAGGATGCCAGATCCTTTTCACATGCACTACTGCTAAGCCAAATCTCCCTTACCCTATATTTATGCTCTTCATTTGTCCCAACCAGATTAAGAACTTTGCATTTCTCCCTTTTCATTTAAGTTCCCTGATCATATCTATTTAAAAAAGAAAACAAAAAAAAACCTTTTCCCTCTTGTCTAAAGAAGTAGTCAGCCCTGCCAGTTTTGTGCTATCTGCAAACATAATAAGAATTCTCTCAGCTCACTATCCAAGTAATAAGTGAAAAAAGTTAAAACAGTCCATAGCCTAAGATAACAATGTTGTAGCACTGTACTGAACACTATCTAAAGTAAAGTAAAGCCATTCATGAACACACCGAGCCCATATTTTACTATTTATCATGTACAGAGAATATAACCACAGACTTTGTCAAGGCTTTGGTGAGTTCCAGACTTTCTTATGTCTATGGTCTTCCTTTGATCTACTAAGCTAGTAACTCTATCAAAAAAGGAGGTAAACTGGCAGAATCTGTTTGGAACAAATTTGTTTCTATTAATTACAGCATGCCTGTCCATACCTTGCAAACATGCTGTTTAATAACCTTTTTAAGGACTTGCCCAATACAGATGTCAAGCTGAGAGATCATATAGTTTCCCAGATCATCCATCTTCTCTGTTGAAGGTGAGGAATATCTTCCAGTCTTCTGGAACCGTGCTAGTTTGCCAAGAGTTCTCAAAGGTCACTAAATGGCTGTCACCTCAATGGAATCCTGAATTTGTTTAATTTAGCTAAGCATAGAGAGGTATTTGTTACTATGATACAGAGCACCATCTTTTTATGCTATAATATTATTATTTCTAATTGTACTTATTTTTGATATAATTGGTAGACTAGTGTTTTGGTACAGTTTGAGTGTTCTTGCTTGAAATCTGCTTATAAACAAGCTTCTGAAGTGACACAAAAACATTTGCAATAAATACAGGTTTTAATGTTTTGTATTTATTCTCAGCAAGCATAATAGTTAGGATAAATATTTAATGTAATGTAATGAAAAGAATTATATTAATATGTAATAATATTTTAGACTACAAATGCAATTTTATGTGGAATATAAATCCCAGGAATAAGTCCATTGAATTTATTTGCAGAACTACATGGGATTGCAGCTGAATGTCATCATCCTGTAGACCATTTCTCATAATCAATGAATATTACTCTGTAAAAGGAATATTGTACAGTACTATAAAGACCCAAAATGAAATCCCATGGTTTCATAAAACATTAGCTTCCCAAGTATAGGTCAGGACATTTGTCTTGCAAAATAGGAAAAAAAGGAAAGGATCAAGGGAAAAGTAAAGGGCAACCCAAAATGATTAAGGATATATAACATATTCCATATACAGTGGAATATGCACCAGATTGGTGTTATATAA
The DNA here is from genome assembly GCA_030867105.1 of Liasis olivaceus. Lineage (NCBI taxonomy): Eukaryota > Metazoa > Chordata > Lepidosauria > Squamata > Pythonidae > Liasis > Liasis olivaceus. The sequence goes on along the minus strand of CM061354.1, from coordinate 32,851,521 downwards.
AAAGGATAACTGTATAAAAATGTAATAGTAGCTGAAACAAGTGTGCATAACGTGGAGAAATTTACCTACACAGTTTTCCCCATTCTAACAATTTCTTCCTATATGAATCATCTTATGCAATTAAATGGACAGTGCATCAAGTATGAAACAGGTAGCAATTTCTGGGTTTCATTGCAACAATATATGTTGGTGGTGACCACTGGTTTGGATGGCTTTAAAGGGATTTGACAAATTTGTAAGCAATATTTTTTGGAATTATTCATTCTTAAGAGAGCAATAACAACACCCCATCAAACTGTGAGATAGGATTAAAGTACAATAGAGTTGTCCTTTTATGTATAAGTGATATATTATCTGATATACTTTTAACTTAGAGGCATTTGTTATATCTGTGGAAAAATTTGCAGGTGAAAGACTATCAGACTGTCTCTGGATTTAGGCATAGGATAGAGAGGTAGGATAAAAACAGTTTTACTCCATTTTCTAAGTGGATTGAAGTCTCTTTTCTTCTGGGAAACCTATTCTGTCTTGAAAACACTTAATTAAAGGAACTTGAAGATGGTGTAATTAAATTTCCCACTTTGATATAAAGGATGTATATGTGCATATAAGTATTTATTTCCTCTAGTGGAACCATGGACAAAAAAATAATATACTACATTCCATATTCTGTTTTGACCAGCATGAAGCATCATGCTGACTAGGGTGCAGCAGATACACAATAAACTACAAACACACAGACAGTCACACACTTATGCACACATACATACATATATGTATTCTATCTATCTCTCTATCTCTCTAATATCATCTATCGATCGATCTATCTATCTATCTATCTATCTATCTATCTATCTATCTATCTATCTATCTATCTCAGAAAGAAACAATTTACCGGAACAATGTCATGCAATTACTTAAACAGAAGTCCTTTAGCTTTCCTTTCTGTGTTGTTGATGTTTTAAAATGTGCAAGATGAACATCTTACGCTATTATTTTTAATTAAGAGGTGAACAGTTCTTTTTTTTTAAAAAAAGAGCATGCCTAATCCAGAGGTTTGTTGTTGTTGTTGTTTATGCATAACTATATTTGGCAATTATTTGTGGGGAAAATGGCATAATATTGAACAGAATCACAATATAGCAAATCCTGTTATTTGGATAATTTTATAATATACTGTGACCCAAATAGACCTTTTCCTCTTCTGAGTTAGAACACAGGACAAATTGTTTGCTATTTGCAGATCAGATTATTTGATTCAGAGGACTGGAATAGATCTAATATTTAAATAGTCTGTTTACTTTCCTCATTCTTTTCTGTTTTACTGCTATTCTTATTAAGATATCCTAGATATACTGCCTGATCCTAATGCAGCAGGAAGAAAAATTCATGCATAATATCCTTCATGAAGAGCAATGAATATAAATAGAAAAAACATTAAAAAATGAAATGGTATTGAGTGATATGTTAATGGTGCTTGGAGTTTTACTCTCAAGTTGTTTAAAGGAGCATTCTTTTTCATTAGGAGGAATTCAAATATTACTTTAGATGAGACTATGGACTGATAACTAAAACTTGGCTATCAAACTGAAAAGGGTAATGATAATGGCACCTTGACTATGTGAAGGTCTTGGTGAATTACCGTAAAAATTAAGTTTTACTTAGCATTTGGAAAAGGGCAGTGACCACATATTACTACTTCTGAAACAAATGACAAATTGGAAAATGAACATTAGAGCAGAAACTGAAATCATGTAAAGAAACCTGCAATGAATATCTAAATATAATTCAGATTGGCAAATCCATGAGGAAAGAAAACTGTATCGGAGAATAAAGTACAGCAAAATGTGGGTATCATAAATAGTATAGATTAAAACAAAAACAAAAAACAGAAACATAGTAACTATGACTACTGAATGAAGACAGTAGCAGCAGCAGCAACAACAGACAGTAGCAGCAACAAGAACCTTACAAATCAGCTGGTGTGCTGAAGCTATGCTAGATTGTCAGGAACAACTGACAATGACACTATTATGTTTGCAGGACACTGCCAATTTAAAAGAGAAAACATTCATTCTATTATGTTCCTACATTTGGAACTGCTCCATTTTGCTCTGTAGGGGGTTTCAGTTGTAGATCCTGTTTTAATAGTCACTGGTCTGAATTCAAGAAGATATTTCCCCAGGTGATTTTTCAGCAGATCTTTTAGTTTCTATCCATTTCACTTAAACAAACTTGATACTAACTCTCAGTAGGTTGCTGTAAGGGGTAATTTACTCCTGTCTTCTGGTGCATCATTAATGCATATGTGTAGGTGTAGGTATATACAGTATATAAAACCTCTAGTTATGAACAAACAAGAACATCTCTGCATTAGTACTTCTGTTAAGAAACTCATAACTAGACAGATATACAGACAATATTGTATATAATCATACTCAGATATTCATCATACTCAGATTAAACTTTAATGATACTCAGCTGTACATCTCCACCCTAAGCTAAGGGGGGTTCTGTCTCAGTGCCTGGAGGATGAGGAAAAAAAGGCCGCAGCTCAACCATAACAAGACTGAATTGCTCTAGGTTTTAATGTCCTCTCAATACATTGATTTTCCATATTTATTCTGGATGGGATTGAACTACAGTTTGCGGATCCTCCTCGACTTGTGTCTCCTGTTTGAGGAACAGGTGGCAGCCATGGCCAGGACGGCTTTTGCACAATTTCAGCTTGTGTGCCAGTTGGATCAGGAGGCATTACTCACAGTAACTCATGCTTTGGTCACCTCCTGAGTGGATTACAGCAATGCACTCTACATGGGGGAGCCTTTGGAGAATATCTAGAAGCTTAGTTGGTCCAATATGTGGGTGACATGAGCAATTAAGGGTACACATCAGTAACCCCATATTACATATTTACTCTGCAAGCTGCATTTACTCCCAGTCTTTTCTGGGTGTAATTCAAGATACAGATTGTCACCTAGAAAATCCTTCATGGCTTGAGTCTGCTTTTTTTGGGGGGGAGACCACCTGTCTCCAATCATGTCTACCTACCCCATCATATTTGACAGGTTGGGTGTGCTTCAGATCCTGGAGATTGCATTCCAGCAGGACCCAGGTAGTGGGACTTTTCTGTTGTTGCCGCTTGGAACACCATGCAATCTAAGATCAGTCTTAAAAACCTGGTTGTTTTTCCAGACATGAGGGTCAGGAGGTTAGTTAAGCCCTTAAGGTTTTGTTAATTAGTGTTTATTTGTTTTGCCCTCAGTTTCCATGTTATACTCTTCATGATATGTTTCACATTTTATATTGTTGTTCATTTTATACTTTAAGTCTTTTAACCCATGTTAGATACCCAAAGTTGCTATTACAAAATGAGCAGCCATATAAATCAAATTAATCAAAGAAACAAAGAAGATGTGTTACTGTTAAACTCAGTTGGAATGAATCCTTCTGTGTCATGAGAAACTTGCTGAGAGACAGAAATTCCTATGCAACAAACTGAGCAACTTCCATAAAGTGTATTGTATGTGAACAATACAGAACATATTTAAACATTCCAACTTTCCCCTCCCCCTGCTCCTTGGAGAATATGCTTACTGTAATTGTCTTTGCATAGAGTTCTGTATAGTAGTTCTTACTTTATTTCTAGCTGCCTCCTTCTGGCCTAGACTTCAAAGCCTCTTCTCTTCTTTTTGGCTCTATCAACCACAGTTCTCTCTCTGCTGAATCTCCATTGCTGGTAAAAATTGCCAGCCTCTCTGTCCATATTGGTCAAGCTGGATCATCAGTGGAGGAGAACTGAAATAAATTTATTAGCCAATGTAGGAGGATGAAATTCACTGGTTTTCAAAGCTTGGCTTATGGAATTAATTAAAGGAAATTGAATAGGAGTGTTGTGAGAAAAATGTTAGTCTCTTTTATCTCTTTTTTTATGTTGCTTCCTATATCAATACATAGGAGAGAATATGGCTACCTTATAATATAATGTTAGGATAGCTACCAGAATGGAATCTAAAAAGGTTTACTTAATCAGTAGTTTGAGGCAACAATTTTTTCATGGCATTGTAACTATTGCACATTCAAACAGAGAAATAAGGAACAATACCAGCTGAACCTTCAGCCTTTCAGAATCTCTGAAAACCTTTGCATACCATCATAACTTCTGAATCATTCAAGCAAACAAATAATTTCCATCTGTACATGCTGCACAGAAAGGCACTTCTCAGAGTTGCTTAATAATAATCTTTAACACTAAATATCCACGAATCTTTTAAATTTAATAATTTTTCTCCCTTTGCACAATGAGCACATAATAAACATGCAAACCTTGACCTAGAAAATCTTGTCAGTATAGACATTTTCAACTACTTTTTCAGATCATTTAATCTGAATTTAATTCCATAATAAAATGGAATAAACTGGCTTTTAGAAATAATGGAAATGATTTTATTATAATGGATTCTGTGCGCTGTGGAAGAATTTAAATATTTTAATCATTTATTGTCTAGCAAAGAAATGACCATATAATTAAAACAGATATTCATCTGTGTCTTATAAAGGTGTCTTCCATAATCTTATTTTGACATCTTGGGAAAAACAAAAACATAATTTTGTAGAAGTTTTGTTCAAGTTTTATTTTTTTCCCTTATCCTAATTTCATTTTATTACTTCATTTTCAATATACTGATTAAGGAAATAATAAGACCTGCAAAGCATTAGCCAAAGAAAATGAGAGTGAAATTATGTATATTTAATTAGTGTTCTTATTTAGGCAGAACTCCTTCTTGTTCTTTAAGTTTGAATTTTTATCTAGTAAACTCTTAAATCACTCATAGCTTATTAGCCAACCCTTGGGGGGAAAATATTTTAATATTTTAAAACTGTTCCATAAAAATGAAGCTAATCTGCCATGTAGTTTCACTTCCAGAACATTATTCATGATTTTTTTTTCCTTTTTAAATGCCAAACAAATCTTGGAACTGGTCTAACTAAAAATATGATTTTTTTCCTATGCTGGAAGAAAAAAAAAACAATGTATACTTTTGAACCCATTTTTAATGTAATGAAGCATAAACAAGAAAATAAAATGATATTATTTAGGAGGAGGGTGAATATTTTTTAGCTTTCATGCACTCCTAAATTCCATAGTAAAGAAATGTAACCCTAAACCTAACCCATAATTGTGCAAAAGCAAATTAGTACCTCATCCACAGGGGAAAAGATAGAATCATTTTCATGAGAATTTGCATTGCCCCAGTTCAGTTCCAAGTACAAGTCAGGCATGGTAAATTTTGTCTGTAAGTTTCATTATGGGAAAATGGCATCCACAGTTTTTGAATGGGACACAACTATAGTTTCAGATTCTGTACAGTGTGGTTAAATGCAGTTAAAGGTTTTACAGAGATTCATATCTTAGTGGATTTTATAGACTATATATACAACACAAGGAAAACCAAATATTAGCATTCTCCAAAATAAAGAATGTTGGATCTGCTGAAAACAAAATAGAGCCATTACTACATCATTTATTATCCTGTAATAATTTATGTTGTATTCCATGACATTTCATTCAGTGGCGGATGCCCAAGATAGCATTTTAACCATCTTTTAATCTAAAAGATTTATCTGTATTTCTACAAATTACTAGAGTTGCTTTGATTTCATCATACGTCCCTGTCAAAACTCTAGATCAAATGAAATCCTCAACTTCTGGGATTTATTGCAACTAGTAAGCAATATAAGAGGATGTAATTTAAGGGACAACAGTGGCAACTGAATATACAAAATAAAAGAATATGAATAGAGAGTAAAGAACAGAAGTGTAAAATTCAATTCTTAAAAATGATATTCAGAACCTCCAATTGGGCCAGGAAATGAAGAGTGGGGAAATGTCACTAGCCTTGAATTAATAACAGATTGTCCCACATGCCACACTCTAAGACAGTTGCAGGTATAGGCTGTCCCATGTGTTAATGCAAGAATGGAAAATGCTCTTCTGCTTCTTTAGACTTCCAAGTACCCACTCTGAGAGTGGGACCAAATTTTTATTTTGATTAAAAAAGAACGAATTGGATGTGTTAAGCTGTGTAAAATAAATAAATAAAGCAATAGGGTGGGAAATCATGACCCTAATATATCCACAGGTATTCTAGGGTGCTGAAAGCCTCTTATTGTCTAGTCTTGCATTAATTAGTTAATGGAAATTTCTAGGTCAGATGGAAATGAACCCATTTTAGACTTACTGCATCCATTCTGCTCCCCTTGCAGTCCTAACTGTTGCATATCAGGTATTCCTTGGAGGTGAAACACCTAATTCCATGTCATAGTTTGCAGTGGAGGGAAGGAACTTGTGAATGAAAAGATTCAATTGCCACTAAAGAAAAAAATGAAAAACTGCACGAGATAACCAACATTAAAATAAAAGAAACATATAGGACAAGAGGCATGCCACAAATGTTGACAGTGTTTCTGAAAATGCTCCAGGGATTGCTCACAATTATTAGCAAAAAATGTCCACTGTTAGGATTTTTTTTTTCCTGAGTATCTAAATGAACGGCTGTTTTACTACAGAAAACTTCAACTGTTTCCTACACAAAATGAAGAAACCAATATGTTTTAGTAAAATATCGAACAAAAAAAAGGGGGGGGGGCAATTTCGCGTGCAATTGATTATTTGATCATCATTTCTTGACAGTATTTTAGGCATACACATCAGTAATACCAGGCAGTAACAGGATCTCTGACTTTTGAATTTTGTACCAATTTATATTGCATGGTGTTCTTGTAAAACAGATAAATCTGAATGTGTGGTTCCAATCCAGTATGACTAGGGTGATGAACTCTAAAGTCCAGGAAGAAATTGCATTGAGTAGAAATACAGAAATAATATGACCAGCAAGTTTTGCATCCTTTGATGTATTTGTTCTGAATTTCTTTCCTGAGAGCATGCAAAAACATGCATTTAGAGCTACTTCCTTTTGTTGATTTATACACACACACACATACACACACACACACACACTGTATATATATTCATATTCTATAATTTTGAAATTTCCAACAAAAGGAAGTGTGTATATATACACACAAACATACATACACATACTCATTCACATACATAAACAGCTATGATACGATACCCTGTTTTTTGCTGCTGTTGTTCTTTCCATAAAGATAAAAATACTTATATGCAATGAAAACATTGAACACAAAATAAACAGATCTCAATCTCATATTCCCTCCCTCCCTCCTTTCCTCCCTCCCTCCCTTTCTCTCACCAGTGCATCACAATTTTGATATCTTTCCCAATTCTAATGGAAGATTTTACAAACTTTGCATATAATGGATCATTGAGTGACATAATCCATAGTTATACAAACAATATTTCTATAAATTCAGTTTTGTAATTTACATATATATTCACTTAGGCCTACATTATTTAATTGCCCATATCTGTCTCCTATATTTGCATCATTTAATTTCCTTAAATAGTATCGTTATGTTGAATATCGTTAAACTGTTACTTTGGTTTTTCTATTGTTTTAAGCCAATTCTGATCTAAATAAATATGTATAAATAATTATACTGTTTGATCACAGAGTGTTCTATTTATGATTTTACATGTTTCATAAGTTTAAGAGAAGGAATGGGCTCAAAGTTTGAAGAGTTTATTCTATTTACAATTTTCAAGTGGGAGATTTACAGATAGAATGGCAGCCTTCTGGTCTATTATTTTTTGTTCTTTCTTTTTTTAAATAGACTTTTTAAAAGATATATTGCATACTATTTAAATGTCAACATGTTACAACATGTTACAAGGGGGGGTTTTTTGGTGAATTTTTGCCTAGTAAAGGATGGTAGTGAAATAATTTCATGCAGCTCTCTGGAATTCCACTCTCACTGTAGCTTTTTTAAAAATGAAGGATATTGTTCAAAATCATTACTTGTATTTGAAGCAGAAAACATATTGTAAAATATGATTCTCTATGTGATAGTACATATTTTAATGCAGGCATCATTAGATTATTTGAATCCATTAATCAGAACTATCCTAAAGGTCCATTAAAACAAAAAGAAACTGACAATTCTTCTTGGGTTGAAAATATGTCAGTTTATTTGGTATTAATATTATGATTGTTAACTGTTTTATCACTTTAGGCTTATAAAAATAGTAAGTCATAACCACTGAATCATTACTATCACAACAGGAAAGAAGAATAGAATTTGCAATTAGTAAATTGATCCTTATTTCTTAAAGTTTGGACCTTATTCTATCAAGGAGGGAGAATAAGTCATGAATTCAGTATTCAACATGCAAAGTTGTCATAAATTACAAACTGTTACATCTTTGAAAGGACCTAAAAACATCCCACCATAAACTCAAATACTTGATCATATGTAATCATACTTTCCTTGTGTTAGCTCTATTAATAAGATTACTTTCCATGGAACATTTTCATTAAAGCTGAAATCTAGCACACTAAATGTCAGTGATTTCATGCACCTTATCTTCTGGTCAGTTTAAGTTATATAATACGTATCTTCTTGAAAGGATTTATTTTGTTTTGTTCTTCCCTGGCACTTGGGAAACTGCAAGAGTCTATCTAAGGCATAAGGAATTATTTCTTTTCCCTGTGAACTATTATTACTTGTGAATATTATATGTCCTGCAAACTTCATGTATCAGCCCTTCAAGGCCAGAACTGAGTATCTTTTTCTCTTTTTACTCACTCCAACAGCTGGTTCATGCTGGCAGAACAGCAGCCATATCAGGCCACTAAAACCCATATGCCACATATATGTTACCATTTTGGTGGCAATGGTCAGTCACTCAGTCCTTCCACTCAAAAGCATTTGGTAAAATTCCCAGTGCTGTTTCAGAATGTATCCTACTGTTGGTTTATTTTTCATGTTCTGTTAGGTATGTAATGCAACATAAGAAATAAATTATTTTAAAATGTTATTGTGAAACACTAGAAAATCAAAATACATATTCTTGGGATCAATGGCATTTAAAATAACAACAAAGAGCTTTGATAAACCATACAGTGAAGGATACATTTCTGTCATCCCTTCAAAGTAGACCAGGTCAGCACCAGAAACCACAAAATTACTGGAACTCTACTGTTGTGGAATATAATATGGGAATCTTGAAAGCATGTCTGAGTTTACCTTGCCCCTTCTAATAGCATACAAAATCAAGGCATGGTTATTTTGAGTCACTTTCTCATGCACCCTCCTCTCTGAGGTGGAAGTATTATTTATATTCTGCGTTATTTTCCCTTAAGGGTTCTGCTGACGGTTCTCACACTCCTTCATCAACTCTACATGTTCAGATATTTACTATCCATACCATGAATATTTTCCCCACTAGGTTATATTCTTTTGAACAATATCATTCTGAACAGAAGTACTGAATATGGTTGGTTTTTATTTTTCCTTAAAATGTATACATGCACATTCTCAAGTTTGTATTCCATTTTCCTTTCCTATATCCTTTTTTATGTCCCTGGTTTATTTTTATTTTTAACTCTGTATGTGTGTATGTGTGTGTTTTATGTTATTCTTGTCTTGTTTTTTCAGTAAAAAAATGTGGAAGGAAGGAAGGAAGGAAGGAAGGAAGGAAGGAAGGAAGGAAGGAAGGAAGGAAGGAAGGAAGGAAGGAAGGAAATGATCCTGGTAATGTTATTAAACTATTTAAAAATGTATAGGGAGGAATAGTAAATTCATTTAAATTATGCAACAATTTTTAAATGCTGCATCTTGGTAGCTTCTTTCAGGAGTGCATATACTGGACTTTAGTGCCAAAAGTGTCTGTGCATGACTGTGTGTACACGCAGATACAAACACACATACACACACACACACACACACACATAAAATTACATATTAAAAATGCAGCAGTAAATAAAAACAAGCTAAAAGCATTATTTAAAACAATTAACCCCTTTCATGGATCCTGCCTCGTCCCTTTGTGGTGAAGGGGCTTGCGTAACTCAGTGAAGCCATGAGCTATACCGTGCAGGGCCACCCAAGACGGACAGGTCATGACAGAGAGTTCTGACAAAATGTGTTCCACTGGAGAAGGAAATGGCAAGCGACTCCAGTATCCTTGCCAAGAAAACCCCATGGACGATGTCAAAAGGCTAAAAGATATGATGCCAGAAGATGACCAGGTCGAAAGGTGTCCAACATGCTACCGGGGAAGAGTGGAGGGCATTTCCAAGTAGCTCCAGAAAGAGTGAAGCGGCTGGGCCAAAGCCGAAAGGACGCTCAGCTGTGGATGTATCTGGAAGCGAAAAGAAGGTCCGATGCTGTAAAGAACAATATTGTATAGGTACCTGGAATGTAAGATCTATGAACCAAGGCAAGCTGGATGTGGTCAAACATGAGATGACAAGGTTGAACATTGACATCTTGGGAATCAGCGAATTAAAATGGACGGGAATGGGTGAATTTAATTCAGGTGACCATTATATCTACTACTGTGGGCAAGAAAAAGGAATGTTCAGTGCAAAGATGGGCATGATAAAGGACAAAAAAGGCAGGGACCTAACAGAAGCAGAAGAGATTAAGAAGAGGTGGCAAGAATACACAGAAGAACCATACAAGAAAGATCTTAATGCCCCTGATGTCCATGCTGGTGTGATCACTGACCTTGAGCTGGACATCCTAGAGAGCGATCTCAAGTGGGCCTTAGGAAGCATTACTAACAACAAAGCTAGTGGAGATGACAGTATTCCAGCTGAGCTATTTAAAATACTAAAAGATGATGCTGTTAAAGTGCTGCACTCAATATGCCAGCAAGTTTGGAAAATGCAACAGTGGCCACGGGATTGGAAAAGGTCAGTTTACGTTCCAGTTCCAAAGAAGGGGAGTGCCAAAGAATGCTTAAACTATTGCACAATTGTGCTCATTTCACATGCTAGCAAGGTTATGCTCAAAATCCTACAAGCTAGGCTTCAGCAGTTTATGAACCACCGGATGTAGAAGCTGGGTTTCAAAGAGGCAGAGGAACTAGAGATCAAATTGCCAACATTTGCTGGATCATGGAGAAAGCATGAGAGTTCCAGAAAAACATCTACTTCTGCTTCATTGACTATGCAAAAGCCTTTGATTGTGTGGATCACAACAAACTGTGGCAAATTCTTAAAGAGATGGGGGTACCAGACCACCTTACCTGTCTCCTGAAAAATCTGTATGTGGGCCAAGAAACAACAGTTAGAACTGGTCACGGAACAACCAATTGGTTCAAAATAGGGAAAGGAGTACGGCAAGGCTATATACTGTCACCCTGCTTATTTAACCTATATGCAGAGTACATCATGAGAAATGCCAAGCTGGAAGAATCATAAGCTGGAATTAGGATTGCAGGGAGAAACACCAACAACCTCAGATATGCAGATGATACCACCCTAATGGCAGAAAGTGAAGAAGAACTAAAGAGCCTCTTAATGAGGGTGAAAGAGGAGAGTGTGAAAGCTGACATTAAAAAAACTAAGATCATGGCATCTGGACCCATCAATTCCTGGCAAAAAGAAAGCGTAGAAATGGAATCAGTAACAGACTTCATTTATTTGGGCTCTAAGATCACCACAGACGGAGACTGCAGCCATGAAATTACAAGACGCTTGCTCCTTGGGAGGAAGGCTATGGCAAACCTAGACAGCATATTAAAAAGCAGAGACATCACCTTGCCGACAAAGATCTGCATAGTCAAAGCTATGGTTTTCCCAGTAGTAATGTATGGCTGTGAGAGCTGGACCATAAAGAAGGCTGAGTGCCGAAGAATTGATGCCTTTGAACTGTGGTGCTGGAGAAGACTCTTATGAGTCCCCTGGACTGCTAGGAGGTCAAACCAGTCAATCTTAAAGGAAATCAACCCTGACTGCTCATTGGAAGGGATTGATAATGAAGCTCAAGCTCAGATACTTTGTCACCTAATGCGAAGAGAGGACTCCTTGGAAAAGACCCTGATGCTGGGAAAGATTGAAGGCAAAAGGAGAAGGGGATGGCAGAGGATGAGATGGTTAGATAGCATCATTGAAGCGATGAGCATGAAACTGAGCAAACTCAGGGAAGCAGTGAAGGACAGGAAGGCCTGGGGTCACAAAGAGTCAGACATGACTTAACGACTGAACAACAACAACAAAAACAATTAACAGCCAATAAACATATATCAGAATTAACCCCAGGTTAACTTGCCTACCTAATGAGTACTTTACATTAGTGGGATATACTAAGCAATATCTTTGATATACTCACCATCTTACCTTAGATAATGCTAAATCTTGGAAATGTGCCTCGAAGGCTTCCTTGAATCAGGTTATGCTTCTTTGTGATGTTGGCATTTGCAACTTGAAAAGTTTGTGTCCTCTTAATAAATAATGTGTCCTGAATTAAATATTAATTTAATGTCATTCTGATTAGCTTGCTACTTTCTATTTTACCCAACCCATACACATACACAATACACAAAAAAAAAAAAAAAAAGCAACAAAGAGCCCAATTTTTGTCCATGCCCTATCACAATGGGAGCTCTGAAGCCACAAAAGGACATGTCCTACGTTCCTTATTTTGTGTCCCTTTTAAAGTTTTTTTAAAAGTTATCATTTCATCATAATATGGGATACAGTAAAACATTCCTATGATGTGATTATCCTACTTTGCTTTCAGGGGAGTGGGGAATACCAATTCTGATTCAACTGAATGCTGTTTACAAATGTTTTCTCTTATGCCTTCACTTGTCTTTAGATAACACAATATTGTCAAAGATATAACATTATCACAGCTTTTATTTTATTGCTGTTTAAAGTTTTTACCATTTTCTAACATCACATGGACATCACTGGCCAAATATCAGTGGTTTATTTGTTGCCTGAACTGCAAATAGAATGAAATAAGATAGATGTGGAGGATTACCAAATGTTATTGGCATCTAGCTACATGCTTAAAGATGTCTCCATTCATTAACAGATTATGTTATCCTGTCAAATTCGAAAATGAGATGCAAGACACAGCCTGCATATTTATCACTGTGAGGCAAGAGGCCTGCCACTGTTGGTTAGGCAAAATGCTCTTACCGACATTACTTGTCCAGCCTGATTATTGAACCCCATCTGTTTCGAGTAGCAACTCTAAGTAGTGACAGCATTCATCTGTGTCCTCACCGTCTTAATATTTAAAGTTCTGAATTTTTTACAGCTGTGATTATTTCATTTCTTAGGATTGCTCCAGCTGATATATTGCACAGGATGTACTTACATCAGATATACTTCTTATCACTTTCTGCTTAGCAGGCCAATTGCAGTTAGGCAGCATTTTGTCATGGGAATTCACACCCATGATTTGATAGTCGTGCTTCTATTTGCTCAAGTACAACCTGATGGGTAGTGTTAGTTTTATCCTTTTTTCAAAAAGCAATAAATCATTGGTATATGTGAAACAAAGCCCACATTAGACCAAGACATTTTCTGGACAATATTACACTGTAAAAAAGGCTTAAGGCAGGGATCTACAAAGCAGGGATCCTTTGGGAGGGGCAGTGGTATATTCTGAGAATATCCCATGAGTACTCAAATCAAGTAAGTGATTTATTAAAATGGAAACTTACCCATCCATAAATGGTTGCTACAGTACTTAAGATGTCTATTACAAAATCCAATTTACTAGAAGGCAACTTGGGAAATAAGTTCACTGTCTTTCTTTTGTCCCTCAGGATACTTTACATCAGAACCCAGCTTGATGTAATGGTATGTGGGAAATACCTTGGGAGATGGGTCGAAGAGATGCTGCCCAGGGAATGGTCAGATAAGAGGGGGCATAGCCTGCAACTGGATATTGGATGGAGCAAGAAATTAAGAAGAGATCCTTCCTAGCTTCTTGAGCTGTAAAGGAGCGGGAGGGAAATTTGTATTTTCAGACTAGCAAGATTGATGTCAGCCTTCTCAGGTAGATCAGACAGGAAACATGGCCAGATGACCTAAGTCTACTTTATTGTAAGGCGACATTAACAGAAACTTGCAAGCACAAGTTAGCATAAAAAACCCAAAACTGATTTGTCACTCTTTTGAATATAGTAAGGAAAATAATTTTAAAAAGAAGAAAGCAGCAGTATCGGCTTTAACAGAATTGTTATTTATTTTGGTGTCTGGGTATCTTGACATCTGGTGACTGCCTGGAGAAGGCCATACAGTTTCCTTAGCAACATTTTTTGGAGAATTGGTTTGCCATTACCTCCTTCCTAGGGCTGAGACAGTGACTCACTCTGCTGACTTCATGCATAAGGCAGAACTAGAATTCATGGTCTCCTGGTTTCAAGTACAGTCCCTTTAACCACTAGACCAATAGAACCTACCAAATCCAGAGAGATGGCTGTGTACTAGGTTTTGGTTAATGATCTGAAGCCTTAAAAGGGCTGTGCTACATATTTAAAGAAAATTGTTTGTGATTTTCCAAATTATAATTTGGTGACATTTGAAGACATAATGCCTCTTGTAAAACCTGCCAAGTTTAAGATGGGTGCAAAAGCTTTGAACATGTATATATGTACTTGACATATGTTTACCTTATTTGGGGTCAGAAAGAAAAGTCATTTTACCACTTTTACCTTTTCCAGATTCCCCAGAAACTGCCTTTTGGGGAAACATTTGCATTGCCTTATTCCCGTTCATCCTTGCATTAATTATAAAATGAGGTAAATGTGAAAGTCTCACACAACACCAAATAAAGTAAAGGAAGACACTAAAGTTACGTAGAGCTTTAAAGAGTGTTTTGCTTTAATACTTCAAGTCAGGTAGCCCTTCAAGAGAAGGAAGCAATGGAGCTTTACTTTTAAAGAGTGAAGAAGACATTACTTAATTTTGCATTGCTTCAGTGTCTCTTGCTGCATTTCCATTAACTAGACAAGGCTTTTGTGCATGCACTGCTTGTTTGTTTTTAATTTATTTATCAACAAAGGGAATTACATTGTCTTCATGCTTTGATAAGGTGAATCAAGGCACCTCTGCAGCACAAAGTACTTTGTCAAGTAGCATTCTTAATCGACACAAGAATATAGCAGATTGTTAGCCTTTCAGTTGCTTCTGATGTTTTGTAACTCAAATGGACATCACTTTGATAGGACTGTCTGTCAGTAACTCTTTCTTCAAACCTGTGCAGATCCATGCTTATGTCCTCAGTGATCATATCTAGTCACTTTGTTTTCTGTTGGTTCCTTTTCAGTTATCTTCAATTTTCCAAACATCAGGGTCTTCTCCAGTGACACTTGTCTTACTATCATGTGTCCCAAAAATTAAGCTTAGTGCTTCTACAGAGCAGTCTGGTTTTACTTCATCTAATATTTCATTATTTGTTTTTCTTAGGTCCAAGATATTCTTAGCAATTTTCTGCAGCATCAGAGTTCAAAGCCACTAATCTTTCTTTTTTCAGTCTTTCTGATGGTGCTACTTTTACAGCCACATTTACAACTAGGAAAATCATTGTCTTGACAGTGTGTAACTTTGGTATTAGTGTGATGTCTCATACTTCGGTGTAAGACAATGCAGATCTAGATAAATTATTAAAGTGTAGACATATATCTTTACACTTTTGGCTATAGTTCACCATTCCTGTGAACTTTTGAACCTAAAAGTTAAATACCAATCCATGTATTTGTTCTTTACCTATTGGAACTGGATTGGCATTGCTGTTGCCAGATATCTATAGTTTTACTTGAGGAATAGAGGGGCTTGTGCTCATTTTCTTTCACCTGCAACAAGAAATTCTTGCAGTCCTCCTCTCTTCCCTAGGTAGATGAAGTGGCCTAGTACACTTATGTTTTCAAGGCTATCCATAATTTATTGTGGTGTACATAGTTAAAATGAATAAAGCAAACTAAACATATTTTGTGGACTCCCTTTCCTTTTTCCATTATCCACTAGGTGTTAGTAATAAATATGATTTTGGGTGCCCATACCTCTTCTGAATCTGAATACATATAAGTTGAAATGGAGTGAAAAACCTTAAGCATTCTCTTACTAGCATGTGCAATAAATGCAACTGTTTGGTAGTTTAAGCATTCTTTAGCACTGTCCATTTTAGGTATTGGTATATAAATCAATCCTTTCCAGTGCCTGGGCCACTGCTATATTTCCCATACCTTTTTATAAACTGCATATAGTAATTTAATTTTTTATTTTGTGAGATTTTAAGTATGTTTTAAATATTTTAAACATGGTAGTTCAATGTCAGGCACTAGTTCAGTCCTCAAACATTCATAAATATAGTCGGTTTGGGGACCTTTATATATATACAAATTTTATATCTTCCTTTTCCAGTAGATTGTTGCCTTTTTAGTCCTTCACAATGTCCATTTTGCATAAAAGCTTCGCTTGATTTCTACCATTTCTTTAAATAAATATCTTGTCCTTTTAGCAGATATCTTTCCTTCTAATATAGATCTTCTGAGTGTCTGTTCACTTCTGTTTAAAAAAATGGATGTCAAGTACTCTTTTTTTTCTGAACCATTAATATTTGTATTTTACTAGAACACTAGTAAAGTGATTTCTTCATAGAAAGCTAGAGCTATTAGTTATATTCTCTCTCTCTCTCTCTCTCTCTCTCTCTCCCCCTCCCTCCCTCCTTCCTGCTTAGCATCTTTCTTTTTGAGTTGCTAAGGACAGAAATGTATCAATTTTAACCCAACTCTTCCTGTGTTCTAGGTTCAAAACTTCAATCTACTTTTAAGTGTAATGCAAAGGATTATATTCTTCTGTAACAACAAGGCAGCTGGATCACATAGGCTATGATACATATAAATCAACATGATAAGGATTTCTTTAAAGACTTGTGTGACTATTAGAAGTAAAATAAATCTATAATTGGAAAATATAATACACTTCTCAAATTTATAAATTTCAGGAGTAAAATGATTTATTATGTATCATTCAGGAATGTATGTGGTCTTTTTTTTTTTTTTTTTCCTAATCTGTTTTTCATGAACCCTTGGAACACATAAAATTGATAGTTTTAACTATGCTTTTGTCTTCCTTTTTGATTGCCTGGGAGACTCCACTGCTCCCTGCCAAGACAAATCCCATGCTGGGAACAAGACACTCAGTTTCTTACTTGGTAAAATGATTATAATGACTGTATCCAAGTGAGATCAGTTGGAAAATCCATGATTTGTTTGTTTTTTTCTGGGGTATATCTCAGCTTACTGAACTGATGCTGGCAATAGACATCAGTAACATTAATGACAGCAATAAAATTCCTTTTGTTCTCATGTGCATGTGAATACTGTATATCTGATTTCACAATTTTAAACTAATACATGGACAATAATTGAAAATGAGTACGTGAAATTCATTGTACTTTGCAAAATTCAGGATTTTGCTATGTGGTTTAACAGTAATAATAAAACTGTATATCACAGGGAAAAAATAGACCAATACATGTATTCATGTATTGAATTTATTTACAATTATACTCTGCTTTTATTTTTCTTCAGTCCAAGATGACATTCATAATGCTCCTTGCTCATATTTTTTTCCACAACAACAATCCTGTGAGGTGCACCGAGCTGAGAAAAAGTGGCTGGCCCAAGGTAACTCAACTGGCTTCTGGGCCTAAGGAATTTTTCAGCAATGCAAGAATTTCAGAACATAAGAATAGTCCTATTGAATTATGTTAAGGCGCCTTTTAATCCAACATTGCACTGGATTAAGCAGCACTTGTGAGTATGCCAAGTTTAATAACATTGTAGTCACAATATAATATCAATTCCACATACTTAGCTTGTTACAAGAGAACATAGTCATCATTGAGGATTAATCTAGAATGTATTCCCTCTGATTAATTCCAAGGCCAACTATTCTAAGACAAAATTATTTAGAAATTTGGTTTCTTTGTTGTGGTCTGAGCATGAATGCACCAAATCTGATGATGATGATTACATACCATCAAGTCATTGTTGACTCATAGTGGCCACATTTCTCCATGGTAATCTGTATCTACCCTGGTCCTTCAGCTCTTCCAACTGTGCACTCATTGCTACTGTACCTGAGTCTATCCACCTTGCTGCTGGTTTTCCTCTTTTCTTTCCTTCCACCTTTCCCAGCACTGCAGCCTTTTCCAGAGCTCTATAATGTGTTCAAAGCAGGAATATTTATGCTTGGTCATTTGTGCCTCAAGTGAAAACTCTGGGTTGATTTGTTCGGTGGTTCATTTGCTTGTTTTCTTGGCTGTGCACGGTATTCTCAATCCAAGGTTTTCATCTGTTGAGTAAACATATATCTAGATCAAATTTACATTTCTGGCCAGATATTAACATTCATATTAATTGTGTGGTAGAATCCAATCTTCCAATCTTCACTTCATTATAAAGCTAACTTCTCCCCAATGTGTCCTTCCCTGTCCTTTCCATAAAGTTTGTATCCAGAAATAATTGCTTCACAGATTCTTTACACTCTACCAGGTGTCTGCTTTATATATTATTTGTTCTTGTTTACATCCAGGCACTTTAATTCTCACATCTTGCTTCAAAATCATATAACATTGGCATCAAAGGACCTATACAAAAGCCATGGATATAAGCCTTCCCTTCCCCCCAAATCTTTTGGTGTCTTGTCAAGACTACACATTAATTTAGTTCCAACATTGACTCCATTAATTACCGTATCTTTCTGAAACCCTCCAAACCAGAAGCTGTCCAGCAGTTGTCAGCTTTGCCCTAAGGATCAATATAAAAGTTGTTCTGCCACTTTTTGGTCTTATGTGCCAGAAACTCAGTTCTATTTTGATTCCCGGAACTCATCTTTCATGTACAAGTTGGCATGTACCAAAACATCATAAGTGCATAGCAAATCTTAAGTCCACTTGGCACCACTGTCTCATGCATTATTGAGGCTCCTAAGCTTTGCCTGCCCACATAGGAAACAGGTAGCATTTATGAAAAGCCCTGGCTTTCACTCTAAATCCAGCAGAGTGAGTGTGCTCCAAGCCCCCTCAATTAAACAATGACATATTTTGGGATCCAGGAAGGGCACCTTTTCTGCAGCAGTGTCTGTCATCTGGAATGAGGTCCCACCTGAGATCTGTATGGTTCCAATCCTGATGGTGTACTAGAAAGCCTTAAAAACCTGGCTATTCTCCCAGGCCTTGGGAGAAATTCTTTTATTTCTATCTGTTGGCTGAATAGCTATCTTATTGTTATTTTCTATTCCAGTTTATTTTGTTTCTTATTTTTATGGTACTTTTATTTACTTATTTGTGAGGTGCCCAGAGTTGGTTGGAGTTGGGCAGCATCAAAGTTGAATAAATAAAATAAATGAACATATTTCGCTTCTAGAAGTGACCAATTACATTCTCCAATATCACTGGTGCTAACATAAACCATAACCTCTGTCTCCACCCCAGCACTATTCAGCAACACGTATAAATGAGTAAGATGTCTGCAACCTTTACATCAGGCAAAAAAGTCATGATCTAAATGTCCATGACATTTGTCTCTGTTCATACTGATCTAATCTTTCACAACCAAAAGTTTTCTGCACTTCCAGAGGCATATCCTTGGTATGAGAGAATATGATTACATCACTCAAGGATTGCATTCCTCCTACAAAAGTGTTGCCCTTATCATCATGATGTTCTTGTCCTCTTCCAATATTCTTATGCTTTCTGACAGCAAGGGAATTATCATTCTGGACAATGCTAAGATATCCTAGAAATCCTTGACTATGTACCTCTCTGGTTCTCTAAGTATCTCTAGTGCAGCCACCTAGGTTCAAATAACAGAAGTCATTACACTAAGTCAAACTCCAATGGTATTCCCAATAGCAAACAGTCATACATTTGACACTATGCCGTAATCAGGAAGCATCCTCTCCTCACTTGTTTCTTATTCTTATTCTAGTTATGCAGTCACCCTGTGTTATATATTTACACAATTTGGAATCCTGGTTTCTACACATAGTGACTAAACTCACTATGATACTGTCTCTGAAGAAGGGAGGTCATGATGCTATTTGAGCATTTTCTTAATATAGTTTGAATTCAACTTTTTCATAACATACACTTTTTTTTTTGGTATGTAGTTCATAATGTTGGATGTTAATGGGTTCCATGCATTATTATCAGATTCTCTTTTGGCTGGATAGAACTTGGCTGAAACTTCACAGAAACTTAGCACAGCATGGTTAGTAAAATATTGTTATTATATAGCAGGTATTACATCAATTCAAACATTTGATAGCCTTAGGACAGTTAAATCTGCTGCTTCCATCTCACACTTCTGGGATGAAAATTGAGGCCTTTTCCTGCTGCTTATTCCATGGCTTAATATAAGTTTTGCTTTATGGTTCTCATATTTTCTGTGGTAGGTGACAGTTGTTTTTTTTTTAATAGATATTTTCAGCATTCCTGATCTGCAAATTCTAACTCCCATAGTTATTGAATTATTGCCACCATGGCACAATGGAGCCTATATCAGTATGTATAACTCTGTATGTATGTTGTGTGGGCCTGTAGGCCAACCACAATATGCTTTTTTAATTATTATTTTTTTTCAGAGTTAATGTTACTTTACTTAGGTCATGCATCAATTGAGGAAGAAGTGTTTAGAATAAAATGGCAACCAATTTGAACATTTAATATAATTTATAATAAATTGTCTATGGAGCCTGACTTTTGGTATACCCTACATATATGTGTATGGGTGTATGTGGGTGTGTATGTATATAAATAAATGTTTATAAATGTATATAAATAAAATATGGTCAACACTTCTATTTCAGGCTAGGGTATATGATCTGATGAGCTGTTGCCAACTCTGCCTTACTTGCATACTTAGGTGAAATATCCATGTGTTGATATATGCAATTTGAGCCACCTGGAATTAGTTGTGTCTAACAGAAGTCTCACAGAACAAGTGCTGGAATGTTACTATACAATTTTGCATTAATCATTCAGCAGTTGTATGGTGGCCAATACTCACAGTTTTGGAAATCCAACAAAAGACTGGAAATTTAATCCAAACATTTGGAAGAAACCTCTTTTCCCTCTGTTAGAAGCAGACCAACTAGCTCAGAAGATTGCTAATCACTTTAGAATCACATGGCACTAATCCAAGATTAAGACATTTTTTGTTCATCTTTATGAGCATCAGAAAGATGCAAGTCTGTGTGTTTGCATATGATCTCAACATAAATGCTGTTATAGTGTGCTCCATTTATTATTTTAGAAAATAAAGTTTAATCTAGTTTGTAATTTAGTTTTGCTGGTTTGGAGTGTTTACACAACCCATTCCTGGTTTAACTTTTCGTTTATAGTGTTAATGCAAAACTCGGCATTTAGATAACCATAAAAGGCCATAACTGGAACCTCTGAGTTAAAATTCTTGCAATACTAGTACTGCTACTTACACCAGAATGGATAGTGTACATAGCAATGTGCAACAGAGTAAGCATAAGGAAAGGAAAATTCAATGTTTTTTTCCCAATGCTTGGATAAAAACAGGTTTTCAAGGTTTTACAGAATGCCAACAGTGTCAGGGGGTTCTCAGGGGATATGCTGTTTCAAAAAGCAAGTTCTACAATAGAGAAAGCATACTTTATTGTTTCCACTAAGTGGCACTGTTCCATAGAAGGGATCAAAACATGCCTACCTTGTTGGATATCATGGAGCCAGCAGTGATAGATAGTCCCACAAATAACCTAGCTCTCTGCCATGAAGGGCTTGGCAGTTTGTAACTAGCATCTGAATATCATTTGGAAGCCTGTAGGAAGCCAGCACAGCTCACAAATTAGTGTTGTTACATGGGCATACCATGATGCACCCAAGCTACTACATTCTAAGATAATTTTAGCTTCCAAATGGTCTTCAGGAGTGGTCCCACATAAAGCACATTACAGTGACCAAGGGGGAAGTGATCAAGGGATGAATGACCATAAGCACAGTACATCATCATATTAACTCTGTAGCATCCACCTCTTCTATTGCCCCTATAGGAAAATAAAAATATGACTTGCATCAAAAAAGGGGGTCCTTTTGTCATTGTCATTCATTGCAAGATGTAGGTTGTCATTATAATACCTAAAGGCCACATTTTGAGAAGTGTAGATGCTTATTTTCTGCCTCTTTTTCCATGTGAAGCCTAGACTTAAGAATTCTCAAGGTCTGGATGACTAAATTAAGATTACTTAATTTAGTCATCTGGGCCCATGTAATCTCAGTCCTGCCTATATCACTGGAAATGATCTGATTGGTGAAATGAGGTATGGAGTTACAATTGTGGTGGGAGGAATTCTAATCTTCACATTCTTCTCTTGATCCCTCCTTCCCTCCCTCCCTCCCTCCCTCCCTCCCTCCCTCCCTCCCTCCCTCCCTCCCTCCCTCTTTCTTTCTTTCTTTCTTTCTTTCTTTCTTTCTTTCTTTCTTTCTTTCTTTCTTTCTTTCTTTCTTAGTACCCCATTTTATATGAGAAAAGAATGAGTTAAGAATGTATATGTGCTGAATAAATGTGGACGGAACATAAAAGAGAGTGATCAATATGAAATAAATACAATGAGATGGTTTTGTCATATACAGGGAATGAATGGGAAAGTGATTCCCCCAGAGATGATATGCTAACCCCATCACTTTCCTCCTGATCCAGCTTATTTGGCAGATTTTAGCTTTCTAACTTAGCTGAACTCCTGTTTTGGAAAATCAAAAAAGGAAGGAGAGAATATGAGAGAGAGAGAGAGACAGACAGACAGACAGACAGACAGAGAGAGAAGGAGCCTCACATAAAGGTGAAGACATTTACAAATTATTATACAAAATAATCACAAATATGTGAAGCTCAGCTCTCCTCCAAAAAGAGGAAGAAGAAATCTATGATGAAGATATCCAGAGTGAGGTACCTAAGTCATCACGGAAAATAACATCCTGACTCTGACTCAATCAAGTACTTGATCAGACAGCTCAGATAACAACTAAAACTGGAATGAAAGAAGTCCATACATGAATAAGGCAGGAAATAGCAGGTATGTCACAAATTAATAAACAATTTAAGAAAATGCCAAAGCAAATGTCTGACATAGCTCAAACAGCCAGTCAAGCATACCAATTTAGTATGCAGAATGCATCTAACATAGAAAAAGGGTTTTGTTTATTTATTTATTTTTAAATCAGATATCAAGATAAGCTTGGCAGGTTTGGAACTCTGAAATAAAAGAAATTATCTAAGGGTCAGAGGTCTTAGAGAAAATGCTGAGAATTTGATGTAACTGATTACATGGTAGCAAAACATAATGAATTGTTATCTGATTTAAAACTACTGGATAAGGAATTTCAATATTTCCATAGAGGTCTCCTAGGTTCACAAAGACATAAAGGATAAGAGGCATTATAATACATTTCTCAACATTTGAATGAGAGGCTAAAATATTCAAAAGGCATGTGAGTTAGAAGAATTAAATCAAGAAGGAGATAAAGTGCTGTTATTTCAGGATAGTGGCCAAATTACTTTACAGAAAAGGAGAACATTCAACCTCTCACTGAGCAACCGAGTCAATGAAGAATAAGATATAAGTTGGTGTTTCCTTTCAAATAATTATATTACAGCCACAAAGAATGGAAATATTTTGTATTCTTCAGAAGGAAGAAGGAACAGAGCTTTTGATGACCACTTTCATGCAAAAGATGGTCTTGGACTTTCTGAAGGACATTTATAGCTGCAAGAATGAGAAGATAAAAATAATTAGAAGCATGACCTATATGAATTATAATGTTATTTAATAGTAACTTTAGGGAAAAGGGGAAAAAAAGGGGGTAAATGTTAATAAATATGATTAGCTGGAAGTGAAATAGGTCAAAGTACAGCACAACACCCCCTCTTTAAACCAAGTAGGTGCTTATAGCAACTTTGTTCTGTGTGGTCATTAAGAGTCATGCTGACTTACTGGCACATAATTAATAAAAAAGAATCTAATAGGGATTCTCTGGGGACTTTTTTGCATGTAATCTAAAGAGTGGAGGGAGGTTTATACAAGGGATGTAGAAGTAGGAGAAGGAGAGGAATAGGCAGATGATGTTGTTTGATGGTGTTAAAAGTATCATTGCAGGATGTAAGCTGTTCCAAGTAAAGCTGCCTTTTGCAATTGACTGAGGGTGATTTTGTCAATTCAACTTGATGATCTTCAAATGTTACTCCAGATGTTTTAGGATTGCATCCAAGGCACCTATTACTATTGATACTATCTTTGTTCTCTTTTGTCACAGTCATTCTACTTCTATTTGCAGGTCTTTGTATTTTGTGATTTTCTCCAGTTCTTTCTCTTCTGTTCTGCTGTCTCCAGGTATTGCAATGTCCACTATCCAGACTTTTTTGTCTTTAATATCAACAATTGTTAAGTCTGGCAGGTGCTTATCTGTTTGAATTCTAAAGTCCCAGAGCACTTTAGCTTCATTTTCTGTTACTTTGTCTCTTTTGTGGTCCCACCAGTTCTTGCTTGCAGATATTCCAATGCATCATTGTTATTACTTTGTCATGTCATTGTTTGCAGTCAGTTTGTGTGATCTTCTTGCAGCAGCTAACTAGGTGCTCCGCTGTTTCTTCAGCTTCTTTACAGAGCTGGCATTTGCTGTCTGTTGCTGTCTTCTCAATTCTGGCTTTGTATGCATTTATTCTTAAAGCTTGGTGATGTGCAGCCAGAATTAGTCCCTCTGTCTCTTTCTTCAACTTTCCTGCTGTTAGCCATTGCCAGGTCTTGTTGTTATCTGCTTTGCCTGCTAGGTGTGTGTGTGTGTGTGCACGCACGTGTGCGTGCACATGCATGTTCTGGCCATGGAATACTTTACCTTGCCATGTCTCTTTTCTATTTTTCATTTGGTCTTTCTTGTATGCCAGTTTGGTCTCTTCAGTATTCAGTAAACCTTCACTGTCCTTCAGATATTCTTCCAATGCTCTTTTTTCTTCTTCAACTGTCTGGTGTACTTGCAACATTCCACGCCCACGTTACCTATGCTCCTTGGTAAGCAGAGTCTGTTAACATTGCTGCGTGGATGAAGGGAATGATTCCTTGTCATTCTTTTTCTGGTCTTCCTATCCAGGGCTTCTAGTTCTGCTTGAGTCCAGTCCACTATTCCAGCTTTGTATCTAGTGACTGTTGTTGCTGTTGCTGTTGTTCACAGCACCAGAAATACTTAGATAATTTATACATTGCAAAGTTTGATCAGTAGATCTACTAAAAAAAAAATCAACTAAACTTCATATGTTGTAGAAACAGAATAGTGAACCATTGTTCTCTAGGATCTGAAAGAAATATGTTTGTTTTCTAAATGATAACAGGTCACCTTCTGTCAGCTAATGCAATACATGCAAATCATAATATGATCCATAAGAGGATTATAAAGTGCCAATCAAAATATATTGCTAGTATGTAAAAATTGAGGGAGGGAGGGAGGGAGGGAGGGAGGGAGGATTGAATTGCAAAACAACTATATGAAGAGTGAATGGGTTGATAGGAAGGAGAAATCAAGAAGTGATTAGATAGACTGGATGAGATCTAAAAGGTGAGGTGTGTGAGAATGTGTTAAATGTTGAATGCGTGGAAGCATTGATAGTTTGCAAGGGTGGAAAAGTATGAAAAGGTATAGTGAATGATATTGATGTAAATTAGATTTAGCTGTGTCATCTGTCACCTTTTTGTTCTAATTTATTTTGTTTGTTTTACTGTTATTATTACTCCTTTTCTGTTCTCTGAATAACACTGATCATCACAAAAGGGAATAGTATGATAGATATGTATGTGTTTATGTATATCCTGTAACAGACACTTAATCCTAAGAAGATTGTGTAGCATCAGGACAGCACATGCAAACTTGATTCTTCTACTGCACTCAGAGTTTAACACGGTTTAAACTGTAAACTACAAATGCCCCAATTTTCTTTTTTCTTTTCTTTTTTAAACTCAGGGTTAGAAAGCAAGATTTCTTTTTTTATTCTACCTTAGAAAGAATGTAAAAATAAATGTAGAAGTTAAGATGGGGAATGGAGATAGAGGGAAAGAAATCTTAATGTGAGCTTTGCCACTAAGTAATACTACAAGAGGATTCACTGTTAGCAATGTGAGGTTTAATAGAAGTGCAATCCATTTTACTCACCACTTTCTATTTGATAGAAAATTTCTATTTCATTCATTTTATGTCTGTATTTTTTATTTAAACTATGGGTATAAATCCATTGCTCTATACAGGGAAGGGAGAAGTCTGTTTACTGGAGCTTATAGTTACCTACTTTTTTTGTTATTGTTGTTGATATGGAGTAGGTTGAATATACTTAGAATCTTCCCATGAAGACAGCTAAACCTTAGGAAGCCCTTGACCTTTGCATAATCTATCCTTTTCTTGATTTTCTATCCTTTGTACAGTTAGGAAAATGTTGAAGATAAAGGAAAATGACATGTCTGTGTAGATCCATCCTTTGCACGTATTTACTTTTTGGGAGTACTAAGGTCACAAATATGTGAGTGTACATGTGACTCCCATCCATAGAATGTTGGTTCTAGGAATAGGACTAGCAGTAATTTATGGAGTCCTCTGCTTAATTTTTGTTGCATTGCTCGTTTTATTGAATGCTATATATAGTACATTGCAATTATCTTGTTTTTTAAAGCTACTTTGTGTTGCAACTGAAAATATTGAGACAAAGTTTTAAATAGCTAAATAACTTCTAAGAAAAAAATGTTTCATACAGCATTGTAAGTGATATTTTTAGATTATTATGGTAAATAAACAGGTCATTTAACATGTTGAATCAATGACACATATTTTTCTCACAGAAATATCTTTGCAACTCATCTGAAGAAAATAGAAACTTAATCTACATATAAGGGCAATGTAAAGGTCAAAATAGCTTTTTCTTATCACACAACAATGTTAACTGCATTGTATCCTATTACATGGAGATTACTAATATATTTATATAAATATAAAATATACTGCTCTGAGATGTAACACATTTGGTGCTACAATTCACTTGTTTAATGTAAGAAACTTTTTTTTTTTCCTTCTAGTAACAACAGCAAGAAATGCAGTGTGAGAATAATATTAAAATGTTAATCTCAAGGCACTAAGGTGCTGCTTTTGCCAAATGTTTTTGGCATGAGTTGTTACTTAGAATGTATTCTGTCCCAGAAGCTCACCTTTTATTCTTATAAGAACACTGCCATTCAGTGACTCGGAAATAATGATCATGTCAGCATGTGAAAGAAGAACTGACCTTTACAATATGTTACAGGTATTAACTGTGAATATTTCCATGCTACATCCTCATCTGATATTAATTTGGAACACATAAGGTTATTTTATTGTGATAATTGCATAGGTTTTATTCCACTGCATTTCAAATATTTATATCCTGCCTTTAATAAGTAGCTAAATAGGTGGTACACTAGCATTTTCTGTATTTCCCATTACAGAGAGATTCATATTTATGTTTCTTGCCACTGCCTCCTCTTCCTCTCCACGTCTGGCCTATATCTGTTTTAAAATCATGGCTGACAGCTAGTAGGAACTTTGATCCTGTAGATGAAGGTCAGAGAATCATAGAATTGGAAAGTTGGAAAGACCCTGAAGATTATCTAATTTAACTCTATTCAGTGTGCAGGAAGACCATCTATAATATCCCTGGATCTGTCCATACCATGTAATTATCTACTATTTTCATTTTCACCAATTTCAAAGATCTAGCATCAGACAGGTGATAGTTATGGAACTCTCTGTGAAGACAGAAAAAGAAGGGAGATCTTCAACTGAAACATCTCCAGATTTTGAGCACTGCTTAGAAACCCAGGGAGAGTTTGTAATCTTTCTGCTGCACCTCAAGAACCATATGATCAATCCTAAAAGTCAAATACCCCATTTCTAATATTTGACAGCTTATCATATGCAGAGCCATAACTATTTTGAATTTAATCCCAATGACTTCAGCACAATTATTTAAACTGAAAGCAACAGGAGACAGATGTTTATCCCAATGTCTGCTTTCAGATATAAAATCAAATTCTGAATCTATTGATTCTATACCATGTTTTTGTTTTAATGTTGTTTTAAGAAATATAATCTTAACATGTTTTGCCATAGCTAGTTGATTATACTTTCCACAGTTATTGTGTGGCATATTGTTAACAATGCTTGTTTAAATAAAGGGCTGCTCTGACAATTAAATGCAGGATCATGCATGCTTCACTGCCAGGTCTTATTATAATGGACATGTACAGAAACAAAGTGCTGAAATTACAGGTTTAGGTTGTGTCTGAATGGCATTATTATTTTGGTGAATGCAAACACTTTAATGCTGAGAAATATAATTGCACTTGAGGTTGGAGTCATAGAAGCGTAACTCCTGCCTATCTAATTAATGACCCAGAATCTTAATTTTAAGAGGCCTTTTCAATGATTTGGGAAGGAACAATTTCTTGTTCATTTTTCCCCCCACAGTTCTTTAGTGTCCTTATTAATTCAGTAGATATACTTTAAAAATGTTTAGCCAATTAACATTTAAGGGCCAACATACATTATTGTTTCCCCAATCCTTCAGAAGTTACATGTGTAACTGTGTTTTACATGTTTTCTATTGTAGCATCCCAGTTATGAAAAACTTCATTCAGATAGTTAATGAATTTTAAGGACCAGAATTTTTTTTTAATCAAACTGTTAATAAATGGTGAGTTTTGTAAATACTTTTTATGTGTAGCTTTTGTAATACTGCACTTGATTCAGATTGTTAGCTGATTGGTCAATTCCTAGGATTACAAGCAAGTTCTTTTCAATGATATTAATGTGAAATAAATCCAGTAATTTAACTTTACAAAGGTATAATATTTTTCTGTTAGAAAAGTCATCTGCAATATACAGTAATACTATTTTTTTATCTGAAAGGAAAATGACTGTATATTTACTCCCACCCATTCTAACCCTCATCAAGGAATATCAATTTAGAACTTAAAGATTTTATCCTATGTGTATCTCTATCTAGTCAGCTTAGATGCCAGTTCCCACTTAAATTAATCCTGGATATATATTTTCCACAACAAATGTGTATATGTGGTGTACTTGAATGTGTGAATATATGTTCAGTCTTTTCCTTCTAATCTTCAATATTTTTATTATTGACTTGGATGACAGAAAAGAGGGAAAATTTATTAAATTTAGAGAAGACACACAGTTGGATGAAATAGCTATTACTCCAGAAGGCAGACATAATTTCAAAACACTCAGTTAGAGAAATGGGTTGAAAGTAACAGAATACAGTTTAAGAAAGCCCAATGCACAGTTCTTCACTTAAGAAACAGCAATCAATTACACAGGTATAGGAAAGGGAATATCTGATGACAATAGTATTGGTGGGAAGAATCTTGGAATAATATTTCACTTCATAGAGATTGATTATGGATCAGCATTATAATTTGGCTGTAAACATGCAAAACAAAACTTAGGTAGCATAAACCAAATCATAATTCCAAAACACCAGAAATAATCAATTCATATGACATAATGTTTTAAGGATATAAAGAAAAAGGAACATGTTCATAGAAGGAAACAAGGGCTAGAAATTGCTGTAAGTCCTATGAAGAAGAATATTGAAGGACTGATATAGTTAGCCTTGACACAGAAAAACTGACTGGAAGAGGTGGTTATGATAGCTTTATTCTTTTGTGCAATAATGATTCTGTGCCCAATGAGTAGAGAAGCCAACAGGTAAAGGAGAATGTTTATTCAGCAATAATTTTTGCATCTGTCTTGCAGAAGATACCACTATTGGGATGGTTAAAGTACTTATAAGCATGCAGCATAATGTGTCCATTTCTCATTGGTTTAAAGTTTGCTTGTGTCTTATATAACTAAACTTTACATTTTTTACCCATGCAAAACCATTTTGTTTCCTATACACTGTTTTATGCTGACTGGTTACTTCCCCATCCTAGAATGTCCTGATGTACATACTGATTTATTACCTTGGTTTTCTTGTACATGACCTATCCATTTAGAGATAATGGAGAAGAGCTTTTCTATTTGCCTCAACACTTTAAATACCTTAAAGGCTGTCATGAAGCTCAAAATTTGTTCTCCCCATTCCAGACAAGACATAAAATAATGAATCGAAGCATATTTAGACTGAATGCTAGAAAAAGCTTCTTCAAAACTGCCTAAAGACAGTTGACTATGAAACTGGAACTTGAAGTTCTGATAGGCTCTTCTTCTCTTAATGTGGTCAAGGTAGAGATTAGATACCCATCTTCTGGGAATGCTTTAATTGGGTTTCCTGTAAAGAACAAAATAACCCCTTCCAATTCTATGTTTCTGTGTGTGTATGTGTGTACTTGTTGCCCAGAGGCCACATTTCCCAAAATAATAGGGCCACAGTAAACAGTTTAATTAATATTAAATGACTGATGGTTAAATTAATTGCCTGTAAAATAAGGCATCCCATTTGTAACTATTTTCTCATATACAAATGCACACACATTACAAAGAGAGAGACTGTAGAAAATGAGATTCTTATAGTTCATAATAATGTACCATAATGATCCTTTTTTTTTTTTTTTTTGACCCAGAATGGTTCTTATTCCCAGGTAATTAGGCATAGACTCCTGGTCTGCAAAGGAAAGATCATTTTCCCATATAAGCATGGTCAGAAATCAGTTTGCAAAGAGGATATCATCATCCTGGACTTTAAGTAGAGGAAAATCTAAGCCTGTTTAGCACTGAATTCAATAGCTCCTATTCCCAAGGATACTGTAAATGTTTATGACTTCTTGCCTTTTGCAGTCAGTATGCTACCATCATTCTTCTCTTGTTTTCCTTCATGGGTAGAGGATGACTGTCTGCAGCAGAGAGGCTCTTTATCAAGGGAGTCTCTGCACTAAGTGAGCATCTTGATTTTTTACAATCCTCATTCATGTGGAAAGTCTCTAAAGATAGAGAAGGCTCTTCATTGCACAGTGAGGAGAAGGCAGTAAGAAAAGGCAGATTTTACTGATCCACATCCCTCTTGAATAGATGGTAGTGGACCTTTCTCTCTCCTGCTTCTGTTTCAGTCATTTGCATTCATTATTTGTACATACTGCCTGTTTGCTTACTTTAAACAATGCTTTATATTATCATATTCTCAGCAAAATGACACAATTTCTCCAGTTCATAAGTAATTATTTTGAAAAAATATTTTACAGGGCAGTTCAGGTGATCACATTTGACTTCTTAAGACAAAATATGCAACAGTCATTTTCCATGCCCTTACCCTTTTTCTATAGCAAGATATGAACTTAACTATATTTTCCATTGCATTTGGAACAGAATTGTGCATTGTACATTGTATCTACCCAATTTCATGAATCTATGAAAAAAAAAAGTGAGGTAATTGGAAAGTTTTGGAGATGACTAGTTCAAAATGTGGCTTATCATCCTTCCTAGAGTCATTTTATTTTATTTTATTTTATTTTATTTTTTTAAAGTATGTAGCCTGACTCATTTCCAAGACTTTGGACAACATATTTAAGGAGATAACATAATGAAGTCATTAACCTAAATTGAAAATCATGTCAATTTACATTAAGGGATAAAATGACATACACTGTGAACCTATGCTCAACACACACTGTAAAAAGCCAAATCTTCATGACCTTACAAGATCACAGGAGTTTGGGGGCCCTATGAATTTTGGGGGACAGCATAGAAAAGGATGTTTCCAAGCCCATTCCTCCCAAATGTCATGGGGGGGGGGAGAATCAACCATTTCCCTTGGGCCAAAAAATCAGGATGGGCACATTCCCTCAAGAACATAACATATGTACTCTGGGTCAAGGCATTGTAGGATTTTACCGATAAAAATCAGAACCTTGAGTTAAACCCAGAAACACACCATGCAGTGTGGTCTTACACTGCCAAAGTATGCCTCGCTCTAGGGTTCTGCATCCTTCAAGAGCACTATCATATAAAATATGTTGCAGTAATTCAGTTGAGAA
This sequence comes from Liasis olivaceus, assembly GCA_030867105.1. Lineage (NCBI taxonomy): Eukaryota > Metazoa > Chordata > Lepidosauria > Squamata > Pythonidae > Liasis > Liasis olivaceus. Next base: position 32,819,536 of record CM061354.1, on the reverse strand, counting down.
GTAATGAAAACATCAGCTACTGTCACAAACATTTCTGCTTTAAATACAGCTACAACTAACATATCAGCCAAACTTGGGTGAGGGCTTCATTGGCCCTGGGCTTCTCCTACTGTTCTAGTGGTAGCTGTGAGTCCATGTGAATTCACAAATAATGCACCTGCTTCTTTAGGAGAATGCAATCCCATCCAGAGCTAGAGAAGGGACCACAAAGAACTCGGAGCTTCCGGACTAATGACCCTTACTGAGATTCCATTTCAGTATATTTCATCATAAGAGTAATTTGACATCAGAATAACCCATCCATTGCATCTTTTGTCCAGCTTAAGGGAAAATGTATAACTGAGTATCACCTGCAAATTGATATCTCTCATTCTAAACCAATGGATGGTCTTTTCCAGCAGTTCTCATGGCCCCAAAAACTTTGCCACATCTTCAGAGTTTCTAGCTGAAAAGAATCCTATATCCCCACACAAAACTTTATCCAGTTACTTCAGGTGATTCTGCCAATGTATAATCAAGATCTAAAATAAGTCAAGTATGTTTGCTTAACAAATTCTTCACTATATCTAAAAGGGAGCTCTTCCAAATTCCCTTTGCCCAAAAGGGTACAGGCCACCTTAAACAGAGCCACTGGTCAACATTCCACTGATGCCATAAGACTAGAGAAGTACAAATACCCGAGTCTGGCCCTAATCTTGTTTGGTTATTCTTATCCCTTATCTTCCTATGCCATCCATCTAGGCATTGCTTCTGCTGCTTCATATCTCAACCTGGTATCTATGAACAAAGAAGGGTGACTTAGGAGCAATACTGACAACACCCACATCACCTCCAAATTTCAGAAGTCAAGAAATACTGTATGTGATGCCTGCCATATTGCTAGGAAAATCTCATAGTGCCTGCTGCATCTGGTGCAGACTGTCTTGGCCATATACCATTTAAACAGCTCCTAACCTCTACTAATCCTGGCTTGATTCTAAGGTGGCTTATGAAAATCCTATCCTGAGACACTTTGGCAGCAGTTTCACTATGGGCTGCATCAGGAAAGCAAAGGCCTTTTTTTTTTCCCCTGTGGGTGGGTCTTTCTGGACATACTGTTATACTTTTCTATGTATAAATACATTATGCACTAGAGCCAGACTGGGAGACTGTGAATTCTAGTCCCGCCTTAATCACAAAGCCAGCTGGGTGATTTTAGGCCAATCATTCTCTCAGCCCTAGGAAGAAGGCAATGGCAAAGCAGTTCTGAAGAACTTGCCAAGAAAACTGCAGAGACTTGTCCAGGTAGTAGCCACAGATCAAGAATGACTTGAAGGCACAAACAGATAAACAAATATGCTAAATTTATAATTACAAGGTTACATCTTTAAAGGTAAAAGGCGTATACTTCAACCCTCAAACAGCTGATTATGAGTTTTCTACTTCATGTGACTGGAAAATTAGTGAAATGGTTGAACTGAACTATTAGGATAAGGAAGGAAGGAAGGAAGGAAGGAAGGAGGGAGGGAGGGAGGGAGGGAGGGAGGGGAAAGGAGGAAGCTCACAATGATGATGTGATGGAATGGAATTATGGAGGCCAAACTCAGGGAGGAAAACATGTTCTTTCATCTCCTGAGGAGTAGGGGAGAGATAAGAGGATGAGGCTGGCACCTCCCTGAGGAATCCACTATGTTGTGACTGGCATTACTTGGGAGCTGGGTTTCAGTCTGGGAAGATTCTTGCTGGAGGTTGTAGCTAATAAACATTGCTGGACTGAATTTACATGGTCTCCTGGAATTCCTTGGGCTAGGCCTGACAGATAAATAGTAATTGAAAACACCAAGCTCCTACTGGATTTTAAAACTGCAACATTTGGGTTACAAGACAAATGTTTTATTAATTATACTATTGTAACAATCATAATAAAAGGGAAGTCTAAAAAGTACTAGAACAGTTTAGCACCAGATTGCCAATGTTCTTTCTTTTTCCTGGAACAGTCAGGTGAATGCCTACTCTTCTATCTCCCCTACCCATTATCATTATATTCAGCACAAATAAATATTTGATTTAATTTTCCTTCCCTTGATTCAATAGCAGTAGCCATCATCTGTTATCCCTCTTGTAATTTAATAGCTTTTGAATGATAAATTCCTAGAATATTTTTGTTCTACTTCCCTAAAAAGAAAGAAAGTGATGCTTTTATATCTCTCCATTTATCACAAGAAATGATATTTTTATTACAGTTTATAATTAGTTTATTTTGTCATCCTAACTCTACCCCAAAAAGATACCATGATACTTTCTTTCCTCTTTGATTGTAATATTTTTTATGTTAATTGAAAGAATACAACTCATATAACATTAGTGATCTAATGTTGAACAGATTATGACAAGAATTATGCAACAAATACAGGAGAACTATTTCAGAATGTGTTTTAGGCCTGTGTGAACCAACCCTGATATGAATTAAACTAGAGATTCAAGATATAAAGAGATAATTATTTGATTCAAGTTACTAATTAAATACTTAGGGACAGACCATGCAATTTGCTCTAAGATTTGATTTAGGAAAACACAAAATGTCTATAGGTTATAATGGGAGCACCAAAACCCTGAAGCTGCTTTATTGTTTGATAGAATGGGATGAAAATAGAAAGTACAGTAAATATTTACAGCATATTAATCCTGACAAGTTTCAGTCCTGTACCTTCAAGGATCTCACTGCAATACTTTCCAAAAATAAAAAAATAAAAAAATAAAAAATCTTTGCACCTCTAGTCCAAGAGATATCTGGCCAGAAACTTCCTGACTAAGGATTTGTGAGATAAGCCATTATAAAATCTAACTGTCCAAGTGTCCTTCTGCATCATAAGCATAGCAAGCCTGCTTTTTCAGAAGTCTAGACCAGTAAAGCTACAGGTCAATCAGTCATTTTATTTCAGTCATTAAGAAGCAAAGAACTGTTTTGGGGTGCCAGACTTGGCATGATCTTGAAGAAGCCAGTGACTTGGAACTTTGCTGTCTCTGATCACTAAGTTTTGCGGGGTTGCAAAAGGATTACCATAGCTAGTTGGCAAGAATGGCTCCTTAGCCTCTTCTGAACAGGACTCAGAAGAATGTCCATTTACTTGTCCTTATGAAATAATGTGGAAGTAAAATCAATAAATGTTTGAACTAGAAACTATAAGTGTTAACCTGGATCCATTTACTCACTGTTAACAGATAGAAACATGTCTTAATTATGCATATTCTAAAACTATAAACATATATACTGGCCTATTTAGTCCTGGTCCATATGTAGAGTGCTGAAATTTGAGCTGAACTCCCAGTCACATTGACTCAGCCACTACAGAAGGGCAACATTCCATTACCATCCAAGACAGAGCAAAGTTAAAGCTTGTATCTGGCTACATAAATATGTTATGAGCTGAAAAAGTAAATGAAGCCTAAAGCAATGTTAGCCTTGCCACCCAAAAGAACTCTGATAGGTAGAGTACTTAGTGACATTATAAGAGTCACTGGCCAGCTATTCATGTTAATTTCTGAGAATTTGCCACACTGTTCAATGTCCCTCAACATTCTCCATATACTGTAAGAAAGTTGATGGGGAACATTATATATTGTCTATCATAATCCCTCAAACAACAGAAAAGCCACCAAATCTGCTAAATATTCCATAAGTGGAATATTCTTTTCAGACACTTTGATTTGCTATATCAAAGTGACAAACTTAATTTGCAAATTTGCTTTGGTGGGATTATTTTATTAACTCTATGCAGCACTAAAGGTTTACATACAGAAGCCTCTTTTCATAAGAAATTACAACTAGTTTTTGTCTGATTTTACCAACATTTATAATATATTCTGGAGCTCTCAATAATTTTAGTGACCCACATTTGAAAGATGGATACTGGGAAAAACATATAGTATTTAACCTAGTCCGCTGAAGTAGTAGTAATAGTAGTAGTAGTAGTTGTTGCTGTTGTTGTTATTGTTGTTATTATTATTTAGTTATATACTACTTTGCCATTTTAAGCAGCATGCAAACAGCCTTTGAAGAGGCAGAATTTTCTTAAGCTTCTTCTAAAATGGAGTAAATATAACATATCAAGAGTTTCAATCATTGAAAAATTACATTTTTTCAATTACTTGAGCAAACAAAACAAGAAAGTATAAGATAAATATATTTTAAAATGTTTGTTGGACTAATACTGAACTTAAATGTTGTCCAGCACTCCTTGTTTGTGTAAAATACAACAGCTTTCCTAAAATCATTGGAAGAACATATTACAAAGGAAATACCATATTTTCTACAACTCTCAATGCATACAAAGCAGCCTGTTGATACCTTTTTATTGGATTTTAAATATGATTTGTATGATTTATGCCCTTGTTCCAGTTCCTTGCAAATTCTCTAGAGAATATATGCAGCTAAAGGCAAATATCAATGGTCCTGAGCCCTAAATGCCATTATGAAATTTTAACCATGAACAATAAAGAAGGAATGCTGCTATGTTCCTGACCTACCTAGGCGGTCCTGGACATTATAATTACACTTGAATCAATGTGGATACCCTCATGGTTACCAGTCATGATAAGTTAAATACAACTATCATTTTTCTTTATCTTTTCCTATTCAAAGCAGGAAGCTTGCCCTTAATGGGGGGAACAGCACTTCCTATGTCTTTTCCAATTACTCAAAGGGAAAAATTCATTTAGGGCTTTCTTTGTTGTGTAGAGCACCACCACAGCTTGAAAGGAACAACAGGCCCATAACCTGGAGCACCATGAATGCAATGGAGTGCCATATGGAATTGAACTGTACAATAGAATAGACACTTGCATTGCATTAATTATAATAATTACCTGCAAGCTTTTCTCCAGGATTTAACTGATTCAAACATCTTGGTTTGGGAGTCTCCTTTGCTTCACTTTTCTTCCTTATTTGCTCACAGCACAGAAAAATCAAATGAATACCAGACATGACTTTTAGGCAAATTAATTTAAAATTCATTATAAATACATTGAAGATTCATCTGAAAATACATTAGTTTTCAATCTCAGAAGTACAGCTACTACAATCCATCCTCAATAAATATGAAGATTGAATAGTAAAATATTTCTTGCTGTGCTAACAATCTTCTTTGAAGCAGTATGAAATAGAATTCCATAAATTTGTTTAACATATTTGCAAGTAAGCTGGCATCTAACACAAGAAGCATTTAAAACTACTTCATGAAATAAGAGTGCAGGAACTTCTGAAAAACTGTAACATCTCTGGATAAATAAATGTATCCTGACTTTACCTGCTACTGTTTAGGGGTGCCAAATATTTGGGATGCCAAACTGCTATCAGAAGTGGGAACTCTAGAGACAGTGGGTTCTTCTTCATTTACCCTTAACTCCATCTAAACATGTCATCATGATTTATTTATTTTTTTGCCTTATTTGCTGCCTGCAGTCTAAAGCTGCCTCTGGCTGTTCCAGTTTTAATGTAGTGTTTTCCCTCTTCTTCCAACATCATTTTTGCTGTGGAGTAGTTGCAGACACAGTTAGGAGCTGGGATCTCTCTTGCTCCTATTGGCCACATTAGGCATTGTGGGCATGGCATCTACCCTTTGGCTACCAGGCATTGCCATCTATAGCCATGTGGGCTTAGGATTCAAGAAATGCCAGATACATGGCTTCTGCCAGCTCAATTTCTTACTGGCACTTTTCAGCATGTCAGGTTTTAGGTAGGCTCCTTTTAAACATGGTTCTACTGTTCTTTTGAATGAGGGCTAGTTAGTTTTGTGCTACATGGAAGGTCAGTTCAAATCAGGAATGACAGCCTGGCTATTTTTGCCATTCAGAGCATCAACCTAAACTTGCCCCATCCTGCCCTGTCCCGTGCCATATTAGGAAGAGTGAGTAGTGATTGTTTTCCTACCTGCAAATGACACTTGATGGGAGAGGAAATGAAACTGGGGGATATTCCTTCTTTTAACTTGGCCTAAGTAAATAAGGAAGGACAACACCATTCTCTGGCCTCATTACTGTGGCTAACAGGGATCAGCAGTTTATGCTGGCATACTTTGCTGTCTCAGGAACTTAACTCAGCAGTAAGGAAGAGCCCAGGAAATTACCAGAGTTCAAGGTTAGAATTAGGGGTGAAAATAAGATGTTCATTTTCATAGTCATCATCTGCTAGGTGAATTTGGCTGTAGGCCAAATAGTTAATACAAGCATATTAATGGGATATTATGTGGCCAGGTTGAAATGACAGAGCTGAAATACCCAGGTAGACTTAGGTCGGTGATTGCAATGTAAATTAGTAGATTGACACACAGGGAAAATTCACTTTAAGGGCTAATCATATTCTGTTGAATCATGGACAGTTCTAATGCTGTGATAGCAGCCAAATGTTAGACAATCCATCTGAATTTGAACCTTTATGTTCCTTTAAACAGAGATAGGCAGTTTGCATTCTAATGTGGTTGAGACTTATAAAGTAGAGAGGAACATCAATGGTCCAAATTTTTTTTACCAAGCAGCAGAAATCTGGACATCAAGTACCTCAAATATGAATGTCCTGAGCCTATCACTGACATTTGCAATGAAGCATCTTGCACTTCCATAGGCTCCAGCCATACTACTGATATAACATAGAACTATGTTTTCAATATGTTGTTTGTTTCCACTTGCCCAGCTTTGGGGCTTCTTAAAAAGAAGAGTATCGCTACTGTATTTATTGGCATTAGTTTAAGATTATGCACTGATACTTTGAGATCTATTTCAGCTTTAAAGGTGATGTACAATTTTGGTTTTATTTTTGTTGATTCTACAAATTGAAATTATACTTAACTAACAGTTTGAAAACTGGTATAATATGGAACTGAAAAAATGAGAGCCAGTGTGAAGTAGTGGTTAAGGCACTAACTAGGCTAGAACCAGGACACTGTGAACTCTAGTCCCACCTTGGGCACAAACCCAGCTGAATGACCTTGGGCCAGTCATGCTCTTTCACCCTAGAAAGAAGGCAGTGGCAACCCATTCCAAAAATCTTGCTTCCAACTGACTTGTCCAGGCAGTTGCCAAGAGTCAAGACTGACTTGAAAGCACAGACACACACACACAAAAGTTATGAAACAGCATTTGGATTTCCTTTTTCAGACAGTAACCTGACTTGAAGAAGACATTTAAAAAAGTGTACTGTAATATGGATATTGTTTAGGATAATCCCATGTATATTGCAGATATCTGCAAGGCAGAACCCTTCTTGTGTGTGATTGTTAAGTGCATCAGATTCTATGCAAATAAGAACCTTCACATTAGTAGAAGGCAGACTTTTAGGGATTGCTTCCATTAGGAATACACTTTAAACAAAATACCACAAAAGGGTTGTTGCATGTTTACTTTCTAAATCCGTAATGAGCAAATCATGTTATATTTTGTATTATGTTTATTAAAAACTTTGCAAACTTGACTACCGGCACATTTTTAACATATATGTCATTTAAGAAAGATCATTAGCATAGTTATAATTCACTGAATCTAGATGCCTAACCCCCCCCCCCCCGCATCACACACACACCAATAAAAAACAGATTCCTAAGTACTAAAATAGAAAAGGAACAACAAACCTTGGACATGGAGTCACATTTGGTGATGCATAATTATATAGTTATATATAATCATAAGGATGAACATTCACAATAAAAGTATGATGAGAAATAAATTAAGAATTTAGGCTCTCTCCAACTAAAAAAGTGAGCATATGAACCAAAGAATCTTACTATTTTGGGGGGGAAAGAATAAAAGGATCATTTTAACTTGTTACTTTTTTCACTGCTCTTTAAACATGTAATATTTGTATGCCAAGAGAGTGAGAAAGAAACCTTTCAAATGTGTTTTACAATTATCTTTGAATAATATCAACCTCAATTCCTCTGAAGCACAAAACACTTGAAAAATCCACCAGCTTTGTGCATCAATGCATGGATGGATTTTTGCACTAATCTATTTGCCTTAAATCAATGCTAAGGATTTCAGTTAGCTGGTTTTTGTTAGTTTGCTTCTTTTCCTCTCTTACAATGGAAAATAACAAAACCTGATAATATGCATTAGCCTTAACAGTGAATTGTTGGTGAATTAGAATATATCATTTGTCTCTTAACTACTGCATGTGTGTGTTTATGTGTATGTGTGTGTGTGCGCGCGCGTGTGTGTGTATAAATTATTTCTTTGGAAGAATTACATATCTGTATCTTTATATCTAACGTATATCTACATCTCTTGATATGATTATTGCATCTTTGGAATTGTAGTATCCAATAATGCTAAATACAGAAATAAGAACATATATGGAAGTATCTCCTAATTCAGACTCCATCAAACAAAAACATCTGCCTATCCCAGGTCCTTGGGAAGGACTGGATAGGTGGATAAAAATGCCAAATCCAGCCTAAACAACTGACTGACTGTGCAACCAATAACAATAATTTATATTCAAATTGCCAGTTGTTAATTGACAGTTTTCCAATATTTTAGTTTGTATATTTTTCTGCTATACATTTCTGATGGTACATGTGCATTAATAGGATAGGTAAATATATTGGTGTTCTATGTTTTTGTGGCTGGAAATCTTTTTAAATCCATGGAAATGACTATATGCTTGCATCATTACCACCTAGCCTAATACATTTTTGCCAGAGACAAAGCAGCAAGTATCATCCTGATTTGCAAGTCAACGTGCATAAGATCTTAAGCCAGCCAATTTAGGATCTTATGAATCTAAACTTGCATAGATGTTGACATCTATGGATGAAATATATTTTATAGCAGGCCAGCAGGCAGTAAATAAGTACATACATACATGCATATATACAATAATGATGCTTCTGGTTGCAGATTCCATACTGATTGTGAAAATGCTAGAGGAACAACTAAAACAATCAATACCTATATATTGAAATCAGAATAAAATGTGAAGCTATCTGTACAAGTTGGATCAAAATTTAGATTTGACACCCTGTGGCATATGGGTTTTAGTGGCATGGCATGGCTGGTGTTCTGCTGGTGTGTGCCAGCCAATGGAGTGAGTAAAAGGAGAAAAAACAGCTTATTTCTGGCCTTGAAGGGCAGCTGGGCTGTTACAAGGAATGAGGAGCTGACCTGGGGAGAAATTGAGACAGCAGTCCCATTGGTCCAGCCTGGTGTATAGGTGTGGGGGACTAGAGCCTTGGGGATGGGACACCCACCTCTCAATTGCTAGGAGACATGCTGCTGGTCTAACCTAAAAAATGAAGAGAGAGAGAGGAGAGAAGAGAAGGAGGAGAGAGAAGAGAGAAAAAATCTGTACAAAATGGAGTGAATCGAGTGGCTGAAGAGAAAAGTTGAGTGTTTGGAACAGTTGTCAGTTCCTGATCAGGATGAGAGAAGAAAGATCCACAGGTGGTTTCCCTGGTAGAAGAAAATGAAGACTCAGAGGGACAAGAGCCAAAGACCCAAACCCAAAAAGAGGAAGGAGACTGGATACAGGCAGCAGCTTCTCCCAAGACCCAAGAGGGGAAGGCCTTGATAGGTTGTTGGTGTAGAAGCCCTGGTCTCTGGAAGGACTGGGCAGAAGACCCTGAGAGAGGTTCTTCTCCCAATGGAGAAGCAGTAGGTATTCAACTAAGCAGGAGAAGGTCAAGCTGTGCTGAGCGCAGATCAGTAAAATTCCAGCTCATTCCTTTGTTTTCACTGTTAACACAGTTCTGTTGTCTGTAAGTCTTCTTTACATTTTCACTCAAAATATATAATTGTTATATGAGTAACAACATTGTTAGCAACAGAATAAGTGCAATTAAGACTTAATTGAGAGGCATCTAATGATGCAAACTTAGACTTACACCATTCTTATAATAAAAGCAAAGTTTATAGCAGTGTTATATATTGATTCTCTGATTTCCATATGCATTGAATGTTTAAAGATCCTGTCTGTATACATTTAAAAAAAACAACTATTTAAAATGACTTCAAGGAATATATATCTCTAAGCTATAAGTGCCAAACATTAGAATTGATGAGCCTTATTTTAATTAGGAAAGAGTCACCAACTGCAAGTGCCAATTGTTCAGATTATTTCAAGAGTTTTATAATTATAGAAGTAACAGAATATCAATCATTTTATAATACTACTACTCTGAATGAGTATATGTTGTGGTGGTTGTTATTTTTTTGATAAGGAAGTTATTGAACCACATTGGGAAGAATAAAGGATGTTCAGGCACTCTGAGGTTCTGCTCTAGTTTCCCCCCCTCTCCCCAATTTAACATTGTATGGTTGGAAAAAAGAAATGGATCTTGTTATATCAAGATCTTGTTATAATAATGCCAAAGGGGAACCCAAAAACAAGAGTTAGGTAACAAGCCTTCAGCATAGCCCAAGGCATGCACTGTACTTACAACAGCTGTACTTGCTGTTGCATTCTTCTAATTACTTTTCAATTTATACATTTGAATATAACATTTTCTTTGCATAAAGTAATGAATATCCCTTCTGCATTCTTACCCTTCCAGATGCTTGGCCCACATGACGTACCACCACTTAGTAAACCACAAAATGTGTGACATACTATGAACCATTTCACTCATGTCAAACAAATCTTAGAACTTAGTTGCTCTGCTAATATGAAGCAAAAAAAAAAAAAGTTATCTCTGAAATTTAAGAAGTGCTGCAACTTCTCTAAAATGATTTTCTTTTCTTCTCATTTGCACTCTATTTTTCATGAGGTTGATGTGAAAGAAAATCTCACTGATTTTACAAGGGCTTAGATATTAGGCTTTAAATTTAGATCCAAGCCTATAAATTCTGTTCCATGTTTGTAATCTCCAGACTCTACAGAAACAGAAATGAGCAACTATTGATTATAGTAAAGTTGCGTAACTTGTCAATATCTTGCCTTTCTTCTCTACTATAATAACATACTCATTCAGTTGCCCAGTTTTAAGTTGATTAATTAATTGCAATTTTTGTATATTGCCCAATTCCAGGTTCGTAATATAAACTAATCTGAAAATCATAATAACGTTCCATAGTAAAAACATCAACATCTATGAGTCCTTCCTCATATAGAAAACAAGCTATTCTACTCCAAAAGCTCTACAAGAAAGTATAGTTCTTACTGCTTTCCTGAAATACAGCAAGTTAGGGGACATCCAAATCTCTGGAGAGAAGCTATTTCAGAAGAAGACTACCTCCATCACTTCAAAACTGCTCAGAGAAGGACTAAAGATATCCCTCTTCTTATTGGGCATGCAGAGTGTATAGGATGAACTAATTCAATTTAAGGTGACAGTCCTGGAGATATCTTTGAGTCAAGCCATGTAGAACTTTATAGGTTACAAGTGATTTGTTACCCAAAATGTACGGTAAGGTAGCCAATGCTATGTCCACAAAACCAACACTGCATGCCTTACCCATCAGAAAGTGGGCCATTACGTTCTGCACCAAATGCACTTTTTGAATAATCTTCAAAGTTAAGCTTCATGTAAACTGCACTGCAGCAGTCCAGTTTCAAGGAGAAGGCACATGAGTTACTGCTACATGGAACCCTGCTCCAAATAGGGTCCCAACTGGTATATGACTAATGCTAGGCAAGGGCTTCTCTGGCCATGATCTCCAGGCCATGAAACTTGTGGGCCTGCTTTTTCAGGGTGAAGCTAATCCCATCTAAACCTAATATATGAGCCAACAGAACCAAATGGGTTTTGATCAAACCATACCTCCATCTTGCTATGATTAAACTTCAGGTTGTTTCTTCCTATACCTGGGAAGACCTTCATACCTCTTAGGGACTAAGTCAGAACATCCACTGCATTTGTGTCTAGGCCTGGGGTTATGATATTCAGCTGGGTATTTTCAGCATTTCTTCCCCAAACCATTGATTTATATATATGTTAAAGAATAGCACAGAGAAAGCTGAGATCTTGACAACAGGAATGAGTGGCCAGCAGCAACATTTCTCTTCTTACAGTATTATCAATTACAACTGGCTGCTTAGGTAGGAGTGGAACAATTCTTAAAACAGCGCTACCCAATCCAACCCTTGCAAGTGGTCCACAAAGGTGCCATGATCAATAATTCCAAACACAGAGATATCAAGCAGAACTAGGAAGACCACACCCCTCCCACCCAGGTCCTACCATAGGCTATTCAACAGACTGACTAACATAAGTCTCATGCCCAAGCCTAAGGCCTAAATGAAAGAAGTCTACATACTTTCCTGTATGATATTCTGCAACTTACACGCCAGCACTTCATTTAAAATCTCAAGAAAGTTTTGAGTGGGCGGAAGTTGTCCAGTATGGTTAGATCAAGTAATGGTTTCTTTAGAATGGGGCAGCTGTCATAATATATTCTTCAAAGAAAGCATTTACTGCATTAAATTCAATGACCTATGCCGTCCATAGAAGAAGAAGAAGATAGAGCATAGATCCAGCCCTCAAAGAAGCATAGAATCATATCCAATCTTGTGGAATCTACAAGCCCAGACTTAACCCAGATGATCTTATAATATATTTGATATCTGTTTATTTATAATTTACAAGATTAGTATCCCTGCCTGCTTAGCTTCTTAGCATACCAAATTCCTAGCGTTATTTATTTCAGTCTTCCCTAAACTGATGCCCTCAATATATGTTGAACTAACATCTCATAAATTCACAGCCAGCTCTTTAAACACAAGGATAGTCAGTATTTCAGTGGCTGCTGTACATAACATCAGAGGAAGGGATGTGCCATGCTGAGTATGATGATGATACAAGGTTGTAATGGGTGTGTGCTTATATATAAATAAACATGAAGTGGTGTACTGTATGTGACTGCAATGAAGAGTCTATAGATACTACACCCACAACACTCTTGAATGTTCTTGGGGAGAACTTGTTCAATATGCTACCACTATTCACCTTATTTTGCAGAAAATCCCACTCTGCACTGATTTATTCAAATAAACTAGCAAGGTTCCTGCCTCTGCCTGCCTTCATTCTCTGTACCCTAACTAGGGGTGGTATGTGGGGACATGTAGTAAAATTAAAATTCTTTCAGAATGAGAGAGCTGGTTCCATAAAAATGAAAAGCTTTATTATGTGTACAAAGGTTAAGAACCTAAACAAGAGATGAAACTAAACAAAAAGAGAAATAAGAAGAACAAGCAATTGTGTCTTTTAGAATTATCTCAGTGACTGCTCTTCCAGTGGAATACATATAGTAGACAGTGAATGCAGGCAGAAGAAAATAGCAAATGATAAAAACAACAACAAAAGCAAACAAAAACACTACAGCTCAAAATAGTATTTGCCTTTTTAGCAATTGCCTCACATTGTTAGATTTGACTGACAAAAGATCAAGCGGAATGTTTCCTTTAACTCTTTCCTGTCTTAATCTTTTGGGATTGGAATTCTCCCCATCCACTACAAAACCTTTAACCTTTGTATACGTAATACTTAGGGACCCTCTTTTCCCTGTTGTTTCTACCCATCCAATCCAGTCCAGCAGGTTGGGCATGCTCCGGGTCCCATCAGCCAAGGAATATTGGCTGCCGGGCACCAGGAGACGTGACTTTTCTGCTGTGGTGCCTGACCCTTTTGGCTTTTCAGAAGGCCTTGAAGACCTGGCTTTACGCCCAGGCCTGGGCCCCGAGCATGCGAACAGCCCCATTTCATGGTTGTGCTGATACTGACAGTTTTTAAAGATCTCTTGGCTGCATTTATATTTATATTTAATTTTTTTTACTGTTTTAAATGTTGACTGTTTTTATTGTTAGCCGTCCAAGTCACTGGTCTGAGATGGGTGGCTATATAAATTGAACAAATGAATGAATGAATGAATGAATGAATGAATGAATGAATGAATGAATAAATAAATATAGGAAGATACTTTTTTATATAAAAAAATGGGCTTCTGTTGGCAGAACTCCCAGGGAAGGGAAACAACCAGTAAGTATTGTCTGCACATACCCACACCCATGCAGATAACCTGTGAAGGCCTTTGAAATAGCCCTGGCAAATGTCCCAGAACACATTAAGCAATGTACTATTTTTAATCCTTTGCACACTAGAATATGAGATTATCAGATATGCAGCAGATTATTTGATGCTTCACATTCTATGACTGAAGTGGTCTCCTTTTTATACTATTTGACCAGGAATATATTTGTACCTATAATGTGGTAAAATTTCTGTCTTTTTCCACATTATCTATGTGGTAAATAATGGTAATTCATTATCTATGTACCAATGATAAATTATTATTCCATTTATATTTGGATTTAAGATTTTTTGCATATATCATTTCTATTACAGAATATCAGAATATAGAACATTATTATGAATTATTGAATATTGAAAGGATAAAATTCCATAGTGATGCCATTGTCAAACCACTACTAGAACAGGGATGATGAAATCATAGAATATACTCTATCATGAGGATTTGGGAGTGCGTGTGTGAGCCAATATTCAGAGAGAAGTCGATTTTAAAGGTGATCCTTTTTGTCCAGATCAGCCTATACCTGGATGAATTTCATCAACCCTCTTTACATAACAACATTACTTATCCATAGTAGGATAGTGGGGAATAACTATGCCTATATTGATCCATCAGTACAATAGGACTAAGGATAACACCATGCTCAGCATACTTCAAGTAGTCTTATATATGTTACTTGTACAAGGTTTTAAGATAGACACATAAATATCTTCTTACATTTGTCATGTAATAATCATGTCAAATTAATATCATATCCAGATTTTTTTTGGTGGGGGGTTGCAGTGAACTATATGCACATAAAATAAATTGACTAAGACAACATTGTAGCTCTGATTTGTTTATGAGATAATAGAAAAGTAGAATAGGCTGGAATAGAGAAGAATTGATTATTTCAAATGTTTTATAAATCTATAATAGATAATATTCTTAGCCCAAAGCAGAGCATCTGTATGTGATCCTGTCCTGAGGTGTCCCCCATAGCATTCAAGACACAGTGATTCACAAGTAAATAATATAAATGAAAAATATGTGATATACTAAATAAATATAAATATTCTCGATCAACTAAACACTTAAGCTCTGCGTGACACATGTAATAGACAAATACAATTCTGAATCCTAAAATGGTCAGTAACGCTTAGTCAGCAATTTAATATAAAGGCTGTATTAAAATATCTAATGGCAATACTGCAGAAATATACTAAAATATTGTCTGTTTTTTACTGACATAAAGACTAAATAGAATTCTAGTGACAAATACTTCTATGGTCAAAACGTTCAAATTAACTGCTATAAATCCTGGATTTTTTTTTCATTAAAAACTCAATAACTTTAGTATGAAAAATAAACATAGATAAATTTAGAAAATTGAAAAAATACAAAGTTTTAAGTTATCTATTATTCTAAGAAAAAAAGTTTTCAGCAATGCTGGCTTGAAGATTTGAGCTATGAATAAGAGATGAGATATCGCCAGGTTTACATGGGTCATGGGTACAATAGATGAGAGCCCAAAGTGATGGCATACATTATAATGATACACACTATATTTCAGAATCTATTCCTTGGTTTGTCCCATGAGGTCAATGACTTTGACTGTGTGCTCATGCTGAAGTGCTTATTATACTAAAGTATTTTTTATCACTTGGCTTTATAGAATGATTTGACATTCTATAATTCCTACTATGTATCCAAAAGGTGATGAGACCTGAAGGGAAGGGCATCGGATATGTAAATTACATATGGGAAAATGGTTCATAATTTAGACTTAAAATTCAGATTGTTTCCTACTGGAAAAAAAGGAAGTTTAATAGGTCTATAACCTACACCCCTCAGACTGCTTTCAACTAAGTTCAGTAGCAATCGCAACAGGAAAAAAATGCGGATATAAAATGTGCAAATTTCTTAATATTTTAGCTAGTTAAATATTATACAATATTGCTGAGAAAGCATGTAAAATATCTGAAAACTTGGGAAAACAAACTTTAAAAATATTTGAAAAATAAAGAGCCACTGATCCCAATGTTTGTATATCCATTATTTTATCCACCGTACCAAGAATGAGGAACCAATGGTACCCAATACAGTATATTGCTAAACCACGACTTCAAGCACTTCCAGAGATGCTGAGATTTGTAATTCAGCAAATTCTGAAGGATGGGCTTGCACTGTCTTGGTTCTTGGTACTAGTTAGTCAAAAGCCTAAGCATGCTGTTGTAGTATCTTTTGCAGTCACGGTGAGCCCACAAAGGCACAGAAATCTCTCCTTAGTTAAGTTTTTTTTTTAATTTATTATTATTCCAAGAGAAGAAGATAGATAGATAGACAGATAGATAGATATAGATATAGATATACAGAAGATATAAGCAGCATTGTCAGGAAGCCCACATATTTCTTATGTTAATAGGCTTAACTACCTATTAACAGGTATTTTGTTGCTTTGTTAAATTTATACCCTCAAAATAATCAAATTATTATTATAGCCATAGGTCCAGCAGTCAAAAAGAATGAAGAAAAGTTAAAATGTAGATGCATTTTTAAAAATGCATATTTTTCAAACCCATATAAAATCTGGAAGGATACACCTGAACAACCATCAGACAGGAGTAGAGATAAATAAATAAATAAAAGTTATGTTCTTTGCCAGGATATCCCTGCCCCTATGTGTGCATGTGCACATGCACACGCACCCACACAGACACACACATACATATGCTCTGTGTGTGTATGTGTGTGTGTGTGTTTTCTTGGATTTCCTGGGGGGGAAGGGTGGAAACCATTGTGGGACAAGGACACTACTAAGCATTCTCCACAAGAGCATATATAGTGGAAAAGGGAAATATTTTTGTAGCACTTGAGCAAGGGCAATGCATCCAGCCTGGCCAAAAGGAAGCCCCAACAAAATGGAAGGCAGGAATTGGCATATATCAAATTGAACCTCCCCCCGCCCCAATATACTACAGGGCTGAGGGTCAGATTTAAATGAATTTGAAAACGAATGTCCCAAATATGCTATTTAAGAATACTTTTAGTGTTATCAAATCTCATGAGTCTTTGTCTTCCTCCTCCTGATCTTCTCCTCGTCCCCTAAATCCAGTCTGACTTAAAGTTATCTCCAAGGACCAGTGGAGCAAGACTCACAGGAGCAAAAATTATCTTTAGTCTAAGATGTGTGTGTGTGTACACATGCCCACACGCCCACACACCCACAAAGCTTTAGCCTCCAAGGAGATTAAACCCATCTCTAAGTGAAATGTGGCATTTTTTAATGCATGTAAGGACTGCAAGAATAGCCCTAGGGAACTTAAATTGAATAGGTTAAGGATGCTGAGTTTTTAAAAGGTATATTTGTTTGTTAAACTTATATCCTGCCTTTCCCTCAAAAGCCCAATGCAGCTTACAGCTAAGTAATATTACTTCGAAATATTTTAAAGGAACCACATATCAATCATCATTTGATCTTTAAGATAAACCTGAGAAACATAAGAGTAGTTAAGTAGTTTCTTTCCTTACTTTGCTTATAGGTGTGCAAAATGAAAGCAGTGTGAAGTTCAGCTTGGCTTTATTGCATCTTAAATATAAAGCATTTTTTTTTCACTGTTGTATTATTTTCATTGTGCCATATAAATCATTTTTGCCATATAACTATTCAATTGGGTCCCCTTTATATTTTTTATCCTTTGCATACTGTTTCATTGTGCATTACTTCATGATAGCTTGTAAGGGTAACTCACAGGGGGGAAAAAATTATGCAAGCTTTACTCCACAAAAATACCACAGTTTATTAACAGTTTACACCATGACTGAATTAGGAGGCAGGTAACCTTTCAAGGTAAACAGTGCTAAGATTCCCACCATCTTGCTTTTTAACAAGCTTTCTCATGGACAGGTTGCTTTTTGGTGAAGCAGAATGTAACAGATTATGCTGTAATGTAATGTAACTGAATCTGAAATAATATTAGTGTCACCAATAGTAAGACCACTAGTGCTATTAACTTATGTGAAATGTGTACACAACAGAATACTGTAATACTTTCCATAATATTACTGATAGTGTGTGGCAGGGACTGGCTGAAAGCAGGCAGAGTAGGACTTCAACAGGTTTGAGAAAAGGCAGCAAAGGCCAAAGGTAGGGGCCCTGGAGAGGAAAATTTTTAAAGAGGTCCTGCCTTAATTCGCGTAGGGAACTTCTCTCTACATTTTTTGAGATTTTGTTTTTATCCTAACATTAAAGATGCCCTTCTGAAATACATATGTTTCTTGCTTCTTGAATTTGTCACACATCTGTCTTGATTTTTAACGACATTGTATTTCAAATAGTCATTAAAATTCTGTTCACTGACTTTATAAAGTTTACACTTTAACCTTGAAGTAACTTGCTATTTATTTATTCAAGTTATATCTCTTAAATGAACCCCTTTATGGTACTTGCTCACAAAACCCTAAAATTGGGGCTTAGAACAAATAAATGCTAAATGCTAGAAATATAAGAATATGTTTATTTCTTTAAATAATATTGTCTAAATCATGATTAGAAAATTAGCCTTCAAAGCCTTTGAAATGGTCTAGTTTATTGATTTGAGTCTTTTCATAGTAAAATGAAACAAAGTATATACAATCATTAAGTTTGGTTGAATATAAATATCATACAACAAGAATATTTTTTCAAATTAAAAATCTGATTAATATCAATAGGAGTGGCATTTTCTTCCTTGTATGTGTTATTAAGGAATAGTCTTTGTTACCATGCCTATTATGGAGTAAATTACATTGAGAGATATCAGGAAATGGAAGGTCTGTTGAAAAAGCCATCTTCATCATAAGAAATTATTTTCCTGATAAATTAAATTCAAAAGCATTTGAGCTAAGTAAGATATTTACTTGAGAAAAAATCCAAATAAATTTGTGTCCTCCCCCTTTGTAGGGGTGGGGGTGGGGTGGGGAGAGAAAAATACTACTCCATGGAAATTTAATGCAACTCACAAGAATAAATATTGCAGATATGTGGTTAGTTGAAAAGTCTTCGGTATTATTCTAAATGTTCTAAAATCTTATGTTTGCTTCCGTCGATTAAAGGGTTAAGTAAAATTCTTACACTCAACAAAACAGAACCAGACTTAGTTCATATGTAAATGAGCTGAGCTAATTGCAGCTTTCCCTAGGTAATCTCTATCAATTATTCATGAACCATTAACAGTCAATGTGACATTTCTAACTGACAGCATTCAATCCTTTTATTTACCAGTGTGATGCAATTTAAATGAGAAAGGATCAGAAAGAAAACATACTGAAATTCAAAGTCTAAACAAAGTGGAAGTGTCAACAGACCAACATTTGTAGAAGATTCTATTTACTCATATAGAAGGGAAGCTGTGTTAGTCTATAGGAAAAATCAAGAGAAGTCTAGTAGCATCTTTTCAGACTAACATGTTTTATTAAAAGGCACAAGCTTTTTTGAGCTAGAGCTCACTTCATCAGATATGATTTGTTCATCTGAAAAGGTGCTAACACTCTTGATTTTTATTTACTGGTAAGTTGTTATCTTTATTAGATCTCTGCATTAAATCAATCTGTTGTATATATTTCTTCTTCCCACACTCCTAGATTTAGTGTTGCAGAAAATCAAAAATGTTTTAATATCAAAATATCCAAACTTAAGTACCAAAATCTTACTGATACATTGTATTATTGTGCACTGCTAGAATAATAACTAGTCACAATTATTTTACAGTGATAAAAATTAACATGAGAGGTAGCATAGATGAACTCAAAGAATCATCCCATTTTCTATATCTTAATGAATAAATCACTATGGAAAGAAAGTTGTATTGCTTATTTTTCACCTTCATAACATGAATAAAAATAAATACAAATACACAAGCAATGTACTACTGCATATTTGTGTGTATTATCCACACAATATCAAAAAGTTTATTGGAAATAGTTTAAGAAATATGCAGAATAACACTGAAATAAGGTACCCAAATGCTTAGGAAGCATTTATGTGCTCATACTTTTAATATGTGTAATTTCTGATCATAGAAATCAACTTTGGGGATTGGCAACAATGGTGGGATCCTTCTGCCTTTCCACAGGTTTATTTAACATAAAATCGGAATGTCTTGATGAGAAGTATTACAAGATTCAATAAAGCACATGTCTAAAATTATTGCTATGGAATGAAATGGTTATACAAATACTGATATTTAATTTCCCACATTAGAGAATAATTTATATATTAATTAATTATTAATAATATTTTATTACATTTATATATCACCAAGTCCCTGTGAAACCATAATTCTGGTTCATAAGAAATATTTAATGCACCATGACTGTTCATGTTTCTCATTTGCTTTTTTTAAGGATACAATTCTATGAAGGAGAATTATAGAAACTTTCGCTGTAAAAGACCATGACAAATGTATATGACAAATGGTAGACAGAATATATTAAGGAAAGTATTATACCATAAGGAAGACTCATGAATCTCTGTCAGACATAGAACCCTGTATCAACTGATTTCATTAACTGTACAGTATGCTCTAAAATCAGAACTAACTAAATTCTAACCAGCGAGAGATAAATTATTGCTTTTATTTAGAATTTTATGTGATTGTTGCCTTCTTTTGGTTTTCCTGTTTGTTGCATTTCCCAAATAGACACATCACATCTATTTATCCATCCATCATCCATCCATCCATCTGAACACTTGGCTCTATTGTTTAAAAAAAAAATCTCACTTGCTGGACTGAAAGCTTATATTCTTAGAATTTTCATCAAGTTTATTTTAAGCTTTGCATTTCATTGGCAATAAAATCAAAAGCTCTTTTCCCCTTAGAATTGGCTGGAGGGAATTGGTCTTAATCAAGAGTGTCTGGAACAAATTAGACTTGATCAAGAGCAGCTTTGGAAAATATGACTATTGGCAGCATTTCATAATTCTTGAAGGTATATTGCCTTAGAAACAGTCGGACAGTTCCCCTTCCCAGTCTGTAAGCCTGATTCTTGTTATATTCTTTCCAAGAAAGATAAGTTTGGACCTTTCCTTCCTGTTCTTGGAGGGCCTTGTAATTGTATATTAGGTGCCATAAAGGCGGTGCCATGTTAGATCTTTTAATGTCTTCTTGTGTGATGTGTCTTTATCTCTTTATAATGATTTAGACTGCTGCTTTGGTTTAATACTCCAAAGAAGTTGATGTAAATTATATTTTATTACTGTCACAACTGTTGTGCCCATCTGCCTTGCAATGGCTGAAAGGATTTCAAGCTTTGCAGCACAGGCTTCAGTTTTTCTACCATATTATCAGTTGGTTGAGAATTTCTATCAGCTTCCACTTGAGCTTCAACTATTACTTGAGGTGCTACAGGAGCACTGCTGGAATTACTGTTTAGAACTTATCTTTCCATTTCTCTGAAGGTTCCCTTCCCAGCCTGAAAAAGCCCAGCAGGAAATCTTCTTAGGAGGTCTTTCTTTTGGAATTCATTAAACTGTGGAAAATACAGAAGCTGTAGATAACTAGAAAGAAGAGTGTATAATGAAAGAAAGAACATTCATGAAAGTATCTTGCCCACCTCATAACTGTACTCCACTCATGGGAATCTCTCTCCTTTGAAACAAATTATGAAAACAAATTCTGTTTCATCATTTTGAATGAGAACTGCTAGAAAGAAGGCAGGATAAAGTTTCTGCATGACATTTGTGCAAGTTATTCTGCATAACCACTTTATAGTAAAGTTTTAAGGTTTTAGCCTTGAAAGACGGCACAGAAATAACATAAATAAGCTAGCATATGAATATATACATATTTACCTCATATAAGAACTCCCTTAATTAAAGAAAGATTCATTAGAATATATTGAGCTATATCTTACACACCTGTACATACTCACATGCCCCCAGAGTATCTAAACTGGCTTTTTCATTTTACATTTACCTTGTTCAGGGGGGGGGGGGGGGGAAGATCATCTTTTCAAGAAAAAAAGATAAGTGATTTTCTTAAAAAAATGTTTTAGTTCAGTGAGATAATATAAGAAAGAGAAACTAATTATAGTGTTAGTTTCAGAAAGAGAACAGTTAGTCCTTTTAGTATTTTCAATATATACATATTTTATCAATATATATTTATTTGTACAGCTTTTCTGTACTACATTTTGTCTCTGATTATTTAGTGATGTTAGAAATGTTACTTGACGTATATACCTCATCATTTGTAAAGTACAAAAACACATCAATAAAACCCACCCTTCTTCAGTTCATCGGATTTGTGTAAAAATTGATACTGTTGCTTTAAAGTAATTTAAACGTTTTGGACATATTATGATTTATAAGCAATTGGAGCTTATTTTTCATTGTATATTAATATAGCTACTGTATATGTACCTATATGATACATATATACTGTATACACACACACATATTTGTAGCTCCATTTTATACACATACACACACACACTAAAATTTTAACTGGAAATTTTACTTGACACTGTATGCTCACAAGAGAAAACTATATCAAATTTTAACTCAAAATCCTAATATATCCCAATATATAGTATCTTCCAGATAAATAGACCATGTAGATTGAATTGACTATTTTAATTGTGTGGACAATTATATGGATATGGAAACTTAACATAAATGTCTTCAATAAAAATTGGCAGTTAAACAGTAGAAAAAAACAATGACTTAGTGAAGTAGTCATGGCTGTGGATTATATTGCCTTTCAAGAATTCAATAGAAATTCAGTGAATGATCTATATCAAAGTTTTTTTTCTTTCTTTTATTACGCTTTTGTAAATCTTAATGCAATATATTATTTTGATACAATGTTTATACAATATTAACTGAAGATTGTTGACTGTTGGAAATAAAAAAGCAAAAATAAGTATTATATCAATATTAATAATGATTTAGGATTACAGAATTAGTAATCAGTATTACAATCATAAGATTATTTGACATTTTCATTCAGAATTGAATATAACATTAAAACAACAGCAATAACACAACAGACTGCATCGAAGTATTTGTTGTACAATAAAGGTCTTGAGCAGTTTACTTATTATTAAAGTCTCCATTGTATTGTTACTTAATATTTTTACATGTTAATGAATAGAAAAAGTAGATAAGCGAAGCATATTTAACAATTAGCATACCAAAAAAGAAAAAAGAAAAAAAAACTATTGGTTTTTAACTTCCTCTTTTGAATACATCTGCTTATTTACAGTGTTTGTAGGACACCCTTAGAAGCCAGACTGTAAGTTTTAATATTTTATATTTGCCATGCTGTGTGATATATTGTATGTATGGGAACTATTCTTGCTTAAATTTGGTTAAACTTTTATTGTGAATATATACTGTTAGTGATCTATATCAAAGCTGAAATACCACATCACTCATTATACCCTGGAATCTTCCTTAAAATTAAAGTTCATTCTGCCCCTTGCATTGGAATGAATTGGAAATTAATAAATTTTACTAGTTCAGACTAAGGCCAGATTCATACAGTCTCCTGGCTTGGCAAAAAAACACCGCCCTTTCCAGATGTCATGTCATCATGCCAGTGTCTGTATCTCATGGTCAACCCACAGATGGCTTTGTGCCTGGGGCAGGACTAGCACTCCCAGTCTGCTTGGTTTCTAATTCAGTGCTTTTAACCACTACACCAAAATGGCTTTCAATAAGAAGTATACTAAGCTAGAATTGCATCCAAATATTCTAGTTTTCTATTTATAAGAAATATCAAATATGGAGGAACAGTAAAACAAAATGGATAGCCTTTTCAGACATCTGAGAATCACAATAATATCTTAGGAATCATTGTTTTATTTTTGTCTGTCTGAATTGATAATGTACAGTATATGTGAAAATACCTTGCAATTAGCAAAACTTCCAGCTCAGAAATAAACAGCTTTAAATACATTGTCTTGATCGAGACCACCACAATGACCTGATTCAAGGTGATACCTCAGCTCAAAAATCAAGCTGCTCGCGGCTTGAGTTTGAAATATCAAATGGCACAACCCAGTCTGCCGAGCCACTTCCCTTGGCCATGTATGGCCTGCTGCTTGTGCAATTTCTGCACAGAAAGTCCCTTTTTTTCATCCAGATTCAAGTCCCATCATTGCTATATTTAGGTGCTGCAAAGGAAGGTGTAGCTTTCCTTTAGGTGCCACTTCAGATGAGTACTTTTATGAAAACTTTATCAGCCTGAAGTACATTGAAGCTCTGCACAGCCATAGAATGGCTGAATACTGAATAATAAGAATAATAAGTATTCTTATTCTTAATACTAATAATAATAATAATGCAGTGCCTAAAACAAATGAAGAGAAACAACATATGAAAAAATCTGTTCTAGGATTCTAACCATATAATCATAGCTGTGTAATTTTTGCCTGCGTAACCTATATAAAAATTCCCACAACAAGCACTCTGAGGCGATGGGAAGCCCATAAATAGGACAGGAATTCAATAGCACTCTTCAGTTCATGTTCCATTAGCAATTGATACTGAGCAACATGATAGTTCTGATCATGGTGAATGTGACTGGGTCTTCCTGTGGATTCATAACATTTGATGCATGACACAGGGCAACAAGTCCCTTTGGAGTTTCTCCCATTTCGTAAGGAGATATGTCAAAGTACTCTAGCAACTTTCAATTCACCGTATTCCATAGCAAGAGTTAGCAAGTACTATTTACTGCTAGGAAAAACAAGTCATCTCCACTGTAATTCTTTTTCCTGCCTGTGCAGCAATTTGAGATTAAAAAGACATTGCAACCAACCTTTTTTCCCCTTGTAGAGCCTAGTTTAAATAACAGTCAGGAGGAGTCTGGTAGCACATTTTCAGACTATCATTTAGTCTATTTAAAAGCAGTTGAACTCCCTTTTTAATAAAACACATTTTCATTTAGATAGCCCTTAATTGTCCTCTGAAGAATATCGTGATCATTTTATTCAGGAACATTTATAGAAAATATTTGGAATTACTTTTGGATTATTGTTGACATTATTGTCCCTTTGATCTATGAATGATTCTGACCCATAACTTGGTCCTTCCTTGATCCACCTATTTGGTTCATTTTTTTTTTTTTTTTAATCACCTAATCCTGTAAGAATTATTTTTCCAAAGTGGAGGATTTGTGGTTTATTTGTGCTTATTTTTATAACCTTAACACAGATTCACAAACATGTAGGACATTATTGGAATCATACTATTAAAAGACATAGTACTGTGCTTAAGGAATTGTGTAAATTTTCTCTTTAACTTATTTCTTTCTTCAGCAATTACAATGATTCATGGTTTGTCAAATTGCTTCTACAAATATTTGGTTTTTTAAGTTTTTGTACCATTTTTATCATTTCTGTGATATTTATTAAATATCACCTCTTCAGCTCCGTCTTCAAATTGCTGATATGAAATTTGATGGAGTGAATTGCTTTAACAGTGTAGGGTTTTTTTATAATAATTTTGTTAAAGTTTACAAATACAAAGATAAAGAACTAATACAAACTAAGAAGAATATAAAAAGAAGAAAATAAAAAAAATGCATAGTATGGGGGGGGGGGGAGAAAAAAAAAAGATATGTAATGAAATTACTTTCCCCTCCATCAAGATAAGTAGAAACAACCTCAGTAACGTATCACCTTCTCTGATGTTTCAACAAAAGATTTCTTCTTTCCATATCTCATCTCTTATCAATAAACACATTATAAAGCCTCGTCATTCAGCCCTAATCAGCAAAAGTCCATTAGGAGTTACCAGAAATAATAACATATATATTTTACCAGAAGCTACAACATATATATTTAACCTTGATCAAATATACTCAGTTTGTATTCCTCCTATTTATTTTAAGAATCTTAATCTTTAATCCCTTCAAATAGTGTCCCACAAGTTGATTACTTATCATCTTCTCTTTGTCTCCTCTCAGAAAGTCCTTCACAAATTTAACATGTCTGTTTTGTAAATCCAAGATAAGAAAGCTATCCAAGTCACTCTTCTGATTTATGTCCCCTTTAATTATTAAGACATCAGCCAGTTTCATTTGTAAATCTAGTGTAACATTGTTTTCCATATCATTCTTGAAACATGAAATTTTTAAATCCATTTTCTGATCCACATTCAAATCAGCCTCAAACTCTGTTTTATCCAGTAAAATCTGCTCTTCTTCCATAGCTTCTTTTGAATTTATTTTTATAATAACGGACATTCTTAAGAGGTTTTAACAGTGTCGATTGAGAATTACACTATTTTTTACTCTCCACAAACATAACTGAATTTATTGTATTTTAGATATTCTTATATGTAACTTATACTGATATAGTGACATCACCAAGCAAAGTCAGTCGAAAATAATTGAGCACTAGCTGGAAAAATATGTGTACACAGTATAAAATAAGTGATCACTCAGTTGCATCTTCAGTCAACAAATTTCTTTCCCTGATATTAAATGCATACTTACATTATTTTATGTGATGTGTGTATGTGTGTATGCACAATTACACTTTGCAGTTAACATTATACTTAGGTTATAAATATTTTGCAACTAAGAAGATTCAAATGTGGCTATAGTTTGTCAGGTCAAGCTGAAGAACACACATCTAAAGTTTTTATTTACTTAAATATTTTTATAAACATGAAATGTGCATAGCAACGTATTTTCTACTTGCAATCGTATAATGGCAATATTGTAGCCTAGTTGAAAAGTAAATGAAATATGTATATGCATTTTTTTTTTAAAGTTCAGTCCAATAAGACTGCCACCAAGTTCTCTAGCACCCATTGAGGATATGAGGGAGTAAACAGTACAAATGACAACTACAAATAGCAGTTAGGGATAAGAGTCATAACATTCTGTGGACCTCTGGGAAGAACAGAAATGATGCTCCTCTGAAATAACCTCATAGTGAAAAACTGGTTATATTTAAGGGATATTTGGCATGTTCAGGTGGAAGCAAGATGGAAACCTATTAACATCATCCTCTGTGAACTCTTGTTTTATGTTCCTGCCTCTTTAGTGCTGGTTAAGACTTATTAAAATAAGTATCATTTACTTTAATAAGTATAAGTGGTATTACTTATACATCTGTCACTTCCCAGGAGAGAAAAAAGGGCAGGAGTCAGGCACTGAGATGAAAAGAGAAGTGAAGAGAAGAGAAGAGAAGAGAAGAGAAGAGAAGAGAAGAGAAGAGAAGAGAAGAGAAGAGAAGAGAAGAGAAGAGAAGAGAAGAGAAGAGACCTCTGACTAAGGAGAATGGAAAAAAAGGAAGAAGCATCACGGAGCCAGTCCTGGTTCACAGCACTCTTCCAAGACAGCCAAACAGCCAAAAATTGATGAACTTTTCCTACAAAAGGAACCAGTCAGCAGACTAACCCCATTTTCCATCTCTAATAAATCTGAGGGTCTTGAATGGGACTTAAAGACAGAAATAGAAAACAGCAATTAAAGGAGATTTCTGTTTCTCTTAGAGACAGTTTAATAGACTGGTCCGATTCTATGCCAGCCCTCCTCATTCTTCAGTCCGTTCCACCGGCTCTCCAGGTTCTTCTAAAGAAAATAAGAACAAGATCGCACAGGCTAAGGACTGGGAGAAGTTGTTGCCATGGGATGGCTCAATTGAATTCATGGCAAAACAATGTTTGCTCACAGAACAAACTGTTATTCCTTGCTGTTCGGGCAATTAATTTTCATTAAAAAAAATCTGGATCTATTTAAAAGTGACTTTGAGGTGTTTGCACAAAAGCATGCAGAAAGACTCTCTGCCTTCACTGAAGCCCAAGCCTAAACAGACAACTTAGTGAAGCAACATTCCTCAGGACTGAGTAACAATAAATCACAAGCCAATAAAGGTGTCAATGTAACTGCTGACAGAGGTGTGTGAGCAGTTAAAGAAGTTACCTAATCAAAGTTTACTCACTCCTTGCAATTAAATCAGGTTTCTCTTTATTTATCTTTGAACAGAGGATCTCCAAAAGAGCAATTGTAACTTCTCTGAGACAGCTTCTTCGCTGCCACCATTGGCAAATAGATTTGTGCATGGTTGAATGCCTAGCAGTAAACGAATCTTACTGACTTTTAAGCAATCTGCTATACTTCACATGTTGCTTAAAATGAAACCTTTTCTTGCTACCTTTCAGACTGTTCCAACCAGAGCTTTTTTGTGGTGGAGTGGCAACTCCGTGGTTCAACTCTGGTACTTTTGATTTACACAGTCTTTCAAATAATACGCCTGTTGTTACCAACAGTATCACCTTTCCCTGTTGTCCTTGGCTAAGCAAGGCCTTGGGGGTAAGGTGGATATGCAGAATGAGGCATATGGATGAAATATATCAGTGCCTTTGGAGACTTGCTCAAGGTTGAGCAAGAAGACATTTTACAAAGGTTGGATAGCCCTAAGAAAACTGTGTTAGCTACTATTTCTACTGACAAGCCACTTGTTGAGCTTGTGTCACCTATAACTTTGCATCACCAGTTTTCTATGGGTGACAAGGAATCAGCTGGAATACACCAGGCTTTTCCACATGATGAGAACATTGAGTCCCCAGTCCTTTGCTTTTTTTAAATAATAAAAACTAACAAAAACTAATATTCAGAGAAGGAGTAAGAAGTAAAAGAAACTTGAAAAAAGAGAAAATAGTAAAGATGAAAAGTGCAGAAAAGAAAAGAGAGAAACAACAAAAGAAAGAAAATAATTGACTTCCGATCCTCCTTGCAACTGATATAAGTAACAATATCAGTAACAATATCAAACTCTTACTCTAAATTTAAAATATAACTTCTATTATTTCTCTTAACTCATATTATTTCTAATCATCAATCCATACAACACAATTTCATTTTTTTTGTTTCCTTCAAAAAGTCCAAAAAAAGTTTCCTGATAGCATTAAAATCATACAATGTCTTATCTCAAATCAAAGACATCAATTTCACCATCTCAGCCAACTCCATCAGCTTTACCATCCATTCCTCCACTGTAGGTACTGTCTTATCTTTCCACCTTCATGCATATAAAAGCCTTGCTGCTGTTATCATATATAAAAACAAAGTTCCATGAGTTTTTTTCCAACTGTTTGTCCATCAAACCCAAAAGGAAAATCTCTGGTTTTGATTCAATATTAATCTTTAAAATCTTCTGTATACAAATATGTATCTCATTCCAGATTTTTTTTTTTTTTTTTGCTTTTTTACAAGTCCACCAGAGATGATAAAACATTCCTCCTTGTAGTTCACATTTCCACCATACATTCAAAGTACCTTTATACATTTTAGATATTTTTTCTGGAGACAAGTACCAATGATACATCATTTTATAAACACTTTTTTTAAAGTTATAACACAATGTAAATTTCAATCCTTTCTGCCACATATTTTCCCATTGTAAGATGTGCCCAAAGTTTTTAACCCATTTTATCATACAGTCCTTAACTTGTTCATCTTCTGTCTCTAGTTTCAAGAAACGTTTATACATCTTTGCAATAACATGTACATAATTCTGCTTCAAATTCAGCCTTACCATATTCAAAAACCATAAGTCATTTTATCTATTTTAAATCTTTCTTGTAATTTTACGTAGGAAAACCATTGACACATGTATCCTTCTGATATCAATTCCTCTCTTGTCTTTAATTTAATTTAAAAACAAGA
The DNA here is from genome assembly GCA_030867105.1 of Liasis olivaceus. Lineage (NCBI taxonomy): Eukaryota > Metazoa > Chordata > Lepidosauria > Squamata > Pythonidae > Liasis > Liasis olivaceus. Next base: position 32,789,897 of record CM061354.1, on the reverse strand, counting down.
GAGGAATTGATATCAGGATATAAATATTGAATATCCTTCTGAGATCAATTGGAATTTTCTCAGAGGGACTTATTGGAAAATATTGGAATTTTCTCAAAGGGACTTTAAATTACCCTTTGAGAAAATTCCAATATGTTACCATAAGTTAATGATTTATTTTTAGTTACCATTTCTCTTCTGCAAAAAGCTGTCCTTTATGACAACCATAAAGGGACCTTTGGAGACAGCGTAGATTTATATCAATTCCATATTCTCAATCTGGCATGTCTAATAACATGATTTTTAAAATCTACATTAACGTTATCATACCAGAAATAGCTGTGCTACCCAAATATTAAGTCATGCCCCTCTAGTTCCAGTGACCTATTTCTTAAAGTCACCTACTCTTTCATCCAAACCAAACAACAAGCTGCAAAGTACATCTTCAAATTTGGGAGAAGTAAACCTCCTCTTTCTTTAACATCTTGTAAAACTTTGTACCTAATTCATTTTTTTTTATCCTGCCACACACATAAAGATATATCTTTATGCCATAGTTTAAATGGAACATCAGTTGTCATAACAAGTATTGTTTGAAACAAAAATAATATTCTAGGTGAAACATTCATCTTAATTACTAAAATGCTTCCCAAAAATGACAGTTGTAATTTTTCCCATTGTAACATATAATTTTTAATTTCATTCCAAGACTTAACATAATTACTTTGAAACAACATACAATTGCTATTTGTCAAATTCACCCCCAAATGTTTAATCATTTTTTCTGCCTTAAAGCTTGTTTTGTTCATTAACTCTTCTTGTTCTTGTATCTTCATATTTTTCTTTAACATCTTAGTCTTTTATTCATCAGCCAATACTAATTTTGGTTTTAATTGTGGATTAACATATAACACAACTCCATTAACTTTTTTGGGGCCTGCCAAAATTAATTCTTATCCCAAATTCTTGTAAATCGAGTATTTTATGTCCTTTTTTCTAATACGAGGTTCTTCATTTATATTCCATGTTAGTCATTTATTATCCATAATTAAGCCAGCAGTTTAGAAAAGTCTACACTTATGGCCCACAACTCAGAGTCCTCTTTTTCATCATTCTCTTGGACCTGTTTGGCTTTTGAGATTGTCTGCTCATTCTTCTCCACTTGCATCTCCTCTAGGTCTCCTTTAAATTTTTCCAGAAATGCTTTGCTTTTATGAACAGAATTCAGTCAAAGACTTTTCTGTTGGAAAGTAAAAATCACTCCTTCCAGTTTATCCCAATGAAAATCTTCTGTTTCAATACCTCCATCATCATCATCATCATCATCATCATCATCATCATCATCACTATTATTTCTCTTGTGTAAAATTCTAATAGGAATTTCTTTTAATATAATTATATCCACATTGTTAATCTTCAGTCTGGTATTAAAATACCATTGCAGAACTTGATGCCTGGTGCTTTTCTTTGCAAAATGTATTAATACATCTCTTGGTACATGTCTTACCACTGCATAACATTAATTTACCAGATACACCTTATCAATCTCTTTATCTTTTTCTTCTTTCCAATTTAAAAATTCTGTCAACACTTAAACTACCCTTCTTCTAATATCTTCTCTTGAAAATTCCAGAATAGCTCTGAAAGTCAGGCAAAATTTCTCCCTTAGTTCCAACAAAGTCCCATTATCCAGTCCTTTGTCCAACTCAAGATCACTGGTTTCTGCTTTATTCTTCAACATTTCCATTCTTTCAGTAACCTGCTTCACTTCTCCAGATATCTGTTTCATCTCTCCAGCTATTTGTTTCACATAACTCTCCATCTTATCTATTTTTTCTTCCATTTTTTTTCCCAAAGTCGCAAATTTAGCTTCTAATTCACAGAAAACATTGGTTTAAGAATACTGAAAATGACCATCTTCTCCTCTGACAGATGCTCTACACAGTCTCATCTTTCTCTCTTTCCTGGTAGCCATGATCTTTTTAAAAATCTTTTTCTTTGCCTTGTGAAGTAAAACATCTAGCCAGATATAATTAAATGCAAGAGAAAGTAAATTGACAGTTCATGCCCCCTGGTGTCTTTCAAGCTGGAATTCCAGACATGTGTCAAAGGAAACACAGGGATCGAATTACAGTTTTCTACAGTTTCAGAAACCTAGCCAATGAACAAACATAATCCAGCAAAACAAGAAACTTTCCCATGAAAAAAGCAAACCTCCTTACTACAAATGGAGTTTCGTAGAAAAATAAACTTCTAACAAATAAATCTTCCTTTTTCATTGTGAATAACTTTTAAATCTTTTTTAAATTCCAATTTTCATCCAGCTTTTTGCAAATTAATCAGATTCAAATTAAAGCTCTATTTTCTTTTAAAAATAACCCCCCCCCCCAAAATAAGGATAAGCCAAGATAATTAATTATTTGTTGTGAAAGAAGGTATCTCTTAAGTTGAAAAATAATTATAATTAGTGTTTAGAAATTAGGTTCAGTCAGCTCTAGTGTCCATAAAAGACTGCACTGCAGCTGCAAACAGAGATGGATCCCCACCTCCCAGCCACTCAACCCAAAAGCCATTCACAGAGGCTTTTATCTCTGTGGTTAACTTTCAAGGAACAGCCATCTGGAGGGCAGATGGGCTGATTTCTTGTTTCCTTCTTGTTCCAGAGCAAGCTGAGCTGCCAGCACTTGCTGCCAGCCACCTATCAGCTACGATGCCATCTCCAGTATTTCAAAGATGCCTAAGCCACCATTAATCCCACCAGAAGTCCCTCCAGTCCTTTGCAATGATGCTGAAGAGAGCCTCTTAGATCCCATTAACCCACTCTATGAAAGCTCAGCCATAAATCTTGTTGAGCCTTCCCACACTGTGTCCCATTCTTCTAATTTTGATGTCTTACAGAAACAAATCAGTCTCCCAACTGAAGGCTACTCCCCAATCTCAAAGTTCATCAAACTCTGCACTAGCCAAGTCAGTTCCATCTGTGAGCTCATGTCTCTCCCAGGTCTCTGTTCCTGCAAAGCAATCTTTTGAAGCACCCTTATCTACTATAATTGAAGACCATATGGGACCAACCAGATCATCAGTGGAGGTACTGGATACCAACTGACTCTTCTATGATAATGACTCAATCTCCATTCTTTCTTGGAATATAGCTGGCTAGAAAGTGAATAACACGGATGCCTATTTTCTGGAATATATTAGCTTTCTTTTTATTTTGTTGCTCCAGGAAACATGTTGCTCTCTGGATACACTCTGTACATAACCAAGGCACTACCCAGTGTTAAAATGTTCAGTGTTTAGCCCAGTGTTAAAAATGGAAGACCCTCAGGAGGTTTGAGCATGACGGTCACTACAAAATTTAACATCTCTGTGACTGTGTTGGAGCCATGTGCCAGTATGGCACTAGCCCTTTTGTTTCATCTTAAGCTACACAATATATTACTCATCAGTATGTGTGTGTGTGTGTGTTCCCCCATTATGCAGACAGAATTAAGTTAATAGTATTTGGGATCTTCTTGGCAATTACATCTCTAGCCTACTTTGCCAGGACCCAGACACATTAGTAATTATTGCTGGTGATTTCAACATTTGTATTGGAGAGTCAGATGCATTTTTACAAGCTCATTTTACTGGTCTTTCCACTCAAATAAAATAGTTTGCCCTTTACAGACTCAACAATCTAAACACTGTAATATGGCAGGCTTCTGATTGACCCAGCTTATAGATAGTCTGGACTTGGTCACACTAAATGGCTCTGCTAGAGAAGACTTAAGTGGGGAACTAACTTTATGAGGCTCCAAAACAGCAAGCATTGTTTATTATTTTATGGTTTCATGTACTTATGCTTATCTAATAACATATTTCTATGTAGGGAATTTTCCAGATAGTGACTATTTCCCATTAATCTGCTATGAATCCTAAAGTAACCATTAAGTTCCTAGCTGTAGCTCACTGTCCTGCTGGGGCCACAACAAAAAGACTCATTCAGAATGAACATTCTTCAAGAGTGACAAAAAACTTGTCCACTCTGTTAAATTCAGAACCACTTCTTCAATTCTACTCCCAGATTTGTTTAGCAGACTCCTCTGAACAGATATTATTACATTACCAGTCTATTATCTATACTCTCCAGGCCCCACTATCTAGAGTTTCATCAATTAGTTCTAGCCCTTTTCAGATGAGATGCAGACCGTGGTTTGACACAGATTGTTATAAAGCAAAAAAGGCCCTTCTTACTGCAGTATATACTTTTCTATCTGACAACTCATTAAGTTCCTTTCAATCACACAGAGAGCATAAGAAGTTTTATAAAGCACGTATAAAATCTAAGAAAGAACAAGTGCTGAGAGAGAATTGGGTGTATTCTAGCCCCCTTACTTTTTAATTTATACATCAATTCAATAATTCAGGCTCTCTCATTGCCTAATTGTCACACTCCAATAATTAGCACATCGTGCAATTCCAGCCTTGTTATATGCAGATGATGTAGTAATTTTGTCTGTCTCTGAGGTAGGAATGAGAAGGGCACTGAGGGCATTGGCTTCCTTTAACCTAAAAGAACAACTTGTAGTAAATTATCAAAAAATTAAAGTGCTAGTGTTTGAACAATAAACAATGGGTTACATAAATGGCAAATTAATGGGACCCCAATAGTGCAGGTACACACATATAAATATCTTGGGGTGCAGTTCCAGGCTTCCTTATCCTGAAGTGCATATTTCTCTTATTGGGCAAGTGTGGCCCAATGTAGTTCCACAGCTGTCTTAAGATTCGTCTATTCAAAGGGGGCACATTTTATTCCTGCAACTTGCAAGGTTTTTCTTGCTAAGGGTCATCCCTCAGCTTCTTTATGGTGTTCCAATTTGCATTTTTACGAAGTTTAATATCCTGGAAACTGTCCAGTCCAAATTTATAACAGCAATACTCGCAGTTCCAAGATGCATCAAGAATGCTGTTTTATGGTTAAAGACAGGTTTGGTTTCTAAGAGTGCCAGAGCTTGGTTCTATCTCCTTAATTATTGGTTGAAATTGATTTTTTTCTCCTGTGGGTCTGGCTCCACTGGTTCTCAGACAACGTTTTAAATCAACCTGGCTAACAAAAGCTAATAGCAAATTCCAGTCCTTAGGACTTTCTTTAGAAAGTCTCTGTCCCTTAGGGCTTGAAAATGCCAGGAGTCATCTTAAACAACTTATCTGGGTTATTGATTTTCAAACCAGTTTAAGCTAGTATCCAACCCTATAGTTTGTGGACTCTTCTCAAATGGGCCTGTGCCATCATCTTATCTCTTTTCAATTCTAATTCTGAAATTTTGTTGGGCTTTCACCTTGGCCAGGTAGCATGTACTACCCTCTGCAGTTCTGTCAGGGTGGTATAAAAGCATTCCTTTTCAGCAGTGCTTATGTCCATGTGCAGATGGCTCTCTGGAATCTCTAAGCCATATGCTCCTTTGTTGCTCTCTCCATAGGGAATCAAGGAAGATATATTTATCCCATTTTAAAGAACTACCCTGGTAGAGACCACAATGTCTATCTGTCACTGCTTCTACCTGACCAGGACCCTGACATACTGTATCTTTCCAGGTTGCCCAATTTTGTGCTTTCATTTGTTGTATCTGTCGTACTTATGTTTGAAGTTTAGCACAAATTTTGGTGATCACTGCTAGTATTTGTATCACAGATACTATAATAATGTATTTTATGTAATTTTATTGCATTTTTAAAAGTTGTATTAATAATTGCGGGTATTTTATGTATTATATGTATTTTATTGTTGTGCTTTTTGGCCCATAGGCCATAACAAAGGTTTGATTTGGCATTTACCCTGAAAGGCTTAGGATTCAATTGTATCATAAATATGTTACATGTGTCTGTATGTGTACTAAGTGTGCACAATTTAATGTACTTGAAGGCATTATATCGATTGTAAGAGTTACTTTTGATATCTTTTGCATTAGCTGTGGTTTGAAGAAAACAGGCAATATTATCTCTACTTCCATTTAATCATGAAGCATGGAGTGTGACTAACATAATTTTATAGTAACAGAATAAGGATAACTGAAAAGATGAATTGTCAAGTTTTGGAGTGATAGACTTGTTCAAATAGCTTTTATAGGGGAAATAATCATAGATCATTATTAATCTTTCTGTTGATCTTTAAAAGCTGCTATTTATCTTTACACTAAATTATAATATTTCTTATTTTATGAGAAAGCAAAAGATAATAGTACCTGCTACTTTTTAAGAGGAAAAAGAGAGGAGCTAGAGAAAACACAGAAATATCTAAATTTTCTGTTCTGTCGATAGATTGAAAGCATGTGGATCCAAAGATGGCTCTCTAATGCTCTGCTGCCAGCAAATTAGCAGGACAAAGGTAATGGGGGTTAGAACAATTCTTTGTTATTAATCACGTCCTAAGCTGTTGATGATTGCACTAATCAGTTGTAGCTAAAACATATTCTAATTTTTTCTGGCCCAGTAACTGATTTTGTATCTGGAAAAGGAGTGGAATGTGTTTCTACTCCAAACGCTGACTATCAGCTCTTTCATAACCAGGAAAGGACATTATATAAATATCTATTGGGGAAGGGGAAAAAAATACTCTCGCGTTTTGTCTCCTATACTAAAAATATGTAAGACCAAAGTCATACTTCTATTAACCTATGGGGCAGCATTGTGAAGCCTATTAATAGTCCCAGACGCATACACACACAGAGTGTGGTTTCTTAAGACACATCTTGGGACCCGATAAGAATACTCCAGCCCTAGGGTCAGAACCAGATTAGGCATGCATTCTATACAATGTCATGCCTTAATCAAAGCTGTTAATTATTGATGGAGAGCCCTAAAAATGGAACTTGATGAATTACCAAACATCTGCTTAGAAGAAGAACTAGGCATGTCTCCACCCTCCACTTGGGTTAATCAGCTTCTTAAAACTATGGAATTACAGAACATGGTCTGTCATCTACCTATTTTCAGTTGGAGAAGACACCAAGGAAATCCTTAAGTGGAGAGTTCTGCACAACAGACAGAGAGTTGTTGAAACCCTAGAATAGCTGCCCAAGAACAAAAGGTTATTTAAACCCCAAAAATACCTAATATAGACCTGACGCAAGGCCAATTTACCAAGGCAAAATTCAAAATGTTGGACTCCATGGTAAAAAAATGGGAAATTCTAGAAAACACTATGTCAAAGAAAGAAAGCTATAGAAAACATCCAACGTGTTTTGTTTGACTGTCATTTATATGACTTTGTGAGAACCCAGTATTCTAGACCCATTATTAGTTAGAACAGTTCGCCAATACCCTAATATTAATAGTATAAGGACATTGTTTTATAAGGAGTAGTATAAGAATAGTATAAGGAGATTAGTAGTATAAGAAGATTATCCTTTGGGGTAAATGAAAATGTAGTTTTATAGTTAAGACTGACCAAATGAAAGATAATTTTTTAAGTCAGATTGAGATTGCTCACAAAGGTGATAAAATTATTAAAATATATTTTAATGAGATGAAAGTACATAATTGTACTTTTTTCTATTTTATTGTCTAAAGACCATATCAAACTCAAAACATGTCACATCAAAGAACCTATTATTACTAATTCTTACTTTCTGCATTTTTTTTCTTCTTTTAATTAAAATTAAAATTAAAATTTTGTATGCACCCACAAACAAAACCAGCTCACTATAGAAACTGATAATTTTACTTGGCACACACTCTGTCATCGATGTTTAATAAAATTCAGAATACAGGGCTGTAAGCATCTTGTATGATAAAATAAAATGCAGCTTTTTTCAATATTCAGCCAGAGAAATAGAGCTTTTTAGGGATCATCATAACAAATTTTATCACATTATCCATATAGCTCAATATTTTCTATTCTGTCAGTAATTCTTTCTAAGGTCTCAGGCATAACTTTTTCATATCACCTGAAACTTTTTTATTTTAGGAGATGCCAGAGAATTAACTTAACTTCTGTAGCAAAGCATGTGCCTACCACTAAGATGCTGACTACTATCTAAAATGTATTTTAAACAAAAGATACCATAAACCTCTGGAGAATAGGCTACCGATGACAACTTAAGTCTCAAAAACAGTTCTTGCAGTTACCAGTCACAGCAATATCACAACCCTAGATATCCTTGTCATTTCTTGTAAATGAGAGAATCAGAAGAATTACATTTCTCATAGTCCCACTGGACTTCTGTGTGTCAGTACACAGAATCAGCATATCAGAACAATGGCAAAGAGGAAAGTGTTCTACCATCTATCTGAGCTGCTGCCTCAACCACTGCAACCTTCATTTCAAAATTAAATAAAGTGAAGAAAAATGTGCTCTAGAGTGAAGAAAGATTGAAGGAGGAGTCAAAACAAATGTCCAATAGTTTGGACAGGAAAGCGAAGAATGGATGGGATAGTTTCCAAATTAATCTGATGTGAACGTGGGAATGCTTACATACTTTTAAGAAATGTTACCTAAATTTCATGGGGAAGAAAATAAATCTGGTGGAGGGTTGAAAAAAAAAAAAAAAAGCTTTGTAGGAAATTGTTGTTGTTCCTGCTTGTTTCTGTCCTTAGATTTATTTTTATAAATTTGATTTGTTTTAGTTTATGTCTTAATATTGTTTCTGTTTAATAAAAAAATAAGTATTTTTTTTAAAAAAAGGAAAAAAAATGTCCCACGGTTGCTTTTAGTCCTGATAAAAGTTTCATCCCTTACAACTGCCCCTGGCAATTTAAAAATCAAAAGTTCAAAGGACATTTATTACTACTATTACTAGTATTATTAGAGTAAAAGACAACTGATGGAAAAATGCATATGCAGAAGAATTAATAAATAAGAAAATGAATTTAAGTATATCTTAAATATATCTTGACATATTGACAGAGTAACAATATTAAATTAAGTACATTGACAGAGTAACAATATTAAATGACAAACAGTAATGGCAAATGAACCAAATGTAGCAACTCTTCTAATTATTATATAATATAGTTTCCTTTTTCCTTCCTTCTTCTTTTTCCTATTCCATTTTTGTGTGCATGTATGCCGATTAATTAAATAAGTAAGAGCCAAAATGTTTTTAGATAACCTTTCAACTAAATGGAGAAGAGTGAGGGATATACAGTATATATATATACTGTATATGTTTGTTAGAAGGATATGTTTGTTAGAAGGAAGGAGGACATTATTAAATAAGCTTGCCAGGCTGTAAAAAGGGCAACAGCAACAACAAAAGCACTTTTAAAACCATTTTTAATTCTCTCACTTAAGAGAAACAAAGATGCTTACTGAATCTTCCTTCCAGTTACATAGAAGACAAGATATTAAATCTGGCAAGTATAGAATCTGATATAAAATGTTGGCTAAATTGCTTTTTATCATGTACATTATTCAGCTATGAACCACTTGGATTCTACAGTGATTAAGAGGGTAAAACTCCCCATAAGTAATAATATACATAAATAGCATGTAAAAAGGTTCTTCCAAGCAAGTTCACCCCATGAACTCAGATATTTCTAAAGATGATTGTCCCCTTCAACTGCAGCTCCACCAAGGCCCTGTCAAATGGTGGACAGAGAAGCCCATCTTCCATGCTGATATTAAGTTATCTAATAGAAGCAGAGAAGTGTGGACCACCACAGGGGTCATTTGTTATTTGTTATTCAATTTTAAAGTATTATTTATTACTGTCATGTTAATATCTGTAAATCACTAGAGTCCACTAGGGTTCAATCAGTGTATAATTTGCATAAACAAACTTGCAACAAGGCTTGTAAAAATTTGGAACTGACAAGTTTCTAGAAGACTTACATTTTACTGATTGCAAATTTGTATTCTATATGGCAGATGACTAATGATCTGAAGATTTTTATTGTGATATGAGCGTGATTGCTGCTGCTTTCGTTGGCGTAGTGTAAAGTATCATTTACCTTGTCAGCCTGTACAAAAGTGGCCACTTAATTGTTATTTCTAGCTAGCCAAGGATTGAAAGGAAATATCCAAGTATTTAAATATTGTTTTAGTCAGCACAAAAACAATTGATGTTCCATGAGTAACAGCCCTGGCTGTTTCCTACGTTATTCTGAGTCTTCTTTGCCTGATTATATGTTTACATGAAAATGGTCTGATGCAGGTTCATAGTGGCACTTTTTTTTTTTTTTAATTCTAACCCTAAACTTAACCCTCACTTTTTCCAAATCCTATTCCAAAAATTGTAATACAAATTTTTATCTTAACTCCCCTTCTTTTTAATTCCTACATTAATTATTTGGCTTAAGCCTTCATAAAAATCTGAGTTTTGCTCCCTACATGCACCTGTTCCAGTGTTAGCCAACTGGCCTGATTTGGTTCTTCTATATGTTGATCATGCAGTTACCTCTTTAGAGTTCAGCGGGAATTGAGATGGAACCTACAAACTCTTACATCTTATAGTGATCAATTATGATAAAACAAAGGCAACAATTCTTTGTAAAATGTTATACATCATCATTCTTGGACAATCAGCACCATAACTATTTCTGGCTGCAAAAGTCTTATTTTTATATTTGTGGTTGCTATCTTGTAGCTCTGAAGTTTCTACAGGTAATAGCACGAAGCTTGCCAAATTTCTGATTCTGATTCCATTGTTCAAATGGAACAATCAGCAAGACTACTGAGGAGTTTTGGGGACCTTGAAGTCTTGATTGAGTTAGTTTTCCAACAAGTGGTCTCCCATTATTGCTACTGTATGTCTGTTCCCTGAAAGTTCTGTAATGTGTTCCAGGAGACTTACTTACTTATTTATCAAATTTATATAGCTGTCCATCTTGCACAAAGTGATTCTGAGCAGCATATAATAAATCCAATAATAAAACATTATACTCTGCCTGGCTTCTGGCTTCTAAAGCAAAACCCCAAATTATATATTTGTTATAAGATATTATACCTTTCAGTTAACTAGATTTTAATTAACCATAAGGAAAAATCTCTTGGCAACATACATACAGCTGTGAAACAATCTATATGGAGGTTATATTTCAGCTAAATGGAATGTAACCTTTTAATAAATTTTGTTAGTTGAAAAAGATGCTATTATACTCTTCCTAATTTTTAGTTACCTTAGATGGTTCTATTCCTACAATGTCTAGAACAAGAAGCACCACATTCAGCCAGAATGAATGGAACCATTTAATAAAATGTGTTGGTCAGAAAAGGTATACCGGACATCATCTCTGGAGGTTTTTAAAGCCACCTTCCATGGATTGTTTACATGATTTTCCTGAACAACACAGAGGCTTGGTCTAGATCAGGTTCCCCAAGCTCTTTGGTACATCGACCTCTAAACATTTATTACATGAAAATATTTTAATAAATACTGCTTTAACTAATAGTACTACAAATAATAATAACAACAACAGCAACAATCCTTGGGACTAGATGAACCTTATGGTCCCTTCCAATTTTACAGTTCTATTATTCTATTATTACCCATCCTTGTATTTTCACTCTAATTCTCTTGAATTGGCTTTCCTGTTCAAATTCCTGGATCTGTATCTCTCTCTACTATGAGAACCTAAGGGAAAGTAGATTGTATATATCATTCTGATAGCTTCCTGAAGCCACTGAATGCCAGGACATGGATAACTCACAAAGCTCTATATAGTCATTTGAAGTGCAAGGGTCTATAAGTTCAATTCCTAGTAGAGAGTTGGAACAATTGAATAACATCTGGCTAACTCTGTCTGATAAGTCTCAAATAGGATAAAACTGGTCACATAGTGCCTGCCTCCAGGTAGTCAGTGTAACTGAAACATCACAAAGGATATACACCATAAAAATAGAGTAATTCTCCTAGGAGTGGGAACAGAAATCATGTAAAACCCATACATAGGGGCGTGACATAACGCAATGTCTGTATCTCTCTCTCTGAGAGCTTAAGGAAAGGTAGACTATATATGCCATTCTGATAGCTTATACAAAGTTAAATAACTGAATGCATTAATTGAGAATGCTTTCCTTCAGACAGCAGAGTTTACCAGACTTCCTTTGAGATGTTAGAGACTGTAACTGGAAAATTCTGCACGCGTATCACTGAACTACAAACTGTTTCATTCTTATGAGGATAGAGAGATGATACTCACCTGGGAAGGTTTCATAGATTCCTTCTACCTGTAGAGCCAGTCCCAGATTTTAGGGACACTTTTCCCCAAAAGTTATTTTCAGTGGATCTCTTCATAACTGGTTCTTTGTTTTCATATTTTTCTTCAACCTTCCATCTTAGTTTTAGTTTCTATCTCTGACTGAGTCTAGTTATAATGATTGTTTGTAGCAACAGCATAATGTTAGCAACAATTTCACATTTGTCCTAATAATTGTCATTGCTTGAATATTCAGGGATGCAAAAATGGACAGACAAGAAAGATGAATATAAGTCTCTAGAAATGGTTTGAAGACTCCTCACAGGATTATGATGACACAACCATATCTACCTTTTATGTCATTCCTGCCTATATGCAGGATTTCTCCAGCTCTTATATGTAATTCATTTTAAACCAGCCTGCTGCTGAAGTGTGCTTGGTGAATTTAAGGGGTGATTTCCTTCCTTGGGGAAAACAATTAGAATAATATCCAACCATTATTTTTTAAGAGACAAGAACAATTTGACAATCTGCAGTAGAAAAACAACAACTATACAAATATAGACAGTAGCACACAGCTACAAAAATAATTGTAACCAACACTGGCCATTAAACTCAGGGAGATTAATTATATTGTGCCCTGCAGAGATTTTCTCAGAGCTAAAAGTTACTATACAACAGTCTCCTTAAAAGTGTAGAATATTTTTTTTATTTTTAATAATGGTTTTTTATATTTTTAATAATTGTTTTTTTTTATGTATTTGTTGTTTTATTCAATTGTTGTATGCTGCCCAGAGTCACTTTTTGTGAGATGGGCAGCCATATAAATGTGACAAATAAATATATAAATAAACAAATAAATAAATATTCCTAAGGTACAGTATATATTTAAGCAAACCAACTTCCCATCTCTATGAGCAAAATGCCCACAGTATCAACTAGTTCTGCAAAAGTCTAACATAGCAGTTTTCCTTTTTAATTTCTGACTTTTTATCCATCCGCTTGAGTTGGATGTCCTCAAGCTTTGATCCTTCCTCAATATACTGGGTAATTCCCTTGCTGATGAAACTGTCAGCCTCATTTTCTACTTTGGCTAAGCTGCCAAGTGATATTCTTGTATCCTTTACAGATCCCAGGCTGTCTCTTTCCCCTTGTTAGCTGTAGGGAGTGGAATCCCAGTTAGGCAGAATTGTCCAGGGAAAAAAGGTTCATGCTTTCCCACTTTTACTTCTTTCTCACTCACAAGAAATATATTTTTCCTTTAATTAAACGTAGTTTCTTATTCTCTTTCTCTCCTTAGGTTTTCCCTTTCTAGGCTAATATTTTTTATTTTTTTATTTATTTTATTTTTCCTAAACATGCCTTCAGGGTAAACTTCTGCTCCTCTCTTTTCCCATGCTTGTATCTATTTCTTTGTCTATGTGTATGTATGTAGTCACAGCTTTTATAACTTTTATTCTTCTGAATTTCATTTCTGCTTCTCTGTCCTTAAGTCAGAGCCCATCCCTTGCCAGGCTCCTATGTTTGATTCCTTCACTGACTTCAAGCTGTCCTACCAGAAGTTCCTTATTGCTTCCTTTAATTTCTAATTCTGTTTATCTTAGCAGTTCCAGTTGTATCTGCACTGCATCTGATTTCTTCCAGTTGCAAATCTTTACAACCCAAACTTTAACACCCAAGTTAACTTCTTTAGTTCTCCTGGCAACTCTTTTGCTAGTTTGTGCAAAACATTAATCCTTTTAATTATTTCTCAGCTGTATGGAAGCAACCCCATCCAGCAAGTGGTGTCACAGCCTAAATAGGTTCCAGCAGGAAGCAAATAGGCCATTTTAAAATCTACTTATAGTTCTACTTGCTCATTGACCTGTAAATCAGGATTAGCCTTGGTCAAATTCCAAAGGGAAATTAGTCACAATTGTCAAGTCCAGTCCAGAATCAGAAATTCACTCAGCATGCACAAAACATGACTTTAAAGTAGGCTAAAACAGAAGCTGTTCCAGCAGAGGCTTTCCCTGCTGAGAGGACCTAAAATATACAAGGCTCCTTTATCCCCCACTCAAGTGTAACTGAAGCTGAAAAGCTCTGGCTCTCACTTCCTGCCAATCCCCACTTCTTTCCTCTGCTTTTTTGTGGTGCTGATCTTCGCAAGGCTGTGGGACATGTCTCCAACTGAAGGTCAAAACCCTCAATATCAGAAAGCCATAGAGTTTTTGCCTGTTTGTCTTCCACTGTCACATTGGTTCCTCAGTTTTTAATTTGTTAGATTCAGTGGCTTATTCACATCTTTCAAGCTGTCTCAAAGATATTTAAAGACTCTATTTAGATCACATCATATATCCTCCTGCATAATACGTTTTCTACCTTTAAAATGAAAGCTGTCCATTACTGCATCTTTTTGAAAATATAATACCACATAGTTTCAGCACCTTAGGTTCCTCTCCTAATAGCTTTTAAGGAAGTAATATATGCACATTAATACATACAAAAAGTTACCCTAATTTTTTCCAATTTGTCAAAGTGATGAATTAATTTGTGACAGACCTTTTGTACTCAATTAATTATTAGTCCTTCACTCCAGAGAAATATTCTGAATAAGTAATTAAATTTCTTTCTTTAAAGTTTTCCATTTCTTTTTCTCAGCTGCTTTTCTCTCTTAAAAGCAGAAATTTTATAATTGTTAATTTAATGGTATTATATATGAAATCATTACCAGGCAATGACTTAGCACTCATTGTCCACAACTCTGCATATTTTTATTTTTTTTGTAAAGCATACAGGTGAAACTCGAAAAATTAGAACATCGTGCAAATGTTCATTTATGTCAGTATGGCAACTCAAAAGGTGAAACCAATATATGAGATAGACGCATTACATGCAAAGCAAGATATGTCAAGCCTTACTTTGGTATAATTGTGATGATTATGGCGTACAGCTTATGAAAACCCCAAATTCACAATCTCAGAAAATTAGAATAGTGTGAAAAGGTTCAATATTCTAGGCTCAAAGTGTCCCACTCTAATCAGCTAATGAATCCATAACACCTGCAAAGGGTTCCTGAGCCTTTCAATGGTCTCTCAGGCTGGTTCAGTAGGAATCACAAGCATGGGAAAGACTGCTGACCTGACACTTGTGCAGAAAACCATCATTGACACCCTCCATAAGGAGGGAAAGCCCCAAAAGGTAATTGCAAAAGAAGTTGGATGTTCCCAAAGTGCTGTATCAAAGCACATCAATAGAAGGTTATGTGGAAGGGAAACGTGTGGTAGAAAAAGGTGCACAAGCAGCAGGGATGACCACAGCCTGGAGAGGATGGTCAGGAAAAGGCCATTCAAAAGTGTTGGGGACTTTCACAAGGAGTGGACTGAGGCTGGAGTTAGTGCATCAAGAGCCACCACACACAGACAGATCCTGGACATGGGCTTCAAATGTCGTATTCCTCTTGTCAAGCCGCTCCTGAACAACAAACAAGGTCAGAAGCGTCTTACCTGGGCTACAGAAAAAAAGAACTGGTCTGTTGCCCAGTGGTCCAAAGTCCTCTTTTCTGATGAGAGCAACTTTTGCATCTCATTTGGGAACCAAGGACCCAGAGTCTGGAGGAAGAATGGAGAGGCACACAATGCACGATGCTTGAAGTCCAGTGTGAAGTTTCCACAGTCTGTGTTGATTTGGGGAGCCATGTCATCTGCTGGTGTTGGTCCACTGTGCTTCATTAAGTCCAGGGTCAACGCAGCCGTCTACCAGGAGATTTTGGAGCACTTCATGCTTCCTTCCGCAGACGAGCTTTATGGGGATGCTGACTTCATTTTCCAGCAGGACTTGGTACCTGCCCACACTGCCAAAAGTACCAAAACCTGGTTCAATGACCATGGGATTACTGTGCTTGATTGGCCAGCAAACTTGCCTGACCTGAACCCATAGAGAATCTATGGGGCATTGCCAAGAGAAAGATGAGGGACATGAGACCGAACAATGCAGCGGAGCTGAAGGCCGCTATTGAAGCATCCTGGTCTTCCATAACACCTCAGCAGTGCCACAGGCTGATAGCATCCATGCCATGCCGCGCTGCGGCAGTCATTGCTGCAAAAGGGGCCCAAACCAAGTACTGAGTACATATGCATGCTTCTACTTTGCAGAGGTCCGATATTGTTCTATTTCCAATCCTTGTGTTATTGATGTCACGTAATATTCTAATTTTCTGAGATTGTGAATTTGGGGTTTTCATAAGCTGTACGCCATAATCATCACAATTATACCAAAGTAAGGCTTTCAATATCTCACTTTGCATGTAATGCGTCTATCTCATATCTTGGTTTCACCTTTTGAGTTGCCATACTGACATAAATGAACATTTGCACGATATTCTAATTTTTCTGTACATTATGTGGATATACCATTTCTTTGATGATTTCTAGACTAATAATGAAACCTTATATATGTTTCATCATTAGTGAATGTTCAGTGAAACTCATTCCAAAGTAATTATGCATAATGTTGTGGTCTAAACTGGGAGCTTCTGAAGTACAGTTAGGATCCTCTATAGATTACTGCATCACTTAATCTAAGGCAAGAAGAGAATAGTGAAAGACATTGCTGAATTGTATTCATGTTTAATGAGTGCCAAATTAGAGGGTACATAAATCCTTGTATTCTGTTTTGACAAACACTTGAAGCATTCGTGAGCACATATTATCTGTGAACAGAAATATCAATATCTATATCTATATCTATATCTATATCTATATCTATATCTATATCTATATCATCTATATCTATATCATCTATTTCTATTATATTTATACAGCCGCCCATCTCACACAAAGTGACTCTGGGCTGCTTACAACAATTAAAAAGAATAAATGCATAAAAACAATTACAAATTAAAAACAACAACTATAAAAGCATGTATATAGTTGTTTTTTTTTTAATTTGTAATTGTATAAGTATGTATATGCTTTTATATATGCTTATATAGCTTCTATAATATTAACACCAGTTCTCCATGTGAATACCTGGGCCTGCAAAGAACTCATACTGATGAAAGGCCACTATGATCAGACATTCACATGGAAACATGAGGGGGCACTTAATTCTCGTGATGAGCAGGACTAGTTTTCCTGACCACAAGAAATATTCTGAGCAGTTGTTGAAAATGCTGAGAGATTCACATAAAATATCAGTATCTTTTATTTTTACTTTGCGTGATACTAATTCCACATGTTTCCAAAAATGGCTGCTAATCCTAACTATTTTAAAAGTATTGCCAAACATGTTTGTTGAACAGGCTCCAATATCTAAAGGAGTTGCTTTCTCTGGGCCTTTGTCCCTGTTAAATCTAGTTATGCCTTTATTATCAGCAGAAACCATTTTTATCTGCCACTAGTAATATGAACAAGGATGCTCAAATTCATTTGAGATGCATATCTTGTTTAATTAGATACTTATAACCTCTAGTTTTCTTTCATTACAAAGGTTCATCAGTATAGATCATTATCACTCCTGAAACCCTAAGGGCATGAATTAACAAGAATAAAATGAGCTGCTTAGGGAAAATTCCTTCTACTAGTCAATATTGAAAACAAAATCTAATAATCTATTATTCCACCCAGATTTATATTTTAATTGAACTAAGCTAATTAGAGATCCAGTTTTCAGGATCTGTAGATAATTCTCTAATGCTTTTAGTAATAAGATTGTAAATAATACAAAAAACATATTAATTTGTTGAAAGATATTTATACTCTATCTTGAAAATATTTAATGATAATGTTTCAGGTACTTTAGCTAATTTCAAATTTTAGCTACCATAAAAGCAGGTCTTGCCAGATGTAGATTTCTGAGATGAATGTTTTATGATGCATTTAGTTCCAGACCAGAAAGTAAAAGAATTTGATTTGCAATAAACTTATGTAACCTTTGAGCTATATGTGCTTAGTTAGAAGTAACTGTCAAAGCAGTGCATAAACATTAAATGTGCAGAGGACTCTCTGAAATAGCACAGCAGCCATTTAGGTAACAGTGGAAAAAGCTGTAGTAATTCTGTAACCGTAGTAATGCATTTCTGAGACAGCTTCTATGGCTGCTTTTGGTGTCAGTGTAAATCTTAGGAATTTTGATTCTTTATTGAATGTCTTGATCTCATTGTATAATCTTGTAAATTATACCTTTTAAAGACAAGCTTGTGCTGATGTATGTGCACACACACGCACACACACACGCAAACCATAGTGTAAATAGGTATATATTTCTAATAGTTTTATATGACTATCATTTTTTTTAACCCTGTGTATTTTGTATAAATGAGTCCATATTTCATTATATTGGCCACACACAGTCTACATCTATAGACAATCTGCTCATAAGTGGCAAATGCAATCAAGGTCTTCAATCTATAGAGTAAATACATTTATCTTTCCAATGCTACAGTTCCAGTCTTTTGGCCATAGTAATGGCACAGAGAATGCATTTATGTTGTCCAGATGTCAAATTCCAGGTACTAGACAGATAGTTCAAAAGAATATTATCCTCTGAAAATTTTAGCTTTTGTCACATATTTATATAGTCCACTACTTTCCCCCAAAACTTAATAAGTATAGGATATTGTAAAAACATATGCTTTAAAGAGGCATTGTGCTCTTTGCTGTTTTTGACAATCCTTTTCTATACAGACATAGTGGAGTTCTGTACATTCTAAATATTATTTTTGTTGTATAAGTTATAATTTAAGGTCCATTGACACTCTTGCTATAGAAGTTAAGACACTTTCCCACCGTGTAAGCAATATAGAAACCTCTAATTTTTTATTCCATCACCTTATTATCTGCATATCAAATTGATTTACTGATAACAAATATGTATACAAACTAATAGGTTTTTTTTTTTTTTTTAGTTTTATAGAATTTAGCAAGTTGTTCTAATAACTCAGGTAAATCAGCAGCTTAAAATGCTGCTAGTCCAATGTTGTTAACAAGTGGTGTAACTGTAAATATTGTCATTGGGTTACATCTGATAGATGATAACTTATTTATTTATTTGTTAAATTTGTATGCTGCCCATCTCCCCCAATATTTATCTCTTAACACAGAATATGTTAAACATTCATCTTCATTATCTATCACTTGGACCAAAGTTAATATCACCACTTCCATACAATTTTTTTCCATATCACCATCTTTTCCCCAATTTATAAAGTTGGGTTTCCCCATAAAGTCAATTTGGCATAGGAAAAAGGGAAAAATCTTATTTTATTAGACATTATGTTCTAACTGACAAAATTGTTTCCAGAGATATTAGAGTTTTAGTATATTTAGATCCTAATACTGTCCATCCAACTGAAGGTGTTACATGTGTATATTCCGAAGTTGCCCAAATCAGAAAATTAACACCACTGGTTGGCTTCCGTATTTAATACTTGACAATAGGTAAGCATGATAATATAGCTCCAGATTCGGAAGACTGAATCCTTCCTCATTAATTGATAATTGCATTTCCTGTAAAGATATTCTTGGAATTGAAGAAGAATTTATTTTCTGAAAATATTTTGCAGATAAAAAAACTGGAATTCCTTTCAGAATATAAATTAATCTGGTAATAATATTCATTTTGGGAGCATTCACCTTTCCCAAAGGGTGAAATTTACAGTGTTGTATATATAGAGATAAATATCCTGATATTGGAAGGATAAAATCTGAATAAAGATCAAATATATTGTTCACAACAATAATTAAATTAATTTAAATTAAATTAAATTAAATTATTTAATTAAACATTAAAGAAACAAAAGAAATGTGTCTAAAATGTCTTAAAGATACCAGGCTCGATCCACATTCAGATACACACAAAACTGCTGTACTGGATAATGAGGTCACAGGAATGAGAAGATACTTTTGAAGGGGGAAGTTACCTGAACTGATTGAAATATGCAAGTTCACTGCCATTAGATTGATATTTATTTATTAGATTTCTATACCACCACAACAGTCATAAAACTCTCAGCATTATACAAGTAGAGAACATAAAGCATCCATGGTGTAAACTAACATTAAGTCAAAGAAGGGAGCAACATAAAAATAAAATCATTTTATTTTCAAGAAAAGCTCTTTGGAAGATCTATACTTCAACCTGCTTCTAGAAGGTTAAGGACAAGTCTGACCATGAAGGAAAAGCTGTTCCATATCATGGAACAGTTGTTATTTTTATTGAAATAATGTCCATAAGAATTTATATTTTTACTAAAATATAGTTATTGCCATGTACCATTATATGTTTAAAGGGTATATAGTTTCTTACATATCTGAATTTGCATTAAAAGCCTGTATCCAGGTATGATTTTCTCTTTCCAGAGCAAGCTGATTATGTTTTATTTGTCCACAAAAATTTTAAGGTGAATAGGTAATCCCTGAGTCTTATTGGATGTGCAAATTTCTATTTAATAGGAAGATAAATCATTTTTCAGTTTAAGTTTAAATCCACCTGCATCTTGAAAGTATCTAAAAACCATTTTTTAAAATATGAAGAGAGAAGCATAAAATGTGTCAGGCATTACAAGGAAAAATATCCATAGTCTAATAAAAAAAATGGCTCTGGGAGATGATTAATATGCTAACTATTGTAAGTAAATGAGCAGTGTAATGCTCAGTGATTGAAGAAAGAGAAATAATGGTCTAAAAGTATGGCAATTTTTTAGGTGTAATTGAAATTCTGAAAATCATCACTTTTCGATTAAGAAGTCTCTCATTATTACTTCATGTTGTACATTTGTCAAGGACTGGATGCCTTTCCTGTTATTATTTAATTTTGCCATTTTTATTAGGTGTCCTTTAACATAATGCCTATTTTTGAAAGCTCATTTTCTCCCTTTATTTCTCTGCATGTGAGAATATACTCTGACAAAGTCAATTCATGTAACCTATTCATTATTGCCACAGCTGCAGCTTTCCTCCTACTCTGTTTGAGGATCTATTTTTTGCTTTGTGGCAGCAATTTATAGAAATTATGGATTGGATCAACATCTATGAACAGGAACTGAAGAAAATTCTACTGCAAATCCTGCTAGGAGTGAGCTAAGACTCACTCTTTTTTTGGTGTGTGAGTAGATACGTGGGCAGGAGGAACATAATGGAGAAAAATTATTTATTGTCACATGATCCATACAGAAAGTGCTAGGTTGGAAGCCTCTGATTTCAAGATTGTCCAGAACTGCTAAGTATGCTAGACTTTAAAATGAATGAATAAATGAATGAAAACTGAAAGAAACACTTTGCAAAGGATTCCATTTGCAGCAAGGATATGCCTGGGTGGCAAATGATATGTATTGGCACCATTATATTTGCACAATTAAGTCATGACACATGTCATCATTTTAATGTCATCACAGTTAGTTATGATGTTTATATACATTATAAAATAATTGCAATGATCAGTCATTCCCACAGTAAACATTCCTACAGATTTTTAATTAAGAACTGGAAGAACATTTATGTACTGGAAATTTGTTAAGACATCTAAATTGGTGAAGGGGGAAGGACGCAACCCAGATATTTAATAAGTGAAAGCTCAGGCTAGCTTTGTTACTTGCATTTCAGTTAACCTGATATTTCTACTGGTTTAACATACATAAATTAGTGTCTTTCTCCCTTTGCATACAGCCACAGGATGAACATGAATGGACTCTATTACAGTTGTGATGGACATTCCTTTGGGAACCTGAACAGCCAGGTTGGGGACAGATTATTCTGGAAAAGGTCTATCTATGTGGTCACTAGAAGTCAACACTGACTTGATAATGCTTAATAAATCAGTCAGTAGATCAGTCATTCAATAGTCAGGTAGGGCATAGAAATAGAGCAATACACACATGTATTAAACCAACCTTATAGGGAGTGTACAGGTAGAAAACTTTAAATTATGTAATAATAACTAGAGAGAAATAAGTTTAGAATCTCAGGTGAATGGACTTTATCTTAAAATGAGAAGAAGGAGATCGGAGAGAACCCAAGCTTGGTATCTCTAACCGTCATTAACCTTGCTAGATCTATTCGGAAATATGGTTAGGTCCTGTACAAATTGAAAGTAAGTCCTGTACAAATGCTTGTTTTGATGTCTGGTTCTTTGAATGAAAGAAAAGCAATCTGAAAGGCATTTTGCAAGGTATTTGGTATTTTGTTTACCAAATCACAAGCTTCCATTGGAAGCTCTGTGACAGGTCAGATACTTGTTCAGCTCTTGGGCACGGGGAAAGTGGATCTTGGTGAAATAAAGCTTCCCTCCTGTCTACCTCAGGGACTTAAATACAGGAGCTCTATGACCTAATCAGTCTGGCCTGGTCTCCTCTGTTTCCTTATTGTTGCAAGATGTGTACACCTAATAGATTGCTGCAAGAATCCAAACTTACTAGTTATTTATATTTGAAGGCTATTATGTGCCATACTTACAGTGATCACAGGGCCTCATATATGAGGGACTGCCCCCAACTCAGAATTATTTTTCTTATAAGATGTGTCCTACATGGCTTGCTGTCTTCAAACATAAAATCCAGACTCTAGAACAGAAATTCTGTAATAAAAACACTGTAAGCATGCATTAGATGTAGTATGTTATCATTCTGCTTATCACATTGCCATGACTTTGACAGATTTATTAAATCCAGGATGCTACTTAGTATTTTCTTTTACACTAAAATAAGTAGTTGCTATACCCTGCAAAATCTGCATGTGTGTGTGAAACTAAAATTTATTGGTGCTGCTTGATTATAATTTATAGTAAAATTTCAGCTTGGATATATAGGAAAGAGAGAGAAGGGGGAATGCATCTGTAAGATTCTTTGTCTATTTCCAACAGATGGAAAACAATTCAGAGTTTATCAGATAAAGTATAGTTATCAGGCATTTTGGATGATGCTTCTGCTTAATATACTAGGTAACAGGGGAACTGACAGAATTAGTGGAATACATTATTAGCTTTATGTCAGATTCTCCTTTATGCTACTCTGACTTTAGAAATTCCAGTTGCTTCTTAAAAAAAAAACACTTTAATTCTCACCAAAGAAGGCACTTTAGGTATGGGAAACTACAACCATTTAGATCCTACTAAACTATATTTAGATCCTATTAAACATAGTTAATGTTGCAGCTGCCCTTCAGCATCTTTGACCGATCCACAAATATGCTACCTATTTTATGAGTTGTAATCATCATTACATGATTGAGTTAATATTATTCATTTACAGGTATTTACTTAGTCAAAATAAATATCATTCTTGTGATAAAAAGGATCAGACTGGGCTGTTGTTGCTATTTGGGTTCCATCAAAACAATAAATTGTAATAAGCAAAGATATGATGACAACTTTGTATATCATCCTGCTCATAAAGGAGTATAAGTATAGTATAAGTAAAAATTCATTTTTTATCAAAGACTGAAATGTTTTCTAATTAGGAAGATCTATACTTCTAAGCGTGTTAGCTAACTATTTTTCCCTAAGTGCTTAATGGAAAACCTTTTCTAAATGTATAACGTTTATGAAATAGTATAATAATAGCTTTGGGGAAGAGGCTTCTTTTCCTATATCAGCAAAAGTAAATATCATTCTTGTGGCACAGTCAGGTAAATATAATTTAATTCAACAAAAGAGCAAGGAAATATACCCAGTGACCTTTTTTTTTTTTTTTTTTTTGGCATTTTATTCAACACCTGCATTACATCAAATGGAACACATTAAAGCAGCTACTTTTATTACCTCCTTCAGCCTGACAGTACTGCAAAAGTTATAAAACTCATTTGTATGTGGTTATTATTTTCTTATCACATTCGATGTCCTTGCTATATAAGTAGTAATAAACACTAGAATTAGTACATATCACTTTGACATTCATGACTCTGACCTGAGCCATTTCTTTTGGTGAACACAGCTTACTGACATCATATTCACTGAACTTTAGAAAGGTAGATGTAAATATGGCTGGCTGGAAGGGAGATGCAATAGAAATTCATGCTCAGCCACAGTACTCGTGTAGAGTTCCATACTGATTGGACAGGCAGAAATAGAAGAAGCCATAACAAAGTATTTATAGGTGTGTGTGTCTCTGTGTATGTAATGCGCCATTTAAAAGAAATAAAATAAAGCTCCAGAACTATACCACCACTCCCCTACCCAGGATTGCCAGAAGTGGTAGAATTGCTTTTTAAAACCAATTTTAAATGGGAGACATAGCATATCTATACTGAACTTTTTATTTTATTTTTCATGACAAATCACATTACTGAATTTGGCTGTAAAATATTGGAAATTCCAGGGAATGCGGAAACGGGCTTGGATGTCCATCAGTCATTGATTGTCCACTCTTCCTAAAATGTCTTGCTATATTTTTTTCTTCCATTATTTCTATAGTTGTCATAATTTCTGAACTGTGGAGTTCTAAACTGCACTTACGGAGACTTCATACACAGTTCTGAATTTTTATCGTTGAAGATTCTACAGTGGGCCACATACATTTCCATAAGTGTTATGAGAATTAAGTTTGGAACAAGGGGATTGGTATAACTTAGGTAAATGCCCATTTTACCATGCTTACTCCATTCAGTGACTAATACATGAATGGACTTAATTAAGAGACACTATTTCTTTGAACTACCAAATAATGTTTTTTGTTAAATGCATGAAGTTAAATTGAATTAACTTAAAAAAGTAGAGATTCTCTTATCCAGCTCTATCTGCTGGGCTATTCCATGGTATAGTAGGCTAGGATTGTAAGACATGGTCAGCAGGGATTCAGTCTCACTGACTGGGGACTGCAGCTGACAGTGGCAATTTTAAATTTATGCTGCGGCAAATGGATATATGAGATAGTACAACTAAACTATTAGTGTAATAAAAGTCATGAGCTAATTTGGGTGACCATGGTTATGGTACAGGATTGTTTGTCAGGAATGAACTTGCATGTACAAAGGACAAAGGCCTGATAGTAACGTAAGAACTGAAAGCAGGTTAAGATAAAAGGGCAACCTAACAAATAACATATTTTGCTAGCAACCTCCCAACCAAACCAGTCAGAAGAGATTAGATCAAGATTCTATTAAAGCAGATAGCTAAAGCCTCAAAGAACCATAAAATAGTTCTGATGAGAGATTTCAACTACTTAGATATTTATGGTATAGTGATTTTGCCAAAAACAAGATGTCAGAAAAAGATTTATGTTGGTGATAGTTTTGTCTTTCAAAAGGTGCTGGTGGGCACTAGAGGACCCTGGATTTGGTCCTTAGTAACTAGGAAGATTTGATTTAAGATATTAACATGCAGGGAACTTTAGATACAAGTGACCATACATTGTTAGAATTATGAATTAGATTTGATTTAAGATATTAACTTAACTTAACCTAAGAATTCTTAATGCATTCTTAGTTTGCTTTAAAAAAAAAGTCAAATACAAGGCATAGTTTTTAGGAAGGCCAAGTTCAATAAAAGGAAGATAAGGAAGATACCATGGGGGACAGGGGTCTTCTTTTCTGTATAATTTTGGTTGAAGATAGAAGCACTTTGTGTTCCGCTGTTATCATGGACAGATCACATCCTAGTTAGTTTTACATTGGTGACCATCACTATAGTTGTGGCTGACAGGTTAAAAAGATCCAACCCAGTTATCCAATTGATTCTGATGTTTTCTGAATATTCTTAGGGAGTTTCCCAATAACTGTGACAATACTGTTGAAGTCCTGAATAATTTGTGAAATATATTGAAGCTCATTGACATTATCACTCCTATATACTTACTTCCTTTTGCAAGGCTGAATCTTTCTATTGGTTTACAAATGAGGTAAAAACAATGAAGCAAATGGAATATCAGTTGGAGTAAACATGGAGGAACTATCAGGATGAATCAGACTGAACAGTAAGTGAAGCCCATCTGAAGATCCATTTGAGATCGTACTGTGTTGCAGTGGATATAGTAAAGAATGCTTACTTCTCTGCCTCTGTTAAGGGCCCACAGAATAGACCAGTATTGTTTTTCCATGCCATGAATTAACTGTTTAATCAAGATGTAGATGGTTCCTGCCTAATTTGCATTCTTCTTTACAGATAAAAATTATCAGGTCACTTTAATTTGTACTACCAACATGTTGGAAAAGTCATAGGGATGTAAACTTGACTATAACTTGTTCAGAACTTTGGATTATTCTTGATCTTAGATCTGAAGAATTTGGGCAAGATGTGTGGAGATTAAAATCAGTCAGGATGGAACTGAACATATACTTAAGGAAAAGGATAACTATCTCCTTAGGGATAGGAATTATTCACAATAAATTAACCAATTATAAAAACTTGAAGAACACTTCCCTTCACCAGGGAGATCTGGACAAATATAAATCTGACTTTAATAAGTTTTTCAACTTCAAATCATCTGAATTAAACAGATTATCCAGAGTCATGTGGGCTCTAAATTAGGATATGGTTTTGAAGTTGGGGTTGGCTTAGTGGATGGGAAGAGTATGGCTTTGCTGATCTGGATCTCACAACAATTTTCATTGTATACTTAAGAAATATCCAATTAATTGGACTTTGAAGGCTATATTTTGCAGTGGTCCCAGTCCTTCCTGTAAGACTAGGTCTAGAAGATAGTTCTGTCAACTACCATTGGCAACAAGACTATTGAGCTACGATGTTTCATAGAAATCCATTTTGTATCCAGACTATTCAAACTACTAGAGATTCTCTAGTGCTTCAGAGTGAAGTACTTACAATATGCTATAGATACCCAACTCTCCTGGTCTACCATTTAACTCCAAGGAAGCAATCACTGGAACATTGCCAAAGGTCAGTTATGGACTGAGTGATGGAAAACAAACTGAAATTAAATCTAGTCAAAGTGTAAGTGTTTTGATAATAGGAAATTAAACTCAGAGAATGAGGTCCTGTGTTTTGTCTGAAGGTCAGGTCTGAAGTTTGAAAATACTCCTTGATCTTAGTTATTAGTAAATTCACATGTGACAAAATGTATCAAGGAACACTTTTGAACTATTTTGCACCAGTGCGCCAGCGGACACAGTTCTTGAGCTGATCACGTTAGGTAAAACTGATTCTTGGTTTTATATAATTTTGGCTAGTGCGACATGTTGTAGGGGGGACTACCTTTGGAAAGTGTCCTGAAATTGTAATTGGTTCAAAATGAAGCAGCTAAGCTACTGTTGCTGCAAGCCTATACTGAAGGCGGGGGGGGGGGGGGGGAATGCTAGTTGTCAGTTGCTTACTGTTTAACATGTTGGTACTGAACGTCAACCTCTATATGGCTTATGGCCTTAGTAGCTAAGTGACTACTTCTCCCATTCCAAGCCTTCCCAGTTGTTATGTTTTGCAGGAGGAGCTCTGCTGTTAGATACCTGCCTTACATACCCAATGTTCTCAGGTTATAAGATTACTCCATTGGCAGTGGTACTGGCCCACATAATTTCTCAGAATGTAAAAAATTAATAAAGATAACCTCTTTTTTAGAACATATTTTAAATGTATCATGCAGGCATCATGGATCTAGCTGAAATATAGCTTAAACTAATAGGATGGTCCTAATTTTTTAAAGTATTATTTCCACAATGTTCACAAGCCTGCTTAAATAATTTATTTCCCAAGCAGAGAATACACTGTAGCAAATGGTTGATTTAAGGCCTATTCATTTTTATTGCTCATAATAGTAATATGGCATCAAATATAATCCCATGTTTTTACCACATAATAAAAACTGATAATATATTAATCATGGTGAGGTGATTGTTAAGCTTCTACAGCTCTTCCACTAAATATTCAGTAGTTGTGACATTTTTATTTGTAATGAAGATTTATTGTTAGCAGCTTCCTTTTCAACTGAGCAAGTTACATTTTTTATCCAAATGAACAATTTTCTGAAGATTTACCTCTAAACTCTTCTACAGTATAAGTGTGCATAGTTGATATTTTTAAAGAAAAAACTTCAAACTAAAAGCAATGCAGAAACTCCACTATATCTGGAAATGCATTCATTGAAGGTTGCTTGAAGGCTTACCATTTCCATGTGGATTCCTTGACTAGCTGGCAAGGGAACTATGGATATTTGCCATTAGCCTTTGAAAATTTATCTAGATCTCGGAGCTCCTGATTTAAATTCCTGAATATCTCTACATAAGCATTATTTTGGGAAATGTAAATATCATTCCCATTCTCTACTTTGCCTAGTAAACTCAATGATTCAGGAAGGCAGCCACCAAAAGATTTTTGCCTTTTATTTTGCCAAACCTAAAGCCAATCATGGCTGCAAGAACATTAAGGAATTGTAGAAAGGAGGTCTTAAATTTCCAATCCCAGAAAGATTCTGAGTTGCCACATTCTTGCTCTGCTTCTGGCTTTGGGATATCAGACTGGTATTTCCTGCTGCCTCCATCCACTTATCTTCCAGGAGGCATCTCACCCTCTACAGCCTAACCCAGTATATGAGAATCAGGGTTATCTGTGGAAAGGGAGAGATAAATCAAGGCAGTGGCTGCAATCACACAATCAAAGCTCCATGTAAAAAAGGACCAAAATTTCAATTATGCATTTGTGGTTGCCATCTGGACATTTTGAATCCCCCAGGCAATTGACCTCTTATACCATTGAATCACCAGAAAGGTACCACAATGTCTTTCTGATGATTAAAAAAAATCAAAAGATATAGATTGAAACAATTTCCTTAGTGCAACTTCCTAGATTCACCATCTAGGGAGCAGGCTATAGAATTTAGCCTTGCTTCTTTAAGAGATAAACCAAGCTCCCAAGAGAAAAATAAATTCAAACTGTAGTTTAAACAAAGAAAGAACATATAATATTTTTTCTTTCTTTAAACATTAAAATGCAATCATTCAAGACAATAAATTAGAGAGCTCTGTAGATCAGGTGATAGAGCAGCTGCCAAGTATATTAAACAAGAAAACATTGAAAAATTCAAACAAGAAAACTTCCAGGCAGACCACAAGATGGTACTGGTCTGCTGCAAAGAAACTATAAAAAGACTAAAGCAGAATTAAGATTACTGTTACAAGTCACAGAAAAATTCTAAATGGAAATACCTTCATCACTAGCTTATATGGAGAAGTAATGAACATTTACACTTTGAGACCTGAATTAGCACCACACAGAAGACCTTTAAAAGCATAATACATAAAACAAAAAATGTTTTACCTGTTTTTATTAAAATACAATTTTTCTAAGGTGACAATCCAGTACTTTTCTACCTAGACCTGCCAGAGATCAGAGGCTGTTGGGAATGATAGAAGATCTCTACTCATGGCCTGCTTTTGAAAGCTACCCGGAAAATGCAGTTAATGCATAATGTAGCTTCCTGCATGCTGAGATATTATGGACAATATGGGCATTGCATTGCTTCAAACATGTTTCTATGTACAATTTAAAGTGCTCTTTTTGAACTTTAAATCCCTGTATGACTTGGTTTCTATCTTAGGACAGTCTCCTCGGATTAGTTCTGTGTACTCATGGTTGTTGGAGGTGATTAGTTTAGTTTATTATTATTGATTAGCCATTAGGCCATATCAAGATGTTGGGGGTGATTGGTGCTCCTCATATAAGAGAGTTGAGAATTGAGAGGCACCAAAGATACTGACTTATTTATGTATTTATTTTTAATGATAGCTATGTCTCTGAATGGGTTGTTAACACTGAAACTAGCATTGTTCCACAAGGCTGCCAAGTTATAATTCTTCCATGGAACACTTGGAATTTGATGCATGATGTTGGGTTGTTGGGATTGAGAGCATTGGTGTCTATGGTTGTTAACTGTATCTATTTTGTCATTTTACACTGTTCCTTTTTGCACTGTTTTTTAAAATTTTGCATCTGTTTTAGATTACGCATGGTGTAAATTGTCATGAGACATTCAGGTTCAATCACATACAGGTAGAATGAATTAATGAATTAATGTACATTGCTAGATGCAGTGACAATGACCTTAAAGGACAGCTTGTACTATGGTCTATTTAATAGTACCTAGGTGTTACTTCTAATAGCCCAAGTGCCTACAGGAATATAAAAGAATTTAAGAATTCTTAGGTGATTAATTTAGATTTCTTGGAGGGAAAAAAATAGAAATATTAACAATCATTTGAAAATATTGAAAATACATGTATTTCAGTAGCTGTTTTCCCAAAAACTAATTTTGTGCCACAAGAAAATATCTTATTTTTTAACTTCACATGTTCTCAGTTTCTAGCTTGATAGTTTATTTTTATGTAAATCAGTCCTGCATATAGGGATCTTACTGGCATAATTTTAAAAATATAGTTGGTAAGCAATTCCTGTATCCAAAAGATTAAACACGTCCTATCAGCAATCTTTTGCTTAGGACGTCTTTGTCCTATCAGCAATCTTTCTGTTCATCTGTCTGAAACTGAGGATAAAAAACAGATACCTGCTGATTCATATTCAAGTGTGCCCTATTAACTGCTTCAGTATTTTGATTCAGAAATATTAGCTTACATAAATAATGCGTCAAAGGTAGTTTAGCTACTTTTTGTAAATGAGATACTTCCTTATTTGCAGTTCTTTAAGAGATAAAATACAATAATCATATAAGTGAAACAAGCATGACTTAATTACGTTTAGTAAATTTCTGCTGTAGTATGTGTGTGTGTATGTTTGTGTGTGTATATACTGTATATATGTATACACACACACACACACATAAATATGTATAATATTGGACACACCTTGCTGAAACATGCTATTCAGTACTGAACCATTAGTAACAAGAATAAGGCTAAACAAACTGGCTGTTCCCAAGGTACTGAGTAGCGAGATAAAAAATAATTTAATTGCACCTGTTAGCAAGGCCTGCAACTATGTACAGAATTCAATTCTGGAGTTTTAGATTGTATCTTGCTAATCTAAGTGTGTAGTGTTTAGGATCAAGCCTTCTATTATAGGTAGGCACATTCATTCTTCCAGTAATTTGGGAGTATCAAATAGCTCAGTTATAAATCTTACCTGGGAATGGTCCATGGGAAATTCTCCTGGCCTAATGTATAGTTCACGTTGAGAAAGGAAAGTAATAAATCCACTAGGATTCCAATTTTATTTCTCAGGCAAGAGGCAGGAGCTGGCATTGTAGAGCTGATGGTGCTACTGCTTCAGTGATCCTGGGCTTTGAGCCAGTTTGGGCAACTTCTGGGCCATTTGCTAAGTTACTTTATTTGTCATATGGGTTGTCCCTATGAGTAGGCACTTTGTTCTGACATTGTGACATTTGGTTCTGATACTGAAGCAAGATATTGGTGACCTGATCCATGGTCAATGGATTTGCCACAACTTCAAAAATCATAGGCTCAATTCTGTCATCTTGAATGCATATTGTTGGGTTTCTTAATACAACTTAAAATATATTTATAATGAAAAATTGTACATCAATATTATAAAAAAATCCAAATAAATAAAACAAACACTTTATTCCAGTTCTTATTTCAAGGACCAGATGTGCCTTTTTTTCTTTGTAGTATCTGGCTGACTTACTAACCAGACAAATCCATCTTTATGAATTATTCTTAACAATGAAAAGAATATAAAATATCTATAATATAAATAAAACATTTAAAACCACGTTTTCCTTTGAAAAAGAATGTGTTAAATGCACAGCATGATTCCATGCCTCACTTAAGTGATTCTGTTTTGTCTGTACCATAAAGAGTGTGCCTCTCTGATGCTTGAGTCACTTACTGAGCTTAGGTTTCCTGTGGTCAAGCAAGAAATCCACAATCAGTGAGATATTGTTATTTAAGACTGTAGGGAATAGTTATAATTAAGGTCTCTACATTTCTTTGAGGGAAAAAAAAATCGTTTCTTAAATTTGAATATTTCCAGTTAGTATACTAAAGGATGGACAAGATAACTACCCATCTTCTCCTCTCTAAAATAAATGAATACTTCTTCATGTTTATTAATTGTATGTGTGCAAAACAAATGAATCACTCTGGAATTGAGTTCATTATGTTACATTTCAGTTTTCTTCAAATTAAGTAAGTTAGAAATAAGCATTCGACAGATATTGAACAAAGACTTTTCAGGTCCACTGTAGGAATGCTGTACTGTGGGGCGGGGGGGGGGGGGGAGATCCTTTAAACCCTAATCAGACATGTATTCACATGAGTTTCAGTGGTTGTGAAAATAGAAAATATCTAGTAACCGGGTCACATGTCTTGTGAAATATATCTGTTTGTAGATATTCCTGTAAATATTCTGAAGAAACCTGAATAATAGACTTTTTCATTCTAGCATAATTAAGTGAATATTCAGTTAACTGTAAATAAATCAGCAAATCACAGAGTGCTCATGGTCAGCCAAATATTTTTGAGAAGCAGAGGAATATATTATGAATCAGCACAATATTGTATAATCATCCATGGTAAAATAAAAAGAGAACATTCAAATACAGAATCAGACTTCATTTAAGGATTCATTTTTTTCCACAGAGCAATATATACAGATAGAGTTGTATTGGCCTATGCAAACCTTTAAAGGGGAAGTTCACTTTGATAAAGATTCACATGAAATATTCCCTCAAAGCTGTTCCAAAAAGCCATGTGGTTGCCTCATTTCCAAGAGTGAAGCAAACTTGCAATGTTGCTCTGCTTTGTTCTGCTTTGCAATCTCTCTCAGTTTCTTCAGTGGCACTAGCTACTTAATTTCTTCCAGACACTCACAAAACCTTGGGGGAAAACATGTCTTTTGTCACCTTCAGCACAACTTGCTGCAATCTTTGGTGAACAGGGTGGAGAACAAGCCTTCTGCTTTCTCCCATACATTCTGTGTAAGCGAGCAGAAGCCTTTTCTGGTTTTGCCAAATGAAAGGAGATGGCAGAAAGAAGCTTCATGTTAATACAATTTTCTTCATGTTTTACTGAAGAAAATCATGTTGCTGCTTTGCTTCAGTGAAGAATTACATTGCCTCCACTGTTCAAATTTCTTAGTCATAGTAAACCTGGGTTATCTTTCATGGGTGTAATATACAAATAAATTTTGTGTCTTTGTGAGTGCATAGCTCCATACTATTCTTATGTATTGGTTCCTCATGCAGTTGCTTACATCACTGAGTAAGTATTAGAAGTTTAAAAGAATGGCCCTACAATATGCAGTTAAATACTTAAATTCGACTGGAATATCTTTTGTTAGCTTATATCCTTTTTTCCTTTCCTTTCCTATAGCACTTATGGCATACAAAAATACATTATAAGGACAAATATGCATTATGAACTCAACATGCTGGGAGAGTGGGACCTGCACCTAGGAAGCTGATTTTGAATGGGAAAAAATGATGAGAGGAGAAGCAGCATAAATCCCTAAGCCCCAAGCTGATGCTGAAGTAATTTGCAATATATATTTTAGCTCCTTCAGGTGCCATTTATTTTTTCCAACTTCAATATAATTTTAGTTCCTTTGAGTTGCATTTATTAAATCAGAAAATGAAATTTAATCTGATTGGGCCATTAAAGTAAATTAATTAAAGATATTCAAATAATCTAACTTTAAGGATTGGAGGACAGAACAGATGAATTTTCCACCACCATCCTACCAACTGTTTTATTTAAAAACACCTGTTTTTCAAAATTCATACAAATTTTGTATGGGAACTGCCACAGCAAACTATAGTCACATATTACCATTACCCAAATCTTCTTCCCAAAGATACTGAGAGCTAATTGAGCTTAAATAATGTGACATACAAATTTTTATGTGTGATTTCTCATCTCTTATTTGGCTGATATTTAAGAAGATAAGGTAACCAAGACAATTTAGATTCTAAACCCAATAAAGATGAAATATAGCAAGACAAAGCATGTTCATCTGTGCTGCAAAGATTGCAGCAGGTGTGGGTTGTTAAACAAAAACCCTTGATGTTTTAATGTTGTGCTCCTCCACAGCATGTTTTTCTGTTCTGTGGTAGATGACAAGTTAACCAAATTTCACATTTAAGAATTGAGCATTTTTAGCAGCTTTCCTGAAGCAGGAAAAGCAGACTTGATCCCTCCCCCTTATGGTTTTTGTGGCAGGTTGAAGTGCCTGGATGAAGGAAAGTGGCTGAGTCTGTGCCAAGGTCAAGATCACAAGCACATTGGCAGAAAGGTGAAAATGCTAGAATGTACCTACAAAATGGCATATATATTTCCTGGGTATAGAATATAAAAAGATCTAGGAAGAACAGAGGGGGAGAGGTGGTACTGCAGATACTGCAGGACATGCTGCTGGAGAGGATTCACCAGCTAAACATGGAGTGGAGTCCAGATTCCAGTCCTGAGATGAGGAAGAAGACTGGGAAGAAAATCCTGGACAGGCTTGTGAAAATGTGGAAAGACCAGACAATGGACTGTGTTGTGTCTAAGGAGATGCATATACTAGACAGCAGAACTTCAAGAGTTAAAAGCTTTGTTTGGCAGCAAGGTGGCTAGGAGAAAATTCATAGATATTTCAGTATCAGTAATTGAGATGAGGAGGGGGAAAAAAAGCACAAGCAGAGAGTGAGGGAAAGACAGTTGTGAGGATGAAAATGCAATAGGTTACTTCCTATATTGTATGTCTACATACTATTCTCTATGTACTAGGTTTTGTAAATAATACTTTTCACCTGTATATTACTTCACATTACTTTATCTTATTGTCCAGAACAAAATCCCTCCTTTGTTTAAGCGATGGATGTGTGTCTCTATGATCTCCTATGACCTACCTTCTAAACACTTTATACAAAATGATAAAAAATCTGATAAAACACTCAGATTAAACTTCCCTTTCTGTTGCAATTCAGTTGAAAGTAATTTATTTGGTTGGGGGCTTTCTTTCAATTATAAACACAAATTTAGAAGGAATTATTTTTATTAGGCTAATAGTCATGATAAAAAGAGTTAATACTCCACATTCCTGCCTACTGAAATCCTAACAATTATCAACACTCCTCCCAGCCTTGCTATTTTTTTAGCACATTAAGTGCAAAAAACCAAAAACAGTTAACATTAGTTTGGCCTTATATGTATTTGTGCATGTGATTATTTCTAGTGTTTTCTAAAATTCAAAAGTATCAGTGAAATGCCATAAAAATAAGAGTCACCATGCATACATTTACATCAATATTGTTTTTATCAATGCATAGATCAGTAGTTCTATGAATGCATATTGATGATGAAATGCGTATGTTCAGATTAGTAGGTATCATAAATATTCTCCTCAGCAATGGAATGAATGGTCAAATAAAAATATTAAAACAAAGGAACAGGAACATCTAAAAAGCAGAACAGCAAATCAAAACCAAAGTAAATTAGTTAGATGGTAGACTTTTTGAAAGTGAGATATCAGATCAACCAAGCAGGCTCAGAGCTCCTGAAATGGGTTTCCTGAAGGATCCCATCAGAGTGCTGATGTGTTTATTATCAGGCTAAGCAGATATTCCATTAATATGAGCTTAAAAAATCAAAGCAGAACCAAAATTCTGTTTTTATTTCTGTTTTCATATTTAATGAAAATATGACATTTTCAAGTTTATGCATTTATTACTGTGAAATACATATCTTTATCAGTAATATAGTGAACCTGTTTGCTAGTTACAAAAAAGGCAAACTCTAGAAGCAAAAATTAAGGAACTTCATAAATATTGTCATGTATAGGATTGTGGTGTGACATCTTTAAAATAGCTTTATCGTCGGGAATTATGAAATGTTGTTTCTAAGAGCTGGATAAAAATAAATTAGACATCCTGGTTACAGCATTTCAGCTTCACATGTTTATGAACAAATTTGGTAGACATATTTTGAACTATAGTCCAATCCATGAAGGAATTAAATGATCTCAAAACCCCATAAGATCAAAAGCCCACAGACAAGGCTTTATGAATACATAAGTAATCAAAATCCTTCAGGTGAAATGAAAACTAACAGGATTATTCATCCTTGATTACCTGTTATCAAAAATATTTCTATTCTTCCTTACATCGTGCCAGTACAATGTGCATCAAGTGTCTTGGTAGTCAGTTGGATCCTAAGTGATCTGTCACCTACTGACCGAGTTTTCCTTAATAACAAAACTGGCTATAAGAGTCTCCATAATCAAGAAATATCATCAAGATAACTGGGTTTATGTAGAACATTTACCCTGTAATCCTTTTGAGGTGGCTAAACAAGCCAACATCCTACCCCACAACAGAAATAATGACTGCTTCATAAATGAAATTCAGTGGATGAGGAAAAGGAAAATAACAAAAAGCCATCCAATTGTAGAAGACATCTAGTTAGAAAACAAGCCTGTGCCCTGTGATGTGTGTGATCAAGATAGTCAAGTATGAAGAAGAATTAAAGAACAGCTTGAATATTTTCTTGAGGTGGGCAACTACTGAAGCTGCAGAAGAATAATCCAGAGGAGAAAGAAGCAACATATACTGTATATCCATTCTGTTAATTCACTCCAGGCTTTTCTGCAGAGCAGCCTTCAGCTGCTTGTCTCCTGTGTGTAAATCAGCTGGATTTAAGCCAGTTTAAGAACATTTGTATCGGAATTTCAACCCTTTCCTCAATTTTGGCCACAAAGATGGCAGGATGTTATGCCCAGACAAGAATAAACACAACAGGCAGTGTGGATTGCACTGCTTCTTCTCCCTTTCTACCTATGCCAGAAAAGCAAGTGCCAATTGTTTTCCCTTCAGTGGGCATGTCTTTTAAGGACTGCTTAAAAACAAAACCAAAAATGGTTCTTGTTGTCCTTTGGGCTATATGAAGAAACGTAGTGGGATTCTTGTCAATTTCACCCAGATTAAAACCAAACCAAGCAAAGAAACTGCTAGCATTCACCATTACACTGCTCAATATATCACCCCCACAATGAAAAGCTCAGCCTTTAATGGCAGGCAGTTCAGGAACCCAGTGAAAAATGTCCTTCAAAGGCAGAAAGCAAAGACTGCTAGGTGTGCCCACCAGAGGACACACTAGACAATTGGAACAGATGGAATGAAGCACAGCACATGGACCAGATTGTCCTATTTGCATCAACAGAGAAGGAAAAATACTACTCTTATGTAGAATCAGAAAACTTGGATAGAGGTTAATTTTCTAGGAGGGCAAGGATGGGTGGAAGAAGATATAATTTACTTCAAAAATGATAGAAAACATGATTTTGTTCAGGGGCAGTAAGGAAGTATGGATAAACCTTTAGTCAATCAGAACATAGAAAATGTTTTAAAGATGGTGCCCCAAATAGATGGTGTACTTATACAATGCTGTTGCTGTTTGAACGCTATTTTGCAGTGCATCATAGAATGCCTTTGGGTACCAGAGTACTTGCAGGTACCTCCTTTAATAGACTTTTAATTAGTACTTTATTCATTATTTAATTTTTCCTTGGTTTTTTTTTTTAAATGTTAGCTGATAATTGTTCATTTATTAAAACATTTATTTGCTTGCTTACTTACTTGCTTGCATGCTGTGGCTTATATGCCACTCTAATCCAGGAGACTCTTAGTGGCTAATCCACCCAATAAAAGCAATAGAAAACAAAACAAAACACAAAAACAGATAATGACATCCATCTCAATGCACCTACACTCCAGGAGTCACAAAGTTTTCCATCTTGTCTTCAGATGCTTTATGGAACTGCCACATCTTAATGGATCTTCAGAGAAGTAGCCTGACTATCTGGAAGTAGCATTAGTTTCCAATATAACATTATTTGAAAGAATGCTTCTAGTATATAGGGCCATTATTCGATTAAAACAAAATGTAGCTGCAAACTAGTACTTTATTTGGAAGTATGTCCACCTGCCAAGAAAAAGAAACCAAGATAAAATAGGATGACAAAAACAGAATTTAACAACTGCATTAAACTAGTTCAAGAAGTCATCTATTAATTTGGTGTGGGGTTCCTGTTTCATGCTGATCACACATACATACTGGCTTGATTTACAAGGGATTTATTGGAGCAGTCCAATACAAAGGCAGACAGAAAATCAGCTGTGCAAGCATATGCATGCCACGGCAATGATAGAGGACAGCAAGTCAGATGGAGCACAGGTGCAGAGAGGAAAATGTAGTCCAATGAAAGAGTCAATTGTCAAGGAGGTTGGTCAGCTGGTCCAAGCCAAAGAGCTGAAGTCAGGAAGCACGGGCACAAGAATACAGTTCTGGGGTTGGCAAGTTGTTCCCAATAAAAGGCCAGCTTCTAGTTGCCACTTTTCAATGGACTAAATACAGGTATGGCTGAGTTTTACAGGTCCTACTTGGCTCTCCAAAGCTGATTATATGTCCTAGAACTAGGAGTTCTGCCAGAATCAGGCCCCTGGTCACTTGATTCCTCCCATACCTATCCTGTTGATTTTCTGCTGAGTCGGTTCCAGGTTGCTGATTGTCTGCTGAATTCCAAGGAAGACATCTTGATGGATCAGGCCCCTCAGGCTCAGCCTCTGACTGGAGTCATCCAGTCCATAACATGAGGTGTCACAAATATATTGACAACCTTCTAATATACATCATCACCCTAGGCAGAGCCACTGATTCTATGGAAGTCTTGAATTGGTGTCTGGAGGCTGTGACGATGTTTTTTTATCCTGAAAAAAGCTTAGAACAAATTTTATCATAATAGAATTGTTAGTAGACATCAAGGCACTCTGATGACATTGGTCCTGGTAGTTGCACTGTACTGGATCATGTTCCCCCTCAAATGAGGTTGTTCATGATTTGGGAATGCTCCTGGACTCATGAATCCAACTTAAACTGCAGATGGAAGTTATGGCTAAAGGGGCCTTTGCCCAGCTTCAGCTGGTGTGCCGGTTACAGCTCTACCTAACCAGGATGCCCTGATCTCAATAATTCATGCCTTGATCACCACTTAATTGGACTGCTTCAATGTGCCTACATGGGGCTGCCTTTGGAGACAGTCCGGAAGCTTCAGCTGATATAGAATTTGGTGGCAAGTTTGTTAGCAGAATTACACCTATATTAAAGTTGTTGTGTGCCAGGCCCAATTCAAAGTGCTATCCTGAAAGTTCTAAAGAACACACCACCAGGGTACATCAGGCAATGGCTTGCCTGAATTGAATATGACTCTCTGACCTAGTCATAGAAGGAGGTTCTGCTGAAAGTTATCTGTCCTCATGAGTTTTGTGGTGAAATGGCAGACATTCTCTGTAATAACCGTCACCCTATGGAATAGTCTCCCCTCTCAAATAATACATAAAGCCTTTGCTTTTATTGATTATGGACATCATTCTATCATCATCATCATCATCATCATCATCATCATCTTTTTGTTGATGCAGCCTAGAGTCTTTTGGGGTTTGGGCAGTTTATAAGTACTAAAGAGCTTTCTGGAGTGTGGATGGTGGGAAGCACTTCAACCCTTTACCTTCTGATAAACTAGCTCATTGCCATGGCAGACATTTTGTGAGAGCATCCATAGCATGCTTACAAAGTTCTAAGGCTGTCTACTAGCTTAAAAGTTGCCTATTCATGATACATTTTATCCCATAATATCATTGGAGGACTTCTGCCTGTGCTAGTTCATATGGATGTTACTATTATATGACAATATGGGAATTAAGAGTGCTAGGAACTGTTCTGAACACACACTCAGAATTCATGTATCTTAGTCAGAATGTAAAATATAACTTCATGAATTAGCTAGTGTACAAAAAGCTGCTATGCATAGATTATGTAGACTTTGGTGCATATACCAACATATACTATAGCAATATACAGCAGAAATTTCAGGACACTGTATTGTGCATTGAATTGTAGCAAACTAAAACATAAATCGATTGAACCAATATTACAGAAGTCTTTTAATATTATATAATATATGGTGATTCTGGAATATTATAATATTCACTATTTTCCTAATTTAGTACAGAGGACAAATGTATATACTATATTCAAGCAGCTCACATTCATATATTAGGTCTAATTGCAACTTTTTGCTGTCTACCGAATATGCAGATGCAGAAATATTATTCTCCCCTAATGGAAGAATGAATACCACAAAATGTGTAAGGAGCAATATTGCTTTAATGGGTAGACTAAGCAATATTTCCATACTGCTATGGGGAAAAACAAAACTTGTTTTTTTTCCCCATAAATGTAATACAAAATTTGAAGAGTATTCTATATTGGGACTAATGTATTTAGAGATGCATGCTTAATATAAATCCAAAGATGTAAAGTTTTCAGGGACACATAGTTTCAGAGTAGGTGGTGTACAGAGTAGGTGGTGTACTATTGAAATAAATAGATTTTAAAAATGTCATTTATAATGTGAATCCAGATATAAATTATCCTATAAACAAAAACAAACAAACAAAAATCAACCATTTCTGTTTGTTATAACTTTGCCAGGATCCAGACATTCTACCTATAAGCTTCCAGTTTTCAAAATAAGTTGTCCATTTTAATTTATCTTCATTCTGCACTTGCTTGTTTGGCATTTAGTTACTGGCAAGCGTAGTAGAAAAAAACCCAAAATCATCTGAGTCTCCTGATTGGCTGGCCCTGGCTCATGAATAATTTGGCAATTCTGAACCAATAAAGAAATCTGCTGGGAGACTGCAGTCTGGCTTGTCATTAAATGTACTTGCATCCAGCTCCTTTCCCCCTTTCTTTTCACTGTCCAACAGGTTTTGTGCAAAGTGTTTTACAACCCATGATTCACAACATTTAACATAAAGCAGCAGCGAGCCTTAAACAAATTAACAGCAACAACAATAATGCAATCTCTACTCACAGACAGAACAGTAGGTTTGTTACAAGGTGACCAAACAGGAATGGGGTGATACAGGAAGAATTCTTTTGTGGGGAAGGGGAAAAAAAAAATCTTTGGACTGTGGTAGGATAGAAATGTGAGAAACAAACAAATGGGATATCATTATGAAATAAATTGTGATGAAAATCATCTGGACAATATTATTGTTGCTGTTATTCTACAATAGGTATCTGTTAACATTCATTGATAGCTGAATTAAACACATATTCTGCATCCAAGATAACTATATAATGTGTGTGTGTGTATGTTAGTATGTGCATATATATAATATTTGTATGTGTGTGTGTCTTCAAGTCAGTGTTGACTCCTGGCAACTACCTGGACAAGTCCCTGCAATTTTCTTAGCAATGTTTTCAGAAGTGGTTTGCAACTGCCTTCTTCCTAGGGCTGAAAGAGTGTAACTGGCCCAAGGTCACCCAGCTGGTTTCTTGTCTAAGGCAGATCTAGAACTGATGGTCTCCTGGTTTCTAGCCTGGTGCCTTAAGCATTACACCAAACAGTCTGTCTCTATGTGCACATATATAATGGAATTTTAATCACTGAGTAATTTTTCAGCATTATGTTTCTGCTTATAAACACATTCTCAAACAAGGATCCTGCTGAATTCAAACTGATCCCAACTATGCACAGAATAACTTCTTAGCTGTAAGCTTCTAGATAACTAGAAGTAACGGATTATAATTTTAAGAGTAAGTGTAAACAGGCAAAAGAGGCAGATAGGTTTGGGGTCTGTTTTTCTTTTTAATGAATGCTGGTGGTGATGATGATGATGATGATGAAGAAGAAGAAGAAGAAGAAGAAGAAGAAGAAGAAGAAGAAGAAGAAGAAGAAGAAGAAGTTAATATTTTCAAAGAACAAAATTGGACGAATTGGATTATTGCATGGAGATGTTGTTGGAGACCTTTGGATTATAAATTCTGGAATTCCAAAAATCCCCTGGAGCAGGGTTTGTCAACCTTGGTGACTTGAAGAAGTGTGGATTTCAACTGCTTCAAACTGCTGTAGGAAGAGCATTACAGCACGCAAGAGTTAGTGCCCTCCAAAATTTGGAGACAGTTATGTAATTTAGGTATCTCGCTGGCTTATAAAAAAAGGCTTGACTGCTCAAAAAAAATGTTCTTAGGTAGAACAGACTAGTCCTGCTGGACTTCCAGGTCTTTGATATGCTGTTTAAATTCACTAAGTGCACTCTCATAGCCCATCATTAGGAACACCTCCCAAGTTTATAATTAATTATAAAGAATCCTTCCGATGAGAAAATACTTTTGTTTTAATTAAAAAAAAAAACAAGATAAAATTTTTAAAAATTGGACACTAGAGGGAATTAAAGATTTCAGTTAAAAGAGAAGAACACATAAGCTTGACTAACAGTTACAGAATAGCACATAATATTTTAACACTGGAAATATTTAAGTATACTTTTGAAAAAATGGAGTTAGAAATTGTTATTAATAATATTAACAGCGATATCTTCCTGTATGGATGGACTGTGTCTAAAAGATGTTATGGAGGAGGAACAAGTTTTATTAGACAAGACAGAGACTGAGTTGAAAGCAGATTTACAAATTTTGCTGACTGAAATGATGATGCTTTATGCATTTGTTCATAGATAAGAAATGGTATATGGGAAGAAGAGATCATTTGCTGTAATTTAAAAGGAAGTGAAAAGTTACTAACATTGTTTATACTTGTTGGGATTTACTTCTTTATATGTTTCTTTTCTTCTTTACTATATTCTTATTTTTCTTTTCTTTTTTTCTTTCTATTTTTTATGTCTTTCCTATTTTTTTCCTTTTGTACTTTTACTCTTTCTATTTTTCTAACTTTCTTACAGTTTGTATTAGTTTTTATTGTTGTAATTATAATCTTTAATAAAATCACTTGAAAAAAAAGTTCCTCATAAATTGGAAAATTCCAGACTTTGGGATTATTATTGAATAATTCATTACCATCTGTAAACCTTAACTACCTCCCAAGAACCTATACTTATATCTAACCAAAAAGGAGTTCCATGAATACAACATACAAACTAAGATACCTGCAAATATACTGTGTTTCCAACAAAGGAAGGACAATATTCTATCTTTTGCAAAAGTGTTCTTCTGTCAAATAGACCTGATTCATTTCTGTGATTAATCTGGTTTATAAATCATAAGAAATGTATTAAATATTCCTCAAAACCTAAGCCATTTTTATGTAGGATCTCCAATTTTCTACTTCAGACTTCTTGAATATTGTGTCAATTTTATTGTATTTTAAATTAAAAAAAAAACTTTAAAACTTTTTCCTTATTTACATATTCTTGCTCCTGATTTTAAACAAATTTGCTGTTGAAATATGGTGGTACTGTTGGAGAGGCCTTCTAGAGTTATCATTATCTAAAGAACAGACAGATTGAGCATTGTATTTGTGAAATTATATCCTATATTACTGTAGCATAGACTGGAGTGATTGCATCATAATCTGGCCCTAATTTAATACCCCCAAAACAGAGCAATAGTAGTACAGAAGTAGTTGTTCCAACATGCAAAGGAATTAAAGATTAAAAAAAAAAAGATGAAATACTTTGTAAATGATGTCTTTTATGGGACCGCTGGCACTTCTTTCCTTAGTGTCTGATCAACATCTCTAGTTCAAACAGCCTTCTTGAGCTGATATCATTTTGAGAACACATCAAAAGCACAATCAGAAACAGCTGCAATGACATTCCCTGGCTTAAAAATTATTGGTGTGATTGGGCAATCAAAGCCCTTTTTATGTGTGCAGTGGTTTCAACACACATTAAAAAGTGATGGAGGTTTGTTCACCTGGTCACACCTACCATTCTG
Source organism: Liasis olivaceus (assembly GCA_030867105.1). Classification (NCBI taxonomy): domain Eukaryota; kingdom Metazoa; phylum Chordata; class Lepidosauria; order Squamata; family Pythonidae; genus Liasis; species Liasis olivaceus. The sequence goes on along the minus strand of CM061354.1, from coordinate 32,746,185 downwards.
AAGTTAATGACCATTGACTTGAATGCATCTGAGTGTAATGCAACTGCAGTGAAGAGAGATCATCTCTTTACAAATGGCTGCCTTGGGGACATAGTCATAAAGTATCTATATCTAGCTCAAGTGAAAGATGTCCATGGGATTAATAGGGATGGAACATATGGAAAAATTGGTGTAATGATATTTCAGTGCAAATTCTGTACCTGAAATAGAAAGAAATATATCATTCCCTTGCTATTGATAATTGTACAACCCAACCATAAAGCTGGAATACCAAGTTATAGTTTGTCTTATCATTGGTGCAGCAATATGAAAGATGATACTGGAATTAATAGTGCTCTTCCACAAAAAAATAGAGCTTGAGCAAAATCCATGTACACATTCAATTTGTTTCTCCTAAATCTATATAGAACACTGCCAGCTTTACAAGGTTACCCATCTCCATAAATATGACTTACCAACTGCCTTATAAATTGTTAACAGTCTGTAAAGCCTTAGTTTGCAGAACCCCTAAGGACCCTGAACAAATACAGACTCGAAGAATTGTAAATCATTACTTTACTGGAATTGCACACAAGAAAGAACCAGCCAGCTGCATTACTTATTTATTTATTTGAGGAAACATTTTTCTGAGAATTTCTTAACTCACGCAGAAAATCTCAGGGGGGTAAATAAGACATATAAGGGTCAAATATTAAAATAAACAACACAGAACTAGTTCAGAGCTTCAATTTCTTACCTTTTAAACCTGCATTAATCTTGAGTTGCCATTGATTTCATAACAGACATGGGTTCAATGGATTTATTAGATGATCCCCGGTGTGTTCTCATGGAACTTCTTTTGGATTATTGATATATATTGAAATTAATGTATTTTGGCAATCTCACAGGTTACTTCTCTGAGAGCTAGCTATGTAGTGGATTTACAAATACTCTGTGGGATATCCATAATTCCCTTGGCCACAGAGTGATGTAGCTACTGCTGGTTCCCACAAAGCATTTCTAGTCATTTTTTTCCCCCAGATCCATATAGTAATGAAGCTGATAATGTCAAAATTATCTCATTTCTAATCCTATGTTTCTTCAGTTCTATAGTTCATAAACAAAAACAAAATCCCATCAAAAATTCACAACATTAATCAGGCCTTGCTTATGGCCACTCATGTCTCGGTCACTTCCTGCTTGGATTACTGCAATATGTTCTACATGGGGCTGGCCTTGAAAACCACCTGGAAGTTACAACTTGCCCAGAATGCAGCAGCACACAAAATGTTGGGTGCCCTCTAGTTTTGCCCACATTACGCCTCCTGCTCCATGAGCTGCACTGGATCCCAGTTTCCTTCCAGGTACAATTCGAGGTGCTGGTTATTACCTTTAAAGGCCTACATGGCATGGGAACAGCTTATTTACGGGACCGCCTCTCCCTACGGACATCTGACCATCTTACCAAATCACACTCCTAGTGCCTTCCCTTCATTGTTGCCATCTTACAGGGCCTAGCAAGCATGTCTTTTCTGTGCCAGCCCCTGCCCTTTGGAACCCCCTTTCCCCTGAGGTTTGGCAGTCCACCAACCCTTTAACCTTCCAAAAAGCACTTAAGAGCTGGCTTTTCCCCCAAGCACTGGGATAGAGTGAGATTGGTGGGATAAACTTGTTGTGGGCTGCATGGGAAAGTTTAACTGTGGAGCCAGGTCTTTTTTCTTTTAATGTTTTTACATTATGGTGGATAGATATTGTTTTATTTTTGGGTTGTGAGTCACCCAGAGTTTGGTTCAAGATGGGCAGCTATATAAATTTTTAAATAAATAAATATGCTTCTACCACAAATCTTCTGTACTCAGGTTTTCATTTTGTTTTCATCTGTAACCAAGAAAGATACTGTATCTGCATTCAGTCTAACATGTTCTAGTGTTTTATATATTTTTTCTAGTTCTTCCTTCCCTCCACGTCCCACAATGCTCAAACTATCGCACAATTGCACTCATTTCACATACTAGCAAGGTTATGCTCAAAATCCTACAAGCTAGGCTTCAGCAGTACGTGAACCGAGAACTACCGGATGTACAAGCTGGGTTTCGAAGAGGCAGAGGAACTAGAGATCAAATTGCCAACATTCGCTGGATCATGGAGAAAGCACGAGAGTTCCAGAAAAGCATCTACTTCTGCTTCATTGACTATGCAAAAGCCTTTGATTGTGTGGATCACAACAAACTGTGGCAAATTCTTAAAGAGATGGGGATACCAGACCACCTTACCTGTCTCCTGAGAAATCTGTATGCGGGCCAAGAAGCAACAGTTAGAACCGGTCATGGAACAACCGATTGGTTCAAAATAGGGAAAGGAGTACGACAAGGCTGTATACTGTCCCCCTGCTTATTTAACCTATATGCAGAGTACATCATGAGAAATGCCAGGCTGGAAGAATCACAAGCCGGAATTAAGATTGCAGGGAGAAACATCAATAACCTCAGATATGCAGACGATACCACCCTAATGGCAGAAAGTGAAGAAGAACTAAAGAGCCTCTTGATGAGGGTGAAAGAGGAGAGTGCGAAAGCTGGCTTGAAACTCAACATTAAAAAAACTAAGATCATGGCATCTGGACCCATCAATCCCTGGCAAATAGAAGGGGTAGAAATGGAAGCAGTAACAGACTTCATTTATTTGGGCTCCAAGATCACCGCAGACGGAGACTGCAGCCATGAAATTAAAAGACGCTTGCTCCTTGGGAGGAAAGCTATGGCAAACCTAGATAGCATATTAAAAAGCAGAGACGTCACCTTGCCGACAAAGATCCGCATAGTCAAAGCTATGGTTTTTCCAGTAGTAATGTATGGCTGTGAGAGCTGGACCATAAAGAAGGCTGAACGCCGAAGAATTGATGCCTTTGAACTGTGGTGCTGGAGAAGACTCTTAAGAGTCCCCTGGACTGCTAGGAGGTCAAACCAGTCAATCTTAAAGGAAATCAACTCTGATTGCTCATTGGAAGGATTGATAATGAAGCTCAAGCTCAGATACTTTGGTCACCTAATGCGAAGAGAGGACTCTTTGGAAAAGACCCTGATGCTGGGAAAGATGGAAGGCAAAAGGAGAAGAGGACGGCAGAGGATGAGATGGCTAGATAGCATCACTGAAGCAATGAGCATGAAATTGAGCAAACTCAGGGAGGCAGTGAAAGACAGGAAGGCCTGGCGCAATATGGTTCATGGGGTCACGAAGAGTCGGACACGACTTAACGACTAAACAACAACAACAACTTACCACTCTAGTCCACATATTTCTGACCTGGCTTTTCCAGCATGCCTTTCTTATTTGATACATTATCTTAGTCTTCCTTTCTGGGGAATATTGGTGCCTGAGGTATTTGTGATTACATATATTCTTAGGTATTTGTTTTTATCTTATTGTTAAATCAGGCATATATACTGCTCACAGTCTGTTATGATTGTTATACCCTATAAGCCCAGTATGCAAGTACATAAGTAAGTAAAAAAGTACATAAATAGATAATTTTGTGATTCAGAAAACCTCACACTTACTCATTACCTTTAATCAAATATGTAAAACTTTTTCACATTGCCAGAAAACATATAGAATGAACATAGAAAGGAGATGCAATAAGATGGCATTCATTCTCCCTGATTCCACTGTAACTGTATGGAAGCTCTGTGTAAAAAGTTCTACTTGATTTAATGTTTTATAAGCAGAGATGGTGTGGAATTTGGCAGGACAAAGTATATGATCCCAGAAACTCTCCTTACAATCATTTTGAAAATCTAAATCATGTGGAAAAAGTCTTCTGATTTCTGAGGATTGAAAAATGACCACTGTGTGGAGAGTAGCAATAGACAATCAGCATACACACAATTTCAACACAGTAAAACTGAAACTACAAAACAGAAAATAACAGGAGATGTGGTTTTACCTCAACATATCAAATTAGCAGAATAAGAGATTAGTGAACAGTCACTATAATTTTATTGATCAGAAGGTGAGAAGTTGATTTTTCAGGTTCAGATGCAATACTTCAGGTCATGGGACATAAGAAAATTTTAAAATCAGTATATGTCTGTTGGGAAGATATAAGTAATTTGAGATTTCCTATCAGTCACTCTGTGTGTTTGTATGTGTGCATGTATGTACGTATGGGTATGTTCTATCTATCTATCTATCTATCTATCTATCTATCTATCATCTATCTCACAGACTAATTTCTCAGAAAAAGCAGAAAATACCAGAGACTATGTGTAGCAGAGATGTTAAAACATATGTAATTCTATCTCACCAGTTGAAGCAAGAAGCTAATATTAGCATGTGATCATCACTTTTATATGCACATGCAATGATTTATATTGTTTTTATTATCACAGTCATTGCTAAATCTAATAAATAAAATACTAACAACTGCAAAGAAGAGGAAGAAGAAGCCATTCTAGGATGTCATCCTGATTAAACAAAATATAAGCAGCACACATCTAATAGGTCATAAGCATCACCAAGTACAATGACTTTTACTTTAAAATAAGCATCCGTACAATTGCACTGTTTTCTTGGATACACACGATGGACATATACAAGAAAGTGCCTTAAATGTATATCTTGTACAAGCCCAACATGTGTGAAAAGCACTGCCTCAGTACTCACTTAATTGCACAGACTTAATGGCTCATCCATCTGTTCAGAAACAAATAGCATTAGGATCATAAAGTATTTTGTTGATGCCTATAAAAATAATTCAATAAGCAAATCAAATTAGATGGGCACATTTAAAACACACACACACACATACACACACACACCCATACACAGTTACCACAGTGTGATTTTAAACTTTGAGAATTCATAAAAAGGAACAAGAGGGACCATTGGATGTGTGAAGTAGGACAGTCCATTTAATTTCAGACTACTTAAACACATATTCTTCTGGGATTTTGAACAGAGATTTCAGCTGGTTTACTTTACACTAAAAAGAAAAGGGATAAAAAAAAAAAAAATCCACAGGCTTGAAAACAGGCAATAGCTGCCACATAGTGATACAGGATTAGAGAAGCAGATGAGTTCAAAGCTTGGCATGTGAAGTGTGTTACCACAGTGTAGGCTGTCAAGCAAGCCGGGAAGACTTGAAATGAACCACTCCAGATAAAAACAAAACTATTAGATGTTTATGAATGGGTGATGGGAGTTATTTATGTATTGTTTTTGGCGTCTTTTTATTTCCTTATGAATTTCAAATGGAATCCTGGCCTGATTTTCTCTAACCTGTCTTAAAGAGACGGAGATATAAGTTGCAAGCCACAGCTTCCCTTCTATGCTGAAAGATGACAGAGTTCAATAAAAACAATTATTTCAAAGTCTCCATCTCATCTATTATTAAACTTCTAAAAAGAGTTTTAATTTCTTCTGCAATTACACTGTGGAATGTTATACTTGAGCAGGAAAAATAAAGTGTCTGTGTGTTTATAATTCTTAGGGGTTCACATGTATAATAAATGCTACTATTTAATGATCTAATGACATCCTTCTTCCTATCTCTAAATTGGAAAAGGTTGATTCTGTAAATAAAGCACAATTAGCTCCAGGTTGGTCCTAAAGGATATAGGATAAAATATTCATGCTTCATAGAAAATGTAGTAGAAGTGTGGATTATCTGTGATAGCATCCATGCAGAAATTTTGCAAATATTCAGTAGCAGGCAGTGATTAACACTTTTTCCTTATAGATACCCACATTTTATTTATTTATATATATATATGGGTATCTATAAGGAAACACATATACATATACATACATACACACACATGTTAATGATATTATGTTTCTAATATATATTAAAATGATTATATTCATATAACTTTGATTCTACTGATTATTACAAAGTCTATTATACTGGCCAACCAAATATTTGTGCTTTGTCAAGATAAATGGGCATCTCATGATTCCTTTGATCCCACCCACTAATCAGTTGCAGCTAATTTTCATCTAACTTTTTATTTCAAAGTGACAGAAGAGTAAAGCCCATGTGAGAACAAATTTAATCTTTGCAAGCTTAAGAATTAAATCAGACTGACATATATCATAATGTGCCTAGAATTATAAATACATCATTTCTATATTTGTATTATTTGTGTTTAACTCTGGTTCCTCCAAACATCCGGAGTACTCATTTCACAGTAAATTAATATTTATATAATTCTGCACACTACTTTTCTTGCTGGTTTTTACTGCAGCATTCAATAATTTTAATTAAGTATTAAATAACAGTGCTCTTTTCAAACACATTTTTACTGGCATACCACAACAGTTAAACACCCATATATGCAAACATGCATGCACAAGTTTTCTTAACAAAACTTTGGGAAACAAATGACCTTCAATTAGGATGAGTTATTTGATCTTCCGTTCCCCTTACATAAAAGCATATTTGAGTCATGTTTGAGTCCTAGACATGCTCCTGATGTTTTCTTAGTAATAACTCTCGTTTCCTTTTTTTTTTCCCCAGGAAATAGATGATAGATAGATAGATAGATAGATAGATAGATAGATAGATAGATAGATAGATAGATAGATAGATGGTAGATGGTAGATGGTAGATGAGAGATAGTTTTCAGTTCCAGGTATAAAGATACTTTATTGTCAAAATACTATATATGATTTTATTATGAATATTTGTTTTATAAATCATACTAATGTGTAGATAATATAAACACCACATAACCTTGGTAATTTGTTTTCAAAAAGTTATTAACATTAATATTTTCAATAAAATTCCTGTAAAATAATAGTAAGTTTTTTTGTTTTTTGTTTTTAAATGAAGCTTATAGTATTTATAAGCTAAAAAAGACTGGCACCACACATTTGTCACTTTGTGTGAGATGGTGGCTATATAAATGTGATATACAAATAAATAAATACATACTTAAATACATAAATAAATAAATTTCTCTGTGCTCAGTAGCATAACTATTATGTATAACTATTTGCTTATTTGTAATAGCTAAGTGGCTTGAGCTAATCTGGTACAGCTCAGATTGAATTGTGGTCTCAGGTATTAGTCAACTTAAATGAAATCAGATGCATTTGATATCATTTGATTATCATAAAAGCTGGCTAACGAAGCTACTTGTGTCATATGCTGTAAGTCCTGAGAAGAAACACTAAAGCACATTTCAAAAGCTTTGATTGTCTCCCACCACAACAAGGTTATTTTTTTACATATTCTGGTGGTATGATAAAGGAAAGCAAAGTGTTGATGCCTGCATCTACAAGCTATATAGAACATACTTTTTCAGTTCTTTTGTTCTTTCATTAGCCTGTTTGTAGTCACAACTAGCTGCTACTTCAGTAGCATGTTGTTTTTTTAAATGTAGAATTAAAGCTGAGCTGTCACTGACAGCCATCTAAAGTTTCGGGAGATGCTGTCATTATAAAGAACTGATTATCTTAAATGACATTGCCATCCAATCCAGGAATGGCAACAACATTCTTGTAGTCAGCACCTACAATTAAAAAAAAAAAAAATCCTTAAAAAGGTTACCAGTGTCATCATCACATCACTAGAATGGTTAGAAAAAACCGTGCTGGCTTAGGGGTTTGAATTTTATTTTTTATTTTAGTTTTAGAGTGAGATTTTATTGGCAGGAGAACTTAAGGGGGTGAAAAAAAATGTCCTTCAAAAGCTGGTTCGAGGTACCCACTTCACCCTTTGTCCTCAAAATTTGGTAAAATCAACATGATTTTGGTGTGGAATTCAAGGGTTTCTAAAGGATGAAATGGATGGCTTAAGTCCTTGTAAAATGCCACTTTGACTTTGAACATTTTTCAACTCTTCCATATTAATTCTGGGATTAAAAAAAGACCCCCTTTTTTTGGTTGTTTTCCAAAAACCATGATTTTTTTTAACTTTGATTTATTAAAAATCATATAATTATTATGACAGTAGAAGCTAAGTCTTCTTAACAACCTACACAATCCAACTTGTGAATATGATAGTAAATCATATCATCAGTGTATAGCAAGGTATTTCAATGTGTGTTGAGTACTTAGGCATGTGTACTTCAGGAGTCTTCATGAGTCCTGGTAAATTGTTAATGTATAGACTAGCAGTGTTAATGTATAGAATAGCAGTGGTACAAGTATGCACCCTTGCCTTACCCCTTTGTGAGTATCAACAATACTTGTAATGGCTCCATTAACCCCAAACCGCATTCTCAAGCAAGTATTTGTATAAAGGACTTTGATCAGTGCCAAAAGTTTGGATTCCATATTGAGGACAGTCAATTTCCTCCATAATACTTTTCTGTTTACTGTGTCAAATGTTGCACTAAGTTCTATAAAACAGTTGTTTCCTCTTAGTGACATATTTTGTAATTAGATGGTTTATGCCAAAGCAATTGTCAATAGTGGATTGACTCTAAAGTCAGCTTTTTCTTCTGTGAGAATGCACTTTTCATCTACCCAGGTCTCAGTTCTACTCAGTTGAGGGACCTGGAATATATTTTAGCCACAATATCTATTAGACTAATAAGCCTGTAATGGTAGGGTCCTTTTTATTCCTCTTTTGTATATCTTCCACCCAACTGGGATATGGCAGGTATTATTTATATGTGTGAATAGCATGCCAAGAAGGGGGCCCGCCAGTCAGGGTATTTGTTGAATAGTTCAGCTGGTAGAAAGTCTTCATCAGGAGCTTCATTGCTGTTCAAACCTTTTATGATAGATTTGATCTCATTTTCTAACACTGGTAGCCAAAGAGGTGAGGCTTCAATAGGTGGTAAATCCCTACTTAGAAACTGTTTCTCAACAGGTCCCAAAAGGGCAAACAAGTGATGATCCAAAGCATCAGCAGAGATTGGTGTATGAAATGCAAATCTCCATTCTTTCAGAATTCCAACTACAGAGTGTTATCGTTATACTTTTGGGCACTATTGAGAATAAATCCACATCCTTTCCATGTGACATCCCTGCAAGTACTGGAAAACTGCTATCATGTCTTTACTTAGCCTTCTATCCTTTAGGCAAAGCATATTCAGTATTTTATTTGTTTTTCATAGGATTTAGCCTCCAAGTCCCTCACCATCTTTGTTGGCCCTCTTCTTTGCACTCTTTTCAGGTCCTTAGCTTCTACTTGTACTGTGAAAATAAGAACTGGATATGGTATTCCAAATTTGGCCTGAACATAAATTAAGTAATTTATGAAAATATTAAAGGACAATGGATCCAGGACAGAATCCTAGAGTACCCCACTGCATATGTCCCTCCATGTAGACATAGAAACATGAAAAATCATGTGCTGGGTATGGTTGTTCAACCCACTGCTAATCCATCCCACTTTCTTGTATTTTATTTTATCAAAAAAGATGCTGTGGTTAACTTTATCAAAATGGCTTACTGATGTCTAAGTACACTACAACCACAACATTCCCTTGGTGTACTAATATAGTGACTTTGCATAAATACATAAATAAATAAATGTCTGGCATGACCTATTTTTAACCAATCCATGCTGACTTCTATTAATTATCTTGCTCCTTTCTGCGTGTGCAAACCTGCTGTTTGACTATCTTTTCTAAGGTTTTTCCAGGTAATGCCTATTGGTCTTTAATATCTTGAGTCCATTCCCCCCCCTCCTTCTAAAAATGGGAAAAAATGTTGGCTCTTCTCCAATCTTCCAGCACTTCCCCTGCACTCCAGGATTTCTCAAAGACAGAGTCAGAGGTTCTGAGATCACATCCAATAGAACCTTCAGCAAACTGAGATGTACTCTGTCCAGGGTCAGATTTGAATTAATTCAAAATAGCTAGGTGTTGTCTCACCAATTCATTACTTATTTTGACTTGCATTTTTTTTCTGCCCCCTATGGTATGCATTATGTCAGGTTGAATTACCTTCTCTCTCTGCAAAAAAGTAGATGCAAAAGAAGAATTTAGCTGTGTTGCCTTCTTCCTGTTATCATCTCACTATCTTCTCATACAAGTGGAATGACTGCTTCCTTGACATTCTTCTTTTTCCATGCATATCCAAATAATGTTGTGATGGTGATGGTAGTAGTGGTGGTTGTCGTTGTTTTTAGCATTCATAGCAAGCCCAGCTCATTCCAAGATATAGCTTTTCTGTCCCAATCCTTTTAGATTCAGGCTATTCTGTCATGTTCTGCTTTTGCTATATTCCCCTTTGCTATATGCCCCTCTTTTAAAAACGTGTTCTTCTTGTTTCTCAGTTTATCAGATTGTTCTTATTCAACCATACTGATTTCATTGGGTGTCTCCAATTTTTCTATGTGTTTGGACATTAATTATATCATTTTATGAACTTCTCAACCCTCCTGAACATTTTTTTTTCCCTATAGGATTTCCATCCATGGAATTCTTCCTAGTTTTTCTGTGAGGCTATTGAAGTCAGCTATCCTGAAGTTTAGAAGACTAATCTGACTACCTTCATTTCTCCCTGCTTACAATATAGTGAATTCTAAAATTGCAATTTCACTACTTCCCTATATTTCTACAATCTATACTTCCTCAGCCATTTTTAAGTGTGGTATAGTTGATCCATAGTACCCTCTTCTACCTTTTAGACCTCAAATTGTCTGCAAAGCACATCAAGGAGCTTTGGTTCTGCCACTTGCTGCAGAGTTTGATTCCTTGTTGATTTCATGATAGTTGAAATCACTCATTACCACAGTGATATATTTCCTGGATACCTGGCCCTTCTGATTTGTGAAGATTTCATCTAGAAGGTATAAGGATAAATACCATCTAATGCCATATCTTCTGCTTGGTTAGGTGGCTTGTAGTACACACTTAAAACAGCCATTCCCCCCTACCCCCTTAATTTTCATGCAGACACTTTTGGCAGGGATTTCACCCTTAGGACCATAAATTTCCATACAGTGTAATCATTCTTTATATATAATGCATCTTCTCTCCCCTAAAGTTGGATCTGTTTTATTTGGGGGAAAAAAATCCTTCCAATACTGTAGTCTAATCATGACTCTAACCTTCTATTCTATCAGTTTTCAGTACTACCAATAATATCATACTTACTCTTCAAGATCTCCCTGTTTGATTCCTATAGTCTGTTCATTGGCATAAAGACAATTCAATCCTTTAGTGATGCCCTTCTTAGGTTTGCATGAAACTTCTCCTGGTGTAATCCTGAGCCTTTTTACCATTTCCTTGTTGTAAAGTTTACCCCTTTGGACTTACGCTTAAGTAAGTTATGGTATGGTTTTGGGAACTGGTCTCCAGATTTAGTTTGAAGACTACTAGATGACCTGAACAAGATGTCTACAAACATATTCTTCAAATCTTTGTGAGATGCAGCCCTTCTTCTCCAGAAGCCCTTCAAGTATATAGTCCAGAAATCCAAGTTTTATCAGCAACACCATCCCTTGAGCCAGTGGCTTCTCTCCAGAATCCTTCTTTCTTATCTCTGGCCTTGATTTTCAGTTAGATGCATTGATGAAAACAGCACCAGTGCCATCAACTGTTTTGACTTTCTGGCTAGGTCCTCAGAGCCTCTTGACTATGTCCTTTCCAGGCTCTTTCTGGCAATCTCATTTGTTCCAACATGAAACAGAAGAAAGAAATAGTTGTCAATGGATTTGATCAGTCAGGTCAGCTTCTCCATCACAACCTAGAAACAACACACTTCCCTTGATATCATGTGTGGTCTACAGGTTGCCAACTCTATCCTTTTCAGCAGTGAGTCATCCATCTCAACTACATGTCCCTTCATCTTTGGGACAGTTGTTGTATTGCCCACTTCTGTGGAAGTCCAAGGTTTTCTCTTTTCTGTCCATGGAATATTGAGTGAACATTTTTAAACAAACAAAACAAAACAAAAAATGGGAAGAGATATGTGGAAGTCTCAGAAGGCTGAGGATGGGCTACCTGATGCACTCAAATGTGATTATATCTTGAAGCTTAGCTTATCAAAATATTATTATTTTATGCGACCTTTACCTTGCATATACCTAAATAAAAAAGGCCAAGTATTTTCCATTGTTTTATAATGGCCACCATTTTCCTTCCATGACCGCATGGAAAAATGCTAGGTCTGCATTATAATATATTTGGACCATTATAAAAGTTCCAAAATGTTGGTTAGGCTGTAAAAATGCTGTTTCCAATTGGAATAGCATCAAATAAATAAAAATATTATATTATAGATTATATTTTATGTTATTTAATGTTAAAGAAAACAAAGCAGGGTATGCAACTATGACTGCAAATTGTAAGCACTGCCATGAAGAAATCATTGTAAAATTTATCTTCCCATTGAAGAAATACAGAAAAACATTATAGTTATGTGAACTTGACCAATGGAAATATATATATATATATATGCAAGTGTAACCTGATGGCAAAATCCAAGTTATTAATAATTAGCATTGCATTTAAGAAATTCATTCAATCTAATCCCTAAAATATTTTTCTTAATTTTTATCACAAGGCCATCCTATCTTTATCAGCTTAGGAAACTTATGTTTAATCTTTAAAGGAACAGAAAATATTTTAAAGAAAAAGGCCACTCCTAAGACACAAAATTAAAGTATGCTATATTGCATGATTTCAAAAATTTCTCCTGTTCAGATTTACAAGAAGCAAATGCAGTCCTTTATTACCTTACTGATCCTATTCCTGTCAGTAACAGACATGAAATTATCTATTAATACCAATTGTAGGAATTATGTTCACTACTTGGTCTACATGTTCAAATTTCACATGCACCCCGTTCATGATATTAATGGAGAAAAATTAGAAAAACTGGAATAAAGGTTGTGGCACTGTGAAGCCTGGCTGCTATGTATTTTTTCTTCTAATGCCTATTTGCAGCATAATAATACCAATTCTGATATAAAATAATAGAACTAAATTAAAAAAAAAAATCAATGAGATGCATGAAGCATTCATAACATTTGGCTATGTCATTAATAGAGCTATGAGTCCAGACATTTACAGTCCTATTTTTGAAGCTCCAGGAATTTCCTGAGATGTTACAGAATTTTGGTGGCAAAAGAAATACACACACACACACAGATAGATAGATAGATATATATCTCACCAACATTTTGGATCTTAAAAAAAAAGCAAAACCTATTGAAAATAACTGTTTAGCCTTCAACAGCTTATGCTGTTTTGAAGCATAAGCTATTTACTCCAGAAACAAAACAAGCAAACACCCCTATCCTCCCAAAGTGAAGGAAAAAAGACCAACAAATTCAACACAGTTTCCATGGTAATGACTTTGCATCGCCATGATGCCCCCTATTATTTTTAGAATCCAAGGGAAAAAAAAGATAAAGTGCAGCTTCTAGTTGTACAAACATTGCATACTCTGGTATAAAGCACAGTCAGGTTTTGCACAAGTGCCAACCCTACAGAACCAAGTTATGTAGGTAAATAACACAATTATACTTTCAAAATTTGTGTGTTGTCAGTTATGACTTTTATACTTTGAAGAAGTGAATATTTAAGTTTTTGCCTGCCTGCCTGCCTGCCTGCCTGCCTGCCTGCCTGCCTGCCTGCCTGCCTGCCTTCCTTCCTTCCTTCCTTCCTTCCTTCCTTCCTTCCTTCCTTCCTTCCCCCCTTGAGCATTTGCTTGAGTTGGAAGGTGAGAAATAAACTGATTAAATAATGTGAATAATAAGTAAATGAAAAAAAAGTAAAATCCAATTTGAAAAAGACCCCAGATAATTAGGTCAGTATAATCATTTAAAAATAAGTTTTTATATTTTTGTATAATTTTTTAGATCGGAATATTACACCTTTTCCCATATTATTCATCCTCTACCATTAAGGAGAAGACATTAAAGAACCACACCTTTACAATGGCTTTTTCTAACCAATAGTTCTCCCTAATATTTACTGTTTTCAATGTATTGCTTTCTAATACTATTTTAAACCATTTCAGGCTTCAATAAATAAAAAGTATTATGAATGATTTTAATAAATAAATAACATACCACGAGCAACAGATTGAGCAGTTCTCTGTTCTGACATTAAATACCTATCTTTCTATATTTTAAAATAAATATTTCAGTGAAAAAAGCTACACTGAAACATGAGGATCTCAAAGATAATATGCAAGGTTTCTTTTCCTTAAACTCACAGAATATGTTTCAGGAACAAGAAAGATAACCAGTCCCTTTAAAAAACAAGCAAACGTGTTCAGATTTCTCAAAACAGAATGCAGTAGTAATTGGATTCAAAGGTTAGTTGTTCCAGGGTGCTGCATAAACCTGTCTTTTTTAATACCTTTTTAACCCTTTGAATTAGTGATAGTTGTGATTGCCTCCATCCTGAAAGCTTCCCTCTATGTGGACAGAGTAAGCCACCTGAACCCATTATAGTTTCTACTTGTGAGGCCACAATACAAGTGAAATTGTATCCTGTTATTCTGGTCAAGATGGAATTTGAAATTAAATCTCCAAACTAAAAACAAATGGAATATATTTTCTAGTGCCTCAGAATCTGGACTCATTATGTTTGATTTAAACATGCACACACACAGGCACACAAATAAACAAGCAGTTACTACCATTCAGCTTAAGCAGTTCTTATATATATCCTTACATCCCACTACGTGGGCAAATACTCCCATACAGGAACACATAAAGGTAAGGTAAACATTTCTCCTGAGCATTCTGGAGAATTTTCTTTCCTTGGATTTTGATTCCTGATTTGAAGGAATTGTTGGCTTGTTTGATTGCACTTATGTATTTTTATGAGTAGAATGTCAGTAAGAAGTAGAGTATTACACCTTCAATATTCTCTCTCTCTCTCTCTCTCTCTGTGTGTGTGTGTGTGTGTGTGAGAGAGAGAGAGAGAGACAGAGACAGAGACAGAGAAAGAGAAAGACAGAGAGAGAGAGATTGAGATCTTGTTTATTGTCCCTTTCCATGCCGCAGCAAAATCTGCTTTGTCAGAACATAGCATTTTCCATGAAACTAATTTATAGAGCAATTAGAATAATATCAATTAATGATTTTGGCATGATTTGCAAAATGAAATAAATGAATGGAGAAGACCTGTCTTAGCAGTAGTATTAGAAAGTAGTAGTGGAAAAAGATCCTACAAGAACCTAAAAATACTCTATAATTTATAACAGGATTATAGAATCCATAGCATAGGAAATAATTGTTCTACTCCATTCTGCTTTCATCAAAACTATTTGGAATGCAGTTCAAAAACGGCAATGACAAGTTAGAGCAAGTTCAGTGGAGAGCTACCAGGAATGGTGAGATGTTTGGACACAAAGCGCTATGAGTACAATCAAAGGATCCTGGTATTTTTATCCTACAGAAAATGTAACTGAGAAAATAGCAGGCTCAACTATCTGAGAGGATGTAACATAGAAGAAGGTGTTGACTTATTCTCTTTTGTTCCACAGGGCAGGACAAGAATCAGTGAGTTAAAAGTGTATGGAAATGGTTTGGGCTAGATTTCAGAAAGAACTGGGGAATCCTTGGTACTTCCTCAATGTCTGAGCTGTCCACCTGTGGAACAGTCTGCCCTTAATGGAGGTCCTTGAACAGCCTAGATGCTCATCTGGCAGAGATGCTGTAGGAGATCCAGCATTGTAGATGACCCCTAAGACCTTCCAACCATATGATTCTCTGATGCTATGACATTTATTAATATATTATATTTGTGGCATAATTCAACACATTTGTAGCCCCAATTATATTTCATTTTGTACGACTCAGATATAAAGTGTGTTACACCTTGGTCACAAAACCAGCTGGATTACTTTGGGCCAGTCAGTCTCCCTCTGCACTAGGAAGGAGGCCATGGCAAACTACTTCTGAAAAACCATGTGAAGAAAACTGTAAGGACTAGTCCAGGAGTCGTCAGGGTTAGAAACTGACTCAAAGGCACCCCCCCCCCAAAAAAAACCCCTGCATGCAGTACTAATAAAATCACAATAAAATTGAATGGATGCTTCCTGAGATTTAGGCTGTAAAATTAGCCTAAAATTGAGTTTATTTATTTATTTTTATTTCCCAAGTGAAGAATTTTCTATTTGTCTCAGTAATTTTTCCTTTTATTTTCTTTTAGCCCATTTTTCTAGCCTTTTAAGTTGGGTTTAAATTTTATTTCTCTCTTCTAAGGAATTAGCTGTCTCATTCAATTTTGTATCAACTGAACATTGGATAAACGTTCTTTCCCATCTCTTCATTCAAACATTCAGGTAGAGATGATAGAGATGGAGACAGAGATAGAGATATATCAAAATAGAATGGATCCCAGAACTGAATCCATTCATTACTGTTATCCAGTGTGATGGGGAACTGTTGATCAGCACTTTTTAAGCATGATTTTTAAGGCAGCCATGTATCTAGCTATGCATAAAGGTAACATGCATTCTGAATTCACAGTTATAGTGAAACAACCAATACATATGAAGACCTACCTGTCTTGTCCTTGCTATTTGAGTTAGGTGTCATTTACTTGATGGCTTGTTGAGGGACTCACTGGAGCTTTCATTAAATCTTCCTTCTCAATATAGTATGTTCATAATTATAGCTTGCCTCTAGAGAGTGCTCCTTATTGACTGCTAGATCTGATTGTTTACTAAAATATCCTGTTTCAAAAGACAAAAATCATTGTCTAGAACACAATAAATCATTACATTTAATGTTTGGAATGTGATAGAGCAAATCATAATAAGAGAGTGGAAAATAGAAGGAAATTAGATGGATAAATTTGTCAAGTCATAAAGAGCCTTGAATATCAGTGAGTTCAGTTCCCTATTCGAGGCAGATACCACTTCAAAGCAGGGTATGCTGCAGGATCCTGGCAGATGACGGTGAGGGCTTAACTCTGTTTTTCTCTCACTTGTGCTCATCTTTCACCAGAAGAGCATGTCCAGCAGTATATCAAGATATATATTACTAGAATATAACAGGTAGAACTAATACATTTTAAAATGGAACCTGGAATAGTTAGGAGGGGCCTTCTGGCCGCAAACTGACTGAGAAAGAGGAGACAACTATGAGAATGGCTTATTGGTGGGGGCTCCTGAGAAGAAGAAAAACAAAAAAGGAAAAGGAAAAGAAGTAGTAACCTAAAGAAGGTAAACATCTGAAAGCTCAGGAAAAGGAAAAGATGAGGCTTCCAGGTGAGGGCTTATGGTGCATTAGACGTTCCTGCAAGCAGTTCCATGAATGGAGACAACACCACTGTGAAATCAGCAGCCAGGAGCCAGGCTTTGGCTGACAAACATCTCTCCAGAGGAGGGAGAGATTGGAGGGATCACCATTTGGAGTCTGGGTAGCCACTCCTTGTGAGGAGACCACAGGAACTGAATTTCTTGTGGTCAATCATGAGTTGAGCAGCTTGGGAGCAGAGGGAATATTAATGCACCCTAAACCACTGTGCAGCCTTTGGATTTAATTAATGTATGACCTAAGAGAGAGATTCAGAATGGCAGGGAAGAACAAAGCTTTTTTTTTTTTTTTTTCATTTTCAGTACATGTGGCACACGCTTGTCTGGCTATGTAAATTGAGAGAGAGAGAGAATAAGTAGAGGTAGGTAGACAGGCAGACAGATATATAACTGTGAAGTGCTATTCTACCTGTTTCTGTTAAAGATCTGCTGCCATGCTAGACAGACAGCAAGGTGGCTTTATTTATATTTTTCCTCCAGACAATTTCATATGTATGAAAGGGAGAGCAATGATTTGCTTGAGCCCAGAGGCTTGTGAGACAGGGTGAAACAAACATTTGGGATACTTTGAATACACAACCAAGGAAAATTAAGCCTGCCAATTCTTTTACAGGGATTTTGATAACTACTAGAAACTGAGTAAAAGAAATAGAATAAGATTAGCTGGTAAAATTCCCAATATTCTTTTCTTTGAATAATTGGTGCAGCTAATGTTAACCATACTTGCATCAGGACCTGGGAGGCATAGTGAAGCAGGAGCAAAGCCAAGTAGAAGAGATCCCCATTATCCCCAGTGTTGTAGAAAGAAGTCCAGTTTTGCTCTAGTTTCATATAAACCGATGCAGAGCCACAAAAATACTGATTCAACCCTCAAGTGACCATCATGAGGACAGACAGGCCATTTCTGATATCAGAACACTGTTAAGAATGTGTATGCAAGGGCTTTAATAAAGATTCTTTCTTTCTTTCTTTCTTTCTTTCTTCTCTCTCTCTCTCTCTCTCTCTCTCTCTCTCTCTCTCTCTCTCTCTCTCCTCCTCCTCCTCTTCTTCTTCTTCTTCTTCTTCTTCTTCTTCTTCTTCTTCTTCTTCTTCTTCTTCTTCTCCTTCTCCTTCTCCTTCTCCTTCTCCTTCTCCTTCTCCTTCTCCTTCTCTTTCTCCTTCTCCTTCTTCTCCTCCTCCTCCTCCTCCTCCTCCTCCTCCTCCTCCTCCTCTGATTGTCAAAGGTGTTTTATGCAGTGTAGCTGACAGAAGTCTGTTTTTAAAGGCAATAGCAGTTATTTGCTTTTTTAAAAAAATTCTGATCAAGTTTTTTTTTAAAAAAAACCTGGCTGATATATTCCAACACTAACACAACTTTAACACAGTCAAAAAGATATTAATATGGTCACATTAACAGCACAAGTATTTAAATCAATGATATTTAAGTTAATTAAATTAAATAGCATTAATTAAACTAGTATACCAAAATAATAGCTAAAGATGAATCCGATCCATACTGGAAACTTTATGAAGAGTCTTAAATAGACAGAAATTTGAATCTAGATTAAGTTCATTATTATGAACAATGTGTCTTTGAAGGGAATATGTATTCTGAACTCACATGAATTCAATGAGCTTATATGAATATAGGGTTTCAGCTTTACCTGGAAATTAATTTTATTAAATTGAGTAGGAGTTACTTCTAATTATACAGAGACAAAATTTCATTATTCAGCTAGATCCAAACCATAAAGTTTTCCATCACATTATACTAATACCCTAAATAATATTTGATGTCTCTACGTTCAACATTTGATCAGCTTGATCAATCTTTTATTTATTTAAATAAAATGCCTTTGTTTATATCCTATGTTTCTTTCTTGAACTAAGGTTAAACAGATAACACTCCTATATTCAGTTCTACCATCACCAAAAAAAATCTGTGGAATAGGTTGGGCTGAAAGAAGCTGCTTCGCCTAAAGTCTCCATCCTCCTCATAGCTGAGGATGGACTTGAACTGAGTCACCAATACTTTAACCACGATATCATACTGGCTTTCACAGCAATGATATTTTACTACTATACTGTTACTGAAAATATTTTAAGGGGAAGAATTATTCTCCCTCCCTCCATCCCTCCCTCCCTCCCTCCCTCCCACTCTCTCTCTCTCTCTCTCTCTCTTTTAATCATTTTCTTTCTTAAGCATTTTCTCAGCAGCAACTGTTCATTATCTCTGGGATCAGTAGCAAAAGTAACATTGACCAAAGCTAGACAATCATGTATTGCCATCCAAGACACAACAATTATAATTGCCTTTTAGAAGCTCAGCAGATGTTGCAATAAATTGGAGGAAGGAATGCCTTGTATCCCTCCTTTGCTTCTGGAGGAAAAATGGGGTGTAAATCTGACAAAGTAAGAAAGAAAGGGTCAGTATCTTTGTATATTGCAGTTGTGAATCAAACCAGTTAAATTCATTGATAAATCAGGCTTCAGTATTACTGTATTTCAACATACCTGTAATGCATTAACCTTTACCTCTAGGCAGCATGCTGGGTAGACTAAGAGAAAATTGTGTTTTCAACCCCTGATTCACATGCATATGTTAACTTCAATTAGCATCATTAATCAGGAGATGAATCGAACCATGAGTCATTTTTAATTCTTCAGTGAGGATTCACTGCACATCCCAAGCAT